>CM048672.1:2400000-4800000 GCA_026401315.1 Dysphania ambrosioides
ATTAGAATTTATTTGTTACAAGATTCTTTCTTTAGCATTGTTTCGGCCAAAAATCGGTCACCTAGTGACAACTTAAGGCTGGGACGTTTTTACAACTAGTTAAGTTATGTAAAGGCAATAACATATAGAACAAAGCAAGAAAATAATGCAAACGACACATCAAATCGGTGACGCGGAAAATCCAAACTCGGGAAAACCGCGGGGGCATATTAGGCCGCCGTCCCTCTATGTTGAAAAAAGTGTTTTCGTTGAGTATACAAGAGATGTAACAAAAGGTTGAGAGTAAACGAGTAGAAAAGTTCAGCAGGAGACAAGTGTTAATGGAGCTAGTGAAAGATATGTAAATGATAATGGGTTGTGTTTTAATCTTAGGTTGTGAATGAATGGACCTCAGTGTGTGTTCTCCCTTTTCTCATTGATTAGAGCTTCCTTTCATAGATGCTGGTCGTGGGAAACAAGCATAATTGACTTGTTCTTATCTTGTGGTTTGACGTGTGTTTTGACTCGGTCTTCTCTCGCTATTTGTCATGACCTTGAGTTGATATTTTAACTAACCTGTAAAAAATATACTGGGAGCTTGCTTGATACTCATACATCTTGGGATTGACCTTCAAATGCTTAGTTACAACCGCTGCTCTTCCCGATGCCTAAGCGTTTGTGGCTTAGACTCTTGTTGACGTTGACGCCTAGAATCTCAGGCAATTGTAATTGGCGCCTGGAATCTCGGACACTTGTGGTTGACTTTTGGAATCTTGTAGCCGTTTAAACTACATAGACGATATTCTCTCGTCGACTTGCTCAAATGCCATTTCTCAGCCGTTTATCGATATTCTCCCTACACGTAGATGCTGACATGGTACTTCCCGTAACTGACTCCTAGAATCACGCCGGTCGGTTACAATCACTACATGTTTGTAACTGCTCATTAATATCTAATAACTGCTGTGGTTCGACTGTTAACTCCATTACGCCTAACTTTCCTACACGTCGGACAATCTTCACGTCATGTCGGGTGTGCTAGATGGTTTTTTACTCATAATACCATGTACTAACTTTCGTGAATCTGACCATATGCTTTTTACCTCTAGTTGTACTACACTTCGGGTTGCTCATGAGTGACGTCGCTTGGATTAGATAGATTTTTACCCCTAACAATAGCCCCCATTTTCCTAATTTCCGCCATAGCATGGCGGAAATTAGGAAAATAGTCTTCATGTCTATTGTCACGTCTGATGCGTTGTTGTCGTCACCTGGCATCGTATCGTCACTTCATATCATCACTTGGCTGGTTGTTGATAACTTCCACAAGAATTCATACTTGATGACAACTTATACCGAAGAAATAAAGAGTATTGCATTCTCTATGGTGTAGATTCATGTATCATTGCTGTAAAATAATCATAGTTGTTAGAAGGAATAATTTAAGTGTTTGGCCGAAACAGGCGACAAAGAATGCATGACGACAAAGTCATTCAATATGTTGTAACTTGTGTGTCGTTTGGAAGTTTGCTGGTGGAGAAGCAATTAGCAATGTCAAAAGGTAAGGCCTTTTTAAGTATGACGAAGAGGCAAATCACAGTGCTTAGCGTTGAAGCTAACCTTGATGTATGACGACAAGGCCATTTCTTGTGTTACTCTCCACAGTAATAAAGCCATCACGAGGTTACTAACACGATATATATAATGATATAATATTTTGAAACGAACTCATATGATACTTGGCGACAAAGCCATTCGTAGTGATACAACACTATTTCTGACGACTTGGTCATTCTTAGCATCATGACGTATGAATTCTAACGGCTAGGGTTAGTTCAGTCTTGGTGTCATGACATATAACTTCTGACGTCTGGGTCCTCTCGGTGATCTGATGACTAGGTCATTCTTGGCGTCATGATGTATAATATTAGACGACTGGGTCCTAACGATTAGGTCACGCTTGGTGTCATGACATATAATTTCTGACGGCTGGGTCCTCTTGGTGATCTAACGAATAGGTCGCTCTTGGTGTGATGACATATAGTTTATGATGGCTGGGTCATCTTGGTGTCATGACATGAAGACTGTGTGTATTGGCGAAATAAATGTCGCCGAGTGACCCGATTGAAATACATATGTGAATTTCGTATGCATGCATTCTTTTGTCGGTTGTGGTCACAACTCGAGCGCTGTTATGACGTTTCTCAGTTGTGGCACCTCTATGTGTTAACGCGCCTAAGTGTAGGTGCCAATCCTTTGACGTTCGCTCCAAAGGCAATGTCCTTGGCTAAGCGACATTATATTGGCGACAATGCACTGTAGTCGTGAGAGCCCTTTCGACATACGTTTGGTCATGACCATTTTGCGTTTTTCGGTTGTGCCATTCTTTGTTGTTGTCGATAACTGCTATGTTGAATTTGCTTGTTGTCTCCAATGTGATCTACAAAACAAGAGATACAAGATAGGGCATTCTTTCAACGCACGAGTTAGTAACGTTTACATATGAAGAATAATAATAAAATTTGTACCATAAAGACAAGTTATTTAAATCATAAACAAAAAAGAGGATATATACCATTTGAAACCGAGTGATGTCATGACCTTTTAAGGTGTATGTAGTGACTACATTGTTGGTTAGCCCCTGGCGGCGTATCTCGTAAGCACTCTGTTAAGTGTCTTTCAACATGTCGGCAGTGCCTTGTCGGTATGTCATCGCACTGGCGACGGCCGACGCTATGATGACACGACAGTTGGCACTCTGACGACTGACACTCATACGATAGTTGGTATTTGAATGTGTTTAAGTTTTGTTTTAGAGAACTAGTTGTATGCCCCACGGTGGGCACCAATTGTTTCTTCCAAAAATCGTCACCTAGTGACAAATAAAGGCTGTTAAGTCGTGAGTAGATCGAAATATGGCAATAAAAACGTAAAGCAAATGCAAATGACACAAAGGGTTGGTGACGCGGAAAACCAAATAAACGGGAAGAATCGCGGGGCTTGTTAGGCCGCCATTTCACTATGTAAAGTAGTCGTTTGAATTACAATATTGGAACGAAACACAAAAAAAAAAAGAACACTTGCAAAGAGCTAGCCTACTGATTTGTCAAATAACCTTATTCATTGTATTCAACTTGAAGCTTTTTCTTTTCATTTCCGTTCCAATATTGTAATTCAAACGACTACTTTACATAGTGAAACGGCGTCATAACAACCCCCCAGCGGTTTTTCCCATTTCTTGGGTTTTCCGCTTCACCAATCCTTTGTGTCATTTGCATTTGCTTTACGTTTTATTGCAATATTTAGATCTACTCGTAACTTAACAAGATGTCAAACGTCCCAGCCTTAATTTGTCACTAGGTGATGACTTTTGGCAGAAACAAGCATTATTACCATCTTTTTAATACCATGTAACCTCTACTTGTGAGAGATTAATTTTTTTTCATTTAATGGTTACTTTTGCTTCTTGTCGTTTCATTCCTTTTAACAGGTTGAACTTGGTTTAAATTCTTCTCCCTAACTATAAAATCAGTTTTTTGGAGTTTTTGAGAGTCACAACAAAAATATCATCAATATTTTTCCTACTTTTATCTCTTTTTCGGGTTTTCCTCTAATCCTAAAGTGCTTTAGTGTGAGATCGGTGTATTTACTGGGAAAGACTATAATTGAGCACCCAATTGTGCCAAATTATAATTTTCAAGTCAGTGGTCCTAATTGCTACAACATATCAATTTCCTTTGTTCATCTTTTTTCTTGTTTCCAGCTTGAGAACACTTAGTAGGCAACCTTACAAGTAATAACCTTACCCCTAAGAAGGTGATACCAGTTTGCTACTGAGGTGTTTCAAAAGATATGATGAGGGTTTATTTTTTCCTTTGGAAAGGGTTAGTTTCAAAGGGAAAGTTCTATATAATGAAGGATAGCTGCGAAAATAATACAGACTAAATGTAAGGTAATAAGTAGTTGTTACTGATAGATTATACTGGAGTTCAGATGAGAAAGATTACATGGTTTCTTCAGAGGTTCCAGAGCAATGAACCAGTTACAAATCTTAGTGTAGGGAAATAACAATTGAAGGTTTGAAACTATTGGAGAGTACTGAATTTAGTTCCTAATTTATGCAGCAACACCATTTGTGGTCCTCACAAAGGTAGGCAACCTTGTCCGAAGCAGGTGAAACTGGTGGAAAATATGAGGTGTTCCGAATGACGTGATAAGTTATTAGTTTCAGAAAGGGAGAAGTAGAATAGGAAAACGACTATACTAGGAAGGAGAGTCAGCAATGTAGTAAATGATTAGAGAATAAGTAGGTATAAATGGAAAAAGCTGTATTGGATGACAAGGAAGTTAGTCTGACCAAATTAGAATAAAACTAACCAATTTGAATAATCTAAGACAAAATGTGACTAATAAATTGGCGTAATTGGATCAAAATACACAACATTGGACCATATTTTAAACCAAATTGGTCCAAAGATAGATCAAATTGGATCTAGTTAGATAAAACGTGATCAACGTAGACCTCAAATCAAGTAGATCTAAATGTACAAAAATTAGTTCAAAGTCAGCTATTGGATCAATATTGAATTGATAATTAGGCTATATTGGGCATGAATTATCTCAAATCAGATCAAAATTAGATAATGTTACACCATAGGATCCCATATTGGATTGTATTAGTGGTAGGGTGTCTTGGTTAAAATATTCGAGGGTTACAATATTCGAGAAGATGCGTTATTAGTTTGTTTTTCTAGGATGGTTTTTCCCTAGTATAGTAGTATTAGAGAGATCTAATCTTGACATAATATTTTTGCTCCTATTTCTAGTAAATGGTCCTTGTTTGGGAACTGAAATCGTATTGGGTTATCCAGAGAAATACTAATTTTTGAAGAGTAGTGTTCTTGGAAATCATTTACGTGATAGGTCTGATACTTCTGTAGTGAGAGAAAGCTCCATCAGTTTTTGAGTGAACTAAATGAGATAATTAATTAATTATGTTTCTTTTGCTGCAGAAGAAGTTACTTGATTTTCTGTTGAAGGTACTTCCTCACGATCTTAAGACTCTTTGTCATATTGTTCGTTGGGAAAAAAGTATTTCCCATACAATCCATAGTGCTGTACTGTTTGTCAAATTGACAAAAACAAAACCACTTCTGCATCAACCATCACCAATGCACTGCCACTCCACCTTCACCATCATCTGCCCTTCTTGCTTCACCATACCTGCAGGCTATCACTGCTACATTATCCACTGGAGAGAATTGGTTTAGTGATGAGATAGGGGGATGAGATACTAATGATAATAATAAGGAATGACAATTGGAGAGAGATAGTGAGAGTTGGAAAGAGTATTGGTCCACATAGATACATGAATCACAGGAAAAACACCACGGACATGGTTGCCATAGCGGTAATAGACACGTTGTCAAGAATGCGGCTTAGAACGGATGAATAGAATGGATAACAGTCGACACGCGTAAATTAAAATATTGATTGTTTAAGACTCATTCACATTCTTTTAATTCAAACTAAATACTTTGAACATAATATTCCCTTTTTAGTCATGTTATGAGTGGATTCTATATTATGTGAACTAATAATTACTTAAAAGAACATGTGTTATAAATTACATAATAGGTTTATAAAATATATTTGGCAAGTTTTGGCTAAAGAATTGATGTAACGAGTTAAAAACATCCTAACGCGATGAGTCAATGTTATGTAACGGACGACGCGAGGAGAAGGATGTGAGTTTGTCTCTGCTTTATGTAATGGGGTTTTGCAGAGCGACAAATCCAAAACCTGTTACAGATCTGCCGTCCTTATAACGGAATGTCCGAGTTTTAATTCCATATACTTCTCAATATTGTTCTTTGGTTAGCAATTGCAAGGGTGAAGCTGGAGTTATGGTCGTGTTAATGATTGAGAAAGTCCAAAATGAACTGCCAATAGCATGAGAGGAGGATGGTTGAGAGTGTGTGCTGGTAGTGTGGTAGGTGAGAGAACAAAGGAAAAGGTGTTAGAGAGGTAGCAAGAGCCATGAAAAAAAATTTAACTGAATGATGGAGTTGTAGTTGATCTGGATGTTTTTTTTTTTTTTTTTTTTTTTTTTTTGTCAATTAGAGAAATATTTTAGTACATTGGTAAACTATTCCTAGTGTGTACCATAAATTAATGAGATAGAAACGATTATATATGTTTCAAGGCAAGCGGAGCATTGTATTCTTCAGTCTTAGCAAGCTCTGCAATTTAAGCGAAGTGAGACAGGGTGATACAGAAGCCATTGATTGAGCTATTGGCACTATCTAGACCTTGTCTCTCTGCTAAAGGCAGCTGAATGATCTTGATGTATATGAGTTAGGGAATTTTTAGGTTACATGTTTGGAGGGGGGCTTTAAAAGGGTACTGGACATTGTTGAAAGGAATAGTTCCTACAATGTGCTTTTCTCTAGATCTTGTGAAAGGTAAATAGGTGTTGCATTGATGAATTTTTGCAGAAAATATCTGTTGGACTGTCTGTGTTGCTTAGTTTGGGTTCTTATTCAGGTCAAAATGGTTTCTTGAGGTCAGGAAAAATTGATTTTGTGATTTATTGTACATGATGTATACTGTAGGATATTGGAAGCACAAAATTGGGTGTTGAAGACAATTGTATGTTCTCTTGCAAATTTGCAATTCTAAAATTAAAACATTATGTCTGGTACTGGCCATAATATTCTTATCATTTATAAATTATACGTGTGAATAGATTTTGCATTTGGTAAATGTTAGTATATCACCTTTTTTTTCTGAGATAGTCTCTTAGTGAATTTTTGCTATTTATTGAGTGAATTCATTTTGTGTTTTATTGTGATTTATGTCATCAGTAGTTGTTTTGTTATGGCAGGTGGAGCAGCTTGCGATGATTATACAAAAGGTTAGGAAATGTTAAAATTATTGCTAGTTAATACAATTCTCCAATTCTTCAAGTATTCATTTTTTTCATAATGCTGAAATTTTTGGATGGCCCTTGCAACACAGAGTAAATATCTTGTAGCATTTACTGGTGCTGGCATATCAACTTCTTGTGGCATACCTGATTTTCGTGGTCCTAAAGGAATATGGACTCTCCAGGTAATCGCCAAATTTAAAATTCCATCCTTTTTTTGACCTCTTCCTCACCTTCTTATACACCTATCAATTTTAGCTTGGTATGATTGTCTTAAGTTACCATATTCAGCGCCAGGGCATGGGTGTTCCTGAAGCTCCATTACCATTTGACCGCGCTGTGCCGAGTTTGACTCATATGGCATTAGTTGAACTAGAAAAAGCCGGTATTTTGAAATTTGTGATAAGCCAGGTCAGTCTGCGAATACTAGTTTATTGTGACTTACTGTTATTTTGTCTATAAAGTAGACACAATTTTGATGTTACATGTCATGTTCCACCCGGAACCCCCCCACCCCCACATGAATAAAAGCAAAGTTCCTGTTGGTTTCTATCTTTTGTTTGTTGGAAACCATCAAACAATTAAATATTTCAAATGCTCATATATGTTTCATACCTAATTTGGTTGTCTATTTTTCACTCCCTTTGAGAACCTTGCTTTGCCTTCTCCCTGTTCAGTATTAGAGGATAAGTTTCCAGAATTTATCTTCTATTCAACTGCATTAATTTCTATATTTTTGACTTCCCAGAATGTTGATGGTTTACATCTCAGATCTGGAATACCAAGAGAAAAACTCGCTGAGTTGCATGGGAACCCATGTAGGGAAGTTTGTCCTTCGTGTGGTATGGAGTAAGATCTCTGCTCTGGATCTATTTTTGTATCGTTGGTCATAATGCTTTAATTGTCGTAGTATGCTCATCTCTTTGATGAATAGAACAGTTGTTCCTAGACATTTGAAATGTAATGTTCATGATATAAAGGTATGTGCGAGATTTTGAGGTGGAAACTATTGGGTTGAAGAAGACACCCCGTCGCTGTGTGGAAGAGAACTGCAAAACTAGACTAAGAGATAGTGTTCTTGATTGGGAGGTATGTAATGCTATCCAATCAGAGTTTTCTGGAGCTTTTTGTATTGGCTTTTCAGCTTCTTATTCTTTGTTGTTTTATAAACAAGGTCTTATTTTTTAGTGCTTGCTTGTTTTTAGGGAGCAACTTTTGCATACAGAAGTACATTAGGATCTAAGATTTTCGAGGACAATTATTTGGTCTTCCTAACATGAGTCACATTTGCTTGTTTCTTTTTGTTAGTGTGCTGGAGAAGCTACCTAAATCCACTTATGCAAGAATATGATTATAAAGCATTCTATTTATCATCAGTTATGAGGAAATTTACACCTTCATCTCTATGTTACTTATCCAGGAGCTTATGATAGTGAGGGATTTTCTTTCATCATTCTGGAGTCGGGTGGTCGATACTGGCTGGGGGTCCTGGTTCACACTTTACAACTGCTGAGCTAAATATTAAAAAATCTTTGAGTTCTTTGTTGCTCTAGAGCTGGCAATCTCTGTTGCAGACTTAGAAACTACAGTTAATTATCCATATATTCATGATGCAGAAGAATTAATTGAATCCTTGCTTTGTTTGATTGAAAGTTTTCCACATGATGTACGGCATGTACCACTTGTAACTCAGTGACAAACTAGTAAATAAATTAATATTTGTCTCTATTGTCTTGGTTTGTCTTCTTTCTTCTTGACGGAGTAAAATTTATTAGTTTGGAGATTCACGAGCAAAATAGACAACCTAGCTAATTTGATTTTCTTTTTTTTTTTCAACAAACGCTTCAGGCTTTTCAATTTATACTTGCAGCTTCAAGGGAGAAAAACAAGGTTTTAGATGGGGGTGTCGAAGGATGAGAAAAGGGTAGGCACTAGGCAGAGGAGAGAAGGAGAGGGCTGGGAAGGCGAGGGAAAAAAGAGAGTATGTGGGAGTGAGATTTCCAGATGGAAAACTGGACGTGACCAGATTTTAAACAGAGGACAAATGAGTTTCGCCATTGTGATTACTCTGATTAGGTGTCGGTGTTAGGATGGTTGAAGAATATTGGATTTTTTAGATGTTATCCTTTTTTTAAAATTTCTGATTTATGAGGTTGATGGTCCACAACCTTTTTCCCACCAAGTGTAGGCTTAGCTCGATAAAAATCTCCCATACTTGAGGGACTTAGATGCTATTTCCCCAGTTGGACCCGAATAGTTTGGATTAGCTTAAATATTTGTTAGTTTGCTTAAGCAGGAAAGTTGTGATGGTTATGTATAATACTGAATCCTTTCCATCTTGCAAAGTTTGTTTTCTATTGAATCATCGATATTTCTTTGAATATGCTCTTGTCAATTGATGGTGACCGGTATTTTTGGAGCACGGCTTTTTTTTTTTTTTTTTTCTGGTTGTGTCGAATTATAGAAATCGAAGCAGCTATATCACTGTTCTTCAATGCCATAATCTACATGCTTTACACGGCGTTATTGATGTTTACTTGTAGGATAAATTGTCTAGTAAGGAGATGAATCTGGCTGAAAAGCATTGTGAGATGGCTGATATTATTCTGTGTCTTGGTACCAGGTAATCATTACTCACAGCATGGTATTGCTATTCTGTAATTGATCCCTCCCCTTCTATTTCCATTGTCTCCTACCCCCTTTTTAGGTTTTTTTTAATCACGAGTTGCTGGGTTCCTGCTGCTTATTTACCTAGAATTACTGCAATATTGTTTTCTTGCTCCTTGATATCAGTGGATTGTTTAATTGAATTTAAATCTCTTACTTTTGCTTCCTAGCTGTTTGTTATGAGCAATTAGGCTTTATTAGCTGTAAATATATAGAAAGATTCAAGAACATTATATATTGCTTCTTGGTACCAAGCATATTAATTTTACGTGCATCATGTCCACCCAAATTTCTTAGTTTCCTCTTGTTAATAGGTTCTTGCGATCTATTTTACTGTATGAATTGTCTGCATATTGTCTATGTAATATTACTAGGTGAAAGGAAATTCACATGCATGTTGGTACCACTGCAAAAATTTGTAAAATTTTGTTAGACCGCTTCACGTAATTAATGTCTGGTCATCTCACTAGCTTCAAGAACTTAACTCTTAAGTCTTGACTATGTGCCAGCTTGTTCACACTAGAATAATTGGATCCATGATGTGTACGAGCTTCAAAAGCTCACAGATGTAACTTAGTATGCTTTATGATCCATTTTGGTGAGATATGGATATTGTGCCTTGAGCAGATTTTTGTGATGTTTTTGTCTTCTATGAGCTGAAGAATGCTCAGCTGTGGCAAAAGATTGGTTATATCATATTTTAATAAAACATAATAGACCATCCAATGAGTGGTTTTTGTTTTCCTAAACTGTTTTTGCTATATATTGCAATTGGACTATGAACTATGGCTACTAGCCTAATATGCCTTTTTACTTGTACTTGTATATATTCCTAGGTTTTCTTCAACTATCTTGTATATCTTGCATGCTTAATCATGATTATTTGGCTCCTTTCCAGTTTACAGATATCTCCAGCTTGTGAGATTCCTCTTAGAGCTCTCTGTCATGGAGGGAAAGTTGTGATTGTTAATCTTCAGGTTAGCCTTTTTGTGGCTTTATCCTCCCTTGCCCTTGTTATATCTGTCATATGTTATTAACATCTTGTCTTGATATGGAATATCTTGTATTTGGACAAACTGGACAGAAACTGGAAGAATGAGTGTTTCCTCTGTAGAGTTTGGCAACTAACTGTTTGGTATGAATTGAATAATTAGAAAGTAGATTATTTTAGGTTTCGTACATGACCTTTGTTTGATTTACTTTTGTTGTATGGTATGTTGTGATGAGTCTCTAGAGGGAGCTAAGTAGTTCTCACTTAGAAACAACATTGGATACCAATGTGAAGGCATTTGTTTGCGAGTTATGTAGAAATAACAACTAATAACAAACTTCTTGAGCTTTTCTATCTCTCTCTCTCTCTCAATTTATTTTTTTTCCTATTGGAGACAAGACAATTAGCTGTACAAAATTATAATTGGCTGCTTTTTGTGGACTTGTGGTAAAATTTAATTTGCCTGAAAAGCAAAATTCTGACAGTAGTGGTGGCTTATGCATATTCAAGGTATGTTTACTTTAGTATTCCCTCAGTTCCTAATAATATGCCCCATTTCTTTGTATTCACTTTATTAAGGTTTGGTTTAGTAAAGTTGATGAGAGAGAAAATGAGTAGGAATACAAATTATGTATGTGAGGGTAAAGGTGTGGTCCCCTATGCTCATTTAAGTTATGGGGCAATCTTTTAGCGACAACTATTTTTGGTATATGGGGCAAATAATTAGGGACAAAGGGAGTATATGAAAATAGTCGACTTCACATATTTTATTCGTCATAGTGGATTGTAATTCAATATTTCCTCTGTCCTATAAAAATTAAAAAAATTCCTATTTATGATGTTAATTGCTACATACCTCATTTTGGCAAGTTTGAAGGGCTTAAATGACTATTTTCTCCTTAATCATCATCCATGTCCTATTTCTCTCCTTTTTAATAAAATTACATGTCCTTCTGGATCACTTTACTTACCTTTACGCACTTCCTTAATATGTGTGCTCCCCTCATATTTCGCAATTATTCTAGAATGGAAGAAATAATATGATTCAATTACCCAAGAGATTGAAGATCTTGAAGCATTATGGAATGTTGCTAGTCATTACACCATCGAAAAATATTTTCCATTCCTGTATGAAATTTTTTTTGGCTGTGATAAGGTACCAAATTGGAAGAATGGATGAATGAATGAGAAATGCAATAATCAAGCTGGTAAAAAAAGTTCTTTGTTTTGGCTGCACAGTGCTGGAGGGGATTCTCTCCGTCGAAGGCTCCTCGTAATTTCTTAAAGCATGGTTGTTTGTTAGGGAAGCTACAAAGGGGAAGATTGTACAGGAGATGATCTTAAATGGAAAGCAAGCTGACGAGTCTTACAAACTTGATGAAGTGTCAGCCAACCACATCAACTTTTTCTTTAGGTGCTTTCTTTGGGGTACTTGAGTTTTTCCTTGTTTGGTTCATTAGTCTAGCCAATATACTAAAAGATGTTCATATAGCTTGGAAAAGGAGTTGAATGACAGTGGATTGTGGTTTCATAGAAGCTAATTTTAATGGCTTCTGGCTATGGAAGGAAAGAAATCAAGGATTGTTAAGAATCAATATATAGTGGAGGGGCAGTTTATGAAATGATTTATAGTTCTCTTATTAATAGCTTCTGGAAGAAGATAGTTGGTTTGGAGAGTGGTAACTTTGTTAATTTTTAAGTGGCTAGCTAACATTTAGGAGGATTTGGGAGTGTCAAATTGCTCGTGTTAATTGTTGATCTTCTGTAATTTCCGTTAACCAAATCATTATCTTCTTCCTCTATAATTCTACCATTATTGATGCCTTGGTTGTGTAAGTTCATAACAATATGTTTCTGGGGAAAGCCTTGCCATTCACACATAGTAAATTAAAAAATTTGAGGCTTTTATCTAGTTGGAGGAGTCAAGTGCTTCGACTCGATCATCAGTTGTCATAACCTGATTATTTAGTTAAAGATCATGCATGTGATTCTGTAGACTGGGAAATTACTTTATCTATTGGAGACTTGAAAATTGTTCTGGGCACTATATTTTTGGTGTCCCTTTTAATATAAGGCCTCATTATTGAGATAGAAAATATGTTGCCAATCTAGCCTATACTCTGGGTTGTGGTATTATTTCATGATTGACTACTGGTGATATAAGAAATTGATTTTTGTTACCATGAATCATCTTACATGCTGATTTAGTACTTGGTTTCTGCAATTATATTGCCTTGCCATCAAGCTTGCTGGGTTTCCCAACATTGATCATTGCTGTTGAATTTGCAGCAAACTCCCAAGGACAAGGAAGCCAGTTTAGTCATTCATGGACTTGTTGACGAGGTAATACTTCATTTATTTGTTTCTTTTGTCCTCTATTACTTGCAACTCAGAGTGAGGCACAAGGTTTTAGGAACTTTTGAAACCCATTTGATGAGGAAACAGATAAAGAAAGGGGACCTGTGGAATGAGGAGAGAGAAAGAGAGACCCACTAGCCCAGTGAAGTAATGTAGCAATTAATGTGAAAAAGATAAGTATTGCAATTGTTGTGGAATGATGGAAGTTTGTTATAAGTTTTCTAATTTTTTATGCTGTCTTGCTGTCACTATTGCCTCAGCTTTTGTTCTTTAGTATCAAATTTCAATTTATGCAATGGCAATATAGTTTGAAAATATCACAATTTGTTTATGGGGATGATTTAATTTTCTTATTTTGTGATTTTTTTATCTGTAAGTACAGGTGATTTCAGGGGTTATGCGCCATCTATATCACCACATTCCTCCATTTGTTAGAGTTGATCTATTTCAGATTGTCTTTACAAGGTGCACCAGATTGTCAGGTGGCTTTGCTATATTTTTGTTCTAATATACTGTACATTACTTGTTTTTATGAAAGCTAATTTTCTTTCTAAATCACTATTCTTTTTTTCCCCCCCTCTAATTCTTAAAGAACGATGCTTCACCTATCTTTATTGGCTGCTTAGTCGACTTGTCCTCATGATAATCTGTCTTGCCTTTTCTGTGATTTAGCATATTTGTGATATTACCCATTGAACTAGGGTCCCTATGTCCTGGTCGTAATGTTTAGAGATTTGGTAATTGTGGTGCACTCTTGCCTATTGGCAACAAGGGTGCAAGATTTATTCAATTTTGGACCGGTGTGCATGTACCGGGTTTTTGTGGCCCGAGTAAACTCTAATCAGGATTTTGAAGTGAGAGGGGGCAATCTTGGCCATGGACAAGAAGTAAAATTAAGAGGGCAGGTGGGACTTTGCCAAAGTGTTTATTAGGAGATATTAAGAGGTGATACACTGGTTGGACCACTACAAATCGAGTAAGTAAAGGCAACAGTTTATTCGAAGCTTAATCAATATTCCTCAGTTCCTCCACAAAGAGACTTAAGTGCTTGATGTTATTCGTTCATTCATCAGTACTCTACAAAGAAGCATAGGTACAATATAGCAGTTTCCAAGGGAACACTGCTTTGACATAAACAAAATAATGGAAAATAAGATCAGGAAAGCTTAACATTAAGTGCAAGTTAAGATTGGGGGGACTTTATTTTCTGAAGTTCCAATCTAAGTGAAAATCCATGTGGATTTGTATAGAATAGATAACATTTGTTACAGTGTGGGCCTGTGGGGTATGGGTCAGAGAGGGACAACAATTTTCCTTTTATTTGTTTTTAAAGTGTACATTTATACAAATCTAAATGATGGTGTATGATAAAAAAGTAGCTGAGGAAGAAATAAATTTTTTTCCCTTCATCCATGTATTTTTATTTTTATTTTTATGCCAAAAAAGTGAAATAAGGAACAGCTCCTGCGATGCAGATAAGAGATTTATGAAGTGGAGGCTTAGGGTAGCAAGTGTACATGGTCTAAATGCACCACTGCCTTTTGTCAGATCAGTTGAGGTATTACTAAGCTTGTGTGATTAAAATCATTGAGGTTCCACTATTGCTTTGAATTCTTGTTTTTATTTTCTGGTCCTTCAAATGTTGCTCAGACCACTTTAATGTGCATGATAATTATTGAAGTCTTAATCTTTTTAATGTACTAGGTTTCTTTTCCTGGAAGGCCAGAATTAAAGGTTGCTACTCTCAGCAAGCAACCGTTTTTGCTAAAAAGGTGTGTCACTGGATACAAATGAAATAGGCTTAGTGAATTATTTTGTCTGGTTAAGTGGCCATGTCATTGTTATTGCAGACCATCTCAAGAGTCTTGACTGGAGTGAGAGCATCTTCTTCTCTCTCTGTCTCTCTTTTTTTTTATTGCTTTAGCCTCACTACATTGTGGAACTGTTTGCTTGTTGTGTTGGACTCCAACTTTTTCAAGTGGTCCACATTGTGTAACACCCCGATAATTCCCGTTTTCTCGAAACCCAAACCTTTAGGACTATCGGTGTGCTATCGCCACGTGTTCAAACGTTAAGGCTATAAAACAGAGTTTTGCAGCGGAAAAACCAAAAGACTTATGAAATAACATTAAACGTAAATCAAGTCCTGATGTAACAAACTGGAACCTCTACGGCCCTTACTGTAATGTACCAAATAACGTTTAACTTTAATTCAAATCCAACAGTTTAAAACCAAATCAAACCTAACATAATTTATTCCGAAATCCAAATTAAAATAACGTTTCTCTCCAACCCGCCCATGCATGAATGCTTGTTTAGATACCTGTTAATAATCTGCTCCCCAATAATACAAATGTAAGTATTGGATCATTACAGTGTCATTTATAGGCGAAAGCCATGACCAAAACACACAAGGCACGTAATCAGCAAGCTGAGTACATACGAATTACGAGATACGACAGTTGAGCTGATAATTAAATAACTATAAGAAATGTAAGAACGTATCATGCAACATTTTACCTAACTGACACGATAAGTTGATTAATGATTTGGATTAAGCAATTGACTAGGTTGTCTCCCCCATGTCCTAATTAGGATATCAAATAAATAAATAACCCATGCACTCCCGTCGGAGAGCATCAAAATACAGTATAAAAATCCAGATGGTAAACGGGCGCGACTCCGTTACCATAGCTAGATGAGATCTCAACTAACCCCAATTTTAAGTTTAAAACTTTATAAAATAGAGACTCGTAGATCACACGGCCTCCTAGAAAAGCCACGGATAATACCCCCTGAACTCCAACCCCTGATTGTCAATACTCTAGACGTGCACTAGCCCAGAGTTTTATCGCTTATCCTCTTTCTCTTTAAGTGATTTACTGTTTAAACTCAATAAACACAATCACTGTAGCACACAACAACAAATATTACAGTTATTCAATCTATCTCTGTTATACTGTAATTTTTTTAACTTTTTAATTTCAAACTCAACTGATGAAACTGTTGAACCAAGTCAACTACCTCGTCATTAAGACTTATAAAATACACCTTTACTCCAATCATACTATCAGTAATGACGGAGTAATAATAAACAAACTCATGGATTAATTAACAATTAATACCAATTAATAAATCTCGGTTTCTCACAAATAACACCAAAACATGCCCCTAAAATAAAGAACATGAATTCTTTCAAATGGGTAACCAAACAATCTCATCCAAAGGGTTCCCTAAACATGATACTATGTTTATGTTTCACCCTAAATCATGCTCCTAATTAAAAATAACGTTCTTCGTAATTGTACGTACCTGGTGTAAAATGCACGGGTATCCACTTTCTCTAACTTTAAGAACCTTTTTCAAATTGTTCTCCTACACCAAATAATACAACCTAAATCAATATACTAACAACCAAAATTTAAGAAGATTACTCCTTCTATAGCTACCAAGTCATTTACAAAACAGTTAGAATATCTAAGTCTCTGTCCACAATTTCCCTATTGCAAGTAATGATAGATTTACCCTTACCAAACATGCCAAGCAACCACTAGCACATCCTAGTTATAGCTCGTCAAATGCAGCAATAATTGCTTTCAAATGCAACGCTATTCCCAATGATTAGAAACTGGTAGCTCATACTCCAAAACGTTAGTCCTCAAAATTTTGCACACCTTTAACATGTAATTCAAAATATGCTTTGCCTTGTCAAGGGCAGCATGGCAATATGAAATTATTTAGGATTCCTTATCCACCTCAAGAGCAAAGGCTGCCAATATAAGATTGGTTCATTTGGAAGTTATATGCACTGCACTAATCATAACAAAATCAATAAACAAAAGAAAAAAAATCCTCACATTTGATCCAATGCCAAAAAGTGTACTCATGCCATTTGAAAATAATTGACCCAAATCCATAAAATATCTCAGTGTATATAAACTAGCAGTACAAGAAAGGCTAATAAGACAATGTAGAACCTATGATATGCTAATCATGTGAGTAATCACCTATAAACAAAACCCACTAGAAAACAATTCAGAAATACACACACATTCAAACCCAAAACAACTACAATTCATGACTCAAAATCACAAGAATCACACACCTTGATAACATCATACTTTCATGAATTCATAACACATCATACATAAATCAAGAGAAAAACAAGAGGAAAGGAGAAAGAGAAGGAGAACCGTGTGTGGGGATTGGAAGAGGCGCCGGCGACAGGCGTCTAGGGAGGCGGCGGCTGGGGCACAGCAGAGCAGGGGGGGCAGTGGGGGGAATTCTGATGGGGGAAGGGTTTCGTTTTAGGTTTAATAAGGGTAGGTTTTGTTTTGTTTTTTTTTTTTTTTTTGTAGTGTTTAGGTTTAGGTAAAATTCTTAGGTTTAGATAGTGTTTAGATAGTAAGATAGAGCTTCGGGTATTATAAAATTTGAGTAGGATAGAATTTCGGTAGTTTAGGCTTAGAGGATTACTTAGGAAAATAAATAGATAAAAAAAATAGTTGTAGAATTTTGGGGGATTACACATTGTTGCTTCTCACATTAGTTCAGAAATAAGCTTCTTTTTGTATTTTCATACTTCTGTCTCCAGATCAAATAGTGATGGGAGTGGTATTACACAGAGGCTTAGAGGTCCAATTTGTAGAAAAAAAATCCCAATTCATTCTCATGCCATTTTTCACATTGAAATAAGTGCAAAACTGAACCTTCAAAGCTGCGAATTGTCGAGAAAGCATATATTATTCTAGAATCTTGTGAATTCCTTGAAAAAAAAATTAGAACTTTCTAAATTGGTATCTTTTGTGCAAAGTCTATAGGTCCTTGAAAAAAAATTGATTTTCTGGAGTCACCTCTGCATCCTTATCGTCATGGGTGATTCACAAACTTTTTTATTTCTTGTTACAGCTCTCTCTTATTTTGATAAATATAGCAATCAAGGCTTTCTAAACCACTAGATTTGTGCAAATGTGTTAGGGGATGTGTTATCTATAGGCTTTTTATGTTCTGTCCTTTTTTGAATGGTTTTCATACTTAAGAAGTCTGTACTCTGCATAATCAGACTAATAAATATCTGTTACTGAATTTTGCTAGCGTCCTTGCTTTATGCAGGGAAACGGTTGCAAAACGGTCATTTGGAATTTTACTGAAGCTGAATCTTATTGATGGTTATGGATGCTCTAATGCAAGTATTGATTTCCCAGTGGACTTTCAGGTACTTCAAGGGCATGTATTGTTAATTTTGTCATATTTATTCCTGGGACTTCATACAGTCTAGGTAATCTAATTCAATTATGCAACATTCAGGCTTCCTCGTTTTCACTACTTCCTGAAGTAACCCTGAACCTGAAAATATTATTTAAATTAGTGTTAAATTGTATGACATCACGCCAGCTTGAATCAGTAACATAGGATTTGGTACACCATTTTTCTTAATCAGAGAATTACTAACTCCCTAAGCCATGTGGAAGTTCCCAAGCCATGTGGAAGTACAACAACAATGCTTACCCTGGCTCCTATAACCTCTACCTATCATGACATGTTATGGGAAGACATATGTGGATTTCGTAGACGGGCTATTTAAATCAATGGGTAAAGATACTTTCTTAGTAGTTGTAGAAGAGAACTAAGAAAATGTGGTAATTTCATAGCTCCTCTCCAATTATGTATTTCTTAAAAGGGTGACATTCCTGCTATACATAGATTAGAAACAGATTTGAACCGAAACATTTATCAAAAATTAAGGGAGAGATGAAGGAACTAAGAATGAATTAACTTGCCAATGCATGCCAAAGTTTGCCATTGATTGATTTTTTTTTGTCATACTAAAATTTCCTTAACCCCGAGTAGAGGAAGGGTAAGAGCGCCGCTCCCCTTCACCTTCTCCACATCCTCTGAAAGTTCACAAAAAGATGTGTTCAACCGCTGCCCATAAGCAAAGGGCTTGATGAAATATTGTTCACAAGGAGCAATGCTATGTTTCGATGCCTATCTTCTACTGCCTTGGGTTGTGTTTTGGGCAATTTTCTTGAGCTTGGTTAAAGGGAGTTAATCTTCTGTAACCCGATAGAAAGCATAGGATGTCTCCGAAGATGCTTTAGTCTAGTAGTTATTGATTTCGAAAACATTGAGTTCGTGTTCGTGTTCGTATTTTCAGGAGATGCTTTAGTATAGCAGGAGACTCTTCCAGCTCATGATTTTGCCAAGTACGTATTTGTTGTAGCCACTTGTGGCAAGATTATTGGCAAAATATGATTGTGAACCCTCAATATCTTCATTATAAAAGATTGACCTAATTTGAAGACATCTTATTCTTGACACGTTTGCCTAAATAGGCAAACTAGTGATTTGCTCAAGTTGCCCTTGTTCTAATACATATGTTTTCCTTCAACAAGCATCTTCTTGATGTGAACTCCCGTTGACCGGGCTCAAGAACTAGACATGATTCGAGATAGCAGATGATAGCATTCTCATGATTATCAGATTTTTCATCATGTGTAATGATTTTCGTCTAATTTTTAGTGGATTTAGATTAGTATGGTTGTTGCCCTCTACCCTTCCTCTACATGGGCTTCAGAAAATACTAGAATGACAAAAAATCCGTTGGTGGCAACATGGCCATATTGGTAAGTTTATTTATTCCTAGTTACTTCTCAATTTTGCAAAAATGTTTGTTTAAAATTTGTTTCAAAACTATGTGTTGCAAATAAGTCGTCTTTTTAGAAATCTATATTTTTTGGAGAGGGATAAGAAAGTATTTTCTTAGTTGCTCCTATTCTAGTAATAAGATAGTATCTTTACCCTTTTAGGTAGCTCTTATACAAAATCCATAAATGTATGTTCCCATACCATTTCAAGATTAGGAATAGAGGTTGTAGATGCAAGGTGAGCACCATCATCATACATGCACTATTGAAAAAGAGTGTATCCAATAAGTACTACCTCTTTCCCATATTACTATTTTCACTCTTATTTGTGCAAGATTTGAGGTGATAAGTAGTTATTTGGTATTTAGTTGTTATTTTAGTGGTAGAGATAGGGAGTTATTTTTTTTATTGAATGTGAGAGTATGGAGACCAACTCTTAGTATTGGGGAAAAGAGAGATGTTGAAATATTAGTTGGGTGACTTTAAAATTAGAAGTGTGAAGTGTATTTCGAAACAAAATGAAAAGGAAGTGAAATTCTCACTAGTACATCCATATTTTTTGAAATTCTCACCAGAACCCTCCATTTTTTTTCTCCTTTCTTTTACCCTTATACTTTTTAAATTGTGTCATTTATAGGCTTCATGAGAGATAATTGATAACAAACGTTGAGGCACGTTTATTTTGGGAAGTTAACTCCCTTAAAAACCGTTTTACCCATTAATTTCACAATTCACTCACTCTCTCACTCCCCTCTCCTCTCTTTAACTTCTAAATTTGAATCCTACAATCACTCATCCTCGATTTTTGGGGCCTTTTAATTCCGAGTGATCCCCTTCGTATGTCTCTATTTCTCTATTCTTGTCATCATCTCTCCGCAATCTCCCTCCTTTGTTGTCCTCTCGCTTGTTTTCTTTCGTCATTGTCTCCTTGGATTTCCCGAAGCTCTCTACGTTTCGACTATGTTGGTTATAACCTAAGATTAAGCTTTAGCCTTGAATTTAGATTACTTGCTTCTTGTAATCATATCTCCAGACTTCCGTCGCCAACAAAACCGCACCCGTCTTATTACCTCAAATTCCACAAAACCACACTACACTTTACTCGAAATGTAAAGTGAGCGATAAATAAGTCTATGACTCCGACAACAACGCCTATCCTAAGAACTTTGCATGAAGATAGCAAGTCACCATAATTTGATGTTTGAGAACATCACGAGTAGCTCAAATTTCATAAAAAAAGAACAACGAAGGAAGAGATAAATGAGTAAAGAAATAAGGATTACAACATCTTTAAACATCTTTAACCCAATTCCCATTATTATCTAAGTGTAGAGATCAATTCACCCCAACTTAACCATCTCCTTCACCACCTTTCTTACATCTCAAGGCTCCATTTCTAATCTCAATAACCTCAAAACCCCCATTCACAACCTTAGATCCCATCAAAGTTACACTTATCGATCCTTTGTATGACATCGTTTGATTAGTCACAAAACATCTCGCATTAGTTTGTTGATTTTAAAGGAGACTCGTCTGTCTTGGCAATGAAGATGTAGCAATTTTTTGAAATTACTCCAAGAATCATGTAGTGTGGAGGAGATTTTGAGGGGTCTAGATCATTTTTAGGGTCAAACCTAGATCTATATTTGCTGAATTTCATTTTGAAAGAGAGATTGTTTCATGTTTTCAATGTTGTACTTTGTAATGAGTCTCGCCCACTAATTGCTCGAGTAAAAGTTGTGTACACGGTTTCAAGTTTGGTTTTATTTAATCGGAAGTTTTTTGTAGGGTATTTATTGATGGGTTCATCAATTAGTATTGATGTATTCATGCAAATCACTTATAATCCTCATTTCTCTTGTGGAATCATGTAAAGGGCATTTGGTTAATGTGATAGAGCTAAATAATGAAATCTAAAAAATTAATGGCTTATTAAGCTCAGAAGATTTGCATGTTCGGGTAGTGGTTGCACTGCCTCGATGAAACGGTGAAAGTTTCTCTCCTGTATCCTAAAACAAGTAGGGAACAATTAACTAAGTATATTAGTAAACTAGCTGACCAAACTAGCCGTTAACATAAAAAAACCAATGAAAACTAACATTTACTTGATGCAAAACTGATGGAAGGGACACAGTTAAGACAATTTATTAAGATGATGGAATGCTTACAAGAGAGGGATGAATTTCAGGAGTTTCAAATTTTGTGAACTTTAAAACAGAACTTGTAAACTGCTAGAAAGATTTTTAGCATGGAAACTTCTTGTGCCTCACTCAAGACCACGACCCACTTGGAATTTTAAACTCAACTTCACTAAATAGGACAATCTCTATATTACAACTTATTTGGAACTTGACTCAATTTAAATTTTTTCAACAAATTCAAGTTGCCTCTATTATTATTCTTTCTAATCAGAATGTTCTCAACTCTTTCTTACTCTTACTCTAACTCTTTCTTTTATCTTAATACTTTAGATAAAGCCTTTAATAAAGGATCATTAAACACTTTCCACAAAGTTAGAACTCTTGAAACAAAATCTTAAACTCTACGAATTAAGACTTTAATAATTTGGAACAAGGAATTTGTCTTCTCTTCAAAATGACTTAAGAAATATTTTTCTCCAAATCATTTCAATTGTGAGTCGATTGTTGTTTTTAAAACCAAGTAGAGTCCTTATATAGAACACTCGATCTCGGTCAACTAACACATGCATATCCTTGAGTCAAGGGATTAGTTCCTAAACTTTAGGTACTAGCTTGACCTTATTAAACAAGGTAAAGATGAGTTAGTGTCCTTGCTTCGCACGTGAACTTAAAACATTATCTTAAAGAGATTTTAGGAACCGCTTAAGCATATGCTAGGTCGTTAAGAAACACTTTTTAAAACATAATCCTAAGGGCTCATTTTTACAAAAAACATTTTCTTTAAAAATAAAACCTTAAATATTCTCCTATAAGATATTTTAGAACATAAGAACTTTTATATTACTTTGTTAGTTTTAAAATCCTTGTTGTTCCAACCTAAGGGCACTCAAATACTTACATAAATCCTAAATTACACTTATTTTAGTCTTTATGCTTGCTCTTCTCGAAGCTTTAACCCAACACCTTCTTAGAACTTAATAAGATTATCTTATGGAAACATGGTTGGATATTCCTAGAGGAGATTTGAGATGTAATTTCTTTAATCTCACTTAATTATTTCTTCTCATTGATTTCATCTTGTCTCGATAACATATGGAATTTGCACTTATGTTCTACACACACTAAGTTATATTAACATAAGACAAATTTGCTTGTTATCACCAAAACTCATAAGATCATCAACATTCCTCCTTTTTGGTGATGTTAAATTCAAACTTAGAGAAGAATTTCAAAGCAAATGCTAGTTTTGTAGAAAACTAAAACTCAAAATAACTAATAAAAGCAACTTCTAGCATATCCCAACAGCAACAAGAGCAATGGCGGATCCAAGATTTTCGTGAGTTACAATTGATAATCAAACATGTAATAAATTTTTTTATACCAAACAACCAAATAAAAATACTAAAAAATAATTCCTATCCAGTAATCTATTTGAGGCACTAAAGCAAACCCATTACATCCCTAAAAGGGTTAGCCACTAACCAAGTAATCATTTCTATAATTCCATGCATGACCAAGTCCAAGCTCCCTCATAAAAAATACCTTGCATACTTACTTGAACAACCATAAAAGCAACATAATCCACCTAACTAACCCACCCAACACACTAAGACTAGATTGTTGAGTCTAGTCATCTACCATTAAACTTGAAACCAACAGAAGTTCGAAAAAGGATCTTTGAGTGTTACAACAAGAAGAATCTCTCACCCTACCTTTTCTCTTTTCATCAGAGAGACACTGTATGACTATTTGCCTCAAAACTGAAAAGAGTCACATAAATTATTGTATTCTTGTAGTATTCATTATCACTATGACTACAAATTCAAAGACAAATTTCAAGCAAACCTCATAATCAAATGGGGTTCAGTAAATTACCAAATTCAGCCAAAAAAAAGGAGATTAATCATAAAACTATACCCCAAAATCACTCATGATTCAAAAATACAATCAATGAATTACCCTAAAAAGTACACAAAAAGCAGTAAAAAAAACCCCAAAAAGGGCAAAAAAAAAGCAGTAAAAAATCAAATCAAAACAAACCCTCAAACAAAAGACAAGCATAAAGTTAGATCAGTTGAAAAAGATTGAAACTTCATAATTGAAGAAGAAGGGCAACATGGGAGAAGAAGAGGAGGAGTGAGAAAGGGGAAGAGGATGAGTGGGATGAGGATGAAATGACGTGGTGTAGGAGGCGTAAAGATGAGAGAGTTGATGAAAGTGAGAAAGAAGTTGCCTTAACATGCCAAGCTCGTCTTCCAGAGACATACAGGATGAGAGGTGAGATAGGGAGCGTGAGAGCAGAGTGCGTGAGAAAGGGCATTGAATTTTTTTTTTTTGGGCCACTGGTGAGATACATTAAATCCGCCACTAAACAGGAGTACTTGAAGATGGTGTTCCAAATTAGGAGTTCCTTAGGAGCTTGCTTATGGCCTTAGCCTTGCAGACCACCCGTTTACTGTAGGAGCTTGTGCTTTTTCCTCCTTAAATTCTACCGCATCACCCTCCAAACCCATTGGTTCCTCTTCTTCGTCATTTTCTATTTCCCTTATTTCTTATTTCACCTCCTTGTCATTCTTAGTCATATCATCAAAGATGGGAGCCCGATTGACCTTTGAAACTTGTATGTCCACCTTCATACTCCTTTTCTTTGAATGAACAACCATATTTTTCTCTTCCATCTTTTTCTTCACTCTCTTCCTCCTTGACTTCACCTTTATTTTCTTCCTTTTCCACTTCTTTATCTACCTCTATCTCCTCTTTGTCTCCCTCATCTTGTGTAACAGTGTAAGTCTTGCCCTTTACTGCCTTAAACTTCCAACTAGTCATTTAAGTTTCTTAGAGGTAGGGGTGGGTGGCCACTGGCCAATTCGGCCTAAACTGGGAGCGAACCGATGGGTGGGGCAAGCCAAGCCGAATACGGGTCGGGATGCAGCTGAGAACGACTCGGGATGGGGTCAAAGTGGGCCGAACCGAGCTAGGGACAAATTTTAAAGGCGGGCTAAATATGGTTTTAGTTGGGTTAGGGTTGGGCTTGGTCTTAACTTGACGGTTTTGCAACTTATTCGCAAACGTATATACATTTAGAAGAAATGAATTGTTTCGAAAATATTTAAAGTTTATATTCACATGATCACATTCGTTAAAAACTTTTATATTCATTATTAACATATTTTGTCAATATTTATATATACGCTATAAATTATAGAGATTTTGTTATTGATACTCTCATATTCATTACATATTTACATATATTCACAAAAATACATAATTATATTCAATTTTTTTTTTGTTTTAATTTTGTTAATTTTTGGGATGGGGAAAAAAAGGGCTTGCACTTAATTGTGTTTTAATTAAGTTGCCTACGTATCTCGAATTAATTAAAGCCCACGTAGGTGGTAGAGTTGCAGCGGTCCCACCTTCACCTTCATCAGATTCCTCGCTCGTCTCCATCTTCGTCATTCTTGTCCTCCCTCAATCCTTGGGTAATTCTTTCCGCTTGATCCCAATCTTTCTTGCAAACACATATTTCAATGTTTTCGAGGGATCAGTGAGATTTCTTCTCGTCGAGCATTCGTCTACCTGCACTTAAAGCATATTTGGAAGCAATGGAAGAGGGCGGCCATAATCATGTCACCGCTTAATAATTTGAAAATTCTCACAGGTTTCATGTTGATAGGAAAGATAATCGTTTATAACAGAAAGTAAAGAAGTAGCTAAAAAAGAAGCCGATGTTCTAGATTTTTTAAGAATTCTAGTAAGTGTTGGCATGAATTTCGTTTCCTTCTGCCACAAGATGATACATTCTGAGCAAGAGCATAAATAGTAGCGTAATAATCATATAAAGTAGCTGAAAAAGTCTTACATTTCTCTATATATGCGTTAACGGCGTACCTAAGACCTAGAGTGCTATAGTAAAACTTTAACAAATTTTCTAAACCTTGAGCCTTAACCTTGGGATTGAGAATAATAATTATGCCTTAGACGGGGAATTTCATGAAGTAAGCGTACCACTTACTTAATATGCCCTTATGAACAAAAATAATCCGAGGGACATGGAAATGCTCGCTAATAGTATTAATGACTGAAACACGCTTAATATAACTAAATGAATGTTAGGGTCATAGATTTGGGAGTAAATCTTAGTTTCATGGTCAGCTAAAACGTCACGAATAAAAGTAGTGATAGTCCATTGGTCATCCGTAATAAGGTCATCCAGACGCACTCGAGTTTCGTTATAAGTGTCAAAGTAGTTGACAAATTCATTCATGGCATTCATAATTAAGGATTGAGACACTTATGAATAGTCCTTAATTTAATTCAACTTTGGAATCTAAAAATTTGAAGTGGTTCGGTATACTTACAATAATCACATGACTTGATTGATGGCAAAACTCGGGGCCAACTATTGTGCCTTAATTTCCAATTCCTTTGCCAACTGTGTATCTTCTCCCTAAGACTTAGCTTCTTCTTCCACACGTTGTCTCATAACCGGTTTAGGTGGTGATTTTGGTGGCAAGGTGGTGAGAGTTTTGGTGACGATTGTTTCTTGTGTGGGTAAATGGGAGAAAATTGGTGTTGGTGAAAGTAGAGGCGATGTATCCATGGGTGTTGGGTGAGAAGCAACGTTAAATGTGGGAGGAGTGAATTGATACTCGTTTTCACCATTTTCAATTTTTAGGAGAGAGATGGAAGGGATTTGAAATTTTTTGGGTTTGTTTTGAGAAGTGACAATTGGATTTATGAAGGGAATTTGAGTATAGGTAGGATTTTGAATGGTTGAGGGGCATTTAAGTAAGGTGGTTGAGGGGAACAAAATTAAGTGGTGAGTTATTACATGACTCTTGATTGGAACAATAACTCTTAGAAACAAAATATATACAAAGTACATAAAATTCGAAAAGATAGATAAAAGATTGGATGAACTAAACTAAAAAGACGGGGATGAACTAGACTTTTTTTTTAATCTTTTTGATATAGTTTTTTCAATCTTTTTGGGTCATCCCTTTTATTTTTTTCGTTTAGTTCATTCAAAGGTCAGTTTAGAGGAAAAGAAAGAGCAAAAAAAGTGTGGTTTTTCGTTCATAGAAAAAGAGGATGAGGGTGGCCACGATATGACTTGGGATGACAAGGAGGTGGAACGGGAAACAAGGGAAATGGAACATGATGAAGAAAGCAAGTAGAGGGCTTGGAAGGTGATGAAGTAGAATCTATGGACGGAAAAGCACAAGCTCCTAAAGTCAAATGGGTGGTCCGCAAGGCCAAGGCACGCTGGCAAGAACCTAAAAAATTCCCGGTATCTTTCGAGTCAGGGGAAATATCATAAACTTTAAGAAATTAACGACATTGTGACTTCAACTTTGGTTAGTCGAGATCAACTTAATGCAAGGCTACTCACTCTATAAACTATTGCTGGAGCACTTGGCAACAATGTGGCTATGCTAGAAGTGGCAGTGCGCGATCACATGTAGAGAGTGACTACTGCTCCAGAGACGGTTATACAGAAAATTGATGAAGTTGCTTTTGAAATCGTTGAAATTGAACCCGAAAACACCTCTGCCCCACTAGTCTTTTCTATAGACTTGTCTTCCTGTGTTTTATTTTCATGTTTGGTGCTTGATGTTTTATGCTTGTGATGGAAGAATCTCGTTTATGACTTGTTGAAACTTTGTGTTGTTGGAACTTTGCTTGGTCATATACTCTAATTGATTCTCATAATTTTATGAGATGCTGCAAATGGTTTTGCCTTGCCTATGGTTTTTTGTTGATGCCAAAGGGGGGGAAAGAAAGTGCAAATTTTGAAGTTCTATGTCACAATGTCAATCAGTTCCAACCGTGTCTTCACTTGTACCTATCTTTGCAGTTAGTCTGGTTTCCAAGTTCATATGCACACTTGGACAAATTTTTACATATTCCTGTTTTTATTTTTATTTTATTAAGTTGCTTTTTGTTTCACGTTTTATTTTTCACCTATTCTTTCTAGCTCTCTGTTTTTCATACTTTTATTTGTTAGTTAGTTTTAAGGTTTTGCTTTTTTCAATTTTGAAGGGTAGGTGTGTGTAGGAGTTGTGTTTGTTCGCGCGAACACATTCTTGCATTTTGAATTCTTAGCAAAAGTCAATCCTACTTGTATTTGATTTACACACTTATTTAAGTTTACAGATTTTTCATCAAAAGAAAAGTGAAGGGTACTAATGAGAATCATAAAAATTATGGGGACACTAGTGAAAATTTTCCAAAAAGTAAAGTGTAACAGGATGAAGGGAATATTCTAGTACTTGATGCTTGAGAGTAGCTTAATCGTTCATAACTAGCTTGTTCTTCTTTATAGTTCTCTATTGATCCATTGATAGTGAGCATGAGATGTGGGATCTACCCGTAGTTACGTCTGTTTCTGAAGTAACCCTAAACATTCATGTCGTTTGATGATATGGGAAGATATGTAAGAATAGTGTTCCTGATTCATGTGAGTGTGACGAGGCCTTTGTGAACGGTCCTCGTACTTTACTCTTTAGAAGTTCCCTGAACTTTCCACTTTTGAAGCAAAACATCTGTCATGCCATTTAAACCTTTCCCTATCAGCATTCTCTCGAACATTTTTATGCAATATCAAAGAGCCTACTAACTCTAATAATCTAGTTGGAATTTTTAATGTCTGGGTTTGTATTATTTTACAATCTAGGGTTATCTTAGTTTGTTTGTAGGATATAGGTCGTATTGCATTTAGCAATTAGTATTATTTTCATTTAGTTGTTAGGGTTTATGTTTCCC
Source organism: Dysphania ambrosioides (assembly GCA_026401315.1). Lineage (NCBI taxonomy): Eukaryota > Viridiplantae > Streptophyta > Magnoliopsida > Caryophyllales > Amaranthaceae > Dysphania > Dysphania ambrosioides. Next base: position 2,428,480 of record CM048672.1, read on the forward strand.
GCCTATATAAAGCCTTACTCTATAACATTATTGGATATAGATTAATGACATACCATTTGCTCAAATTCTGGTTTTTGTTATAGCCAAAGAACATTGATTGAGGTTGGTGTTAATTTTATCAATTGCGGTTGATAAAAGACCCTCAATTCTTATGGGATTTGAGTTCTGACTGTGTTACGTTTCCATGAGTCTACCTAGATTCACATCACATTTATGTGTTGCCAGTTTCTAGTGAGTTTGTAGTTCAAGTGAAGTAAAAGGAGAGAATGGGAAGAGTGGGCAGGGGTGTGAATTAGTTGCTTGAGTTGGCTAAATTAAGGCAAACCTTTTGTTTCTTGGGATTGTATAGGAGAAGGAATCCATTGAAATCCATACTCTGTGATTTCTATCTTTGAGTGATGGGATTGATCTTTTCAGCCCTACCAATAGAGGAAGAGGGTCCCTTGAACATACATAATGAAATTAAAGAGTGAAGTGGGTATTAAGTGATGAGAACAACTCGTCAAGTATATAGAAAGTAATTTTGTTATGAATTGATGTTTGTAACATCGTCCTTGTATATCTGCTGTCTTTAGTCTATGTTGCCATCTAGAAGTAAAAGAGCTTCAATTCCAAGCCTTTGATGTTTCTGGGTTTTTTCTATTCTACCACATCCTCACCTGATCCATGGCTCATCCTATGACCCAACCTTTCTTTAACAAAATCTCCTTACTGAAATATGATTTAAGGACCTTGAACTAATGATCTGGTTAGGTGTAAAAGGAGACAAAGGACATAAGATGATACATGGAGTAGCATAGAGGGTCAAGATTGATTTCCTTGAATATTCCCTCTCAACTCGCAAGGCAACTTACGTCCCGGCCTATTTTTAATCACACCATGTCTCTGCTAGTCTGTTGGGTGAAATCCTTTGGCTCTACTATCATTCTCTTAAGATGTGAAACTTGGCAAATGTTAATAAAAATAAACGTTGCAAGACTCTCTCTACAGCAGGTTTGGGGAAAGTCTAACTATACACAGCCTTATATTCTCATAAAGAGGTTGTTTCAAGGGTTCGAGCTTGTGAATTAGTAGATAACAAGTAGACATTTGACCATCGTGCCAAGCACAACCTTCTAGATGATTGTTACTATAAAAGAGAAAATAACATTTTTGGGCAGCCTATACCTTTTTTGTCTTTAGACCTAGGTATTCGCTGTTTGAAACTAAATATAATTTTGAGATTTCTGTGAAAGGAGTATCTTAATCAAAGGAAGCACAATAGGACAACATTGACTCATGCCTTTTATTGTTCATTTGTTCTATCTCTTATATTCTGTAATTGTGGCGTTGCATTTTCAAATTTTTTGCAAGGGCTGCTTCAAGAAATTTAATGTTTATTCTATACCAACATTTGACATATTTTGCAATTTTTTTGCTAGCTCAGAAATCATGAATGAATAACCCTGCTGTATGTGCTCAAGATGTTAGTTCTATATAGGAATTTCTTTACATGTAATGGCATCAAAACTCTTTTTTTTTTTTTTTTATAGGCCCCCATACTAGACATCAACTATGGTAAAGACATTGTGGTTCAGAAGCTGAAAGAAACAGCAATTAAAGTCAACTGCTGCGGTCAGCTTTCACTGGTTGAGATCAAGTCCCTTTCACAGCCACTGGGTGAAACAGCTACATTTGCCGTAGCAACTAACATCATTGGGTATGACAACTTCTCACCATACTACCAAACCAAGATGCACCAAGACTATGGTGCAGCTGAAAGTGGTGAGCCTGACAAAAAAAGATTTAGAATTCTTTGATGAATCATCAATGGTCCTGGAATCATCAGCATTGCATTCTGCAGCCATGGAATACAGACAAATTTTCTGAGGTAACAAACAACTTGGTGTTGAAAGTCTACTGTATGACAAAGCCGGAGAGTTCCATCCAACATGATCCTTAGATGAGAAAGTTATGGAAAATTGTGCTTTGTATAGTTTGCAATGTACATAATGGGGCTGTCTAAAGGTCCCGTGTATAAAACTTCATAGCCAGCTTGAGGTAAGAACTAGATATGGGCTTCCTAGGGGCTGCGTTGCGTGTATGATTCTAGATAAACTTGGAGAATAGGAAGAGGGATGTGCCAAATTTGCTTTTTATAGGAGTGAAATGTGTTTGGTAAGTTGATTTCTTAGGCAGACTGTTGAAGCCTGTTCCTACAGTCTCTTTAGGTAGTATTTATTGTCCCATCTTTGATACTCAGTGTGACTAATATGCAACTCCTTTGTTAAGCGCCTATAAAAATTGACTTCACATGCCTATGTATTCTGTATTTTCCATTTTATTCCACGATTGTTACTTTGAAACATTCATTTTTATGAACTATTTATCCAATGCGAAACTATGACAATCAAATCCAGCTTGATTCACTTGACACTGTTCATATTGTTTTTCTCTAGTTGCAACTTCTTATTCCCTAAAACTACAAAATCATGGTCTTTTTGGCTAATGATACATATAGGGGGTTACGGTACCATATTTTGGTTAACTCACATAATACTAGCTCAAGGGACCATCTATTTGTAACCAAATATATATTTCAACCGATTTTCAAAACTTCTACGATTGGTTTCTAAACTCATTTCTAGGGGTATTGGATATAGAATAAAAGATAAAATGGTTTTAAACCTTTTCATATCCTAAGTATATAATACCTTTATTTCAATTTCAAAAATTATTTTAAAACATCCCTAAAGGTGAATAGGTGATGTAGAATAACTTTCAAAATATTGTCATTTTTGTACCTACTTATTGGCTCATATTAGGCATTATGAGTGAATGAAACTATCTATTTTATACCTAAATAATGCATATACCACATTTCAACTAATTTTTTAAACTTTTATCTTGGATCCTAAACTTGTTTTTAGGGCCTTTTTAGAGATTGAGTATGAAGTATCGAATGGCTCAAAACCTTCTAATAAGACCCTCAGAAGCATCAAATACCTATATTTTAATTTCAAAAATGATTCAAAATCTTTCAAAGCTAATGTATAACAACTTTTACAATTTGGTCATTTTGAAAATTTTGACTTGGAGAAGGAGTATCTTCACTTGTTTACCAAGGGTCAAATAAGATTATATAAGGTCTTAAGAGTGATTAGAACAGTCTACTTTGACTCTAAACCTTCTCAATTTTCATAAGTTCTACAATTGTATGATAAGCTCGTTGCAAGGCTTTTAGATAAGGTATGTGCAATTCCATAATATTCATTTCAAATATTTCCAGATTTGGATTCCTTTCAAGTTAACTCCATAATATATTTTTCAATAAAAAGAAAAAGTGGAACGCTATTTACCGCCCCCAATCTACTCAAACCGCCCCCAAGAATGACGATTTTGCCCTTTGACTTTTTTTTAATAAAATCGAACATCATACACTTCAATTCTAATTTCGCACTTCACTATCTCGTAAAAAACGTAACAAAAACGAACTCCACTAATTTTCCGACAACTAGTCGTCGGCCTCCGCGGTGGCCGGAAAATCGTGTTTTAGTTGACGAAAATCGCTATTCAGGACTACGAAATTCACCGAAAACTATGTATGGGCCATTGCCAACAACATCGGAGGTAAAAATTGTAGTTCGTGATCGGAAAAGTGGATTTTTTGCGTCGCCGGTGGGTTAGCCGTCTAAGAAAAACGGCCAGCCGTCTGAAAAAAAGGCCAGCCCAAGGGCTAGCCGTTTTTTGACGGCTAGCCCTAGGGGGGCCATTTTTTTAGACAGCTAGCCCTTGGGCTGGCCGTTTTTTTCAGACGGCTGGCCCACCGGGGATTTTTTTTATTTTTTAATATTTTTTTTGTAGGTTCTGACAAAAGATTTTGGCGGCAATGGTATTAATTATTACCCTCATTTTACGACTACGGAAATATTTCCGACGAAAGATGCGGCTTCTGCATGGGCTAAATCGGTTGCTATAAAACATGGATTTCAATTGGTTCATTCGTCGTACAAAAGAGGAAATATGTACATGAGATGCAATCGGGGAGAGAGAAACAAAGGAGCGAATAGAGATTTAGAGAATGTTGAACGACCGGGGACTAAATCTCAAGCTTGTGGTTGTAAGTTTTTTATTAAGATTTCATGTTCTGTAGAGGGGTGGTTGATAGTATTGGGTCCCGAGGATAATGGTAAGCACAATCACGAAATGATTAAGTATTTGGAGGGAAATCGGCAGATGAGTGGTCTTAGCCCCGAAGCGAAGAAGTTGGTGCGAGATATGTCCGTGGCTCAAGCGAAGCCCAAGGTTATTTTGGCTGCGGTGAACTCTCAGTTTCCCGATGATCATCCAAATGCGCGACATATCTACAATTTCAGAGATAGGATGAGACGGGAGGAGGCTGGCGGACGGGATTTTATTAGTCAGTTCCTTCATCTTGCTACTGATAGCAAGTACGTGAAGTTTTTACGCTCTGATCCTGAAACGAATGTTGTACCCATGCGTTTATGGCGCATCCTGTTTCTACGAACTTGTTACGTACGTATCCATGGGTTTTGGGTATGGACTCCACGTACAAGACGAACATGTACAAGATGCCTTTGTTTGAGATATGCGGTGTCACTCCTGATTGCATATGCATTCCTATCTGATGAGACTACTAGTAGCTACATAGGGGTGTTAGATAAGTTGAAGATGTTGTATGGCAATGACTTGTCTCCATCGACAATTGTCACTGATCGGGAATTAGGGCTGATGGCTGCTATTCGTGAGGTTTTTCCCGAAACTGCAAACTTACTATGTACATGGCACATCAACATGGACGTGGAGAATAGGGTAAAATTTGCAGAGATAAGAAGGTCGGGGAGAGATTCAAGCAAGGAAGATGGAGGAGTATCATGGAAGCGAAGTCTCAAGAAGACTATGACCATGCCATAGGAGTTCTTCATGGGTCATGGGGAACTGCATTCTCTGCTGTTATAACGTATTTGGAGGGTACATGGCTCATTCACGCCGACAAGTTCGTGAAGCGGTGGACAAATGAGAAACTTCATTTTGGGAATACAACTAACTGTCGGGTTGAGAGTGCTCACTCTATGCTGAAGAGCTGGTTGTCATACTCCAACGGGTCGTTTGATACTGTTTGGCGGAAAATTAACGCAGCCATTGATGCACAGCTAATAGAGATTCGACAAACCCTCGAGGCATCGAGACGCTCACATGGCCAGCAATATCGACACATTCTGTTCCAGCATCTGTGTGGACGAACATCCCATTATTGCTTGGAGTTGTTGGTTGAGGAAGAGAAGCAGATAAAATCATTGGGTAATGAAGTTCATGATCTATGTGGTTGTGCGTACCAGACAAGCCACGGGATACCGTGCGCATGTCAGATTTACGATACTATTGCGGACGGCCAACTCTTTAAATTGCAGCAAGTCCATCAATTTTGGAGAACGCTCGAGATGAATGAAGGAGATAGCGTGCAAGTGCTTATCGAACCTAATTCTCCAACGCAAGACGTGCAATTTTTCCAGTCGCTCGTGAGTGAGGTTACCGGAAGTGATCCTGCTGCTGTTCGTCACGTGTCTAGGATTATCCATGCACAGCTCCATCCAGAGGATTCGGGTTACGTTGAACCCAAGCCGAGGATGTCGAACCGTGGACGACCTAGCACACGACGTGAACGATCCTCGTGGGAGTACTCAAGTCAAGGGCGTGGACGAGGGTCACGTACGAGGTCTAGCCGGGGCCGACGTTCTATGTCGTCTATGAACATGTCGACTTGTCATGCAGATATTACAGCGTACCCGAACGTAGATAAGATTCCGGCGATCATGCTTGAATACGTAATTGACTATCTCGATGTCCGGGGTGATGGTAATTGTGGTTTCCGAGTGGTGGCAGACTTATTCCTAGGTAGCGAGGAGAACTGGATTGAAGCACGGAAGATCATATGTAATGAGTTGTTAGCGAATCGAGGCATTTACTCATCCATCTTCTACGAAGGCGTTGACAATGTCGTGACTCGTATTACACGGTATGGAGGGAGTTGCACTTCGGAACATTGGATGGAGGTACAATAAGACTTATTTCCAATAGCGCAATTCTGGAATTGTGCAGTCATATTTCTCAGTGTTGGGTTAGATGGAGCTCTTTATCCTTGCATGACTGTATTGCCATGGTCTGCACCCATGAACGTTAGTCGGCCACGAAGAGAGATATGCATTGCACACCTCGGCACCTACAAGCATTACATTAGACTAAATCTATCTCGTGACTGTCCTATGCCGTCCATATGCACTTTGTGGTTTCAGGTACGAGATCATAGTGTTGTAGGTTGGGAACAATTGTATGAGGGATGTTTAGGACTTTGGCGAAATTTGTCTAGTTTATAATGTGAACCTGTATTGTATGATTTTGTTACGAATGTATATATTTGAACATGTCGTTGAAGATATTGTTGATATTGTTGAACATGTTGATAATATTGCTGATTAATACATAGATAGGACTTTATTTAAAGTAACAGTTTCCTAATTATACCTCTCTTTGACAACGTATATCTATGCACCGATTATGGGGCACTAGCAAGAGAGTTGATAAAGAGGGAGGAGGGTTTGATGAAGGAGAAGTATGTTTTATGCGAACACAATGGCATACTTCCCCTTCCTCAAACCCCCCTCCCCCTATCAACTCTCTCGCTCTTGCCTCGTAATCGGCGACGAGAAATTACGCTTACAAAGATTGATATAATTCGGGAACTTAGATAATAAATATTACAGTCTAAATATTAAAGTCCAACTACAAATGTTTACAGTCCAACTGCATAATAAGTACGAAAAAGAGAAAAACCGTTCGTAACTACAAATGTCTAAATAAATAACTACATATACAAAGAGTCTCATCCAACATAGTACTCGTACATAAATGCATCGATGGCGTCAGCACAAGCCCCCAACTCGGGTGTCAACGCCCTAGCATCAGTGATAGGCTGGACGATCCTCAACAACTTCTCGACCCACTGCAAATAACAAAAAAATGCAGAAATTAGTATAACGTTACAGAATATAACATAATATAAATATAAAGCTAATCAAATTCAAATTAAACTTACGTAATGGGTGTTGGTTCTCTCTGGTGCAGCCGGAACAACCTCCTCGTCTATCAGTAATGGGTGAGAAACCCGAAAAAACCACTAAATGTAATCCGAAGATGATCCCTCTGGGGCGTCATCTGCCGGATGGAACCGCCCAAGCTCGAGTCGGAATGTATTAGGGAAAACCTGCCAAGCCGACTCAGTTGCAGACTCCGCGAACTGTACCCGATAAGTACCCTTACCGGGTCTCGATGCCGACTTCGGCTTCAGAGGTGCCATGGGAATCACCTGTATAAACCCGAATTGACGGAGGACTCGATCAGGCACATCCAACAGTGTGATAGTCATCTCCCCAAACGGGAGGTGGAACGAGCTCGTGTCAAGCTGCCAGCGTTCTGTAAAAGCTGTAATCAAAGCCATGTCCAGGTGTTCAAAGAGAGAATATGGCAAATGAGATAGTCCAGTACCATCAACAACAGCTTTCGACTCTCTCGACAAAAGGTCCTCTCTCCAAGAACGCAGTATAGCGGAACCCTTCATCCTACCATGGCACTTCAGCACCCCTCTCTCTGATCTAGTCCAGATCTCACGTGCTACGTGACCCCCATAGCTAGGAATGACGCTACCATCTAGCGGCCCGCCCGGCATCGCTCCACGTATAAGCCAGGTGTCATCGGCGGGTGCCTGGCGCTTGTGGCTACGTGAGCTGGTGCTAGTGCTAGTGGTCTTTGCCCTAACAAACTGACCCCTCGACCTAGATGGGCCACGCCGACCCTGTGACTGAAGTGGCACGAACTCATCGTCAAGTTCCTAGTCAAGCTCCGTAGCAAAGTCCTCCCAATCCTGATCACTCCCATCAACATCATCATCATCCTCGTCATCGAAAGGACGCGAACCAGAAGCCCCAGAAACAACAGCTCGGACAGTTCTCGGAGAAGGGAGACTCGAACGCGCTGGCTCAGGCTGTGGGTGTGGTTGTGTAGACCTCGCCCTCCTAACAGAAGCATCAACACCTCGAGCCCGGGTGTGGCGCTGGCCGGAGAACTCGACCGTAGTCATAAAATCGGGAATGACATGTCCCGTAACCCTCTATTCAATAAATAACAACATAATTTTTCATTATAGTACCGAACGAATCTCATATTTATCCTATATTTACGCATTCTCATAACTTAACATTCATAACTAGATTCCTAAATTCTAAAGTCAAATTCCTAAATTCTTAAATTCTAATTCAAAATATCCTAATTAAAGTTAATATTCAAAAATTCATATATTCTAATTTTCCTAACTTAAAATATCCTAATTAAAGTTAATATTTCAAAATTCATAAATTCTAATTTTCCTAACTTAAAATATCCTAATTAAAGTTAACATTCCTAAATTTATAAATTCAAATTTTCTTAAATTAAAATGTCCTAATTAAAGTGGATATTCCTAAATTATAATATTTTCCTAAATTCAAATACTTTAACTACTTACTTAAAAATTCAAATACATAAATTTTAATTTTTCTAACTTAACATATTCCAACTTAACATAACTTAACATTTTCCTAACTTAACTTAACATATTCCTAAGTATTTATTCCTAACATCTAATTTCCTAATTTTCCAAAACTAAATTTTATTTTCTATTATTTCCTAATTTTCCTAATTTCCTAATTTTCCTAACTTAACATACCTAAGTTAATTCCTAATATTTTCCTAACTTAACCTAACATATTCCTAAATTATTATTCCTAACATAACTTAACATATTCCTAACTCAATTTTATTTTCTATTATCAATACTTCTAATTATTAATTATTTATAATTATAATTTAAAACTACTTAACTATTAATTAACAATAATAAAATTTAAACAAAAATTAAATAACAAATTTAACAACAATAATTTACACTTAAACAATAAATAACAAACAAATTAACTACAAAATAAAAAAAAATTCCGGCGCCGGCGGGGAGGAGCTGTCCAGTAATTCCGGCCCGCCCTAGGGCCGGCCGGAATTACTGGACGGCTCCCCCTGGGGTTGGCCGGAATTTTTAGACGGCCGGGTGGCCGGAAAATTCAAAAAAAAAACTTACCCTTGAACGCGGTCGTCTTTCTCCCTCTACGGTGGATACAAGATCCTTTCCGGGTCGACGACTCATTACCAGCGACTTTGTGTGGTGGCGCGGCGGGTGGGAGAGGAGGCATGCGGCGGCGGTGTCTTGCTGGCGGCGATGGAGGAGGAGGGTGAGAATTAGGATGAGTTAGGGAGAGAGTGGGAAGGAAAGGGCGAGAGCGTAAATATAGGGAGCGGTGTGAGTAATTTGAGGGCAGTGTTTGACCCAAGAAAAATCATTAAATACAATATTTTCTTGTACTATATAGACTATGTAAGTGTAGAATACGTGTAGAATTTTCTTAATTTTTTATATCAATTCTTTTTTAGTAGAATGATATGTATTTTCCCAAAATGTATGACTTAACTTGTTATCCTATAATCCGATTCTATCGATCAATTTGTACCCTCCTCTCATCAATTTAAAGAATGATCGCGAACCTCACTACCTTATTGACAAGCCAATCTCAACTTAATTTAAGATAATATTAAACTTATAATATACTTAACTTTTAAGTGATAAGTCTTAGATAAACTCATATACATAATATTGCGCAATATAGTAGGAATTTTTTTATTAAAATATATCATATGTAAATATTGCTTTAAAGTATTTTTAAACATGAATCTAACAATATAAAATCTAGAAAGTTATAATCATATATATTTTTGTTTCTTTTATATGTGAAATATGAATTTTTAGTTTACTTCAAGGTAAATATGGGTACATTTGATATGATAATTTAGTTTTTTTTTATATAATAATTACAATTATTAAAAATAATAATTAATTTCTTTTCCTATATGTGGCGTCTCCAGATTTACGCTCAAGATATTTCTATTTTATATGTTTATTTAGTTTTTTTATAATTTATTGGTTTTTATGTTAGGTCATAATAAATTAGTAGTTATATTTACATTTTTTTATATTTAATAGGTATATTACTTTAATATGAATATAATCTTCTACGTAAAACATATATTTTTTAATACTTATTTATTTATTTCATGGCAATCAATTTTGATCATCCAAATAACAATATGGTTATTCTCTTGTCATATGAATTAACCAAGTAGTGCATATTTACCTTGTTTTCACTTATTTAAACCTTATTTTCTCTATTGTTTTGGATGTAACCTTTTTCAAGGGAAATATGTTTTGATAAGTATATGTCCATGAAAAATATGTTTAGATAAGTATAAATTCAAGTTTTGAAGTAAAAGGAGTGTTATATGAATGAAATTATTTTTCAACTAGTGAAACTCAAATCATCCTAATTGCATCATAATACTTAGATAGATCCATATTCAAGTTATAATTGGAATTTGTTTTATAACAATTTCATTTCATCACTAACTATAATTTTTCTTTATTGCTTTTATTGCACTTGATATTACTTTATATCAGAAGAAAAAATATAGATATAAGCATATTTTAAATAGTCTTAATCTCTTAATGCATATTATAAGCTATTTTTAATTGTACAACAAGAAATGTACATTTTCAAATCATGCATCCTATCCATTTGAAGACCTTTCTAGATATTGTATGCAAATAACATAGAAACCAAGAAAAAAAGTAGTGGATACAAGAAACTTTTAGGATTTTTTTAAGTAGGAAAGAGACATATAAGATTTGAGGTTGACGAAACTTCTTTTATTCTCATTCAACAAGTTTCATTATAGATTATTCAATTCCATATATAAGAAAAACATTTGAATTATAACATAAAAAACTTCAACAAACAATAATTCAATCATGTGTAGTTTTATAGGTTATAATTCCTACGAAATAGTTATAGTTATCCATGTATTGACTCCTTTTTACCAGGATAAGGAAAGGAGATTTCGGACCAAGTTCTATTACCAAGGTACTCCACCCCACTCCACGTTCCACAACCCAAACCCATAACAGAGTAGGGAGTTGGTAATAAGGGGATCACTTTTTCGCAAGGAATATATAGATGATGATCTGAAACTTAAAGTCACGACGTCAAAGTGATTATGTGAATTCCTTAACAAATATACTATGCATAATCAGGCACAAATACTTAACACAATCACATAATTTAGCTAAACCCAATCACAAATTAGGAGTGGTAAGTTATTGAACAAAGACGTTACTAGTACATGTAACTCGATGCTAGGGATGGCAATGAGTCAGGTTTGGGTTGGGTCTGACTAGACCTAAATCCAATCCCATTATTTTCAAATTAGACCCATATATGACCCAAATCGATGGGTCTTGTAATTTTATACCCTTACCCAGATCAACTGGATCTTATGAGTCTCGAATCCAAAATGGGTCCAAAATAGATCCTTAACATATTTTTTTATTTTTATATACTTATTATTCACATGTTTTATAATTAGATGTATTTTTATATTTCTGACCTTAGAATTTTTTACCGATTAAGTGTTATAAAGGAAAATAAATTACATTATTATGTCAAATGAGATAAATTAATAAATCCTTTCTTAACCATACTATTTGTATCATTGAAATACTTACAAAACAATATTTTTTTTAGTAAGTGGAAAACTAGTTTGCACCAGAGTTAAAATTCAACAATACTCTATTACAATGTTTTTAAGATTAGGTGCATCGCTACTTGCAAGTTTTAAAATCGCGTAGAAGTTAGTAATCTCAAACTCAGTTGAATACGTTTGCGGGGGTGTGACGACGAAAAGCTAGTAATCACAAAGTATACATCAAAATTATATGAATATGTTACTTGGCGAGTGACGATGAGAAAGAGTTGAAGGCTTGCAGTAGAGTGGAAAATGGAGGATGGAAAGGAGAAGAGTAGAAGAGGAAAAGGAAGATGGCGGAGCAATGTGAATGAATCTTTAGTTTTAGTTCTAAATTGAGATTATATTTTAATTTTATTTTTTTAAAATGTGCGGATCCATGGGTCCAAATTTTTTGAACCCGAACCTATATCCAACCAAAGGACATTTAGACTCATATCCGACTCATATCCAACCAAAGCATGTCTTGATCGGGTCTTATAACCGTTGTCATCCGTACTTAGTGGAAGTATAATTGAAGAAGCAAGCTAGCAAAGGACAGTACATAGTTGTAGCGTTAAGAGATCAACGGCCTCTCTGTCGTTGTAGCGAAGCCCTCGTGCTCCCCAATATTGTCCTATATATACCCACCTGCGTCCCCCCACTTTCCCCTACACAGTTTGACCATCTCCTCTCTTCCCAATCTCGGATCACTTCACCGTAATAGTAACCGTAAGTATTTGGTTTTCTCGTAATTCACGCATATGATATTGATCATCAGTTTCATGTTCTGCTGTTTGGTTTTTTTTTTTTTGGGTTCACACATATTATATGCTTCAAACTTTGGTAATTGTACATTAATGGGTACATTATAATAATGTGTCAAATTTTGGGAATAAGACTAGTGATGTATGATTTGCGCTGTGCTGCAGTTATTCGTCTGGCCTAACTATTATGGCTCTTGCATCAAAGTCTGACTCAATCAAACCGAAAGGTATAATAATACCACTTTGATTGATTATGTTATGATAAATGGAAGCTTCATTTTGCCAGTGACCCTTCTATTGGAGTAGCTTGAATTCGAAAGCTTATATTGTTTATGCCTTCTGTTGATCTGGTTTTCAACAGGTATGATGATTATGTTGGAAAGATGAAATCTTGCGCACATATATGACAATGCCTTTCTATTGGTGTTGTCTACTATTATGGATGTTGTCCTTTTCTGTAATCGGGAAGCTTTTATTGGCAACTTTTAAGGACTTTTTTCTCATGTGAAATATATGCTCGTTTTCTGGAGTTTTTACTTTTGTGATGTTTATGGATCATATTTTTGCTTGATGCAGATGTATGTGTTGTTGGTGTTGCGCGTACACCCATGGGTGGATTCCTTGGTACACTTTCATCCGTGACGGCCACTAAGCTTGGCTCTGTTGCTATTGAGGGTGAGATTATATATCTTTCTTATATAGGGCTTATAGGCTCAGCTTCTGCTGGATTTGTTTTTGTTTTTTTGTAAGTTATTTTTCGACGGCACAAAAATGCAGGTGCGTTGAAGAGGGCAAACATTGATCCATCCCTTGTGCAAGAAGTGATTTTCGGAAATGTTCTCAGTGCAAACTTGGGCCAGGCTCCTGCAAGGCAAGCTGCATTGGGAGCAGGAATACCAAATTCAGTTGTTTGTACCACAGTGAATAAAGTTTGTGCATCGGGGATGAAAGGTATTGGGTGACCTATCATGTTAGCCGTCGTCTCTGTAAAATTAAAGTCGACTTTGAAGACTTATATGTCTAATTTCTTCGTTTAACAGCTGTAATGCTTGCGGCACAAAGTATCCAATTGGGTGTCAATGATGTTGTTGTGGCGGGAGGCATGGAAAGCATGTCAAATGCCCCTAAATACATTGCTGATTCCAGGTTGATTTTACATTCTTATTTATTTTAGTGTCTATTACTTTCCATTTTGTGAAGTACTATTTAGTATGTACGTAAGAATGTATTATTGTTTTTGTTAGAAAGAGTACCTTTGATGTTGTTCATGAATATAGACGGGATTCGTTTAAATAAAGTGGTTAAAGAACATTTTAAACCATGCCCTTTCCCTATATTACCGTTCTTCTGTTATAAATAAATATGTAGAGGTATAAAAAGGGCAATGACAATGAATTTCAACAAGGCAATTTTGTAACACAATGGACAGAGAGACATTGTTGCACCATGTTTTATTGATACTTCACTGTCATGGCCTTTTATCTTTCTACCTTGTCAAATCATCCCTCCATAAAAGCTACTTGCCTTGATAGCTCCAAACCTTAATTTTTTTCCACTTCACAAGAACCTCTACCAAGGGGCATTTAGTCAAAAGAACCCTTGGTATGATCTTGAAGAAAATAAATATGACATATTTTTGAAATATGCATAGACTTTTCTACATTAACGGGAAGTAGGAACCTGGAGAAGGCCTTTCCAGTGAATAGTGCATCATGTATCTGCAGTTGGAGTTTTTTTTTTTAATATGCTTGATACCTGATGTAAGCTAGCATCTTGTAGACACCAAAAATTTGTAAATTATCTTATTTAGGGATTTAATTATCTTTTTTACTCCAAGCCACCCTTCTCCTATTTAATCTATATCTCCTGTATGCCGGGATAAAAATTACATATTATTTATGGGGCCTTGCTTAACTTCTCAAAATTGGGCCCTCTATTCAATAAATTAAATACCCAATGTTTATTTATATAAAAATTCATTCCAGACTGTCCATTTTATTTCCTGTAATATAAGAAAGTTGTTGGAGTAAATGCTTGGACTTGAGACCTCTCATGTAGAGCATAAATATTAAAACCACTACTTCAATACACTTTTATATTATTATACAAAACTAATACAAATATATTTGAATTTTGAGGCCCCTCAAATTCAGAGGCTACCTTGCACATGCCCAGAACCACCTATGCCTGTAAGGTTCCAATAGTCTTGGATGGAATAAGTCACAACAGACCCATCACCTCCCTACTAACAAATTGTAGGTTCAAGTCCATAATATGTCGTTACTACCCGAGAATCCAAACCGTGAACCCTAAACCTTAAACTCAAAGAGTGGGTTACAAAAGCTGCAACCTCTTCAAATATCAATAAAATATTTTGTTCCATTATTTTCTTACTTGTTTCTATTTGATTTGTAGGTATGAATTATTTATAATCAACATATCTATTACAGCTTTTTAATATGTTAGAACTTTGATCCCTATCTTGTTTGGTGAAGCATAAATTCATATTCAGTATAATTTGACCATTGCATTTCAGAATATGTCCTGGCACTAGATATTCAACTACGGAATTGTAAAATACATTTATCAAACCCCATTCCTTTCCTATGTCCTAAATCAAGTGAGTAAATTTTTTGCTTTGCAGTCTACAGTCCTATCATGTCTGGTGACAACCTTTTAGTCTGTCCCACAGTATTATCTAAATACTATATTAAGTTTAGCAGTCTAAAGCAGTTATAATCATGTTATCATGCCCCAAAACTAGTACGTCTAACATATAGACCTCTCCTTTTATGCCAAAATTTCAGGAAGGGTTCTCGTCTTGGACATGACACACTTGTTGATGGGATGCTGAAAGATGGACTATGGGATGTTTCCAATGATTGTGGCATGGGAGTTTGTGCTGAATTATGTGCAGAACATCATGCAGTAACAAGAGAGGATCAGGTAAAATCTTGAATCTCTTTTTAATTCTTGGACCATCCAATTGTTTGGTAAGTATTTCCACTTGCTAATTGCCGTGAAATGATGTTTACTCCTATAAGTTTACGTGAACCATCAAAATGAAATGGAAGCTACAAGAGAGCTTTAGAACTTTGAGAGAGATCCATATTATCTCCGCAATCTGTAGAGAAACCTGTAACCTAAACCTTTGTGGCAAAAGTGGTTTGAGAAACTGTCAAACTTCCCATCTGCTTCCATCCCTGGAGATTGAAGAGACTGAAAACAATAGTATTCTTAGTCCAATGAACTTTCTGAGTTGAAGAAAGTTTGGTTTTAATGAGAGAAAGAGGGAAGTTGGAAAAAGAAAAGATCTGAATCAAATTCACAAGAGGCAAAAAAATTGTTGGTTGATTTGTATCATTAAAAGAGTGAACTGGTTCAAATGTGGAGGAGGAGAAGCAATTCAAAGGACTTGAGTTTGATGTGCAGTTCAGGAAAGAGGGGAGAGGAGAGAGAAAAGAGTCTACTCAGAATTGTTGACAAGATTCTGCAAAGGAAACAGAGAGAATCCGAAGCCTTATGGGAGGGAAAACAGTTGAGGGGTCTATGAGTTATTCCAATGAAGATCTCATAAATATGCTAGGACAGCATGCCATAAACGCCTGATGTAGAATGCTGTTGTCTGCTAGTGTTTCTCATTTTGCTAGTGTTGTCTGCTAGTGGTGAGCACGCTGCCCTTTCCCTTCTTTCCCTATTGTTGATGGCTTGGGGGTAGCCATTATCTTAAAACCCTTGTGGCATGAGTGTGGTCTTTCCCAGCCTCTTAGTTCTCTGTATTATTGCTTTTCTTCTTTGGTTTCTTACAGAGTAAGCTACTCATGCTGCATGATTCTGCAGGATAACTATGCTTGCCAGAGCTTTGAGCGTGGTATTGCTGCTCAGGAGGCTGGAGCTTTTTCATGGGAGATTGTTCCTGTAAGTGCATACTTTGGTACTTGTTATATATTCAATCTCCTCTGTTTGGTTATATCAATCTGTTGTATATATTGGTGCAGGTTGAGGTTTCTGGAGGAAGGGGAAAACCAGTGACAGTTGTTGATAGAGATGAAGGTCCTACTAAGGTACTCTAATAGGCCTATCACTATATGGAACATTGCGAATGACCTTCCATGGTTAAAAAAAAAAGTAATTATTATGTGGACATGATGTTTGTGCATCCTTATGTAACAATGACTATTTGATGATCCATGTCATTTCTGGTACCTGACCAAAAACCTTTTTCTTTTCAATTTTCCCTGTATGTTGCAATCCTAAATGCAATGATTCTAATGTCCGCGGAGACTCTTGCCATGGTTCTCCTGGCATACCTGAAATTACCCCTCTCAAGTTTCTAAATAGCGAGTGATAAACTTGGTCATTTAGCAGCTCCGTTTCAGTTAACCTGCATAGTTTTAAGTTAAGCTTATTACTTGATTGTTCTCTGCTCTTGTAATTATATGATTATACATTTGTACATGTGCTTTTGCCAAATTTGCATTTCTGTTTATCCTATATTTGTTTGGGGCTAACCAAGTTCCTCATTTTGCTTCTCTTGTATGTTACAGTATGACCCTGCCAAATTAAGAAAACTTAGACCAAGTTTCAAAGTGGATGGAGGCACTGTTACTGCTGGAAATGCTTCTAGCATTAGGTATTGAGTTTCTTTTTTTTTTTTTGTTTTACTTTTCCTGGGCTTTCCCTAATATATAGTGGTCAAAGTGTTGTGTTCTTATAAACAATTTTTTTTGAGTTGTGGGGTGCCAATAAACTTGCAATGCATGCATCTGTAATAATTTTATTGCTTGATAACAGTGATGGTGCAGCTGCTCTTGTTTTAGTGAGTGGACAGAAGGCACTAGAGCTTGGGCTGGAGGTGATTGCAAAGATCAGCGGTTATGGTGATGCTGCTCAGGTATTGCAAGGACTTTATACTTTTCTCTGTAAAAATTTTGAAGGATTATTCTTTATAACGTTCTCAATAACAAATACTTTATACGCCTTTTGAGTTTCACCCTTGTTATTTTGCTGTGTTGCTGAATCCTAATTGATGGTCAGGCTCCAGAGAAATTTACAACAGCTCCTGCCCTCGCGATACCAAAGGCCCTTTCTCATGCAGGCTTAGAAGCTTCCCAGATTGATTACTATGAGATAAACGAAGCTTTTGCTGTACGTGCTTTTTTGTGTATGTCATTCTAGAAGCTAATTATCCTCATTTGGTAATCAATGTTCTTATGATCTATGCAGGTTGTTTCTGTTGCGAACATGAAACTACTTGATCTTCCTGCCGTAAGTCTATTGGACCTAGGAGGGATTAGACTTCTTGCTCATTGAAAAGACAAAAACTACTTTTCATTCAGTCGTTTCCTTTAATCTGTGTCCTAACTGTCCACCACTTTGCGGTTTTTTCAAATGCTAACAAGGTTTTGGCTTGATGGTGATTGTTGACTTTCTACTTTCATTTCTGCAGGAAAAAGTAAATGTGCATGGTGGAGCTGTGTCCTTGGGACACCCCCTTGGGTGTAGCGGAGCACGAATCATCGTGACACTTTTGGGGGTATAGCTCTCTTTTCTCTTTGAGGGTATCATTATAGTCCTATTTACAATTATATTTCAAAATCATTCCATTTGGCTTAGTCTCAATCCTTTTCATTATGATGGTGGGTATCTTAGGTTAAAACAATTTATCAAAAGTATCCTGATGTATTTCTCTTGTGAATGCGCTGAATAACCTCAGGAGGGTTACTTTTAAGACATTGAGCCCTCCGATCCGAGGCGAAGCACCCTAGTAACCGATTCTTTGTGGTTCATGTAAAGCAGCGTGACAATTCCTTTATGTTCCATTTCATCTTTCTTCTAAACTTGAGGGTGAACTGGATGTTACTAATCTCTTGAGATATGGTTGTATTTAGGGGCCCTTTAAAAATATGGGTTTGCTGAATTTTTCTTATGATACTATCATTTCCACTTTCCTGATTGGAATTGCATTGTTTTTATAGGTACTACGACAGAAAAATGGGAAATATGGCGTGGCTGGTGTTTGTAACGGTGGAGGTGGCGCATCAGCCCTTGTTGTAGAGCTTTTGTGAGGCTTGTTATTTGAGGTAAACCCTAAAGATAGCCCCAGTTCATTGATCTGACTAAAAATTCATTATTACACTTGGACATCTTCATTCCTGATATTGGCCCCTTTAGGAGAGCATCATTTGGTGACGAATTAAACTAGGATTGAAGAAAACTGATGTTTGTTGCACCATTCTTTATTGCAGGCGTTGTCGAGGACTTGGGCTCTTCCCAATGATGGAGCACTGTGTTTGCACCAAATAATACTGGCGTTTTCAATTTACTATTGGTGCAAATGTTGTAATTTAGGTGTTTTTTCTATGCGTTTGGAAGCCTAGATGGTATTCTGTTGACCATGTAGGCATTGATTGTCTCATCTTGTGCAAGGAGAAAACTGACTGGAAAATGTATTCTTTGTATCCTATTCTTGTTTCTGACTAATAATCTCATTTTGTGTATCCACCATGATTTAAAAATTCGTGTTATTAAAATGAAATTGGTTCCTTGAGTGTTCTCCAATACAGGGGTATGTATTTGCCTATATGGCCCTTCGATATGTCCAAATAGTACAGCCAGAACTTTGTGTAACCCTACTAAAACGATGTCATTTTGTACAGTGTAGGGATGAATTTTTTTTTATTTTGGCAGAATAAGCAGCAAAGAAAACTTAACACGATAATAATCTCCCTTTAGCCCGAGTGGCCAGAGAGCGGTTGGCACTGCTGATCTGTTAACTTTAATACAAAAGACAAAATAAAAGTTGTCACACATGGAGAATATCAGCTATAAGCATCTCGAGATCCGAAGGAGCTATCCTAGGGTTCCTTAGTGAATTTAACACCAGGCTGCTATCGGTCTGAACAACAAGCCCCTGACATAATCTTCCTGCTTGCTGGATAGCTTTAAAAGTAGCTAGAAGTTCTGTATGCCCATACCCTATCCGCCCCATTAAGGCGATGCAGCCCTCGTTACTTAAAGGTAACTTTAATCTGTAGAGAAAATGAGCATGGAAAATGAGGGGATTAAGGCAAGGGTTCCATGCTGCCCTCCTTTAATCTGTAGGGAAAATGACAGTTTTCCCTCATTATGACAGTTTTCCATGCTGCCCTCATTTTCCTTCAATTTTTCCCTTGCCTTAATCCCCTGATTGCTTACCTAAACCCTAGCTATATAAACCCTCTTACCCTACACATTTCAATCATTTTCCTCACCTCACTTACTGCCCTCGTTTCCCTCTCCAACTCACTTCCTCCTCTCTCTTTCTTCTCCTTTTCTTCTTCCATATGCTGCTGTCCACTGTGAGTTTTAGCTCACTTCTCTCCCTCCTTTCTTCATCTTTTCCTCTTCTTTTCACTCCTAAGATTCCCTAACTATCTATGCTTACTGTGGTGCTGATTAGGTGAAGCGGGTGTTGATTTTGAAGACCCAAATCATCCCAAAATTGAGCACTAAATCAAGGTACACAAAACCCACCCAAAACCAGTTTCTAGTACTTGTTTTGCTGCTGTTTTTTTTTAGTTTGAGTTGGGTTTTGGCCCCAATTTTTTTGAATATGTTGTTGCATATATGTTGATCATGCTTCTGGTTTTGGTGAGTTTCGTGACTTCAGGTCAGCGGACCGAAGTTGGTTTTGAAGGCCTATGCCTGCCGTGTTTGGATGTGTTGTGTGATAGTGGCTGCAGTTTTAGGTCGGTTTGGGGCCTGTTTTGGACCCGTATCCGGCCCCGAACTGTGCTAGGGTGTTGCAGGTCGGGTAGGTCAGCTTCGGGCCAAGATCGGGCTTTTTGGGAGGCGTGCAACAGCCCATGAATGAGCATGCATGACTGCTGTCCGCCGTTGGTGTTAAGCCGTGTATATTGCATGGCTAATGCATGCTTTGGCATGTTGCATGAATTTTTTTTCTCGTCCCTTACTCCCTTTACAAGCCTTCGTATATTAATACGTATATGTAGTACGTATATGCTTATGATATAAAGTATTGGTATTTAATATGTATTCATATAAGTATTTTATACATATTATATGCGTCTTTTGCACATATTTGTATGAATATATTATACATATAGTACATGTCTTTTATATGTATTTAAAGAGTATTATAAGGGTATATTATGAGTATAAATGTACATATAATTTTGTTAAGTGTGATTAAGTGTAGCAGTCCTTTATGCATGTTAAGTTTAAGTTTCTTCAAGCATTATCGTTTGGATTATGTGTTGATTGATATTGATATGTGCCTAAGTAATGGAACCTAATTAAGAACTTCCCTAATAGTTTGTTAAGAGTATGAAAGGATTAAGTTAAGATACTCTAAAGGTGAGTTGAATGGAGTAAAGCAGATTAAGGAAACTGTTTGTCTTGTAAAGCCTAATTGAAACCAAAGATATTCCTATAGCTAATTTTGGCTTAATTATGTTGCTTAATTGTATTGATTGTACTGATTTCTTGATAATAATTTATAGCTGATCATGTCTGTATATACAAAGCAAATGCCAACTATTTTTCGGAATTTCAGGAGAATATCCCTAGCTAACTTCCTGGATTTCAGGAAGAAGTTCTATCTACTATCATACTCTCCCCCTCAAGTTGGATCGTAAGATTTTCAACGCACAACTTGAACAATACATTTTCGAACACATGAACTCCCACAATTTTAGTTAGAATATCAGCCATTTGATCACTCGATAGAACAAACCGAAGATTGATAATCTTGGACTCTAAGTTGTCCTTTAAAATGTATGTTGACTTTAACATGCTTTGTTTGATTATGGTGCATTGGATTCTCAGAATTACTGATTGCAGCCTTGTTATCACAAAAGAGTTCACAACTTTTCTGAGCCAAAGGATTTCTGTAACTCCTCCCGAAACTCAGCTTCACTAGACATTGCAATAACATTATGCTTTTTCACTTTTCCATGTCATTAAATTCCCTCCAACCAAGGAAATATATCCTAAAGTCGATTTTCGACTCTCTCGATCTCAAACCTAATCTGCATTTGTATAGGCCTTAAGGTTCAAATGACCATTCTTCTTAAACACTACTCCTCTACCTAGATTTCCTTTGAAGTATATATGTTGAACCTGAGCTTTATGTGCTGACTCAACATTGTCTACAGATGCTATATTGTCAGAATTCAACAAGTCTTTGTTAGGAGTTCTTACCTCAACCAGTTTTTCAGACACGGGAAATGACATTGGTGGTTACACTGAGGAGGAGGATTGAACCACATGATAGGAGATTATCCCTGTAGTATTGTCATTGCTAACCTGTTGTGAGTTAGAATACATCGACCAACTTAGATCATCTCTTTAATTCTCCCCCTGACATCAAAGGTGGGTGTAAAAATAGGTGTTTTCTATAAAATCACAATCCATAGTGGTATACAAGTGGTTGGACTTAGGATCAAAACACATAAAGTCTTTCTGGATTACACTATATCCAATAAAGACACACTTAACTGCTTGGGTTCCAATTTATGACAACTTCATTCTAGAAAATGAACATACACAACACACCTAAAAGCCCAATGAGGTAAAGAATGAAAAGATGGAACATTCACATGGTAGCTCAAAGCATCAATTGGGGTTTTCAAGTGGAGTTTTTTTTTAGTAGGAAGGCTATTGGTAAGATAATCGTTATGGCAATGGCTTCGGACCAAAAAAATTTTAGGGACACAAGATTCAATCATCATAGCACGAGTCATTTCAAGGAGAGTGTGGTTTTTCCATTCCACAACTTCATTTTGTTGTGAGGTGTCGGGATAAGTGGTTTGATGGAGGAGACCATGGGTACAAAAAAAGGCTTTTATATCATGATTTATGTATTCCTTGCATAATTAGATTTAAATATACTGTTTTGTTTAAAACAGGGTAAGAATCATTTGGTAAAATGAAACAAAAATATCATACACATTTAATTTTTATTTCATGAAATAAACCCAACTCATTTTAGTGCAATCATCAATAAACATATAACATAGTATAAAAAAATATGATTACCAAGTTTTGGGGCACGTCCCCATACATAAAAATGAACTAAACTAAAGGGTTTATTAGCATGACTCATACTACCATGATAACACTATTTATGACTCTTAGCAAGAGAACACGCTTCACATTTCAGAAATAAATTAGAACCAACAAGAGAGAGGGAAAAAGACGTTCTAAGTACCCCACTAACGAATGATCTAAACGCCGGTGCCCCATTCGAAGTTGAGTCTCTGCCAATACAATAGACAAGTGTTCGATCGCCTTTCGGTGACTCCTCATCCACATAGTACAATTTTAGTACCATGCCCATTGTCTTCTCGGTCCGAACATCCTATACAATGCAATAATCAAAACTTATTATAACGTTACATTTCTTTCCTAAGCTCGCTAATAGACAATAATTTATATGAAAGGGTCAGAATATAAAGACAATTTTTAAGGAAAGGTGAGTTTCAATTTTAATAGTCCCGACTCCCTTAGCATCCATATATTCTCCATTGGCCGTTTGTATGATATTTTTCTAGGTTTTTACAGAGTCTAAGAAGTCATTTTTATCATAGGACATAGTATTAGTCGCACAGCAATAAAAAATCCATTGATTCTTTGAGATCGTATGACACATAACGAACCCTAATAAAAATACAAAACAAATTTTAAAAATTCTCAATTCAACTCTAAATATCAAAAGGTCTATATTGAAATATCCTTATATTTTTATAGAATTTTTTGTGGCTTTTGGGAGAGAATGGTGAGTGTTTTGAGTTTTATGAGTAATTAGGTTAAATACAGGATGATATGGATATATTGGGTATAGTACTTACATAATATAAGTAAATACATTTCAATAGGTTAAGGAACCAAAATGTAATAGAAGCTCAGGTTTATTACGGTTTACCTTGGTTATACGAAAGTGTTTATGTTGGGTGTTTGATGACCACGTAAAAGAAATTAATTAATTAAATCAATTATCTTTAAAAAATTAAAAATTGAGTTCCAAATCAGTCACTCAGTCATGCACAATCAGACCAAATATAATCATACTTTAATTCTTATTTCGACCAAAGTATTGTAAGACCATTGTCTCATTTTGAATTACTTGCAAGTCTACTAACCAATCCTCTGAAAAAATATTGTGTATCGTCATCTTTAGTCGAAAAAACCTCGACCCAACCGAGAGAGCGTGGTCAAAAAGTAGTGTTAGTATTTAGACGACACCAACTTGGACTTAACAATCTTTTGCGAAATTCTTTGCTTTATTATCATTTATCTTTTGCTAGTTTTTGATAGATTCTTCTTACTCTTAAGGTATAGTAAACGCACTCATCCTTGAGTACCTTTGCGTCTCTCAATAGGTTAAGGAACCAAAATATAATAGAAGTTCATGTTTATTAGGATATACCTTATTTATACAAAAGTGTTTATGTTGGGTTTTTTATGACGAATAAAGAAAATTAATTAATCTAATCTTGATCTTTGAAAAGATTAAAATTTATTTCCAAACCAATCACTCAATCATGCATAATCAGGCCCAATATAATCATACTTTAATGCTTAAATCGACCCAAACATTGTAAGACCATTGTCTCATTTTAACCTACTTACAAGCCTAACAATCAATCCTCTAGGAACATATTGTGTATCGTCGTCTCTAGTAGGAAAAAACCTCGACCCAATCGAGAGAGCTTGGTCAGAAAGTAAATGTTAGTATTCAAGAGACACCAACTTGGACTTAACAATCTTATATGAAATTCTCTCTTTATTATCATTTATCTTTCGCTAGTTTTTGATAGATTCTTCTTACTCTTAAGTTAGAGTAAACGTACTCATCCTTGAGCACCTTTGCGTCACTCTTATTCTCCACTTAGAGAATGGAAAAGTTACTTAGTTCTTAAGTTCAATCCAACATCAATCCATAACTCTATTATTCTTAAGTTCGATAATCTTAAATAGATTTTATTTTCATCTTGTACTTAATAGGTGTAGGAAATAGATAAAACTTCTTCTTGAAATCCAAGAAGTTAGTTAGGGATATCCTCCTAAGATTCAGGAAAATAGTTAGTATTTACTTTCTATATATACACATGATTAGCTATAAGTTACTATCAAGAAATCAATACAATTAAGAAACACATTTAAGCCAAAATAGGCTTGGTATCAAAGCCGGGCTTGTCTGTCCATCATCATCACCTACCAAGATCTTATCTGTAACAGAAAAACAAGTTTTCATGTCGCCTGCCACCAACCAAATCGAAACAACCATCACCATGGAAAATTTATTATAACTTTTACAAAAGTTAAACACCAACAAATCTTCCATGGAAACAATCAACAACCAACTCGTAAGCATCACCGAGAAACTCAACCATAGTAATTACACAAATATGGTCCAAACTTATGCATTTGGCCATCAGTGGTGGGGGAGATTCAACTATATTATCACCTCACCGCCTACCAAAGACGACCATGATTACAAAAAGTGGATTAAACAAGACTCAATTGTCACCTCATGGATTTTAGAGAACATTGAACCTAGTTTAACAAATCAATTCCTTAGTTACCCTATTGCTAGAGACTTGTGGAAAGGAGTTGAGTCTTTGTATAGTGATGACGGTGGTCTCCAAATATTTGACCTCACAACCAGGGCAAATTCCATCAAGTAAGGCAAAGATATAATCGAGGTTTTTTAATGGAAAACTTATGGCACTTTGGAAAGATATAGATCGAAGAGTACCAAATCCAATGAAATGTTCCAAAGACATAACCATCTACAATGGAATAAATAAGATGAATAGAGTATATTGTTTCTTATTAGATTGAACGACATTTTTGACAAGGACAGAAGGGACCTAATTAATAGAGATTCGTTAAAGATAGTTGAAGAAGCATATGCAACGATCCGGAGAGAAGTTGCAAGAAGAGGGATTATGTCCCCTCTTCAAGGATTAGAAGTGGGTTAATGACATCAAAAAATGGTTAGAAAAATCATCCTTCCAATAAGGTGAATATGACAAGTCTCATCTCAAGTGTTTGTACCATGGTGGCACTCAACACACAAGGAAAGGGAGTTTTAAAATTGTGGGCTACCCAGATTGGTGGCCAGACATCAAGAAGACAGGAGAGAGTTTGACAAAGAAAAGAAGTGCTTCAGTAAGCCATGGAGTGAGGCAAGAATTAAAGGAAAAAGATAAAGGAGCAGCGACGCATGAGAAGAGCAAGGGTTCAGTAGAGAAAAATGAGGGAGGCAAGTGGAGGGTTTGTCACGTGAAAAATAAGGAGGAGGGTTTACCTAATGACCCATATCCATGCAATGACCCGTATTTGCACAGTGAATTATATCCATGCAATGACCATATTCGTGCAATGACCATATTCGTGCAATGACCATATCCGCGCAATGACCATATCCACACAACCCTAGTTATCCATGTAAGTTAGATCCAGCCCATAAATCACGTAAGCCAGACCAAACATTGGTGTTCCTCACGAACCTAATGATCTTATTTAGGATGCATATTAATTATTTGTTTAATTATTTATAGGGTTTTAATCAAAGAGACTTCACTTCATAGGTGTTTGCATTCTTCTCTTATTCAAGGTATGTTCATAAAAATTGGTCCTTGAGAAAAGTAAGTTTTATGGGGATTTTAGAAATAAGGTTTTTATAAAATAGATAATTTTACGGATTATTTTGTGTTTAATAAATTATTTCTTCATGAAAAATTGTTTGAATGTTATTTTTAATTTTTTTTTTGTGTGATTCTGCAAGGGCTGAATACATGATAATAATTTTATAAATTTTAGAGGTATTTTCTATATTTTAATATATATTGTATCCTAATGTATCATAATTTTAGTTTAATATAATTATTAAATAATTTATTTATTTATATTTTACTAATGAATTAATTATCAAAATTATTTTTGATATTGGACATATTCAAGAGTTAATTAAATAAAAATATTTCAACGAGTATGAAACTTTAAGTAATGGTTTGATACTATTTTGCAACTATTTTAATAGTGCTTTGATATAAATATGAGCTACACTCATGTGACGTGCAATCATTTAATGGATTTTTAAAAAGGAAATTTTTATTACTTGAACTCACCTTTTAATTTATAAGGGCAACATCCCTAATTTTTTTATTTGATATTACTATATCTAGTGGACTATTTTGCTCCTCATTAAGTTGGAGTAGATTTTTGTAAGATTATGGATAGTTTATGGCATAATATTTCTAAACAGTCTATCGTACAACTCTCAAAAATAAACCGACAACACCAACTAATATAGTTAGGGATAAAAGGGATCGTATCCTCAGGGAAGTGTTGTAATTCTATTAGCTCTTAAAATTTTAGATTGTATAAAGGACATTGGTTGAAAGTGTAGTAAAATAAGAAACTAGTGATGAAAACTTAAGTGAAGATTTGATGCAAATTAACTAAAGCGTAAGACAATGGTTCACCATGAACAAACAAATCAATTGAGAAATGACAACTAACGGGTTTCATGAATTCAATGAATTAGGGTTTACTAATTCTCTCGAACTTAAACTCCCTCAAGAATTTTCTAACGGCTCTCGCTCTTGCCTAGATTTGTCAAGCCTATTATTCCTTGGTCTTATTGTGGTATTTTTACCGAACATATATACAATTAAACATGGTCATAATATAATTGTAAGCAATGATAAACCAATAATAAGAATTCAATTGTAAACTTAAAACTAAT
Source organism: Dysphania ambrosioides (assembly GCA_026401315.1). Lineage (NCBI taxonomy): Eukaryota > Viridiplantae > Streptophyta > Magnoliopsida > Caryophyllales > Amaranthaceae > Dysphania > Dysphania ambrosioides. The sequence continues at coordinate 2,455,702 of CM048672.1, forward strand.
TAATTATCATAATACTATTTTATTAAAGTGTTCATGGATCCCCAAAACCCTAGAAAGAGATCTACTCACAGTTCATGACTAAAACAATAATAATCATAAACATGAAATTCATGAATGAGAAATAAAGTAGATGTACTAATAAACAATGATAATAGAAATTAAAACAATAAATAAGATAAATTAGAGAAGAAAGAAATAAAAAGTAATTCTATAAGTCTTGATTAATGGGAAAAATAAAACTAGGATTTTTCACCATGAAAGAGAAAAAAGAAAAATTGTTATATTGTAGATAAGAGAAAACCTAAAATAATAAAATCTCCAGAAAATAATAATGCATCCCCATAAAATAATAAGTCCCTACTGTGTTTATTTTTTACTAAACTCTTTTTAAACAGAAAGATAAGATTATTAAACTAAGTATTAGCGCCGAATTAGAGGTTTAATTTTATTATAACTCGGATTCGCTGCTTTCTCGCTCTCAGGTTTCCTGGATCAACTTTGAAACTTTTGTTCTAGAAACTTCCACAAGACATGTGACCTACCGTTGCGAAGCTCTTCAAGTCTAATTTTCAATTCAATTGAAATCGAATCAATCCAATCTGTAGAACTTGAGTTATGATCAAAAGAGTGAACATGTGTCAGATTTGTTCTTCTTCAACTTCTATATCTCCTTATTTTCAACTCAAATTGACCTTGTTAGCTATTTTTGACCTTTGTGGAAACCGAAATAACTTCATATGAATATGATCATAAATAAAATCATCTAGGAGCATGAATCCATCAATCAAAATCCTCAATTCGTCGATTATATTTGCAACAATTATCCAACTCATCCAAAATTGATTCGAAAGCATTCAAATAGCTATAAAAACTACATGAAATATTAGAAAAACCACAAACAAAGAGTAATAGAGCACAAAATGGATAACATATACAAATGATACTTAAAATGCAACTAAATGAACTAATATGCTCTAATAATACAACCTTAAAGTGCCTAAAAAACTCTATAGAACTGTGTTTCATCAATTTTCTCAAGCATAGACTATGTAAAAAGATTCACTAGCTTGGAGGGGGTGTGGGGAGAGGTATAGTAGGAGGAGTATGTGGTTAATAAGATTTCAAAAGTAAATTATTTATTCTACTATATTATGCTTATTTATAAGTATAAATTATTTTTGGTTTGGTCTTTGACCTAATTTGGATTGGCAATTATGTTCTTTGAATGTTTCAAAAACTTTGGATTAGCTTTTATCAAAGGAATATTAAGATATGGTTGAATGGAAGTATTTTAAAATTTAATATTTTATTACATGCATATGATTTTACTCAATTTTATAGTGATTCGTACTTGTTTTGTTTTGGATTTTCCTTATTCATTAATATGAATAAGTGGACATGTGGGTTGAAGCTAATAAAGTGGATATATATTTACATCATGGAAATTGTGTGGAAAGTGTTCATTTATAGATATTATTTTTAGCAATTGGATTATATTACTATTGTTATTACTATTATCAATATTATGTTCTTTGACCTAAAAATATATATTGAGTTACTACACCTAGTTAAGTCGCAGCATATTTATAGTTTAGTAAGAATTATTGTCTTGTGTTATCACATGGCGGTAATATCCTCATAGTTTTCCAAGTATTCTTTTTAAAATAAATTAATATTTTCTATGGAGGAATATAGAGCTCTTATAAGTATCCAATGAATCTTTATAAGAAGATTCATAAACCTTCACTAAGGATTAAACAACAGGGACAAATAGAAGGATATTCAAAAGGGATTTATCCATAATAAACATTTCTCAGTTTAACTCTTGAGATACGTTACTCAAATGCATTGTCTTGAACCAATGTAGATTTATTAAAGTGATATGGATTAGTCCATAGAATGGTAATCCACCTAGAGACTGCTCTATTTCAATTCAATGATATATTATAAAATTCAAGACTTACACAAGCAACATATTAAAAATGCTAATTTTACAATAGCTATAAATATATTTAGAATGAGTTATTTTAGAGCACATAAAAGACTAATAATTATGATCACTTTTTTAGACAATCATATTATGAAGATATCTAAACCAGTTTTCCATAATTATCTTTTTAGTTGTGATTTCAAGTACTAATCTTATTTATATAGTAAAAATGGAATCAAATAAACCATACTACACAATAAATATAATAAATACATAATTAAAAATACGAATCAAAACATAAAATCCAACAACAATAATGAAAAAAATAATTATCATAATAAAATATAAAACCCATGCATAACAAACATTGAATATAGAAAATCATACTAATATTCTTGCCAATAATAATGAGTAAACAATAATAATAATAATAATAATAATAATAATAATAATAATAGAATAAATTTGTATACAAGTTTACCCACAAACGTTTACTCATATGGCTATAAAATCAATCAAACAGTTAGTGAGAAACAAAGAAATAAAAATTATTTGATTATGGATTCTCAAAAGTTGTACCTTGATTGGTTGGGTAGAACAAGTATCAAGAGTACTTGTAAGTTGTTAAGAATAAGGAGTATGAGGAGTGCTTTGGTTTTGTATATAAAGTTTTTAGAATTTTGTAGGATTTTATGTTTAGAAGGATATGAATGGGTTTATATAGTTTTCAAGGAAGAGTTTGGTGTATTAGGGTAGCCTAAAGAATAAATCTGAGCTAAAAAGAAGTTGTGTTTGCAAACACTTTATGAAGAGCACAAAACCTCTTTGTGCAACGTTGAAATCACCAATGCTTGTGAAGTTTATAACTTTTGCTATATATCAATGAAGAGTGCTCATAACATATCAATGGGAAAGGTAGGAAACAACCAATGAGTTTGAAATTGAGACATTCGAATGAGATTTGAAAAAGGTATAGCCCATATAGCAAAATGGATCTAAATCGAACATGGTTTTATTAAATAGTACATAACTCTTTTGTTTTAAATTAGAATTGAGCTTATAATATATTGTTTTAAAATTTGTAAACAAATGTTTATGGATAAATATATTTATTAATACTATAAGCTCGGTTTTGATTCTTTTGGACGTATGTTAGGATTTAAGAACCATAAATTCATTAATATATGCAAACACTACTATTGAACTTCTTTCATTACTGTCTTTCTTTCACCTCAATTAATCCTCTCAGCAATTAGTCTCTCAACCTAAAGTGTATTTTAAATTATGAATACTTCATATGTTGCCAAACACTGAAATAATTGAATTCCAATTCTATGATTTCAAGTCCCAATTTCTTCATAACTCGAAAAGATGATAGACTCCCTTTGTCCCCTTTTGATTACCCCATTACCCTTATTATTCTTTTTTAAGAATGAAGAAAATTTAATGAAAGGTAGTACATACAAACTAATCACACTATGCTAAACAAGCTTTTTTTAGAAAATGGGACAAACTCAAGGTAACAGAAGAAGTATTATCTAACATGCAGACAAGAGAGAGTATTTTGTCAAAAAAAAAAAAAAAAAAAGAACAAGAGAGTATTTTGTAGTTGTGACATTTTTTTTTTGTAATCGCACATCCAACTTATATCGTCTCTAAAGACTGCGCTGAAGCAATTCATAAATAGGGTACAACATATATTTCTACAGCCAATGTTACATTAACAAACTATGTGAAATCAAAACTAAAAAATATCTCATGAGAAGATAATGTGCACCAAAACAGCAAATTAGATCTGTATAGGGCAAGCAAAAGGGGAACAACAAACGCACAAGTGGAAATGATATGAAGCTGGTCAGAAAATGTACGCAGGTAATCAATCATACACCAACAAAACGCCCTAAACTCTGGTTGTCCCAAGCTTGCGTTCAAACAGGCGTTTAAGCAGGTAGATTTGGAGAACACTCGCCCCGACAAGTGCTGCTGATTCAAAGACTGCCTTATGGATTGCTCTTTGGCTCATTCCTTCATTAACTGCATTTAAATCAGCCATGTACCTGATGCTGTTAACAATGTGTAAAAGAGCTTCACATGCACACTGACATCAGGTTCAAAAAAATCCCTACATAAACTAGAGTGTATAAAAGGACATACACACTTCAATTTACAGCACACCTCTAACTTAAAGAACAAGGCATACATCTATTAAGTTTGCCATCCAAAGCACAAAACCTATTATTGCCTTAACTCAGGCACATGATCGATTATTTTGCTAGTAAAATATGCATGCATTTTAAGATGTCATTAAGAAAACGGCTACCAAGATAGGCAAGCAAATTCTAGGTAATAGCAAAATGGAGACTAGACCTAAAACTTCAAATTCACTTTGTCACAAGGTTATGCTATATATTTTTCCCCTGCGCTCCAGAATAAAAGAAAGTATATAATAACATCACAACTTAACTGTCCAAACAAGATTAGCATGAGATGAAAACAATTCAAGGCAAACAGAACTCAATTTAGCTTTGGTTTCAAAGGGCCTGAATATGAACTAATTTAACATCCTGGAAACAAAAGGCAAACTTTCATAGATGGAGCATAGAATTCATTGAGGAGCATTTTCCTTATAAATCTACAGAAGCTTAGATGATAATTGTGAATTTGGGGGGGGGGGGGTTGAGTTTTTGTCTACACTCATTATAAGTCAGGTTTTGGAATGCACGGTGCTAACAGAATATTCTGGAAAGAAGAATATAGTGAAATAAAGAATATACTCAAAAGACACACTTATTGCTTGCCGATCGGTCTCAGCTTCCAACCAGTGCTGTTCAAATTGTATGTTGTACAAGGCTTCCTCCAATTTAGAAATCTGTTCATATACTGGATCCAAATGCTCTGCAAAAAGAAACATCAGGGAAGAATGCTTTTAGATAGATCATTATCAAGACAAAGAGAAAAGTTTTCAGAGAAAGTAGTACATTGAGCCACCTACCATCTTTTGCATGATGGTCAACATATCCATAGTGGCCGGCAAGCACGTCAAAATCTATGGTTTCATGATATGGGGACTTGTTAGTAAAGCAAAAATTGTATACCCCCTTCTTGTGAGCGATAAACTCGAACTTTTCACTAGTTTTATCACGTGTGTCATGGAGTTGTTCACCGGTAGGTCCTTTCACCTGGAATCAAGTCAATACGCCAGCAAGGAATAAGAGAAAAGGTTGCTAACTCTACTAATTTGTCTAAATTTTGAGGCCCATTTTTTCAGAAATATGTCATAAATTTCTCATCACTTAGAAAAGATTATGATATAAAAATATTTTAGGGCCTTGAATGGTGGTGTTTGGTCAGAAAGCTGCACACTTTGTTTAAGCATCAGATTCAATGCAACAAGCCTAGAACCACCCATTCCCAGAATTTTGTTGCAGAACAACAGACAGAGATGGCATTTAAAAGCCATACTCAATTCGTGAAGAGAATGTATTACGAGACCAATGCTCTTTATCTAGATTCATTTTCTATTAGGAAATTTTCTTTTAGACCCCCGTGTTTTTTAAAAGTCTCTCTTATGTCCTCAATGTTTTTTGTTAGTTTTTATCTCATCTGTACCTTGTATTTTAATTTTTTTTTTGCCTGTACTCTTCGTGTTATAGAATCATTGACAGACGTTGATTAGGGATCGTTAACACTCTTAAATATTGGTTAACCCTATTATACTTCTTACTTTCAATAAAATAATTTAACATTTCTCAACATTTCTTATCTTCGCAATCCCTACTCTCTTCAACTTCATGCAACTACACCCAAATCATTATCATCATCCTCAACACAATCATTAACCCCACTTCAATCCCAAAAAACCCACCTCCAAAAACCCCTTAAATATCAAAACTTTACACTCAAAACTGACTTCAATCAACAAAAAACCCAAAAAAATGGGATGTCGTCACAAAAAAACCCATAATTCCCACATTTGCCCCCTTTTTTTAGCGTTTTCTCTTCTAACTTCAACTTTTAATCCCTCAATCTGCTGGTTTTCTCTCAGCATGATCTTGGATTACTCTCACCAATTCGTACCCCTCATTTTTTTTTTTGGTTAAATTGCATTTCATCCATTAATGTGATTCAGGTGGATTGGATTAATTTCGAAGCATTTAGGGAAGAGAGAATAGTAAGTTTAGAGGAGAAGCTTTCCGCAGAAATTGTTGGAATTAGGATGGTGGAAAAGTGCAATTGATGATAACAACGGTGTAGACCCAGACCCAGCTATAGCCGTAGGATCTTGATTATTTGGCACGAGTGGGGGAGAGGGAAAAATTGGAAGGGACCCAGTCGCATTTGTATGAAGGATGAATACAGGGAGATGGGTTTTGAAGTTAACCCAATGTTTAAGAAAGTGTTTGATCCGCCTCTGTAGGGGCCCATTTGGACAAACAGTGCTGCTTGTTGTCATTGGGTGGAACTCTCTTTTGTTCAGGTCTAGGTTTTTTTAAAGAGGAGTGTAATAAGGTTGTAATGGAGGTGGAGGTGTTGGGGTTGGTGGAGCAGTGTTGGTGGTGGTGGAGGAGCAAAAGAGATGAAGGAGAAAGAAGGCAGTGAAAGAGGGGACGAGGAGGCAGACGAAAGAAAGGGGGTAGGTTGTTGTGCAGTTAGGAAATAACTAATTAAGTAGATTAGTCAACTAACTAATTGTATTAGCTGCTAAAAATAATTGACTGGTATAAACTAACATTTACTTCACGGAATGTTAACGGCAACGATGCGGTTGAGTCAAAAACAAAATACAATGGTACAAGTAAGACAAAAAAAAACATCAAGGGTACAAAGAGAGACTTTTAAAAATTATGGGGGTTAAAAGGGGAGAGGCAGGAAGGGGAATTCATGAAAGGCTTACAAGTATGATCCCAAGAAGACTCATGAAGAAGATACTAACTGGATGGGCTGCCATATGTGCCACCTCCTACAATTATCCTTTATCCCCACACCTTTATCCTCCAACCACTTCCAAAAACAACTATCTTAAGGTCCCAATTGACACCCAATTTTTTTTATTGAATTGCTTGTTTCTGTGCTGAAAAAGCCATCATTTATGGAACTTCTGCCACCAAGTATGAATCTTCTTGAATTGAGAACCTTATCATTAGCTAGGGCATAGGAATCAAATCATATGTATCAACCTAGGTGTCTAAGCTTAGAGACTTTTACTTTTCCTTCTATGCCAAATTTCTCCTATGGTCCTTGATGGATGCGGAGGTCATCAAAATGAATGGTTCACCATAAAAGATTACAAAATCAAAAATTATGCTTAGCCCTGTGTTGCTTAATTTCAACCTTAAACATACAGTGGTCCTTTCATCTAACAGTAAATTCATAGACTACGGAAACTCATAAGAGTGCAACTTATAAGTTAACCAACTATCTTCATGTAGCGTGGTCCAGGACTCGCCCGAGGGGAGGGGGTGGAGGTGTTGGTTTTTGAAGGAATAAAAAAAAAAACTGGAATTTTTGTGAATGGGATTTTTTAAGGTAGTAATATAATCCCCTCAAAATGGGAGTAATCCCCCACCCCCTAGTAATTGTTTCCCCAATAATAATTACCTCCCTTTCTCCCTCCACGCCAGCCTCCATTCTTTTTCTCCCATTCTTTTTCCTTAGTTGGTTGGTCTTTCTCCGCCTTGATCTCTCCTCTTTCTATAAGATTTAAATTTTTATAAAAAAATATCCAAATAGCTATGGTGGTTGCAAAGAGGGTTATGTTGTTTGGATGTTAATGAAATGATAGGTCAAATATACGAGATAATTTGCAGGGGTGCAGATAGTCTGGCAGTGTTGCCAATGGTGGGACGGTCAGGCAATGTTGTTGGTGGTGGCATGGACAGTCCGGCAATGTTGTTGGAGGTGGTGTGGACAGTCCAGCAGTGCTGACTTAGGTGGTGGTGGTAGTAGTGGTAGTTGCATTTCTCTCTCCTCTTCCCTCCTTTTCTCACTTACTCCTGAATGTTGCCAAATCCAAAGAAAGAACTATAACTCCCTCTTAATAAATACTCTGTTAGACTTTACCCTATCAAAATTGCCCCCCTAATTATTTCATTGATTCCAGGTATGCCCTTAGCAGTATACAGTATCTTCCTTTCATTACTAGAGTAACTACTAGGAAAAACTTTTTATTAAAGTCTTCTAGGGTTCAAAATAAATTAGCAAGCTACAGAAGTACATGCTTTTTTTTGTTTCTTTTTCTTCTCTTGACTGCATTCCTCTCTGTTCCTTCTATCTTAATCCCACAAACTTTCACCTATCTCTCTTCCAAGTCTTATCCTCCCACCTCTTTCTAATTCTTGATTTCCTCATCCTTTGACCCATCGATCAGCTATTAGATCTTAACTGTGACATAATATGATAATCCGTATGCGTGAACACATAAAAGTGCAGAAACAAATGTACATCTTTTTCTTCCGACATTAGATGGCAAAGAAAACTATTATAATTACACAGTCCAAAGTACTAGCTTGTAGACTTGTTATTCCTTTGTAATGCTGAAATTCTACTCTAGTATGATTAAAAAAAAAGTTGATCAACATTCACATCCTTCAAAACTACCACAATTCGATATGATGATGACAATGCACTATTTTGACCAACAATTCACATACAAATTAGGTTCTGCAGCAAATTCACTAAAGGGTCATAATTGTTGACTAATAAAATTGTGTTTTCTCAATTAATTCAAACATGTAAGAACGGAGTAGTGTTTAAATTTTTGTGTGACCAAAGGCTCAAAATATGTTATCTACCACCAAGAGAACCACATACATTGCAAAGGAGGAAGCAATTAACTCTATAAGTTTCTTTAGCAATGCATTGCTATAGGTCATGAGAATAGAATAAGATTTAAAAAATACTAAGTGGAATCCATGCCCTACACTGCATTTCACCAGCAGACCAACAACGGATTGATCTCTGCAAACTTTGGATTGTTAAAAGCTCCTACCAACCAGCCATAAACTCATCAACCACTGTTATATCAAAATGACCTGTCTCCTATGCATTCCACCATACCACCTAGAACGATATATCCTACAATGAGAAAATATAGAGTGAAGTTTGTCCTTACAATACAGCTCATATTACCAAGGCTGCTCACTTGTCCCTAATTTCATAGCAGCTGAATTCATGTTAATGGCTAAAGTTCCATCATTTCCTCCATTATTTCAAGCTTAAAAGTGGGGTAGCAGCTGACACATGAATCAACAATCTCATCAAAAGTCATTTGATCTCTTCGACATCACATTTGACAAAGCTACACAAAACCCCTCTACGAATAACAATAATCCTGACTAATAATGACACCAATGCCCGTCAAAAGGGCCTTCCAAGGCAAGCAATGGTAATGTGAATCCTTTGTTCTTACACAAGTTGAATAAAACATACATAAACTTCAAACAAATCCTATCAAATTAAAAAGCCCAATTCATAAAAATCAAGAAAATCAAACCAGAAAATAAACAAGGGTGGTGAAGAAAGATACCACAAGATCAACACCGCCTTCGTTCTCTTGATGCCAAGGAGTGTCAGCTTTGATAACAACATAAGAGAAATGGACAATATCTCCTTCATATGGAACCTTGTGTGAGAAGCATTCTTCTCTATCAATCACAAATCTCAACCCATTTGCTCCTCTCAATAATCTCATACTCCAAAACATTAACATACCCATTACAATTCTCTTCATCCCCCATTTTTCTTCCATCTTCTTCTTCTGTATTGTTAAGATGGATGAATATAATAACCAAGAAAAGTAAAAAACGTAGTCAAATGAGAGAGATTTAGAAGTTTTGCAACCTGGGTATAGCAGATTTTACTGGATTACCTGATTAATTGGGTTTAAAAATTGGTGGGATTTGAAAAGTTGTGATATTTGATTCAAAGTAGCTGGATTTGAAGCTGGAAACTTAGAACATCTCAACCCCTCTTTTTATTTTGTTAGTTTTTGGGTATAAAATGAGAAGATAAAAGGGCATGTGAAGAAGGGCAGTAGCGCAGTACTGTTAAAGGGTTTGAGTTATACGAATTGTTTGTGATATGGCGAAATGTGATTGGTTGAATTGAGCAAGTGGGAACCACTTTGGTCTAATTCCTAACTCAGTTTTGGGTTGATTGTAAATGTGTAATGGACTGATTCAAATGAACTACTCGTAACATTGAGAATTTGAGAGTACAGTCATGTTTACTACCTCTAGTCTTCTCGAGTTACCTCATCTTAAAAATCTATCAATTAAAACTATAGCCGGTATTGGTCAGTGTCGTCCCTGAGGCCGTCTAGGGCCTAGAGTCCGAAAATGCCTAAAATAATTAAATAAATTCAAAAAAGTCTTAACTAAAAATTTAATGATAATTACTTTAAATTATTTATGACATTAAGTTTATGAAGTCTTATAATGAATAAATTTAGTCTCTTATCAATCTTATTGTTATATAACTATACAAATATTTCAAATTTAAAATTTTGTTTTTATTTTTTTGATAAAATGTAATCAAAATTTTATCTTAGTGGATATTATGTATAATGATAATGATAGGTTTTTATGTATTAGCATCTTGGTATTAAAATATATACTATGTACTACATGTATCCTCTAGCATTAAAGCTAGGTTTTCAAGTTTTTCAACTTTATGATTTGTTAAATATACCTTTAATATTCAACGAAATATCCAACTATTGGAGGTTATAAGTATTTTTACTAACACTTATTTAAAAATACTGTCATTATTCTACTCTATTTGATTAGTTTGCTTCAAAAAAAATATTGTTTCATTAGTAGACCTTGTGTGTACCTTTTTTTAATAATTTTTTCCAATTATTTTTACAACGGCTAAATTATTTTACGGATAAAATTAGTAATATAAAAATAAAATAATCATATTATATATAATAATGTATTTACTACCCGAAATGGATAAGGAAAAATTTTACGCGTAGAATATAAGGGGCCCGTAAATATTATTACGTTCAAGGCCTCTAAAATGTCGGGATTAGTGCTGGTATTAGTTGTGAAATGTTACACTATTTTATTGGTGTGGCAAACCTAATTAAATGTACTGACAAATAGGCATTAATTTCCTTGAGCATTAAATCGTGCGCCACATTATTACATTCTACATTTCATTCACTCTTCCATTCCCTCTTTCATGCCCTCTTTTATTCGCAACATTTTTACAAGAATTATGAAATCTTACGAAACAACGAGTTCGAATGCATTGCTGAAGAATTCTAACGAAGCTACGAGCTCAAAGGAATTGCAACTGGAAACATATGATGTTTCTAAATCAAATAATGAAGATTTGAAAACCTCAAAATGTGAAGGTAATTATCATATTGTTATACGATCTGTATATCTTTCACTTGGTAATCTTTAATTTTGAATTTATATATCTGATATAATAATAATTGCTATGAATCTGATATTAGAATTTATTTGCCTGATATTAGAATTTATTTATCTTACATTATAATTTATATAATGAGATAATAACATGTATTTAATTTTAAAGTTTCGATAGACATATTAAATTGTATATTGATAATAATAAATTAAATACATGAGATAATAAATTCAATTCATAAGACCATTATTTGTATATCTGAGATAATAAATGCATTACATATTTTAGTTATACAAATAAAGGTCTCATGTATAGGTATAGATATAAAGATCTCATAAAGTAAATTTAAAATCTTTATTTGTATAACTGAGATAATAAATATAATACTTGAGATCTTTATTTGTATATCTGATACCTTTATTTATATAACTGAGATAATAAATTAAATATCTAAAACGTTTGATTCTATAACTTAGATAACAACTTATATATAATTAGAACATGAATTGAAATAAAAAATACAATACGTGAGATCTTTTTTGTATATCAGAGATCTTTATTTCAATAACTGAGATAATAAATACAATATCTAAGACGTTTGATTCTATAACTGAGATAATAACTTGTATATGATCAAAACATAAATTGAAATAATAAATATAATACATGAGATCTCTTTTATATATTTGAAACATTTATTTCTATAACTAATACTAAGACGTTTAATTCTATAACTGAGATAATAACTTGTATATGATCAAAATATGGTATTACAAATTGAGATGATAACTTTATACCTCATATAGAAATGAATATACCTGATAGATTAATTTCTATATTTGATATCCTTATTATTGCAATTGAGATAATAATTTTATTCATTATTTTCTATAACCAAGATATACTTGAGGCTTACTTGTGTATAGCTGTGATTCATATCAACTAAGATAATATGTTTATCCATAGATTGAAAATACTATAACTGATATAGTAATTTCTAAAACTGAGATATTATTTCTTATGCTGATCTAATTATTTAAAATACTTAACAAAATAATAGGTTTAATTGCTAATATCATATCACCTATATCTGAGATATATATGAGTATATCTAAGTGTATAATTTATATATTTAAAATACTTTATCACAAAGCATTTTACTTGATAAATTATTTTATTATTTATAGGGTTCAATACAGAAGATTACTACAAATTTAATAATATTAAAAATATTGGTGGATGTCTTTTGAATAAAATATTGGCTAATTATGATGAAGTTTTTTTGTTGTATAAGTCTCATTCAAGATTCCTAAGATTTAGTATTAGAAAATCCACAACTAGAAAAGTTAATGGGAAATCAGTAAAGTGCTACTTTTGATGTTCAAAAGAAGTATTTTATAAGGGAAAACAGATGGAAAATAAAACTAATGATGATGTTGATATACCTTTATTGGATGTTATGGATACCAATTCTGATTTGAAAAAGAGAAAAATAAGAGTAGTAAATGATACTCGGGTAGGATGTAAAGCTTATATCGAATTCAAGAGCTCTAAGGAAGGAGAATTAATAGTTGTTGATCATAATATAACTCATAATCATGACTTTGTGGATAAAGTAGCACGTCATCATCTAAAGTATGAAAGATATATCAGATAAAAGATTGGAGAAGTTATTGAGAAAATGGTTGAGAGTGGTATCAAACCTATGGATTCATATAATTATCTTTGTAATGAAGTTGGTGGAGAACAAATCTTGGACACACTAAAAGGGATCATTTAAATTACATATAAGATACAAAATAAAAATAGTAGAAGGAGGAGATAATCAAGTCTTGTTAGATACTTTGCAATAAAAAGCATAAGAAGATCCTAATTTCTTTTACAGATTGAAGTTTGGAGATCGAAATGATATAGTAGCATATTTTTGGAGAGATTCAATAATGTTGGAAGATTTTAAATATTTTGGAGATGTTTTGATATTTGATACAATTTATAATAAGAACAGATATAACCTGATTTGTGCTCCGTTTGTTGGCATCAACAACCACTAGAGAACAACAATGTTTGGATTTGGATTTTCTTTTATTACAAATGAGAAAATTAAAACATTTGAATGGTTATTAGACACATTCAAGAAGTCTATGTGTGGTCTAGTTCTAGCGTATATCATTACCGATCAAGATTTGGCTATGTGCAATGCAATAATAACGGCAAAACTCATAAACTTTATACCTTTTATTATTATTATTATATATAGAAAAATAATTATTTTAATGATTACTTTTTATAGGTCTTCCCAACATCAAGACATCGTTTATGCTTATCGCATCTGCAAAAGAATTTTGTATCACATTTTGGTAACTTGAAGAGTGATGATGATTTCAAAGCAATGTTTGATAAATGTCTAATTGGATGTGATAATGAAGAAGAATACAATGATTTATGGGCTGAAATGTTAGAGAAATATGATTTGAGTGGCAATGAGTGGTTTATCAGGCTACATGACTTGCGTCAAATGTGGTGGTATAACATTGAATAAAGTTATGTTCTATGCTGACATATTATCATCTCAAAGGTCAATTGATCCTTTCTATCTAGTTAAATTTGTTTCAACCCTATTATCGAGACATTGATTCTCCTTTTTCAAAAAATTAATTATTAAATATGTAAAATGTTTAGTTTTGTACAGAGAGAAAAATCTAGTACATAAAATAAAAAATTAGTTAATTATAAATTAAATAAATATTTATATCACAATAAATTAAACAAGTAACACAAAGAATACCATATCTGCAGTCTTAATGTCAAAATCTAGAAAAAAATTCATCCAAGTCATCATCATTGTCTTCCCTGAAACTTTCATATATAGTTTTCTCTGTTTTTTCTTCATATTCTTAAGATCTTTCCTATATTTTTTTCAAAGAAATCTGCAATAAAATAAAAAAACAAAAAACATACCTTTTAGATATTAATTTCTATGAGATAAAATTTCTATACTAAGATCACTATCTCTATATCTAATATAGTAATTACATAATTTGTATTCCTAATATCAAAACAACTATATATGAGATACTAATTTCTAATCCTAAGATAATAATATTTATATCTGAGATACTAATTTCTAATCTTGTGATAAAAAATTCTATACCTAATATCTTTATCTCTATCTTTGATATAGTAATTTCTAATCCTGATAATAATATTTATATCTAAGATACTAATTTCTAATCCTAAGATAAACAAATTATATATCTGAGATCATCATCTCTATTTTTAATATAGTAATAAAAAGAATTTTAAACATAATTTGAATTTCTAATATCAGAACAACTATGTCTAAGATAATAACTACTATCTTTAATATCATAACATATAATTAAAAACATAAACAAAATCATATGATTTTATAATAATAAAATACTTACAAAAGATTGGGTATTGAAAAAAAAATCTACTTGGTCCAGAAGATTTTGTCATTTCTGCCTTGTTCAAGAGGAATACAAATACATCAATACATATTGAACTTATCCAATTCCTATCATCCAAATAATTCATATCACCTTTGTCCAAAATGCTAATTAAATCACCCCCTACTGAATATTAAGCCACCATTTCATAATTTTCCTCAATGAACAATTGATCTGTTTTACTCATAACTTCTGGTGGTGGATCCGCTTGAATTGGATAAGTTTATTTTGAATCAGAGAAGAAAAGTCAATCAACAATAAGTCAGTCTTGCACTAAGAGAACAATAAATATCAGGATTTGCTTGCATAACCCTTAAAAAAATACATTACAATTCTCTTTTAGAACATCAATACTTCTGTCATTACTGATTTTCATTATCAAATGGACTTAATGCATATGATTTACCTTCTTTCTTTTTTATTCCCCTTTTCAACATCTTGGAATTTTTCCTTCTCTATATAATCTCCAATACCAACTCTTCCATATTTAAACCTTAATCCTGAGAGTCTACTGACACAATATCATCTGCAATAATTTATTTTAGAGAGAATGAGTCAAGAATAGCCTCAGGAAACTCAGATGCGTGAGTTGTAGAATAATCACATCATCAATATCTGGCCAATTCTTCTTCAAATCATTCTTTATTTCTGCATAAGATTATCCCAAGTGGAACCGGATATAATTCACTTTCAATATAAACTTGTTGTTCCACAGACTTTGGAGCTTTTATACTTCATCAACAGCTGGCTCAAGAATAACTTCAGGAAACTTAGATGCATTAGTTGTAGAATCTACAAGTTCTCTTGGATAATCAGTGGGATGTCTAGTTTGAGATACAATCATATCACCACTATCTAACAAATTCTTATTCAAACCATTCACTATATTCTCCATAATATTATCCCAAGTGAAACCAGGTGCATACTCACTTTCAGTACAAACTTGTTGATCCACAAACTTTTGAACTTCTTCAACTTCATCAACAATTGAATCATTATTGTTGGCATTGACAAACTTACACCCTTCATGTCTACTAGGCCTGACACTTAACTAGGTTTCCTGAGTATTTTCATTTTCTCCTTATTCAGTTGATTCAAACTCATTCTCTTCCCAAATGGATTCTCATAATTTTGAAAAATAAATGTAAAAAGCCTTAATTACTATTGATTATGTGAAAAAAAGTTAGTAGAGAAAACCATAATCCTTTTTTGAAAATAAAAAAAATTATACCTTCAATGCTTTATCACCAATTTAACATTTTTCTGAATTATGTTCTTCTTCATTCATAGAATTCTCTCCCTGTTCATTCTTTTCAGATTCTATTACCTGAGATAATATTAAAAAAAATCATTTATTTTATATCTAAGATAATATCTGAGCTAATAACTTTTAATCCTGAGATAATAATTTCTAATCATGAGATAATAGATGCTAATCCTAAGATAATAACTTCTAATTCTGAGGTAATAATATCTATATCTGAGATCATATATGCTACATTTGATATATTAATTTCTATAAATGATATAACATATTAATCTGAGATAATAAAATATAAGTTTATTTTCTTACTTTAACAATAAAACCTGAGATTGTAATATCTAAATCTGATATAATAATTTATGTACCTAAGATTAAAATTGTTATATTTGAGATATAATTTCGTGTAAATAAATCTAGAATTACCTTTTTCTTCTCATGATCTACTTCTCCACCAATTTGCTTAATTAGATGTTCATCTACCCTTTCACATTCTGATGAACTCAATAACTTAAAATTATCAATGGCATTAAAAACCTTTCTATCATCTTCTCTAATGATCCTAGCTTGAGGAATATCAGTCAATTCAAGAGGAACTTCATC
This sequence comes from Dysphania ambrosioides, assembly GCA_026401315.1. NCBI lineage: Eukaryota > Viridiplantae > Streptophyta > Magnoliopsida > Caryophyllales > Amaranthaceae > Dysphania > Dysphania ambrosioides. Next base: position 2,472,347 of record CM048672.1, read on the forward strand.
CTAGACATGTGATTTTTGAGAGGAGTTACTCTAAAAAATACTTGAATAATTTTTTCTTTCAATAGGTTGTTGGAGTTGATGTAATTATATATCTCTGTGCCAAAAAAGAAACAATATTAAAATTATATTTAATAGTATTTTAAAAAAAAATTTAAATAATTAATAACTTACTGGTGCACTAAAATCCACTTTCTAACTAAACTCCTCTTGAAATTTATTCAATCTTGCCTGAATTACATCAATGACTTTCCAAAAGTTAGGATCATTGTATAAATCTTTTTCTTTTTGGGAAAGGGAATCATGTGATAATCTCTTCTCAAACTTTCTTTAAAGCGTCCAAAGACTGTAATGATTCAAAATAAGAAAAGATATTTCATGAACTAGTATGTTATTGAGTTTAGAAATAACATCCAAAGGCTACAATGATCCAAAACAAGAAAAGATATTATTCAAATGAGCAAAATTATGTATTATTAATATCATAATAAAAAAGTAAATCATAAAACACAAATTACTTTACTTGTTTTCAACTCATTAATATTAACTCCAGTTATATCAGCATCCATACTTTCAGCATCTATTCTTAAGAACTTATTGCTAACACATCTATCCTATGATGTGTCAATTTCATTAAATTTTCTTTTCCTCTTTTCAAATTCAATGTCTTCCTTATCATCATTATCTTCTAGTACATTTCTGATGACATCAATTGGTTTTACATCACTTACAAAAGAAGGTATGGTATCACTATAGAGATTCCAAGACTAATTTCAGATTCTAAAGAGTTGACTTTAGAACTCAACTTCTTTCTATTCCAATATCTAATAAATGGAGGCTTCACAAATAAAGGTTCACCATACTGAACCCTATGAATGTATGCTATCAAAAACTCAGGCAAGCAACTATTAATAACCTTCGACTTTATAATTTTAGAACTCTTTATACCACCTTTTGCTTTTTCTTCCTTGATAGTCTTTCATTTGTCTGGCCTCTATTTCTTGAAAATCTTTTATGGATTCATATAGAATATCCATAATATAACCACACCAATTATAGTATTTGATATCATCAACATTAACCAATGATTTTATAATATTCAATGTTAATGTTTTATCAGAAGTTGGGGCAAGAAATAATGTCATTGTAAACAATTTAAACATCTTCTTAAAATTACTCCCCCTTCTCCAATTCTTTAAACTTTGAGTCCCACAAACTCATAGATACATAAGTATTCCTTCAAAACTCATAGATACATAATTATTCCCTGTTAATCTAAAAAAATCCCTCCAAAACTTTTTTAAAGGATAATATGGATTTATAGCATTGTTTTTCAGACCACTTACTAACTCAACTTTCTTTGTTAGTATAAGGTATTCCTAACACATAATTCATATCAGTAGCATTAATTTGAATAACTTTCTTGTCTACTAACTTTAGAAATCGATCATTTGGATTATAATTCCTTACCAAATAAGGATATAAAAGTCTTGGCACTTGTTTGAGTTCTAAATCCAACAAAGAACCAAATCCTATTTCAAAAATATTATTCTTCTATTCTATAGTAAGCTTAGTGACAATCAATTGATAATTAGAACATCTAGACTATGATTGAACTTCACTTTCTCCCTCTCTGCAATAAATTAATAAAAAATAAATCACTTTAAAATAATATTAACAGTTTTAGATAATAACTAAGATAATAAATTCTAATCCTTAGATAATAACTTTTATACATAAGATAATAACTTCTTATCCTTAGATAATAAATCATGAGATAATAAATTCTATACATAAGATAATAAGTTCTTATTCTTAGATAAATAGATATATCTAATATAATAAATCATATAATCTATAAATTTCTAATCCTAAGATAATAAATTTTGTACCTAAAATAATATCTTCTTATCTTAAGATAATAGATACTATACCTAAGAATATAACTGAGATCATATCATATATTCCTAAGATCAGAACATTAAAAACTAAGATATTAATTTCTAAATCTAAGATGGTAATTACTAAACTGAGATCATAACTGGTATACCTAAGATTAGAAAATTTATAACTGAAATATTAATTCTATATTTAAGATCTTAATTACTATAACTGAGATAAGAACATCTATATCTTATATATTAATTTCTATAACTTAGGTTTTTCTATATCTAAGATGTTAATTACTATAACTAAGATCAGAACATCTATAACTTAGATATTAATTTATATAACTTAGTTATTCCTAAGATTAGAATATCTATAACTTAGATATTAATTTCTATATCTAAGTTATTAATTACTATAATTAGGATCATAACTGGTATACCTAAGATCAGAAAATCTATAACTGAGATATTAATTTTTATTTCTATGATAATAAATATTATAACTGAGATCATTAATTCTTAAAGTAAGATTACTAAAACTGAGACAATAACTTATATTTCTAAGATAAAAATTAGTTATAACTGAGATATTAATTTTTAATGCAAAGATAATGAATTCTATATCTTATGTTTCATAATTTTTTTTTAATTCTTTGATAATAAATAGTATATCTGAGATAGTAATTATGTAAACTGAAATAATAATTTCTATACTCGACATTATTACTTCTAAAACATTTAAATACAAAATAAACAAAAAAAGTGTAATTCATAAACAAAAAACTTGCTTATAAATTTTCGAATTTAGGTTTAGGTCTACGACCAAGTTTTTTCAAATAATATACTTCTTGACATTCGGTCATGATAATATCGTGCTCTTCACCTTCAACTACTTTTGAATTTTTTTTTTTTTTGCTTTCTTTTTGCTTTCGTATATAAGTATTCAATCCCTTCTCCATTGAACACTGAAAATTAAAAAAAAAGGGTCTAAACTACAGAAATTAAACAACAAAATCAGTTCCTAAATATATATGTTCATCTAATCTTTACTATAACTATTATATAAAAAAATATTAACAAAAGTGCAATAATTTCAAGAAATAACTCACACTATACTGCGAGGCGAAATTGAGAGAGATTGTGAGTTAAATTGATAGAGAATGCAAAAGTTGTAGGCGAAATTGAGAGAGAATGCGATATTTGTAACCGAAATTGACAGAGAATGTGAGATCTTAGTGCAATATTGACAAATATTAGTGCGAAATTTTAGAAGGTTGTAAGAAATAAAACTAGAAAGTTTAGAATAAGGAAAACCTAATTTTTAGCGCGGGATAACGTTTTTATACTTTTCTAATGTCACACCACTTGAAATTTGTGACAGATTAGCCAATATTTACACATGTTATAATCTCAAATTGATTTTTTTTAAGCACGCTTTGATATTAAAGGACCGCTAGCCTATTAATATTGACATTTATGAAATATTTTAGGATCAAATCAGTGCATTAATGGCTTAAAACAATCTTTTCAACCTATTCTTGATTCACATCAAGTAGACAATCAATATATGTTAATAAGTATATCGTTAAGAAGGGAGAAACATTTAGGTGGCTGTTATTAGTTTATCATAATGTAAAGTTTGTGTCAATAATCAAGGACGATATATTGATATAAGTTGGGGTGTCGAATCGGGTCAACGGGTCAGTTCTGGGTTGACCCATCACGAGTTGGTTCTTATCGGGTCAATTTTTCCTATAGGGTCGGTTCCAGTTCGGGTCGGGTCATTATCGGGTCCGGTTATATCGGTTATTTACTTGGTCGAGTTCGGGTCGGGTTGTATTCGATTCGGGTCAATGTCGGTTCGGGTTGTATTTGGTTCGGGTCAAGGTCAGTTCGGGTTGTATTCGGTTCGGGTCAAGGTCGGTTCCAGTACAATCGGGTCGATTCCTAAACGAGTTATATCGGGTTATTTCGGATTCGGGTCAAGGTCAGTTATGGTAAAATCGGGTTGGTTCCTAAGCGGGTTATAGCGAGGTTATTTCGGGTTCGGGTTAAGGTTGGTTCTGGTAAAATCAGATCGATTCCTAAACTGGTTATTTCGGGTCAAGGTCGGTTTTGATAAAATCGAACAATGATGATGGTTAATTCATAAATTGGACAATGATGATGTCGATAAATCATTTAAAAACAAAATATTTATGAGGTAAAGATTATTAAATGTGTATTACCCTATCAAACTAGTATATAACATACGATATTAAGTTTATATATACATAATAACTTGTAATATGTTTAGTTTGAATCGACAATGACAAGTTTGATTTCAAAGTTATTAGATATTAGGTAAAAAATAGGTCTGTCAAGATTAGATCATATTCATGTATATTCAGATTATTAACACATTCAGTGAATTCGGGTAACGAGTTGTTATAAATCGGGTTATATTGGTTATGTGTCGGTTTCAATCGGTTTCAGGTTCTTTTCGGGTCGGGTCGGTAATGGGTCGGGTTTGTAACATGTCGGGTCTGTAACGGGTCGGACACGGATCGGGTTCGAGTCTTTGAATATCGGGTCAAATCGGTTTCGGGTTAACTTCAGGTCGGGTTGGGTTGGTTTTCAGGTCTCACTTTTCGGGTCATAATCAGGTCTAGTCCGAATCAATTTCGGGTAACTTATCGGGTCGGGTATGATTCTGACAGCTCTGGATATATAAGCCTCATGTCATTTGAGATAAATTTAAGCGACACTTGTAAAACTAAAAAGGGTGAAACACAAAATTTGGATGGGACAGGATAAAAGTGAGAGCAAGAGTTGTAGGATTAGGATCTGGAGAGTGAGGGAATTAACTCAAATGCAGAGAAAATGATAGCAGCAAACCCAACCCTTATCTCTTGCAATTCCTTACGCTTTTGCCATAGACTCCACCATCCAAAACCTCATCACCCTAACAACTTCTCACTACCAAAACCTTCCTTGTTGCTCAAGCTTAACAATTTCAAGAAAATACCATTCAATCAATCTCAAAAGACAAGAAGTACCCACATATGTTTGAGTTCAAAATTCAATGACCCTGTCGTGGAAGATAGAGATTCTGATGAAAATGGGGTTGTGAATGATGATGAAGATGGCGGGAATGGTGGAGATTGGACTACTTCAATACTGTTGTTCTTATTCTATGCTGGACTCATGTACTATGTTTTCAATCTGTCTCCTAATCAAACCCCCGTAAGATTTCACCTTTTCTAATAGTATTATTATATGGTTATTTAAAGATTTTACCTTTGCTAGTTTTATAATTATGTGATTAATTTTATGAACATGAGTAATTGTTACTGGACACATGAACTATGCTATTGCTTTTGAATTAGTTGGGAAAGTTTAGTATTATTTATACCAGTAATTCTTTGGTGAGACGGTTGTATTTACTGTGTCATAACTGTTTTAGCTTTTTACTGAATTCGGCTATGGAAGAATAGAGCGTTGCATAGATTAATGCACAAAAATAAGACTTAATAATTGCATATTGTACACTGATAGTAGGATCCAGTGTCTCACAAGAGTACGTTAAGGATAACTGGAGTCCCTGTAACAATGTGCACTCTATTTGACTGCAGTCAAGGGACATGTACTTCTTGAAGAAGCTCTTGAACTTGGTCGGAGATGATGGATTCGAGATGAATCAAGTACTTGTCTCGCTTTGGTACATTATGGGTTTGTGGCCAATTGTTTACAGTATGCTACTGATTCCGTCCGGTAGAAGGTAATACTGTGTGCCTGCAATAAATGTCTTGTTCATTTTAGCTTAAAAAGCTTCTTCCACTGAATTATTGTATTTCTTATCCTGCAGCTCCAAAAGTAAAATTCCTGTATGGCCATTCGCTACACTTTCGTTTTTTGGAGGTTTTTATGCTCTTCTTCCGTATTTCATTATTTGGAGACCTCCACTACCCCCAGTTAAAGAAGATGAACTAAGAAGATGGCCTCTAAATTTCTTGGAATCAAAGCTGACTGCTGGGGTAAGAACTGGTTTACTATGTAAACATAACTATACTACATGATGAGGGTTTTGAGATCTTAATCTTCGTTCCCCCTTCTTGTAGTTGAAGTAGCATGAGTGTGAAAAGGAGGGGAGGGGATTCCTGGAAAATTAGAAAACTGCTAAATGTTCAATATATAAGTTTCCTTTTATTTTAGGACATAATAATAGAGATGTACAGTGGGAACTCGGGCAGAAAAAAGGTCAATATGTCTTGGGTTGTTGTTTCAAGTTAACACCTAGGAAAGTAGGATATACATCTAATCAAATACCTTTCTTATTTGACACACTTTTCATGCTTTTGGCTGGGTGCTAGATGATATGGTTTGTTCAATCTGAGACTAACTGCAGCTTGTTATCAGGAGATCTTGTGAATTACAATTAGTATATTAGAACATAGCTGACCGTCTGAATGATACTGTCTGTGATTACTTCTTATTTTGGAATACTATGTATCACATCTTTACACCCTCCAAAGAAGTTTTCTAGAAAAAACTTATGTCTGCATCGCTGTATATATGTCAAATGTCTTCATTGGAGCTTTCATACGAATGAGTTGTTTTTGTGCTTATGGAAAAACATTTCACCTTGCTGGTTGTCAGCTCTTAGGAGCTGTAGGACTAGGCCTTATTGTGTATGCAGGCCTGGCACTAGATGAGTGGAAAGAGTTCTATCAATACATCAGAGAAAGCAAGTTGGTAAGTTATGATACCATTAGTGTCTTATTTTCCTCCTGTTTTCAAATATCTAGTTGATTACAGATATGAAGAAGCCTCAAATTTCTAATGCATTATTCATAATCATCTAATTTATTGTGAAATCGGCGTGATAGTTAAGGATTTTAAAATCCCAAGCATCTCTATATAAAAGGCTTCCTCAATATCCATCATTAAATATGCCCTTCGTCTATAAAATCATAAATTGGGTGCTTAAAGAACGGATTTCAAAAGAGCATCGATTGTATTTCAAAAGAATAATGAAAAAAAAGAGAATTTCTGCATGCGGGGCATTTTCAGAGATTTTGTGGGGCAATGTGCAATCCCTTTCCTTTTCTTATTTCACACAACAGTAATAAGTTATCTCAAAAGTGTTATTGTAAATTTGTAAGTGAATTTACTGTAAATATCCCGGCAAGTGCACTGTAGGCACGAGTTTCTTAGGCAGCAGAAAACCTAAGCTCATTATAGCTGGAAAAGTCAATTTGAAAGATTTCATGTCAAGTTCTTCTGATTGTATAATATAATTGTGTTTGAGTCACTCAGTCTCTTTCTTTTTGTCCTAACTCGTTTTATATCATGGTTAATGAACCCAGCTAGTAATTTTTTCCCTTTTTGCTGTCTCAGGTCCATGTAACTTCCCTTGATTTCACTCTTCTGTCTGTATTTGCACCTTTCTGGGTTTACAATGATATGACAGCACGAAAATGGTGAGTTCCAAAGACTTTTTTTTTATTGTAAATGTTGATGAGAACTAGAATCTATGGCTGAATTTATCATGATCAGGTATTTTTGTCTGAACTTTCTAATATATCCATTTACAGCTATGACAGGACAGCCTGGCTTCTTCCTCTGTCGATAATCCCTTTCTTGGGTCCTGCGTTATACCTTTTTCTGCGGCCACCACCAACGACAATGCCCGTCTCACTTGAGGATACCCTGAAGTCTGATTGATGGTTTTAGCATCGCTTGTACACTGACATTGATATTGCTATCATTTGATGCACCAAATGTTCGGAGAGTATTAAACCAAGTGAAGAAGGCTGCCGCCACACTGCCTAGCAAATAAAAACAAGGAATCAGAAATACTTTGTATGCAGTTGAATCTAGCAGCTGGTATAATTCCTCTGCTTCTTAGCAGCGATTATCATTTGAGACCAAGTAACCTTGTCATCGTGTAAGTTAGCTTACAACCGGATAAAATTTAAGAAACGAATTTTGGAGCTTTCAGCAATTCTCATTGGATAGTATGTGAGATCCTTCCTATTAGGCCCTCATTGGAAAATCTATGTAATTCATTCATTTCATTTAGTTATGAAATTTTTTGTCTGGATTGTGTATATATATTAAAACTTTTGATCACAACGTTCGTAGTGAGTGTCACAGTATAAACAAGTTCTATATTGATATTTCACTTATAATACAAATCTGTTGAATGTTACAGTTACCCTTAATAGATTTTCAAAGTGTGAGGCATCCAATTGCCTGCACTTCACTGCATTTCTTCTTCTTCTTATCCGACTTATCCCATGACATATTTATCCTCTATTGCTCCACATAAAAAGAGGAAGAAAATCATACATGGGAATATGGGATGTGGCTTCAAATTTAAAGTATATTCTGTCTCTAAGGGTCTGAGTGACTATTCCAGAATCCAGATAGAATAGGTCTTGTGAAACCGAAAATGTAAGTTAAATTACGATGACTTTTCTAAGATGAGCACTGATTTTCAGTTGTAACCCTAATGAAATTATGAAAATGACTTTTTATAAAATTTGAAGTGTCTTTGTCGGGATGATTAATAGTGACATGACTATCTTTGATGAGATGATTAATAGTGACGTAACTAGTTAAGTTTTGTGTGATGTACGGTTTGATAATAAATAATTTTTTTAAAATATTTTAATTATAAAAAAATTTTATTTATTGGGAAAAACTTATAGGTTATATAAAATTACCAATAGTATTCTATATCTTTTAAAGTAAAGTAGAAAATTTAACTGAAGTATTCTTATGATGCTTGAATGTGATGATATGCATGGAAAACCAATTGCTTCCGAAGTGAAATGAATTAATATGATATGATTTCATCGTTATTCCAATTTTTCAAAACAGTATGACTGATCGAACATAATTTCTTCATGGTTTGATAACATTCTTTTATATGGTCACACAATTATAAGAATATTTTTCATAATTAATATAATAAATGATTTAAGAATTTATATAGTCACACAAAATTCTATGTATAACATTTTCCAATCTAATATTAATGTAAAGTAGAAAAAAATAGATGACATCATCTATAAAAAACGGAATTTTTTTTATAATAGCTTGAGATGTATTCAAGATGATATAAGAACAAGTTTTATTTTAGTAATAGTTATAAATGTGTTAAGATTAAACTTAATCCCATTTCACTCGTTTGTTTTTAGTTAACTGTGCAAGGAAAATCTCATGTCAATGTCATAGCTTTCTTCATCAATATCACTCAATTCCATTCTAAAATGATAATCATATTGCAAATTTATTAAGAAAAACATGTAAACGAAAACACTTTGGGGATACCAGTGTCTAACCATGATCTGGTGTTGGGGTCTCCATATAGTGTGTAAAATTTCTAACACATTCATCACCGATATTGCTATATATTAACTCCAAGATACGTACCAAATTAGCCAGAAGTAATATGCATTTCTGCGAAATTTTACAGGGAGACAATTCTGGTAAATACTTATATATGTACCCATGAGCAGTATATAACAATGGCATGTTAGCCTTTATATGTCAACAAGAAATGTCAAGAGAACCTTACAATGTAAAAAAGCAGGAAGGCCCTGTACCCAATTCAGTCTTCTACCATCACAAAAAACCTTCAGCACAGGGCCACATATAACACAACACGACCCAGAGTAACATGCTACGTGTAAACTTGTATAGACTAAATAAATTATCCATTATGCATATAATTAGTCGAGCTCAGTCTTGAACTTGGTTTTAAGTTGCTCCCTCTTCAACTTAAGAGCAGCTGTGACTAATCCTGACTCAGGCGTCCAGGGATCTGGTTACAAATTAATTTTTGCCGGGATTTCGAACTTGTCCAGCCTTGCATCCTTCCCAGCCTGTAAACAGAAGGGAAAAAAAGGTTACTCCCATCCTACTATGATCTTCATTACTTAGGTAAGAGCACGGAGATTAAGAAACACGTACTGATATGGAAAATGAAAAAAACATAAGTAGACAGAAAGAGTGGAAGCTAAAGAGGCAAAACAGAGTGTTATAAAATGAAATTAAGATGAACACAATTGTTGGCATCCATTTTACTATCTAACCAATGAAGTAAATTTTTTCTTTCCACTGTATCAGTTGCTTGAACAATCAATACTTTGTTGTTTAAGATACCATTGCACCATAACTAGTCGGATTCAAAGAGTAATGAACATTTGCACATAACCTTAAACTACATTTAATATGAAAGGGAGGGTGTCAGGGAGCACTTAATTTTTAACTTACAAACGATACATGAAGTTAATTTTGGACATCCCAAATAGGAAACTGTTGAGCTTACAATGTGAAATTTAGAGGAAAAAAAAAGCCACAAACAGAAAAACAAACTTTTTGATCTTGGGCTTTCGGCACATAGGACTTCAGAGGCTCATTGAATAAACTTTTTGTAAGAACCAGATGGTAGATATGTTGTTTACTCTTTATCAAGCCAATACGAAAACAAGGAATTAATCCATTGGCCCCCAAAGTCCCAAACCACTGCTTGTTTTCGACTGGGTGGACTAGAGGAGTGTTTTTCCAGGTTGGAATTCAAAGGTAGGACACAATAACGCAATTCACTACCTACTATTATTAAATTAACCAAGTGTTGCAGCTTAAATTTTATGCACTGTGAGCTTTAAATTATGTTATTTCCTATTTGTCTGATTCTACTCAGCTACCAACATATTCCCCACAGAATGACTTGTTTCTTTGTTTCCGTCTGCAAGGTGCACATTTACTTGGGTAAAAGTAAGAAATTTAACAACTAACCTTTGACAGATATAATTGGACTTCCTTGATTGCCTCAGGTTTGTCACATAGCTCAGAAACACATTTATACTGGATGCCAGAATCTTGTGCCCACTTCTCCAGTTCTGAATGTAAAGGAACAACAAGAGCTACACAATAATTATGGAATGGATCTGCATGTACCATAATATTTTCAACATATTTGCTTGACATCAGGGCTGCCTCAGCCTGAAACAATGAACTGCACATTAACACTTGATCAACATGCTTATCTAAAAGGTCCCTGTCTGCTAAATTTCACCCAAGTTATTTCAAGAAGGCCAAAATAACGCATAGGTCATTTACATAAAGCCCAATATATATATTACAGTCCAGGGCCTCGATATGATGCATTTGTTGTCACTCCAACAAACTTGGTATAGGAACAAAACTCAGTCAAAGCAACAATGCTATATATTATGCACTTGTTAATACAATAATTAATCAACAATTGCTACATCTGTTTACCACTGATGATAGGAAAGCTCCACATTGATCAAGCATATAATATTCATCTAATATGGGAATAAGTCACAACATAAACTATAAAATTTTCTGAAAATGTATAGTTCTATACGTTCCTTTATAGTGGAGCCAGGAAACACATTGTTTTTAGGCTTTGATCGCTAATAAACCCTAAACCCTAAACCCTAAACACATGTAAAAACATCAATTTTTTATCTGCATCATACTAGTTGACCTTTATCTTCACAAACTGATCACTGATGTGCTTTTGGCTTGGTAAAGCAATCCAGCCATGTGTTACTATGTTACGATGGTTCGCCAAAGAAATCTGACAAAAATTTTCCCTGACCGATTGATGGTTGGTGTGAAATTTAATATTTTTAAGGATTGCCAACAGCCAAAACCATTCTTATAAAATCTGAGATGATGATTATTATTTTTAATCATAATAATAATAATAACAATAATGATTATTATTATTATTATTATTATTATTACTATTATACCAAAAAAAAATGGATCATTTTATTTCTGTTTATGAGCCTCACTTGAACAAGTTAACATAATTGCGTAATGACCAGGTGACATTTTTCAACACAACTTTCAAAAAAGGACTAGACAGTCACCACCCTACATCCCTCCAGTTAAAAAAAGGTCAGTTACCCAATCATCTATATTTTACTTTTCTTTTCATACATAGTCAAATCTATTTTTGACAAATAAAAAAGTTTTATGCAAAAGACCTAGAATGGTAAATTATATAACTAGACTTTGAAAGAAAGGCTTCCCAAGATACTGGGTAAATGTGAATGGTATATGCAGATTCTAAACAGGACCATCATGGAATTTTCATTTTTTTAGTCAATTAAGTTTCTGCTTTGAGTTTTATATTGTAACTAAATAAATGAATTTTCTTTCAACCAACTTGAATGGAATTGTTATAGGATGAGTTAAAACAAGTACGGGGTAATAGATGATTTTGATTAACTAATAACAAATTTTTTTCAAGATAAAAAAAAAAGCGACTTGGCATGATGAAAATTGCACTATATCGAACTTAAGGTAACATACATTATAAAGATCTGATTTGTCATAAACCACTAACTGCAAGGACTAAAATTTAGTTAAATACACATCTCCAAAAGATTTCCAATTAGATTTGATGTTAAGAATTTTTCTGTTTCTAAATCCAATCTATGGAGAAAAAAAAACGACTTAGGAAAACATCATCAAATATCATTGTCCTCCACAGGTTTAAGTAAAATTATGTGTTTACATCTTTGCCCGTGATAACCATATTATGGTCTAGTATGCTCAGACACATTTGAAGAAATACAACTCAGGGCTAATAAATTCAAATTTGTTCATATAAGTTTGATTTATTGCTAAAAAGTTCAAATGCATTAATATCTTACTAGATTTAATCAAAACAAAAAAAATACCGATCATTTAAAAAAATATGTCTAATAGTTTCTTTTAAAAAATAAAAATCAACAGTCCATAAGTGAAATAAAAATGCTTATAATGTATAGCCAAATTTATATTTCTCAAATCATATACTTTGAGGCCTATTTACATCCACTTCCTACCACCTTATGCCCAGTCTTAGACATGTATTTTTAATAATTCAGTCCCCAAACGGCCAAGCACACTAAAGAAACACCTCTTTTGATCTATAGAGATATCATATAGCATACCTTGATGTAGCAGCATGGAAGTGGAGGACCTACAAATCCAACAGTAATGTCATTCCACTCAGAGAAAGCTGCACCAGCACATGTTTCTGTCAAACCATATCTTTGTCCAATAGGCGCACTGAACAATGTGATTGTAGGTAACCAAATCAGATCAAGAAATTCAAGCATGAATTGCATGAAAAATAACTGACATTAGAACATGTCCCAGTTAATTCCTTAATCATACAAATAAACTGAAGCACTACAGTAGTCAATAAGATTACATAAGCCTATCAAACAAGCACCTATAGCCTAGAGGCAGGGTGTGTTGGAATGAGAAAGTTCACAACAAAACACTAGACAAGGGTTCTTTTTGGCCCATACAGGCAATGTTGGAGTCAAAACAAATATCAGATCCTTTATGTTCTAGTTCATAACCTGTACTCACCTTTCTTCATTACTACCAGTTGAGGTAGGGTTTCATTTTAGGGACCACATGGAAAAGTGGTGGAAACAAAACAAAACAAAATGTTGATTTGAAGAGCAAAAAATACTAATGTCCTTCCCATTCCAATTCTGATGGCTGTGTAAGAACTAACCAACAACAACACCCCTTTTCTCAAACCTCCAATTAAAAAAAGAAAGAATCCTGGCAATCAGTACAACTAAAAAGAAAAAGGAGTTCAGGCCATCGCTTAACATCAAGGTCAATGTCAAGAAAAGTAGTCCAGCATTAGTGCTCTTCAGTTTTATGTCAGCATGAGAGAAACACGTTAATGACATCTGATGTATACAACAATGTTTGATTGCACAATTCAAACAGCAAAATGAATATCATCAGACAGGATCATATTGATACAGAAGCTTTACCCCATGCAGATGTTGATAAAACGCTGTGACTCTCCAGATAATGGAGCTCCACCACACAGCATAAAGCGAATACGCCCAGTAAGAACAGACTGAATCTTTTGAAAAACAAGTACATCCCAGAATAATTTCTCCAGTCCCCAAGCACCAAACCAACTTCCTTCTACTGCAGCTAGTAGACGTTTATAAGCGACATTAAAAAGCTTTTTAAGAAAACCCCCCTTCTCTTCAACCTGAACAAGCAGAAAAATCATGTAAACCTCAAAAATCGGAAAGATATTCTATAGAACTATAAGACAGATTTGCAGAGACGATGTGTAAACCTTTTTAAGAACCCCATCACGCACACGATCTATAATGGCTGGAACTTCTACCATGAGAGTCAGTTGTAATACAGACACATCTACCTTGGTTCCTTTATTTTGTTTGAGGTATCAGTCAATGTCAATGTTGTGCCATAACCAATGGCAGCACCTGAAGCCAACATCACAGTCTGGACAGACAAAATTAATTTAAGCTTGGCATTAATGAACATTAGAATATAAGAAAGTCGTAATATATCAATACCTCAGCTTCCAATTCCAAAACATGAGCAAGAGGCAAATATGCCAAGTATACATCATCTTTTCCAAGACCAGGCACCACAGTTATGACGGCTGCAGCAGTTGCTACTATGTTTCCATGAGTCATCATAACTCCCTAAAAAGAGTTGTATAAAAAAAGAATCAACAAACAATTTTCTTTAAAGTATGAAAAACATCGAAATTTAAGTTTGAGTTACGCGCCATCCCTCATAAATCACGAGTCAATATAACACCCTAACTAAGAAGTGTATTGAATATTTAATTACAAGGTTATTTTAACACATCACAATGAATGCATATAAAAATTTTAAGTTGACTCATAGAGGTCATCTTACAAGAGAATCTTGAGTTTCATATGCAGTAAAAGCAAACTACAGCATAATTCAATGAACCAGCCTCTAGATAGAGAGTGAAAAATGTGAAATGTTGAGCTAAGTCTCATATGAAGTAATAAACCAAGTAATTGTTTCAATAAAAAGAAAAGTCAATACACACCAAATCTAGAAGTGTCCTGTTGGAAGGATATAAGGTTAAGATGAGCATCATGGACTGGATAGATACTATTTACAATTTAAATAGCGACGATAATTAATACTAATGCAAGTGCAACTGCGATAACCACAAAGTTTCTTAAATGCTTAAACTCAGAAACCACAAACCTTAGGTAATCCAGTACTGCCACTCGTATACATAACAACAGCAATATCCTCCTTCTTAGGTAGTCTTGGATCCAAAGGATGATCCTTCCCAAGTTTCTCAACTTCACGAAAAGATGCTACATTCAAGTCATTCATATCATCATAGATGCCAGAATCAGTTAAAGCACTATCTTCCTCAAAGTAAATGATATTTTTAAGTGACTCAAAGTTTGAAAGTATTGCAGCTGCCTTCTTGAATTGTTTTGAATCACATATCAAAGTTGATATTTGAGTCCGTATAATGCAATAGGAAGAAGTGTTAATAAATTTGGCTTCACATAGCACTTCCAAAGACTCTGACTCTGAAGTTAATGAAAGATGCTTTAGTGTGCCCAATTGCCCATTAAAATTCAGTAAAATTAGTTTACGGCATCAAGTTGTCAATTACTCTCCAGGTTAATCCTACAGAAAATAAATCTAACTTAATCTTCAAAGAGAATTATATTCCACCACATTAAGGGAGTGGATTAGTGCTTCCTTGCCTAGAGAAGCATAGATAGTGACCACGGTAACGTTCTGTCGCAAGCATCCCTGAAACAGAAAGAAGTGTATTTTTACTTGTCATAAATTCCAACTCAAAAAATATAAATTTGAAGAACAAAAGAGAGTTGTTTCAACTAAAAATTGATCAAATGTCAAACCTGCAATGCAATAAACCACTCAGCTCGTGTTTCAGAGAAAATAGCCACATGAGTATGGACATCATGACCTAGCTTCACGAGTCCTGATGCAAAATTACAAGTACGCTCAAATACTTGCCCATATGTTTCCCATTGGTACTCACCTAAATGCACCTTCTCAAATTTCCTTCCATCACTAGCTTGAATCAATTCCTTGTCAATTAATTTTCTTGTTCCAAGAAATCGATGATTTTCATTTTACTTACATGCTTGCTCATATAAAGCATCCACAGTTGAGGCCCTTTCCCAAGGAACCTCCACCAGCTCCTTAAATTTACCATTACGCATAGCCAAACCCAGTTCACCACCAACTTCAACAGGAATACTTCTTTGCTTCACCTTCCTCCTCCCCATCCATAAGATTGAAAGCAGTAGAGGTATTATCACAGCAATTGCCACTGTCCCAGCAACGCGATGAGGGCATTGATTTTTCAAGAACTCTACATAATCACAATTTGGAAACTTCTTCAACAGCTGTGAGCTCAAAGAAGTTTCATTTGTATCCCCCATTTACCACGATTAACCTAAGACTTACAGAGCATTCCTCTGCAACAAAACAAAATAAAATGAGTCATAGAAATATTCCATCAATAAGATTTCTTTTCCAAAAACAAAAAACTCAAGCCTAATTACTCCACAAATCATACAAAACAAAAAAATGATTCATCACTTTTTGCATTCAGATAACCAAAGAATGCAGTACAAACTTGGTCATTTTTTGCTCATTAGGATCTCCAACAATTGAACAAGGAAAAAAATGGTCTTACTCAAACGTTAAAAATAACCAAAAACAACCGTTCGTATTCAGACAACTACTCAAGTAATACACCTCCCACACTCAACATATGATCTCTTCAAATTATATAGCACAAACATAAGCCTCATTACTATGTCTATATTAAACTTCTTCACACAAGCACATGTCTATGCAAAAAATAATTAATCTCATCATAAAGCACAAACATAAGCCTCATTACTATGTCTATATTAAACTTTTTCACACAAGCACATGTCTATGCAAAAAATAATTAATCTCATCATTATTTCGCTAATTTATTCATTTGGGGCTCCCCAAATAAGAAAAATAAAAAATAAAAAAATTACCTTGGTGGTACGCTCTACACCCGGTTGTACAATAAGAAGTAGTGAAAAACAACAGTATGACTTCATCTTCACACAAGTAATACTTTTTCCATACTCAAGACCTTGCAAAGTTAACTAAATGAATCATAACTTCAGAAATCCATGAAAACTCTCAGGCAGGCAACATAAAAGTCAATCATACAAAAGGGTATCAAAATGTTGAAGATCACACCCTCAAATCATAACCGACAAGACAACCCAACATACTCAACAATCAAAATATTGCAAATTAAATTCAAAGACTCGAACTTTGAAAATGAAAAATCTAGCATGATTATCAAACAATGAACAATATTCAGAAAAAAGTACCCGTTAATTTTCAGTATATTCAAAATTCAGAAAATGATGAAACTATAATTAAATGTGGCAACTAAAAACAATATAATATGCAAGGAAATTACAGATCAGTTACAAAAGGGAGGAGTGAAATTCTTAGGAAAAGGAGATGAGAAATCTGGAGACGATATGTGAGTAAGGACATTACCTCGAATTGAGGAAAGTGAGAGTTGAAAGTGCAGAATTCTCTGGTGTTTTGGGGTTTGTTTAAGCTCGGTAAAACTGGAGATCGCGGGCTGCTATTGTAGCTGAGAGAGAATGATTGATGGAGTGAATATTTTTGGTAATTTATAAGTTTATCCAAAAGTTTAATTATAAAAAATCTATAATATATATAAAACAGAATAAGAGATTTGGCTCAAAAAGTCATTTGAACAGTAATGACTTTTTGCTTAATTACATTTGTACCTCATTTTATTTTGTTAGTTTTGGTTTCATGGCACTTATAGTTTTTTAGTGGGTCAGTACTCTTCTCCCCATTTATTTTTCTGATTTTCTCCCCATTTATTTTTCTTCAGAAACTTCACATCTTCATACGCAAGCCTACCAATGTCAGACAAATTTTCAAATTCTATAAACGCCTAATCTATTCTAAAGCATGTTTATTATTCATATTTTTTTTCTCACCATCTAAAGCCATTGACATCACAAGGAAGGAAGTAGAAGTAACTTCATTTTTGTTATTTTAATTTTTGTTTATTGCATAGCATTTTTGTTAAGTTGGCCTCCCTTTCCACACACCACACCACCCCTACACGACTCTGTAAATCTTCTCCATCTCAGTTTGTATGTATGAATGGATCTGCAATTGACGAACAAAGGTATAAGCTTTACTCGCAATAGGAAGAAATGGTTTCTTCTTTTAGCAGCTTTTGGGGTAAGTGGGTATGGTGTTTACAAATTTCATAGTTCACCTTCAATTTCTAGAAAAAGGAAGAAGCATTTACGATTAGAGGGCAAAGGTTGCAGATGTGTTGCAATATGCTTGAAGGATCTGATCTTAAAGTAGAAGTAATGGAGCAGAGGCAATGGAGGGTCGTCTTCTTTTGGTTGTGAGAACTCTGTCCATATAATTGTTTTTTTTATTTATAAAAACTTTTATCGTTTTTCTTTTTTATGACATTGGAGATAATTTGTAGCTATTATTTTTTGGGAACTATTTAGTAATGGACCAAGTAAATTTGGAAGTGATTAATTTGATCATTGGTACATAAAAACACATATTTACTTACCATATTCTTTGTTAACGAACCTAACATTCAGTAGGGGTGCAAGTGGAGTATCATAGGTCAAGTGTAGATGTATAAAAAATATATATATATATTATCAGAACCCTTTTTTTTGGGAGGGGGTGAGTACATAATTTTTAAAATTTTGAATCATGCAAATATCAGGTGTCTTCAGTAGTTGAAACTCAGTACATTGTGGCCTTTGAGGTTTCACAGTAGCTTGATTATGTGTGGTCTTGTCCTTTTTTTGGCCTTTTTTTGCTTCAATTTATCAGGAGGTGATATGATTCATCAAGCTGGTTGTATGCATTTTATCAGGTGTCTCCAGAAGGTGATATGATTCATCAAGCTGGTTGCATGCATTTTATACGTGTACATATATTTTATACGTGTACATGCATTTTATAAGTTACTCCATCAATATATTACCCTCATTATTCATGCGTCAATCTGACTACTATCGTCAATTTGTACCTTCCCCAAAACTTCCAAATCTCTTTGATATCTTTGTTATTCACGCTCAATAAACTGGTAAGTTTGATTTTATTTTGAACTTTTTGTATTTTTCTATGTTTTTATATTACTTATTGAAAGTTGTTGGATTTACATTTCTTCTAAGCATTTCATGACCGATATGGTATACATTGCTACATCTTTATGTGTCGTGCTTTCGATTTCGTTTGTTTGGTGTTGGATTGTGTAGTGTGCTTATGTGTCATGATAATAGGTAATGGTTGCGTGCTTGAGTTATATTTTTGTGGATCTTATATAGTGTTACACATTCAATTGTTCTTACTTGTTGAAGATTAATATGTTCATACTAAATCCACTTTACTACTGAAGTGAGAGCACATATTTTAATTGTTGTTAAAGTTGTAAAAGGTGTGAGTTTAATTTTTTTAAATTATGTACTTATATGATTTATAACTTTAAAAAGAAAGAAAATAAAAAAGTTAAAGAGCACGAAGAAAGACAAGAAACACCAAAAATGTCTTCAAGTAAAACATTGATTCATCTCAGAAATAGTTTATTTTGTTGCGGAAGTTTCAGGCAATAATTACAAGAAAAAGGTTAATAAGACTAACAATCGAATTCTCTTAAACCTTATATCCTATGAGTTTAGAAACATCTACTAATCAAGTACAAGAACGAGTTAAGAGCAAAAAAAATACATGGTTATCAACAAATAATCATATTATGTCACTTTTTGCATGTCGTAGTTAAGGGAAAATCTATAAGCTAGGACAGATATTTGTATTGTTTCTACACACATAAATTTTTAGCCTCACTATTAACTCTTTTTTCAGTTGATGAATGCAAGTTTTCTTCTCTATTATCTATTCTGAACAATGAAATAGACAAGTAATAATTTAAAACAAGTTAAGAAGAGTTTTTTTTATTGCTCTAGACTCATTGCCACATGCATTGATGCTTCGGTCAAAAAGAATAAAATATATGAAAGAACAAACTTTGTTCGAGTTTACACATTGCTGGAAGCAGTAATTTATCCCTCATTATTACAACTTGAAAGCGGTGTTACTGATTATGAGGATAGAAAACAGGAAGTCGTTTGAATGGAGAGATACCGAAAACAGAAAAGGTGGACAATAACGATAAATATAAAACGTTATTAGGGGTATAAAGGGTATCTACTGGTGTACACAATTAAAAAACTATTATAAAAAGGAAATTGTACAATTAATATGAGTTCCCATAAAAGACAATTGGTGCAATCAAAACCAAGAGTAGAAAGTATTTAAGTTTGAACTAAAATTACCAAGAAAATACTTTACTAATTAACTTGAGAAGGATGAAATACAAGATTCAATGTATTACTACTACCAAGAGTATTTAACACAACTTTCCCTTCTACAATTAAGATAAATCCTAACACTCCTGTTGCACAACTACTTCGTGATTGGTAAATTACACTATAAATTACTTGCAAATTACATACGCATAAAAAACACACCTAACGTTGACTATATATACACTTGGAGAAGATTATCAACAACATGTTGTTGGAAAGCTAAGTGTGTTGATAGTGTTGAACTAGAACTATATGCCATACACTGGACGTCATTGTCTATATGCCATACACTGTGTTTGCATTGATGACATGTGACATACAACACCTAAGTCTTTCTAAATTGTTCTTGGTGTCAAACTTGGCTTCATTGCATTTGTATGCCTCTTGATCACTCTTTTCTTTATGAATATATGTATTTAAATCTTATTCATGTTGAGCGATTTGGCTAATGATCTGCAATTTGTTCTATTTTTGAGTGGTATCATCATGAGCTCATCTATATCTAGTCATTTTGCTTTTCTCCCTATCCTTTGCTTGTAATTTTTGGAATGTTTGATTTGTTGCTTTAAAATCAAACTTTTTTCACATTTTTTCACACACTTTATATGGTCTATCTACTACACCCCATCATACTTGCTAGGATATGTATCCATGTGGTACCTTGTAATTTTTACTGGTTTTTAATAAATCAGCTATGCATGACAACCGTTCCTCCACTATCATATCTTTTCTTTGCACTCTAGCACTAGTTGTTGCTATATGTGGGTGTGAAAGGAATAGTAACTGTGTGGCATTTGTTGTGGCTTGCATTTGTGACTCATTGTTCCTAATTTGTGTGTGAAACTCATCATTTGTTGTTTTTGATCCCTCGGGTTGGTCTGGTTCTAGCTGATGGTATATGTGGAGGTCTATATTTATATGGGCTGATTGTGATAAGTTATGAATAAGGTTTCCTATGGGGAAACCACTAAGTGAAACATGTCATCTATCTAGTTCCTAGTTGCTGCCTTATCTTCTACTACTTCTACATCTACTTCTGCACTTTGATTGCCATAAAAGCCCAAGGGTGACTTACCTAAAGACAACTTTACCATCTTCTATGTGATGATTCTTTTATGAGAGAAGCAACCGACAAAATATCGATGCATGCCTTCTATTTGTATTTATTGTTGTATTTAATGTGAATGAGATTTTGTTGTAAGTAAATTATGGTGGGAGCAAAATATGGCTTCGGATTTTAGCTGGGAAACAATTGATAGTTTGAGATTATAAAGAGCTAGCAGCCCTTTTGATTTTTGGTTCCAAGTTTGAATTGTAATTTACTCTATCTTTTGGTGGGACACACTATTCCCCACTAAAACTTGGTACCCACATGATGATTTCCGCCCTAACTGTCTCTTATTTTAAATTAATTTTAGGAGAATTTGTTGTGATAATTATGCTTTATAATAATAAAATTGGGCTTACTTGATAACGCCACTTGAATAATTTTTTAACATTTTTTTGAAAATAATTGGAGAAATAATCTCCGGTGAAACTATTTTAAAATATGACCAAGTGTTATAAAATAAGGGGAAAGGTGAATATTTGAGAGAGATGTAGATGATAATTCTTTGTTCCTATATCTAACCTATTTCAATTTAACCATCTATACATATATATACATGATATAAACAATGTAACCTATGTGGACAATCAAGAGTCCATTCATGAAGGGTTACAATATGAACTAATGGTATATAGGGGCTACAAGGAAGTTAAAAGGATATTCATATTATTGAGGATGTTACAAACAATAATGGGCATACATATTATTTTGTAACACTCCCCCTTAGATGCCCATTATCTAAAAGAGATTTAATGCGTTTATATGCTGTCTCATTAAAAACCTTTCCAGTAAAAACCCTGTAGGAAAAAACCATGGATAAGGGAAAAATAATGCAGCGCGCAATTACTACCCCTCATTATTATATCACTGGAGATCTTTGAGACGACGCAATCCAATACGATAAACTAACTTTTTAAATGTTGTGGCTGGGAGAGCCTTAGTGAATAAGTCTGCTAAATTCTCACTTGAACGAA
This sequence comes from Dysphania ambrosioides, assembly GCA_026401315.1. Taxonomy (NCBI): domain Eukaryota; kingdom Viridiplantae; phylum Streptophyta; class Magnoliopsida; order Caryophyllales; family Amaranthaceae; genus Dysphania; species Dysphania ambrosioides. The sequence goes on from CM048672.1 coordinate 2,494,611, forward strand.
TCTACAAAATATTTATATCCCCATTCTTCTGAAGATTATGAGTGAAGAAAAATTTGGGTGAGATGTGCTTTGTTCTGCCACCTTTGATGTATCCTTACTAAAGTTGAGCAATACAAGCTGCATTATCCTTATATAGAATTATTGGGGCCTCTTTCCCATATGATAAACCACAAATGCTTTTAATATGTTGAATTACCGACCTTAGCCATATACATTCACGACTAGCCTCATGAATTGCCAAAATCTCAAAATGATTGGAAGAAGTAGCTGCAATGGTTCGTTTCATGAAACGCCAAGAAAAGGCAGTACCACCATATGTGAGCACATATCCAGTTTGTGATCGAGCATTATGTGGATCAGATAAATAACCTGCATCTGCAAAACCAATCAAATTTTCTTTGGACATCTTAAGGAAAAATAAGCCCATATCCTTCATACCTTGAAGGTAACGAAGTATATGTTTAATCCCATTCCAATGCCTTCGGGTTGGATCCGAACTAAACATTGCTAATAAATTAACTGAAAATGATATGTCGGGTCGTGTATGACTTGCAAAGTACATTATTGCTCCAATTGCACTAAGTTATGGTACTTCAGGACCAAGAATTTCTTCATCATTTTCCCGAGGTCGAAAAGGATCATACTCTACATCAAGGGATCTTACAACCATAGGGCTACTCAATGGATGTGCTGTATCAATAGAAAATCTTTTAAGAACTTTTTCTATGTATGTTGATTGATGCACAAGGATTCCGTTCTCTAGGTGCTCTATTTGTAACCCTAAGCAAAACTTTGTCTTTCCAAGATCTTTCATCTCAAACTCTTTCTTTAAACAATCAACAGTCATCGAAATCTCTTCAAGAGTTCCAATGATATTCAAACCATCAACATACACTGCAATTGTAACAAATCCTGATCTAAATTTCTTTATAAAAATACATGGGCTGACAGGATCATTCTTATAACCTTATTTTAACAAATACTCACTTAGACGGTTATACCACATACGCCCATATTATTTCAATTCATAAAGAGATTTGTTCAATTTAATATAAAAATGTTCTCGAGAACTAGACTTTGCTACTTCTGGTAGCTTAAAACCTTCTGGGAGCTTCATATAAATGTCATTATCCAGTGGGCCATATAAATAAGTTGTGACTACATCCATCAAATATAAGTTAAGTCCTCTTTTTGCTAGACTAATCAGAAAACTGAAAGTAGTAGCATCCACCACATGAGAGTATGTCTCCTCATAATCAATACCAGATCTTTGTGAGAATCCTTGTGCAACTAATCGTGCCTTATGTCTTATAACTTTACTCTTTTCATTTCTCTTTTGCACAAAGACCCATTTATATCCAACTGGCTTTACACCTTCAGGTGTACGGACTACATGTCCAAATACTTCTCTTTTTCCAAGAGATTTTAACTCTGCTTAAATTGCTTCTTTCCATTTTGGCCAATCATTTCTTTGTCTACATTCTTTAATGAATTTTGGTTCATGATCCTCATTATTAACCATAACATCTAATGCTATATTGCATGCAAAATTAATGTCGATTTGATTTCGGTTCCATATAATTCCAGACATGATATAATTTGTTGAAATTTCTTCATAATCAGGTACCTGAATTTCTTCTTGTATCATGTCTAAAGTCTCTTCTAGAGGCCCTTTAGAAAATTTTTCTTCAATTTAACCATCATCAATCATTTCTCCTTTTCTTTTTCGAGGATTCTTATTTTTGGAACCTATTGGTCTTCCACGTTTCTGATGTGGTTTAGACTCATTAGTAAATTTATTTTTCAAGAAATCTATTTTAAATGGAGCATTTACAGCTGGAATATGTGATTTAGTCACTCTTTTGGGGTCAGCAAATGAGCCTGGCAATTGATTTGCTAAACTTTGTAAATGAATTATCTTTTGAACTTCCCGTTCATATTGTTTAGTTCGAGGATCAAGAAAGGATAATGATAATTCATTTCATTTAATTTCCTTTTTCAGCTCTCTTTTTTCTCCCCCTAATGATAGAAAAAGTGTCTCGTTAAAATGACAATCTACAAAATGAGCCGTAAATAGATCCCCTGTTGTAGGCTCTAGGTATTTAATTATTGATGAGGATTCAAATCCAACATATATCCCTAACCTCCTTTGAGGGCCCATCTTAGAGCGTTGTGGTGGAGCTATTGGGACATAAACTGCACATCCAAAAATTCTTAGATGGGAGATATTTGGTTCCTTACCATAAATCAATTGTAATAGGGAAAACTTGTTATAACTTGTTGGCCTGATGCGAATCAGTGTTGCTGCATGTAATATGACATATCCCCATGCAGAAATTGGGAGATCGGATTTCATAAATTGTCTAGCAATTAACTGAAGACGTTTAATTAATGACTCTGCCAAACCGTTTTGTGTATGAACATGTGCTATAGGATGTTCAACACTTACCCCAATGGACATGCAATAATCATTGAAGGCTTGAGAAGTAAATTCACTAGCATTATCAAGACGAATAGTCTTAATATGAGTATTTGGAAAATGCACCCGTAACTTAATCAATTGGGTAAGTAATCTCGCAAATGCCAGGTTACAAATTTATAACAAGGACACATGTGCCCATCTAATCAATGCATCAATTAAAACCATAAAGTATCTAAATGATCCACATGGGGGATGTATGGGCCCACAAATATCTCCTTGTATATGTTCCATAAAAGTAATTGATTCAAAATTTATCTTAGCTGGTGATGGACGAATTATCAACTTGCCTTTCGAGCAAGCAGCACATGGAAAATTATTATAAAGAATCTGTTGGCTCTTCAAAGAATGTCCACATGAATTCTCAATTATTTTCTCATCATTATTGAACCAGGATGGCCTAATCGGTCATGCCAAACAACAAAGTTATCAGTAAACTTCAGGTTTAATATAGCATGAGTTTCAATAGCATTGATTTTTGTGTTGTACAAACCAGTGGAGAATGTAGGAAGTTTCTCCAAAACATGTTTTGTGACTTGAGTTATATTCATGGTTTGAAGAAATTCATTATCTTCTTCATTGATTATCTCAATATGATAACCATTATTGCGAATACCCTTAAAACTCAATAAATTTCTTTGAGACATTGGGGAGTATAAGGCATCAATTATTTTAATTTTAGTTTTCCAAAGCAATTTTATGTTGGCTCTTCTAGAGCCTTCAATGATATTTGTACTACCTGATATAATACTCACATTAATTCTTTTCATCATCAAATGAGAGAAATATTTTTTTAAGTATTGTATGAGTAGTTGCACTGTCAGCAAGACATAATTCTTCACCATTCATAACAAATTGAACTTGAGTAGTATCCATGTTCTTTATGAAATAAAATACATGTAAAAAATTAAGCATAAAATTAATGATGATAAAATAAGTAATCAATAAAAAAAATACCCTAATAGTTCATAAATTCATAAAGCATAAAAAGTCCTTATTACAACCATAGAAATTAACATAAGTAAATCACTATGTTAAGTCTAATACTTAAGGCTGACACAAATTGATATAAATTTAATTATTTCCTTATGGGCTAGTGAAGAAATCAACAACTTCTAAATGAGTTGTATTGCCAAAATCAAAATTATTCCTTTTCGGGGAAATAAGGAAATCAAAAAGTTCTAAATGATTTGCATTGCCAAAATCAAAATCACCTTTACCATCTTCAAGAATAAGGTTTGCCTCAACTTTCTTTCCTTTCTTCAATGATTCTTGGTAAAGTTCAATAAGATGCTTTGGAGTTCTACAAACCCGAGACCAATGGCATTTTACTCCACAATGGTAACATATATTGGTCTCACTTATCTCTTTATCAACTTTATCATCCCTACGTTCCCACTTCTAGTGAGAATGTGATTTTTTGTAATGACCTCCACGACCTCTACCATATCCATGCCCACGACCACGACCGCGCCATTGGCCACGACTGCAACCTTTATCTCGACCACCACTACTGGAATGGTCTCTGTTTTTAGTTTTTTTCCCATAATGGGTTGTCACATTCACTTTAGGAAATGGAGTAGAGACAGTAGGGCGTGATTCATGATTTTTTATTAATAGCTCGTTATTTTGCTCAGCCACAGGAAGACAAGATATTAATTCGGAATATTTTTGAAATCCTTTTTCTCTATATTGTGTCTGCAGGACAATATTATTTGCATGAAAAAGTGTAGTATGTCTTTTCAAGCATTTCTGAATCAATAATATTTTCTCCACATAATTTCAATTGAGAAGTTATTTTGAACATAGTTGAGTTATATTCACTAATAGATTTAAAATCTTGTAATCTTAAATTCAACCAATCATAACGAGCTCTAGGAAGTATCACTGTTTTTTTGGTGGTCATACCTTTCCTTTAGATTACTCCAAAGGATTTGTGGGTCTTTCACAACTAAATATTAATTTTTGAGCCCTTCATGTAGATGATGGCGAAGGAATATCATGGCTTTAGCCTTATCTTGAGGTGTTGTCTCATTCACCTCTTTGATTATTTCACCAAGCGCTTTAGCATCTAGGTGTATTTCAGCATCTAACACCCATAATAAATAATTTTTTCCAGTAATATCAAGGGCCACGAATTCAAGTTTGGCAAGGTTCAACATATTTCACTATAAAATAATATTACAAGATAAGTATATATAAATAGTATCCAAAAATATATATACTAAACATTACTAGCCAAATTAACAACATGATAGTGAACATGATTATGAAAAAAATATAGCAATAATATTTAATACTTATAAATTATAATTAGCATAAATATTACATAAGCATACATGTAGGAAAATAACACAACATGTATATATAAATTTAATAAGGAGTATAAAAATATAGATTACACATACTTTAGTCATATAAGACATCACAAAAAGTAAATAAAAACATCTAAAGAAGACATGTTAAAAAAAATAAAATAACTAACGCTGAACACAATGCATACAAAATGCTATACAAAATGCATGTGCAATGGAGTTTGACGTAAATATATGCTGTCATATATAAATAGAAGAAAATCAACACTGTAATCATCATTGTAGAAGATCATACTTACATGATAATATACGATTCTCGATAAATGTTTAGTAATCCTACTCAGTTGGCTAGCAATAGTGCTGATAACGTGTTATAAAATAAGGGGAAAGGTGAATATTAGAGAGAGATGTAGATGGTAATTCTTTGTTCCTATATATAACCTATTTCAATTTAACCATCTATACATATATATACATAATATAAACAATGTAACCTATATGGACAATCAAAAGTCCATTCATGAAGGGTTACAATATGAACTAATGACATATAAGGGTTACAAGGAAGTTAAAAGGATAGTCATATTATTGAGGATGTTACAAACAATAATGGGCATGCACAATTATTATTTTGTAACACCAAGTTATTATACCCCGCATACCCCATCCCCAATTCCCCTCTCACTTTCCTCTTCACTCTCACTCTATCGCTCTCACTCTCACTTGATCTCGCTCTTCACTCTCAATCTCACTCTCATACTCTGGGGCGAATACCAGCAGCTTGGTGTGGACGAATTCTGACATCTTTTGGTGAGTTTTTTTTAGTTTTTTTCCTAATTTTAATAATGTCATGGTTATTGAGTAAATTAGTACTTCTATCTTAGTTAATTGTGTAGTATGTTGAGTTTATTGTTTGGTAGGATTAGATGGATATTCATATTTACTTAGGGTTTATATGATTTCCATGCTCTTTAGGCGCGGACTCTGGCTAATTTCCGACGACGTGGTGTGGACGAATTCCGGCGGCTTGATTTGAACCCTCAAAAATGGCTTTATTTTCATGTTGTGAAGCACTTTACTCTGGATAGTGTGGGAACAATCAATGCCTCAATGGTATGGGTACAAGTACTGCGGACGTTTGCAATGGGCTTTGGTTTTCTTTGGATAGTGATGGTTAGATTAGCTAACTATAAATTTATGTTGGCAATTGTAAGTGAAATTCCAAAGGTATGTTCAAGTTTATTGTCAAGCTGAACTAAGGGGCTTGAACTTTAAAGGGTAGTGATTTTTTAATAGGTGTTTATTAAGGACATCATTATATAATTGGTTAAGCAGTTGACATAGTGCATGGGGGAATTTTCTATACAAATTCGTCAGCGAAATTTTACAATTTTGTCATTTGTGCACTCCTTCACTTGGGAAATAAATTTTAGCCTTTAAATGGTATGAGTTGTATGCACAATTGTTATTCTTGAGAATATGAGGATAAATAAGGATTGTACTATATCTTGTGTATTGTAATAATTAAGTGATTTTTTTTTATTGTTATACACTTTTTGGTTATGTAGTAGTGTACCTTTAGATTTACCTTTATAAAATTAAGGGAGAATAAGGGAAGAATAGAGGGCTCGAATTTTTTTTCTTATTTCTGATGTTCAAATACAGTCCTAGATATTGTTGTATTCCTTGCACATTTTCAAGCAGAGTGAAACTGTCATTTCTGCCTCAAGCATAGGTTTTGTCAAATGGCATTGTCTGCGACACAAGATTTATGTTTTCTTATTTAAAGAGAGTGGATTATGAGGAAAAATCTATTTGTTTAACAAGTTAGACAACTAACACTGAGCTAACCGATTTGCGCCCTTTTTGAACCAAGCTAGAGTAAAAACAAGAATAAATGAAATGTCAAAAAAAAGAATAAATAAGGGTATTACATAGATTTAGTTAGGATATGCCTTGACTTTTCACCCCTATTCATGCAGAGAAGTCCTTGAGAGAAGAAAGCAAATCCAGAACATAACTAACAGGCAAAAACCAAACTGTAGGGAATTCCCATCGCTTACAGCTAGAGGTGGCCAGTGCGCCAGTTCAGCCCGGCCCAGCACCAGCCCGACCCATTCCCAGCCCGGCACGAACAGGCCCACTATCGAACGGGGCCGGGCCCGGTTCGACCCGCTAGTCTAATGGGCTGAATACGAATCCCAAATTTCCAAGCCTAACCCGGTTCGATTCGGTTCGCGAAGAAGCTTGATTCGGCCCCACGATTCAATTTGGACCGGCCCGTCAATTCGGACTGGCCTGGCCCGCTCAATTCGGCCCGGCCCGCTCAATTCGGTCGAAATTCGACCATTAAAACTAGCCGTTGTAATTCCCCAATATAAACCGATGGAATTCGGTTTCAATCCACACAAAACTCATTCTCAATCTCTCAATCTCTCAATCTCTTAATCTCTCAATTACTACTAATTACAATTAGCTTACTTATTAGTACTAATCTTCTTCTTAAGTACTCTCTTAATCTTCATTAGTTATCTTAATTAGTTGGTTTATTATTCTTAAGTTAGTTGTACTACTACAATTCATAAGAGAAAATGGCTTCAAGAGGTAGATTCAGTGTGAGCAGTTCCTTTGATGATACTACGAAGTTTGCTCAAAACTTAGAGCAACAACTTTTCGGTACTCCGGGTGCTCGAATTCCTCAAATTCTTGAAACTCCAACTTCGCAGATGTGTCTGCCTTCTTCTACTCCTCAAGGTAACTCTTAAACTTCGAATTAATTAATGTTAGATTATTTGATTATCTTAGATTAAGTTCTTGATGTTTAATTAGTTGATAATGTTGAAGTTGAATTGATTAGGTTAGTTAGATTAGTTAATTAGTTATGCTAGATTAGTTGATAATGTTAAAGTTAAAATGATTAGTTGTGTTTGATTAGTTAAATTACTTGATTATGTTATATTTGGTTGATTATGTTAATTAATTAGTTAATGAACTTATGAAGGTGAAGGTGATGAAGGAGGAGTACCCGAGTCTAATCACTGTAGAAAGAAACCTTCACCCGTATGGCCATATTTTGAGAAGGTCCTAATGAGCGACGCTACTTCCAAAGGGAAGAAATTCATGTGCTATTGCTTGTTATGCAAGCAACAAGGCAAGAAGCCAATAGCTGCTTATTCATGGAAGACCGGTTATGGGACGGGGACCTTATCCCGTAACTTGACCGGAGTACACGGAAGAAACTTGGATGCAATTGAATCCATAAGCGCAGCTAAATCTTTAAGTCAGACACAACTACATGGGTATATGGGTTCCATGCCTAGAGGAGGTATGCCTTTTATGTATAATTGAGATAAGATGATTGATGAAATGGCTAACTTCGTGATTGCTGATGAATTACCTTTTAGCTATGGTGAGAGTCCGAACTTTGAACATTTCACTAGAACCTGTTTACAACCTGCTTATAGATGTATCCCTAGAAACACGCTTAAACGCCATACCCAAACTGCTTATTATAAATATAGAAGTAGTTTAATAGAAATATTTCGTATTTTTATTGGTCGTATTAGCCTTAATAGTGATACATGGACCTCTTGTTTTGGTGAACCTTTTCTTTGTGTAACCGCCCATTGGATAGATGATGAGTGGTATATTCAAAAATGTATCATTTGTTTTGAAGCTATGGAGGAGAGACATACCAGGCACAACCTTAAGGTAAGGATAATAGAGTGTCTTAAAACCTTTCACTTGCTTGATAAAGTTTTTTCCCTTTCCTTAGATAATGCTTCAGCAAACACAAAATGTATAGATTATTTAATATCCGAACCAAGCTTAAATTTAATAAATAGTGGAGAGCTATTACATGTTCGTTGTTGTGCACAAATTATGAACCTCTCGGTTCAAGAAGGTTTAGTTAAGTTAATTGACTTGCTTAACCCTATTAGGAGTGTAATTAAATGGATTAGGATTACAGCCTCGGTTAGAAGGAAGTATATGGCCTTGTGTAAGGAAAGAGGCCTTAAGAAGAGACAATGGAGTCTAGATACCCCGACCCATTGGAACTCAACATATAGAGTGTTAAAAGATGTCGTTAAATACTGTGAGGTTTTGACCATTATTTATAACGAAACCCGAGAGACTCCCGATGAACTTATTACTGATTTCTATTGGAATACCGCAATTTATATCCGTGATATTTTAGTATCATTTGACCATGCAACCAAACTTTACTCTTATGTTTACGACCCTAATATTCATTTAGTTATATTAGAGTGTGTTAGCGTAGTTAACACTCTTAGCGAGCATTTCAACATCACCCAAATTAGTGATGTAATTACTAGTATGCTAAGTAAATGGTACTCCTACTTTAGTGAATTCCCCGTCATATACGGTATAGCTCCTATTCTTGATCCCGGGTTCAAGACTTTGGGTTTAGAAAACGTGTTAGAATTTTATTATAGCGCTTTAGGTTTACAATACAATGTGAATGCCTATATAGATAAATGTAAAAATGTTTTAGCTAGTTTATATGATCATTATGCTTCTATTTATGCACCTTCTCAAAATGTATCGTTGTCTAGTGGAAGTTTCATTATGCGATGGCAGCCAACACTTGGTAGAATTCTAAAAAAATCAAAAACATCGGTTTCTTCCTCTTCTTCACTTTATAATATTAATGAATATCTTTCTTACCAACATGAAACCAATGCTAATTTTTCAATTATTAAGTGGTGACGCGATCACGAACGACAATTTCCCATTTTGGTCCTTTGCAATTCCCGCCTCCTCTATTGCTTCTGAGTCTGCTTTTAGTGCAGGTAGACGAGTACTTGACGAGAAATATGCGTTTGTAAGAAATATGCGACAATCCAACAAGTGAAGGAGGTTCGGGCACTGTCCCTGACTAGGCTAGGCACAGACACCCCTCGAGGTACGTAACAGAACTACGTGAGCTTTGATTCCTTCGGGATACGTAGGCAACTTAATTTTGTAAATCAATATTTAATTATTTAATTAAATTTTGATTTTCTAAATTAAGTGCAAGCCCTTTCTTTTTCCCCCAACCCCCAAAACATGTTTAATTAAATTTGTTTTATAAAAAGTGGATTAGTTCATTTAGATTTTAGTTTACTTAGTTTATTTGCTTCAATAATACGTAAATATAAAATTAGGTAAATATACGTAATTAATTTAATAATTATCAAGATCAAAAAATTTAAAACATCGTAATTCGGTTCGATTCGGTCATGATTCGGTTTGATTCGGTCATGATTCAATTCGTGATTCGGTTCGTGATTCGGTTTTTGATTTGGTTCGATTCGATACGAATCGAAGAAACCCAACCCAAACCGGACCGGCCTGCTCCCCTGCGCGGTCCGGTCCTTGTCCACCCAGGCCCAGCCCAGCCCGCACGGACCGGACCGGTGGCCACCTCTACTTGCAACCATATAGAAACTTCAAAATGCAACTCAATGATCTAATTCATACATACGCTGATTGTTATTATATTCAGAAATGTGTATTTACACAAGTACAATACCTCATTCCTTAAACTTTCCAAGAAGAAATTTCTAGTGAATACGATGTAATTTTCCCATTAAATTGATAAAATAATCTACACATTCCATTAGAAGGAAGAGCTCATGACATTGCAGTGAGCTAGTGATGCAACATTAGCCATCTCGTGTCACAATTTCCCTTCCATAAGAAGATGATTATCCAGAGTCAACTACTCAACTTGAAAGATGAAGAGCATTAAAAGTTACTTTTTACTCAATCAAGCTTTTGCTGGTCGGAAAGCATGGGGGAGGATATACATTCCCGAAACTCGAGCCTTGTGCTCGCCAACAAAATGATGTTGTGACTCTAGAATCAGCTATGAGATGGATGTCCTCCAAATACAACCCTTTGCAAGGACTGATATCACTGAAAGCAAATCTTATTGCTTCTTCTGACCTTAATCAAACATAATTCATGTCAGTGGAAAAATAGATATGAAGACCATGTATTAAAATGCAACTTTGTTGCACCGACGTAAATAATGGTTATATACAAAGAAGATGCTTTGTATGGAACACAAACAGTGAATGCAATACCTGATTTACATGGCTCTGAAGCGTCACAATAATATTTTGATCAATTATGATTGGATTAGATTCATTTTCCATCCACACATTTTGGAATGTAATCTTTGCCGCATACCCAGCACCTCCCTATCACAAACAATATTTCTATACAGAAACAGGATCTTTTTGTACACACGATTGTTGTTGTGTGAGAGGAAGGTGGAAACTATGTGAATCAAACTATTACCTGCCAGGTTTTTATTCTTACTCCATTCTGAGTGTTAGACAGATATGCTCCATCAACTATGACATCCTGCACCTTTGACCATTCATGCCCTTTGCCCAAGCTTCCAATACTAGTGGAAAAATCATAAGTATCAGCCAAGTTCTCGAGGCAGACTAGATACTTGTTCAAAAAATGTAGATGGAATGGGTACTGTCAGTACCTAATGTTATGCCCTGGGCCACAAACAAGATTTGTGATTACAACTCTCGAATAATTGCTCACAATAGAGATACAATCATCACCTGCACAATTTTTTTTTTGTCCTTCAGAACAATGTAATTAAAGACACACAAAAGGAGCACGGTGAATGAAAAACAATATAAATTATCACTGCCAGTGAAACTTTTGAGACTTCTTTTGCAGAGTATGTTAGCCTGTCCGAATTGTTTTATGTTCTTAATGAAGCTTCTTGTTACGTTCAACTCCATAGTCATAGGTGAAAAACTCTATCCATGGACTAGCACCTGTAACAGATAATTAAAGCTGAAATACTGGGAATAGTTTGAAATTGCATAAATCAATATATTGTTTAATTTGGACCTCCAGCAACTGGCCACAATGAATTATTGCAATGACCTCTTTGCTTTTGAAGGACAGATAACTTGTGCATTAGTCATCTAAATTTCCTATTTGGTGTCCAGTAGTGCTATGTATGTTCAAGTTTGCGGAATCAATGAGACAATGCAGAGAGAATGAGGAAGAGATTGAGAGAATATTTCTGAATGTATTCATTCCCAGCTCATTACATCTTATTTGTACTAATGGGTTTTTCGAATTAACTTTCTAGGAATAAGGGGAGTTGTTCACGAATTTATTACATCAATCACTATTACTGTTATGATCATCATATATATCATCAATGTACATGTAACCAAAATGATTGATTGAAGTGTATTACAGCTGGGGAGCAGGCTATCAGCAAGGGAAATCATGTTCTATTCAAGAGTGCAATTTGAACCAAGGTTGTGAGAACTGATAACTACAAGATACACTTTTTTCATGTTCATATCACGAGACTTCGCTCAATGATAGTATTTCAGACCTCAATTATACCACGGGGTTGTACTTCATTTGAATAACACACATCATTCTGTGCTTGACAAAAATTCATCAACATAATAAGAGAAATGAATATCCATCTAATCCTACCAAACAACAAATCTACCAAACAATAAACTCAACAAACTATACAATTAACTAAGATAAAAGTACTAATTCACTCAATTACCATGGCATTATTAAAATTAGGAAAACAAAAAAAAAAAAACAAAAAACTCACCGAAAGCTGTTGGAATTCGTCCACACCAAGCCACCGGAGTCCACTCTAGTATATGTTTTTTTAATTTTTGTTTTTCGTAAGTTGTTATACATTAATGTAAAGATGAAAAACTCCTTTAATTATGTTTAGATTTGCATGCTATATGTTGTGTTCATGAATGAATTAACCGTTGAAAATTGAATTCCATAGATTATATGGTGTTAGAGGATTTTTTTGAAGAAAATAAGTGGACAGTTTAGACATATTATAAGCCCCATTCGGAATCCCGTAGCCAATTTTATGGCTTGTCAAAGCTTTTTTTTTAAAATATCTCAAATAAGACGCCACCGAGGCCACTAAGGGGAGATATGGCTCTCCGAATTTTCTGAAACCTCGGAATGCACCCAAAATCTATGAAGAATTAATTGATTGTTTGTTTTGACTGTAAAATCTCATAGATCGCAATATTGTATGCCAAAACGAGTGGTCATAATAAAATTTTGGATTTTTATGCTTCACGGTTGATCATTTCTTAACTTTTCTCATCTTTTAAGACAACACATTATGCATGATCTTCTTAGCTTAGATTAGATTAGGTTCATGATCTAAGGTGGTGTAATCATATATAATAAGTACATTACTAGATTAGATTTGTAAGTATAATAATTTTGTGAGATATTATTTATTAATAATATACTTTTTTTATGTAATTAGCACATAAAATGACCTATTATATATTTTTTTTATCTAAATCAATTACTGCAGTTTTCTGGAATTGATGGTTCTAGAATTAATAAAAATAATTTTTTTGAAAAAAAAAACTACATAAGTACTGTCGTTTTTCTAGAAAATCATAGCATTTGAACTATTAAATGATGCAGTTTTCTAGAAAAATCGCAGCACTTGTGAATTTTATTGTTGCATAAAAAAAACCATATCATTTGCATATATCACAATTGTTTCGTCTATATATGCTTCTCTTTAATAACCGCATTATAACGTAGAAATCCGCAACATTTGAACGTTTCTCTACTAGTGAAAAGATCATTGTTCCCCTTTACTCCCTTTACAAAGTAACAATTGAACGTTTTTATATGAAAGATGGAAGTATGAAAGTAGTATTATTAAATAATGAGAGTACAACCTATAAATACAAGTGATTGACTAAAGTATGTTACAAAAAATAAGGAACTAAAAACAGAAAAGATACAAACTTTACGTGATACACATGCATAAAATATGGAGAGAGAATCACGTAGTCAAAGAGAGAATAAAGGAGCTGATGAGATGACCACGACAACGGTTAGATGAAGATATAATATTGTTGCTAATAATCTGCAGAGGATAATATCAAAGAAGATATTATCTAGTATCTCTATCATTCCCCCGCAAGATGGACGGAGATTTTGAAAGTCCGATCTTGGTTAGCAGTATGTCAAGGCGTGGACGAGACAGTGGTTTTGTAAAAAATCTGCAAGTTGATTACCAGTTGAAACATGAACAACCCCTAATGTCCTATTTTGGACTTGTTCCCGAATGAAATAATAAGAGACAGCAAGATGCTTCATTTTTGAGTGAAAAACGGGATTTGCACTTAGGTTGGTAGCACCAAGGTTGTCACAATATATTACAGGTTTTTTGAGATAGTTTAACACCTAATTCCATGAGCAAGGTCTGAACCCACATTAGCTTAGCAGTGGTTGCAGTAACCAACCTATATTATGCCTCAGTGGACGAGCAAGATAGTGATCGCTGCTTCTTAGAACACCAAGTAATAGGAGTGCAACCAAGGAAAACAACGTGACCCATGACGGAAGTATAATCATTACGACCTCCTGCCCAATCCACATCCGAGAAGGCATGTAGAATAGGTGCTGTATTACGAAAGATTGTGATGCCTTTGTCAAGAGTCCCACTTAGATACCAAGTAACCTCTTGAGAGTAGTCCAGTGTGCTGTAGTTGGGGTGTTCATGAACTAAGATAATTTGTTTACCGCAAACACAATAACTGTTCTAGTGAGGGTCAAGTACTGCAAGCTGCCAACAGCTGCCCTGTAGTCTTTAGGGAATTCTAGTGGAGCATCAGAAGTAGAATTAAGATATTGCGTAAGAATCATGGAAGTTAAAGCTGGTTTAGAGTCAAGCATGCCTAGCATTTCCAACATATCAAGAATGTACCGTCTTTGATTGAGGAAGAGCCCTTAGGAGGTGGGCATTACTTCTATAGAGATTTAACAAGAAAGAATATGTTGTTGTTATTGATTATTTCGTTATGTACATGCATGTATATATACTAACTCCTCTTTGAGTTTCAAGCTAACACAATTACTGTAATTCTTATCTTATCACTATAATTATCCTTTTTACTAGTTTATCTTTTCCTAATCTTATCTTTGTAGTTTGTCTAATCTCTTTGTAACACAATCTTATCTTTCTACACTCCCCCTTAAGTTAGTTGTGGGATTACCAACACCTAACTTGCACAATATCTTTCCAAATATTCTAGCTCCAACTGCTTTCGTTAAAATATCAGCCATTTGAACACCTGGCCGAACAAACTGTAGACTAATCATTCTAGCTTCTAAAGTGTCTTTGATGAAGTGCCTATCAACTTCAACATGTTTAGTCTGATCATGTTGAACTGGATTTTCTGATACGTTGATTGCTGCTTTGTTATCGCAAAATATCTCACAACTAGTCTCTAGAGTAAAACCAAGTTCAGTAAGAAGTTTTCTTAGCCAGAGGACTTCTGCAATTCCCTTTGCAATTCCTCCAAATTATGCTTCAACACTAGACAATGCAACGACCTTCTGTTTTTTACTTCTCTAAGTTACCAGGTTTCTTCCCAACGAGGGTGAAATACCCTGACTTTGACTTTCTGCTATCTCGATCACCTGCCCAGTCAGCATCGGTGTATGCCTAGAGTTCCAAGTGACCATTCTTCCAAAACATTACCCCATTTCCCGGTGTTCCCTTAAGATATCTTAGAATCCTGTATATTGCATCCATATGATGTGTTTGGGGTTGTGCATGAATCGACTCATTACTCCGACTGGATATGCAATATCTGGTCGGGTATGTGATAGATAGATAAGTTTACCCACAAGCCTTTGGTATTGCCCTTTATCTACTACTTCTGAATCTTCATCAATTCTTAATCCATGATTCACTATCATTGGTGTTTCTGCCGGCCTGCAATCAATCATTCCAATTTCTGTCAATAGGTCTAGGATATACTTCTTTTGGGATATGAAGATTCCTTGTCTTGATCTGAGAACTTCGATCCCAAGGAAGTATTTAAGGTTTCCTAGATCCTTCATCTCAAATTCTTGAGATAAACTTTCCTTTAGTATCTGAATTTCTTTCTCATCATCTCCAGTGATGATCATATCGTCAACATAGATAATGAGACAGGTAATTAGATCATCTCTTTTCTTTAGGAATAGTGTGTGATCTAAATTACATTGCCTATATCCAAACCGTTTCATGGCTACCGTAAATCTCCCAAACCATGCTCTTGAAGATTGTTTCAACACATACAAGGCCCATTTTAGTTTGCACCCTTCACCTTTCAGATATCCTTCTGAGAACCCGGGGGGGGGGGTCCATGTATCAGTTATTTCTCCATGTAGGAAAGCATTCTTTACATCAAACTGGTGTAGTTTCCATTCCTTGTTTGCTGCTACTGAGAATAACACCATGATAGTGTCGATTTTTGCTACAGGCGAGAATGTTTCAGATTAGTCAATTCCATATACTTGTGTATATCCCTTCGCTACCAATCTAGCTTTATATCTCTCAATGCTCCCGTCAGCTTTATATTTAATAGTAAATACCCATTTACATCCTACTATCCTCTTCCCTTTCGGAATCAAGCATTTGTCCCAAGTTCCATTTTTTTCAAGGCAGTAATTTCTTCTTGCATGGCTTTTTTCCAGCGTTTGTTTCTGAGAGCATCTTCAACTATTTTTGGAGGAGTATATGCATACAGAGTGGTGTTAAAAACTAGAGCAGCTTCAGTGAGGTTACTCAGGCATGGTTCAATCGGGTATTTTGACCTTCGCGCCTCATGTTCTTGATCATATCTCCTTGGTGGGACTCCTCTTGTATTTCTTTGAGGTAATATGTACTTGGAGGGTTCTTTTTCCTATGGAATATCTGTATTATCTTCCTGAAAAATAGGGTTAGTAGATACAGATTTAATTATGTCTTAATTACTTTATGGATTTACCTTTTCTGTATGATCTCCAGACACATCAGGCTCGTACTGAGGAGGTGGCTATATTATAATGGGAGTAGTTTCGTTGGTATTGCCAACTTGCTCTTTTGAGTTTGTATGTACTCCTCCTAGATGAGTGAGCCATCTTAGACTCTCAGATTCAGTCTTCCCCTGACGTCTAAGGTGGGTATAGTAATAGGTTGTTTCGAAGAATTTGCAGTCCATAGTGGTGAACATATGGTTTGAGACAGGATCAAAACATCTATAACCCTTTTGATGTACCCCATATCCCACAAAGATACACTTAACAACCCTAGCTTGGAGTTTGTGACAATTATGACTCGGAAGGTGAATATATATAGTGCAACCAAAAATTCTTGGAGGAAGAGAATGAGTAGAAGGAATTGGGAAAAGGTGCTTAGGGTATCAAGGGGAGTTTTGTAGCTTAGACGTTTTGTGGATAATCGATTAGTCACATAATTTGCTGTGGAAATAGCTTTGGGCCAGAACCGGGTTGGGACCCTGATTCAATCATTATTGCCCTAGTTATTTCGAGTAAGGTCCGATTTTCCGCTCGGCTACTCCATTCTGTCGTGGAGTGTCGAGGCAGGTAATCTAATGGATAAGACCATGGGTAGAGAGAAATTGTTTCATATTAAAATTCACATATTCTCCCCCATTGTCTGTTCTGAGAACCTTAATCCGAGTTTGATATTGAGTATGAATCATATTATAGAAGTCAACAAATATTTTAAATACTTCAGATTTATGTTTCATAAAATAAACCCAACTCATACAAGTGTAATCATCAATAAATAATATGTAATATCCCAAATCATGTGTTCTAGAATCAGGGGCAGGACCACAGACATCAGAATGCACTAGCATAAATGGTTTTTTAGTATGAGTAGTCTTAGGAGAATAAGAATGCTTATGACTCTTAGCTAAAACACAAGCTTCACAATCTAATTTTATTTTCGAATTTCTAAAATAAGGGAAAAGATGTTCTAAATACCCTAGTGATGGATGACCCAGACGATGATGCCACATCCAGGGTTGAAGTTCTACTGACTCTCGAGCAAGTGTTGTGTTACCCTGTTGAAACATCTCATCCATGTAATACAGGCCATCTTTCTTAGTAGCATGCCCAATAATTATCTTTGTCTAAAGATCCTGTATCAAACAAACATCAGATTCCATTAGAACAGTGTAGTTTTGTTCTTTTGTTAACTGACTCACATAAAGTAATTTATGAGATAATTGTGGGATAAGAAGACAATTTTCCAAGATCAGGTTCGGAAAGATTTTAATCGTCCCGGCTTTCTCAACTCAAATACATTCCCCACTTGCAGTCTGGACAAACGTTTTCTTTGGTTTAGAAAAAAGAATAAAATCAGTGGGGTCATGAGTCATTGTATCAGTGGCTCTACAGTCTAATACCCATTTTTTTTAAACCGCGTCAAATTACATGCCCTGGATTTTATTTCAGAAGTTGGATTTACAAGGTTTAAGTGGGTCGTGTTTTTGGTGAGGGTCGAAACTTGGTGGGTTGTATTGTCATGTGCTAGGGTTTTTTTATGGGCTAGGGTTTCTTGGTTTTTCTCTCTTGTTCTCCGCAGCTGCTCCCCTTGACTTGCTCCCCTTCTCTCATCTCTCTCATGGCCTCTAGGGTTTGCTTCCTTTAGCCTCACACTCCACGTGGGTTTCCCACTTGCCTCCCCCAGCTCTTTCGGATTTCTCTCATTTCGGTTCTTACCTCCACGATCTTCACCCTTGTCGCCTGTTTTCGAAGGCTCCTTGACTTCAGTCTTGGGTCTCCAGTTGTCTGATTCTCCGGTGCTTGCTTTTGTTGACCCGAGCACATTCAGTATGCTTCCTCTCTCTAGGTCTCTCTGTCCCTCTGGTCTCCTTGTGGCAGGGGGGGGGGGGGGGGGGTTCTGGCCTTTGCTCCACTCCTCCGTGCTTGCACTTTGCTCCACCAATCGGGGTACCTGATTAATTTAAAACACCCATCTCGGGTGTGTCTCCTCCCACCACAGTAAGTGCATTTTAAGTTCGCCTTGTCATCCTCCTCTTTTTGGGGTTGTGATTTGGTGGGCTTCGACTAAGTGGCTAGACCACTCTCGATTCCAGGTAGTTTCTTGGCTTGATCTTCGAAACTGAGTATAGCCCTCCGTGTGATTTCTCTTTGAATCGTACTGTAGGCTTCTTCTATTGATGATAGGGGCACTTTGTTGAGTATGTCATGTCTGTGTTGATCATACGTGTCATTAATGCCTGATAAGAACTGATATACCTTGGTTCTTTGCATTATTTGTTATAAATTGTGATATCTTCAGTGTGTCATGGGATTTGGTACTCTCCGATCTATGTCCCTCCATATAGCTACCAATTTCCCATAAAAAACCTCGATCATGTCTGTCCCTTGCTTTATAGTGTTTGCCCGAACTGTCAGGTTATATACCTGGAGTTTTTCCTGTCCACTACTAAACAAGGTTTCGATGCCTCGCCAAAGTTCCTTTGTTGTCGGATAATCGAGAAATTGTTGGACTAGATCGGACTCAATATTTTCTATGATCCATGAGAAAACAGTTGAGTCTTGTTGTGCCCATCTTGTGTAATTTGGATCATCAGTTGTAGGTGGGATTGCAATGATGTAATTGAGCCGGCCTCGCCCACTAATAGCTAAGTGCATAAGTCTAGCCCTTTTTGTGTAGTTCGTGTGGTTGAGTTTTTCACTCTAACTCACTGGTTGGTTGCTAGTCTCTGGGCCAGCTTTATTGGGTTTTAACTGTTGTAGTAGTTGCCACAACTGGTCTACAGTGACTAGTGATTCAATCACCTCCTTGTTCTGGTTTTTGTTATCTTCTGACATTGTAGGTGAGTTAGTGTAAATGTGAATCTTTAAAAATGTGTTTTTACAGGAAAAACCGTTGGCTCCTGATGCCATATAGAGATTTAACAAGAAAGAATATGTTGTTGTTATTGATTATTTCGTTCTGTACATGCATGTATATATACTAACTCCTCTTTGAGTTTCAGGCTAACACAATTACTGTAATTCTTATCTTATCACTATAATTATCCTTTTTACTAGTTTATCTTTTCCTAATCTTATCTTTGTAGTTTGTCTAATCTCGTTGTAACATAATCTTATCTTTCTACAACTTCAACACCTAGAAAGTAGGATAGGTCACCTTAAGTCTTTTAAAGAGAACATGCTTGAAAGAAGCTTGATAAAATCATTAAGATAGGCAGCATTAGGATTGATGATATCATAAACAATGAGATAAAAAGTGATGCATCAGATATGACGTCCGAATCCATGGAAATTAGATAGGAGGCAAGCTAAGTGTATCAAACTCTTGGAGCTTATTTGATACCATAAATGGCCTTCTTTAATCTGCAGGCACGATTAGAAAATCGGGAATCTACGAAACCCGACGGTTGAGTCATAAACACTTCGTCATGGAGAGTACCTTGCAAAAAGCATTATTGATACCAAGTTGACGGAGATGTCGACTTTGTGAAATCGCAAGCCTAAGTAGAATGCGAATTGTAGCTAGGTTTACAACTAAACTAAATGTTTATGGGTAATCAACCCTCCAATGTTGTTGAAAAGCTTTAGTGACCGGTTGAGCTTTGTACTGGAAAATGGAGCCTTCCTTTGTATATTTAATATGAAAAACCCATTTACACTTCACAATATTAGGAACCGAGGTGGGTAATGTAAGAGTCCAAGTGTGAAGACAATGGAAGAGAGGCGAGTTCCTTTTCCAAGGCCTTCTTCTAGTTGGGATCTTTTAACGCTTAATCTACCATTTTTGGAATTTCTGGTTTACTTTGGATAGAGGTCAAGTTAACATATTTTTGGTTAGGTTTAAAGATACTATCTTTAGAACGGGTAATGATGCCGATAGGTGGAGGTGGTGGTGTTGGTGGTGATGTACACGGTGAAGAAGGAGAGGAACTGGGAACTGGTAGGTAATTTGTCTATGTTTGGGGTTGGTTGACTTTATGAGGAAAGTGGTGAGGTATGAGGAGAAGTAGTAATTAGCGTGGGAATAGGATATACTGTGGGTGAGGAGTTAGTGGGATGACTGGATTGGGATGTATTGGGACTGTAAGGAGGGGAGTCTAGATTATCAGTGGTGGGCTGATGGACTGGATTCTATAAAATAGGTAATGAAATTTGGCACCAAGCTTTTGGGTTAGGAATTGAGATAGGATACTCCAATGTTGTGAGTTTGGAAATCGGGAATTCATTTTCAACAAAGCGAACATGTCGGGATGTAAAAACACGATTGGAAGTAAGGTTTAGACAGTGATAGACACTTTTTGATTTTAGGAATCCTATAAAATTACATGGGTTTAACCATGGATAACATAGACAACCAAAACAACGTAATTTTAGATAATTAGGACGTGAGCCAAATAAACAATGATATGGCCGGGGATTTTATAGATAAAGGGGGAGTGGAAAGCCTATTTATAAAATAGGATGTAGTGGAGAAAGCATAAGACCAGTAAGTGAGAGGAAGATAAGAATGAGTTAAAAGAGAGAGACCCCGTTTCAACAATATGACGTTGTCGTCTTTCATCGAAGCCATTGTGTTCGAGAGTGTGAAGTGGAGAGGTGAGATGTGAAACTCCGTCAATAGTTAAGAAGGATGCTAGAGCTTCATATTCCCCCATTATATTGACCGAGTATAATATTTTAATAGTTTTTGAGAAGAAGTTCTCAACGAGGGCTTCGTATTGGATAACAACAGGTTTTGTTTCAGATTTATTTTTGAGGAAACAGAACCAAATGTATTTAGTGACATGATCAATGAATTTAACATAATATTTGAACCCATTAAGAGAGTGAACCGAAGAGGCCCATAAATCTGTATAAATAATATCAAGAGGAGCATGGGAAAGTAAAGTAGATTGGGAAAAGGGAAACTTATGACTTTTATTGCGTTGACAAGCATTACAATTAAAAGTCAAAGAGCTAGAAACTTGTAGATTAAATCGAAAACAATATGCTTAAAAACAGCTAGAGAAGAATGGCCAAGTCTATGATGCTAGTTTATTGCAGGAGCTTTGATAGTGGAAAGTTCTAAGATAGAAGAAGGAGAGGACCACTCATAAATCCCATGTTTGTGCCCCCATGAGTCGATCCTTTAAGAGAAAGCTAGGAATCAGATGAGAATTCAATAGTAAAATTATTCTCATAACATAGCTTAGATATAAAAATAATATTACAAGTCATAGTAGGAACACATAACACATGAGATAAATTAATTGATTTTGACCAGTATGTGGACGTTACACCCGGGTGCACGATGTGCATCGTGCACCCTATGTAAAACGCAGCCCAAAATATCACAAAACGCAAGTGACTGGAGGGGCTTTTACACGTCAGATAATGCACTGACCATTTACCCCAACCTAGTGACCATTTACAGTTCACCATAAATCGTCATATATGGGCATGACTGGACGTGCCTCATTTCAAGGAACACTAGTGGAAAAAACCTTAAATGCTCCGGTTTTTTGAGGGGTTTATGCTCCGGTTTTGACCCGAAGTAGATATAACCGGAGCATATTTAAAATGACTTTACGCTCCATTTTGAACCGGAGCAAAAAATAAACTTTATGCTCTGGTCCACTGAAAACCGGAGCATATAATGGGGTTTTATGCTCCGGTTTTCAGTGGATCGGAGCATAAAGTGTATTTTTTTTAAAAAAAAATATCGGAGCATAAAGTTTATATATATATTTTTAAAAATGCTGATATTTTTATTCGGACAATACAATACAATAAATTCTATATATATTATATACAATACAAAAGAAGCTCACGAAGAACCCTCCTATTACTCTCTACATTCTAAGATATATATATATATATATATATATATATATATATATATATATATATATATATATATTGATGTTGGCAAACCGTTTTCCAATTACAAATGTATGGATGAGAACTATGCCATTCAACAATAAAATTTTATATACAAAGAAAGGCATATTGTCATACAGATACAATCATAGGGAGTAAAAGGTAAAAAGAATTGTATACTCTGCATGCAAGAGAGGGAAGTTTATAATATTATTTGCCAGAAAGACAGAGAATCCTTCTTTGACAATTAGTTTAAAGAAAATAATATAATACATGAGTCTTGGGCCTATTCCTTAAATAAGACATTTGACAGACAATTCACACATAATAAGAATTGAATTTCCAACTTCAATGCGTACCTGACTAAAATAATATCAACTTCAATGCGTGTCTAGTCATATATCAAACTATGAGATAGGTTGACTAAATTATCAAAAACTATCAGAAATTTCCTTAAAAAGTATTTCATAGATAGTAAACCATATCTCATCCAACATATATATATATATGGAGGCAAAATTGATACTAAATACAATTATTGGCAAGGAATCGTGCAAACTTGTCTCTTATTTCTTTGATTTCGTCAATGGTGAAAGGCTCATCTCTTGATCTGTCGAAAACCTAAATGTAGCCACCATATAATAACGCAATTAGATTACCAACCTGTATTACTTTTTGTTCAATTCTTAGCATGAAGGATACAAGCATGGAGGCATTAATTATAAAAGTTTTCAAAAAAATTCGGCAGAGTTTTCCCTGTAAAATGAACATTTTCCCAATTTTTAATCCAAAAAACCTGTGAAATACAATTCAACAATTCAACATACCAACACACAACAACAATACAATGTCATACCACATCAATCTTTCGATTGATGCCGGCCATACAATCCCATCCTCCATGTTCATAAACATCGACTTTACTTCATAGGACGACATTGCTTACTATATATTATAAATGAAGGAATTATATATACCTTTTCTACATCATCGACTGTTGTGGCAGAAGTGACTAAATCATACATGAATCTCATCACATAATAGCCACAATCTACCCCGTTTTGTTGTTGTGCGTACTAAGTGGAAATGAAATGAATATTCATGTCAAAATCAAAGTAATTCAAAAGTTAGGCTACCACAAAACATTTAAATTTCAAAAACATGTACCTTCACTGATTTCCATTTAGGAAATGTAGCTCTTGAATGTAATCCTAAACTTCCGCGTAATTTCTTCATTGTACTATACTCGACAAGAAAAATATAGGTCATACCAATGTGATATTAAAGTTAATAATCAAACTAAAACGCATTATGTCAACTTAAAAATACCAAGTCAACAAGGATTTGATAAGTAAATATCGAGGTGGTTGTAGACACACAGAATCGAATTGATATACTGTGTGAGTCAAAGGACATATGACTAGGAGCAACCAATGTTTACTACAAACACGAATTTGAAGTCAATAAAGAGAAACATGATAACTTAAATAATGATATCAAAAGACATATATAGCATGTTGGGACTAAAACATACTCTTCAATATACAGAGCCAAAAGATATTTATCCCCATCTTTGATTGATTTTATCAAACTTTGTTCTATGTATTCCTTCACCTCGGGTTGGCTTATCATGCATTGTGTGTCACAGATCAGTTGTGGACATAACCACCCAACTTTAAATTCAGACTCACATTCACTCAAATCCTCGTGAAGTGCACTAAACTCATAACAAATAAGATATGTTAGACTTGTACACAACCACCCAATTATGAAGTGCACAAAATGAGGAAATATAGTAGTGTAAGTATATTTCACCTTATGAAAACTTGTATTATGGATACATTTAACATTTCTCCTGATAGAAATTCACGAACATCCACTTTATATACCCATGTTCGTGTGTCCTCCATGTAGTGGAACTGTTCTTTTGCCAAATCAACTTGAATTGGCTTGTCATCAGGCACTTTGCTAACACATGTATGCAACCATAAACAATCCTTGCTTAGAGTTTCAAGCACTTGAATACTCACAAATGGATCTCCATTTGTTTTTGGAAGCAAAGTTGACCCTTTTGATGATACCACTCTCTTGTTCTTACTTCTTTCCTCCGCTTCCTTCTCTTTTACTCGCAACCCCTCTTTATTTGCCTCATCTTTGTTCTTTATTTTCCGCAAAACCTTAATAGAAATTTAAACTCTTTTATCAATTGGGCATGCTTTCTTCCCTTTATTCTTATACCCGAATAAGTTATCATATGCCGGAAAGTCATTGACGGTGCATAAAAGCATTGCACGCAATGTGAACATTTCATTAGCATGTGCATTGTAACCCCTTCATCCCACATCTTTCTCAAATCCTCAACGAGGGGTGCAAGATACACATCAATATCATTTCCAGGTTGTTTAGGACCAGAAATCAAAAGCGAAAGCATAATGTACTTACGTTTCATGCACAACCAAGGAGGCAAATTATAGATAACTAAGAGAACCGGCCATGTACTGTGTTGAGAACTAAGAGTCCCAAATGGGTTCATTCCATCAGTACAAAGTCCGAGCCTCAAATAACGATCTTTATCCCCAAATATCTTGTGCAACCTATTAATAGTCTTCCACTCGGGAGAATCAGCTGGATGTGTGAGGAGACGACCTTTCTTCACCCTATCTGCATGCCACCTTAAATTTGTTGTGTCTTTCTTTAGAGAAAACAAGCGCTTGAATCTTGGAATTATTGGAAGATACCATAACACCTTAGATGGGGGACCTTTGGCACCACGAGCCCCTTTACGCTTGTAAAGCGACAACCCACAACGCGGACACTCTTCTAAGTTCTCATGCTCCTTCCAATACAATACACAATCATTCGGACAAGCATGTATCTTCTGGTACTCTAAGCCAAAAGGGCACATGAGCTTTTTGGCATAATATGTCGATTTTGGAAGTTCATTTCCATTAGGAAACATCTCACCTAACACTTCCAACAAATTTGTGAAACTAGTATCACTCCAGTTGAACTTTGACTTAACATTGAAAAGCAT
Source organism: Dysphania ambrosioides (assembly GCA_026401315.1). NCBI lineage: Eukaryota > Viridiplantae > Streptophyta > Magnoliopsida > Caryophyllales > Amaranthaceae > Dysphania > Dysphania ambrosioides. The sequence continues at coordinate 2,520,163 of CM048672.1, forward strand.
TAACACGGCTGTCAATTTGGTGAATTTTGTACATCCAGAATAGAGAGGCTTCTCAGAGGCCTCTTTCAACAAGTCAAAAACACAAGGACATTTTCCTAACTCATCCTCGACCCCCTCCATCATCTCATCAACACGGTTTATGTCCTCATTTGCATCATCCTCGTCATTCTCGTACTCATTATTCTCCACCACATGAGAAACATTTTCTTCAACATGGACATTCTGTGGAACAACATTTCCTTCATAACTCCCTCCTCACCATGCCAAACCCAAACATGATATTGAGGCCTAATTCCACGCCGAAGTATATGCTCCCTAAGGATGTCAACGCTATCAACCTTTGATACATTGCCACACTTGACACATGGGCAATAGAATCCAATTTCCCCTGTCCTAGCCTGATGTTCAACAGCAATACTACAAAATTCCAAGACCCCATCCATAAATTTTGATGATTCAATGCTCCCATACATCCAAGAACGATCTTCTTCCATCCTTGGACTAATCAAGATCCCCAAGTAATGAGTACGTTTTGAATGAGTTCCTTAAGAAAAAGAGCATTTAGAAATAATTTGGTTTACTAACAATATAATAGAAATATTCCTAAATAAATAAAAGGGGGAAAGGAAGTGGTAAAAGAGCTATATTCTTGTGCATGACTATTAGTGAGAAAATCAAATGCCCCTCTTTAGCCTTCTATCAATTTGAATAATTCCATTTATAATTTACACCACATATATTTACTTGGTTCAATCATGAGCTATCAATTCAAACCTCATCGTCATCAAATATACACCACATATATTTACTTGGTCAGTTTTTTTCACCTTTATACGTCTTGTTCTTTTCCCAACTCAATGTTACATGGACCAAAGTAAGATAAATGATGCAATATAATATATATTACATGTTGTGGTGCTTCAAAAAAATGAAAATATTATATTCTAGAGATCAAATGAGTAAAGAATTAATTTCTTTATTTGTCTTAGCATTATTTTAGAAAAAAAAGGTGTTAAACAACGATGAAAATTAATAAGAAGTATGACCAATAATATTACATAAACTAGTGATCAATTAAACTTCCTATCATTATTTGATTTTTTATGGAACCCTATTAGGTTTATATATGATTGAAGTATTCTTCAATAACAAAAAGTTATCAAAATATGATGTTATCATTTTCATCCTGCAAAGAAATAAGGGTGAATTAGACTTTTTTTTTGTTGCATGGAATGAAATGACTGGCATGTTAATTCCCAAAATTGTGAGTTTACTTTAATTATTATGACTTCTGGCAATGTGTATGTATGAGTAAAAGTACATAATTTTCAATCTCTTGTCAAAAATTACATCTAACTTAATCAGCCAAACTCAAAAATACCCCAGGATAATACGTTCGAAGGATGTCTACTACTTTAAAGGTGTTAAACAACGACACATGAAAGCATGTTTATAACATGCATGTGGTGAAACTGTGAAAGTTCAACTCAAATGCCAATTGCCAGCTATCAAACATAGAAAAAGAATCTCACACAAAATGGAGCATCATCGAAAGAAGCTCTACTTGAATCAGAAATTTTCATGTCAACCAATTCCCAATCATATATTCATATGCAAAGAAAACGAATTGAAAGGGGCAGTGTCTCCCCAGCCTCTCACCTATGTAAGACTATGAATTTATATATTTTCGTGTATATTTTTTTGCCCGAAGATCTAAAATCAAATGCAATAACAAAAATCCAATAAATCATAACCCAAGTCAGAATACTCCCATCCCCATAACCGAAAGAGAGAACAAGGCCTAAACTTAAACAAAAATTCGAAGAACACACCTCTAGTCGTTTGAATTCAACGTCGAACTATGCTGCCCTCGAGGATGTGTAAAAGCTTTGAGTCAATGAATTCAGCGTCGACTTACACAAATTCGAAGGTAAAGCTTTCGAATACAAATTCAGCCTGAAAGATGATGAATTTCGACCATCAATAGATGCTTTGAAGTATGCTCACGGTTTTTTCCTTGGATTTATTATGCGCTTAGAATAGGCTAGATATTGAGGAATTGCTGAACGTATGTTGAATGCATGCAGTTAAGGCCGGTGTTAATTGGTGGCGTGTAAGGTCGAAGAAGTGCGCGGTGGTTATGGCGTGGGTTATGGGTTGAAGAAGGATGCAAGAAAGGTTTTTGAAGACAATGAATTGAAGTGCGCTGCAGAAACCAGTGTATATATGTATATGTTAGGTTTTAATTTGAATATGGATAGGTTATATGCTCCGGTCCCTTGAATCGGAGCCTTATCCCATGTATATGCTCCGGTTCTACACAACTGGAGCCTAAAAGCTAGTTACATGCTCCGGTTCCCTTGAACCGGAGTAGCTATCACTACCAAAAAATCCGAATTTTCCTTATACTCCGGTTTTATTAATAACCGGAGCATATAGCTTGTAGTATATCCGGTTTTTTCCACTAGTGGAATACAGCAGTTGTGCATTTCCCATGCAACTGCCATCATTTCCTCCCCATTTTCCCAAATAAAAAAGACAAACCTTTTCACTTCCCACCCTTCCACTTCAATTTCACTCACTCTCTCTCTCTCTCTCTCTCTCTCTCTCTCTCTCTCTCTCTCTCCCGGTGCTTCCTTTCATTTCAATGAACTAATTGGTAATTGGGATTAAGGACTTGTTTAATGGAGTTAATTTGATGTTCAGTAAGATTACTAAAATGTTCAGTGAAGTAGAAGACATGTTCAGTGGAGTCAGAATGGATGTTCAGTGGAATTATCTAGATGGTCAGTGAAATAAAATACGTGGTCAGTATACATAACTAAATGTTAGTGAGAGTTAAAAAATGGTCATTGAAAATGAAGAACATGATCATTGAATGTAATTAGATGTTCATTTCAATTGACTAAAATGTTCAGTAAAATGGGAGTAAAATGTTTAGTGGAATTGGCTTAATGATCGATAAATGATTTAGTAAATGGTCAGGGAAATGAATGAAATGTTCAATGGAATTATGTAAATGGTCATTGGAAATGGAGAAATGTTCAGTGAAATAAGATAAATGATATAGTGAGATTTAGTAAATGGTCATTAAGATTTAGTAGATGTTCAGTGAAAAGAGGGAAATGTTCAGTGGAATTATGCGAATGTTCAGTGAAATGAATGAATTGTTCAGTGGAATTATGTGAATGGTCAGTGAAAATGGACAAATGTTCAATGGAATAAGTTAAATGGTCAGTGAGATTTACTAAATGGTCATTGAAAAAGGTTAGTGGAATTATGTGAATGGTGAATCGAAAATGTATAAGATCTCTGCAAAAAAACTCACGCATCATCATTACAAAAAAATGCTCCTTCCCAATGCAATCTCTTAGATTTTTGTACTGATCTGTAATGTTCATTCAAACAAAACCGTAAATGTTCATTTGTTTACACTTGTATGTTCATTCGTTTACACTTAAATGTTCAGTGGCTCATTATAAAATGTTCATTGTAAAAACTAATGAATTATTTTAAACTAATTCATCCAAGTATAGACATGTTCATTGGATTCTCCTCACATGTTCAATGGTGCACAACTAAATAGTCAGTGAATGACTAGACTGTCCATGCGCTACAGTGACTTCTACAATTACTTCTGCAAAAAATATTTTCTTTTCACGTTTATCAAGTACAACTTTTTCACTTTTACCAACTTTTGCAAGAAATCATTTTCACATGTCTCCCACCACATGCTGACCTGTCTTCCACTGCACAAGCACGTCCAGTCACTCTGCGTTTTATGTTATTTCCTCCTGTGTTTTGCACAGGGTGCACGATGCGCATCGTGCACCCGGGTGCACTATCCTATTTGCGGATTTTGACGGAGTGATAGGAAAAGAGAGAGACCCAGTGTGAGTGATAGGAAACCAAGGCCATTACCTATGACGATCTCTTCAGTGCCATCATATGGGTGATGGAGAGCGAGGTTAGACATGTTGTGAGTGACATGATGGGTGGCTCTCGTATCTAAGAGCCAAGAGGGTAAAGAAGTGGAGTTGGTTGCCGTAGCAACGTGGGCTTGAGGAGTAGGCATATTAGGGTTTTACAGTGAGAGGGTCGGTTTAGCATTAGGGAATTTCTGGTAAAAGGTTGGACAACGGTACAGGGAGTGCCCATAGGTTTGACACCTACCCTTGTACCCCTGTCCAGTAGGTTTGTCAGTGGTGCTTTTTCTTGTAGTTTTGATTAGGCTTATCTTGGTAATAAGGAGTATGGTAAGAGGAGTTGGTAGATGATGGTAAGGGAGAATACCGACTAGTGGTGGCGTGAGCGGAGATTGGTAAAGGAGGGGAGATAGGAACATTACGTTAACTAACTTATTTGAGAAGTAGTTTTTCATGGAGCTCATCAAATGAAATCAGGGTATCACGTTTATTGGTTGCAAGGTTCCTCAAGAACAGCGAGTTGGTCGGCACAAATGCAAATAGGTTCATGTACTCTGTAATACTTTTAGTTCCTTTTAATTTGTGATGGAACGAAAATTTGTTTTGAGAAGCTTGGCATAGCCATGAGTGTGACGAGCGAAGGTGTGAGCAAGGATATCCCAAGCTTCTTTGGTTGTCGTAGCTCGGGAAACCCAAGTGAAGTAGGCTGGGTTTGGGGAGTTTGTATTGTCGGTGGTAAGTGTGGGCAGTGGGGTAGGGTGGGTTTCGTCGAGAAACTTGAAGAGGTCGTGGCCAACAAGAATGGCTTCAATTTGGAGTTTCCATGATAGGTAGTTTAGAATGGCCAACAAGATGACATTAGTGAGATTGACAATGATAAGGGGAGAGGACGGTTGAACGCCACTAGTGATGGTGGTGTTGGTTGCCATGGAAGAAGAAGGTCCGGAGAGGAAAAAACAAAAATCAAGTGTTTTGATCTTCCTGTTCTAATACCATGAAAGATGGAAGTATGAAAGTTGTATTACTGAATAATGAGAGTACAGCCTATAAATACAAGATATTGACTAAAGTACGTTACAGAAAATTAGCTAAAAACAGAAAAGATACAAACTTTACATAATACAATGCATAAAATATGGGGAGAGAATCACGTAGTCAAAGAGAGAAAGAAGCAGCTGATGAGATGACCACGGCAACGGTTAGATGAATCTGCAGAGGATAATATCAAAGAGTAAAGATATTATCTAGTATCTCTATCAGTATATAGGTACATAAAATGCAAGATATGGGCAGAAATCCTACTTGTTCTTGCTGCCAATTACTTCAAAAATCCAACTCTATAATACCTTCAGAGCTGTAGTATCATCAATCAAGTGGACATGCACAAATATTATGCAGATATTAATAGTCCACTCCAAAATAGTCATAAAACACAAAAATTACACCAGAAAGAAATTTTCTACATAAGCATACAGATGAAGAAGGGTTAGTGGAAAACAAGGCGGAGTACTTTTAACACAAAACAAAGAAATGAGAAGAATTCTACCCTGAAGTTAGGGACACTTGAAAGCAAGCTTTATGCAAAATGAAATCGTCAATTCCCGTAGAAAAGAGGCATTATGACCTCCTTGTCTCGAGATGAATGTATTTCAAAATGTTATACTGTATAAGACCAAATTTATACATTAAGTAGCTATTATCTAAACTCAACTGCTTATTTCCTTAAATAAGAGGATTTTAATAGTACTTGAGCTATGTTTTGCATTTATGTCATGACAAAAAATATGAAAGTAATGTATCAGAGAACATTGGAAAAGAAGAAATTACAAAAACTAAGCTTTCAATGATCTTGCCCGTGCTCTCGTGGTTAATCCAAAAAACAGAGGACGTTATAAAGAATTGATAATAGTTATTGTTTTGGAATGGTCTTGGAGACTTTCTTAGTAGTGATCATGGGGTGGCCAATAGTATAAAAAAATAAATAAATAAATAAATAAAAAAAAACACTATGAACCCACTCTCTAGTCTCTACTACAGAAAGAAGGTTGTAGGCAACATATCGGGTATAGAAGAGGGTAAGATGATGTTCAAGGATATGAAATTTAAGTTTCTTTTACCTTTCTCAAAAGAATATGACTATCATTCTCATTTTAGGCCTATCAAGGAAGATGGAACATGGAGATGCGGAGGCAAGCCATACACCAATATAATTCAATCAACCCTATCTTAAAGAACCTAATACAATTGAAGGGGGAATAAATGTGAGAAAACACTCTCCATTTGGCCATTGAAGATATGTCCACGAGTATGACATCTCAAGAAACAATGTCTATTTCTTTACCTCTTTCAAGTGACCCCCTTGATACTTTAATGCAACGTCCTATTCGTCCAATAAAAAGGAATTTATGTTCTTTATGACAAACAAATCACATATCCATCCTAGGAATGGAAGGAAAGTTGTGGCATTTAGGTGTAACTACCCCACGTCCCCACTCCTCATCCTACTACTAACAAATTTTGGTTTTGCAAGGACCATATCGACTCCAAGAGGGATCTTATTGATACCCTTGTTGGTAAAAATATAATGTCTCTACAGCAATGCTAAAATGTGTAATGTTATTTTAGACAACCTAATTTATGCTTGTGCTAGTAGTTAGTTGATAGCTTGTATTTCGTTAAGAAATTTTGCATTTGACATGGAAAACGGTAACATTGTAACAAACTCTAAATTCAATTACATGTTGATGAAAGTTGAATAAAGGACTTAAAAACATACTTGATGACGATTGAGAAGTGCATTAATACGAACTGATTCAAAAGAGCATTCAAAGCGTGTTATATAAGAAAGCTCAAGTAGAAAAAGAGGATAATATAAAATGAGAGCGATAAGTATGACGAAAAATCAAACGTAACGTACCAATTATATGAATGCGGGGGATGTGTTTAATCTTGGGCCAGTCCTCCCCGTTGGGTGCTTTGCATCTTTCTTGTAGCTCATTTGAACTCCCGTAGATCTCAAGCTTTTGAAGGGATGTGAGGTTACGCATTGATTCAGGGAGTGACTTAATGTCAACACAACCCTTAATTGTTAGGTTTTGAAGCGATGATAAGCAATCTATCCATTGAGGAACAGCTTTTAAATCCTTGCAAAAAGCAATGGAGAGTGATTGAAGGGAGGTCAAGTACTGCATCCCCTTTGGCAGACTCGTCACCTTAATAGCTCTCCTAATTGCAAGGTTACGGAGACTCTGAAGGGATTTCCAAGGTATGCCGTCATCATCAGCCTCGTCTTCAGATAATGCCAATTCATCCAGAAACTCCAAACGTAAAGACTTCAAAGAAGTGAGAAGCTCCAAACCCCCTCCTCCGGAAAGTCTCTTCAAATTTCTGCAATATTTAGCTGAGAGGGATTGTAGGGAAGAAGAGTGGCTTCGGAATGCTTCCCCATATTCAGATAAACTTTTCACATTATAATCCCAACTTATGGTGAGGGAAGTGAGACATGGCAAGTGTATTGATTGGAGATAACCGACATCATCTATATGTACGTCCCTTAATCTGGTCTCATCTTCTGAATTTCCGACATAGTAGTCTATTCGCAACTTTTTGTTGTTATCAGTCAACTTCAAGATTTTTAGGCTTGGACTGGAAGGAAATGCTATTAGACTACTGCATTTCCAGATTTCTAAGTTAGACAAACGGGGAAATCGCAATCTCCCCTGAAACTTAAGATTTTTAGCATCCTCAGCCAACTCCTCCTTCCGCCATCCTTTCAACCTTTTCAGATTATATATTCTCAGAAATCCAAGAGAGGGGAAAAATGTTGTGGATTCTGCTCCTTCGTCACTGCTGTTTCTGCTGCTACTGTTTTCTATATACTCCAAGTTATCCATAAACCCAAGAAATAGTGATTTCAGATAACGCAGTTCGCACAGTGATGGTAACTGCTCCAAGTTACAACAACCAATAAGCTCAATCTTAACAAGATGTGGGAATGAAATAGCCCAGATATCCTCTGCTCTACCCCACCTTGGAATGACCATACCACCATAATCTGACACGATGAACCCTTTGATATTTGGAGGAAGCTCTAATTTTTCCATCACACCTTCAACGTCATCAATTCCTCTACTAAAACGGACTTCAACCCGTGTGACATGTTTCATGCTCTTCAAATATCCTCCCTTGTCATTCGTGCCCTCACTGTAATTTTTTCTTATTTGAATCTGTACAACACCTCTTAAGTTGGTAAGGGATTGTAGGTCTTGGAGCTCTCCATAGTATTGTTCCTCTGTTGACGCTCTCTCATCCTTACCTGCTATATATAATGGTAGCACCTTAAGACTTGTCAACTTACACATGCCTGAAGGCATTCCAGTTAAATCATGGCAACCACTTAAATCAAAGTGTCTGAGTTTCACCAATTTGCAAAAATCTTTTGGCAACTTCCGCAATTGATAGCAATCATTTAAAAGCAATGTCTGCAGATTATGTAGTTTTGTAATAGACTCAGAGAGTTCTTCCAAATCCTTATTCCCGGGTAAGTCAAGGAACCTTAAATGCAGAAGCTTACCTATTGAATCAGGTAAACTTGTAATTTTTGTATCGCGTAATTCCAACACTCTAAGGCCGCACATCCAGCTTTTTATTTGTGCATTCAGTAAAGTTCCTCCATCAACATTTTTTAGTAACGAACGAATCCTACTATTGACGAGGATGCTTTGCAAACTACTATCACAACCATAAACCACATGACGAACTTTATCTCCCAATGTGATTTTATTAGAAGTCACTACACAAATATCCTGCCTCCGTACTTGTTGAGCAACATCGTGCATCAAGTCATGCATTTTCACTGTATTAACACCACAATCATCCATCCTTACATCTTGAAAGAAACATCTACGCAGCAAAATCAAAAAATATTCCTCTCCGGCATCTTCTATGCTTTGACCCCCATCCAATGGCACAATATAACCTTGTGCCATCCAAAGACTAATCAATCTCTCCCTCTCTATTACGAAGTCCTTGGGAAACACAGCACAATAGCTAAAGCAATTCTTCAAAGACGGTCTAAGATTGTGATAACTAAGCTTTAACACAGACATAATCTTGTTATCGCCTTCATCGATATCTGCCAATCCGCTCTGTTCCAATGACTCCCATTTACTAATGGGCTGGCCATAGAGAAGACTTCCAACCACCTTTATGGCAAGAGGATTGTTAAAGCATTTCTCGACAATCCTCTTCCCAAGTTCAGCAAATTGGTCCACATCTTCCTGCTCGTTGTCAAATGCCACGGAAACAAACAATTCCCTTGAATGCTTCTGAGACAAATCTTTTAAATTGTGAATGTGCTTTTTCCCAATGATTTCTGCCGTCCTATCTGAACGAGTGGTCACTAGAAACCGACTACCTCGTTGACCTACCATGAGGAAATCTTTCAAACTAAGCCACTCACTGCGATCCTCATTCCATACATCATCCAGAACAAGCAAGTACTTCTTCCCTCTCAATTCTTGTTGAAGTTGATTTTGCACCCACTCCAATGAGGAGGCACCATTAGGCCTCGTACCTGACACTACGCCTATAATCTTAGAAAGGATGGTCTTCACATCAAATGGCTCCCCATCTTGATCAGAAATACATACCCAGAACCTTAATTCTGAAAACTCCTCCACTACCCTATCATCATTGTATACAAGTTGGGCAAGAGCCGTTTTTCCCAAACCTCCAACTCCCACAATAGTCACGAAACAATCATTGTCGTGAAGACTATTGGAGCCTAGCAACATATCTATGACAACATTTTTATCATTCTCCCTCCCAATAATAGTATTGTTTTCACGTAAATAGGAACAAGTTTCCTCCCTCCTCCGACAAATAGGTTTATAGTCAACACTAAACCCAAATCTTTGATGGTTACTAACGATACCATCCAACTGCTTCTTGATTTCCTTAACCTGGCGAGACATTCTATAAGCTTGACCCGCCTGGTTCTTAGAAGAAAAAAAGCGGCGTACCTTTTCGAAGAGCTTACCCCTCTTGCTTAAGGGTTGAAGTAGGTTCAGCTCAGCAAGAGTGTGCAACTCATCGAACAAGTCATCAGCATCATAAACAGCAGCCTTGAGCTCCTCAATGTAGCCGCGTGCTTCGTTGGAGAGCTCCCGCTTGGCCTCAGCATCAAGGAGCACGTTCTTGATGGTGGAGACAGTTTTGATGAGTTCTTCTAGTTGAGATTTGTAACCCCACGAGTCACAAATCTCTTTGATGACCGCAGACGCAACAACTTCAATGAGCTTTGCAGTGATGGAGATTCCGAGATCGGCCATTGTATATTCAGTAAGATCAATGGTCAATGAGTACTGAGGATGAGGTATGGGAAGAAAAAGATCGGATTTGTAGCTAGTTTTGTTGTGGAGTTGTGAGTATTGTCTTCACTTCCACTGCCTATAAAAAATCCTATCCCAATAGTGTGGATTTTTTTGAAGATAAGGTGCATTTCATTGGTGAGTAATCTGAGTATTGTCTCCACGCTTTAATTTGCGTGGAAAACAGCCGTAGTTAGGGCTCATCAACACTGACTAGACGCGTCAATTATACCGTTTCATGCCCCAGTCAAAATTTATTGAAATACTGCTAAAGTCGGCGATAAGTGTTGGATGACTCGTCTATTATACGCTGCCGAAAAGTCGAAAACAATGCTAATTTTAATGGAATGAAAGGTTGAAAGAGAAGAATGATTGGTTTCCTCCTTTACTGAGTTTCTAGTTGTTGTGCATACTAAGAGTATTCAGTATTCACTTATAAATAATCAATTCAGATAGTGGTTTATATAAACAACTAATTAAATTAGTAGTTTTGCACTAATTTATGAAAAGAAATAGTATCTGGATTTAATAGCTCACATGGAAAATACATAAGAAATTTTTCATAAAACAGAAGTATAAGGGGAATTTGGGCTTTTTTGCATTTTATATGGAACTCAATCAGCAATATATATCTGAATTGGGAAAAAAAAAAAATTCGTATTGCTTACTTGAGCCATATGTAGGGAATTCTTGATAAAAATTGGCTTATATTGAAATACAAAATTACAAAGTCAATATCTGTGAATAAAATTTATTTGTAGAAAAATTGATCGATAAATGAGGCCACTACGTAAAATTCATCAAGTGATATGTTATTCTAAACCATGTTACGTACCTTAGCGTAATAAGCAAAATTGGCTTTGTTAATTTGTATTTTGTAGGCTGCTTCTTATTGAGGATTGAAAACTTGCCAGTATTCACTCGTAAAAGTACAGGACTTCAGAAGGATAACAAAAAATATAGATTATGTATATATATTTAGATAGTATTATTAATAACTCTAGCTTGAAACTTATGGCCCGTTTGGTATGAGAAATTAGAATGGAATGAAATAGGGATTAAAACTCATTTCCGACTAAAAACTATTTGGTTTGGGAAAAAAAATGAATTTCAAACTCTTTAGAGTTTCAAACACTCCCAAAATCCACTTTTTAATTCCTTAGATTTTAGTTAGTGTTTACTCCGTATTCATTCAAACCTCATCGCCTCGCTCTAGCCTTTGGATGTAGCATTGTTATTACTTAGAATAAAAATAATAATTATTATTATTAATATAATCTTTATTATTATAAATAATAATGATGTTATCATTTTTATTTTTTAAATTGATTACTATTATCATTATTATTAATATATTTATAAATTATTATTATTATCGTTAGTACTTCTTTTATAATATTTATTATTATAGTTATTTTAATTAGAGTTATCAAAATTTGACCTGACCCAATAAACAACCCGAAACCGACTTATACTCAGCCTAATTATGATCCGAAAAGTGAGACCCGTTTATCCAATCCGACCTGAAATCAACTTGAAACCGATTTGACCACATATTTAAAGATCCAAACCCTAGCTGTGTCCGACCCGTTACAGATCCAACCCGAAGAATCTTACCTTAATCAATTTACAGATACGTACAAATGTACATTACGATGGGGTAATTATTCATGAATAATCTTACCTTAATCAATCACAAAACTTTGCAAACGGAAGATATGGCGTATTAAAAATTGAAAATAATGACATATATATTGCTAAATCACTATTATATATAATGTCATCATCAATCCATGAAATTAAATTTTGAGTAAATGATGCATTAGAATTATTGGATTTTAGGAGTGTTTGAAACCCTATATAGTTTAAAACTCATTCTTTTTTTCTCATATCACATAACTTTTAGTTGAAAATGAGTTTTAATCCTTATTTCATTACATTCCACTTATTCACATAATCTAGTAGGGGTCCTTCTTCACACAATCTAGTGGCTCCGATAGTTTGGCTCCACGCCTCCGCCAGACCTCCACCGCCAGTTTGGTTCTTCTTCTTCTTACAGCCCAGCACACCTCCACCCTCCAGCCCAGCAGTAGTAGCAGCACAGGCGTCCAATCTCCAAGCTGCATGAGCACACACCTCCAGACCTCCCTACTCGTTGCCTTGTCTCCACTCTCCAGCCCACGCCACTCCCATGCTCCTCGACTCAGCTAGACCGCCACCGCCAGTCAGCCACGAGCCACCCACTCTACTAAAACAATAAGTCACTACTCCTTAATTGATTAGCTACAATAATCTATATTATATTCTGATTTTGTCAAAGTTATAGATATATCAGCATTATCTCACTGCACTTACATATGTAGGCCTAGATACCCATTCAAGACTTATACGTTAGGAGTAAGCCTTGAATAGTCCCACTTGTATAATGACATTATTAAACAATAATTCATGTCACTAGCTATCTCACTTTACCACTCTTAATTTGTCATCATTTTTATTAGTGTTCATGACAACCAGGCAGCACTGAGTGTGGATATTACGTATTGAGATTCATATATGACATACTCTCTAACTGTCAAACTATCAAAGGCGTTGATGAGGTTCGTAATTCTTACATAATTACACTACATTTTGGTATTGTATATAAAGATCATTATAAAAATTTTACTTCGTTACCATAATACTAGGTGTACTGTTCATGACCGGTTGTGTTGAGTCTTTCGCCAAACATCAAATCGAATCGATGAAGTCCGCAACAAACTTAATGCATGCATAACATCAGACTGTTTTTAGTTAGAGAAGTACGCAGTTTGCATATGTATATTACTACTTGTAAATATTGTAAATATTGTTGTGTATATTACTACATGTAAATAGTATTCTTTGTTTGGTAATGAAATTCATATTATATATTAAAAAATAGCAGAGTTATTGCGTTTTGCTGCTTGTATTGGGTTATTTGTGAAGTTGGTTTTGTAAAATGAATAGCATGCTTTGTATCGTTGGGTTGGGCCAATTTTGAATACTAAAAAAATATGGATATAAAAAAAACCGGAGCAATATATGTTGAACTACAACCTAGAAACTATGAAAGAAGTTTGGCTCCGATTGTTTTATCAAAAACAACCATATTAATTTTAAGGGAAATAAAAACCATGAAACAAAATATGGCTTATGTTGTTTATAAAAAAAAAAAAAAAACCACAGCCATATTAATTTTGAGGAAAATAAAAAAAATTGGGGAAAAAATATGGTTGCGGATTTGTTTAATAAAAACGAAGCGATATAATTATATGGTTGTGGTTTTGTTTAATAAAACTGAAGCCATATAGTTATATGGTTGCAGTTCAAACCGAACCCTTTAGAATTTTTTATATGGCTCCCTGCCCCGATTGGATCTGGTTCAAAATAAAAAAAATATAAAAAAAAGGGGCCATATGGCTTTTTTCCACTAGTGAAATAAGCCTTAAATGTTACGGTTTTTCAAAGAATCGCAACACATATTGTATTTTATTTGTTCGTTGCTAGCTTGTACAGTACGTGATAATAACATATAATTTCGTAGTATATATGTAATTATTATATCACAAAATTGTTATATTACAAATAGTGTACATATAATTACACCTTCATACCTTATCTAAACTACTTTACTTGCTAGTAAGATCCTAATACAATACAAAGCAAAAAAGAAGCATGATTGAGCTACCTAAGGTTGTCGAGACTCGATAAAGTCACGAAACCCCCTTGAGTTATTACAATCACAATAAGGACACAAAATTATATATATTGGAGTAATTTTCTACTTGGTGTCTAATGACAACTCTAGCAAACTCCTCAATCCCTCATAAGTACTCTGTTGAGTTTCGATTACTGTACATCCAATCTCGGTCCATTTCGAACTACTAAAAAATGAACGAATAAGCTTGAATAGGTAGTTCAAGGCAATGTAATTAATTTAATTATTGAAAATATTATTTTATATATTAAGGAGCAAATACATTCAAGTCATATCTAACTCTATTGATGTTGTAATAATATGCTAATTCATAATACTAAAAACACTAATTCATATGTAGTAATAATATGGATAATTGTTGGTAGATCTAATAAGGACAAGTACAACACTTTTCACAAAAAAAATTCAACAAAGTTTCCCTATAATGGGACTATCCCAACAAATCATGTCATTTCTTCAAATCTATTTTGAACATCAACTCAAATCAATCTTCCAACCACAAGCATATTTCAACAAATAAAATACTTCTAATTTCGTATTTTTCTAACATTCATGTGATAAATATTTTACATTAACAACTTTCATATTTATGGTTTATGTTAATAGATATGATTTGAAGTCAACAAGTGTGAATATGAAAAATACCTTCAGTTAGAAGCCAATCGAAATGTCTTTGAAATGCACTTCAAGCACAACAAATCAATTGTCTTGATTCTCTAAATTTCAAAACTAAGTATTAACAAAACAATGTAAAAACTAAGAAAGCCCTAAACTGGCCACACTAGTCTTATTGTTAAGTGTCCTTAAAAAAACCCCATCTATTAGAACAGATCTGAAGAATCAATAGGAGATAGTTAGGATCAATATACTCTAGAAGGGGGGTGAATAGAGTATGGTCGTTTTTCGAATTTAAGCTTTCAAAGTTTTGAAACGGGTTTTAGACGCGGAAATATAATAGAACTGGTTTCAAGGGCTTTGAAGTGGGTTTCAATATTTTGACCTGAATAGGCTATTACGAGATGTATGAATTAAGTAAAGCAAAACGAATATGTAAATGCAAATTTAAAGGGGACGATTATTTGTTACGAAGTTCGGCAATGTGCCTACGTCTCCGCCTTGGGTTTCCTACCCTTAGGATTTAATGACCTTTATTTCTTCCCTTAGAGACCTAAAGCTACCTTCGAAAATTTTCACCCAATCTTCTATACCGTAGCTTTCCCTAGCTACACTTTAGCGTCTCAATTCCTAGAAATAAAATTCTCCTTTCTTTTTCTAAACTTTTGAGTATTATAGTTTCTACTCAAGGTATATCTCTCTTTTCTTTTGATATTTTTTTTTCACTCACAAGATATACTTTGATAATCTTTTCTCTCAATTCTAAATTACAATGAAGTAGTAAGTACTAGAGAGGAAAGTTATTTATTGTAGCTTGAATGTGTATTTCGTTGGAAGGCTTGTATGTCTTCAATGCTTCAGTTTACTCTATTTATAGAGTCATATGTGCAACGGATAGGCTTCATAATAGATTTTCCAAATAACCGTTGCTTCAAACTTTTGAATGACCATTTCAAAGCGGTTCCACATTTCTCGGCGGTTGCTCTTGAAGTCCATTTAGCCGTTTTGAAATGAAACAGAATGTCTTTAGAATTTGAATTACGGTTGAGATGTTGTTGCTGACTGAAATTCTTCAACTTAGGCACATCCAACAACTTATTCAACCATGCATATCTTCGACAGAACAAATTCAATTCCATAATCTTAGGAAGACCAAATAATTCAAACTCATCTTGATAGAGTTTTGAATTTATTCAAAATTTTCAAAGTCCATGGCATAACAAACTTCTTGAATTAAGGAAGCATTTTAAACTTGAATTGTTATACCTGAAAAAGTATTTGAACATAGTCCACTAACAACAAACTTATTAGAAAATAACGTTAGGAGTCAGCATGAGCATAGGAACTCGGTTAGGGTTAGATTGCAACAACTACATACGTACACATGCATGGTATATACGTGTACATGCATTATAATTTTGTTCACTTGGGCTTTTTGACTTCCATCATACATAAACAAGATTAGATACGTCAAGATGGAGTATTCAAGATCTAACATTTAACCAGCTAGTTGTTGGTTCACCTTTGGGAGCCTTGTGCATATTATATGCTACGGGGTATCTTCGACAGCATTATATGCCTTATGACAAGTCTATGGCGCAGTACATGTGTTACATTGCCAGTCGCCAATCGTCGCAACGTGTGCAGGTAGGCAATTTCGAGTATTGTTTCATATCTACATCACTCCTGAGAGTACTTTGAAAGTTTGAATATAACTTGTTGATGAATAATGGAAACATATAAAATGTGGTCTTTTATCAAGAGATGGACATATAATCTATAGTCAAGGATAAAATTCCCAAACTACGACCCTTGATCTTAGAGCGAGCCATTTACATAGAGTCATGACTCATGACATGAGCATCAGAGCATTGTGGATTGCTTTATATGTAATCAAATTAAGCTCTAATTTAGAGAGAGGGTCTTCAACTGTATGAAGTATTCTTCCAATACCATTGTGGGCCTTGTGGACTCAATAGCCCGTAAATAAGACTCCCCATAGGGGTATTTTCGTCTATTCGCTTGTCTATTTTGGTACTGTCATGGATGTAGTCTTGGGTCGTGGATGAAGTTTTGCTATCACATTTCCACTTAATTTCAAAGGTTGAAGTCTAGTCATCTCATTGACATCATGGATGTTCACTCGTCACTCGTCAAGTTTGAAAAATATGCACCCAATTGAAAAGGAATGTTGGGTACACTCTTATGAAATAATGGCGAATTATGAGCTTATACAATTCTTTTATTTATAGAAAATAGATGTAACTGTGTAAGTAAGTTTGACAAATACCACGCGTAAGAGTAATCACTTCCGGATATTCCAATAAAGAAAAAGAAATTATTTTATCACTCATTTTACGTCCTCCAATAAAAGTACTATAACCGATGTTGAGAAAGGAGGGTTGCCTAATTCATATCGGATATATGTATATCAATGGGTAAAATGAGAAAAAATAATAATTTAAGATGTACTTTTGAAAATTAAAGTTGTACTATTTGCAAAAAAATTATACATATACAATATGAATTTGCGGTATTAGGAAATAAAATTGTATATAATTTCTCCATTTTTTTTGGCTCGTTTTTTTTACCTTTATTTTCTTTCAAAAGTTGTACAATTAAAAATTGAATTTGTATTATTTGTAAATAAAGTTATACTAATAGATATAAAATCACACTGTACATATGTACGGGGACGTTTCATTTACTTTTACTCTTTTTTTTAATAATAATACTATTTTCTCAATGTAAAAGTAAGAATTGTGAAAAAGTAACAATTAAAACAACTAATTTTGGAGTAAAACAAAATGAAAAGTCTTAATTACTGTACAACGCACTTTGGGATTATAAAAGCCAAGTGTACGTTACATCAACCCTCTTTGAATAATTTGGGAACCATGTCTTTATCTTCATGACTTCATCACTTACGCAAATTACCTATTATCTCTAATCATACTTCAGAAATCATCCTCATATAAGTATAGTAGCACTCATTCATGAAATTACGTACTCTACTGAGT
Organism: Dysphania ambrosioides; assembly: GCA_026401315.1. Classification (NCBI taxonomy): domain Eukaryota; kingdom Viridiplantae; phylum Streptophyta; class Magnoliopsida; order Caryophyllales; family Amaranthaceae; genus Dysphania; species Dysphania ambrosioides. Next base: position 2,537,834 of record CM048672.1, read on the forward strand.
CCTAAATAAGGCAGTAAGGTAGAAACAGAAAAATTTACAAAACTAAAAGAAATGGCAGTGTTTGTTCCAAGGATGAAACTGGGTTCTCAGGGTCTAGAAGTGTCTAGTCAAGGCCTCGGATGTATGGGAATGTCTCATTCATATGGTCCTCCTAAACCTGACGAAGCTATGATCACTCTTATTCGCCATGCTGTTAGCTCCGGCATCACCTTCCTTGACACCTCCGATGTGTATGGACCACATACTAATGAGATTCTCCTCGGTAAGGTAATTTCACTTATACCGGTTTAAATAATCGTACTATCTTTATTCCTAACTTTTTTGTTTAATGTGACTTTTCATGGTGTATAAAATATAACTTGAAATGTTTTTCTTTTCAAATTGGTGAAATAAAAATTTGATATTTTATATTGAGATCACGGTGCATCTAATAATAAGGTCACATCAATTAAATATATTATGTCTTATATCAGAATTTGTAGTCAAATTTATAAATTTCAAATTTATAAATAAAAATAAGGAAATAATAAAAGGACAAATAGAATACTCAATAGTAGAGTTGTCAAAATTAGACCCGATCCGATAAATTACCCGAAACCGACCAGAACCCGACCTGATTATGACCCTAAAAGTGAGACCCGAAAACCGACCCAATCCGACCTGAAGTCAACCTGAAACCGATTTGACCCGATATTCGAAGACCCGGACTCGATCTGTGTCCGACCCGTTACAGAATCGACTCGAAGAAAACCCGAAATCGATTGAACCCAGTATATAACCGATATGACCCAATTTATAATAACCCGAACTAACTTGATATATTAACAATTTGAATATATGTGAATGTGACATAATTTTACCCGACCTATTTTTATCAAATTTCTAATAACCTTGAAACCAAACATTTTCATTAATGACCCGATGCGAACCCGATAAAGCTTAAATCGGATTTCAACCGAAATCGAAGCAACCCGTTACTATAATTGATTTGACTCGAAATCTATCCGAACCCGAAATAATTCGCTATAACCCGTTCAGGAACCGACCCAATTTTACCTGAAACGACCTTGACCCGAACCGAATACAACCTGACCCGAACCCAAACCAAACCCGAGCAAGCAAATAACCGATTTAACCCGTCACGATAATTACCTGACCCAACCCGACCCGACCCAAAAGGCCAAATTAACTCGATTTAACCCGAACCGATAAGAACCAACCCGCGTTAAGTCAATTCAAAACTGACCCGTGTACCCAATTTGACAACCCTCCTAAATAGTACCACTTTACGAGTCAATGGTACAAACAAGAACTTGACACGACACCAGTCACACCACCCGTTTGTTAGCTCCAGTTTTGTATTTCAATGATTATATTGCATATTTATTTTAATCTCTTGATCTTGTTGCAAATTGGTTAGGCCCTGAAAGAAGGGTGGAGAGAAAAGGTTGTATTGGCTACAAAATATGGGATGAAATATGTTGAAGGAAAACTGACAGTTAGGGGTGATCCTGCATACGTAAGAGCTGCATGCGAGGCAAGCTTGAAGCGGCTTGATGTTGATTACATCGACCTATACTATCAACACCGCATTGATATTAATGTTCCCATAGAAATCACGGTTCGTACATCAAATTAAATTGCTACATTAAGTTCATTTTGATTATGATCCGGGTGTGTATAATTGATAGATTATACTATGTATAATATAATTTGACTAAGGCAAAACATTATTAGTTCGAGATCATACAATAATTTTCCAATCCCTCTAAAAAAATGAACGAATTTTTAGAAAATTATCATCTAAATTTAATGCTTCTTACTCCTTAGTCTTTAACAATTGTCATGAATTTAAAATAATTTATGCAATAACCACATCAATCTTGTATTCTTGTGCTAAAAATTTTAATAATATACCCTGAAATCTTGCTTTGTAAGTGATTAATTTATAACTAGATTTTTCTAATTCATACCTGATATAAATAAGATCAAGGTATTGAGATATCAAATATTTGTATTATTATACAAGATATAGATATTGTTATAACAGACAAAAGTATTATTATATCAGAAATAGAAAAATAGAAGATATAAAAAATACAGAATACATATATATATATATATATATATATATATATATATATATATATATATATATATTACAAAAAATATCTAGTATAAACTAGAAATTTTTCAATTTATAACCCTTTTTTTTATATATATGTCAACCTAATCGATCTCAAGAATACTACTATATATAGGAATAGGCGAATAGCTAGTGGCAGTACATATCTTGGAGCCATCACTTATACTACAAGTATACTTCATATTATGTAACCCTAGCTTGATAGTTAAAGGAGACTTTATATCCTTTTGTTGACATGTCGTAAGATGGGAGAACTTAAGAAGCTGGTTGAAGAAGGTAAAATAAAGTACATCGGTCTGTCTGAAGCATCACCTTCTACTATCAGAAGAGCGCACGCAGTCCACCCCATAACTGCAGTCCAGTTGGAATGGTCGTTGTGGACTAGAGACGTGGAAGAAGAAATAGTTCCTACCTGCAGGTGAGATCAATTTCTTTGATGCTTCGTAATAAATAGTTCATATCTGACTTTGTTATTATATTTACTTATTAGGGAACTTGGGATTGGAATTGTGGCGTACAGTCCTCTAGGCAGAGGCTTTCTCTCTTATGGACCTAAGGTTGTGGAGAGCTTTACGAAGGAGGACAGGCGACACGTACGTTTGATATCCTTGATGTTTGCTTGAAAGATTTTTGTTTGTTAGATTTTTGGACTCTACTGACACTGCTCTATGTTGATGTTCTTGTTTCTATCCATTCCAGAACTTTCCACGATTTCAACCAGAAAATATTGAGCACAACAAACACATATTTGGGCGAGTGACGGAAATTGCAGCAAAAAAGGGATGCACCCCAGCACAGCTAGCACTTGCATGGGTCCATCACCAGGGAGAAGATGTGTGCCCCATTCCTGGAACCACCAAGATTGAGAATCTCAACCAAAATATTGGAGCATTATCTGTGAAGCTAACTTCAGAGGAAATGGCCGAGCTAGAATCCCTCCTCTCTGAGAACGATGTTAAGGGTGATCGATATGCATCGCTTCTTGAAACCTGGAAGAACAGAGAAACTCCACCAGTGTCCTCGTGGGAGGCTTGATCGATAACAAGATGCAACCTATCATCTTTTACTTGGAATAACGTGGCATAGTAGCCAGCATCATGGTCTAAAGTGATGCTAACATAGTTCTTTATGTTTGACACCGCGAACGGAGGGTGAAAAGTGGGAGGAGGAGGAAGAATATTCAGAGTTAGACATGGTTAATACGTGTGTCACCGAAGAAGAAAGGCAGAGGGAGAGGCTGCTAGGATCGGCTAGGGGAAGAGAACCCTACCATGTTGATTAGTGTAATTCTCTTTTGGTGGAGACTTCTCATTAGTTGTGTTTAAATAAGTAACTACAATAGAGTCCAATAAACTCAAAACACATGTTAAACTAACCTATCTTTACAAGAATATTAACAAGATAATAAAACATATTATCTTATCTATCATACCATCTTAAACTTATTTTAGTGCTCTCTTCTTGTATTACTCGGTACCTTTGTGTTAAGATAATATTTAGCTGGGAAAATAATGTATAGTTATCTTAAATATGTTAATACTTATCTTTCCTAAACTAGAGTGTTAGGGTTTAGAAAATCATGTAATATATATAAGAACTCTTTTAATAGTGAGAACCCTTCTAGCACCATCCATTGCCCAAATCCAACGGACAAGATTTAACAGCAAAAGCGTAATTTACTATAGCATAACTGACATAGCATCATGTGTTCCCCACTTTTGTAAAATTCCAAGAAAAATGCTACAAGTCTTCTAACATCATTTCAGTTGTACATCATCTTCTAACATCATTATTCTACAAGTCTATTTTATTGTTTTAAACTTTAATTTTGTTTTAATGTTCTACACTTTTGTTCTAATGTTTAAAATTTCCGTTTTTATTGTTATAAAGATCTATTCCATTGTTCAAAATTTATGTTCTATTGTTATAAATTATTGCTCTAATATTATAAACTTCTGTTCTATTGTTATAAACTATTGCTCTAATATTATAAACTTCTGTTCTATTGTTCTAAACAGTTCTAATGGTCTAAACTTCTATTCTATTGTTTTAAACGTCTCTTCTAATATTCTAAACTTTTGTTCTAATATTCTAAACTTCTACTCTATTGTACTAAAGATTTGTTCTATTGTTAATCTTTATAATAATAAATATTAATCTTTAGATCATTAGTATTAAACTTTAAAACATCAGTATTAGACCTTATAACAATAGAATATATATTTAGAACATACATGTCAATCTTAGAACATCAAACTAGAAGTTTAAAATATTAGACCAATAGTTTTGAATAATATAACAGAAGTTTTAGAACATCAATACTAAATTTTAGAATAATAAAATAAATATTTGGAATAATCTATACTAATTTTTAGAACAATAGAATAAATATTCAGAAGATGAAAAGTTTCTAATATCACGAAAGACGAGATCTTGTACGTACATCATGAGTTTTGAAAATATAGAGGAAATGAGTTGTATATTGGCAGTTAGAGCACAGAAAAGTTCTAATAAATTACACTTTTTCCATTAAAGCTGAAACATCACATCATGGGCCATTAAATCTTTTAATCAACGGTGGGAGATAGATTTTATATATACAAGAGTTCTTATATAAGTATGGCGTTCTCACATGATCCCTCGATTTGTCATGAATGAGAAGGTATAGCCATTTGCTTAATTTTGTCTTGATATCAAGAGCCTAGGTTAGGGTTCCACAAAGAAAAAAAATCATTTTTTTCCCAATAGACTTCCGTGAGGCAAGAGATGGCAAAGGGTGATGATGAGGCTTCATCACAATTTCTAGTTGACCTTGAGTATCATCTATGTTCTAGTGATTATCCAAGTATTATGATATCCCCAATCAAGTTGAAGGGATCGAATTTTGATGAGTGGTTGAAGGCTATGCGTAGGACCTTAATTGCAAAGTGGAAATTTAGTTTTGTAGATTGCTCAATTATGGAGCCTCCTGCTAATTCCACCGAGCACACACATTTTAGCAGTGAATTATATGTTGGTGTCATGGATAAACAACACTTTTAATGATAGTTTACGTTCCACAATAGAAGGTTATGACGTTGTGAGTAACATGTGGACACACTTAAAGCAGCGTTATTGCGTAGTTAGCAGGACTCGAGTATGTCAATTCAAGCAAGATTTGGGTACATGTAAACAAGCTCCCTCAAAGTCTGTGACTGAGTATTTTGGTCGTTCATCTAAAATATGACAGGAACTAATTCAAAACTGTCAAGTCCCAAAATGTTTGTGTGGTGGTTGTACGTGCAATATTGCGAAGCAAGATGGAGACATTCGAGACGAAAAATGTTTACATTATTTTTTTATTAGCCTTGATGATCCATATTTGGGCACAGTTATTAGCATAATCACCTTTACCGCTTGTAGATAGTGCTTATCAACAGTGATTAACACCGAGAGACTTCGAATTCGTGACAGAAAAACCAAGGGAGAACGTGATGGTGTTCAAGGTGGATTCACGTGCTAATGGAGACTCAAGAGATGGAGAACAACCTGTTTGCACTCATTGTAATCGTTTGGGTCACAAAAAGAAGACTATTTTCATATTATTGGCTTTCCAGGAGGATGGGAACACAATCGAAAAGGTGCAAGAGGTCATGGTCGATGAGGCTTGAGTAATTGGGGAGGTAATGGAGGTTGTGGCACCATCAGGGAGCGTGGAAATTCATCCGTATCTACCCCTACGGCGGCTTGGGCTAACGCAGTTCAAGAAGGAGGCACAAATAATGTTGGCAGCAGCTTCTCTTTGCAAGAAAGTCTTGTACAAGGACTCACGGGAGTATCATCGGAGCAAGCGCAACAAATAATTTGCATTCTCACTAAATACAAACCTTGATTGGAAGCTAGGTAATAAAAGCGTATTATGGATTGTGGATACATGATCAATTAATCATGTTTTGCAATGATTTATTGATCATGAGAAATATCAAGATGATTCAAAATTGTCCAGTTGGTTTACCGGATGGTCAAACAGTGAATACGAACCAGTTGGGTTTGGTTACTTTAGAAGGAGGATTGCTGATTAAGAATGACCTACTTGTTCCTCATTTGAATTGCAATCTAATTTTGATTACTCAACTTAGTGATGGAAAATGATGTATTATACTAACAAAATTTACGTTATTCAGGACTAGTCGACGAGGATAGTGATCGGTGTGGGTGAATGACAAGATGAACTTTATTTTTTTTTTTTTGAGGTGCGTCGCATGTGAATGTGCTAGCAATGGATTGTGTAGGGGATCTTTGGCATCAACAAAGACCATCTATGGAAAAAAAAATCTGCAATTACTTCTTCCTATAAGTAACTCAGTTTGGAAGAATAATAATGTGTGTGATGTATGCCCTCGTGCAAAATAAAATAGAGCTAGATTTCCTATTAGTGAGAATAAAGCTAGTGGATTGTTTGATTTAGTTCATATTGACTTATGGGGGTCTAGCCTTACAAGGTAGCATCGTCTTGTGGGGATAAATTGTTTCTGACAATAGTAGATGATTATTCTAGGGGTGTTTGGATTTATTTGATTCGCAATAAAAGTGATGTTAAAGTTACTTTTCTCAATTATATTGCTTTCGTAAAATGTCGGTTTGGCAAAGATATAAAGGTAGTTCGGAGTGATAATGGTACTGAATTTAATCATTTTTAAGATTATTTTGTCAAAATGGGATTATTTATTTAGTCAACTTGTGTAGGAACCCCTCAACAAATTAAAATGGGAGAGTGGAGAGAATTCATACACACATATTAAATGTTGCTAAAGTAATGAGATTTCAAGGTCGGTTGTTTATTAACTAAATTTTGGGGGGAATGTGCTTTGATGGATTGTTACTTAATTCATCGTACTCCTAGTGAAATTCACAAGGAACATCTTGCTCTGCAAGTTTCCAAACTGATGCCTCGGCAAATTCCTAAAATAACAACAATTATGAAATTAGAAAGTGGGAAAATAATGAAAAGGGGCAGAGAAACAGTAAATAAGTAAAATAAAGGTGGTTACTTGAACATGATGATGTCACCGATGAAGGTGGCCCACAAGGCGGCGCCCCATGCGATGGAGAAGTAGAGGAGGTGGGATAATTTGAGGATGGTGGAGAGAGCGGAAGAGTTTTGATCGTCTGATTTGAAGGTATTAGGGAAGAAGATGATTCAGATGGCAAGGAATGATAGAGCTACCACGAATCTGGATAGCCACTGTATTCTTCTTCTTTTGGAGGTTGGTTTCGACTTTTCAAGATTGGTTTAAAAAGGGTTTAGAATTTTAATTATGGTAGTTGGGTGAGTGACTAATTTACATTTGATTCTTTTATTTAGGAATATTAGTATGTGTCCTACTAAGTACTATCCTCCTTTGGCTAACTTTTACGGGGTACATTTTGATTTGTATCACATCACATTCACATTTAGTACGGACTATGTATTACTTATTTATGGTTATAAGATTTTACGGAATACGAGTACAATTATTTATTCATTGCAAAGATATGCGGAATACTTCTTATCAATTAAATAAAACTTTCAATTCATTGGACAATTTTAAATGATGTTGGTTTAAGCATATACTATACTCCGTAGCTACTAGGTAGTGTAAGATATACGGAGTAGTTCTTACTACTTCTCTACCATGGTCGTACTAGTAGCTAGCAAATTTTGACGATGTCGTTATAGTTACATTTGCTAAAAGGCTAGTAGAGCCAAAATTTAGTGAGATTTTTATACTTAAATCACAATATAAATGAAGTTTGATCATTGATTGTGAATCACCAGGCAAAAAAACCTAGATCCGCCACTGAGTATAGGTAAGGGTTCCCAAAGTACGTGTGTTGTTGATACTGGAGAAGGGGATGTCGGGTTTGAGTTATGGAATTTAGATGAATCGAAGTGTGTTGTTGAGAATGTGCAGGAGGTTGATGGTGGAATGGTTGGATTGGAAATGAGGAAGAAGTGTAGCATGAAGAAGCTACCATAGGGAGCACCGTAGGCAACTTACGGCAGCAAGTTGCTGGCAAGGGTTGCTGACCAGCATGTTATCCCACAAATGGAGGAAGCGCATCACCCATCGAACGAGGAAGCGATGAGTTTGAGTTGTGAACGGGTGAAGAGGAGTTGGGTCAAGGAAAAAGATTAAAAATTCCTTCAACAAAGCTCTGTGATTGTGTTACACATATTATTTGAATAATAAAGTCTAATCACCGGCATTGGCATTCACGCCATCATTTTCTCAGGTACTCCGTATCCAATAACATATTTTGTTAATTAATTATGATCATTTTTCTCCAGCACATAGAAATTATATTACTCCAATGGCAGAGGCTCGTGTTTTGAGATCATTTAAGGAAGCCATAAGACATGAAGGATGGAGGGATGCAACGGCATCCGTGATAAAAGCACTAGGAGATCAAGGCACTTGGACCTTGGAGACGCTTCTGGTAGGGAAGAAGCTCTTGACAACAAATGGGTGTATACCAAGAAGAGAGATGAGGAAGGAAACTTGCTACAATTAAAGGCAAGGTTCATGTGTCTTGGGAATCACCAGGAGGAAGGAAACTTGCTACAATTAAAGGCAAGGTTCATGTGTCTTGGGAATCACCAGGAGGAAGGAATTAATTACAATGAGATGTTTGCTCTAGTGGCAAAAATGTCAACGGTACATATATTTTTAGCAGTAGACGCGTTGCATGTCATGTAAACATTGAGATATACATCAAATGAATGTACACAATGCCTTTTTTCATGGAAATTTAGAGGAAGAGATTTATATGAAAATTTCCTTGGGTTTTCTGGAAAATAATTCTGATAAAGTTTGCAGGATGAAAAAGTCTTTTGTATGGGTTAAAGTAGGCTCCCTAATGTTGGTTTGAGAAATTTCCCCTAAAGAAATAAGGATTCAAACAATCATATTTTGATTATTCATTATTCATTTTGTCAAAGGGTGGAATGCAATTGAGTGTGTTGATTTATGTTGATGATATGATAATTGTAGGAAATAGTATGTTTACAAAGAACTGTTTCAAAGCATACTTCTGTGAATGTTTTAAAATGAAGGATTTGGCTCTAAAATACTTTATGGGGCTACAAGTGGCACGTAGCAAAGATGGTATCTATGTTTGTTAACGTAAATACGTCTTGGATATTATTTCTAAGACAGGTTTTTTGCGAGCAAAGACTTTAGACTTTTCGATCAAGCAGAATCATAAATTAGCTCTTGCAGTAGGGAAGGAATTGGAAGATGGGGAGAAATATAAACGGTTGATTGGTAAGTTGATATATTTGGCGGCCACGAGGCCAGATTTGTCCTATTCGATGCATATTTTGTCTCTTAAATTAGCTTTAGCAGGAGGCGACATTGAGGGTAGTAAGAAGAAATGCCGGGCCAAGGTATATTATTGAAGTCGGAAAGTGCTTTGCGATTAGAAGGATCGTGTTATTAAGATTGGGAGAGTTTTCCCTTGACTCAAAGGTCGTTAGCTGTATGGTTTGTAATGTTAGGTATATCACCTGTGTCTTGGAAGACTAAGAAACAACATACACCTAAAGTTTCGCAAAGGCATAATATAGATTGATGGAAGTTTTGAATTGTGAGCTAAAATGGTTGAAGCAGCTTCTTCAGGATTTAGGAGTGAAGCATAGGCAAGGTATGAGTATGTTTTGTGATAGCTAGACGGCTCTTCATATTGCGAATTATCCGTTTTTTTATGAAAGTACAAAGCATATAGAGTAGATTATCATTTTCTTCACAATGCAACTAAAGGAGTGGTTAGATCGTCATATGTCTCTACAAAGGTTCAACTAGGGGATATCTTTACGAATTCGTTGGGGAAGGCGCAATTTGAGTTTTACCTAGGAAAGAAGGGTATTTGCGATCTTCATGCTCCATCTTGAGGGGATGTTTAGATAATATTTAGGATGCTAAAATAATATTTAGGACAATATTGTATAGTTATTCTAAATATGTTAATACTTTTATATGAGTTGTCTGCAAGTATATGGAAGAATGTACTTCAGCTCCAGATTCAAAGTAATCTAATTAAGAAGTTGGTGATAAGGTGCTACAAGTTGGCATTTGTGGTGAACCTAATAATAAACGATTCACTTGCCATAAACCCGTAATGGCTGGATGATTTACAATGGCACACTGGCAAACCGCCACTATTTGCTACTCCATATCGTCTTGCCCAAGGAAAATTCAAACAAATATCAAAGTTACTGGCATATAGTGAGCCATCGTCAATTGCTACATTAAACTATAAGCATAAGATATTCTTATGGAGGTGAGGTGATTAGGTGAAGGAGCCTTTCTGGTTGTGGTTTGGGCGAATGCTACACATTCTAGTTATAGTTGGTTTAGAGTCGCAATTCGCAAGGGAGATAAAATTATCACCTAACACTTCCGCAATTTTTATTATTTCCAACTTACCTAAAACACGAACTTCGGCAACTTTGTGTCATTTCCCAATACGCATCATCTTACAACGCTTCGATTCCAAATAAACATATCACAATTACATATAACCGAAATAATAAACTTCGTCGAAGAATATGAACACATAAAAATATATCATTAAACATAATGGTACAACGTGCATATATTAGAATGTATGTTTTGAAACAAAGAACTGACCAGTTGCAACTTTGCAATAATGGGTTAACTACTCTCTCTGTCCCTTAATATTTACCCTATTTAACCATTTTTTGTAATATCTTTTTGGTCAAAATAGATCAAACATTAAGAAACAGAAGGAATATTGATTATTATTTTACAAGGTATATTGGTTATCATTTTACAAGGTACAGACTTTTGGTTGATAACCTTTTATGAAGCATAAGAAGCAGTATTTTTCATCAGACCACAATAAATAAATCGATCCAGGAACACTCTCACGATAAGTTGAGAACTCAACTGCCACCTCAAATTACACCATATACTCACTTCAGTCTCTGCAAATCATACTTTCATACACAGACTACTATCACAAACAGAACACTAATCGCAGGCAATATGTGAAATCCAGGGTGAAAAGACTAAAAACAAAGTCTCAACAATATCGATTTCTAGGTGATCGGTAGAGCTCACAGGAATGAGACCACAACATGTAATCAAAGCAGTTCCATACAATGGAGATGAGTGAAACCTATACTAATATTCTCCAAGCACCCTGCAGGTTATCAAGTTCATAAGACAAAGACAACCAGCTAAAACCTACATCATATTAGCTTAAAACAATGGGACTAAAGCGACCCTGCCAGTTGCTAGCTTGGAAGTAGATGGGTAAGAAGAGCACATCAGATTATTTTCCTAGCATAACCACTGAATGAGAAGAAACCAAACACTGCAAAATAGACTAATCTATATTATTTGAACCAAATGCCAGCGGTCTAAGTCAATAGTCAATCACAATCTTAAATATGCAACTAGAGAATACAAGACAGTGCTAATACTATCAGCCAAAAGAAAACAACTGCCAGGTCAATGCTCCCTGCTATCAGAAAAAAACATTGATGCATATGACACTAATGCACTCTCACAATCTTGATCCATAAATGGCTGGAATATCCCCGCTCCAAGTCCTTAAAATGCTGAGAAATGAGCAACAGTCTGCAAAAACTATGGTAAGATTTATACAGACGACTAACGTGAGTAGGGGTGGTAACGACTACTGTTACTATAGCCTGCCCTACTTCCGTACATCGCTCCTGCTCCTGGACCATAGCCAGGGCCTGGACCATATCCAGGACCTGAACCATAGCCAGGACCTGAACCAGAACCAGCACCATAGCTATCACCTCTGCCATACATCCCTAGGCCACTACCATATCCACCACCTAAAGCCCCACCATATGAGCCATAACGGCCAGCATACCCATAAGATGATTCTCCCCGATAACCTGCCATACTGGCAGCTCCACCAAACCCTCCATAACCTTCTCCATAATCACCACCTCCATAGCCACCGTAATCACCCATCCTAGAAGGGAAGGCTCCGTATGCCCTATAGGATGCAGGACTATAATCACTTCCGATGCCAGTATAAGCATCAGAGTATCCTCTCATATTACCACCATAAGTGCGTGCCCTAGAGTCACTACCAAATGCAGAACCAGATGCAGGGTTTGAGGCTTTCTTTGGTTCAGCCTTCTTGATCTCAACCTACAACAAAGAATTAAGTCAACCTACAGTCTTTAATACCTGAGAGCCTTGATGGGAAAGAAAGTAAATCTGTAATGATCTCCAACTATTACAGAGATCATACTGAGATGCAGCCAAATAGTAGACATATGTATTCTCAAATTTAAAAAACCAGCAGATGACAAAAGACAGATTTTATAAGGTAGATTACACCCTTGTTTAATTGACCTTAACAGAGGTGATCTGGGATACAAAGTCCTAAAAAAGAGCCAGATAACCAAACTCACCCTTGAACCATTCATTTCAATCATGTTTCCATCAGCCAGAATATCATCAACCACTTTTTCATTGTCAAATTCAACGAATCCAAATCCTCGAGATCTCTTAGTAGCATGGTCAAGTATGATCTCATGTTCCACGACATTACCATAATTTGAGAAGAAGTCCTTCAATTCATCTATTCATATATTGACGAGTCAACAATTGAGTAAATCAGTATCAGGATAAAAGCAATCAACAATGGTTAATGAGGATAATATTTCAGTAAAAGGTGCAAACTTGCAAGTTTGAAACCAGACCTGCTGTCACGGCTGCTGGAATCCCCCCAACAAAGATTTTCTTAGTCTTAAAAGCATTAGTTTGAGCAGACCCTTTAGGAATTGTCCTTTTAATTTCCACCTGGTGCAGTTATTATGCATAAGAAACACTGTTAGACAAGCGAAACAACCTTCGATCTGAAATAGGCTACACTCCCATTCCTGCCTACTTCCTATAACCCCTATAATCTATCCAAGGCCACTGTTTTTCTCAGCTTTCAATTAACAAGATAAGATTTCAGGAAAACTAAGTTCCAGATATATAAACAGGTCTAAACATACAAGTCCCGAGATCAAACCCTACCACAACCCGATAACCGGAAACAAGAAACCCGATAACCGGAAAAAAGAAACCCGATAAGTGAACATGGAAAAAAAGTAACCTGCTTGTCATTAATGACATGATCCTCTTTAATAACAGTGTCAACTACAGATGGATCAGAGAAGGTAATAAACCCGAACCCTCTGGGTTGACCCGTATTACGATCCTTCATTATCACGCTATCTACCACTTCTCCGTACTTCTCAAAGTACTCCCTAAACGTATCTGCTCATATCCCCAAAATTGTAGACAAATTAATTGATCAAACAAATAAATAAATTACTAAATTTATATTATTTGAGGTTTGAATAGAGAAATGAATACCGATTGATGTGTTCTTGGCTAAGCCTCCGATGAAAATTTTGCTGAAAAAAAAGAATAATAAAAAGGTGAGTAAATAAGTGGTGTTTGAATCGATAAGGAGGAGAGAGAATGGGGGAAGGGGAGGTACCCGGGGCTGGCGCCGTCGACTTCATTGATGCCTGATTTCTTGGGAATCATGGCTGAATCTGAGAGATTTGGGAGTTGCAGAGGAAATTAGGGTTTTTCTGTGTGTGAGGGGAATAAAAGGTAAAGAGGTCTGGGGTTATCGTGACTCGTGAGGACTGAGGAGATAAGTTGAGAAAGGGGAAGTTTCTGGAATATGACTAAATGTTTTTTTCTTGACAACTAAGTCATATTTTCTAACGTCACAAAAATTTCAAAATAGAATAAAAATTAAGATAAAAGGCCTTATTTTGTAAATGAGTTTTAGATTTTATATTATTATTGTATCCCTAAATGTATTTATATTTTACCAAATAGAAGCCATGTTTAGAAATCGGCTTTTTTTTTATTGGTTGTTTGTTTTTAAGCTAAAAATATAATATTACTCATATTACCTTTATATCTTACTTCTTTCATTTCTTTTTGTTTTCTCATTTGAAATCTATAGATTTTAGAGCCAATTTTTAATCATAAATTATTCTCAATCTATAAGAAAAAATATAATCATATGGTGTCTTAAAATTTTCGTCTCCATATATATTTTTCAAATATCAATTTTTTATAATTTTTAAAAATACACAATTAAAGATATTTAAAATTTAAATTTGTTTTGGATTTGTGCAAAAAAAAGAACTAAAAGGAATGAGGGGTGTAATTTTTATATTTACTAATATAATTTAAATAAATTATTTTAAAAATTATGAATAGTATTTAATACATCCAATACAATACCAAATACTCCGTACATTTTAAACATATCAAAACCCATTTCATAATATATACAATAGACTATAATTATGGTAAATTCAATTAAACCAATTTTAAAATGTCAATTATACCTCTAAAAACTATGAAATTATTCCACAAATTAGGTCGACATAGAATAACACTTTAAAATTATAAAAACATAATTAAGAGAACTTAGCCTTTATGAATAAATTAATCTAATAGAAATTTTTCTATTAAAATAATTAATTAGTTAAAACCCTAACTTCCAATTACCACCATATCACAATTTTACAAGGTACTGAGTTACATGAACATACCTTATACTATAAATATAAAGTACGATATAATTAGGAATTTTTCTTGATTAAATTCCTATAAAATTCTAATAAATTATAAATTCAACTTTAGTAATTCCTTCTTTTTTATTAAAAATCAAAATATTAATTTATGAAATATTATTATCTTTCACAGTAATAATAACATTTAAATTTTGTTAAAATAATAATAATTATGAATTATAATTAAAGAGAGAAGAAAGAGGAGAAAAAAGAATGTCATGTGATTGGTGTCACGTATACTCACCATGGAGGTGCCTTGGCATCAAAGGTGACAGTTGAGATGGAGTAGAGGGTTGTCATGGCTTTTTGGGAGAGGATGAATGAGTGTTTTGAGATTTAATGAAAAAATGAGTAAAAGTGATAATTAATTTTTATGATGTATTTATAGAAAAAAGAAGTAAACAAATCCTAATAGGTTAAGAAACTCAAATGTAATAAAATAAAAAAGATTTTGACACGATTTAAGAAAGGTTATTCGATGATGAAGTAAAAGAAATTAATTAATCATATTTATTATTTTTGTAAAAATAAAAAAATTGATTTTCAAAAGGAAATCTCTTTCAAAATTTTAGCGAACATAATTTAGAATTATCATTTAGATTTTTCTAAATAACCTTTGGATTATTTATGAAATATTCTAAGCAATTTCAATTTTATTATTAAATAAATACAATAATTACATATAATTTTCAAAATTTAACATGGCTCCTTTTGAAAATCATTTAAGTTATTTTATTTTGTAAATGACCATTTTAATTAAAATGCTTTTGTACAATACGTGTTTAATTAAGTAAATAGTCTAACAATACTTTTCTTAATACTCTAACGGAGTATTACAACAACAATCCCCATTGATTATACTGGCTTAGTGATGTGATTCTTGATCCGAAAACCAAGTTATCACAAGGATATGTTCTAAACTTCGTCCTATACAGATAAATCACCAAGAACTAGGCAAGAACTGAGTTTAATTAATTAAGAGTCCACCTAATTAATCAAACCAATGAATGTTTTAACTAAAACACCCAAAACAGCAACCAACTCGTAGGTTAGCCAAAGAAATATTTAGGTATCCAACCAAAATATCACTCGAAAATAAATGTGTTTGTTATTGATCAAATTCGTGAATGAATGAATGAATTGAAACCGTGAATTACATGGAGTATTTATAGCAATCCTTTCCTAAGACTATTAGAACTCTAACTAGAATAAAACTCCTTCTTTTCCTAAACATATTAGAGTTCTAGCTTGAGTAAAACTCCTACTTTTCCTAAACATATTAGAGTTCTAGCTTGAGTAAAACTCTTCCACTTTGCCTTGATCTCCAAGCAGCCGCCACTTATGATTCAATCTTGAGTAGGAATCCCTCTTGAAATAGGAAACTTAACCTTGGGTAGGAATCCATCTTGAAATAGGAAACTTAACCTTGGGCGCCAAGTAACGTTACACGGTTTTCTAACTAACTTAATTAACTAACTCACACGTACAAAAATAATCAAGAACATAAAGAAAATAAAGAAACCTAGGGTCTAAACCAAGAAAAACCCTTTCAAGTGAAAGGTAAAAACTTGTAGACAAAAATCTAAGAAAGCTTTTAAAGAACCTTAAAGAACTATCAAGAAGCTTCAAGAACTCCCAAGAACGCCACCATACAAAGTGTGGCTTTGTCTTGATGCCCCCGATAGTAAGTTTGACCTATTGAAGAAGCTTCCAAGTGTAGATTCATGCTTTCTTGACTTTCTTGGAATAATTCTTCAACATGCTCGTCATTCACATTGATGCACGCATCATCCTCCCCTTCTTCAAAAGAATTTGCCCTCAAATCTTCAATAGCATCATCTGGCAAATACTTCACCAAATCTCCAACATTGAATGTTGCGCTTACACCATATTCTCTCGGCAATTCAAGCTTATATGCATTCTCATTAATCTTCTCAATAATCTTGAACGGCCCCTCACTTCTTGGCATCAATTTAATCTTTCGTTTGTTAGGAAATCTTTCTTTTCTCAAGTGTAACCACACCAAGTCGCCCACTTCAAAACTTTGTGGCTTTTTGTTCTTGTTAGCTCGTGCTTTGTAGAGTTCATTGACACGTTCAATCCTAGCTCTAACTTGTGCGTGTAGCTTCATCATGTACTTGATTTTAGCCTCGGCATCCTTATGAATTAATTCCCCTTTTGGAATTTCAATCAAATCAATGGGCATTCTTGGATTGACACCATAAACAACTTCAAATGGCGTGTGTTTTGTGGCATAAGTAGGTGATCTATTGTAAGCAAACTCGGCATGAGCAAGCTTAATATCCCAATCTTTTTGTGTTTTGCTCACTAGTCCACGTAAAAGCACACCAAGAGTTCGATTTGTTACCTCCGTTTGTCCGTCCGTTTGCGGGTGATATGATGTACTAAATAACAGCTTCGTTCCCACCAACTTCCATAGTGATTTCCAAAAGAAACTCATGAACTTTGTATCACGATCACTCACAATACTATTCGGCAACCCATGTAGTCTCACCACTTCCTTGAAATACAATTCCGCTACTTTAGTCTCACCACTTCCTTCTCTCATGCGTATTTGATGATAGCCACTCATAAGATCAATCTTGGAAAATAGTTTTGAACCATGCAATTCGTCTAACAAATCATCAAGTCTAGGTATAGGAAATCTATACTTGATGGTTATGTTGTTCACACTCCTACTATTAATGCACATACGCCAACTCCCATCTTTTTTTGGAACTAGCAATGTAGGCACGGCATATGGGCTCATACTCTCTTTCACGTAGCCTCTTTGCATCAATTCCTCTATTTGACGTTGTATTTCCTTTGTTTCTTCCGGATTACTTCTATATGCTGCCTTGTTAGGTAGTGGAGCTCCCGGAATAAGATCAATTTGGTGTTCAATACCACGAATTGGTATTAATCCCAGTGGTAATTCACTAGGAAAAACGTCACAATACTCTTGCAATACCACTTCTAATTCCACGTGCCTCTTTTCTTGTTTACTCTCATTCACTTGCACATTGTTAGCCACCATAATATATACTATATTGTTATTGTTGATCTCTTTCTCCAACTCCTTTTCCCCAATTAAATATGCACCTTTCGAACTAGGGTTAATTCTATGATCAACTAGTGGTTTCAATGCATATGATTTTTCCCCCTTCCCTTTTCGAATTATATACACATTTGTCCTACCATTAAACTTGACAAATCTATCATATTGCCATGGTCTACCCAATAAGATATGACAAGCATCCATGGGGCATACATCACATAAAACTTTATCATGATATTTGCCAATTGAAAAGGTGATTAGGGCTTGTTTTGATACCTTTACGTCACTAGCATCATTGAGCCAATGTAGCTTGTAAGGTTTTGGGTGATCGGTTGTAGGCCACTCTAATTTGTTGATCAAAGTTGTAGACACCACATTTGTGCAACTTCCCGAGTCTATTATTACGTCACACAATCGATCTTCCACCTTGCACCTTGTTAAAAAGATTTTCTCTCTTTGATTCTCTTCAACGGGCATAGGTTTAGAGTGAAGAGCTCTCCTTAGAACCAAGCTCTTTCCTTGCGTTTCACCATCAACCTCTTTGGCACTACCCTCCTCTTCTTCAAAATCACGTTCTTGCTCGACCACCATCTCCATGTCACTACTTCCCTCGCACCTAGCTTTCTCTTCTTCCCATTCTTGAGTCGTCATAGTGCGTTTTGAGTAGCAATTGCTTGCTACATGGCCAACACTCCCACATTTGAAACATTTTCTATCTTCGGTCACCTTCTTGCTAGCTTCGTTTCTAGGTTTGTTATCTTTAGCATACGAACTAGAAGAAATCCTATCGAAGGTAGGCTTGTCACTAGCCTTTGTGAACGTGCGTGTGAACGGCTTCACACTTGAGGTCTTCTTGGCCTTGAATTGTCTTTCAACCTTAATGGCCGCCTTGCATACTTCTTCAAACGAATAGTATTCGTGCAATTCAATCTTCTCTTGAACATTTTCGTTCAAACCTGCAATAAAACGTGCTATTTTGTGCTCTAGAATTTCTTCTAAATCACACAATAAACATAGTTTCTCAAATTCACACAAATAAGCCTCCACGAATTGATTTCCTTGCTTAAAAGTTTGCATCTTGAGATACACTTCTTGCACGTACTCATGGGGCACAAATTGACGCTTCATATATTTCTTTAATTGTGTCCAAGTAGTGATCTTGGATCGTCCCTCCTTGCGTCTCTTTTTCTTGAGATTATCATACCATAAACTCGCATAACCCGTGAGTTTTAATTCAGCAATTTTGCACCTCTTTTGTTCATCATACTCCTTGTAATAAAAGAGTGTTTCCGCTCTTCTAACCCACTCAAAATATTTTTCGGGGTCTAGCATACTCCCATCGAATTCCGAAAAATCTAACCTTATATTTCGGTCATCATCTTTGGCCTTGTTCTTCCGTCTATGCCTTCTAGGTTCATCACTTGAAGATGAATCTTTATGGCGTGATCTACTTACTTTTCTCCTTTCATATTCATCTTCACTTGAACTAGAACTTGCAACTGATTTGTTCTTCCTTGAAGATGAAGTTTTGTCACGTTCGTCAAGCCTAGCCAATACTTCTTGCAATTGTTGTGACAATCGCTCTATTTGACGATCCCTTCGCAAGTTATGCGCTTGATCAAGGTTCAAACCCCTTGGAATCCCTGGGATTTCTTCGCCACTCATTGCTCCTACACAAACCAGGTTAGTTTATGAAAAATCTTGATTAAAAGATTGAATCTTGATTGATTCTTGAAGCAAATAAAAACCGTTCTCCGAATCGCAACTCCGTGTAACAATCTCAAAAGTTTGAGGTTGCACAGACTTTGTTACGCGTCTGATTGACACGAAATTTTGACACAATGTTGATCTACGTTTTCTGAATCTTCCCACAAAATTTCAGCCAAAAATTCCAAGCCAAACGTCACCAACAGCTCTGATACCACGATGATGTGATTCTTGATCCGAAAACCAAGTTATCACAAGGATATGTTCTAAGCTTCGTCCTATACAGATAAATCACCAAGAACTAGGCAAGAACTGAGTTTAATTAATTAAGAGTCCACCTAATTAATCAAACCAATGAATGTTTTAACTAAAACACCCAAAACAGCAACCAACTCGTAGGTTAGCCAAAGAAATATTTAGGTATCCAACCAAAATATCACTCGAAAATAAATGTGTTTGTTATTGATCAAATTCGTGAATGAATGAATAAATTGAAACCGTGAATTACATGGAATATTTATAGCAATCCTTTCCTAAGACTATTAGAACTCTAACTAGAATAAAACTCCTTCTTTTCCTAAACATATTAGAGTTCTAGCTTGAGTAAAACTCCTACTTTTCCTAAACATATTAGAGTTCTAGCTTGAGTAAAACTCTTCCACTTTGCCTTGATCTCCAAGCAGCCACCACTTATGATTCAATCTTGAGTAGGAATCCCTCTTGAAATAGGAAACTTAACCTTGGGTAGGAATCCATCTTGAAATAGGAAACTTAACCTTGGGCGCCAAGTAACGTTACACGGTTTTCTAACTAACTTAATTAACTAACTCACACGTACAAAAATAATCAAGAACATAAAGAAAATAAAGAAACCTAGGGTCTAAACCAAGAAAAACCCTTTCAAGTGAAAGGTAAAAACTTGTAGATAAAAATCTAAGAAAGCTTTTAAAGAACCTTAAAGAACTATCAAGAAGCTTCAAGAACTCCCAAGAACGCCACCATACAAAGTGTGGCTTTGTCTTGATGCCCCCGATAGTAAGTTTGACCTATTGAAGAAGCTTCCAAGTGTAGATTCATGCTTTCTTGACTTTCTTGGAATAATTCTTCAACATGCTCGTCATTCACATTGATGCACGCATCACTTAGAATTTCATATAACAACAATATTTTGTATCGAAACAATTGATTGATTTTCTACTTATGAATATTTTCAAACAAAGATCCGGTCCTTACTTTTTTTATTAGTAAGAACTTACCGTTAGTAATGCCACCATAAAAATTGTATACAAGAAACAATTTTAATGTGATATGCTTTATTGTAGTAAGTTGTAACTCTCCACAGTGCAAAAGTACACCGATCAGAGTAAACATGGGTGCATAATGGAGTTTTCTTTCTCTTGATTTTTGTTCCAATGATTATCTTTGTAAAAGTGATTTCAAATTTGTGAAAAACTAAGCAAATAAAAATCTTCATGTTTTCTAAAAAGAATATTCAAAATGACAAAATTTAAGAATTAGAAACCAATTTTGTCCACACATTGGTCTGGTATATAATTTTTCCTTCTTATATTTGTTTATAACTTCTAGTCCTTCTCTTGTTTTCCTTCTATATTGCTCTAAGAATTCAAGTAATAATTTGTCAACCTAAGGCATACATTCATATGAGAGAGTCATTCAATTTGATTCCACTTTACTCCACTATCAAGTCTATCACTACTCCATATGATGATAGTCACATTTTCTTCCAAACTCAATCCTAAACTATTTTAAATCGGATCAATTATAAATAATTTAATCCAATCATAAAAAATAGCTGAATACTAAACTTTATACATTTCAAATCCAATCAATTTCATCAAATTTACTCAATAGGATAATACCTCTTCAAATCCCTACCCTAAAATTTCCTAAAGGTAGAAAATTATAGGGGCATTTGTTTCACAAAATAAGAATGGAATGGTATATATATTTATACTTTGGTAGAATGGATTAAAAACATCTTACCAACATGAAATTATTTGGTTTGATTTTGAAATGAAATGTTATATCCATATTTCATGTTTGGTTCACTTTTGGGGATCGAGTCTTGTAATCTTGTTCAAAACTCATTTTTTAATTATCAATAAGATTAAGGGGAAAAATCAAACTAAAACAAACCCCCCCAGAAAAATCAAATGAACCAAAATTCAAAAAGTGCAAAACTAAGAAAAAGCAAAAAATATTAAAATTAAAAAATATTTTTTGAACTAAAAGATCTTATCATCAAAGTTTAACACTATCTAACCAAAAAAAATTTCTTGCCCATAAATGACCTTGGAATTTTCTAAAATCTCAATTGCTATCATGATTGTTGTCGAAAAAGATAGATGAATGTTAAAGTGAAACGAAGATGGCTCTTAAGCATTTCATCTTTCATCTCCTCCTCCTCTAGTATAATTAGCCTTACTACATAAAAAGTTAATTGCAGATAAGAAAATAAACATAGAAGGAATGATTGGTAGTACATCACAGGCTTCCAACACAAATCGAGATGTTAGTATATTGCTCTACTTTCTAACTTTTCTCTTCTCTATCTCTATTTTTTGATCAAGAGTTTGCTAATATATATATGAATAAATTATGAATTATTTGAGTAGAATGAGTAAAAATTCGATAAAATTGAATAAAAGATAGAACTCCTTATCCATTCTAAAAATAATCAACCAAACATATTCAAAATAAAGATATAGATTAAAACCCATTTAGGGTTGATTCAAATACTTCCTAAAAGGTGAGAAATGTTTAAATAATTGACATTGGCATACACAGCCACACCCAGAATTGGTTGTCAAACAATAGCTAAAAAAGACAAAGTAAAAAATATTAAAAAAGAAACTACCATGAAACCCACCCAAAAAGCCTTATGCTCTCATTAAGCTCCAAGCTCCCTCCCATTCTACTTCCCTCCTCCCCCTTTTTCTCTCCTTTTTTTTTTTCCCTTTCTTCATAGATCAATTCCTATTCAAAGTTCCCCTCTTTCTTCATTTCCCCTTATCAATTTTCCCTCTTTTTTTTTTTTTCTTTTTTTTCTTCTTCTAGGGTTTCCTCTTTTCAATTATTTTCAGAAACATCAAATTGACTAAAAAGCTTTCTGGGTTTGTTTCCTTGGCTGTCGAATTGAATTGGGTCCGTTTTCTTTTGGGTCTGGACTTCGGAGGTGGAGGCTGCGAAGATGAGTGGTGGGTATAGGGTTTCGTCAACAGTCCCTAACAATGTGAAGAAGACGATCCAGAACATTCGAGAAATCACTGGGAATCATAGTGATGAAGAGATTTATGCTATGCTTAAGGATTGTGCTATGGATCCTAATGAAACCACTCAGAGACTCCTCCTTCAAGGTCCCATTCTATCTCCTATTTATTCGTTGTTGATCTGTGTTTCTGCTGGTTTCGGCTTCATTGAGGGTTTTGTTTTGCCTATGGGGTCAATTGGGTGGTTTAATTTTGAGTTGGGTAGGTTTGTTTATTTGTTGGGTTTTCAATTTATCGGTTTATGGTGTTATTTTTATTAACAAATTACTTTACGCTATGGAAGAAATACTGTAGCATTACGATAAGTCTCTTTTGTGTGCTCCCGGACCCGGGTCGGGATTAACTGTTTGCTGGTGTGGTAGTATACTCGAGTGGATTTCTGCTAAAATTTGACTAGGAAATTTGTGCGAGGTTTGTTATATGTTAGATGTTTCGACTCCTAAAAGGGAAGTGGTGGGCTGCTTACATTTGGACCTCTCTATTGTGGGATTATACTGTGTGATGGTTGTGGTAATTAAATTTAGAACTTTGAACAAGTGGATTTTTTTATGGTTACTTGTTTCGCTCTATTGTGGTTATTTTGGAGTTTGTCTATCGAGAATGTAGAGGTTATGTATTGTTGGGGAACTGTATGAATTTTAGGATTGGACTGTTTTAGGACTCATGAAAAGCTGAATGGCTAGACATTTTCTAAATTTCCATGTTTTTAGAAGATTGTGTGTTTAAAATGTATGAAGAAAAATTGCGTAATGCAAGGGACCGAACTGAGTTGAGTTGATAGGAGGCTCCGAGGCTGATTTTGGTATTTCACTTAGTCAGATCCAAATCTATGGGTGCAACATCCCTTCTTTGATGTGCACTTGTAGCAGCCTCAGCTATAAGACAGAAGAGGTTATTTAAGAGAAAGAGGGCATATAAATCTATTGATCCTTCCTTTGGAAATGACTTTCTTAGAAGGATTTTTTATGCTTATTAAAAGTATATTCTATAAGTATGAAGCAATTAGTGGATGCTTAATCAAATTATTGTTTTCTGTTTAAAGTATATTAGTATACTCTAGTTAAACCTCACTTAGTAGTCATACTAAACATGAGTGTAATTTCTAACAGAAGGTAGGTTCATCATGCGAGACCATATGAAGCTGTAGGTTGGGCCTGTTGGCTCTCTGAAGATTGTGAAAGAAAACTGTTGCATGCCGTCTATCAATTAGCTTGATAGTTGATGGGGCATTTCCAAATTGACAAAAGAGTTTTGTTGCCAAACATTTTTGATAATGTTGTTTAAGCTCAGCTTTTTCAAATCTCTCCTGTGAAACTCGAACTAATTAACTATGGAAAGTTAATCAAGAAGATATTGGAACTTTGGATTTTGATTGCTAAGTATGTGAGGAACTCATGAATTTTGATCACTGAGGTCTAAACCTTGGAGAGGGAATTCTAGGCTTCTGAGTTTGTAATATCTGAGGATGATTCTAGTTGCAGCAGTATTAAGATCATAAGATGTAGGTAATTGTCCCCTTAAAATTCCAGGATCTGATGTATTATGGAGAGTTCTGAGAGAACTATAAAGATTTCTTGTCTAGAAAATGCTTTATAGGATCGATCTGTTGCCAGCACCCTGGTGTAGTCTGCTTTTTTGAGTTATTCTCTCAGATCTATGATATCTTCTATGGAATATCTTGTCTGTATGTTTAATACAAAATCATGGGAAGAAAAGTGATACTCTAATTTAGTTAATGTGAACCTTTCTATCATCTACAAATGAATGGAGCTAAGTTCTTAGAGGATGGATGAAGTCTAGAGGAGGCTAGTGAGTGGTGCACAAAGCTAAATTAGGGCCAAGTATGAGAACTGAAAGTTCCTTCTTCACTTTTGCACAACAAATTTTGAGGCCATTTGGGTAGTTGGACAGAAAGTTGTGCTCACACCTATGCATGATGGCAGCCCTTAATTTCAAGCATCTCATAGAGTAGTGGCTGTAAGTAAGACTTAGGATGCCAAAAGTTTCCTTCTTAAAAATTTCTCCCTTTTCAAATAATTCCTAGAAAAAACCTCACAGCCTACGTCTCTTGCTGCAAGAGAGCATTTGACTGGATAATCAAGCTAGTTTGATTTACTCAAGGGCAGAAGAACAGTAGCAATTGAGAATGAGATTCTCTCGAAAGTTATTTTATGGAGTTTTACTAAGGAAATAATGTCACCTTTTAGCTTAGCAGTTAACTAAAATGTTGTTGAGGTCCACCTGCCTAGACAACTTAGGGTTACAACCTCTAGGGTGCTTCAATGTGCTTTAGCGTGGGAGGTGTGACTCTTGAGTGCACTGTTAGTAAATGTAATTTTTCAGTGGATAATAGTTTTCTTGAAAAGCTTTAATTATTCAAGACAACCAATTAATGGGATGGTGGGATCATATGTTTATGATAAGGTGATGATGAATGAGAGGGATATCATGAGAATCCCTGTGGTAGTTGAAAGTTGATGAGAGTGCGAGTTCTAATTAGAGTATTTAGGTTGCTAATGTACTTTCACGCATATTTATGAGTAATGGGTTTTATATAATGTGCTAATGTGTAGTAACGATACTGATTCTCATGTGGTTGTGCAGTCCACAAGTAGGTCAGTTAACTTATTAGGCGAAAACCTGAAGTATCTTATTTTCAAAGGTGTTGAATATCTTGACTTGTTCTTTTTTTAAGAAACATTCGGTGTCTGAGGAGATAAAATTTTTTAATACAATAATTGGAGGTTTACTTTTAGTTGGCCCAAAAATAAATCAAATCATCAAAAGGTGTAGGTTGGCTGTGTTTAGTGTCATATAGTGTTGGTATATATCTTACCCTTGTTTTTTGTTGAAAGATTTAGTTAGCTTCCTTGTTTGAATAGGAATTGACTTGCATGCTTCTCTTGGCAATTAAAAGTCGATTGGTGGGATTTGTGTGTTTTGTGGTAGTTGCAATCCCTTAAAGTTGATAATGTTTTGTGGTAGCTGCAATCTCATATTCTGTATACTTTGTAAGAAATTTTTTGTATTACTCTTTGCATGCTTACATATGATGAGTTGTTTTTCTGTTCTTTAGATACCTTCCATGAAGTGAAAAGGAAAAAAGATCGGAAAAAAGAGGTACGTTTGTAAATTAGTGTTTTTAGTAGTGAAAGATCTGAATATCCTCCTCAACATAACTTTCTTGTTTAATTATGATGTTAGTATTGATTATTGGCCATACTAAAGTTCTTGTTTTTCCTTTAATTTAGAGTTTGGCTGTTTCATATGGCATAAACTTGAATGTTTCTCTCTCTTTCTCTCACTCTGAAAAAGTTCTTTCTTTGATCTTACCAAGGGATTCTTCTATCTCATGGGGATTATATAGAGGGCGTATTTGGATATTATTTGTATCCATAATTTGGCCAATGATGAATGATTGATTATGAGAATGTCTAAATGAAACGGAGATTCTACTAAACAAATGGAGTCATAAGAAAAAAATTCATTAATTTTTATACTGAAATGTTTATGCAATAAAGTTTGAATTCAGTGAGTATTCAACTTTGTTAGAGTTCCCCCTAGGCAGGGAACTGGGTTTGAAATGTGTACATAGGGTAAGTTGTGTGCACTAGAAAATGCAAGCACTGTTTGGGTAGGGTTTATTTTTTGTTTTTTAACAAGGAAATTATCTACTCATGAATTCAGGATTTTCTGTGAATTTTCGCTTTATTTATTGTACAAAGTAATGAATATTGAATCAGTCGTTAGATTTATTTGCGGCTGCCTATGATGCACGGGTACGCCAAAAACACGCCATACCCACCTACCCGATACGGGTTCGTCTCCAAGACCTCGGGTACGGCTCGGGTACGGGTGATTGAGTATGGGTACGGCTGGGTACGTATCGGGTACGACTGATTTATATCCAATATTAGTATGGGTTGTGCAAGTTATAGATATAAGCCCTCCAAATTCTCATATAAGTCTATCCCCTCCAAACGTCTGCTATTCTTATTTTATAATTTATGTTTTATTTTTTTTGTCGTACCCATGCCGTACCCTAGAAATTTTGATTTTTCCGTATCCGTACTCGTATCCGTGTTTGGATTCGTATCGGTGCAACATAGGCGGCTCCTCCTCTCTCTCTCTCTCCCTCTCTGATCTGTGGGACTTCCTTATAGTTTTTTCGTGGCCATTGTTGGTTACTGCATCTGTCGGTTGAATTATTGGTAGCAATTTGTATTCTGATTTTATATTGTATTTGAATGGTACAAAATCAGACCAGCAAAGATGTTGGAGATTCACGGTGGAGACCAGGTCCTGCAGGACGGGGTGGTCGAGGTGCCCGGGGAAATCATACATCTCGTCGTGCTGCTCAAGGTGAGTTAAATACTACTCTTTATTAAGTTCATATGAGTATTGTTCAATAAGTTACCTTTAGATCTAAAAATCTGTTTCAAACAAGAATATTGGTGTCATATTTTTTGACTGGACCCTGGATAGATACAGCCATCATAAGGTCTTCATAGAAGTCAATTTTTGGCCTTTCTGAAGTGGGATGATGTGTCTCTCATATGCTGTTTCCTGTAGAAAGGCCTAAATTATTGTTTGCTTTTCCAATTTTGGGCCCTCTTAATATTAGTGATTTATCTTCATAGAAGTTTCATACTAGGTACCTTCGCTTTGGTTTTCTTACATACTATTTTGTTAGTTTTTCGATGCATCATATCTGTTCTACGAATCACTCTTTTGGTAATTCTTTTAGATGTTGGTGGTGGAAGAAGTATTCCTGCGAAAGAGATTGAAACCAACCAGGCTTCTAACAAAATTGGATCTTTCTCAACTCCTCCGGTGCAGGAGACTAAGAAGAATGATGATGGAAGGTTATGTCTTGCCTAAAATACTCTCTTTAAGCAGCTGACTTATTGTCTGCTTGCAGGTGTCACGATCTTTTTCTACATTTGAATTTACGTCTAGACTCTCGTTTATCCTTAACAGCTCTGTGACAGAGACACTCAATGATCCAGTTAATGTTGATTCAAGGGGTACTAAAGGTGCTAATTCCTCAGAAATTATGTCTGGAAGTGGTACCAGGGAACTTGAGCAACAAATAAGTAGAAGTGAAAGCAAGAGATCCAACACAAATGTTGAATCTGTAAAGCCAGCAACCTTCTCAGATACTGGTTCTAATGATACACATGTTCTTGCTGCTGTTGGCACCGTCAAGCATGATGTTGGAGGCCAGCACTCCCATGTGGAGCCAAATTCAAATATATCTTCTGAAAAAGTACCAATTGCTGGTAATGACCAATCTTAAGTGTCAGGGTTTACATAGACAAAATTCTTGGGAAAACTGATGTATGTTTTTCTGAATGCTTAATTTGCTTCTGGTGTTGGGAATGTGATGCTAGGTAAAGTGGGCGGTAAGTCACAAGCTGGGAAGAATCAGTCTGCAGAATCTTTGCAGTTTTCGTCATTTAGTCATGGATGCCCTAGTCGACCTTCCTCTAACTATGGTAACCGGTCGCAACAAGCGTTAGGATCTCAGAAAGGTTTTTCCTGTTCTTACTTCCTTAAGATGTCCAATGCACCTGAATGTTTATATATATGTACTCACTATATCCTTTGAGGAGGTTGTTGCTGAGATGCTTATACTGAATTTTTGAAATTACCTGACTTGTCTTATTGACATGGACTTATTATGCCCCCCTTGCTCTTAAGAAAGAAATGGAGCATTAAAAGTGAAACAAATTCATAATAAAATTCTAACTAGTAGATATCTTGGTTCATACTAGAAAGGAAAGGGGACTGTGTTTATGGATAGAGTAATAAGCACTTGATGTGCACGGAATGATGCTTCGGTCTCAGTTTTACATGCTGAAAGCATTTGGGATCTTCACTTCTGGAGTCATCCCAAAGAGAGTGAGGAGCCTTAATAGTTGAGGTTCTGGCTAAAATGTTTAGGGTTTTGGGTTGATAATTTGTTTTGGAGTTTCTCTTGTAATTTTAATTTTAAATTTATATATTCTCTGTTACTTGACCTTTCATTCTCCAAAGCCCTATCTACTCAATTGCGTATTTTATTTGGAAGGCTTGGTCATGCCTTAATAGTAGAACTTTTGTGCAGTCTTTGACGTTGGATATAGTGAAGGGATAAGGGAGTAGTAGTTGCTCTGGCACAACTTGCTTGTGAAAACATCTATGGTTTCAATTAGAACTGAATGCAATAATCTTTTGGGGAGCCACATTGTTATGTGATTTGTTGTAGGATGGGGCTACTTATGTAATGTGTTTGTGGGTTAAGGCTGATGGGGCTTTGAGTGCTATTCAGTTGTAGAGTTTGGAAGAAACTGGTTTCATTTTTCATCTGTGTTTTTTATCTGAGACCCCTACTAAGTGCCTTCTGATTGTTTGTTATCTTATTCTCTGTCTGATTTCACTGGGTGCTCAATAATGTACTCTAAATTATTTACACAACTGACCTTTAATGTTTCAGTGGGCCCCAATAAGGAGTGGAAACCAAAGGTTACTAACACAAATACTGATCAAGAACTTAAAACACCAGCTGCGCCTGAAGGCTTCAATATTCCATCTGAAACTTGTGTACACAATCAGTCTGTGGAAAGCATAACGAGTTCAGCTGGTGCCAAAAAGCTTGAGAAGGAGCTAGAAGGTCTGAATGTTAAGGAAGCTCAGCATGTGATTATTCCAAACCATATCCATGTGCCTGATGCTGTGCGAACTGGTTTGAGTTTTGGAAGCTTTGATGCCACTTTTGTTATTGCCTCAAAATGCTCCAGTGAATCCGAGACTGAAAACCCAAAATCTGTCTCTGAAACTGAGCAGGAAGTTGAAGAAGCGGTAGAGGAGGACACAAGGTATGAAACTGTGTATATGTTCTTGCAATATGCAACCAAGTTTCATTTTTTGTAAGCCTATACCTGCAAGTCTGCTTGTCAAATTGTTCGTTATCTTTGTCCTCCAATGGAATCTAAGGGTTGTATCTGTGTTTAAAATATTGATGCCATAAGACTGTACTGTCGGCACTTAGCAAAATCATCCAGCACAGATAGAGGATTGGGTTTGGATGTGTATGTCATGGATGCATGTTCCATCTTGTTGTTTCTATGTTCCCCATCCTCTCTCGGTGACGAGGTGTATATCTTGTATATTCTCCTTTTAGGAAGTTATTAAGGAAGAGTACTTATTGATTTGGTATGAACGCCAAATTTGCTAATGAAAGCTTCGAGGAGGTGTGAGGAGATTGGTACATGGTATCTTATTTAGCTCATGGTAGCCTTTTGTCCTCGCTTTTTTAGGCTGTCATAGATTATTTTTTTTTTGTATCTAGTTATCCTGATGGTACTTTTGTGAGGATTGCTCCTCTGTGAGCTGCTGAATTCTTTGGTTCCCTCTTCTTCATCTCTTCTAGGACTAGGACCCTACTTTGATTAAAGATGGTCAATGCTCCGTTCTTGTGTAAGGAGAGAAGTCAGAAAGATGTGAGGAGAAGAGGAGGATCAATGTTCGAAATTTTTTTCAAGCTGAAAACGACTAAGCTATTTATCTTATGCGAACTCATTAACCTTGAGCTGAACTTAGTTTAACTTATTTTCCTTGGCCTGAACTTCCCTAAACAATTATTTTTCCAAATTTATGAATGAGCTTTTAGATCCTTGGATTGTGCTTACTTGACCTTCTAACTGTTCTTAGTCATTATCCCTGAAGCAGATTATTATGTGAACTTGTTAGGCTAAACTCTAGTTATTTTTGCTTTGAAGACAGACTTCATAATTTTTTTAATTATATTTTATGGTGAGATGAACTGAACCAAGGGTTAGAAAATTTGTTGATGTTTTAAACTGTAGATGATTAGGAATATGACAAGGGATAAGAAGAAAACATTGACATCAATTTCATCTGAATTGCCTTGAAAGAAGCTCTTGCTTTCAACAATGTTTTATTAATTTCATTTAAATTTCATCTGAATTGCGCTGAAAGAAGCTCTTATCCTACAAAGACTGAATAGATACAATCAGCTTTTTTCTACTATTTTTCTGAAGTGATGGTCATGTCTTACATGTCTTGTTCAACTTTTCCAAGCTGGCAAGGTGTCTTTACTGCATCACCTTAAGTACAAGCCTTAAATTACTGCAATTGTGAAAATGGCAAAGATGCTTGGACTTTTGGCCCAGGCTGTTATAGCTACCAATATCGTTTATTCGTTTGGCTCTACTCTTGTTGCCTAGTAAATATTTATAAACCTGTTTGAAAGTTTGTGCTATATCTAGGGGGTATTTGACAATTTATTAGGTTTCTTAAACTCAGGGCCTGAGGGTAGACATTGTAGCCAACAGCCTAAGGCCCATGACAAGAGCAGGCCAAATTTTTTTTCAAAATTAAGTTTCTATGAAGTATAAATAATGATTAATGTCATTTATTTGATTTATAGTTTCCCTTCATTTTCTTTACTTTTCCAATATCCTAACGACTAAAGCAAGCATTATAACAAAAATCATAATTAAGACTAATAAAAGTAATTACTCAAGAATTCCAATTTTAATTTTCAATGCAATAATAACTAAGCCTAATATTTTCTTATTCAAAAAATAAATTAAAATAAATCATAAGACTAATTACAAATTACTCATGTCATACCCCTTCAATTAATTTTAGTGTTTGATATATAGAGTTAGGTAATTGCTTATAGCATTTTATTTTCAATCATATTTATACACATTCACAAAATTTTAATGATCTCTAATTGTAATTTGTTATAAGTATTTTTTTTGTTTCATTCTTATGTGTTCATCAATTGTATATTCAATTTATTTTTTGTAAGGAAATGTCTGAATTGATTTTTATTAGAGGTTGAGAAAGAAATAAAAAATCAAATGAAGGGGATAATAAAACCTTAACGTCAAGTTTTTTTTTTTTTTTTTTTTCCGTTTTTCAAAGACACATTAGTTTGTACGTTGATATCAACCAAGATTGGATATTTAAAATTTTTATTCATATAGGGCCTTTTCTAAAATTGCACCAGGGCACCTAAAATGTCTGGAACGGCATTGCTAATTTGAATTTACACCCATCCTGTTCATGTAACATTCTATCTATACACATTGTTTATGACATGCAGATTCATTTAAGTTGTTTGTGGTCCATACTATCTATCCTTACTATTTCTAATGTTTATTTGCAGTCAAAGCACGTTGACACCTGAAGAGGAAGCTGATTACGTTGATAGTCCACTATCACCCAAGCAAGCAGAAAACATGTCAGCTGGTGATGTTAGTGTTCCTGCTAATTCAGTTCCAGATTTTAGCAACTCGAAGGAACAAGTTGGTGGACCTCTGGATTCCAGTGTCCATACTTCTGCTACTTGTAATTTTGGTCTTTTGCCACCCATGCTTGGAAGCCCATTAGGATCACTGGAAGCCTCTGAGACTCAAGCACATCATGCTTCTAGAGCTTCAAGCTTTGTAGTAAGTGCTTTATTTTTCTTCCCGATGTTTGACTACAGAAATTTTTAATTTTGATCTTTTAGGTTTTTTGGCTATCATTATCAGTTGATGGGGGTGGATCATTGTTATGTAATTTGCTAATCCTCTTGTTAACTGAAAAAGATGAATTATAGTGAAATTGGTTCATTTTGACCTAATTTGTTGTGAATTACTTAGCCGTACCTGATTTCTCACTAGAGAACTAGGTAACCATGGGGTGGGTCATGGGTGTTCTTATTATTTTCAAAACTTTTTATATCATATACTGTTATAATAGGGTTGTAACTCATATTTTTCACTTTTCTTGCTGTTTGTGTGAGGTTATTGATGTACTTAATTACTAATTGGGAAAGTTATTGGTCAGGTTCAACAACCAGTGGATCCATCAAGTTTCTATGCCCAATTTTTTCATTCTGGAGCAGATAGTGATGGTCGTGTGTCCCCTTTTCCATCTCATGGAGCTGCAGCCAAGTACAATGGGAATGTTGCTGTTTTGCCTTCACAGAATTCCCAATCTCTGACAGAGGTTTGTATACTCATTTTTGTATTAGTAAAGGAATCTCAAGCATGAGGGCTTGCTGGTGGAATATTTGAGCATAAATTGCTATCATTGCACCCTCTTGTTAAGCAACAAACATGATGATCCCCTCTGAATCTGGGACCATACAAATTGGACTGCCCTTGGAACTTTAGAAAACCCCCCTTCCCCAAATTTCATGTTTTGTCTCCACTTGTTTGTATGCCCATTTTCATTCTTCCTGTTTTTTGGGTACCTTTACTGCTTGAGTGGCTTTAATCACACTAAGCTTTCACATTGTCCTTAAAAGCTGTATTTCTGGAAACAAATACTGCATTCTTCTATATGAATTGATCTCCTTGCTTGAGGACTTGAAGAGCATCTCAGGCTACAGTCTGTTCAGCAAAATGACTTTTATGTGATTGTTTTCTTTCTTTGGATTATAGAACTCCCAGTCCCCAGTTTTATCTTTATTGATTTAGTACTTGGTTTCTAATACTTGTACCTGTCTCATTTCAGAGTGTATGGGTTAGAGTAGTAAAGCTCATGTTTCGGTCATGGTGACCTAAACCATTGAAGCCGGACTCAAACTCAGTGTTATCTCACTTTTTTTCCTTTCTTTTTCTTTGAATCCATTGTTAACTAGTTGGATACTGGGGTCCTTTTTCAGACTTATTGATTTTATAGCTTATAGACTGTAATTTCACTGCTCATTTTGATATTGGGTACACGTAAATATTATATTTAAAACTGTTTTGTTTGTTCTGCCTTCTTATATATACAAAAATATTTCAATATTTTTGTGTTAGCTGAGCTGAACTTAATACATTAAAATCCATTTGCCAAGTTTGCTTTGGTCAAACTTGGCCTTGAGTAGGATTTTGAGCAATGTAGTTTCTTGTCAGTTGTCTGGAGACTCTGAACACTGGACTATTGACTCTACTTGTTTGCACCATTTAACAAATACGGATTATTGAAGGGACTAGTAGGCTTATGCCAGAGCAATTCAAAATGAGTTAAAAACAGCTTATGTGATTGGCTTTCTTACACTGATAAAATGGTAGACTGTAGTCTGCAGATATGCGATTAACAATGGGAATTGTGTATTTTGACTTTTGGAGCCAAGTCACTTTAATTTGTTGAAGTTTACTTGCTAGTTTGTTATAGTCTTATGTTAATATCACCAGACTAGTGATGCTTTTTGATCATATCCTATTGAGTAATTCTTGCATTTATGCCTTTCTTTCGTATTTGTCCCTTTTGTAGGGTGGAAATCCTCTCATTTTGTCAACAACAGCTCAACCAATTGCTACTCAAGGTGCTGGTTTGATGCCAAATTCTATAGCTGTAACTCAACAGCCAATGCCTCTTTTCCGTCACCCAGCTGGAGTTCATATACCACATTACCCTCCAACATATTTTCCATATGGCCATTATTTACCTCCATTTTATGTCCCACCTCCTGCCATGCATCAGTTTCTCAGTAATAATGCATACCCTCATCAAGGCCAGGCAGGTAGCATATATCCTGCGCAACCTGCTCCTGCAGCTGCCCCAACTGCTGTAAAATTTCCTATGTCTCAGTATAAACCAACAAACAATCCTGGGAACTCTATGCACATGGGTATTGGTGGAGGTTATGGACCATATGGGGCCTCATCAGCTGGTTACAGTCCTGTTTCAGCTTCTACAGCTGGAAACTCAGTGGCAAATGAGGATCTTGCTGCATCCCAGTTTAAAGAAAGTAATTTGTATATGACTGGACAGCAGGTTAGCTTGCTCTTGCCATTTGGTTACCTTTTTTTTTTTTTACAATTTTATATGAACAAATTTATTCAGTAATGCGTGATTTGTTTAAAGTCTGTGGGGGTGGGATGGGAGATGTACTGTAGACTCTTTTAAGTGTTTTCTTTCACGTGGCCAACTGTGATGTCAGCTTTATGCTATTGCTGTATTCTCATATTCATTACTAATCCCTCCGCCCTAAATTTGTTTTCCCCATATTCCTAAAATAGTCACCAAAAGATTGCTTCATTTCTACAAATGGAAATAGGAACCAATACTTAACTCTCACAATAATTGCATTTTGTGCCACCAATTTTCCCAACCAAAACTTAATACAGCAACTTCACCCCAATGGAGCTAACAAATGGGGACTCAGGGAGTATATGCCAAAGTCATGTCACTGGTTGTTGTTTTCACTTATTTAAACATTAATGTTTGATTTACTTGTATGTTTTGTATGCTTGTTGCTGATGTAGGAAAAATTGGGAACAAACTGATAAACATTGGGAGAGATCTGGGTGCTTATGACTAATGCTGGCTTGACATTTTGTGCCAATAGATTAGGATGTCAATTAAAAGCTACTCCGTATTGTACTCTATTGCAAGTGATTAATAATGTCCCTTTCTTTAATTTTCATTCAATTAATTGGTTTCCTCCAAAAATAAATGTATGTTTTCCTGGTTATCTCTTGCATTGTTAGTTGTATGTGGTGAGTTGAATCTCTTTTGTATTGCAGAGCGATGGTTCAGCTGTCTGGATTCCTGCACCAGGTCGTGACATTGCCAATATACCAGCAAACTCTTTTTACAATCTTCCCCCTCAAGGTCAGCATGTGACATTTGCACCTACACAGGCTGGCCAAGGTGCCTTTGCTGGTATCTACCATCCTGCTCAAGCAGTTACGGCAGCGAGTGTACATCCCTTCCTTCAACAATCCCAGGCCATGCCTGGAGCTGTTGAAATGGTGGGTGCGACAGCTAATGTTTACCAACAGTCTCAGCATGCACAAATGAACTGGTCAAATAACTACTGATCTGGAATGGGTGCCCTTTTCTAGTCAATGTTGGGAGTGCTCTGGGAATTATTTGGGGGCACCACAAGTATTATAAACATTAGATGGGGGTAGAAAGTGAGAGATTGACATCATAAAAGCAGGCCGAAGGATTAACCAAAGGTATCTTCTGGTGGTGCTAAATAGCATAAATCAAGGTACAGAATGACAATCTGCCATTGACTAAATATTACAAATTTGTAGCTAGCTCGGGTCTGATATGAGCAGGTTTCGTTTATATTCTATTGGTACATGGGTTTTCTAATCTTCCCGGGTCATATTTCAAGATTTTCTTTCCAATTAAATTAAAGTTTTGTAGTAGAATTTACTTGAGTGACTAGCAGGGTATTTTTCCGAAGTTTATGAAGGTTAGGATTTATAAAAAGAGGTGTAAGATGTAGGTTAGTGGAATTCCCCCCCTTTTTTCTCCATTTTCTTCTTTCTGTTCTCTAATCTGTAAAGTGAATTTTGTTGGGAAGGAGAGGATGTACTGAATGATTCAATACTGTTGTATTTTGGTATCAACACAAGCAAAAGCAGCCAGTGATTGTCTCAGTGAGCTCTATCTGTCTTTGTCTCTGTCTCTGTCTACCCCCTAAAATTTTCTTGTTATCCTATAAGCTGTCTGAAAGAATGTATTCGCTTGTGACATTTTTCTATACTAACTGGAACCACACGTCTTCTTTAGTATCCTGATACTCAATCTACTCTAATCCTGCTGGCTGCTGGCGGTTGGCTGTTAATCCTGCTGGCTGTTGGCTGTTGTTTTTAGATTTGAAAGACATTTGCCCTATGTAATGTGGATTCTTCATTTTACGTTGACGAAATGCTCTACTTATGTTGACATTTTGTCCGCTGCAGATGAGATCCCTTCAATATTCTTCTAATTTGTAGAGGATTGCTTTTGTGCAATTGTAGTACACAGCCATACAGGTGAGGTGGGTCGCACTTTTTTCATTTGGTGTCAAAAGAATTGATGTCCTAATAATTTTTTTTGATTCAGATTGTAAGGATTTCATGAGTGGCAATTTATCAACCATTCCTTTCATTTTCGTTTATACCAATTTCATTTTTCTCGGTTGTAAATATTTTAATAGCCTGGTTAGTGAGCTGCCACATTTATCAGGGACTCGACTCAAAATGTCTAGTTATTTTTTTCTTTCCTTCTTTTTGCTCCTTTTCCTGCTCATATTGGCTCGTTTTTTTTTTTATTATATTGATTAAACTACTGTTATGTTTTCATTCCCCTTATTTTTTTTTTCCTTCTCCATGACAGATTCTTTATTAGGTCTTCCTCGTTTTAATCTAATATATTTCACTCTTCTCCTAAAAATATTTTTGTTTTAATTTAATTTCTTTTTGATTACTTCTCCCGTTATCTAACAGAGAAAAATAAAAGGTAATAGAGGGATTATTATTATTATTATTATTATTATTATTATTATTATTATTTTGTTACTAATGGCCAATAAATTAGGCCTTGAATTTTTGTGTTATAGGCTCAATTATTCCAATTTTACTAGATGTCTCCAAAGAGACTATAGGGTTAATGTTTGAAAATATGCCGTACTATTCTATTAAGAGGAGTTGAATATTGGATGGTCTTTAAAAAGTTAGAATTCTTGTCAAAAATGGAAAGAAAAAAAAATACAATGTATGTGTGAATTTGTCTTGATGTATGTGTCATCAACCACGGCCGTCCGTACGGGGCAAATGACTCTTCATGGTAGCAGCGTTGTCTATTGCAGTAGTGTTAAGATTTGATGGTACAAATTTATATCTTTGACTAAATGAGCCTTTGAAATAAAATTGAGAGTATCAGATTGGAATTTTTATTGGGCCTAAGAATAAAGCCGAGATTTTGCTAAATGGAGTTCCACCAGATTTAGCCCTAAATAACTCCAAACAATTTAGTCCAATTTTAATTAATGGGCGAAATTCTTGCTCAATTTTTTGACTCATGAGGACCACTTTATTGATCAAGTATCCTACCTCACCCATTCAACCTATGAAGATTATAATCATCTATAATTAGACATGATAATAGGTTTATTTTATTCATGCACTTTAAAAAAAGGGCAAGGAGTCATTCGATTTAGATTAGGATCGAATTGATTAATATCAGGTAGTTTAAAGCCTATAGTCAATTATATAACATGGGAAATCAAATGATTTTTATCATTTTCATTTTCGAATTAGATTGATTTAAATTGGGTCAACACGAGTTAATTTCAGATTCACCAATATTTTCGCACTGTTGTCAGTTTGATATGTGTTTTTCTCGGTCTACCAACGTATGTATCCCACACGGCAATAGCACGCACAAGTTGATTAAATGGGGATCCTATTCATGTCATTTGTCGCATAACTCCCTCTAAAGTCTAAAACCAAAAACAAAAAAAGGTCGATTAAATTAAGTTGTACAGTGAGAACTGAGAAATTGGCGGTATATTTTTTGTTATTTTGGTTGGTAGTGATAAGACATAAAAGGTAGGACAAATTGGCACTTGGAAAATTCCCTGACCCTCTCTCCAGTCTGTAGCCTGTAGTCTCTAGTTTCCAGATTCCGCCCCCCTTCCTCCACTTTCCTTCCTCAAGACTCCCCCATTAGCACTAGTTCACCGCGTAATCTAATGGAGTCCACGTCACAAAGTGGTGGGACCGGAAAGTTTACCTTCGGAAGACAGTCATCAATGGCGCCGGACCGAGATACGGATGACCCGAATCGGAAGGTGGTTGAATCGGATGATCCGTTTGAGATGGACGAGGGGGTGAGATTGATGTTTTTGGCGAATGAGGGTGATTTGGATGGGATTAATGAGGTTCTGGATTCTGGAATTGATGTTAATTTTAAAGATATTGATTCCAGGACTCCACTTCATGTTGCTTCTTGCCAAGGCCTCCCGAATGTTGTCCAGTTGTTGCTCGAGCGTGGTGCGGAGATTGATCCCAAGGATCGTTGGGGCAGCACTGTCAGTATTGCTGTTGTTGTTGTTGTTGTTGTTGATGATGTTGCTATTGTTGTTGTTATTGTTATTGAACTCACTTTGTTTCGCTATATTGAACAGCCCCTTGCAGACGCAATTTATTACAAGAACCAAGAAGTAATCAAGCTTTTGGAGAAACATGGTGCAAAGCCTATGCATGTCCATAATTCTCGTGAGATCCCAGAATATGAGATTGATCCCTGTGAGCTCGACTTTTCCAACAGCGTTGACATTACGAAGGTTGATTGCTGATGAATTCTCTCTTTTTTATGCCCAAGAATTTCCCATTTTTATTGCAAGTATGTTTATATATTCACTGTGTACATTGCTTATATCTTGGAGAAGACATGGTTTATGAATTTTCCAAGGATATCTTAGCACCAAATATACTGCTTTTGTTGGTAACATTGGGCAGCGGGGATAAGTTTCAGCTGGCAGCATGACCACTTAGGATAGTGCCCAAATGTGTTTAGTGTGACTTATGTCAAATTGTTGCAAGAATTAAGGAACGGAGGAAGTATAATTTAGTTGCGAAATAACTCCTAAGTGTTGGTTATGGGATCTTGGACTTCCAGCCTTATCATTTTCTTGTTCATCAAAATCAGGGTACTTATCGCATTACTTTGTGGCGTGGGATTGAAGTTGCTGTAAAAACACTTGGAGATGATGTGGTGATGGATGAAGAAAAAGTGTGAGTTGATCCTGCAATCTCATTTATATCTCTTCTTTTCATTGTTTTCTAGTTTTTGCTCTGATTACCTATTATTTTCCTTTGTTGGTCTTACAGAAAAGCATTTATAGACGAGTTAGCGCTACTCCAAAAGATACGCCACCCGAATGTTGTGCAATTCCTGGGAGCTGTGACACAGAGTAGCCCGATGATGATCATCACAGAGTACTTGCCTAAGGTCTTCCTTTTCATATTGTTTAAATCGTAATAAATTTTGTTTGCTTTGTTTGTAGTAATAGAAATTCAAAGTTGCTACAGATATTTGATGTGTAAAGATTTGGTTTGGTGGGTTTAAGTATTGTATTCACTTTCATATTCAAACTTACACTGTTTACGCAATGTTTTTCCTTTCTCAAATGCTAGATTTGTCGCATGAACTTCATACTAATGATAATCAAACTGAGAATTTTCCCCAAGTGTGTGTGGTTTGGACTTTTTGACAAATGGCCTGGTCGAAATAAGGGTGACAAAATTTCTCTGACATTCCGCTTCTAAATGTAGTAGGAGTTGTTGATAAGGAGCATGCCACTTTATGAAATATAATTATCTTTGTAATTTCTCTCTAGTCTCATTACTCTTAGTCTTCAGGAATCTTCCAGGTTCATCTTTTATTTGATGTACTATGTGATTTGCCTGCATCTTATGTCATGTGTAGGGCTACTTGTCTTTGTTTGATGAACCTTTTTTGCTTTAATCTCATTTCTTTTTCTTTTTCTTTTTCTTTAGCAGATTTAAGTCTATACTTTATGTGTGTGTTTCTATGCAGGGGGATCTTCGTGCTTTTCTGAAACGGAAAGGTGCACTGAAGCCATTAACTGCAGTGAAATTTTCTCTCGATATTGCTAGGTAGCTTCTCTGGCCTGCATGGAAATTAAACTGCACACGTCTTTATTCATACTTTTGTGCTTTAAGCATAATGTACTCAATGAACAGCGAAAAAGAGAGGGGGTAGAAGACAGTTTGCTTGTCTCTTTCTCTCACTTTTTGTATCTTCTTATTCCCTTATTTCAAATACATCGTTAGATCCCTATGGTTTCCTATTGTAAATAAATGACATGGTCTGTCCATCAAATTCTTGATGACGAAGAATCTATTATGGTTTTTTAGTACCTTCTGATGAGCATAAAGTAACAGCAATCAAATAATGCATATCTTGATATAATGCGATGCTCCCTTTCATTGGTTACCAAAATATGAAGCATTGGCCATTGGATCAATGAAGCCTTATTGGGATACTTGACTTAGGCTTAGTTTAACCTAGTTCTAGATGTTACTCTTTTGTCAGGCAAAGTCCTCTTCTTGATCAGAATTAGCTCTTCTTGCTGAGGTCCTCAATCAATAATATTGAATGACGTTTAGGTTTCTTTTAATTAATCTTTTTCCCATCAAGAATTTTTATAATTACCCGACTGCTAGGAAATATTGTTTAGAGCAATTCGTATGTTTAGTCTTTGACTAGGGGAGAGACCATGTATTGGTAAATGAAATGATGTGGATTGTATATGTTTGTTTGTGTTTTGGCCTCTTTTACTTATTACTCTTTGATCTGGACTAAGGGAATACAAGAAACACCAATTTTCTTCGTTGTCTGTTGGGTGTGGATTATGTTGTAAAGATTAGGAATTCAGAACTAACTTTGTCATGTGGATTTTCTGTTCTTTAATTTAAGGTAAATAGGCAAAGTGGGGAGCATTTTCATATTACCTAATCTCTTAGGTCAAATGTAGGATTGATAAAGCTCTTTAGTTTTGAACTAAAAAATAATAAATTTCTAGATTCACGCAATTGTTTATACGTCACACTTCCTCTTGTGTGATCTCCTTACTTTTAAACATTTGATTCCTGGAAAGTTAGGTTAAAGATTTGTTAGTCTGTGAATCATGCTGCAGGTGGGCTCTGCAATTGCATGATATACTTGTTAAGTTTTCTGAGATATTGATGGACATACAAATTGGAACAAGTTTCAGCTGTAGATTTGATAGATTTTATATTTCAGGGGAATGAATTACTTGCATGAGAATAGACCAGCAATTATACACCGTGATCTTGAGCCATCGTATGTCTTTCTAACTTTATTTTTATCTGGATTTTCATTGTCGTGTCATTCTTTTGAAAATTGTAAAGCTATGCAAATTGGAAGCATTCTTACTCTATATTGGTTAAGATGGCAGAAATATACTGCGGGATGATTCTGGGCACCTGAAAGTTGCAGATTTTGGTGTGAGCAAGCTGCTGAAAGTCTCAAAGATAGTTAGGGAACATGAGCCTCTGTGGTGTCAAGAATTTTCATGTGAGTCATTTCCCTTGAATTTTTTTCTGGTGGTCAATTCTATGGTTATTTATTGTTCCATACTGTACAATGTTGTCTATGTATGTATGACTATATGAGGAATCTATTGTTTTGAGCATCAGATGTGATTATTGGATGTGAAAATCCATTCATGTTTACAGAAGCCTCCTCCTGAGATGAGACAAGAGGTAAAGATGAGAGAGTAGTCACTGGACCAGTAGAAAGGATAAATAGGATTGGTGTATCATGATTGTCTTACACTTTTTAGGATTACCCCTGTGTCCAAAGTTTTGAGTCAGACACTCAAATATGCAGCCTCTCCCATACCTGGCTCTCATATCCATGTTTGGATAACATAGGCTTAGAGGAGTACTGAGGTTGTTTGAGA
Source organism: Dysphania ambrosioides (assembly GCA_026401315.1). Classification (NCBI taxonomy): domain Eukaryota; kingdom Viridiplantae; phylum Streptophyta; class Magnoliopsida; order Caryophyllales; family Amaranthaceae; genus Dysphania; species Dysphania ambrosioides. The sequence continues at coordinate 2,579,897 of CM048672.1, forward strand.
GATCCATACAAAAATTTAATGACTGAATCAAGGAACTTGTTTGCCAAATCATCAGATAGGTGTTATTTTCCCATCTCTCTCTCTCTTGAAAGCAAAGGAACAATAGTGACTACAACAGTTCACTAAGATCTGAATCACAAAGTGTTCACTCAAGGGAGTAGGCAAAGAGCAGTTGGGAAATACATGAACTTTTTATAGAGGTAACTAAAGATTCGAAAGAGGATCTGCTACTTGTTTATACATTTGTTTGATAGGATTTGTGCTTGGGGTGCTTAATTTGACCCACTCCTACCTATTTGCTTCTTAAAACTTCTTAAGGTACCTCATTTCTCTCACAATTCGCTGATTGATTTTTGCACATTTCTCGTGCACATCAGGTGTCTCCTCTTGATGAAACTGAATTATCATTGATCTATCTGATTCACTTTATTTTGTCTCTTGTAGTTATATTGCAATATCCGTCGAATTTTGTTTTTAATCATCTTTGCTGCACCTATCTTCAATGAACTGAATTTCTCAAAAATTTATAGAGTTATGAGGTGCATTGTAGTTCCTTAAATTTTATTTTTTCCTATTCTATCCTGGTTCTCAAAACCATTATCTATATGTTGCCTGGCAGGGAGATATGGGGCTCCAGAGGTGTTTAAAAATGAGGAATATGACACAAAAGTTGATGTTTTCTCATTTGCCTTAATTGTCCAAGAAGTAAGATTCTAGCTTTTCTTTTTTTTTTTTTTTTTCTTTTTTTCATTCTATCTAAGATGCTGGCAGGCTATGCAGTCTGTCAAAGATTTTTAATATCAGTGAATAACTTGCTTTGAGTCATTGATGGAGTTGTTTACATTGCACTTGCTTTGAATCATTTACTTAAATTGCACTACTCTTAAACAAGGAAAAGCTGTATAGATTATGTTGATCACTACTGCCAAACGCCCAAATATGATGAAATATTCTCCCCAGGCACCATGATGCATCCGAATCTTAGTCCCTTCTTATCTCTTATATGCGCCTGTTTATTGCATAATTGTTAGTAGCAATGTAGGGGTATTCTAAGCATAACTACAAAATATCACAGTATAATGCACTTGTTAAATTTTGTCTATTTTCTTAATCATATCATTTTTTTTGTCTTTACCAACAATTGGTATTTGGGATGGAGAGGTATTATTTTAACTACACCTTGAGACTATTCAATTTGGGATTTGTGGAAAGCATGAGCTCGCACATGCAGTTGTTAAAGAGTTACTTTGCCAACTAGAGCTCTCTCTTGAGTAGGGATGGCAATGGGTACACGACCCGATCCAGACCCAGTCAAAACCGACCCATTTTCAGGGTCTGGGTCTTCTTTTTATAGACCCATTGGATCCAGGTCGGATATGGGCCTAAATGTCCTTGAGTCGGTTATGATTTAGACCCATATCCGACCCATGGACTTGCTCATTAAAAAAAATAATATAAAAATAAAATTAAATCTAAACTTAATCTCTATTTTTCACTTTGCACAGCCGACAACCGTCCTCTTCTACTATTATATTTTGTCATTTTTTGTGTACTTAAACCTTTTTGAATTGTAAACTTCCAATATTTTGAAGTTAAGACTAGGATATGATGGATTATTTGTTGAGTTGTAATTTCAAATTCTTTTTCATTTAATTAATAGTTTTCTCAAGGGTTTACAACATTACATTCATTTGACTTAAAAAATTACGAAAAAATATTTTAGATGGGGATGTTAGGGGAATTGCTTTTCCTAGATTTGTCCCTCCCTAATTTACTCTTATTTTAGGTTTGGTTTTCTTTTTGTTATTTGTTTGATTGTTTTTCTGTTTCGGCTTTGCCTCTTTTGGAATAAAAAAAAAATATATTACGAAAATACATCCAATTATGAAATATGAGAATAATAAGCACATAGAAATAAAAATATGTTAAGGACCCATTTTAGACCCGAAACCCATTAAATCTAGTGGATCTGGGTAAGGGTTTGAAATTTTAGGACCCAGTGGGTTTGGGGCGGATATTGGTCTAATTTGAAAAAGATGGGTTTGGGTCTGGATTCAATTAGACCCGACCCATATCTGACCCATTGCCATCCCTACTCTTAAGGTATACCTAATGGGCTGGAAGGATAGATTGCTTGGTTTACTTTGAAGTTTGGTATTTTTTCCCTTAAGTATCACATTTTCAATGATATTAAGGGCTTTAAAGCACCTCATTATTTTGTGGCACATCCGATTTCCCGAGGCTTTGGTGCTTTCACATTTTGGAAACTGAAACTCCCAAGCATCTTTCATAGGTGTTTTAGTAACACCTCATTATTTTGTGGCACATCCGATTTCTCGAGGCTCTGGTGCTTTCACATTTTGGAAACCGAAACTCCCAAGCATCTTTCATAAGTGTTTTAATTAATGGAATGAATTAGGTGATAAGTAATTTGTATGCCACATCGTAAGCTCACCATTTACAGTATGTTGTTGAAATCACTGGTCCTTTGACACATCTATGACCAAGAGACCAAGATATTTTTTTAAATTTGGAGCATCTTGTATATCATATCCATTAGTATGAAAATCTTATGATCTGAATATTTCCTCTAGACACATGCTTTAGTGTCTATGAGATCCTTAGCTATCATGTATTTGTGGAATTGGTCCCCTTGTCATTTTTTATCTGTGCTTATCCGTGTAACAGTCTTACAATCTTAAAACTGTGGTGTGCAAGTGTTTTTCTTACTGAATGAGTGGGAATTAGGTTGAATGGAAAGATGTTTTCTAGCTCATTAGACATCTGGAATTGATGATCTTTTTTTCCTCTTTGGGGGTGATCTCTTATCATATATCTAAAGATACGACAGATCTGGTGAATTAATTGGATCTGTTTTTTTTCACTTTTGGGACCATTCCATTTTGTTATGGCAATCACAGGCTCAGCCATTTAACCAAAATATTTTGCTTAGTTGCATGGGATATTGAAGCGTAACTTTATGCTTTCCAGTTTCTTAATTGCTTTTGGTTTGCTGCCTTACGTGTGTCCAGATGATTGAAGGTTGTCCTCCCTTTGTCTCAAAGCAAGAAGAGGAAGTAGCTAAGGCATATTGTTCAAATGAACGTCCACCTTTTACAGCTCCAGCTAAAAATTATGCTCTTGGTTTAAAAGAGTAAGCATCCAGGTTTTATTTTTCTTTATCAATAATTTGGAAAAGAGCTGCATCATTCTTTTGTCTTTTCCTAATCTTGTGAGATTATGGTTAAGATCTTAAGGAGGTTCTAGTATCAAAATGCAATGAGCAAGGGTCGGATATGCATCCATTATTTTGGGTTGTAGTGCTTGGTTGAAACATTATCTGCTAGTTCTTTTATTCATGTCGTCTAATTGGTTTATGACCAGATATGTTGTTTGGTGATAACTATGCGTAACTGTTATATTTTGTAGTTACTTGTTGAAGCTTCTCGCTCTTTCAATGGAGTTTGCTAAAGTGTTTATATCTTGGTATTAGTTGTTTTTCTGTATTTTTCGTATTATATGTGTGTGCCAGTATTGGTGCATAGCTCCTGCCTAGTAGTTAGTGTCATGCAAAATCTTTTCATTTTGAATGGAAACTTTCCATGTTTTAGGGGGCGTTTGGTTCAAAACCTGGTTATAGGTTTGGAATGAGGAATGAAACCAAGGTGGTATGAGGTTAGAACTTGATTTATAATACCTTGTGTTTGGCCATGTATAGCGGCCATGTATAGGAATGTATGGTTTTTCTAATGCGTAGAGAATAGGTATGAGCTATACATTCCTCCTGTACCTTATGTTTGTTTGAGAAAATTCTATTTTCTAAACCCATACCTCAAACACTCAAAGTATGGGTTTAGAAACTTTAGAGAGGTGGGTAAGGTTCATATCTATCCTCTAGGTATCAAAATAAAAGCATTCATTTCTATACACAACCAAACACAAGGTATTAAGTATCAAGTTCCAACCCCATACATCCTTGGTTTTATTCCTCATTCGAAATCCATATCAATATCAAGTTGCAAATTAAATGTCTCCTTTTCTTGGAAGAAAGATAAGTCTTGGGTTAAATTTTGGTGTTTTCAATCTACAATATAAGAAAAAAACCGTAAGCTGGATGTGGAGAGTATAGTTTTGCACTTAGAACTCGCTGGATCAACTAGCAAAAGTTGAATTTTGCAATCTTAAAACGTCACCCAAAGAGTTGCTAAGGATTTTGGAGTGGTCTCTCCTGAACTCACTAGGTATTAGATGAAGAATACAAATGTTTCTGGCTTGCACAGACCTAAAACTTCAATGATTGATGTATTGCCCACCACTTTGTATTTTGTTGAAAGATTGTATGCTGTATAAAACTATTTAGTTAGGTCTTTTTGTGGCACTGTTTGAGGGGCTACCAGACATAAATACGTCAACATTTCCTGATACCCCCTACCAAGGCTTCCGGACTACTTGGGGTAAGAAGGGTGGGTTGGATGTGCGCAACACTGTTTGTGGTAATCAAGAGGCTGTTGCAAAATAAAATCTTGATCTGGTATGCAATGACTGCATTCTACATGAGATGCATAAAATGGAGACAGTATATATAATGGACAAGACATTGAATATAGGGTTTAAAGCAAGAACATCTCTGCAACAAAGGTGAGGGGAAAAAAAAGCAATAATAGCACTCAGTATGGCTTTGCCATTAGTGGATTGGAAAGGGTGATGGTTTATACAGCCTTACCTCAAATCAATCACAGCTACGCTGTAACTGAAGAAGAGAAGTATCATAAAAGTTACATAAAAGGATTATCTTCGGATATATAAAGCTAGATGTAGATCCGATCTGCAAAGACGAAATGTTACGTAGTTTCTCACTGTTATTCGAAAGACTTCAAGAGTTCATTGTTGGCTTTTCTCTTTCCTTCATTTGAGTGGGTCGAATATAATGAATTTTGCCTCCATTGGATGAAAATATTTAAATTGGTTCTACATAAGATGGACTTACACAGTTACACCTACATGCTTTAAATTAATAGTTAAGCCCTGATAAAGGTTTTGTTTCGTAAAAAATATTTTCTTTCTTGGTTTGTCTTATCATTTCGTGGCTTTTTGACTACTCTAGTCTAGACATTCTAACTTTTGTTTTGCACTGATGTTCTTCGTTGACTATGTATCTTCAGAGTGTAAAATGGTGTCCAGTAGAGCAGAGGGCGCACAATGAATTCCCTGCTAAAGAAATTTTGGAATATGATGTCTACTTTGCTTACTTGTTTATTTTTTGCAGATTAATCGAGCACTGCTGGAACGATAACCCAATGAAGAGACCCACATTCAGACAAATAATAAAGAGGTTGGAGGAAATCGAACAAGCATTGGATCGTAAGAGACGCTTTAAGGTGAATTATTCTACATTTTGGTTACTTATTCTTTTGCCATTCAGTTTTGTTCAAACTATATGTTTAGGATTCTGTTCTGCAATAGGGAAACAAATGAGGGATCAATAGTTTTTGCTTCTTTCAAAGTCTCAAGAAATGCGGAGGGGATTGGCCAGAGCTATCTCTATGGGGTTTTGGGCTCTCAGATGATTTAATATTACTCATCGTTGGAATGGTTCAGTGAATTTAGGGATGTTTTTATTTGTTAAGTTATTGTCCTCCTGAACTGATAGTAATCAATGTAGACCTAATCGGTAGATCCTTAGAATCATGGTTTGGGTTTGCAAAACTGATATATTCAATTATGTTTTGAGTTATGGAGTATTGATCTAGTGCATACCGCAAGTTTCCAACTAGTGAGCTAACACCTTAAAATTAGAGATTTTTTCTTATTTTGCTAGCATTCTGTTGTGCTCTGGCATATGGGGAGGGGCATAATAGATGGTGCAGTACAAATCAGTTAGTAGTATCGTTACGAGGAAGATAATTATAAGTTAGTTCCATGTATCAAAATACGCCCCTAGGTGTGCTGAAGCGCTAGGCCATAAGGGTAAGGATCTTTCTACTGTTAAGGTGAAGCACCCCTGAAGCGCACAAGGCGCACCCAAAGCTCATGAGGCACACCTGAGGTGCATGAGAGGTAGGCGCCACATAACCTCTTTTAATTTTATTGTATATTGAGTTAGTTAAAGGAGCAACAAAAGCAGATTAGCGAGAGAAAGGGCATGATGAGTATTGAGCTTTTCTTAACATTGAGTTAGATAAAGGAGAAACAAGTGCAGATTAGTGAGAGAAACGGCTTGATGAGTACTTATAAGAGTTCTCTTTAGCTTTTAGATTGTTAATTAGGAGATAATGTAGACTCTCAATAGCTTGAATACCCTCTTATTCTATAGTTTCAGTTTATTAAAGCAAATCACCCACTTATTTGGCATTTTTTCCAGTTTATAACAGATTCCTCACACCTATTTTTCCCTACTTTATAGTAGGGATATTTCTGGTTTTTACTAGTACATATGAGTTTTGCATTGTAAAACTTTGTGAGGTGATATCTCTTCATCCTCTTTATTGGACAGTCTGGACCTTGTGGATGCTTTCGGATCCTGGAGAAGTGGGGCAAAAGAAGTAATATTGATTCGGGCAGCCACTCATCTACCTCAATAGTTAGATGATGACTTACTAATCTTCATGTCCAAAGTAATTTAAGTGATTTTGTACATCCAAGCTCTTTTCCTGATGCGGGCTGCTACAGCTGCTTATCTTCCAGTAATCTTTTCACTCGCCAAGATTTTTCTTTCACTTAGTATGGAACTTTGGTGTAATAAACTAAGAAGATCCTTTAGTTAAATTAAATTGCTGAATAGGCTGTACTCCTGTATATATGAGTCCATGATCTATGGGAGGCAGATTTTATGATATCCATATTTCAAGTGAAAGATGCATGATCAGACTAGTCTATACTTAAAGGATAACAAAATGTACGTCTTCTTGTGACATCGGTAGTTCTATTATTGGTCTTACTTGTATATTTGAAGGAATGTAACTCCAATCGGTTCTATTGTTAATTAGGGATGCATGATAAAAGCATTCGATTATGCATGAGTATACAATTTGGTTCTTTGAAGAAAATGTGCCATAAATTAGTTTGTCTTTACTCTTTTTTACATTCTTTTTCAATTATACTCCGTCTTTCATTTTATTTTGATTGTAATATAATATTTTTACCTTCTCCATTACTACTGTTAATTTGGTTGGCATTCATTATATCTATAGCTATCAATTTGGGTACAAATCTAGTCATGTCGGGTTTTGGGTTATATTTGGACTGGGTTATATTAAGTCAAGTTTTTATTGGGTCAAGTTCTTACCTTAGTTTGGATTTAGCTCAGATCAAGTTATATTGGATTATTTACCCTTTTGGATACAAGTTGGGTTTGTTTCGACCAATCTGGATTCGGTTCAATTGCGGGTTTTGATTTTACTAAGTCGGGTTTTAACTGGGTTTGTGGTGGGTAATTTCATGTCGGGTTGGATAATTATCAAATTAGATAAGTCGGATAGTACCGACATTGACTCAATATTTGGGACATTAATCAAATCTTTCAGGTTCAAGTCTGAATTTGTTTGAATGACTAATATGACGAAACATTAAGTTTTAGAAGAAATTCTACCCCTTACAAAATGTTTAATCAAAGTTAGGTCAAATAATTATTAAATGGGAAGTTATATTATGTAAATCACATTTTGGGAAAGAAGATTCATCTTTTTGGAAAAAATAAATTTGAGAAAACATGTATATCTAATAATCTGATTCATACATGAGATTTGTAACAAAAAAACTTATTTTAGCAAGGCCTTATCAAATTATGTTAGTTAGTTGAAAGTCATTAAGATGTATTATTTGATCCATTATACACTTTATATATATATTTCTCCAAAATCAGGTTATTAATTATTACGACTTAGTAATTACAAGTTGAATTAACAACGAATCAAAATAAAACGGGTCATGGGTTACAATATGTTAGGTTCATAACAGGTTATCTCGAGTTATAATATGTTTCGGTTATAACCAGGTCGTGTGTCATTAAGGGTTTGCATCATTGTCAAGTCGATTTTAGTCGGTTATCGGTTTATGTCGGGTTAGGTCTAGGTTTGGATTTGGGTAAAATAATATAAGATAAAGTCAGTTGTCGGTTAATATCAAATCGAGTTCAAACCGAGTTACATGTTGACAATTTCACATAAAAATGGCTATAGATCGGGTTTAAATTGTTGCTGGTTTGGCTCAGGTCAATTTTTGACAGCTCTAGATATCTATGTAATGAGTTATTGGAACTATATGGCTGATAATTCAATCCTCTTTTGTCTTTTCCGGTTTTTATTCAAGCAACAAAACTTTTGTAAGACATGTTTCAAATAACTACTTTACGTAAGACATGGATCGAGATAATTGTATGATTTGAAAAGAAATAACAATAAACTTGTACATGAAGATAATTGTATGATATAACTGAATTTTTTTTTTTTTTTTTTTTTTTTGGAGATCATGCAATGCTACATGAGATTGAATGGTGATGGCACGTACGACGACTATCCATGAGAATTGATGGGTTTATTTCAAGTTTTCTTAACCATAATTAAATTAGTTTACACCCTTATCTTAAAACAACAATCGGGTGCAACTTATTGAAGAATGCATGTAAAAGAAATTCCAATTACATAATTATCATCAATCAACATATATACTGATTTGTTGGTAGTTTGTAGTATTGGTGGAGGTCTACATTATATGTGCTATTTTAATCATAATGATTATAATAAGTCCTGTAGTGTATTCCGCTAAGACAACTCCATTGGTATTTATATGACAGAAACATAGAAACTAAGGCTTATGGTACAATATTCGTATTGCCTTACAATGCATGTTGTGCGCCGTAGTTCTCAATACTTGGGACTTGAACTCTTGGAGATCAAGAGCCCATTAAAAAAAGGAATGCTATGAGAAATTGAGAAGGTTCCACTTCTAAAATTTTGTTTTTCTTCTATAAGATTTTTATTAGAAGTTTAGTTGATGACTTTTTTAATTTTATTGTGGAGCATGTTGGTAACTCATATACTTGCAGTATTCAACTATGACAATGTTAATCATAGTAAGCAAAAAAAAAAAATTTGAAATTTGACCTAGTTTTTTAAATATATAATGATGTAAAAATTTTGTCCCAACATTAGTGACCATAATTCCATTTCATTTTGTCCCAAGCAAAAAAGTCACTTCAGTGAAATAATGTTTTGAGTAGCATTGATTAATAAAAATATCTGCATATATTGGATCATGAATAATATTAGACAGTTCTAAATTTTAGTATAAAGCTAAGCTAAATGATCATATATATATATATATATATATATATATATATATATATATATATATATATATATATATATATATATATATATATATATATATATATTAATGTACCTTTTAAATACAAATATATTAGTATTGAACTTTTTCTAATTCATATCAGATATAAGTTATATCAGGATATTGATATATCATATATAAGTATTGTTATATCAGATATAACTATTGTTGTTATATCAAATATAACTATTATTATATCAGATATATAAATATTAAAGATATAAAAATACAGAAAAATATACATAAATAAGATACTACCTCCGATTATTAAAAGTTGTAACATTTACCATATTTGAATACTCAATATAAGATGCAATATTTTTACTTTTTTTTTTTACCCTTTTTAGTAACTTTTTGGGGAAAAAGGTCAACTATCACTTTTAATTATTTATATTCTCTGTCTACTTTATCACATGCATATCTCCTAAACACCATTAAAACTGGAGGTAGTATTAAAGGTCATTTTAAAATTAATCGATTACGTGGCGTACCATATACACTAATAAACTATGCCACGACACTTGATAGAAACTTGTGCTTCCGAATGACACTCATATGCTTTCAAAGTTTAGCTTTAATAATTAATGATTGATTGATTAATAATTATAAATTTAATGAGTTGGGTGATGAAAATCTAGCATTATATAGACGGACCATATATATATGCATCTAGTAAGGAGTTGCCTTTCTGGGAGCTGATCGAGATACAGGAAAAATATTGCATCACTTTATTCTAAATCTAACATACTTTTTGCTTCGTCAACCTCTTTATAAGCATATATATCTGCATATGATAGATAATATTCCTTCCTTGCTCTGATTTTACCTTTCTTGTTGGTTGGGGCAGTGCAAGGCTTAGCTTTGGTGTAACCCAACAATTATCCTTTGCTTGATAGTATGAATAGTTAGCCTGTCAACCCAGAAAATCCCAACTTCTCTATTAAAGCATATTAACCTCCCTCTGCTCTTCTCAATCGGAAGACGAAATCTGTAACAAGAAGTTGCATGCAATGGGTTTTCTGGCTACAATTGGCATGAGTTTCGACGCACTTATTGGGTTAGCATCTGTTTCCCATTTCTAGTTTACAAGTTGATTGCTCCATACTCGAGAAATTTTCTCATATATATGACTAAAGTGAATATATATATGGCTGTTGTTGTGCAAATTCAGGCCTGGGCTGATGCTTCTGTATCCCCTGTAAGTTATGCTTCAATGGACTAGCTTAGCTATCTCCTCGGCAGAATATTATTTTTCAGAATGATGCATTTTGTATGTTGATACGGCTGCTATGTATTCAACAGGTATGCATCGATGCGTGCTATAGAGAGCCCATCATCTCTGGATGATCAACAATGGCTCACATACTGGGTTCTTTACTCATTGACGACTCTCTTTGAGCTTTCTTGTTGGAGACTCCTTCAATGGTGTGTGCGCGTGTGCATGTGCGTGTGTGTTTATTAATCTGTACATGTTGAAAAATGTTCTTGAAAAATGTTGCAGGCTTCCTTTCTGGCCGTATGTAAAGCTCTTGTTTTGCATGTGGTTGGTGCTTCCAATCTTCAATGGCGCTGCGTTCATCTATGAGAATTATGTCCGCAAATATGTGAAGCTTGGGCTGCCAGTTAACCCCAACTACCCTAAGGGTCACCGTCAAATGCTCCAAATGATGTCTCTTGATGCCCGGAGATCTGTTGAGCGCTACATTGAGAGATATGGACCTGATGCATTCGAGCGAGTTGTTAAAGCAGTAAGATGCAGATGTTTTGTTTATAAGAAGCAAATGTTTTTGGATATAATATCGATCTATATTGCTATTTCTTTGGCTAATATGGTTTACAAAATAATGCAGGCTGAGAAGGAGGCAAAGAGGCAAAGCTAAGGAATTTTTATCAAGAAGCTTTATCCAATTGTACATTTCACTCATACAACTTTGTTATTACAGAAATGTATATATGAAACAATTCTAAGAAATTGTAAAAATCAATATCTATGATCCTCAAAAGAGAATGTAACTCAAATATGTGGAATGAGAAATATGACATCACCTATCATTGACATATTCTTGTTCTAACTTTACAAACTGCCATCATTCAATCTTCTACCCCAAAGCCAAGACAACAATTGCATATTATTTATGGAACTCTATTTAACTTCTCAAAATTTGACCCTATATAAGAAAATTGTTGGAATAAATGCTTGAAATTGAGACATCTCATATAGAACATAAGTATTCAAACCATTATTCCAACTACATTTTCTTGTTATTATACAAAACTAATGTAAATATATTTGAATTTTGAGGCTCCTCAAATTTGGAGGCCCTGTTCCATCGAACACCCTGTACATGCCCAAAACCGCCTTTGCTTTTACCCATTCTAATCTCCTTTTTCTAACTGAAAATACGAACCATCAATCTATCATGTTTCCATATTAAAACAAAGAAAACAAATGCATCACCTCATTCCTTTTTATAGCCCATTCACTTCGTCTTGAACAAGGACGACCCTGTTGCATAATTTGTGTGGAGGGAAGGGAAGGTGCACACCATGGCGCAATGCTCAAGGACCTTTTCTTAACGTATAAGCAATAGAAAAGAAATTGTTTACTTGTTGATGCACAATCCAAAAAACGGACAGTACCTGTGTCGTGGTAACCACTGACCTAAAAGACTATTCTGCGCTACCTCCCGGTGCAGTAGACAAGAAGCGGTTGCCCTGCAGGATAAGCACGACGTCGGAGTTTATGTGCACTCAAAAACCCGACTAGAACTCGAAATATTTGCCTAGAAAACAGAAAACGAAGTTTAGGTTTTTGAAGAAGAGAATGAGAAAAATGTGTTGTATATTTTTACTGAAGAGAAACCGAGTATAAATAGGTAACAAAGGGAAAACGGCTAGCAGAGAAAATCGTCCAAATGTATGTGTAGCAATAAACAAGGGAATTTACGGCCAGACAAATCCCAACAGTCAAAACTATAATCAAGGAATAAAATGTTGGAATCCCAACAGTCAAATCCGGAATAAATAAGAAATATTCACTGACAAAATTTCTCTAAAAAGATAAAAGAGACCCACATCTGTGCATTCCCCAAGATCGCAAGTCCCTAGGCCCAAGGCTTGAGCCCAACCAGGTCTGGCTCGGCTTAGCTTGGCTCGTACGCGTATGTGTGTGCCACATCATCCACCTCAAAGGCACTCAACTAAGTAGTGTTAAGACACTACAACATATAAACAAATAGTAAACTCTTCCCCCCAACCAATGTGGGACTCTTAACATTATCTCGTTTTTAAAACAAGAACTTCCAACAATCTCCCAAGGATTAAAAGATATGAAAAAGAAGAAAAGAATGATTTTGGGCAAAACAAAACAATTGCATAAGTGTCAATGTCTCATGACTTGAATTAACACATAGTGGACATCAAGCTATGATCCCTTACCTACCAAGTGACTTTCATCTTGAACTCAATAAGGAGTTAGGGACCCGTCACTTTAAGCCACATAATTGAACATGTATAATATTCTGAAATTCCGTGAATAAAGGTGACGCATTATACTGGCCATACGTCTAAGCTTGCATGCTCATAGGTGCTCTAGAGTATAAGCCAACAAAATACTCATAGGAAGCGGCCACACTTCCACACCTAAGTAGGTGAATCCCATCAAGTGTGAGCTACAACATACCTCCAAAAATATGGATATGGGTTCATTAAGAGCCATATGCTCAACCTCTTTCTCATTTGTAGCTAAGCACAAACCAAACATCTAGAGATGGACAAAAAATAAAAATTGTGCTTGCAAATTATTATATAATGTTCCCCTTTGAACTTATAGTGAGTAGGAGTTCACCATTTCACAATTCATACAACGGGCTTTAGCCCCATCTCTTCCGATGTTTCCAAAACTAGTTTTCTACATAGGCCTTTAGTCAATGGATTCGCAATGTTCTTTTCGGACTTAACATAGTCCAGTGATATCACCCCTTCGGACAACAAAATTTCTGACAGCCTTATGTCTCAAACAAATGTGTCTCTTATTCCCATTATAGGCATGGTTGTGAGCAACAACAATTGCAACTTGCGAAGCACAATGAAGTGCAACTGAAGGAGCTGATTTTCCCCACAATGGAATATCAGCAAGCATGTTCCTCAACCATTCCGCCTCATGACTTGCCAACTCAAGAGCAATAACTCAGATTCCATAGTAGACATAAAAGTACAAGATTGCTTACAAGATTTCCAAGATACGGCTCCACCCCCAAGAATGAAGACATAACTACTTGTGGAGTTAACATCATCATTGTCGGATACCCAACTGACATCACAAAAACCCTCCAAAACTCCAGGAAATTTGGAGTAGTGCAAACCCCAATCTATAGTACCCTTAAGGTACCTAAGCAATCTCCTTAGCGGAATCCAATTATCGCTACTTGGGTTATGAGTGTACCTACTCAACCAACTAACAGAATAAGCAATGTTAGGTCTAGTGTAGTTCACAAGAAACATAACACTACCAATGATTCTAGCATATTCAGACTGATCAATTGAATTACCATTATTTTTCTTTAGGTGGAAGCTCGAGTCATATGGGGTCTTAACCGGATCGACATCAAAGGAGTTAAATTTTTTAAGAAGTCTTTCAACATAGTATGACTGATTAAGACAAATGCCATTTGGAGCCCTTTTGATTTTTACTCCCAAAATCACATATGCCTCACAAATGTCTTTCATTTCGAAATTCGAACTCAAAAACCATTTTGTCTCATTTACTCGATCCAAGTCAGTCCCAAAATTAACATGTCATCCACATAAAGACAAATAATCACACAACCAAGACTATCATGCTTAGAATAGACACAAGAATCACCTTCATTAACTTGAAAACCATTACCAGTCATAGTCTTATCAAATTTTTCATGACATTGCTTTGAGTTTGCTTAAGCCCATACAATGACTTTACTAACTTACAAACCTTGTTTTCTTGGCCCAGAACAACGAACCCTTCAGGTTGAACCATGTAAATTTCCTCATCCAAGTAACCATTCAAAAATGCAATTTTGACATCCATTTGGTGAACAACAAGATTAAAAACGCAGGCAAGAGAAATTAAAGTCCTAATGGTTGCAATTTCAGTGACAGGGGAGTAAGTATCAAAATAATCAATGCCAAACTTTTGGGTAAAACCCATTACTTTTGGGTAAAACTTTTGGGTAAAGATCCATTTACAAGTAATTGACTTAAAACCTTTAGGAAGATCAACTAATTCCCAAGTGTTATTATTGAGAATTGATTGCAACTCACTATCAATTGCTTCTTTCCAAAAGACAACACCAACTGACCTCATTGCCTCATCATAGGTTCTTGGATCATCTTCCGAAACAAATATATGCAAAAAATCATCATCAATTGAGGAAGGTTCAAATAAAAAAAGTAACAAAATCAGGACCAAAACTGTTGTCCTTTCGAGCCCCTTTGCTTCTCTTTGGCTCCAAAACAGAATCATGTGTAAATATCCTCTTGGCCGCAATGCAAAAATCTCACATTGCAAGATTTTCTCAACTATAGTAATATTGACGAAAAATCCCTTTCCAATGACTTTTTATTTTCATTATAAAAAAAGTAATAACCATAGAATTCATAAACTTTTACTCCTTATATTTCTTTATTTTTTTTCCCATTTTTATTTATAAAGTCAATATCTACAAAAATTGAATACAAATTCTTATTATCTTATAAATTAGAGACAAATAGACAGCGTGACAACTAGGGATGGCAATGAGTCCAAGATTCGATTCAGACCCAGTCAAACCCGACCCATTTTTAGGGTATGAATCTAATTTTTAGACCCATTGGATTCAGATTGGATATGGGTCTAAATGTCCTTGGGTCGGATATGGATCTGGATAAAAAAATTTAGACCTAAATTTGACCCATAGACCCGCTCATTAAAAAAAAATTAAACCTAAACCTAATCTTTATTTTTCACTTTGCACAACTAGCAGTCATCTTCTTCTACTATTATATTTTGCCATTTTGTTGTGTAATTAAAACTTTGTGAATTATAAACTTCTAATATTTTGAAGTTAAGACTAGGAAATGACGGATTATTTGTTGAGTTATAATGTTTTATTCTTTTTAGTTCAATTAATAATTTTCTCAAGGGATAACATCATTACATTCATTTGACTTAAAAAAATTGCAAAAATATATCTAATTATAAAATATAAGAATAATAAACACATAAAAATAAAAATAGATTAAGGACTCATTTTAAACTCAAGAGCCGTTAAATCAAGTGGATTTGGATAAGAATATAAAATTCTAGAATCCAGTAGGTTTAAAGTGGATATTGGTTTAGACACCCCAGAACTGACCCATTGGCATCCCTGTAACTAAACCAGCCCGTCCGCAAGTCCGCTTCATAAGATATGGGCAAAATTCCCTGCAGACCCGAAGTTGATAAATTCCCATAGAGCTGCAGTATTGAAGGGCGCCTCTTTGTCACTGAGATAGAAGAATAAAAACTAAAGCAAAGCAGAGGGGAGAGAGAGACAGAGACAGCAATGGAGAAACCCAACAAGAAGCAAGTGCTGCTGTTCTACTGTATTGAGGCTAAAGAACTTGCTCGCAAAGTTGCCGCTCAATCTGATCTCATCACCCTTCAATCCATCAATTGGAGGTCTCTTATCTCTTGTCCTTGCTTCATTTTTTTTTCTTTTGCTGGAATTCAATTTATACAACTTTCTCGCATTTCATGAAATTTGTTTGGTTTGTTGCTTCTTTACTGTTTTTGATTCATGGGTTTCCTTCACTTTTCTTGCTCTTTCATGCTTTTGATCAAGTGATGATAATGATGTTTGATTTTACTGGAAAGATTGTGTGTGTTTGTTTTTTTAGTTTCATATTTGTGTAAATTGGTGGTTTTTGATCGAATATCTCCTTTATTCTTTTCGAGAGATATTAAAATATAAGTTTTATACGTTAATATCATACTAGTCTTGCCTGTTTCAATACACGATAAACTTGTAAAAAATATAAATTTAATATTTTTTTTATTAATTACCTTGAAAAAAGTTTGATAATTCACATTAAGGTAATATTTTGACATTTATTGTGCGTTGGACAAAGAAAAAAAATTGGCTATCAATAAAAAAAAATCTAATTGAATTATAATATAGTCATATAAATATTATAAATATAACTCATAAGCACAATCAAACTCGTATATTTATCCACAATATTTTAAAAAATATTCAATCTATCTAACTTTATGATGTTTTTCACTCCACTTTTTTCTTCAAGAAAATTATGCCTTATTTTTCTAAAACTTTCCAATCGAAATTATAACGGATTATACATTGTACTTTTATTTTTAACCTACATAAGCCCTTAATTTTCTTTCTTTTTCACTGTTTTTTTTAATCATCACCACTCCTCTGATTTTAACTGCCTCACATCTCAAAGGAATTGTTTAGATATGTTGCCTTATTATTTTTACAAAATCTTTTCTAAAGATAGACTACTTGTTGTTTGAACTTAAAAAGGAAAAGTGTCTTTTCTTCTAACTTTTGGTATATTCACCGCAAGTGTCTTCCACCTTCAACATTTTTCCTTCCACTAAATCATTATATACTAGGACAATCACATTTCTTTGATACTGACAAAATTTGTGATTTTATTGAATGCTTAAGGTTAGGGTTTCTGAAAATTTGGAGATTTGATTCAACATAAATCATGAAAATGACAGTTTAATTTAATTTAGTTTAGAAGAATTTTGTAGATACAAAAATTATGGATAGTGAAGAATCAATAGGAGATAGTTAGGATCAATATACACTAGAGGGGGGGGCGGCGGTGAATAGAGTATGGTCGTTTTTCGAATTTAGGCTTTCAAAGGCTTTGAAACAGCTTTTAGATGCGGAAATGTGATATGATAGGTTTCAAGGGCTTTTTCAAGATTTTGACTTGTAAACAAGTACGAATAAGATAAAGCAAAACGAATAAGTAAATGCACAAGTAAAGGGGACAATTATTTGTTACGAAGTTCGGCAATGTGCCTACGTCTCCGCCTAGGGTTTCCTTTAAAGACCTAAAGCCACCTTCGAAGATTATCACCCAATCTTCTATACCGTAGCTTTCCCTAACTACACTCTAGCGTCTCAATTCGTAGAAATAAAAATCTCCTTAATTTTTCTTTTTGAATATTTGAGTATTATAAATCTACTCAAAGTATGTCTCTCTTCTTCTTTTGATATTCTTCTTTTTCACACTCAAAGAGATTTTCTTTTCTTTACTCTCAATCTAAATTACAATGAAATATAAAGCGCTAGAGAGGAAAGTGTTTAAGTTTTCTGTAGCTTGTATTGTATATCGTTGAAAGGCTTCTTTATCTTCAAACTTCAGCTCACTCTATTTATAGAGTTACTCTTGCAATGGATAGTCTTCAACTTCTTCAGAAATGTCGTTGCTCTTGAATCGGGTATTAGGCCTTTGACTGACTGCATCAATGTTTGTTCCATGATTCTCGACTGAGGTCTGTTTCAAAGGTCTTGACCGATACTTAAGCCGTTACAGATTTGAATTGTTGTTGAGATGTTCTTGTTGACTGAAGTTCTTCCATATAGGCACGTCCAACAACTTGTTCAACTCAGCATATCTTTGACATAATTGATTCAACTCCATAAACTTAGGAAGACCAATTTATTCAAACTCATCTTGATAGAGTTTTGAATTTATTCAAATTCTTCAAAGACCATGGAATAACAAACTCCTTGAATTAAGGAACCAATTTAAACTTGAGTTGTTATACCTGAAAATTATTTAAACATAATCCACTAATAGCAAACATGTTATACGTTAGATATACAAAATTGGATAAGCGTAGGAACGGTTGTATAGGGTTGCAACTACATACGTACACATGCATGAGCATATACGTGTACATGCATTATACTTTTGTTCACTTAAGCTTTTTTGACTTCCATCATACATAAACAAGATTAGATACATCAAGGTGGAGTCTTCAGATAGCGATGTGAACAGATATAACGAGAGTGTGATTTTTTTTAAGAAAATAATTAAAAACTGAATTAATCAATAGGAGCGCATGCTTCATTCAGGATTTGGAGGTTTTACTCTATTTTTTATTTTTAAATAATAATATAGGATAATATGCTTTTTTATAATTATTTGTAAGATATGTATTTTATCTTATTTCCAAAAATACCCTTTATTTTCGTATGAAACTTTTAAAATACTCCTGATCTTTCCAAAATTTCAGAAAATATCACTATTATAACATTATATGTATAAACCAACCTCCATTCCATTATAAAAGTAACACTTTGACTTTACACTATTAATTTGCAAGTTTAACCACATATTTCTACTAAGTATATATTAATGAATATTGAATACTACCAAGTAAAATGTTGTTATATAATTTTTTCCCTATATTTTGATTACATTAACTTTTTATTATTCAAGCTAATTGAAGTTTTTAATGGTAAAAAATTGAGGTATGACAGCTAATTTTTTATACAAGCTCTTTTGTGAAATTTTTTTCATAATTTCGGCCTAAAAGAAGGGTAGATGAGTGAATGAGTCCATACCCTTGTTGGAAAACACAGCCTATTTGGGTAATTGGTGTGAAATGAAGTGTCAGAGTAAGATTTGTACATTGATATGGGTTATCAGGGTATAAGTGGGCGTGAGTTTTAAGGTTTTTGTATTTTTAAAGAAAGAAATGTTTTCATGTTGATATGCTTATATCCAACATTTTTTAGCATGATATATGACATTGTAATAGTTTATTTTTTAGAAATGCCAATTGCTTGCCTCAGGATTCTAGTCTTTTCTATTAGGTTTTATAATCTTGCAACATGGGATTCAATTGACAAAGGGAAAATGTTCGGTAGAGTGTTGCATAATTGGAAGGCAATGGGAAATGTCCGGTAGAATGCTGCATAATTGGAAATGCAAACTTCCTATGTCGTTAGTTAAGTTAGACAACAATGCTCAACGATGTTGATTCCATCAGAAATATTATCTGACAAAGATAAAAAGAAATTCTTATTGTGCAGGGTTCTTCATGTATCCTGTTTGGGCAATGAAAATAAAGCTGTTTAAGTTTTTCTTTCTTATTCTTTGCCCTTTTCGTTGAAATTTTAACCATAAAGACAAATGAGTTCACGGATCCCTTTTTCATGAAATTATTGCAGAATACAGGTTTGTAGAATTATTTTTATTCGAGGCCTAATACATTGTATCCTGTATCAGGAGCTTTGATGACGGATTTCCAAATCTTTTCATAAATAACGCACAAGATATTAGAGGCCAACATGTTGCCTTTTTGGCTGCTTTTAGCTCACCAGCAGTCATATTTGAACAACTCTCTGTCATATTTGCTCTTCCTCGCCTGTTTGTTGCGTCCTTCACATTGGTCTTACCATTTTTCCCAACCGGATCGTTTGAGAGAATGGAAGAGGAGGGAGATGTTGCCACAGCTTTTACTATGGCTAGGATACTGTCCAACATTCCAATTTCGAGGGGAGGACCAACTAGTGTGGTCATATATGACATACATGCTTTACAGGTGTGTATTATGTCAAATTTAGATAAGATATGTTCTGTTTCTAATTGCTTATTGTCAGGATTTGTGAGATGCCTGCTTTGCATTTATTTTTGTTGCTATCCTGAAATAGTTGTTTGTACTTGCTGAGTTATCAAGTATTATTGGAGTGTCTTAAATGATGAAAAATGTGATCCATATATGCTTATCTTTTTAGATTTCAATTTTTTTGTACAATGTCGTTGAACAGATTGAAGTGTTGGTAGAGAATATTGCCCTGAATATATGGTTTGGCATCCTGTATTTTTGTCTTCTTTTGAGAAGTATTGTTTGAAATGGACTGACAGCCTCTATATCTAGATTTATTTCCTTATTTAGTTCAACCTCTGCCCATATGTAATCATCATATAAGTAATTCAAATTAAACGAGTCTTTGGAAAAGTAGCATCAAAAGTTACTAGTGTCCACATACCGAATTGTCATGCCTAGTAACTTACGTAGAAACAAAAAAAGGCTATTCACCGCAATTGCTTATAGAATGAGTTAGTAATAACAAAAAAGTGATGGTCTTTTGAATTCTGTGTTGGAGGACTGCATTTATTCTCTGATAAGTTTTTGTTATATTCTGGACCAACTTCCATGTCTGTTAGATCTCCCTTGTTGGACATGAGAGTTAGGATAAAAGAAATTGAGCTGCATGCCTTTACTCAACATTCATTGTCTAATTGGTTAAGTGAGAAAGGAGGGAGGGAGGCTCCCTCCCTTGTTATTGAGCAACTAGAGGCATAGGAAGGTCTTAGAAGCCTTTGGTGGAAAATGTAAGACATGACCTTAGTTATCTTTATTAATCAGATTTGTTTTGCTGGTGATCTTCATAGGCGGATTGAAGAAAGTTTAGAAGAACATTGGCTAGAGTTTACTCTATTTTTTTTTTTCTTTTTTTGGTTTGGGGGGTGGGTGGGTATGAGGGATTTAATTCCATTGTACAATATGTACATTGATTTGCCTTTGTCAGGTATTGGCTTTTGTGATTTGAGCTGAGTTTGATGGTCTGGGGTTTCAATTTTTATTCAAAGTTGAAAGAAGATTATATAAATCCAACCATTTAAGCAAGAACTTAAGAAATGCTATTTGTCATGTTTATTACACTCTTTCTCAAGTGCTAGTGTTCAGGATTCCTACAAGAAAGCTGTCATTGAGTTGGCTTTAGATCCATCCTTCCTGGATTGGCTTGGGCTCAACTTTCTGGATTGACTTGGACTAGTGAAAGCTTTGGACACCTTAAAATAGAACATCAACGGAGTGGAAAGAAGCTTGTGGGGTGGTGGATACTTTCTATCTTAGTTGAATATACTATAATTCTTTTGCATTACTAAACAACATCCAAATAGAAGAGTATTGATGGAAACTTTACCAACTCCATTCTGCATTGATTAGTAAAGCTAGAAATTCTTAGTTTGTGGCTCTTTCTATTTTCTTGAAATGGACAAAAGAACTTTAAGCTACCATCATTGACAAATCAGATATATTGTTGAGGTGCCCATCACCTCCTCATGCTGATGACACATTGATTTGTTAGTATGAAGCTTTTAAGGATCTATGTGTCGTAAACTTAAGATTTTTGTTAGCTATTGTATTTTGAAGTCATGTTTGTTTCATGCAATGTATGAGATACTGGAGCGTTAGTCACCTAAAGTTTGCTTGTCTTATTTCTGAAAGTTTCAAGTTATCCATGATGTGTTTGTACAGCTATCAGAAATAATGGTTGTTCCTGAAGTTCAGCGAGCTTTTGAAGTACTGAAACTTTTGAATAGGGCATCTACTACTATATAACATAGCGTTTCTAAGGCTGCCACCTTTTAAAAAATTTCAAGTGTCTTTAAAAGTCTATATTTTGAACTATGCCACCTCAGACAATTATTCACTCAAAGTTATGGGGTATCAAAATGCGAAATTTGTTTTTATGTTTTTGAACTCTCTTTGTATGGAATTGGAGACATTGAAACTTTAATATATTTGAAAGGGCTTAGAGAGAAGTGTGAATAAATATAGATTTTATTTCTGATTGGTTTATTAAAAAAAATGTATTTCTGATTGGTGTATCTAATTTTCCTTAGAGTTTAATCTATATGTTTTGATGATAATAATATGTGGCTATCCTGTTATGTTCAGACTCTTCAGAGATATGCAGCTATTCATTGTTCTGATATTGTTGGTAATTCACATCTTGTATTAGGATCTTTGAGAAGAAACTATCAGTGTGGCATTTACATTGTCAGTTTTTAAGGAGCCCAGTGAAACTAGTATAAGTAGATTATGGATTTGCTAAACCTTCATGATGAAAAAGAAGAAAATGAATTGTTAATGCTTGATTTGTTTACCTTTCTCTCCAATAACCACCATGATAACTCCTTATCTAGCTCTATCTTAAAAACCAGCCATTTTAAACTATGGGCACTTAAACTGCTTGTTAGATGTTTGAGTAAGAAAATTGAAGAGTTATCACTTATTAAAGCTTACTACTATTTGGAGTATTAGGACTTGGAGCATTTCTCTGGAATGCAATATTTGTTAAATGAAGTCAAAAAACAAAGCCAGGCATGTGATTAATTTGCTAGTTTTGGATTCGTCAATAATTTACGAATTGATTCTGCTTAGTTTTCATGATTTGAGTGAATCAAATTCTCCTATTCCAAGGCTTGATTATCGTTGAATTCTGTCATCTTAAGTTTAGAGATAGGCTTTCTTCCATGTTCTGTCTCTCTTCCTGACGTGTCTCCATCTTCTTAGGGACATTGTTCTTTCACAGTGTTTGATATTTTGTTTTTAATGTTTTGCAGGAAAGGTTTTATTTTAGTGATCATGTACTGCCGTTGTTTGAAACTGGGATCCCCTTGTTGAAGCAGCGCCTTAATCAACTCCCAGATGCTGATAAGGTGATTTTTTATGTTTTTCCATTTACCGCAGGCTGTTAATTCTTCAAAGAATTCTCTGCTGTCTTCATAACTTTAGGTTTATGATTTCCTCCACAAAATTATTCCAGATTGTAGTTGCATTTCCAGATGATGGAGCATGGAAGAGATTCCACAAGCAGCTAGATAATTTTCCTTCGGTTTGTTTACTCTTTATGTCATGAGCTAATTACAATTTCTCTGTCCATTTGTCCTTGTATATTCCATACCAGTTAAGATATTTATATCATCCCAAGCCAGGTTGTTTGTGCAAAGGTTCGTGAAGGTGATAAAAGGATAGTGAGGCTTAAGGAAGGCAACCCTGCTGGTTGTCACGTTGTCATCGTTGACGACTTAGTTCAATCTGGTGGCACTCTTATTGAATGTCAGGTATTTACTATTTAATCATAACAGCCACCTTTTGTTAAATTTTTGTTTACTGCTAGTCGTACTTTGACTTGTATACTGATAGAATGTGTCAAGTGGTAATCTATTCCTTTCATGGGTACTTAAAAATATAATTTGCTCTTAAAATTGCAGAAAGTACTGGCCGCACATGGTGCAGCAAAGGTCAGCGCGTATGTGACCCATGCTGTATTTCCAAAAAACTCATTTGAGCGCTTTACACATAAAGATGATGGTAATTACTCAATTTGAGCATTGTCGATAATCAGTCATGTTGCTTCTTAGTACTTCCGATGATGCTCAGTAGCATTTTCTGTAACCTTGCCCAGGTTCAGGAAAAGCATTTTCGTACTTCTGGATCACAGATTCCTGTCCTCGGACTGTTAAGGCAATCGCTAATAGAGCTCCGTTTGAAGTCCTAAGTCTGGCTGGGTCGATTGCTGACGCTCTTCAAATATGAAAGATTTGGAGCTGTTGGGTGGGAAGAACTGATACTCTATGGGATACTCGAGTTTGCATCATGCTATTGGTACATCATGGACGTACTCATTTGAGTAACAGATTCGTTAGGTTGGTGCTTTACTACCTCTTCGGATGAAGGTTTTGGATCTTAGCTTCTAGATTGAGAGTTGATTAGGGATGACTTGTTTTTGAAGTTATTAGACTCAGTATATATTCAAGTAGTTTCAAGACGACCCTATTGTTTTACAAAGAATAAGTGTAATTGTTATTTAGACAACAAATGTGTATGTTTGGCTAAAGACACGCAAGAGGAGGAAGAGTTTTGTCATTAATCTTTCCTCCAACTCAAAATATTGAAGCTTGGCTGATCTAAGATCTACATTGATAGTTTGACAGTACAAAACATATCATCAAGCATAAAACTCGAACGCTTATTGGATGTTTAATTAAATTTTATTAGTATGTTTACAAACTTTTCTTAGACATGGGTACTAAAGTTTTCTGTAATACATAATTTCCAAAACTATGCAAATATAAAACAAAAGAAAGGAACAGGAATTTTGACTGAACTTCCCCTTTCTTTGGACCTTGGGCACAGCAATCTCGCCCCCTAAGATGGCTAAGACTGCGGCACCGGCTACTCGACTTTTTCTTAGCTTTAGCCATTAAAATACAGACAATAACTTGGCATAGATCTCACATAGCAACAATCCAACGACAAAGAACACATTCTATTCACTTTTCACCATCTTTCTTTTGTCCTCTCATCTGTATATGAATACAATATTCCTACTCATATTAGGATTTAGAAGCTATTCATTTTCTTTCCACTATTTACTATTCTCGAATCACTAAGTAAGACTTGGATTAATGATAAAGGTTAGGATTTATGAGTTTAAGATCATGAAATCAAATTTCACCGGAAGTTCATTACAGATGAGGATTCTCTCTTTTCCATTCGAACGTATTAATAGAGGACATATTTCCATTGAACCATAATAATATAAAAGATGGTAAGAAAAAGATGAAATGAGCACTTATCAAGATCATCATTACTAAGATCACTTAGAATTCCAAACAATTCTAAGCTTTAACATCTTTTTCTTCCATCAGTCCATTGCTTGCTCATTCCTTATAGTACCACCCACAATGTTTCCACTCTCAACATTCTCTCTCAATCTTTTTCTACCTTCCCTTTTAAATTTCAAACCTTAGCTTCTACAAGCATTCAGCAGCCCTATATTTTTCTAGGCTCCTACTCTTATCTTATCTACTCCTGCAGTCTAGCTACCACCCTTAAATTTTTATTGTTTTTTCAGAAAACTGTGTCAGCTTTTTTCTGTCACATTTTGGATCACATATAATTGTGGTTTTGAGTGATTAATCCCTTCGAAATCTAAAATGGGTAAAAGGGTGTTTTTACTCTTCATCATTCTTGCTTTCTTCCCCTCTTCAGGTGATTTTTCTCTACTTGTCCACCTTCTTTTATGCTCCCATTTTCATGCTTGTGTTTTAATTGTTTTGTTTTTCTTATCATTTGTTTTACTTGTCCCCTATGCCTGATTCTATTTTGGATTTTGGGTATTCAGAAAGCGTGAAAGTGTAGTGGTAGTGATTTGGACATAATTTGACCACAACTTTTTTGGAATCCCTCTCAATGTCCCAAAAGTCCAAGACTTTGCCAATTTCACATTGGGTTTTCACTTGTTTGTTAAAATATGATATTTGTATTTTTTAATAACCAAGTTTAGCTTTATTTATTGCTTAAATGAGGGGCAGAAGCTTAGAAAGTTTTTAAATAATTATGATTTTTAGGTCATTCTTGATGCATGTGATAGTTTATACACAAAGTATTATATGTATACGGTAGACAAGTATGTCCACGGGAAAAGTAGCCCCTCAATATAACATAAGTTACCCTTAAAATTGATAAAGATTAACATATATTGTATTTAGGAGTAACTTTTGTTATATTAAGGGGTCACTTTTATTACATGTGTATACAATACTTATTATAGTTTGTAAGTTATGGTTTACTCTCTGTTATGTTGCCTCTCCAAATCCTCTAGCTTAAGTTGGTTTGAGTGATTACTTAATTAATATTTTGAGCTAAGTGTTCTGAAATATTTTGTCTTATATGAATCTTAGCCACAACTCAGATGTTGCATCGGAAAGTCCAAAAGGTCTTATTATAGACAATTATTCCAGTAATTGGTCTAAACTAGAAACTAAATCCTTTATTTGCTTCAATGTTTTTTTATGAGTATTGTTATTATTGGTAAATGTTTTGTTCTATTTAAGGGAATGAAATGGGTTACTTAATATTCAAGAAATATAATGGGTTACTTAATATTCAAGAAACAAAATGGGTTACTTAATAATCAAGTAACAAAGTAAGGATATTGATTTAGTGGGATTGCTAGTGGACCAAGTGAAGAACGTACCGTTTGAGCTTAAACAAATGAATACCTGCAAAAGAACAGTAAAGCCAGGATTGGAATGTTGCTCCAAGGAAAATCATTGATAACTAGTGAATAATCTTAGGATTAGACGGTTGCATGGAACTCGATATTTGTTTGTTATGTTCTCAACTTCTCAACAAATGTTAGAGAAAATATTTGTATTTATAGTTGAAATTTAACATCTTTGCCCTTTTCTCATAAATATGTATTTGTAGTCTAAAGGGTTTCAAAAGCGGTGTGGACTTATCTATGTCACTTATGGGCCATCCAAGATTTAGGCTTATTAGGTTTGGCCTATTAAACCCTTTTCCATGATTGTAATCCATATAGTGCATTGAGTATTAAGTTGATGAAATTGCCAGTTATGGGCTCGTACCTAAGTCCAAATGGCTTATAACCCATAATTGATATTAGTAGATATATCGTTTTTGTATAGTTTGTCTTAGTAAGTTTTTAGTTAGGTGAAACGTTTCTATGGAAATCAAATTCGTGTACAAGGATCTTACCAAGAGACTGTTTTAGGCCATACAATGCTTTTTGCAACCTACAACCTTTTCCTGGCTCAAAATTCCTGAGCAAATCCCAGAGGAGCTTTCATATATACTTCTTCAGTGATTTCTCAATGTAGAAAAGCATTTTTTACATCAAACTGATGCAAAGGCCAATCTTTGTTTGGGAATAGGACCCTGATGGTATCGATCTTTGCTATAGGAGAGAAAGTTTCTGAATAGTCAATCCCATAGACCTACGTATATCCTTTTGCTACCAGTCGTGCCTTGTATCTTTCAATGGTCCCATTAGAATTATATTTGATGGTAAATACCCATCTACAACCCACTGCTTTCTTTCCCTCTGGGATGGTGCACTTCTCCCATGTCTCATTCCTTATTAGAGCCTTCATTTCCTTTTTCATTTCTTCTTTCCAGTATTTACTTCTAACTGCTTCTTCTACTGATTCAGGAATCTTCTTAGAGTATATCACAACATTAAAAGCTTCTGCCACGTCTGATGACCTCTCACTTATCAGTCCAGCCCCAACTATCGGGTATTTCGATCTCTGGGATTCGTAGTATGGGCCATACCGCTTTGGTGGAACCCCTCTAGTGCTTCTTAGTGGCAACTGATATCTCCTTACATCTCCTTCACCTGTCTCTTCAACTACATGTGCTTCTTCAATCATTGTCTCCTATACTTCATCAGTATTATCATCAAATCCAATGTCAGTTTTAAATGAGTTTCTTACCTCTGCTTCGTGATGCTCGGTTTCCTATTAATTAATTGGTGATGGTAGTGATGGAGTGGATTGTGTTATGACTTCAGAGTTATAAGGGGCTCTCAACCAACTTAGATTGTCTCTGCTACTCTCCCCTTGACGTCTAAGTTGGGAGTAAAACAGAGTTCGTTCTAGGAAATCACAATCCATAGTAGTATAAACTCGATTAGATACAGGATCAAAAAACCTATACCCTTTTTGGTTTATCCTATATCCAACAAACACACATTGTACAGCTCATGGTTCTAATATACTTTGATCTCGTTTGGGAAGATGAACATATACCACACACCCAAAGATGCGAGGAGAAATGGATTGAAACGAAGGAATGGGTCCAAATCGGGTTAGGGTTTTTAGAGGAGTCTTGTACTGAAGTTTCTTTGTTGGAAGTCTATTAGTGAGATAATTAGTTGTGGCAATAGCCTCAGGCCAAAAGGATTTAGGGACACATGCCTCAAACATCATAGCCCTTGTCATTTCTAGAAGTGTTTGATTTTTCCTTTCGGCTATACCGTTTTGTTGTGGGGTATCTGGACAAGTAGTTTGATGTAAGATGCCATTAGTCTGGAAAAAAGACTTCACGTCATGGTTAAGATATTCACCCCCATTGTCAGATCTAAGAATACCAATCTTTGTCTGAAACTGGGTAAGAATCATTTGGTAAAAAGTACAAAAATTATCAAACACTTCTGATTTATTACTCATAAAATACACCCAACTCATTCTAGTACAATCATCAATAAAAAAACATAATATCTGAAATTATGATTACCAAGGTCTGAGGCCGGTCCCCAAACGTCAGAATGTATTAAATAGAAAGGTTTATCCGAATGGTTAGTTCTACTAGGATAATGATGTTTACGACTTTTTGCAAGATAACAAGCTTCACAATCAAAAACTAATTTTAAACCAGATAAAGAAGGAAATAGGCGTTTTAGATACCCTATAGAAGGATGGCCTAAACGATGATGCCACATCCGAAGCTGATTTTCTGTTGTCTCCTGACATGTCATTGCATTGCCCTCCGCAAAAAACTCCTCCACATAATACAATCCATCTTTCTTAGTACCACGCTCAATGATCCTTCTGGTTCGAACATCCTGAATACAATGATCGGAACTCATTAAATCTGTACATTTTAATTCCTGTGTCAATTGACTGATTAACAAGAGTTTATAAGCAAATTAGGTATGTATAAACAGTTGTTTAATGACAGATTCAAGCCTATTTTCACTGTCCCTGCTCCCATCACTTCCATACATTCTTTACCAACAGTTTGGATAAGGGTTTTTTGGGGTTTTTCTGATGTCAAAAAATCCTTTTTATCATAGGACATTGTATCCGTTGCACCACAGTCAAATATCCAATGATCTCCGGGTTTGATTGTATTAGCCCTTCCAAAGCACAGGTTTTTGTTTAATTTTGGTTGTTTATTACTGGGCTCTAGGTTTGAGGCGCAACATGACTTTGTGAGGAGGGTTAAAGTGTTTTGGGGTTTATTAGGGTAGTGGGCATCGGTGGGAGTTGGAACCTGCTAGGCTTCGGTGGAAGTGGGAAGTGGGGGCTGTTGAGTCACGTGGTAGGTTAGGTCAGATTTGGGGAGTTTAAAAGGGTCACTTAGGGTTTTTTGAGGGAGGTTTAAGGAGTTTGGGGCTGCTGGTGAGAGAGTTGGAGGGAGCCGACATTTTCTAGGGTTAGGGTTATTACCTTCCCCTTTTTCGGCCTCTTTCTGATTTTCTTCTCCTTCATCAGTAGAGAATGTCGGCTCCATGGCATCCTCCTTCTCTTGTGTTTTAGCCTACAAACCCAGCACTTACGCCCCTCCGTTTTGAGTCCTCTCCTCTGGTACTCCCCTTTTTCTTGAGCTCATGCCACCAATCGGGATATCCCACCAATTTAAAACATCCTTCCCTTATATGTCTCGTTCCACCGTAATGCGAGCACTTGAGATGTGTTTTATCATCATCTCTTCGTGCTTGAGATTTCTTCTGCTCCACCTTCATGCTTAGTCCATTCCCGATGCCCACTGCCACCGGTATGGGTAAGTCAGGTAAGTTCAAGTTTTTCATGATCTCCCTTTGTGTTACCTCTCGTCTTACTATGTTGTATGCAATTTCAACCGTGGGCAAAGGTTCTTGATTGATTAAATCTTGCCTGTCTTTATCCATTGATTCGTTCAGCCTTGCAAGAAATTGATATAAACGAGTTTGTTGGGTTAGTTTGTTAAATATGGTGATGTCTTTGGGACACTCCATGGGATTTGGCATCTTTTTGTCGATCTCTTTCCATATAGTAATGAGTTTGCTATAGTATGACTCAATCAAGTCTCGCCTATGTTTAATTGCATTTGCCTTTACAGTAAGGTCAAATATTTGAAGTCCATCTCTGCCGCTACTATAAACAGCTTCAATGCCTTTCCATAAGTCTTTTGCTGTTGTAAAGTCTAGGAATTGATTTACCAATTCCGACTCTACATTCTCACAGATCCATGTTCTGACTACATCTTTCTGTGCCCATAATGTATGCTCTTCGGTGTCTGTGGATGGTGGGTCGGCCATGATGTGCTTGAGCCTCCCCTTCCCTTCGATCGCCATTAGTATCAACCTAGACCACTTTGTGTAGTTTTGGTTGCTCAGTTTTTCTGAGACATAAAGTGAACCACCATGGTGGTCTGTGCTCCTACTGTTCATCCTCTCTAGGATCTCCAGTAGTTGAGTCATAGTGGCATGGTTGTCACTAGGGTCTTTTAGGGGTCCAACCATGGTTCATGTAATGTTTTCTTGGTAAATGATGATGGTTATCACGCTTGAAACACCCCCTTCAAGGCGCTGCTCTGATACCAAGATTAATAGATACGTGTTTGATTTAGTTGTAAATAACATAATGCATTCATTTATTAACTTGTTCTGTACAATGTAGGTATATATACTACAATTAGCATACTCTACCTGAAACTCTACCAAGATAAGGAGTCTTATCCTTTTCTATCTTGCTTCTAATTCTATCTTTTGCATAATCTTATCTCCTGTTTTACAGGATCATTTCTACCAATCTCGGGAAATTTCATTCCAAGACTTCCCACATATTTAGTTAGGAAAACCACTAAAGGCCCCTAGATATGCCTGTAGTAGATATGTGCTAAATACAAAACCTTTGATAGCCTTATCATTGCATTTTAGTGAGAAACGTGTGTATGTTAGTTTCACGTGCATTCTAATCACTTTAGCCTCACCCAAACATGTTAAGGATTCATGTACCATAGAATATACTTGTATATGAGTGACTAATCTTTATACAAAACAACATAAAATCAATTATAGAAACAAGAACATCTTATTGGATTCTTGTATCATTTGTCATGTTTATTCATTAACTTTCAAATATCTTTCAATTGCACAATATCGGTTGTTCCTTTGTCAATGTCATTCTCCTCAATCCTCTTCTTCCTGCCATGAAAATTAAACAACTAATTGTTACATTTGTGTATCTGACTATTAGAATGATTAGATTGTCGTATAATACATCACTAATAAAAACTTTTCCTGTCAAGTTGGGCAAGAGGATAAAGGTTGTCATCCTAAGGTAGGATATATTAGATAGGTTGCTTAACTTCACATTTTTGTTTCTCCCCTGATATGATATAAGAGTGGTACTTGAAATGCCGAGTAAAGAAGTGGGAGTCATGGTCCTTTCTTGTTGTTTGCTTAAGCAGACTAATCACTAATTTGTTTAATACAGCTAGAATGCTATGCTCTAGCAATAAAACTAAAAATTCATATGATGGTTTATGAAGTAGTGCATACAATTTGAATTGTGTGCCTTTCGTAGGGAACAGTGTACATTAATTTTGCTACATAAATTTTGTGAATTTCATTTGCATTGTTCTTACTGAATAAGGGTGTGATTGGACAAGTATATCGACTATCCTCTTATTGTTGTTTAGTTCAGTTCCATGTACTGTTATATGGGGAGAATCTCTGCCTCGTAAATTTCCTACTGACGCAACTGTCCAAAAGGACATCACAACTCCTCTTGCAATGTTACCAACTATTAATTTCACGGCAACTTCTACAGCCCCTGTATTGAATCCAAACTCTATCCCTGAAGAACAGCCTAAGTGGGTCCCATTTGCTACCCCGACCACATCTTTTCCAGTGAACTCAGCTGCAAGCTGGTGTGTTGTCAGCCAAATAGCTGCTCGGTTAGCATTGCAGATGGCTTTAGAGTTTAGACTATGCATGTGGGCACGGTGGTGCTGATTGCACTGCGATTCAATATGGTGGGAGCTGTTTCCACCCAAATACTCTACATGATCACTCTTCTTCTGCATTCAACAACTACTACCAGAAGATCCCAGTCCCAAATAGCTGTAATTTTGGAGGCTCTGCTATTGTCACCAGCACTAATCCAAGTATGTTCAACATTTTTGCTTTCTCTAGTTTGTACTTGTGCTTTTATGCTTTGAGCAATGTGTATCTGTTTCTTCTTTATTTATGATGTATGCAGTCTGTTACAGGAAAGGGAAATGTTGAATATAATCTCTTTAAAGACTAGTTGGGCAGTTCGTGAAGAAGGATGCATGCCAGCTATAATTCATGCCAGAAGTATGTTAGGCAAATGTAGCAAACACGAAAACATGAATTGCTGTCCTCATTAACCAAAAGATGTAGGCAAATGTAGCAAAATGTAGGCAAGTATGTTAGCCAAAAGATGTAGGAAACAGCGGTATAATAGTCGGTTAACTTTCGCCTGAAGGATGTTTGAGTTTCATTCATTAACTGAACAAATTGAAAAGTTTGTGACTATTGATTAAATTTTTACTTCATTTCTGGACAATGCATTTCCTTGGAATAAATTGAGAAATTTCCGTTTCTTTTGAAACATGGTAGAGTAATACCTGTAAAAAAACATTTGTACTGATGATTTTGCTTCTTGTTAATATTTCAGGTACAGAGACTTGCCAGTATCCCTCAACAAGGTGAATTTGCATGACTTTGTTTTAAATGACTGCTGTGGTTCGTGTTTTACCTTCTTTAAAATCAGAAAATAAACTTAACTTGTTTCTCTGAATGCAGCACAAGCTCATCTGTGGTAGATACAGCAAATCAAAACGTCTCAACAGTTTTTGGCATGGGACCTCCTGGACCGTTTAGTTTGGCAGTAACCCTGACTAACAAAGTTCCATATCTTTGCATATCCGTGTGTTTCATGGTGCTGCTTCTTAGATAGTGGCATTAGCTGGTGTTGATCACAAGGGAATAACTCAGGACGCTTGGTCACAGTTTTCATTCTGTAGAAAGTTAGTTTATGATGATATGTAGGGTATGTATTCCTTGTAGACTTTAATTAGTGTCATTCCAAGGGGCAGCTTAATCATGTAAGTCAGGTTTTGAATTTTGTTATTTCTGGCTGAGGTGTGCTGTGAATGAGAAGGCAAAGTATTGGAGGAGGTTAGTGACAGATGTTTATAATTTGTGTTCCATAACTAACATTCAGGATGTGCATTGTGAAATATATAGAAACTTTTGCACCGTATATAAGATACTATGTAAGATAATATAGTACAATAACCACTCACGTATCTTGTGTCAAGTCACAATTTGGGCGCTTTAGGATGTTATTATATTATTTAGTATAATGGATGAAAAGTGCGTGCTTAAACCTACACTAAGACAAGAGATATATTTTGCAGTGTTAAGAGCTTATTATACTCTATCGTTCATGAAATCAAATGTTGTTACTAGTGGATCATGTCTTTACCTTTGCACCGTGATATTTTGGTAAAGACTATAAATTACACATGTCTTGTGCGTGTTGTTTTGCTTGTATAAAAATAGTGCTTGCTCTAGCTTTCTTGTGCTAACGCTAGTTCTAACTTTAAAATCTTGCTTTGTAAGCTTCTTTGTTAACTTGATCCTTACAGTATGATTCTTGTAAATATATACTTATGATGTATTGAGGATGTATGTTCAAATCCTAAAGCGACTCACAATTTTTTTAAGAAACAAAATATTTTTACTCATACGCTAAACGAACAAGTTTTTTTTTTTGCTCATTTTCCAAATGAACAATTTTCATGGTCTCTTGTTAAATGAACAAATTTTTTTCGGAATTCATAAATTTTAAATGAGGAAATTTTTGCAGTCGAAAAAATATTGTATGAAGAGATAGAAAGGAAATAGTTGTGAAATTAATAAAGATTGTAGTAATTACTATATTGCCATTACTAATAAAGGCAATAACAACCTTTAGATTTTGTGTAATCTGATGGTTGCAAAGATATTTATAGGAACCTCTCTATGTATAGATATTTATATATATCAAACTTCCAAGCTATAAAATGAGGGAATTGTAATCTAAACAATTATAACTTTTACACAATGTAATCATGCCCTACATTTCCTCTTTATTGATCATAAACTAACCTCTCCTCAAAATAAGGAGAATTTAACTCATAACCTCTATCCTCACAATTCTCCATCTTGTTCATAATTTGATAGAATTCAAATTTTAGACAAACAAATTGAAATATTTGTATCCGATTGCACAATTTTGACAATGACCGTGTAGTTACCCTTTTATTAGGATCAAACTAATCTTAGTTGATTTATTTTTTCATGTAATACCTAACATGGAACAATATTTAATCAGGGTATTACTCATGGTGTTGCGGAATGAAGAGGGAATTGCGATCAAGTAATATTCAACTCAACAAATCAATTACTCAAGTCCAAGGTAAGAACCTCAAATTAGGGCATAACTTGAGTACCTACCAATTCCATGAAATCGTCCTCGTAGCCAATTATGGTACACATTGGATGAGTCAGGTTAACAAGCATAGTCATATAAACACCCAGTTTTGAAATTCCTTACAAAAGGGATATGACATTCAAAATCATGTCCAAAGTGTCACAGAACATCAGCATTTAATTTCCTTGTTCTCACTTGGGCTAACCACTTGTCACTGAGAAAACAGAAAACATGGCTGTACTATTAAATCAACAGAGGAATTCTGTACTCATCCGATGGAAACATGGGGGATGTGTTGAATCTTAGGCCAGTCCTTCCCATGCGGTTGTTGGCATCTTTCTGTGAGGTAATAGTTGCCAATTATTTCAAGTTTAGTCAAGGAAGTGAGGTTATGCATTGCTTCTGGCAATGATTTCAGCTCATAGCAACGACTTATGTAAAGGGATTGGAGAGATGTAAGGCAACTTATGTATTCTGGCAGGACTTGCAAACGGTGACATTCTTCAATGTGGAGGGATTCAAGGGTAGTTAAATACTGAATTCCTAGGGGCAGACTCACTAGCTTTGGGAGCTCTTTTAAGTGCAAATGACGAAGATTGCCAAGGGTTTTCCACAGCATTTGATAGTGCTTGTAATCTTGTAGTTCTTCAAACTCATCGAGTTCCTGCAGTCGCAGCTCATGCAAGGCAGTCAGGTACTCCATACCCCCTCCACACAAACATATCTCTAGGCAACGCCATCCCTTAATGACTAGGGAAGATAGAGTGGAGCACTGGCTCGCAAATAATTTCTTGATTGGCGACAAGCTATTCAGATCACCACAGAAAGAAAATTCTATAGACAGCTCATGCATATTAGATAAGCTACAAGACATCAATAACAAGGGGGAAGAGCAGGCACTGCTTTGATGGGAAAGTATCAATGTTTTTAAATTTGGGATAAGAGGAATGGAGGTCAGCTTAGGGCATTTTCTGATTTCCAAATTAGAAAGACGGGGAAATAAGAATGGCACTGGTCTCAAAACATACTCCATCACCCTGGAGGTTCTCCGCCACACTTTTAAATTTGGCAACTCCCGTAGTTGAAGGCTCTCAAGGGATGGAAATGAAACTACGGATAATTGCTTGTCATATGCACAGCCAGCTGATGTACTTAAAGAGAATGTTGCATTTCCGACGCCATCACCAACACTGCTATCACCACTGCTCTCTATGTATTCCAAACTATGCAGCCGCCTAAGTTCAAGGACTTTCAAATGACACAATTGACTAAGTAGAGGGAGATGCTGCAGTCCTTTACTTGCAGAAAGAGAGAACTTAACAAGGTTTGGAGTAGAAGTTTGCAAGTCCTTTGATGATTCCCAACAGGGAAATGTTTTGTCTTCGTACCCATTCAAATAAAAACTTCTTATATTAGGATGGGGCTGAAGATTTTCGAGCAATGATAATGATCCACTGTGACATTTTATCCATATGTGAATATCTTTCAGATGTTGAAGGCCTTTAACACACTTCACTCCAGTGAGATCATCAGCTAAATATCTGGCAACTATGATATGAAGACTGCCTCCAAGATTTGTAAGAGCTTCCAAGTCTTCTAGGTTACCTCGCTGATGTGCCTGCCTCTTCATGCTGTAATTCACAACAAACAGAGATAACCTCTCTAAGCAAGTCAAGTGACTCATTCCTGGAGGCATACCACTCAAACTATTGCAAGCATAATTATCCATGTGCCGTAGATTCTTGAGTTTGCTCAGGTTTCGTGGCAATTTCCATAAACTAGAGCACCCATAAAGCCTTAATGTCTGCAAGTTATTCAGATTGCACAGAGTTCCTGGAAGAGACTTCATGTTATTTGAAGATAGGTCCAGGTATCTCAAATGAATCAGTTTATCAATAGCACTAGGCAAGAAGGTTAACCGTGAGTCACTCAAGCATAATACCCTCAAGTTTCTCGCCTTTGAAGGTAATATCCTATCATTTCCAAGGCTTATATTGCGCAAGTGCTCTTGTTGAACCAGCTGAAAAGACAAGTATCGAGCATTTTCCTTTGACCGTCTTACGACAGGATTATCCTCCATATCCACCAACATGCCTGTCCCTGCTATATCTTTGGCCACATCATGCATAAGATCATGGAGTTTGCATGTCACGATCTCACCAATGTCATCCCTTTCCACATCTTGAAAGAAGCACCTCTGCAGCAAACTCATGAAATACTTCTCTCCAACATCTTCCATCCTTTGACCATC
Organism: Dysphania ambrosioides; assembly: GCA_026401315.1. Lineage (NCBI taxonomy): Eukaryota > Viridiplantae > Streptophyta > Magnoliopsida > Caryophyllales > Amaranthaceae > Dysphania > Dysphania ambrosioides. The sequence continues at coordinate 2,616,363 of CM048672.1, forward strand.
TAATGGCCTGATGAAACCGTTTGCCATCCACAGACTGATCAAGATTGGCTTTTTAATTTTGTAATCCTTAGGAAATAATGCACAATAACTGAAGCAACTCTTCAATGGTAACGACAGATGATGATAACTAAGCTTCAATATAGGCATTACACCATTTTCATCATCCGGACTTAGTCTTGCCAGATCTTTGTTTTTCAACGAAAGCCATGTGCTTTTGCTCTGATCATATAGAATGCTTCCAACGACCCTAATGGCAAGAGGAACGTTGGCACACTTTTTAAGAATATGCTTTCCGATCTCTATGAGGGTAACATCTGTTCGTTCCTCCTCACTTACAAAAGCCATCTTTTCAAACAAATGCCAGGAATCATTTTCTGAGAGACCCTCAAGTTCATAGGTTGAACATTCTCCTATGACACTTGCAACCCTCTTAGAGCGCGTAGTCACCACAACTCTACTTCCTCTTTCCCCTGAAGTCAATAATTCCCTTAGCTTAAGCCACTGATGACGATCCTCATTCCATACATCATCCAAAACAAGCAAGTACTTCTTCCCACCAAGCAACTTTTGAACTTCATTCTGAAGATCGTCCATTTGAAGGCCGTCCCTTTTATGTGTTCGTTTCAGAGTAATTTCTTTTCTTTGAAATGGCTTCAGAAGATTTAAAAGAAGCATTTTGATGTCAAATTCATTTGAAACACAGACCCACAACCTCAATGGAAATTCCTTCATGATTTTCTCGTCATTGTAGATTAGTTGAGCAAGGGTGGTTTTCCCCAAGCCCCCAATGCCTACTATTGCTACAAAATGAACATTGTCCTGTACACTAGGATCCAATACCATGTCTACCACAAGCTCTTTGTCCTCATCTCGTCCAATGACATCCCCAGCATGTACAAAAGAGTGACTGTCCTCCCTTCTCTTTATCATAATTCTTGCTGCAACACTACCTGGCCCCGCTGAAGTAGCACCAAAGTCACGACGATCCTTGGCAATGTCATCCAATCTCTCCCTGATCCTCCTGACTTTGCGAGACATTTTAAAGACAAAAGCTAACTGATTGGAAAGCGAGAAGAAAACCCGTACCTCTTTGCTTAGTTTATTCCCGGGCATGAAATCGATATGTTGAGAGACAAAGGCAATCTCGTCGAACAGATCGTCCGCTTCGAAGAAAACATCCCTGAGCTTGTTAAGCCAATCACAATCCACGTTACTTCTTTGAATCTGTTGTCTCTCTTGCTCTTCTGCATCAAGGAGCACAGCCCTGATAGTGATCATGGTGTCCTTCAGTTTTGCAACTTGGGACTCGAAGCTCCAAAGATTCCCAAGTTTCTTGATCAAGTCAGAATCTAGCACTTGCAGTATGGTTTGTGCCAGTGTTACAAGTGTGGCGGGATCCATTTTCCGGCTGGTGGAAAAAGAACAGCCGGTGGTCTTGTACTCTTGCGGAGTGTGTAAGATATAGATAATGTAAAAAAAATGGAAACATAGAAAAGTCTACTAGAGGTGGGAAAGCGACTAATAGTTCATACTGGTACCGTAGAGTAATACGTTAGTTGGCCGACTTTTTAGAAAAATCTTACAGAAAATCAATGACAGAAATTTCGAAAGAGTTTCCATACTAGTTGTCAGACATTCCGATTGCAAGTAGGAAACTTCGCTTTAATAATCTGTATTTTGGGTCACTCGGGAAAAACCAATATTATCTGGGGCTAAAAATTCAGGCAACTTTGCAGCATTGTTGGCATCCTAAAAACCTTAGGTTATATATCCTAGGAATGGTAGATATCTAAGATAGACTCGCATCGCCAGACGATACTGGTAAAAATGGTCAGACTCAGACAGGTCAGTGCAAATAAAATAACATAGCCTAAGCTAGCCAGCAGCAGCTACAAAATCTGTTAAAGTTGTCAGTGCACCAGTGTATAATCGTACAAAATCTGCTAAAGTTGTCAGTGCAACAATGTATAATCTTTATGTGGGAATCATATCACCAGATACAAAAGGACCCAATGAATTTAGTTATTACAAATGATTTGGAATACAGATATCAGGCTTAAAAAACTTTCCGAACACGAAAGCCTAAATGCTTGAGATGTGTATTGTGAAATGTTAAAGATGTATATTGAAGACCATACAACAACAACAACAACTAAAAGCCTAAATCCCAAAAATATGGGGCTGTATGAGAGTCTATCTTACGTGATCATCTACAAAAATCTTCCTCCTATTAGAAGTTTAGAATTACATCTTGTAAACTCATTTTCTCCATATCTTTGTTATTTTTTATTAGCCTCAGACCGTGTGTGAGGTCTCCAATATCCTAACACTCCACCTTCCTCACAGTATATCTACAGCGTAACGTCTCACATGCCTAAACCATCATCAATCGATTATCCTTTATGTACCTATACTCATCTTTTTCATATGCTCTTTTTTAAAAAGCACAATATTTTGACCCATAGAATAATGTTGGTCTAATTATTACAATTGGAAGGAGATAAAGAAAGGAAGTAAGCATTATTAGAATTTTCTGTTTTTACATTTCCTTGTTTCCTAATTGTTTGCAAATTGCATTTCCACATTTCCTCGACTTTGTACTATTGCGTCTTGTTTTCACTTGTGTTAATAATTGAAGTGCATCTTGATGCGGGAGCAAGTTGGCAGTTTAACGTATTAGGATACTTATTTAGTAATAATTATTTATTTAATTATAAGCTTTTTTTTTACTAGTTTTAAAGTTTTATCTTTTTAGGGTTTATATTAGCCTAATAGCCCTATATAAGGGCATTTGTAAATTCTTTTAGGGAGAGTTGAGTTATACCTACCCTTTCTATTTCATATTAATTACAACAATTTGCCTAGCACATGTGCCAATCTATCACTTTGACCATTAATGTTTGTAATCATATATGTTTATAACAATTCAGAAAATGATAATAAATGACAAAAAATAAAGCATTACAACACTTTAAATGGTAATAATTACAGGTACAACTTTTCATTTTGGTGAGTTTTCAAAGGATTGAATTCCTGAGTGATGGAGGGGATGATTATTATGCTTAAAGAATCATGGTAAGTTGTTGTATTATGTGGTTGGTTTGAGATATAGAAGAATATGGCAAAGCAAAGTATACCACATGGCTCTCGCTAAAGTAAGGTTTGTGAAATATCTAATGTCTGATTATTTTTTAAAGTGACGCTACAAATCTGTGATAGATCTCTATCTAAGCTCATCAGTAGTTTAGAATATTTGCATAATGTTTCACAGAGAGGGTTCTTTAGTCATTTTTGTTCCTCCACTCGTGTGCTGCAGATACCCTTACGTATGTTTTTACTACTGTGTTTCGTCAATATGAGAAAGAAAAGGAAAATGATTCCCCTTTTAGAAGCATGACATGTTAGACCATTGCTTAATTAAAGACATAGTTTATCAATAAGAGTTGTACCTTATCTAGTTTGTTTGCCAAATACTAGAATCTTCTTACTTTGTCAGTTTTACAGAACATTCAAACACTTGAGCATTGCTATTTCAACTCCATGCTAAAGTTTTGACTCATTAGAGAGCAAATACACCACAATATTGTCATGAGGCATCCTTCTCACATGGATCTTATTTTCCATTATGTATACATGCAAAATTATCCTAGTCATTTTATGCTTTTGGTGTAGTAACTGATTCATTTGGACAATCGAAGCCAGTCTTTACTGATTCACGATGTTATTGGTTTAGTCATGTGTATTTTCTAATGAGCTTAAATTCCTGGACGATCACCATTCATTTCCTTGGGGAGTACTAGAAATAGGGAAAGAAAATGACCAACAACATCTACTTATTCGGAGTGGTTGTCTTGATGCAGGCGTTGTCGGCCTAACTCCTCTGGTGTAGTCTTACCAGTTTATCAGAAGTGCTTGCTCCTAAGATCTTACATTTCAAAGATTTCGGGTAGCATTTTCATGGAGTTGAAATCATGGTGCCATGTAAACCATGAACTAAATTTTATGAGGGTGTATCTTTATCTGTACAATTGATAGTGTTTCTTGACAGTAGAGATGGTTCCTGATTATGCAGTACCAATTGTAATGAAGGGTTTGTTGAGATGCACTGTTGATGGCAATTTGCAACAGTAATTTAGTACCTTTTCTCTTAAGAGTATGTGCGTACTTGCAGATGTAGGTGTGCACGTTGGAATTTTCCTCCTTCCATAGGTTAAGAGGCTTACTGGCATGTTGCTGTCAAAGGCGTCTTTCTGTAATTATAATAGCAGAAGCAATCTACATTCTCCCAACGCACAAGCAAAAAGAATTCTCCAACACTAGGTTTGGAATGTAAAAGTAAGCTAAGAAATACGGAGTATTCAAGAAAGATACTCAATTGACGAAAGAAATTGCTAATTGATTTATGAAGAAGTCACTAGGTCAATTTACTCAAATATTTATATGTTTCCATATGATTGTAAAATTAGAGAATCATTCAGGTGAAACGCCTGATGTCAGTTTGTTCGAGTTTTGGGCATTAACCCGAATCTGGTGCCAATGTCTGAGCAAATTACCAGAAACATCAAACATATAAGCTTACCAGTTTCAGGAACTTGTGTCTGTCATCAAAACTCCCTTCTTTCCCATAGGCCATAACAATTGGTATTGGAGTTGGCAATTTGGGTGTTTGAATGGGTTTAGGTTAGGTTATTTCGGGTCTAAGTCATATTTAAATTAGATCATGTCAAGTCAAGTTGTTAGGTTTAGGTCGTTTGGGTCGTGTTGGATTATTCACACTAAGCCGAGTTCGGGGTAGATCCATAGTGGATAATTTCGAGTATGAGTCATATTTGGGTCACATCAGGTGATATCAAATTGGATAATTTTGAGTTCGAATCATTTTGGGTCTAAAAATTTTTGGGGTGGGATTCTTATCCAATTAAATTTAAATTCAAATTAGATTTGGATCAGAGGACTATTAGGAATTATGCATTAAATTTCCAAAAGAAATTACGTCCATCACAAAATATTCTAAAATGTTCTAGCAAAAATAATTTTTAATAAATATTACAATTAATATGGAGTACTCTATAACTTTTATCAAAGCAAAACCCCTGCTTATGCCATACTTGACACGTCTCAAGTTATTATTAAAAAAAATTTGCCTTTTTCTAGATGATGCCATCTTTTTTTTCTACTTTACATTAATATTAGATTGAAAAATGATATATATAGAAAATTGTGTGATTATATAAATTCCTAAATTATTTAAAACTATCTTAATTTCTTCCATTTATTTAATATTTTCTCTCTATCTTTTCTATAATAATTTTTATTTTTAATGTAATAAAAAATATTATCCCAATTTAATTTTCTACGGAAATTCTACAAAACCAATAAATTTTTACCAATAATAAAAATACTCATATAATTGAAATATTTAATAAAAATAGTTTATTATTAACCGTGCATCACATGTGACTTACCTAGTAAATTACTATTTTATATTTCAAATTATAATTTCAAAAATATGATAATTACTTTGCAATTACTAAGGATTATCTATGACACAATTATCATCCAATGGTTTTTTATGATACTCATTAAGCTTTCATACTCAATAAGTGTTAACTAAATCAGACTAATACTAAATACATTAATATGAATTAATTATTCTTATATTTATTTATTTGTTTATACTTGTTTTTTTATTTATGAATTTTATAAAAAAAATCAGAATTTTATTAAAAAATCAGAATTTTGTACAAAAAAACACAAGGCGTCTTGGCAAAAAACTGCCACCACGGCCAGAGTTTTTTTTTTTTTACAAAATTTAGATTTTTTTTATCAAAATTCATAAATTAAAAAGAACCGAAGAAGAAAATTGAAATATTATTAAAAATTTAAAAATCAGAGTAAAGAGCAAAAATTTTATTTCACACAAAAATATGGGTGATCCCTGGTAATTTGCGAGCAAAGTTTAGTAACTCCCGTTGTCAAAACCCCCTTGCTTTCCCATTGGCCATAACAATTGGTAGTAGAGTTGGCAATTTGGACGATTGAATGAGTTGAGGTTGGGTTATCTAGGGTCTCGAGTCATATTTAGATTAGATCATGTCAAGTCTAGTTGTCGTTAAGTTTAGATCGGGTTAAGTTTCATTCGGGTCATGAATTATTCATCATAGGTCAAGTTTGATTCGTTCAATTTGGGTCTTGTACGATTTCGAGTTTGGGTTGTACTAAGTCGAGTTGAGGATGGATAATTTCGAGTTTGAGCCATATTTGAGTCAGATTAGGTAATTATCAAATTAGATAATTTTGAGTTCGAGTCAATTTGGGTCTAATAATTTTTAGGGGTGAGATTCTTATCCAACTAAATTTAAAATCATTCATATTTAGATTAGATGACTATTTCAAATTATAATTTCAAAAATATGATGATTACTTTGCGATTACTAAGTATTATATATCACAATTATCATCCAATGATATTTTAATGATTAAAATCTATAATTCAAGTCAACGACAAGTCAAGTCAACAATGTATCAAAATAAAATGGGTTACGAGTCTCCATAGGTTAGGTTAGTTGGGTGTCATTTTGTATTTGTGACATTGTCAAGTCAGTATAAATTGGTTATTAGTATATACTGAGTCAAGTGTAGGTTTAGATTCGAATCATAAAGAATTAGTTCAATATTAGGTCATGTTCAAGTCGAATTATAGATTTATAGGTCAATAGTTTCACATATAACATGTGTGAAAGTCAGGTTAAAATCACCGAGTTCATGTCAATTATTCAAATCGGGTCAATTTTTGCCAACTCTAATTGATATCATGTATTATGGAGTTCTGTATATGTAAAATTTGTCTGAAGTACTTGCCCATTTTCTTGTGATTGTTAATTGTCAACTCTTCACCTAAGAAGAAGAATTCTATTTGTCTCTCAATTTTACTTTTTTAAGAGTAATAAAATATGAAGGAAAATTGATAAGAGAGAAAATTAATAACACGGACAACATTTGTTGGAAGAGTAAAATCCGATTCAAAAATGGTGTGACCGTAGCCAAAAATAGTATACGGGACAATCCACTGGGATTGCAAATTTCACATAAAAAGAGGTCAGTGAGTGCAAAGATTTTCTGAAAAGACTGTTATAATGTGTCAATGTTGACTTTAAGCTTTGTAATTTTTTTTTTGAGAGGTCTTTAATGTTTGTACTCTGTACTTCGCTTGAATAGGGAGACTTTATGTTCGTTAAAATGTGCTTGCTGCAGTACATTAGTAAACATCACTACCCTTTGGGGTTCGTTACATATCAAAAAAAATAAAAATAAGGGATTATTTAAAAAAATATGGCTGCTTGTGTCGGGAGGACTTCAGCTTATTTTATGTCCTCGTTGATTTATAACCTACTTTTGGGGAAAAAAAAAATTTATTTTTATGCCTTCGTTTTTTTGTTATACTCTGAGTATGTCCTTAAATATTTTTAAAGTATAATCTTATCAATATACACTTATATATTTGATCATTGTACTTTTATGCACCATAATTTTCTTGACTCTAATATATGCCACATTTTTCAGTTATACTATTATACTCTATTTGTTTTATTTTATTTATCCTATTTAGATTATTTCATTTGAAGAGTGAGAAACTTAAATATGATTTTTTTTTGTTAATATATATAAGTTAAAACATATTTGTATGAGATTTTGTTAGATTTGTCCCAATATAATTTTTTAATATGTAAATTATATATATATTTTTTATAATATATATTTATACATATTATAGCTATATTACGTGCTTTAAAAATTGTACAAAAATAAATGTGACAAATAAAAAAATGGAGGGAGTACAAATATAAGTCGTCGGTCAGCCATCCGATTCTGGCAAATTTGATCTTTTTTAACAGATTTTTGTTAATTTAAACAAAATAAACTTATTTTTACCTGACAAGACTCATTTTCACTAAACTTGTGCACGCTAAGTTGAAATGATATTTGGTGAACTAAGTTTGCCAAAAACTAAAATTGTGAGAGCTAAATGTGGGTAACATCCTTAAAAAGGGAAGTACTTGACTTTGAGCCTTCCTAAAAACCGTCACACAGGCAAAACCCAAACCCATACTCTTTGCATCGAAGTATACACAATCCATGCATTTTCTAATAATACAACCAAGAAACAACTTTCCCTCTTGCATATATTTATACAAATAGTAAGTTTGTCATATATGGTCTAAAGAGTAAACTCCAAGGTGTTATCAAGGCCACATAATGATAATAACATATCTTATAGTACTAGATTCTACATTCTAAAAAAAGTTTCATTTCTTTTCTTTATTCCTGTAGTTATATACAATGAGGACTAAAGAAAAATGTGCAAAATGTGAAGACTAGTACATTTTTTTTAGGGGAGTGAAGCATAGGAAAAGTTAGTGATCATGTGGGAATGAATTTGATATTAATATTTTAGAGCTTTTCTCTAAAAACTTGGTATTAATAGCGGATGGTTGTTGCATATTGAAATAAGTTAAATTAAAACTTAATTATTTCAACTAGTGTTATCAAAAAACTTACTTTAATTGAGAACCTGTGTAAATTTTACTTGCATCTGCTCTGCTAAAAATCCAAGAGCTTGTGATTCATAACCCGGTTCATTCTCAATCTAAAGTCAAACCAAACTCGGTTAATCCCTGATCTAACCCGTAATTTACCTAACCTAGAGTTACTCCGAACTCGATTTACGCTTGACCTAAAAACAATTGGAACACTATCAAACCTAGGAAATATACAATTAGACTTTATATGTTGTTAACCAAACATATTTTGTACTCAGAGTCATCTTTAATCTAGTTTGATAATAACTGACTTGTATTAGAGCAAAACTAAATAACATAAAATCCTAAAAATTTAGGATCCTTTTTGTATCATAAAAACTTGTTATATCAATACTTGCATTTTAATCAAAAATTCAACGTAATACAATAGTTGAAGACAACAAGGCTCTTAGAGAGTACAAACGTATGTAGATGGCTACATTGAGTGATACTTGTTTGACACTATAGTTGAAAAATCAATCAATTTAATAAGTGCAACTTTAACAAATTGTAGTTAGTGACTTTAAATTGATGGATTATTATTCAATAGAGGCATACCTCCCGACGTACTATAACCCAAACCAAAACCCAATTAGGTCCAAATCAGCATTCATCGAAAATAAGATGACCTGAGTACAGTCTTGTTGACCCCAAATGACCGGATCTAAAATCTATTGGAGTTGAAGCCAACATGACTTAGAAATATACCCGACCCAATTTTTACTCGAACTCGAATACACCTAGCCTATCCCTCTCAATACCCAAAGGCAAGTAGACTAGAGGTGATCAAATTGCGGGTCGGGTCGGGTTTGGGATGGGCCAAAAGGTTTATTTCTCTGCCCATTTTTCGGGGCGTGTTCGGGCCAAGATTGTTTTCGGACCTAAAGTTGTTGTCCATATTCCATACAAATCGGGTTTTGCGGGCTTTTTCGGGCTTTGCGAGCCTTGTTTAGATTTTTTCAAAAAGTATGTTTAAGGAATGTAAAAAAAAAAAAATTCACCAAACTATATAATATGAAAACGCCCACTAAGAACACCCAATTTGCATGATAACCACGTTATAAACACAATTGATAAGAAGTTAAGAACTGAATACTTTTTTGAATAGAGAATTTAGTTAACATCGAGAAACATGCCCCCTAGTTATACAAAGTTTATAAATCAATATGATTTCATTTTCTCTTTTTTCAAATGAGAATTTAGTTAACTTTTCAGTATACCCATTTTGAATGCCGGCAATAGCTACTTGATATTAGTTTTGCTTACCAACTTCATTATAAACATTAACATCATTATAGTTTTACAAATTATGATATAACACTCTGCATTATATTAGTGATACTCTCTAAAAATTACTCAGTTGGTTTGGCTCATGGTCTAAAATATCTTATATTTTTTTAATATATAAAGGATAGCTTGTCTTAAGAAGTTGAATAGCTTACACCTTTACTTATTAGTGATTGAATGACTGACTACTGAGTGCAACTTAATTGCTAGGATCTAAGAAAAATGTGTGCTAACATAAGCAACATTGATACTTATACGCAATAGCCCATACTACTTTACAAAATAAACATGCACACTAACTCTGATAGAGTGTATCACTGTGTCTTGCGTTACGTAGTATGCACATACGCATGCCTCAGATTTTATTTTGCCAATTGGGTCGGGCTATGCATTATTACCCAAACCCATCCCAAAAATTTTCTGGCCAAAATTAACTTGCCCAAATCCTAATTTCGGGTTGACTTTTGATGCCCAAACTCAAATTTTTTCGGGTCAGGTTGGGTTGGGCCAGCGGACCGGATCATTATTGATCAGGTCTAAAGTAGACTCAAACTCGAATATGACGTGACCCAAATATGACCCGAAATGTATATAACCCAACATATATATGACATAACACATATCCTATAGTAACTTGACCTATACCCGATAAGACATACTAACCGATAATAGCTAGTCCCATCGCGGGTTAATCCACATCCGACCTAAACACTGGATTTGATAACCTTACTTTAGACGCCTAAATTAATACCGGCCATCTTTTTGGGTACAAAATTCATGCCTTCGCTCAGGAAAATCGGTAGACTAAGCTGTCGACAAAGTCTAGAAAATTTTGAAAAATATATCTCGGCAAGAAATGAAGCTAACTTCTTCAAGGAAATGTATTCAAGAGAAAGAAGCATTGAACCACTTGAAAACATGAGTTTCTAGATTATAAGAAACAAGAAGAAGAGTAGAAGGAAGTACTAGTACGAATACCTAAGGGTTACTTCTATAAATTAAGTTGTGTGTTAAAGCCAAGAATAATACTCCCTATGCAAAACAATCAATTTACAAAGTCACATTTGATGACGTTGCATTAACGAGTTAGAAGTAGTAGTACTACAACCCCAACCTCCTTTCCTTGCCACCTACGTGTGTGATCACTATTCCATTCACTCTCGTCTTCCTTCACGCGCACTCAAAGTGCGTCATGGATCCCATTTCTACAACCCCAAGTGTCCCTCCAAAGTTAACTAAGAATCTCCCCCACTCCCTTAAACAAAATGTTAAGGTAACATACACAAAACAAATGACGTAAAAGATATTTTACTTTATCCGTTCTTTTATTTTTACTCTATTTTTATTTATCATATTAGTAGAAATAATATAAATAAAAGGGATGTTATTGAAGAGACCGTGAAATTCACATAGACAAAAAAAATTAGAGATAGAGAAAGTAATTATTCATGATAATCCCGTACTATACGTCAAAAGAGAAGCCACTTCATTTCTTACACAGGAGCAAAATATATTTAGAAAATGATGTTGAAACGTGATTTAGAACAATCAAATATATAAGTCATTCGAATAATAGGTTAATAGCATAGAATTACATTTGATGGTTCTATTGTTAAAAAAAAAAAAAAAAAAGTTGATAAAAAAAAACTTTAAGCGTCGTATGCCTCTACCTCTTTATATGTTGAATATGTATAAACGCAAACAAATACACCCTCATTTCCACTCTCCTTCACTCACTCTCATTCTCTCAAACCAAGAAGCAATATTTATTTATTTTTCTCTCATCATGGAATCAACAGAAGAAGAGTTCTCAAGTTTCACCACTAAGGGAAGGCGAACAAAGCGTCAACGATCACTCCTTGCGGCTACCGCCTCATCAAGTTATCGCGGTAGTTGTGGTGGTGGTGGTGGTGGGGTTGTTGTTGTTGCTACTGGTGGTTGTTCCGATAACAGTTATGGTTCATCCTCATCGGGCGCTTCACCGTCTGATGAGCATGATATCATGAGCGTGGTCACGACGACGGAGGAAGAAGACATGGCTAATTGTCTAATTCTTCTAGCACGAGGGATAGAGAAGAAGGTGTCCAATTTCATCAAGTTGAAGTCCAAAACCACCACCACCAACAACCATAATAATACTAGTACTAGTACAAGTAATATCGGTGTACATGTATATGAGTGTAAAACATGTAATAAAACATTCCCATCTTTCCAAGCGCTAGGCGGTCATCGTACAAGTCATAAGAAGATCAAACCCACCACCACCGCCCCCGGCCCGCTTGCTCAATCTCCCGAATCCATCGATAACCACCATGATCGCGACCGTGGCCACGTTGTGGATGATGACCATGAAGGAATGGAATTCACTAGCAAGAAACTATTTCTTGTACAAGTCAACAATGATACCAACAACATGTTAAATAAGGCAAGGGTGCACGAGTGTTCGATATGTGGGTCAGAGTTTCCTTCAGGGCAAGCGTTAGGAGGTCATATGAGAAGGCATAGAGCAGGAGCGCCAGCAACAACGACTACTAGCCGTCCGATGACTAGTGCCGTGGCAGTAGCGACAGTGGTGATTGATACAGGTGGGCCAAGGAATATTCTATCCTTAGATCTTAACCTTCCAGCTCCAGATGATCAGGAAGATCAACAACAAGTAGGTGATGGGGTGGAAGATCATGATCACATGGATACCAAGTTTGTTCATGTTCTTCCTACGCCTGCTACTTTGGTGGACTGCCATTACTAAACAAAAAAAAATACAAAATTGATACAGATTATACTTCTTCTTTTTATTTTTTTTTAAAAAACAAAAATTATATTGACTTTTACTGGGAATTGTAATTGATCATCTGATGATACATATTAATGTTATAAAAGCATAGTATATTTCATTTAATATTTTTTGGTGTATGGAGGTAGCTTAAGTGTGTTGTTATTGGATGATGAGTGAAAGAAGGTGGTTAATTTTGATATAATAATGATTTTGTATTGGGTTGGATGGCAAGTTTGAAATGTTTCCTTTGAGTAAGTGGCTAGTATTGGTGGTTGCCTTTCATTCACGAAAACTGAGGTGATGGGGGCATCTACTTAAATCTTTTACCCTTTTCGATCACTTTATTTTCTCTCTTCCCTCCTTTTTTAACAAATGCTCTTTCATTTATTTTTTGGGTTTGCTTATTTTTGGTAAATTCCACACTTGTCCTTTTTTTTTTTGGCTATTTGCGCTAATATTCTGCCCCAATATTCCCTCTTTCCGTTTCTATTTATTTACTGTATTTTCGGTTTTTATCAAAATACTTAAAATTTTAATTATATTATAATAAATAATATATTTAATTGATGGGATTTCTTTCAATGTAAATTTTTTAAATATTAAATTTTTTTGTAATTTTTATCTTATAAATTTAAAGAATTTTTTTTTAAAATCATATCTTAAAAATCGTAAAAAAGTCAAATATAATAAATAAATAAATAAATAGGGATAGAATGAGTAAATATATTCGATCTCTGTTCACTTCAGTTCGGCTTATTTTATCACAATAAACTTATAGGGTGGAGTTTAAAAGTAGATATGAAACTGTAATTACTAAAAAGTTGTGTTTAAGAAAGAAAGTCGTTTAACTTGGTAGTTATAGTAAGGTATAGGGAATGGGTGTATTAGTGGAATGAGACGAAAGTGGTGGATTAGGTTCTTTTGTTCGTTATTGATTGCAATAAAAGCTAAATAAAAACCACTGGCTTTCGCTCTGTCTTTCATTCATTCAAGCTATCTCTCTCAAGTAGAAGTCTGGGTTTGCATCAAATGACAAAGGAATATATGGATAGGAAAGCTGAGTTGGTAAGGGATCTGCCACATGCATGCACGCTCCAAAACACACACACTCACACTCGCTCGCTCTCTCACTCACTCACACCGCTTTTGGAGTAAATGCCTTCATATTTTAATTCTTTCTTTAAAATTTTAATTACCTGATTTCAATTAATTTCATGACTTTACTTATTTTATTATTTATGTCATGAACTCAATAATACTAACATTTCATATAATTTATTCTTTTCGTTTACCCCTAAAAAAAATAACAAAATGCATTGATTCTGTCTTTCCAAACGTACTACTTGATTGAGAAATTCTTAGCTTTATACCTAATATAAATATATATAAGGGTATTTTTGTAATTTTAGTTCTAATTTGATATCATAGTGTCTATACCTAATATGAGTCTTTCTGTAGTTTTATATATGTTATATTTCTTTATTTGATATAACAATACATATATCGATATAATATAACAATAGTTATATCTGATATAACATAACAATACATGTATTTAAAATCTCAATATATAACAATACATATATTTAACATCTCAATATCCTGATATAATTTATATCAAGTATGAATTCAGAAAGCCTCCTACTTGATTAGTAATTCGTTGATTAACATTGGAGAAGACTAAAGAGTTGTTTCTGATGAACAAGTCAATACACTAAAATAATTATTGATGATTAATAAATATATGAGAGTTTTGTAGAATTAAGCAAAGTGTAGTAGTACATGATGGGGTAGGAAGTTAACATACAAATAATATATCTGCTCATATAAGAAGTCCAGATGATGAATCCCGAATAAAATAAAAATGTTGGGCGGCCAGCTTCACATTTTTACTTGAAACTAAGTCATCTAATAACCAAAAGTTTATTATGAAGTAGTCTCATATGAAAATTTGAAGTCCGCTCGAATTTATTTTTGTTTGTCTAGTGCAAGTTGATAAATGGTTATAGACTTTTAAAGCTCTTAAAAATCGGAAATGGTACTATTCACATTTTGTTTTTTGTTTTTTTTTTCCTTCATGAAAACCGATTATTTCACTTTCTTTCATGGATTTAATAGTTCAACTCTAATTTACTTATTGATCAACATATCCAATAGAGAAACCTAAAAAATCTTTCATATTTATTGATATAGCACCATATTATTTAATCATATGCAGGATGTTTTTCTTGGATCATAACTCTTCCATAAGGATGACAGACTCATTCCAAGTGATCGATAGTAAAATTGTTTGTAAAGTTTGATATATGTAGTACTTTTTAGTGCTCGAGTCGGGGTCTAGGTTAGGTCATATTGGATTTTAAGTCATATTTGGGTCGGGTCATGTCAAGTCAAGTTTGGCTTTAGTTTGAGTTTAGCTCGATTCAAATCATGTCGAATTGTTTACCCTTTTAGATAAAAAAAAAATCAGGTTTGATTCGTCCAATAGGTCAAGATTTGGTTCAAATTATTATGGATTTAGGTCGATATTCAAGTCGGATCAATATTTGACTGCTATACGCATTAGTAAATTGGTAAGAAAGTAATATCTGAAAGAGAAATGAAGCAATTCCGAAACAAAAAATCGTTGTTAGCATTATATCTTCCTCATAATATGAAGTTGTAAGTTTGAAACGTACTGCCTTAAAGTCCTTATCCAACTTACCAACACCTCTACAAACTATTAGAAAACATGACATCGTCTTAGGACATACAGTATATACTACGACAAATGGGCATCACCATGTTCCCCACCACAAATATTAATTGCCATGATAGGCCAGTTTTAAGAATTTATACCCGTAATCCAACTTGGCTGTATCACCTCACTTAATTATTGCATTAACCAATTATTTGGAAATTGGAATAATCAAACATCAACTTTTAGGTAAATACTCTTATCTATCATTAACCACTTTAAAGTACTACTTAATTCTCTCACCAAAATTTTGCACATGCCTCTCATTAATTAGGCATGGAAAGTTGATCAACACTCCAACATGTCTAACTATTTCATATCCTCTATCTAGCACACCAAGAAATAATTTATGTTTTTTTAATCGACATCGTATCCAATAACTAACTTAAAGTAATGTAGAAAAACAAAAGGTGAATTTTGTGACTTTATATTTGAAAAAATATATATATAAACTAACATTTACTTATAAGAATTACTCTCTCCGTTTTCTTTTATTCATCATATTTGTGCTTTGCATAATTTTCTACGCACATATTATAGTTATAATATTTATAAATACGCATCATAAAAATATATAAAATTTTCAAATATACTTCAAAACGAATCTAACAATTATCATGTGAATATATTTTAATTTATATATATTAACGAAAAATCATATTTATGAAGGGTTACATTCATTCAAATATATATATATATATATAAATAAATAAAAAGGAAGTAAACTCATTATATAAGGGAGAGGAAGTAAACTCATCATATAAGGGAGGGAGTTGATAAGTTAAGTGAGTGACACAGTCACTGAGTCTGAGTTAAGCATATAAAGTGTTTGTTATGTGCACGTTTTTAAGTGAATGCTGGCAAGGTAGAGAGAGCATGTGGGCACGTTGTTGCGTGAGATGTCCAAATATAGGGGAGACATTGACAATATATAAACATATCAATATTAGGTATAATACCCTTTACATTACTAATTTTTAATTAAGTAGTTGTAGGAAAAAAAAATGCCTCTTTCGTTACTATTCTTAATTAAATAGTATAGTTCAAAATAATAATAATAATAATAATAATAATTATTATTATTATTATTATTATTATTATTATTATTATGATTGGTGTAATGAAAAAGTCGTGAAGAAGTGGTGATCATACCTCTAATCATTGAATTGGTAATTGATTAAGATGCTTGAAATTTGTTTCAAGTATAACTGGCCTAACTTGTACTGGCCTATGGCCTCCCAGATAAGGAAAAGAAACTTGGAAACTGTCGTTTTAATTGGCTTGCACATAGAGGTCATGATCTGAGCACAATCTTTGGAACACATCACAAGCATACAAGAAGGGTTGTGTTAACCAAGTCAATTGCTTGAGATTAATTGTCTGTCATTTTGGTTTGTCTCCAAGTCAATTGAAAGGTAGTGGGATTCCACTTCCACTAATTGTAATGGTTTCAAAAGCTGGCTAGGTTTATCTTAGAATACTACATTATTGGAGAAAGTATTAAATCATATTAGTTGTATGTGGCTTAGGAATTATGATCAGCCATTATGATTTCGAGATACTTGAGGATGAATTTGGATCGAGGAGCCTGCAATATGAGTTAAGCTAGACTGAAATTAAATATATGTGAGCCGAATAGTTGAACAAAAATGATTGGGATAAGTCGGTTTTCAACTCGAACCGCTAATTTGACTTATATGCAATGATCAATTAGATTTGGATGAACTCAACCTATTTTACAACCCAAAAGGTGAAACCCATAACCCAATCTATTGAAACCAACCCCAAGACCAATTAAATTCGAAATTTGTGAACCCCAACCTAACTTATGCTCAATTGGAAGATAACTTGACGTGAAATTGACCTGAGTCGTTAACAACCCAACACGATGGTAAGTCAACTTGTAACTACCTGTTGATTCAAACCAACACAACCCAATCGATAGCAACCCCTAAACCTAATTTCAGCCAACAAGTTAGAATTCCGAGATTCTATTTCATTCACATAATTTATAATTACTGTCATACTAAATATGATACTTAAAGGTATGAATTCTATATACTAACTTTGTGGAATGCATTGGGTATATGTACATGATGATCATTTTTTCCTTAAAAAGAAAAAAGATAGAGTCCTATTTTGAATTATGTAAATATGAAAAAAAACATTTTTGAAATAGAAAACTATTTAAATTTATTTCCTTTAAGAAATAAAATAATTTATTTTTCTAAATAAATAGTCTATAATTATTTCATTAATATTTATAATTAATGGAAAAACATAGTATTACAAATTATACGTAAGATGACTGTAAAATGCGATTTACAACATAAGTTGATCTCAATAGCCAACCCAAATTTCAACCATAACTAAAATAACTTGTTAACCTAAATGACTCAAAATTTATCTAACCTGAATTAAAATTGTCTTAACTTGTCTAAATTCAAACTGGATTGACTTGAAATGACCTGACTCTACTCTACTCAACCCACCCAACCCAACCCAACCCAACCCAACCCAACCCAACCACAACCCAACCTAACCCAAACTCCTAGAAAACCTAAAATACATCATCTTAACTCGTTCTAACCCAAATGGATCATGATCCAAGTAGAATAGGATTATAACCAAAACTGAGTAAGGAAATAATCTATTGAATTCAACTCGTTTATTCACCTGACCCAACTTGAAAGACAACTAATAACCCCTTTCAACCTCATCCAATTAGCACTAGCCCCATTAGTATCAGACTAAACCTATTCTGACAAGTGAAAATATTGGGTAAGACCGTCACATTAGCCGAGTGGTGTGACATTGGTAAAGTATAAGGTCATCCCGCGCTCATTTCAAATTAGGTATATCTTGGTTATAGAGTAAAAGTCTCAGGTATTAAATTTATTATTTCAGTTGTACAAGTAAATGTCTCAAGTATTGAATTTATTTTCTCAGATATACAAATAAAGGTCACATGTATTGTATTTATTATCTCAGATATACAAATAAATGTCTCAGGTATTAAATTTATTATATCAGATATACAAATAGAAATCTTAAGTATTAAATTATGTTTAGATCCTTCATGTACAAGTTATGATTTCAGTTATAAAATTAAAGGTCTCAAGTTTTGTATTTATTATCTCAGATATACAAATATATATCTCAAGTATTGAATTTATTATCTAAGATATACAAATAAAGATCTCATATATTAGATTATGTACGTTTTGATCCTTGATATACAAGTTATGATTTTAGTTATAGAATTAAAGGTCTCAGCTATCGAATTTATTATCTCAATTATACAAATAAAGGTCTCAGGTTACAAATAAAGATCTTAGGTATTGTATTTATTATCTTAGTTATACAAATAAATATCTCAGGTATTGAATTTATTATCTTAGTGATACAAATAATTAGGTATTAAATTTATTATCTCAGTTATACAAGTAAATGTCTCAGGTATTGAATTTATTATCTCAGATATACAAATAAAGATCTCAGGTATTAACTTTATTATCTCAGTTATACAAATAAATGTTTCAGGTACTAAATTTATTGCCTTCACATTTGGAGTACAATGCTTAGTTACCTTTATTAGATCAATTCTTTTCAACAATCAACAACTTCCAATCATCAATCAAATACTTACAACAATTGTAATTCCATCCCAAGTACCCATTATAAGTACCGATTCAGTAACCCTTAAACATCATCAATCAACAAAATCATCCAAATTTCCTCAACAAACTTACTAATTTCATAGCGAAAAGCCCTAAGACCCCTACCTTAGACATAAACGTGAAAAATTATATTTTTTTTCAATAATCAATCATCAATCCTAAACTTCCATTGAGACATGGATAATGGGAAATGATTGCAAAGTTCGCTTTCTGGTGTTGTTGGTACTACACCTTGTCTTCTTGGGTTGTTGAGAATCTTCGGCATCCATCGTTGATTTAGTGTTGTCATCGGACTTCGATGAGTGTCACCATGATTTGTTGGTGGATTTTCCTTTCTCAAATTTTCTCTCTTCGAATCTCTGCCTCTCTCCATTGTGGGGGGTTTCCTAATTGAGGAGTATCCCGTACGATACGAAAGATTGAGGTTTTAAAAGCTCTACCTTTGGCGAGTTTTGCCGCAAGAATTAGTTTGTTAGCGGGTTTGGATTTGTTTAAATTAGGTTTGTCACATCAATAAAATGGTGTGACTTGTCACATCCAATACCAGCTAATTCCGGCTAACACAATTGACAATTCTAGTAATGTATAGTATGATATCTCTAAATAGTAACAAACTGGAGAGTCCATTATCACTCAACTATAATCTATATACGGTGTATGATATATCCACTTCAATATAGTCTTAAATGGATCTTGAATATACATGCCAAAATTAAGTGATCGAACAATGATTGAAATTAATGTAGCTTGAAATTTTTTTAACTTTGGTTTAACTTTGACTAGAGCTCTAGTGAGTTACGAGCAGAGCCTGATTAAAAATAATAAAGCTCGAGCTATTGTTTAATTAATAAGCTAGTAATGAGTCAAAGCCAATCTACCCTAAGATCAAGCTTCACTCCTAATCACCCTTCACAAGCCACTAGTCGTAGACTCGTAATTAGGTGTATTCATCGTTCAAGCATGTTATATACTTCTTCAATGACATTGACATCAATGCCAGGAATTTCATGCACAAGCAAGAAACTTTCAATGTAATTCATACAAAAAATAATGGAAGGATTAGACCCGGCCTTATGTCGAATTCGACTATACACCTCCAAACTAATCTTTAATATTCCTCACAACCAATAATTCATCCCAATAACTATTAGCTTCCAAGCAATAATATTGGTGTTATTAAGTTTAAGTAGGTAGCTTAAAAACACTCAAAAAATATCCTTGATTTAACCATTGTCATAATATGAGTTATATATTCATGCACTAAGTTTTCGCATTATGTTATGGGTTTTTCTATAGTATTGATTTTGGGCCCGTAATTAGTCCAAGACTGATTAGATTTTCTAGGGGTTTTTTAAACCCTTGTTAACTTAGTCTCAGTATTCTAACTTTAGTTTCTCGCCTCCCTCTTCACATATCAATAAAATCTATTCTCCCTCTTCCTCTAGACGTATCTAACTCATTGTTAGTGAACCACATAAATTCTATGTGTTCGTGTGATTTTTATCATTTTTTATCGTTCTTACATTCGTTACAACACTGTCTTTTTACCAACAAAGTCTTGGTGAATTCGTGTATAATAATAGAATGCGTAATGGAAAAAATGGAACTTGTGTGGCTTTGGTCTTGTCATAGTTTCGACACTTTCATAAGTACATCATATGTTAAGTCAGTTTGACAATCCCCATTCATTTCAACTAATTTCTGCAAGTTAAATTAGTAAGCAAGCCTCAAGTCAATTCTTTCAATGCATAGTTAATAATCAAAGCATATTATCAAGCAGTAATAATAATATTATTACTAATCAACTTACACCCACTGTCGACCTATTGTATACTAAATATTTCAATATGCGCTGAAAACGATCAAACTTAAATATTACTAGCAAACCGACTGCTCAATCAACAGGTCAAATGAGGTACTTAATCATCCATATAAATTTGCCCTAAATGGTAAAGTCGCCTTCAAAAGCAGTAGAACAACATCCAATACTCGCCCATTGGAACATGAACATAATTTGCTGAATAAAGAAGTTTCAACTTGTGTTTCTTTAGAAAGTGCTGTGAACTTCATTCAAGATGGCATGACACTGAGATCTACGTACTCTAGAGTGTGTACAGCTGTATTATCATCAAAGAGAAAGCCTTACTAAGCTAATTGGCAAGCTAAGTCTACCTCAGAGGATACGTAAAATTAGAGTTGTCAGTTGGGGCGTTTAAATTATATTTGTCTTGGTTTGTGTAATTCATAGTCATATTAGGGCAACTAGTTGATTATGTTTTGGTTCGTTCGGCTGAATCATAGTCATATCGGAGCAATTAATTAGACGGTTAGTCATGTAGGGTTGACGTAGGTCATATGGGGTCGAGACATTGTCGACAGCTCCATTTAAAGTAAAAACATCAACCCTAGTTAAATTTAACTAAAATACTTTTAACTTTTTTACCATTCTACTTTCTTAGTAAATGATACAGTTTTCATCTAGCAAGTGGTTTTGTCGGATAAGTAGCTAGTAACGTAGTAAGGAATTATTTAGTCATTGTTTTCGTAAATAATTCCATCAAAAGAAAAAATAAATTATAACGTAATTAACAACAAAAATTAATCTTCCAGTAATTAAGGATGCATAGAACTTTCACACCTGCCAAAACGACAATGTAGATACATATGAGTGGATTTGGTGGTTGGGACAAGACACAAGAGAGAAGTCATTCGTCAACTAATTTTAGCTGTTCATTTGTGTAAACGGATAAACGGCTTCTATTAGTTGCGGCAGAAGTTACACACTACTAGCAACTGTTATCTACGGTGCTTTGAAAGTATACTATTAGCTGGTTTGGTGATCAACTCTACACAAAAGCTAAACTCTCAATATGAGTAAACCCTAGCTACACTTCGGAGTGATAGATGCATCCTTGAGACTAGACTTAAAATCCGCTTCCACGATCATATGATCGATACGACGTATTAAGCATATACGGGGGAGTTTTGCTGGGATTTCTTGCCTTAACAAAGGATATTCTAGAGACTTTAACCAATTAAGATATCGATAACTACACAAAAGGTAATATTCAGCAAGTCCGGCCGATTGTTAAATAGACATAAAGTTTACAACTACGGTACTACTTATGGCTTACAAGTTATTATCAAAATCATACTTATCACAACTAACAATGGGTCCAGAAAAATATGTAAACAAATATACCATCTATAATTTGAAACCATAATCTGTGACAGACTATTATAAGAGTAATGAAGCCAATGAGTGATGATTTTGACTTTGACTTGGTTCTTCAACAGAGTATTATTATAGTAATAACTTTGGCTTGCTTTGTTAGTGAAAACAGCCTTGCATATGAAAAAGTTTCGTTTATACAATATATAACTTTACATTGGTCATGCATGATGTAAAATCCCTTATGGAATGCTCCGTACAAGTTTGCGTTAGGTACAAAGATATCCGCAGTTAGCCCTTCGCAGTAGTAACAATTTGAACAATGTTGGATAAAAAATAATGGTGAAAATAGCTATAAAAATCAACCAAAACCGAAGTTTTGGAAATAAAATAATGAAATAATTTCATTTGATCTTCACTAATATTACTTCAAGCACAAACCTCTACCTAAGAATTCTACCAAACATCAAAATCTGGTGGTAATTGGTGGTTTACCCAATCAAACTACTGCCCTCTAATATAACACAAAAAATCTAATAAATCAGAGACACAAACTATATTGAATGTTAGATCATTACAAAGTTGCTTTTGTTAAATTAATGGGTAACTTTTGTTATATAAAGGAGTAACTTTAGTTTTAGGATTAATTGACCGCATTAATCTAACCTTTGCCCGATTTACGGATATTAATCCAACCTTTTGTTTATTTCTTATTGAACCTACCTTTAACTGATTTTTGCTTCCACTAAATCTTATTACGGGTGACCGGAAGAACAAGTGAGAATTATTTGATGTGGCAGTAGCAGTTTAATTTCCCACGTAAATTTTGGCCACGATGTCCTATTATCTGATGTGGCGTCTCAAAAGCTTGATGATTTTGTCTCTCTTCATAATCTCTCTCCTCCCCACGCGAATAGTAGTATCTGTGTTTCCTGCTCCCATGTGTTATCCTTCCCTTCCATCTATTTTTTCTTTGCCTCCTCTCACTCACTGGTGCTCCCCATTATTCCTACTTTCTCCTCTTATTCTCAATTTTTTTTGCCTCCTTTGCCGCACCACCCACTACCACTTCCACCTCCACCATCATCTTCACTCCTTTTCCTCTCTCTCTCCCACTCCGGTGTGGTCACATAGACATCGCTACTGTCACCATCTCTCTTTCCATGAAGAGCTGCAGAAAGTAGTCTCGTTACCACTGAATACCAACGCCAACAATAACAACGACCAACAGGTTGAATGTGAGGGACTTAAAGGTACTAAAAATGGGTCTAGGAGTTGAATATAATTTTAAAAGAGATTAATCTGTTCGTGACCGGCTACAACAGGTAACAAATGGGCAAGGTTTAGTGGAAGCAAAAATCAGTTAAAGGTAGGTTCAATCAGAAATAAACAAAAGGTTGGATTAATATCCGCAAATCGGACAAATGTTAGATTAATGCGGTCAATTAATCATTTGTTTTATTTATGGTAACTTTTGTACAATATGTCCAACGTGTTTTTTGACATATCTCACTCTTTATCAATTAAAATCGAGATATCTTTTTGTTGTATTAAGGGATATCTTTTATTGGCTGTCAATAACCTTATTGTATCCCTTAAATACACAAAATCTTTTGCTAATATAAAGCTAAATGCCAAACATTATCTAAAAGTACACGTAAATTTAGTGGTAGTGGAGCTGGATGGGATCACGAATACTAAGAGTATATCAAACATGTTATGAAATCTTTGCCTCACATAACTTAAAAAAACAAATTTCTTTACTCCACATAAGTTGGTAAGAAATTAAAATAACAAAAATTTTGCCTCACAGTTCTTAGAAAGAAACCAAAAGCTTAGTACCACATAGTTACGTGCAATGATGCAAGAAATTACTGAGAAAGACTGCACCAGTATGCACTACGCACGCGAGGAGAGCTGTATGGATTCAGTAACGACCGTGAAGGATGCAATGACTCCACAAGGATGAATGAGATGAATGTATGTTATATTCATGGAGATCATTTTGTTGGTCGCATAACGTTGCTTCGGCATCTACTTTTATGTTATGGTCCTGTATTTCGAGAGAAATCATGTATTTTTTGCAAAGAGAAGACCGTATTTTCTTATCCAAACTTTGTGTGCTTCAAAGATTTGCGCCTGCGACACTGGTCGGTGCACAGAAAATTCAAAGGACAGTATTGACTAGATTGGGATCAGGGCTTATATGTTGTTAGGTTTTTATGCCAATGAAAACATACTGAGGCTTTGGAGTAAAGGCCTCATTCATTGAGGATTTGGGATAAAACCACGACAGATTGACACCTGATATGGTACAAAAAAGATAAGAAATCCATCTTCAAGAGAAAAAATTGGAAAGCAATGTTTAAACAAATGATGTAGTCAAAACGTTCTGTTTCACTACATTTTTTCCATTTCTGAAAAAATTCTTTCACCAGACTTCAACTAATTGACTATAGCACTATCTAGGTTAAGATGAGGCTGCATACAACTTAACATTCTGAGACCCCAACAACAATGGCTCATTTGCAGTATAGTCATTGCCAATCGAAGCAAAAATTACACATCTGGAGAATATTCAATTTCGAATAGCCAAAAGAATGCAAAAACTCATAGCAAATATGAAGTAGAGAACATAAAATACAGCACGAGAGAAAAATGATCATTATGAAAAAAGAAGAGTAATAGAACAGCAGAATAGGCTACGCTAAAGTATCTAGACACGTACTAGTTACAATTCTCGGAATATTTGGGAGTCTACAGTTTGAAACAACAGGTCTCTCCTGCAATTGACCAAAAGGAAAGATAAATATCCAAATAGGATGAGAGGAGTCAAAGTCAGCACAAACAAAGAGAATAAACTACGTAGATATAGAATCATAGACCCACAGAAAAACAGTAGGCTGGCCTTGAACCTTAAAGAAGAAACAGGTACAAAAAGACTTCCAGAGGAGAACACGATAAGTTCCTGATTCTTGACTTGACATTGGAATCTTGAATTCACAGAGTATATATTTAAGCTTTTTATACATAGAAGAGGGAAAATAACCAAAAAACTTTTGCTGTTAAACAAATTTATGCAACACATCAGCTTAAATTATCTACACTCGTCACATACACCAGAAAATATCCAAAGAGCAGGGAAATAATTATTCACAAAGCTGGTTACAAGCTAAAGCAAGGAAAGGAAATCTACAGAGTTACTTAGCATGTGAAGTGGAGAGCAATAATGTGTGTTAGCTGATATATTAAATAAGGATGAAAGCATTGTAATTATTGTTCTGAAGAAAGTCATTAGACAAATACTGAGTGGGAGGAAATCCACCCTCAAAGTATAGTTTTTGTAAGTGCTGTAATTACTCTCATCATTCCATAAAATCTAAGCCTTTCCCAAACTTCTTCTAATCTTTACTAATCCATAATTACCTACTCCAAATCAGCATAGACCATTTAATTGCTAAAATAATTCTAAATTCTCACAGAAGTTTGCTAACAGAATGCATATATCAGAGGCCCTTTAAACTTGATCCAACTGAATACAGTAACCTTTTCTTCAAATTAAATCCAAGAGAGGATTTGTTTGCTTACCTTGGAATGGAATTTAATACATGATTGACTAATACAATCCGCCACAGGAAACTTTTTATTAGTTGGCATACACAGTTACGCGAACTTGAGCAGTGACTTCTGGATGCAGCTTCAATTCTGCTACATACTCACCAGTTTCCCTAATCTCAGGGAGGAATATAACTTTTTTGTCCACATCCCTGAACCAGAAGATAAAAGAAATCTATTCATAAATCAACAAAAACACAAAATTCATTACATAGTGATTCTACTCACACCTACTGATATTAATTCTGGAATATACTGACATATTATGCTCTTGATAACAAAGAAAATTCAAAGCATGCCCTGAGCTTATCAATTCATGCCCCTGAAACAGCATATTTGTTAAAAAAACAAATACAGGCTTCAGTTTAGGAGTTATGAGCTGCACAAGGAATGCTAAAATCAAGCCCTCACCTAAAATCCCTTCCTAGTGGCCACTGGCGGATCTTAAACAATTTTCTTTTGGGGGCCGATTAAATTTTTTTTTTTTTCCGCTAGGGGGGGGGGCGTTGAATGCAAGTAGACAAGCCACCGTAATATTTTTGATCATTTGATAACCCAACTCATGGCTACACAGATGAACAAACTTTTCAATGCTACAGAACAAATAAGCAAAAAAAAATAAAGGAGAGGAGCTATAATGTAAACTAGTCAAGTGAAACCAAAAAGGTAAAAAAATACTGTGATCATCATTTTAGGTTCCAGCCTTTCCAGGGATACGGCGAGTTGGAAAAAGAGATAACATGACTGTGTGAACAGGTTGTTGGTCCTTAATGCCTATCTTCTTCTTTCCTATTGCTGAGGATTTTCTTTTCAGGGAATTTTGAATATACTGGGCCGTTTAATTTTGGGCTCGTACCAGGGGTCTGGCCCCATTATTGCATCGTTTTGACAATTAAGTTTGCCAACACACAAATATGACCATTGAAAATTCTTTAATTAATTATGGAGTAGGGTTAAAAAAAAAGTTTATATTTTGAAACTACATATTAAAACTAATCTAAGAATTTTTTACGTTACATCATTTGTTTTATACGGAATGTATACCAGTAAAATAATGTGGTCAAAGGTATAATCTGAATAGTGTAAGAAATCATAATGGTGCAACTTATTTCAAATGGGGGGAGTATAATTCTAATGATTTTAAACAAAACATAGACCATTCTGGGATGTACAGAGTTAACTTAGTACATTTTGTTAAACTTTCTCTCTACTTTGTTCCAGAGGTTGGAGCCCAAACAACCATAATTATCCACTCAATAAATTTTATTTATATTTTCTCTTTCCTTAAACTTTGTGCCTTACAGAATTTTTTTTTTTTTAGCTCTGGGACATAAAGAGTAATATTTTTATAAAAAAGGGAGAGGGTTAGGAAGTATAAATTCATTATTGCATTTATTGATGGGAGGGAGGGATTCAACTATTCTCGAATAAGGTCCAGAATCAGGATTCAATGTAAACCCCATATATGCCTCTTCGGGAGGAAAAGGGAGTGAGATAGCATATGTTTTGGAAGCTATAAGCCTCATGGCTGCAGGATTCCATTATTGATTCTATGTGTTCCCATAATAAGAATAAGCTAGATATCACACACCTGGACCAAAACTTCTTTAGTTTTGACCTTGTTACAGCTTCTAGACAGCTGACTCTGGCTTCCAAAGATGGTAACATTTACATAATCCAATTGAACCCACAAGCATATGATGACTACAAGCTTAAGGATCTACCTCTCTATTTTTCTTTATTCTAATTTAGGGGTGGGAGGGTGGAAGAGTTTGTGCTTGGGGATAAACTCTTAACCACATGTTACAGGATTTAAAAAGTTCTACGCTTCGGAAAAAGATTTCTGCTTAAATAAATCTTCTAAGAGACACAAGTATACAACTGACCATAAGGATTAGCACAATTATATGTAGGAAATTTACAATCAAGCTGAAAAAAGGTAGTCTGTCACCCAACCTACTAAAAAGGGTGCTAGCACAGAGCTCATATTCCCTTACTTTTGTATAAGGCTGAAAACACTACACTGGTAAAGTCATCTAAGACAATTAAGGTAAGTCAAAGTCCTCTTTTATTAGCAAAATTGGTTTCATTCATTAACTAATCCATAGGCACAAAAAACAATGAGGATGACAGTGATCTTAAAATAAGTACCTTTGAAGCTGCGCCTTGATTATGTCAACAAGATCTTGAGCTGTCACACTGCCAGATCCACAGGAAATAGATATAAAAAATTCTTATGAGGAACAGAGAACAGTAGTAAGGCAAGGCAAGATTGGTATATGTGATCTTGTTACCTTCCAAAAATCTGTTTTCCTTTTCCACCTTTGCGTTTAACCTTGAAAGCTCCAACAGTTTCAAACATACGAGCTAGTTGTTGAGCCTCTTCTTTTACCTAGCAAAGATATTTAACAAGATTACTTAGTTGTCATGAGACATTTTTAAAACCAGATAATACTAATTTCAAATGGGGCTCAGCTAAAAGTCAGAATCTGCATAGCTGGTCTAGTTCATCTTGCTCAATGTCCAAATTATTGGCAACTAGGTGGAAGTATGGAGAGAGATACATCTATCTCCAAATAATCAAAGCATACATCATGCATATATTCTTTCATTTACGACATAATCAATCAATGCTAAGGATCCTCTTCTGTTTCCATGATTTAGAAAAAGATGGTCTTTAAAATCCACCAAACTGTTGCACAAAAATAACGAGAACAGATTAAGAGCAACCAGTTCAAAAATAGGACACAAGCGAATGTCAGCCCATGACAAAGGAAAATGTATCCTAACTCCCCATTAAGCAAGTGCTGAGTATCAAGAACAATGAACTGTGTTTGTTTCTCGCACCATTCTCCTTAAGTTCTATGGCTGGTAAAGTTCATATAAACAATTCTGCATTTCAGGTACACCTTAAAGACAAGAGCCAAAGATAAAAGAAAGTCTACTATACATATGGAATTATGCACATGATTACTCTAAAAAAACAATAAAGTGTGTTACTAAGAGATATTATACTCACCCTTTTCTTCTCAGCTTCAATTCTCTCGTCTTCCATCTTCATCTCCCTTTAGCAAACAAAAGTAAACAAGTAAATAGGAGCTATTGTTGGCTAAAGATTATGTTTTAGTAACATGTCTATATTGAAATTGTAGTAATAGATCATCCAACCAGATATCAAAATATTTAGTTCCTAGAATATAGAGCCCATCAGACATATAGACTAAAGATCCCCCTACATAAAGGCTAAAATATTTGACAATCCAATGATCTATGCAAGACAAAAACAGCATTCTCTTCTTGCACTCCTATCTTTAACACACTATTTCAATTTTCCACATGCTAGATTGTAAATTTACAGTCTCCTCCCTCCTTTCTTCCTTACCCGACATCAACATCTTACCAAGGAACCACCGCACCATCTTCCTCACCCCCTCTCCTCTCTTCTCTCTTCCTTCATCATAATGGACAGCACCACTGCACATCATCCACCACCGCCACAGCCACAGCCAGCAACAACAACATCAACAGTAGCGACTGACAAAGCCACCTTCCTCTCCTCCGTTCCTCAAGAACTACCAACACCGAGCTCTACCACACCCTCTAACCTGCAATACACCAGTAACAAACACCAGCCTATTTCTATCACATCAAACATCATCCACCCAGCTCCGTGAGCAGCAACCGCCGCCACCATGCTCCACCAAGGCCATCACCGTGAGCTACTCCTTCTCTCTTTTAGTTGGATTCTAGTTTAAATAGATTTATTTATCAAACCCTAATATATTGATATGCATTAGTTTTCTGATTTTAGTAGTTCATTGAATATTACGTATATTGAACGAAATTAGTTTGCCATATCATAAGTTAATCTTATTTCAGATTTACCCTATTACTTAATTAAAGTATATGAGCTTCCTATTTTTTAAAAGTTAGTATTTTACTGGAATTATGATGATGTGTAAGAAGATTGGAATTATTTAGATAATCGGATATAAAAATGGAATGTGTTTTGAATAAAGTTTGAGATGTTAATATAATTCCATATTTTGCCATTGTTGTATTATATGATGTTCAAACTACTACTATTTTATTTATTCCAAATTGTGAAGTCTTAATGTACAACTAACTTATTTTTATTAGAAATGTGGATTAGGTAGTTGTTTCATGATAAATATACATATCCAATATTTTTATTCATTATGGATACTTTTATATTTACCAAATGAGCTTATAAAATATTTTTAAGTATGGATTTGAGGCTTAAAACACTGACTTTAAAATTATTAGATTTCTAAACTAATAGTATTTTAATAACACTACTACTTCATTTAATAATACCCTTAGTTACTAATACATAGTTAAATATCTCATCTTACGAGTTTCAAACCTCTAAGAACGAACCATCGAGACTAGGGAGGATGGGTACTAGCTTGTGAAGGTACACACTTGTTCACCCCCTTTGACTTTAAATGAGTTAGTTTTATGGTTGGAATTGATGGATTGGTTGAAATAATATTTGAAAGTATTTTTGTAAACAAGTTGAGAATGATTATGTTGTTTGGACTTTTGCTTTGAAATGTTATACCAAAATTTTTGTATGATGGATTATATAAATGATTGTTTAAAAACGGAGGATAAGATTATGGTATGACAGTGCGTTGTTGGTTGTGTTTTGTTGTGATTATACATGTTGGTAAACAGATTTAAACAAAACTTTTGAAAATGGAATTAATCCAATTCATAAAGAAAATTCCATCCAAAATTTTTGGAAATTCCTAATTGAAATGTCACTGTATTTAATGCTTTGATTGAGAAGGTTGTCTTTGTTAGTTAAGTGTTGAAAGATATTTGTCATCTTGTTATTATTTTATTAAGAAGGTTCAAATTAATGTAAGAATTAAAGAGTTTTGAGACTTAAGTGAATGGACTCAAAGTGAGAAAAGCTTACTTACAAAATATTTATGGATAAGAAACTAATGTTTAAGTAAACAAAATGTATAAAACATTAACAAAATGAAGGATTTTGCTCAAGAATAGGATGTAAGCTTAACATCAAACTAAGATCAATCTGGAAGAGGGTGTTGTCTTCAAACATGATGCGAGCATACCCTCACGCATGAGAGAATGGAAATTCTCAAGAAGAACCATACCTTTGGACCCAAAATGGGTAAGACTATTTGGCAATAAGGAGTGCAAGCATGCGAGTGGCAACAAACTTTCTTAAAAGATATTAAAGAAACGAAGGTCGAAGAAAGCTTAATGAAGGATAACTCACGAGTGTTTGTTTTGTCGTTGTTCTCCTTGTTTAACTTTTTATAAATTGTGTTAGTTTATGAAAGTTTATTGAACTATTAAGAATTGGTGATTTACGATAAAAATCATTATATGTATGTTTCGAAAGTTATTTTTAAAAAATTAAATGAAGTAATTTTCAAAAAATACTTCCATAAATTATTATTTTTTGGTTGAATACATCTTTAATTGCAGAAGTCTCTAGAGAAGTTGTCAAGTTGTAATCTTCTTTATTTAAGCTTTTGAGTCTTGTTTAGATCGTTTATTGTTTTATTTTGTAATTTTTTTCGAAAGTGGAGACCAGTAAGGATATTTCATTGTAGTTGTGGGCCCTTCAATGTAGTCTTAGTTATTTCATTCCGCGGTATAATTTGAGTTATTTATATTTGATTGATGATTGAAGTTCTTTATTGTGAGGGTTGTTACAACTATCCCCACATTGCAGCCGAGATAACAGAAAGAGAGAATTGCCTAAATGTACTCCATCATTGATACTATCCTATTTGTCGTTGAGAGGTATATTTTTCATATTATTAAATTTTTATCATTCACACTTATTGGTATTTAATTTCTATTGAGGAATACTTGATTTTGGAACATCAAGTCAACTCAAACTTATATGCAATACTCGTTATTCAATTAAGAAGGGACTGAGTTGAACAAGAGACCAAATCAGGAACAACAAAAGAAGATACAGGAGTTCAGCCATAGACTTCCCAAAGAATTTATGAAATATAGATTTTCTGAGCACTAAAGTCACCCATGCTGGTCCTAGACCCACATGATAATTGATCATCTCCCAAAGAATAATGTCCCTGTCGGAATTCACAACTACTGTAACTTGATGATCATAAATTCATAATAGACGAAATTTTACCAGGGACGGTGACAAAAAAAATTAAACTTATTACACCAAACACCAGGGCTCTGACTACAACATGCTGGATAGAATAGTTTCTAACAAGGGTCTATAAGATACAATGGCAGTCCCTGCTAGTATTGCCAACGGGCGGAAAATTCTGTCTACCTGAGATTAGTTGAGGAACAAGGTCTAATCTGCTCCAATATTCCATCCCCAACAATTATACCTTAGCATCACCATCTCTTATATACCCTCCTTTCAATACCAAATCAGTAGCACAATAAAATTATCTAAAGTATTCATATAATAATCCAAGACACATATAATACTCATCATCAAATGCAAAAAAAAAAATAATAATAAATAAAAAAAAATTGAAGCAAAATAATAATAATTTAAAAGGTAAAAATTAGGCAACATACTTGAGCAACAATGGAGTAACAATCTGAGCTTTTCCCAACGGCAACAAGAAATTCCTGTAAAAACCAGCTCTAACATCCAAAAGCTGGCCCTTTTTCCCCAAATCTTGTATGTCCTCCTTCAAGATTATCTACACCAAAACCCCACCAAAAAAAATTCCACAATTATGCAAAAAAATCCATACCAAGTTCATAATTCACAAAACAATTACGACATAGCAATCGAAAAAAATTAAAAAAAAATATTAATCACAGAAAAAGCGGAAATTCAATCACCTTCTTTATCTTCTTGGTTTTCTTTTGAGCCACAATTGGGAGCATTATTCTTCCCTTTTCTGGGGATTTCAGAGGTTCGTTAATGGCGCCTGCGAAGCTATGGAATGAGCTACTCCATGAGAGAGAGAGAGTTGAGGTTGTTGATGCCATTGTTGCGGATTTCTTCTCACTTACCGCTGCTTGTTGCTCAGCTTCTATCTATTTTTGAGAGAGACCTTATCTTAGCGACTAGCGAGTTGGGCGAAGATTTTAAAAAAATAAAAAAAATAAGCCGTTGTATATAAGTGGTTAACTTTCTGCATCTCTCAAGTAGGTGTGAAATCGGGTCACGGGTCAATTATAGGTTAACTTATTGCGGGTCAATTATAGGTTAACTTATTGCGGGTCAATTTTATCGGTTTGAGTTCAATCAGGTCAATTTGATCTGTTGGGTCGGATTGGGTCAAGTGATTATCAAGTTCGGTTAAATCGGTAATTTACTTGTTTGGATTCGACTCAAGTAGTATTCGGTTCGGGTCAAGTTTGTTTCAAGTAAAATTGGGTCGGTTTCTAAGTGGGTTATTTCGATTTCGGGTCAAATCAATTATGGTAATGGGTCTCCTCGATTTCAGTTGAAACCCGATTTTAGCTTTGTCGAGTTCACATCAAACCATTAAGAATATTTTACTAATTTATGACTCAGTATTTAACAATTTTGTTGTATTCATCCTGGGTCATATCGGGTCATTTGACTCATTTTGAGTTAGTTCAGGCGATAACTTATTTTTATACGATGGTTAATTCATAAATTGGACAATGATGTTGATAAGTCATTATAAAACAAAATATTTATGAGGTAAGGATTATTAAATGTGTATTATCGTATCAAACTAGTATATGATATGTATCTTTAGTGTATCATTGTATTATGACTATTATCTATATTAACTATCTACATTAACACATATATATCATGTAAATATATAATCAATTTGATGATTGAATTATTGTATCAAATACAAACAAGTATCAAATATCAGATATAGACATATCTATCAAATAAACTCAAATTTGGATAATCAAATATTTATCGAATTAATTCGGATATTCAGATTATTAACATATCGAGTGAATTTGGGTCATGAGTTGTTATAAATCGGGTATATCGATTATGCGTCGGGTTCAATCGGTTTTGGGTTCTCTTCGGGCCAGGTCTATAAAGGTTGGGTCTATAATAGGACGGGTTAGTAATGGGTTAGGTCAGAATCTTTGAATCTCGGGTCAAATCGATTTTGGGTTGACTTCAGGATAGGTTGGGTTGGTTTTCAAATCTCACTTTTTGGGTCGTAATCAGGTCGGAGCCGGATCGGATTCAAGTAATTTATCGAGTTGGATTTGATTTTAACAACTCTAACCACCTCAAGTCTTGACCCTTAGCCTTGTATTTGGGACTTGGTGCAATCGACGACTTAACCCCCACACTCATTTTTGTTGCTAGTAGAGATGATTAATGGATGGGCTATGTTGATAACGAGGTAAGAATAAAGTATAGGAGTCAAAAGATAAACTTCATTTATACACATAATAATTTATCATCGGTTATCTTGTCATGAAAATAAAATAGTGTGATAAGTTTAAAAGGGTTTATAACTGAAATCAACTATTGATAAAAAAGAGTAGGATACTAGTATTATATACACACGAAACACAATAAAGTTATTGTATCCTAGTGACCTTTAAATGTAACAAAAGATATATCTAAACACAACATATGTCAATCTTTATCAAATTTTAAGGGTAACTTATGTTATATTTAGTGATCACTTTTACTATAGACACAATAATTTTATTTTGTCTCGTATATATACAATACTTTGTATATTATATACTATTTAGCCAATGACGCTTACATATTAAATGTATCTATAATCTGCATCTAAAAAAATTAAAATGCTCTCTACCTAGAAAAAAACCCTAATACCTCGATCCCATCCCACTCGTGAAAAATAAGATAGTCTAGTGTGATTTACAAAGTAATCCAAATGCAATATTACACAACATTACTGATTTTCGGGAGGGATGATGATGAGACAAGTAAAGATAAAGGAGATGAATTGGATATCAATGTGAAGAATAAGATAAAATTGTGTTAGACAAAAAGATAGAATTATGAAAGATAAAATGTAGGGAGAGTTAGAACATACTTACAAGTCTAGTATTGGTATAACTTCTAGTATTGAACTTGTATAAATATCATGCAACGTATAGAGAATCAAATCATCAAAAAAATTATTCACTAACAAGTTACGTTCAAATACAAAAATTTGTTTCTTTATTTGTTCTTGGTATTAGAGTAAGGTTGAAAAACTGTGTTTTTCACCTGATAATTTCATCGTTTACCAATTCTAACTTACTTGTAAACATGGTTGAGAATTCGAAGATCATGGAGTAGATGCTGAGATTGCTACAAAAACAAAACAGCAACAAAAGAGCTCACGATCAAGGGAATATTTCAATCAACATATCCGAGAAGCTTAACAGCAGGAACTATACTAAATGGTCCCGACTAATGCATAGGGCACTCGATGGAAGGGGACGATTCAGTCATTATAGTCAAAGCTCCTTCTAGAGATAGCCCCGATTATGCACAGTGGGTCCAAAAATATTCCTGTGTTAAGTCTTGGATTGCTGAGAGCATAAATCCCGATATCGTAAATCAATTCCTTGATTTTTTCCCCGGCCAAAGTGGAATCAAAAGTGGCCTCATTGCGAAGCCCGATCAAAAGAAAGCATCATCTCGGTGCATGGATGAGAAAGCCAACCTTTAATGCACATTTTATGGTGGTACACGCCACATAAGTGATGAATGCTTCAAGCTTGTAGGACATCCAGAGTGGTGGCCTGATGCAAAGAAGAGAGGAGGAAAAATCGAAGAGACTAGAAGCAAGGAAAGGGCTTTCATAGGTCAGAGCTCGAAGGGAGAAGAGGCAATGGAGGCTTCGGAGGCTAAGGAGGAAGGTACAAGTGAAAGAATGAAACTGTGTATCCACAATAACCCCTCCCCTCTTAAAAGTGACCCTTAGATCAAGGGTGTACATTTAAACCCTAGATCTAACGACCCAAGCCACACAAAAAACCTAAGTCTAATCTCCAAATCAACGCCCATAAAACCCTAAAATCCAACAAACTAGATTTGGCCCTTCACAATTCATTTAGCCTCATTGCATCAGCCCACTACACTGACCTAGGCCCAAATCTCGAAATTAGCCCACAACATAAAATCCAAATAGGTACCACGTGTCATACATAATCGAAAATCGGTGGATTTTTTATTATGGGACAACCGATACGATGACATATGACAAGGGTGATTTTGTAAAATTTAATAAACCTGACAAAAAAACTTATCCAAACAGCTAATGGAGATTATATGGATGTAAAAGGAGTCGGGACAATTACTATTGGACCTAAAACTTCTTAACCTAACTGCCTTTACATACCAAATCTTTCTTATAAACTACTTTCTATTAGCCAGCTTACAAAGAATTTAAATTGTACTGTGCTAATGAAACCTGATTGTTGTGTTATATAAGATGCTTAGATAGGGGAGATCATTGGGCATGGTACTGAACGAAATGGACTATATTATTGATGAGGTAGCTAAGCTTGGAGGTGCTACTATCGCTCGAGACTCTAGAGAAACCCAACTTTGACATTGGCACCGACGGTTAGGCCACCCATCTTCAGGGTATTTACAGTGTCTTATTCCATCTCTTGGGGGTTCAAATATAACTCTAGAATGTGATCCATGTTATCTGTCTAAGAGTCAAAAACATTATTATCCTAATAGTTTGAGTCATTCTAAAATACCTTTTTATCTAGTTCATTTAGATGTATGAGGCCCAACCCCGATGCTTGGTAAACATGGTTTATCTTATTATGTACTTTTTATACATGACTACACTAGAATGAGTTGAATTTATTTTTTGAAGCATAAATTAGAGGTTTATGAAGTATTTGTGACTTTTTATCATATGATTTATACCCAATTTAAAACAAAAATTTGCATCCTCATATTAGATAATGGAGGTGAGTATGTGAGTTACAAAATGAAGTCTTTTTTCGAAACCAATGGACTCTTCCACCAAACAACCTGTCGTGATACACCTCAACAAAATGGTGTAGCGGAACAGAAAAACCGAACCCTACTTGAGATGACCCGAGCCATGTTGATTGAGTCTCGTGTTCCCACTTCTTTTTGGCCTGAAGCAGTTGCAACTACAAACTACCTGTCCAATCGCCTCCCTACAAAGAAATTAAACCATAAGATTCCCCTTGATACCTTAAACACACATATGCTTGTTCCTGCATTTCACTCATTACCACCCTGAGTCTTTGGGTGCATTGTCTATATTCACCTACCAAAGAAAGATCAAAATAATTGGAAGCAAGAGTTGTCAAGTGTGTTATTATGGGGTTTGGAAATTCGCAGAAAGGGTATAGATGTTTTGATCCTACTTCAAATCATCTTTTTGTCACCTTGGACTGTGAATTTGTGGAGAATTCTTTTTTTTCCCCAATTTCAACGTTAGAGGGAGAATATAAAGGACGATCTAAATTGGCTATCAATATCCTTAGACAGTAATACTCAGGCCTAGGCAATACCTAATAACATAGTCTAGTCCACTACTTCATCACCACAGCCTGTGATCTCCCCTGAACACGAGCATCGGGATAATTAGGTAAGAGGTTCACCCATACCTATAAATATGAATCTAGATAGTCCTATGAAGAACATTGATGTGATGCAGGAAAATCTAGAAGATGTGGAGGAAATGGATGAAAATATAGCAGTGGAGTGATATCAGTTACCACCAAGAAGCACTAGAGGAGTACCTCCAAAGAAGTATAATCCTTCACATGAACCAAGAAGATCAAACTATCCTGTAAAAAATATGCATGAAGACTTGTCAAACATTGCAAGAGACTTCTATGCTTCGTTACACTCGAAAGAGACTCCATCTTTAGTACAAGAAGCTCTCAAAAGTCAGTAGTGGAAGAAGGCAATGGATGATGATATAGATGCTCTTATGAAAAATAGAACTTCGAAAAAAATGCATTATTCCAAAAGGAAAGAAGGTAGTGGGGTGTCGCTGGGTGTTCACTATCAAGTATAGAATAAATGGAAGTGTTGATCACTATAAGGCCAAACTAGTAGCTAAAGGATATATACGGGTATATGGAATTGATTACTCAAAAATGTTCTCACTTGTGGGAAAAATTGATATGATCCGAATATTATTCTTAGTAGCTGCAAAGAAAGACTGGCCTTTACATCAGTTTGATGTAAAAATTGCATTCCTGCATTGTGCGATCACTGAAGAAGTGTATATGGAAGCTCCTCGAGGATTCTTACAAGAATTCTCTCTAAAAGAAGGATGCAGACTTAAAAAGGCATTGTATGGCCGGTTGAGACAATCTCCTAGAGCTTGGTTTGGGACATTCATTATAGCCATGAAGAAATTTGGTTATAAATAGAGTAATTCTGATCATACGTTATTCCTTAAAAAAAGAGGTGATCTAACTACTTGTCTTATCATCTATGTGGATGATATGCTCATAACTGGTGATGACAGAGAAGAGATTGTAACGTTGAAGAAAAGGTTATTTAAGGAGTTTGAGGTAAAAGATTTAGGAAGGCTCAAATACTTTCTTGAAATTGAAGTCCTGAGATCAAAGTTAGGTATCTTCATTTCACAATGAAAGTACATTCTAGATCTTTTAGCTAAAACAGACATGATTGACTGTAAACTAGCTAAAACGCCTATGATAGTCAATCATGGTTTGTAGATTAATAAAGATCCAGAAATAGTAGATCAGACTCAATACCAGAGATTGGTGGGAAAACTCATTTACTTAGCTCATACTCGACATGCATTTGCTTATTCAGTTAGAGTTGTGAGCAGGTTTATGCATAAACCTCAGTCTCAACTTATGGAGGCAGTCTACAAAATACTAAGGTATCTTAAAGGGACACTAGGGAAAAGGGTGGTGTTTAGAAAGAATGGTCATCTTCAGCTTTCAGCATATATTAATGTAGATTGGGTAGGTGACAAAGATAGCAAGAAATCTACTTTAGAGTTCTTTACTCTTGTTGGAGGAAACTTGGTGACATGGAAAAGTAAGAAGCAGAAGGTGTTTGCAATGTCTAGTGTTGAAGCAGAGTTTAGAGGAATTGCAAAAGGAGTTACAGAGGTATTGTGGCTTAGGAAGCTTCTGACTGAACTTAGTTTTTCTCCAGAAACGAGTTGTGAGATTTTTTGCGATAACAAATCTACAATCAGTATTTCAGAAAATCCTATTGAGTATGATAGAACTAAGCATGTCTAAGTTGATAGAAACTTCATCAAAGAAAATCTAGAAGCAGGAGTAATTAGTCTTCCATTTGTGTGCTCAGAAAATCAAATGGCAGATATTCTAACTAAGGCGGTTGGAACTAATGCATTTGAAAGAGTCTTATGTAAGTTGGATGTTGAAAATCCCACATCCAACTTGAGGGGGAGTGAAGAATAAGATAAAAGTGTGTTAGACAAAAAGATAGAGTTATAAAGATAAAATTTAGGGAGAGTTAGAACATACTTATAAGTCTAGTATTGGTATAACTCCTAGTATTAAACTTGTATAAATATCATGCAATGTACAGAGAATCGAATCATCAAAAAAATTATTCAATAATAAGTTACATTCAAATACAAAAATCTATTTCTTTATTTGTTCTCAATGTTTCGCAAAACGAATCAAGAAAAACCTCTATCAACACTATGGCTCCTACAAACTTCCACATTGGTGTTTCAAGTCATGATTCGAGGCTTGAATCCATAATGTATCCAAACTCCTTTCCTTTCTTGGACGT
The DNA here is from genome assembly GCA_026401315.1 of Dysphania ambrosioides. NCBI lineage: Eukaryota > Viridiplantae > Streptophyta > Magnoliopsida > Caryophyllales > Amaranthaceae > Dysphania > Dysphania ambrosioides. The sequence goes on from CM048672.1 coordinate 2,655,950, forward strand.
ACTAAGATGAAGATGATATCTTAGATAATTGGTGAATGCCTAAGGACTTGATTGTTGATGAGAAATGCCCAGCAATCCTCTTATCCAAGGAAGAGAAAAAGAGGATGACAAAACTATTTGATGGCAAGGTGAGTTATATGGGTTTGATATGATGCACAATCTAAAGAAGAAATGGAGCTTGAAGAGTGATTCATCCCCTACAGATATTGGATGCAAGTATGCAACTTCTACATTGCAAGACTCGCAATCTAAGTTATTAAGTAGCATGGAAGACCAATTGGTTCTAAAGAAAAAATCCTTGAAAAAAGAGAGGAGTAGTAATTGATAATGACTAGGCTAAGTATGCGATACCTCTAGATGGATCTCCATAAGAGATCTTAGACATAACAAAAGAAATTCAAATGTCTAATAGTAAAGAGATAAAAAATTATCTCAAGGCAAGTAAATTATGGAATCAAACGAAATAGACATCAATAATATTTTTCATGCAATGTAGCAAGTTGTTTTATGTATTATGATGATGAGAAGGATCAAGAACAAAATTCTACGACAAAATGTAGACAAAGAGATGATTGGTCATAATGAAAAGAAGCAATTAAACCAAAATTAAAGTATCTCACAAAGAGAGAAGTTTTTAGGCTTGCAAGTCGTACACATCAAGATATAAAGCTAGTAGGCAATAAATGGGTCTATGTGCATAAAACAAATGAAAATAGAAAAATTATATGATATAAAGCAAGTTTAGTTGCACAAGGATTCTCATAAAATCCTACATTCATTATAAAAAGACAAATTCTCTTATGGTGAATGAAATGACTTTTTGATTTTTGTCTAGTCTAGCAATAAGATAAAGTATTTAACTTACATTTGATAGACATAGTCACATGATATTTTTATTGCCCACTTAATAATGACATTAATATGAAACTCCCAGATGTATTTAAGATGCCTGAGGTAGCAACTAACTCCAGTTCTTGAGAAAATTACTTTATCAATTTGATCAGATCCTTATATGGATTGTAATAATCAGGACACATGTGGTATAATGCTTAATCCCTAATCAGCCTATGGAATTTCTTTTGGAACCAGTTTTTTTCAGTCACTTACTAATTATGTATAAGCGTATGTTGTTCACTACAAGGTGAATTTGCTTCAGTAGTACAGAATGTGTTGATCTGTTCCTTTTCCTCAGCATTTTCTAATGCTGTCACTGCTGCTTTTCTCTACATTATAATAGCTATGCTTGAGTTTTTATTCATGAGTGTTTCTATATGATCTCTGTTTCAAGTGTGTAAATCTATATGTGATTGAAGGAAGACTATAAAAATGATCCAATTTTCCCATGTATTTTTTATAATGAAATTTAGATTAGGCTTTATAATAATTACATTATATGTAAATGATTTGAATATCATTTGAACCCCTGATGAAATTCTAGTAACAATGGACCATTAGAAATAAAAGATCTTATATAAAGACAAAATTTTACTTAGGGTTACAGAATGAGAACCTAAAATGGAATCATAATACATCAAATTGTACTTTTAGATCAAAGATGTTAAAAAAGGTTTAATTTTGATAAAGTACAAGCATTAAGTAGCCTAATGGAAGGTCACTACAAATGAACAAATCAATTGCAATGTATTTAAGGGCTATAGGAACATTAATGTACTTTTTGGTCATATATGCCTTGACATATCAATTGCAATGTATTTATCGGCAAGGTTTAGCTCATGTCCCAGCTAAAGGCTTTGTAGACGCAGTAATTTTATCTGGTCTTTATAATATTTGATTACAATTTGGTTATGTGTTTACATGTGGAAATACTACTATTTCTTCACGGTCTATAAAGTAAATTATTACGATTACATTTTCTAACTATGTAGAGACTTTGTCTATCCATGAAGCTAACCATGAATGTGTATGTCTTAGATCAATTTTATAACATACAATTGGATCGTGGTTTAATTATCGAGAAAAAGCTTTAATAGTTTTATACACATATAATTTAACATATAATGCACAATTCATGCAATGAAGGATACATCATGGACGATAGGATGTTCTTCATCATAAAATTTAGAAGAATGGTGCTATAAATGTTCAACATATTTGTTCTAAGAAAGAACTTGACAGATTTATTTACTAAAATACTTTTATCTGCTATATTATGAAGTTGCACTTTTTTTCTCTTAACAATGGATTTTTGGGGTTTTCTAGTAAGATTTTTAACAAGGTAGCTTCTATTTATGTGCATTATAAATTAATGTACTATTTTTCCTATAAAGTTTTAATGAGTCATTATTTTAGATAATGGACATTCAAAGGGGAGTGTTAATGAATATTATATGTATACCCATTATACCTCTGTTGTCTTTAGTGATATTTTAGTTTTAGGGTTTTCCATCCTTATGTAAAACCTAGCTACTCATATATATAATGAGGGTTAATTAGGAAATAAAATTCTTACAAATAGAAAAATTTACAATTTGATAAACCATCAAAATTATTCTACAAAGTGAGAAATTTATAATTAAGAATAAAACTTATCAGGTAAAACCTTGAATTCAAATATCTCTATTATATAAACCAACTCTTGAATTAACCATGACATTTAAAAAGTAAATTTCTTTTTTACCCTCTCTTGTCAAATAACCAAAAAAACCATGAAATATTAAGTTGGCACAAGATTCCATTAGATTCTCATAAAAAAATATTCCAAAATTGCATAAGTTGGCACAAGATTAAGCCCCCGTCAACTACAAAAATTTCTTAGAGTAAAAGTTCCCTTACTACCCTCATACTCCCCCAAAGACTTGGGCCATAGACTAGCTAGGTTGAATTACCCTAGTAGTAGGCCTTAGTCCTAAGGCTCCTTTTTCCTAAACTTAAAAAAACAAATGTTCTTTTATACCACCTCTGATTTTTTTTTAATTGCAACTCATAACCATCTTAAGTTTGAGGAAGAAATTATAAAAAATAAACGGATGTATTGGCTAATATAACTTAAAGACCAACTAAGGGTTAGGTTATTATACATGATATACTTTATTTTAGTTAATTTGCATAGTCACTTACTATAATCCCTCGAGTTATGTATCAAAATAGTGAATTGCAAGTATAAAAAAAAGGCAGAAGTAGTTTGTTACCTCTATTCTAAAAAAGAATTGTATTATATTACTAATATATATTGTCAATGCATGGTCAAAATACAATTACTTACTCAGTTTTTATAATTGACCATATTAATTTTCAAATCTAGTCACACCTTCAAGTTTTATAGTCATTAGTTTTTTATTCATAAAATAAATATTATTATATTTTTCTTTATATATAGGTCAAAATATATAACTATTTTAAGCTCAAAATAATTCTTTGGCATGCATGCTAAGTGAAAATGCAACAACTAAGGAAATGAAGAAAAATATTATTTAGAAAATATCAATGCCATAATTCATGTATCACACGGATTTATTTGCTAAATCAATCTTTTGATATTATTTCTATAATAATAAAATATGTTAACTACTAATTAAGGTGACATTAGAAAAATAATTGCATTTTTCCCCTCATAAAAAAAACACAAAAGAGGCATTCATTAAAATAGGAAAATGCTGAAAAAATTTACTAAGATTTTTTTTTTATATAAATGAATAGTCTTCAAATTAAAGCGTTCGTAGTCATTATAAACATTAAACGAACTATTGCCACAACTAAATAAATCATTTGACTGTAGAGCTTCTCATGTTATTATGTGGAAACACCATCTATCATGCATAAAATTAATAGAAGTGGCCTAGGTTTATGCTATTGTTTTTGAACATTTTTATGTAATAAATGACAAAATTAAGTATATCTCCAAAGACTCTATACACACTAGGAAATTAGCTAACTGAGACAAGCATTTATGTAGGTACTATGTATGTACTAGAGAAATTAGGAGGCCGTGCTTTAACATACATACAAATATATCAACAATACTCTTTAATAGTTTTTGAGGATCATGCATACTTAAATAAAAATAAATCAAGATCAAGTACTATTTCTTATAGAATATTTTTTTTTCTATGATATGTGTATTTCAAATTGTATTACATTTGGATGATGTCTTAAATTGTTTTATGGACATAATTTATGATCTTGAAATTCTCAAAATAAAATTATGAAGAAAAGAAATCTTTTCATTACATAATAAGTTTTATTATTCCTTACTATATAAGTAGACAAAGTATTTTTTAACCAATAAAATTCTTTTATACAAATTACACACTTTTTGAATTTGAAAAGATTTATTTTATAATGAAATATCATACTTGAAATATAGTAATAGAGTCCTTATCTTAGGCTTTTTATTTACTTGATCTACCCAATTTTTTAACCTTTGAGACCTTAATTAGGAACCCTGCTATCATTCACCTCCAATTATAATTTTAACCATATTGTTTCAAAATGTCCAAGGCCCGAGCATGTTATATGAACGTTGGAAACCAATTATTAGGCATTGAATGTTTCTAAAACCTCTTTATATGACCGTATGAAGCACCTAGTACTATTAGAACAAGTTCAAACATTTTTTCAGAGAAGAATAAAAACATTGTATACTAAATTCGTTCATTTCGAACAATTATGGACCTAATGAGATAAAAATATAATTGATATGTTTTCCATGAGTTTTACAAGATCATAGTAGGTCATAAGAGTAATTAAAATCATCTACTTTGATTTCAAACACTCATTTCAATCAATTTTAAAACTCTTATAATTAGTTCTTAAATCATTTTTAGTCCCTTTTGTAGATTGAGTAAAATATATTTAATAACTTAAACCTCCTTATATGATCTTAGAAAGCATTTAGTGCCTTCATTTTTTAAATTTTTGAAAAATATCTCAAAAATAATGTACAATTAACCATCAAAATTCAGTCATTTTAGAAAATTTTGCACCTGAGAGTACCATGAATCTTGTTGGATCATATTATGGCTTAGGAGTGATTAGAATCATATACATTTATTCTAATCATCCTTTTGGATCAATTTTTAAAACTCATACAATTGGGTCATAAACTAGTTTTTAGACTCTTTGGAGACAAAATATAAGGTATTGAATGGTTCCAAATATCATCATTTGACCCAACGACACATCCAGTTGATAGTATTAATCATATACCTATCCATCCTACTTTGAAAATACCACGAAACTGAACTTAACCTCATGTAAGATTTCAAATCGATACAAACCAAAATCTAATGGAGTATACAGAAACCCTAGTTGAAATTACTTAAAACAGAACGTTTTCTAAGTGGGAAATGGAAGCAAATGATATCAAATCCATAAGAAAAAACAGAAAGAAATAGGTATAAAACAAGGAAGTCTCATCATCTGTTACGAAAACCAACTCGTATTTCCTCGGCCTAGCTACTTACCATATAATTTTGTTATCCAAATTGGTACCCTAGCTAGGGATAAATCGAAGGCGTATGGCCAAAGAACAAGGCAACGTGATCCCTGAGCTTGTCCTTCTTAGAAAAAGAAGTCCCACATGAGCAATACCATTTGATATTTCCGCAATGTTTCTCATGCGTCTTCAAATCCGATAGGACTGAGAACTCCTTTGTGTTGCACCTGTTGCACACAAACATCTTAGGGCAATGGCTTCTCTTGTAGTGGTTTCGCACGCACACCATCGATTTGAGAGGTTGAAAATTCATATGGTTCTTGTTCCACTTGCATCCCTTGTGAGGGCAGGAGTAATACTTCCTCGGCGGCTCCGTTGTTGTTGTCTTGTTTTCCTCGTACCTAGTTTTCTTAGGTGGGTTGCCTATGAGGCTTGACTTGTACTCGTCTCCATGAGCTCGCATGTGCATCCTTAGGTTTGTCTCTCGCTTGAACCCTCTCCCACATACTTGGCAACAGTGGGTGTACCTTGCCAGCAGTTCTTCCGCATCTAGCTCCACCACATTATATGCGGCCTGCAGAGACACCTCCCACTCTTGGATGTTATTGCTCATCATTTGGCTTCCATTCCTTTCATCTAGGCCTCCCACGGTGGTTGTCGTCGTTCTTGAAGTGTCTACTCCTGTATTGTTGCTGTTGTAAGTTGTATCATTTTTATACCAGTCGTAGAAGCTATCTCCGTCTAGAAATCCTTGACTGATGAACTCATCAACTCCATTAACATTAGATTGATGAGCTAGTCCATCGTCAGTCTTTTGCAATGTATATGCCTCTTGATTTGCACTCATAAGACTATTATTGACAATGCTATTAGTGTTATTACCTTCTTGTGCAGATCCAAGGGCCATTACTTGGCAGTTGAGCATCATAGATGAGGCAGTCTCAACGATCTCTTGCATCAAGACCGCCATGCTTACAACGGCCATTGAGGAAGTCGATCCATGATGAACTGGTTGAGCATAACAAAGCTTAAAAAATGACTCAACCTCACTGACCTTCTGCTTCAAGATCGATAGGCCGAATTGTAGGGAGAGCATCAGCTGAGTCTCCAACCGTGTAGCCCCACCATCGAAGCTAGTCTCTAATAATGCACCATTGTACATATCTGCATCCCAACCGCCTAGGCGAGTTTCGTAACAAGGGACTTGTACTGCCCCTTGAATCATCTCGAACACCTAGATCTACCAACGAATACCTCTGATCTATCTATTCAAACATAGCTATGTTCATGTGTCTATGGTTTTTTCACTTAGATCTTTGATGAAGCTAGGTAGACTTTGTGAAAGAGGCCGGGTCGCCAGGGTAGAATTAGGGTTTTATGTAGTTGAATACATCCCTGAATACCACCTTCAATATTCTGGAAGTCACACGCAGCAGTTCGAGGGATTCGTTTGTATGTTTTAATGTATCAATATTACCTAGCTAGCTAGGGTAAAAAGCACTATATATTATAACTAATATAGTGGAGTATGTACTACCCCGTTAAAAACTATAGGCATAATTTATTTAATCTCGTTCTTGTGGTTGTCACTGTCTTCAATTGTCTCTTTCCATAACTTTATAGTTTGTATATTTGAATGTAAAGATTAGTTGTTTGTTTTTCATCATCTCTCACGTATTTGTTTTGAACGTTTCGGCTAAGTTCAGTTTAGTGAAAATAGATTACAACAGATGACAAAGCTCGTACGTCGTACAAAAAAGTATTCACAATAACAACAAAAAACCCCACTCCGATCCTAGACTAGCTTAGTCAATATAAATTCCTTCATCCGAATATATATATATATATATATATATATAAAGTTAGGATGTTATAAATAGTTGTCATATTTTCAAACTTTAGATTTGTGTACTTGTTATAGGAGGAAACTTTATTTTTGAGCAAAAAAAATTAAAAAATTCGAAAAATAAGCTAGTGTTTAAAATAATTTCAAAAATAAGCCAATTTAGGTTCGGAAATAAAACGCTACCCAAGGCAGCGTTTTAGCTTGAAAAAAAACGCTACCCAGGGCAGCGTTTTGCATGGAGCTGGGTTTTAGAGTGAATTTTGGGTCAGGGAGCGTTTTTCCTAAGGACCAGTTTTTTTTTTTTTTTTTTTAAAGAAAAACTCTGCCCTGCGTTTTTACTGAGAGTCAGTTTTTTTTTTTAATTTTTTTTATTTTAAGAATAAACGTTGTCTTGGACAGCGTTTTTCCCTAAAGAAAAACGCTGCCTAGGGCAGCGTTTTTTTCTGACCTATAACGCTGCCCTGGACAGCGTTTTCATATGACCCAAAATTTCCATCAAAATTCAGCCCCATGCAAAACGCTGCCCAAGGCAGCGTTTTTTTATTAGGTATAACGCTGCCCGAGACAGCGTTTTTTGTCTGACCCTAAATTCGACTTATTTTTTAAAATAGTTTAAACAGTAGCTTATTTTTCAAAAATTTTTTAAAAAAAAGCTTAAAAATAAAAAAAATTCCTTGTTATAGTCTGCCATGCATATATAACGAGGTTTCCTTCATTCATATCTATATCAGGATATTATTATATCACATATATTTATTATTATATCAGATATAGAAATACAGAAGATATAAAAATAAAGAAACACTCATAATAGATATAGACATTATGATCTCAACTATATAAATAAAATTATGAAAATGCCCTCTAATATATATTTATATCAGATATAAATTAGAAATTTTCTCATATATAAACTATTTTTCTACTATGTTTTTGATGATCATTTTATGAAATCTTGTTAGAGTTATTCGATTATACTTTATTTATATAAATAACTATTGTATGTCAGAAAGGGTAGCTCAAATGATCAAAACATTGTTATTTGACTACAAATATGACGAGTTATACAGAATGGATTATATTTCATGCATTAGCCTCTTGTAATATAAGCTAGTGGGTTGTACATAGAGTGCAAATGCGAGTCTATATAAGAAGTGCTCATCACACTTACAAACCTAGCATATGATTGGACAAACTCATGTAATGGTGTCTAAAGTTGCGAAATAAAAGGGCTCAGGGCTCAAAGTAATGTTATTTCTTAAGATACATAGGCCTTCCATATGACTGAACATGTGACGTGATTTTTATTGAATGAAGTAGGTCATCGAATTTCCAATTGCAATTAATCAAATAAAATAATCTCTCTGTAGGTTTTTTTTTTTTATTTAATGATATTATTGACTTGTTGGCAAAAGCTTCTCCTATGGTTTGTCATTGTATTGTATGAAAATGATGTAGTCTTAAAATCCCTTTGAATTTTGAAGCTATAAAATCGCTTTTTATAGTATAAATATGATTAACTGTGACTAATGAACATAGTCTCAATGTTATTGGTCACGTAATTCTCATTATTCAAAATTATATTTATACACGGAATACATTACTGAAAGAGACTATATGTAAGAAATATATATAAACCTAATTTCGCTAGACTCTTAATTATTTATCAAAATATTCTATATTCTATTATTTCAATCCTAAGATTAGTTTTCTAATACTAGACTTGTAATATTAGACAACTTCTTTACATCACAATATTTACAATATCTATAATAAATATCATACGTAGTTCAGCGTATAATGTAGGAGCTAGCCATACAGAATTCGAATGTTACTTGACGAACGTTATCTAGCTTGCTGTATCATTCGACTATAATTTTCACAGTTGTCCTTTTTTATCTGCGTGGATGTTTTTATTTTCATTGCTAATTTTGAAGTGGCAACGTAAGCTGGCCGGATGTCTTACGCTTAGCTAGTTTGATAATAGTTGGTGATCGATCTAATAATGGTATATAAACGTATTGACGGACCCAATAATATTAGTATGATATTATTCGCCTTAAAACAAGCCCTCGCTTATTTATTGTTGAGCATCTCCCAAAAATATTCATAATACTAATAGTCGATGTGTGACTTGTGATGTATACTCTTCGATGTACATTTCTTGAAAATATTGGAAGATTTTCTCATTTGAATAACAAATCACGATCTCTAAATCTCTTACTAATCAAAGATGTATGGATGCGATAGCTATCGCGTTGCATGTACTCAATATACACTACCAATAGTATTTTTCATACTTTCTTTGCAAGTATCATACACTTATCAATATATAAAGTAATGCCACTTTGTTGAGTTTAGTTGATCTTCTTATCATACACTTATCAAGTAATTGCTTCGTGGCAGAGTCTTATTTGATTAGCTATAGAAATGTAGAAGAGTGAAAAAAAAGAGTTCGTTGTTTATGTACCAAAGCACTAGCTCCATCGATCTCTTTTTATGATATATGAACGTAACTCTATCTTTACCTCTATTTTTGTAAAAGAAGTCTTTTTCTGTAATTAAATAGCTAAATATTTCCGTAAATCACACATTTCACTTAAATTAATTGCATTTAGTAGAGTTATGAGTCAGCTAAAGCTCATAAAGTTAGTTGCAAAAAGGTTTTGTTTTTACAAAAGTTGATCAAGATTATTTTTTTTTAAATATGTTTATATCAATATCAAGTTCTTATGTTGGCCAAGTAAGACTATACGTGTTAAAAATCTATTTATGTTTTTGAGATTACAAACAAATGCCGCCACTTACACAAGATATATAGAAAATTACTTAAGTGATAGCAAATAAATAAATATATATATATATATATATATATATATATATATATATATATATATATATATTTGTCCCGATAGCATTATTCACAAGAATTAAGTCATTTTGCAGTATTGTTTACAACAAGAACTAAGGCATTGTAATAATCTACTAAGTCGGATTTAAAATGGTGTCAACTGTCAAGGATGTTTTCACAAGAATTTCGTGTAAAAAGTTTGCAATTCAACTAATTAATTCAAATTAAATGGGCATATAAAAAGTAGTGGACATTAGCAACTAATAAAAAATAGTCCAAACTCACATATTGGAATGTACGGTGATTGAGCAATTCACTTTATTGATAGTACCTTCAATATGTACTGGCCCTTTTGAATTGCAATGAATCTATTTTTGCACGTAAGTGAACAAATTAAGAGATTCTCAAACTTTAAGCTCCACCCTTAACTGAGCAATAGCTATGATACCTTTACCTTAATGCTCCACTGCAATCGGCATGGCCATGGTATAATTGGCCGGCAAGCCGACATGCACACACGATTTTGTAGACTTTAATGGATTATTGGAATATAATAGACCAAGTACTAGTTTATGAGTCCTTCAATTTGTACATGGGGTACATGTTGTACTAGAGTGGTCCTAATTAGGTTATCCATCCTATCTCTGATTAATTTGTTATCTTATTTTTCGAGAAATTTCTAATTTATATCTGATATACATATATTAGGGTGCATTTTTCGTAATTTTATTTTTATACATGAGATTATAATGTTTATACCTTATATATAATTTTTGTATTTTTATATCTTTTGTATTTATATATATGATATAACAATATATATATGATATTTTAATATCCTGATATAATTTTATATCAAGTATGAATTAGAAAAATCTCTACAATTTTCATTTTAAATTTGCTAAAATTTGTCCTGTGGATGGACATCCACCAATATAGACATCATCAAACGAGAATGAGATTTTCATTTCAATCGATTGGGCCTTCAAATCCGATCCATTACTTTAAAACCGAATAAAGCATCTTTTCCCACATTAGCAATTTCACTACACGACCGGAGAATGAGATTCTTTCAACCTGCAGCCATTGCCCCAAAACTGCATAATCACAATGGCATTCGTCAATGTTGGTTTGAGTTCTAAGATTATAAAACTCATCAAACCATATTCGAAATCTTATTCCTTCGATTGATTAGAATCTCGCCAAAAGTTTGGTTCTCTAAAACCGGTTGTCTTCGTACAAAACCATTTCCTAGTATGTTAGTAAAAAATTCCAACATGTTGCTAATTAAGAGCAATTTCAATGGTTTTGATTAAGGGAATTGCTAACTATTAGAAATAAAACAAAACAAATTGCTTGCAAGCAGATGTTACGTTGCTCTACAAAGCAATCTGATTGAAAATAAAATAAGGTAGGACGCTAAATGAAATATTTAAATTTAGTTAAAATAAATTATGGAGGCTACAAAGTATTATTGCTAATCGTTAGAAGAGTTTGTAACTTAGAAATATAATAGCTTAAAAAAACTTATGTGGTAAGGAAAGCTTGTTGTTGGAGTTACTCTAAGATATTCAATCATGTTTTAAAGTTGGAAATAATGAAATTCAACATTTTTTAAGTTGTATTGTGATTGTATTTTGCAAGTACAACTGAAATAGTCTATGGAACTTTAAACTTTTGGCTCATTTGGTTTTTGACTTTGACCAATGACTATCTTGAAATAATTCTAACAAATTAGGTTAAAACTGTGAGATGCATAATTTTAATAATGAAAGTAATCTTAGTTTGCATTGTCATTCTCCATTTCTTCTACTGTTCTAGGGATTTAAGTTGATTACAAAACAGTATTAAAAGATTGTGCTTCGTGGGATAGGCTAGCTCCATTTGGCCAGGTTTGCCACTGGGTATATGGAGTTATGAGGCTCATACACAAGTTCATACCATTTCAGAGGTATTCTCCTTGTGCTTCGAGGAGGGAGCCTACACCCATGTTAGCATGGTTATTGATGGTAAGGTTAGCATGGTTATTGATGGTAAGGTTAGCATGTTGTCCTGTATAATGCTGTTCAAATGAGCTTTTAATTTCCATCTTCTCGCCGAAATGATGGTCTTCCTAATCAATTTTTTGAGATTATCCCACTTCTAATTCCTATGAGCTACTTTTGGTCTCTTTCCATAATGTTGGTCATTATGGTTTAATATGTTCCTTCTAGCTATCTCCCTTCTCATTGTTACATATACCCTTTCCATGGTTGACAATGGCTTTTTATTTAAAACATCACTACCTCTATGATCTTTGTCTAAGCTAGAAACTAGTATAAGCAATCCCTTCGTATAAAGCCATTATCCATTGGATCTTCCATTGGGTTTGGCACTATTTTATGGATTCCCTTCCGAAATGTAATTAGTTTGTTGTGCAAGCACTAGTAGAAAACTATTCAATTGCTTCGCCTCAATTGCTGCGGTTAAATATATTTCGAAGCAATTATTCATAAGTGCTGTGGTTATTTCAAATAACCGCAGCAATAAATCTTCCCTGGAGAATTTTTTATAGTACTGATTTATTGCTGCGGTTATTTCAAATAACCGCAGCAATAAATCAGTACTTTATATCCTGACTTCACTTTTCCAGGCCATTTTTTCAGAAGACCAGAACTTTCCCCAGAACGATACATACGAAAAAAAAACCCTACCATCCAAACTTCGTCTTCTCCAGCCCCCCATTCCTTCTCTATTCCTAACCCTACTATACATTTCTTTCTCTCCCTCAAAAAAGGGTTCGCATTTGGGTTTCTTCGAAGCGTCTTCTTCTTCGAGTGATTTAAGGTACGTTTTCTCATTTCGTCTTCGAAGCGTCTTCATTTCGTGTTTTCTCATTTCGGTACATAAATTGCTTAAGTATCTGGACATAACTCTACCGACAACTGTATGTATAATACTACGAACTTGAACCCCAGATTCATGAATATGACTATGAGACTGTCACACACAATCCGGGTAGGTTAAGAGACAACTGTATGTATAATGTTATATTAATTCTAGTAACAGTTAAGTGTTTTTATATTAATTCTAGACTGTCGCACACAACTGTATGTATAATACTACGAATTTGAAGGTGTTTTGAGACGTACATAATCCGGGTAGGTTAAGAGACGTACATAATTCAGTGATGGAGATGCATTCATGTATTAAATCAGCCCATTTGCTAGATTTATATAGTTTTTTTAAAAAAAATTATTGAAGTTGATTAACAGAGTAGTTCCAATAATAATGTTCAACATTAGTTGTATCAATTGTATGACTTATTGCTATTCATAGATATTCATAGATATAATTAAGAGAAAATATTTCAAACATGGGGTTTTATAAGGTTAATGATAAGAAATTAGTGGGATGAAGAAATTATGGAGTATATGCTCCGCAATAAAATCAAAGAACACGATTTATTCTTTGTACTTGGTAGAAAGAAAGAGATGGCGTTTTAATATTGAAGAGGGCTCCCATAATGGAGGAGCTGAGTTGCACCAGTTGAGTTGTGTTTAATTGGTAATGAATAATTTACTAAAAGCCTTTGATTGAAGGAAGGATGATTGATTACCTTTAGATAGTAACTCAGCTACGTACTTTGAGCCTGTAAGAAGATTATGGGCATAAGAACACCCATTATTTACAAATATTATGGGCAATCTAGATTTTGTCTCTAGTCTGAAGAATTATATTTTCACCCCTTGTTTTACACATAAGAAATAATAAGGGTTTAAATGTCAGTGCCTCTTTTGTTCCACATTTAAATAATGGATGAGATCTTCTCAAGCCAAATATCAACTAGTATGCACAAAATGATGGTTCATAAAATAAAAAATAAAAAAAATCAGTTCCTTCAGCAATATATACATATACTTTGCACTCAAGTGTTTTGGTTTATATCTTTGAAGTTCTAAATGGATCGAGATTGGATGTACGGTAACCGAACCTCAATGGAATACGTACAAGGGGTTGAGGAGTTTGCTAGGGTTGCACTTAGACATCAATTACACAATCATTCGAAGATATTATTGTGTCCGTGTTGTGACTGTAACAACTCCAGGGGTTATCGTGACATTAATGAAGTCAAAGATCATCTAATTCGTCGAGGTTTCAAAGCGGATTATAGGACTTGGAATTGGCATGGTGAAATATTAGAGTTCGGGTCAAGCGCTAGTAAGTTTCCTAGTTGTGAGAAGCCACCTCGCAATGAAGATGGATTGAATTTAATGAGGTATATGATGATGTTAGAGATCGGGATAGAGTGGAAGAGGATAGAATAGACGAGATGATGCATGATGTTGAGGATGATTTCACCGATCGTCCCCATATTTTCGATGAAATCCTTAGAGCTGCAGAGAAGCCTTTGTATCCTACTTGTACTTTACACACTAAATTGAGCACTGTCATGAAGCTCTTCAACTTAAAGGCACGCGACAATTGGAGTGACAAGAGTTTCACACACTTGTTAGAAGTTATATCGGGTATGCTCCCTGAGGGAAATGAATTGCCACTTTCTACCTACGAGGCCAAGAAACTCATGTGTCCTATGGGAATGGATTATGTGAAGATCCATGCATGTCGAAATGATTGTGTTCTATATTGAAATGAGTATGAGGATCTAGATGAATGCCCATTATGTGGAGTTTCCCGTTACAAAAAGAAGGTCAATGAGCTCGATTTGAGAAAGAAGAGGATACCGGCCAAAGTTCTATGGTATCTTCCCATTATACCGAGGTTTAAGAGACTGTACTCAGATGAGAGTAATGCGAAATTGTTGCGGTGGCATGCTGAAGGGAGGAAGAAAGATGGTTTATTACGGCATCCTGCTGATTCTCCTCAATGGAGAAACATTGATAGGATGTACACGAGTTTCGGGGGGGACAGTCGGAATCTTAGGCTAGGTCTTTGCACTGATGGAATGAATCCGTTCGGGACCTTGAGCACTCAGTACAGCACTTGGCCCGTTCTTCTTACTATTTACAATTTGCCACCTTGGTATGCATGAAGCGCAAGTACATCATGTTATCGCTTCTTATATCTGGACCTAAACAACCTGGTAATGACATAGATGTCTATCTCGCTCCTCTTATTGATGACTTGAGATTGTTGTGGGAGGAAGGTGTCCAGGTTTTCGATGCTTACTCAAAATTGAATTTCACTATGCGTGCCTTGATATTCTGCACAATCAATGATTTCCCGGCTTATGGAAATCTTTCTGGTTATGCTGTGAAAGGGAAGACCGCATGCCCGATATGTGAAGAAGATATAGAAGCTATTCGTCTACAGAATTGTGGGAAGCATGTTTACATGGGTTTCCGTAAGTATCTTCCAGAAGATCATCCTTTCAGAAGAAAAAGAAAAGCTTTTAATGGTTCCATAGAGTTTTGCGAAGCTCGTCTCCCTTTACGTGTGAGTGAGGTATATGATCGCGTTAAAGGCATTGAAACTGTGTTCGGAAAGAGCTCTAAAAATAGATCAGCCGGTGGCTATAAGAAGAGGTCTGTGTTCTGGAGTCTTCCTTATTAGCGTCATTTGGAGATACGCCATTGCCTTGATGTCATGCACATTGAGAAGAATATTTGTGATGCGATTGTTGGTACTCTCTTGAATATGCCTGGTAAAACCAAGGATGGGGTTAAAGTTAGGAGAGATATGGCTGCTATGGGGCGAACTGAATTGGCTCCTCAAGAACATGGTAAACGATGGTATCTTCCTCCTGCTTGGTTCACACTTTCAAAGAAGGAGAAGACCAGCTTCTGCGAGTCTTTGCATGGACTTAAAGTTCCATCTGGGTTTTCTTCGAATTTTGCGAAACTTGTTTCAATGACTGATTTGAAGTTAGTAGGTATGAAATCCCATGATTGTCATGTTTTAATGCAACATTTTCTTCCCATTGCTATTCGAGGGATTCTGCCTCCCCAAGTGAGGTACACAATTACAAGGTTGTGCATCTTCTTTAACGCTATATCAAGTAAGGTAATCAATCCAGCGATATTAGATGACTTGCAAGCTGATGTGGTTGAGACCATGTGTCATTTTGAAATGTATTTTCCACCTTCTTTCTTCGATATCATGCCTCACTTGGTCATCCATTTGGTTCGTGAGATTAAGTTATGTGGTCCAATTTGGGGGAGGTATATGTATCCATTTGAGAGAGAGATGGGTGTCTTGAAGAGTAGAGTCATGAATCCAGCCAAACCAGAGGCAAGTATAGTACAGAGAACTGTTGCTGAAGAAGTTGCATCATGGATTGCACATTATCTTACCTGGTCGCATGATATTGGGGTACTAGTATTAAGACATGCAGGGAAGCTCGAGGGTCATGGCACTATTGGTCGAAAATGAATTACTCTCAGTTATGATTTGAAATATAAGGCCGAACTGTTTATTTTGCAAAACCTAAGTGAAGTCCATCTATATGTAGACGAGCACATGAATACTCTGAGGAGTCAATATCCCTCTAAAAGGGATTTGCAGCTGGTACAGGTCCATAATGCTACATTTGTTGAATGGTTCAGAGGACGGATCATGGATCAATTATCTGAAGCACCTGACGATGTCAGTGATGCATTAAAGTGGTTGGCATATGGTGCTAAAGTTCAAGTTATGTTGTATGAGGGAAACGACATAAACGGTTATTCATTTTACTCTAAGCGCCAGGATGAGAAGTCAACTACGCAGAATAGTGGTGTAATGGTCTTCGACATGTCTCCTGAATTTTCTAGTTCAAAGGATCGAACATTAATAGACAAACGGGGTTCATACTATGGGGTTATTGTTGATATTTTCGAACTTGACTACGTCAATTTCAGTATTCCTCTTTTCTACTATAATTGGTTTGATAATAACCGCGGAGTAAAGAAGGACGAACACGGGTACTTAACCCTAGTGAATCCCAATCGTCTGGGACATCATGCCAATCCATTCATATTAGCGTCACAGGCGAAGCAAGTTTTTTACATGGTTGATCCTGCCGATCGCAACTGGTCGGTTGTTATTGAAGGGAAGAGACGGATTCTTGGCATTGGGGATGTTGTTGATGAAGACGAATACGATGAACAGTTTGATGAGAGTCCGCCATCCACATGGAATATCCCGAAATTAGTTGTTGATGATGTAGACGATATTCTAAGACGTAATGACCATGATGAAGGATTCTACGTAGCTAGGGAGTCTGAATAGTAATGAACACAAAATTATCCAATAATAAGGTATTACAAAGAAAATTATCCAAAATAGTTATATGATTCTTTAATGTTATTTTTTAAATAGTATATTTTTCATATAGATGTGTACTACTTAATTCAATTAAATTGACTAACCTATTTATTTGATATTTGCAGATTCACATACATGGAAGAGGACAGAGGACCTCATCCATCTTCTGCTGCGGACACCCAACAGATGAAGAAGAAGAGAGTAGGGAGAGGTCCCTCAAAAGGGATCAAATCCATACCTGGTGTCCAGAGAATTCTTGAGTGGGACACACTCGGTCGCCCGTGCGGGACACACTACAAGGCATATAAATGCCATTTGGGGGAGATTAGTCGGTCGAAAGTATCGATCTTGATACCGGACTGGAACTCTGTACTGAAGGGCATGAAGGATATGTTGTGGGAGGATGCAAAGGTATTTAATGTACTTAATTACATTACTTAAACGCAAAAATAATTGTGTTATAGAAATTGTTAGGCTCATTGTGTTCTTTTGTGTTTCTATATAATACAGAAAGAGTTCCAGGTCGAGGATGACCCTCGAAAGAAGCAGGCGGTCCTCACCTCTTGCGATTTGAAGTGGAGAGACTTCAAGGCCAAGCTCGTTAGTGGCTGGATCTCTTGTACAAGGAATAAGGAGGGCCAGACCAGGAAGCAACCTTGGGAGCTCTACAACTTCATTTCGGAGGAAGATTGGAACTCTTTTGTGAAGATGCATTCTACAGAAGAGTTTAGGGTAAGAATTTCTTTGAATATCGTTTGATATTAATTATATATATTACTTTAATTTCTTGGTTAGTTTCTTATATGCAATAACTTATATATTATAATTAGCAAAGAAGCGAGAAGGCGAAGAGGAGTGCGGCCTAGAACTTGTATCCTCATCATATGGGTCAACACTCATATGATGAGATGAGTGAAATATGGAGGTGAAAGGGCTTCATTCCTTCGATGTCGTCGTCGTCATCCACTTGTTCGTCCGTTGTTTCGAGTCTGCCAGATAGGACGACGACGTGGCTTCTAGCGAGATCCGTCCCCGACGAACAAGGACGTCTCGTGGTGCCGGACAAGCAGACGGATAGTGTCCGGGACTCCATTGTGAGTAATGTTTGCTATTCGTCATTATTCTATTTGTCTTTTTACATTTTGTGAATTGTCTTAACTTTTATTTTGAAATATACACAGGATGATTGGAGACGGAGAGAGGAATCGGGAGAGTTTGTCTCCCAGCCACGGGACGACATTCTGTCCCGTGCCCTCGGCAAAAAAGACCACCCAGGTCGGGTGGTCGGTTACGGAATCGGCGTTGGCCGAAAGACTGTGTACGGGGCTGACAAGAGGAGCTCGATACTGATGAAGAGGGTGGAGGACGTCAAAGCTCGAATCGATAACGCCGTGACACAGGCTGTGAAGGAGGCTGAGATCCGGGTTCGAGCTCAGACAATCAAGGAGATGGAGGAAAAGATGGATTCCATGCTCCAAGAGAAGTTCAGGATGTTTGCTGCGCAATTTGGTATGCCGCATCCAGCACCGCAGCTACCGGAGCGTAACATGCCTGACCCTCCAGTCTTACCATCCTCAAGCTGCTCTGGGGTTAGAGATCCTTTTCAGGATCTACAGGTTTGTTTCCTTAGGTTTTATAAACTACTAAACGCATTTCAAATTCCTCTACTTTACTTGAATGAGAAAAACTGACATCTTTGTCTCTTTTGTTGCAGGAGCAACGATCGTGTCAGTTGATGCACATGTTGAACGGCAATGAAGCAATCATTGTTGCTTTAGGAACCGTTCATCCGGCTCTGGCACGAGACCACCATGCTGACATCATGCCTGGTCATGTGAAGGTCAGCGTCGACGACTATGACCAGGTCTACAAGGATGTCCCTGTCCCTGCCCCTTCTGCGTTCATCAAAAGGCTCGAGTAAGCCCACGGGACCTTCACACAGTGGCCAAAGCATCTAGTTCGGCTCCTGACGTCTGAGGTAAATGCATTCCGCCTAAATTTATGAATCCTTATTCTATTAATGTTGGTATTAAGTTTTGAATTTGTTTGAATCAGCAAAGAGGTACGGAACGGAAGGACGCAGCTGAAGGTGTTGCCAGCGGTCCTAGCAGTCCAGAGACGACCGAGTCCGTGCAGAACGACGTTGCCCAGACCGATCTCACTGAGCTAGCCTTGAGTCATCTTGGTGAGAATTGTCGTCAAATGAGGGCGCAGGTGTCGAGGCTTCCGCCAGATAGCATCGTCTCCTTTCGTTGTGGGAAGACGATATTCGGGTACCCCGAGGACCAGGATATCGTTATCGTGGCAGAGGACGTTACTCAACTTCTCACAGGGGACGAGCTGAATGTATCTGTGCTTCAAGTCTTCATGATGTAAGTTACCCGACTATTGAATGTAATTCATAATCTAATATGTGACCATCAATTTGTTGATGTTGCTAAATGGCATCTTTTATGGCCAATCATCATAGGAAGCGTTTCATCTTTTGCCCGTACCATGAAAGGTATGATCTTCTTACGTACGTAGTATCCTCTTGCTTGTATGTTCGTTTTTTAACCATTTACCAATCATATTGTAGGCGTCATTGGATACTTCTTGTTCTGTCCTTAGAGAAGAGGACAATATACGTTTTCGATCCTCTTCAACGAAAACGTAACTTAGCGATTAAGGAAGTGCTGAATACGTAAGTTTTTGGTAACTACAGTTTTTTCGTCACTGACAAGAGTAACAGACTAAGGTTTAGTTATTCACGTAGATTGTTTTTCCTAATCTAGTGCCTTTAAGAGCTTTAAAGTTCAGTCCGGCCTCCGTAACGGATTGAAGTTGAACTGGATTCCGGCTCAGGTAACCCTGTTTTCAATTTATTCCGTTGCCTTAGAATTGTATTTGATCTGTTCGGTTTACATTATACTTTGTTTCGTAATGCAGTGTCCTCAGCAGATTGGGAGCACCGAGTGTGGCTACTTTCTTATGCGTTTCCTGTTTGAAATCCTCCACAACCATGCTCATTGTGAGGATCTTTCAACGGTACGTATTCATGAGCTCCGTAATTTATTTTTGAGATATAGTATGTAGATATATGGGAATTGTTTTGAGTTCTACTCATGTATGGGAATTGTATGTGTTGTGAACACAATGGATTTGTGAATTGCATTTAGAATACACAATTGTGTTGTGAATTAGAATACACAATTTTGTTGTGAACAGACAATATGTTTGTGAATTGTGGTTAGAATACACAATTGTGTTGTGAACACACAATTGTGTTGTGAATTTTGGATGGATATCGTTGGATTGTAATTATTGTGAAAACAAGTACTATTAAAAAATGGGAAAAGGTCGAATTACAAAGGAAACTCTGCCGAAATTTACGCTTGAAATTATGTCTCCTGTTTTGTAGATAACTAAACCTATCATTTCTTACCCTTTCAGGCGATTCAAACAACAACGCCATACTCACCTCAAGAGCTGATGGAGATTAAGGAATTATGGGCGGAATACTTCATTGGGGCCGGACAATATGTGTAGGTAGAGCTAGCTTAAGGTAGGAGGTAGTAGGAATTCCTTGTATTCATTAGATTAAACATTCTTTTGTATATATATAATTCTTTCTGTATGTACTATATATTAAAACACATTGGGTTAATTGACTCATTGGCATATTGGCATAAACACAAAATAAATAAAAACCGTACCATCGGCCTTAAGACACACATTGCAGCAATTAATATATTGTCAATCATCAGCTCCATATATACTTGATAGTAATGGTGCTAAAGAAGGGAAAAAAAATGTAAGATTTGCTGCGGTTATTACTAAAAACCGCAGCACTAAATGGTCAGTATCTAAGATTCGTCAATTTAATGATGCGGTTATTACTAAAAACCGCAGCAAATAATAATTTGCTGCGGTTTTTAGTAATAACCGCAACACTTATTGGTCAGTCCTCTATTTAATGCTGCGGTTATTACTAAAAACCGCAGCAAATAAGTATTATTTGCTGCGGTTTTTAGTAATAACCGCAGCACTTATGGGTCAGTTTTCTAAGATTCATCTATTTAATGCTGCGGTTTTTTATAAATAACTGCAGCAAATAAGGGTAATTAAATGCTGCGGTTTTTTGAATAACCGCAGCAAATAATATTATAAGTGTTGCGTCAAAAAAACCGTAGCATTTGTTGGTTTTATATGTGCTTCGGCCATATGTGCTTCGGTATAATAACCGCAGCAAATAAGGTTAAATAACCGCAGCAAATAGACTTTTTTCTACTAGTGAAGATTTCATTTGAATTTTTGCCCTGCTTGAGACTATGTGCCTTCACAGTGAGATCGAAAATTTTATAAGCTATCTCAGCCAATGTTTTATATTTATTCAATTCCCTTTCTTAAATCTCTTCTTGTTGGGTATTCTAAGTATTGATTTAGTTAGTTTCACTCAATCTTTTCAATGATCCATGAGATCACTATTACGTATATATTGGATCCATTGTGGGTATTCAGGGTTGATTTTGGGTGGGGGTGAGACAATTAAGCGATTGAACCTCCCCTTGCCATAGTTTTCCAGATGCCTAAGCCTAGACTACTTGGTATAATTTCGGTTATTAAACCTCCTCATTTGTGAGAGGTATACAATATACCCAAAGACTTAAGTTGGTAATGTGAGAGGTGGAAACATGGAGAGCTAAGCAGTAAATTAGTTTTGTTTGGTTTTAGTGATGACAAGATTTGCAAATGTATTTGACATTTGTCCTAGTGTAAAAGCTTTTGATTCGTGTTTTAAATTAGAAGTAAAGGATAGTTTAAAGTCACCAAGGAACAAAATTGAATAGGATCAAGTTATATGGATAAAAAGTAGCAAATTGTCAAGTTCCAGAGTAGGAGCTTACATTAAAGCAACACCGATGTAGCTTCAAGATTAGAAGGCATAAAGACTAAGTAATAGTACTTAGAATTTGTGTAAGTGAATAGAAACACGGCTACTTGGAACAAGTGATAAATTAAGCCTAATAAATTGAATCAAAGTTCCTTTGTATTTTAATGTACAAGTGAAAATGTTAGTAAAATATTTTCCTAACTTATTTGGTGAAAGGATTATCTTAATTAAATTAATTATTTATTAATTTAAAAAATAATTTTGAAAAATAGGTTTTTTAATTTTATTCACCACTTACTAAATTACTAATTATTTTCCTAACTAAAATCCAATAATTTTAGCATGCATGTACAGTCATATTGCACAACCACTTTTGTACGTCTCTTTTTTGTTGATTGGTCTGTACTTGGTGGCTTATATTAAGGGAATCATGGGATAATGAAGTACTTGCTTAACACAATAAAAGGGCTTTGCTTTCTCACAAATCAAATACACTGACACACACACTTAAACGTTTTCTTAAGAGAAAAATATTTTGTCAGTTTATCAAAGGCTTAAAATAACAAGTTCTTTACAGCCTAGTTCCAAAGTCACAAACTTAGTTTATATTATAATCTTTAAGAGTAGTACTGGGTTATACTAAGGTGGTATGATTGATTGATCTTGTAAAAGACTTAGTGTTAAGTCTTGAGAGAGAAAGGAGAAGAAATCAAGAGAGATAGACAAATGAACTCCAGCTTTGAGTGGAACTTGAGTTCAAAGAGCTTATAGTTTGTAATTGAGGATTGCCTTATTAGTGAAAGAGAGTTAAAATTCCAAATGGGTTGTAGTTTTTTCTTTGAGTTGGGCACAAAGGGTTTCCACGCTAAAAATCTCTTGCATTCCTTTTTCAAGTTTCTTTCGTATACAAGTTTCTTTTAATTCTGCAAAAAGTGTCAATAATGTTACACTTTCAATTCAGCCCCAACCCCCTTCCCTTGTAAGTGTTCTCCTAGAATAACAATTGGAGTTTTGACTTTTGTGCAAAGTTGATTTATGAGGTAGGCATGTGGTTGTTGGGACAGTTTTTTGGCCAAAAGGTTTTTGGGACATGGGATTCAAACATAATGGAATAAAAAAAAATATCAATGAGAGTTATATCTTTTCGTGACATCCCCATTTTGTTGTGGTTTGTAAGGACATGTGTAACACTCCCAAATTACTAATATAATAATAATAATAATTTTAGTAACTTAGGGGTATTACCACCACGTGTCACCACGTTTCGGCTGTGCTAACTAATTACTATATTGCAGGGGAATTAAAACTTGATTTATTTATTAAAAAGAATTTTGATTATCCAAAGGTACAAAAGTTGAATAAGAAAAATTATGAAAACTCCTAACTAGTATGTGCCCCTTGATGTAATGCTCCCATGCATATTTATTCATCCAAACATACTCACCATAAATGATAAGTAGGGCGAACAAAAAATAAATAGAAAAATATGTATCAGTGTAAAAATACTGTGTACATATACATGCTAAAAGAAATACTTTGAATTTTTAAATTATTTTATTTTGAACTTGCCTTCTTATAATCAATAAATTTTAAACCTTTCTTTATAATAATCTAATACAAATGGAATTATTAAAGCACTTAATAAAAATAATTTCCTCTTCTTATATCATCTCCTTGATCCTAAATGTGCACACCCCCAAGTGAGTTATCTCATCACGGATCTATCCTTAGAGTTTCCTTTTATTTGCCAACAAGTGGACTTTGAAGCATGAACCCTTTTTTATTATGAAATCAAGCGGTAATGTATAGTAATAATACTTCTCCTTTTATAACTCCTTTAAATACAAAAACCTTGCTTTATTTATTATAACTCTTTGAAAATTATAAAATCTCAAATGCTATTCGACCCTTTTGAAACATGATACATATTAAAATAAAAATAAGGTAAACTTATATCATCCTTTTTTTATAATCAAAATTTCAAATAAATAACCATATATAAACATATATTTAAAAAAATGGCGCATGGCTAAAATTTCAATTACAATTTATTTAGCAAAAGACATAATAAAAATATCTTAACACAATATAAGTTAATATATTTATTCAATTTCACATAAAAAAATTTAACACATATATATACTTATCTTAAATTCTAGTACTTTCTAGCAACTTCCTACTAAACTTCAAGATGATCTTCCTATCCATTAACATGAACTAATCAACATAATAGAACATAGTAATATGCATAAAATAATGAAACTTTAATTAAATTTAGAAATAGTTTTAAGAACTAAAAAAATTATAAAATAATTAAAATAGTTAGGGAAAAGAGGAGGCTCACGGTGGTTGGTAGAGAGAGAGGCTAGAGATAGAGGGAGAAAGTTTAAGACAAGTAGAAAGAATTTAATATTATTTGTGTGAAGAATTATATAAGGTTTACGGGTCTATTTATAGTAGAAATTAAAATAAATTTTAGGATTTAATAAAAAAGATAAGTATGAATTTAAAATGATCATTATCCTCCAAATTTTCAGAAAAATCTTTTGTTCTTAAAATAACTTAATTATTAAATAGTTTAACTAATTAAAATTATTTAATTCAAAATAAACCAATTAGAATTAGTTTAAAATGATAAAATTTTATAATAATAATAATATTTTTTTTAGAAATATCAATCATGGTAAAAGGATATGATAAGGTTGAAATTTTTGTTTTTTTTTGATCCATTGTTTTTAAATTAAAACTATCTTTTCAACTAAAACTATCCTTTAAATTAGGATAAAATAAATATAATAATAATTTTAAATACTAATCATGGTAGCTACCCATGATTAGATAGGTCAAAACTTTTTTTTTTTTGTAAATATATCTGATTTTTAACATAATCGATTTTAAACTAAAACAATCTTTATAAATATCTTAAATTGATTTTTTTAAGAATAATACTTTAAAAGATTCTAGACTTAGGACATTTTTTGGGATATTTTGGAGGGCTTTTTGGGAATTTAATGGAATAATTGAGGAATTAAATATTTATTTATGAAATTAAATAATTTTATTAATAAAATTATAAAATAAATATATAAATAGAGGTCCATAATTATAATTGGGCAAAAATACTTTTTAAATTATTTAATTGTATTAAAATGTTCTTAAAATAAATTTATTTAAAATGCTAATATATAATATACATTTAATTTTAAATTTAACTTAGCATATAAATGCTTTTAATATAATATCTAAAATATGGGGTATTACAACAGGTTGTTTGGTGCACCATGACGTTTTATAAAGAAGGTTAGCATGATATTATTTACATATCCTTCTTCATTATTATCAGTGCGAAGGATTTGGATTTGATTTTGGTATTGGGTTTTGACGAGGTTATAGAATTCCACAAACTTTTCAATAGGGAATCGCACTTGGGGAATCCACTAGGTCAAAATAATGGACGTTGCCATCCTTAATGAAGCTATGATAATCAAGCAAATATGGGGCATTCATCATAATCCATAACTTCTAATTTCCAAAGTCTACAAGGCTAGACAGTCACTTTTTAAGGATCATGGTAGAGTTATTTTAGCAAGAATAATGAAGGGCCTTTATCTTGGGTTTCGAGGTTTGAGAAGTGGCAGAGTCCAAATTACTACAAGGACGCGAATGGAAATTGAAACACAATGTGGTACTAAAGTTCGTTCATTCTTTTGGGTGCACCGGGATGAAAGTAAATGTTTCGGAAGAGGGCTCAAATATCTTGCTTAGTGATGCTAGTAATTGCATGGTTAAAGAATTCATCAACCACAAAATCATGTCCTTGGATACAAGAAAGGTTATAAGGGCTAGCTTTGCTTCTAAGTGCCAAAACTAATTTTGCTATGGAATTCATGGGGAATCTTAAGAATGATGCTCTTTATTAAAGGATTTACTTAATTAAGACATGTTATGCTTTTCTCTAATCTATAGTTAACTAATAGGCTAAAAGTGATTAATTTCGATAACAAGTACTTTAAGCTTCTCTGAAAACTTGATATTCAACTAAGATGGAAAATTATCATATGGATGGTATGGACGAATGTACTTGCAATTAAATCCAACCTGTTGGATCCATTAAGTGTTTTGGTGATGACAATTTAAGCACATTTGATGGTAATTTGTCTTTAGTGTGTGAAGGGCAAGATTTCAAGCTTTAGAGTAGGAGTACGCAAATCAAAGTGCAACACCATCCTAAGAAAAGCCTACCACAAGTGTCCAAATTCTTGATAAAAGCAAGGAAGCAAAAGCAAGTGTTTTGATGGAATTTTGAGCAAAGTTCCAATTGTTGTGGTACCAAGTTGCAGTGTTGCCGTGCAAAGCTCCAATGAGGGAACTCATAGCTATTGAGCTTATGAGGGGAAGCCCAATTGGTTGTGGGTCAAAAATTCTATTACATGAGCTTGTATTAGGCTTTTTGTAAGGTACATAATTTAGATAAAATTGGTCCAACGTAACTTGACTTGAAGATATAGCCAATCCAAGCAAACTTTCTAAATGGCAATTCAAATCTAACCAAACTAGTTGACTACCAATTGCTTTTTGAAGTCAGTAAGCATGGGTTTTCTAATTTAAAAGTTGTTACCTTTCTTGTCTCAAATCTTATCTTACTGATTTTTAGGTAAAGGATTTTCTTAGATCTCTTTGTTTTGATTCAAAGTGTGCACGACAATACCTCTATGTTTGCACTTATGTACCAAAAGTATGGAGGTTAACTAACCAACTATACTTTTGTATAGTGTCTTGCACTTTTTCCTTTCTAGTTGAATTGACCAGTTGTTCAAAGAGTGTTTTCACAATAAAATAATTTCTAGTCAGCTATCATATCCAATAGCTAAACCCGTGTTTCAAATGACGTCTCCTATGTACTTAGTTGTATCTTTGTACTTTTTAAAGAGTTAGTACTGAGATGTACTATGGGGTAGAAAAAGAGAGAATTGTACGTAAGATTTAGAGTTAAGTTCAAAGGTATAGTGAGAAAAGAAAAAGAGAAGAGAAGAGAGAAAGGAACTTGAAGTTCGGTTTGGAACTCAAATGAAGAGGAAATATAATAGTTTGTATTAGGAGTTTCTCACATAGTAAAGAATTGCAAATCTCATAGTTGGGTTGTGGTTTTCTTTTGATTTGGGCATAAAAGTTTCCACGCTAAAAAATTCTCTTCGATCCTTTTCTAAGTGTTCATTTCGATACTGAGTTCTAGTTCCAATTCCTCGAAAATTTGTCTAATTACTTTCTCACTTACAATTCAACCCCTTCTTGTAAGTGTGTATCCACTCAACACAACATTTTAGATAGTTCTAATTGACCTGAATTTTGTTCTATGCGATAGTGTGTTAGAAGATGCACGTACAACATCTTTTCAAACTCTTATGATGTAACAATTTTTTTTTGGAGATATTGTACATTTGTACATTAGCTATTTTCTCTAATGATAATGATCGAGTCTTCTCCCTCTTAAGGAGCGATTTCATTCTTATATCTGGTTGTTTTACTCAGATCTATGACACAGGAAGAGGATAGAACAATTCATATGTCAATTGTGCAGAATTTGGGAAGTTCCTAATGACGTCCTCTTCAATTTAGGAAGCCGAGGACAGGGACAACTAAAAGCTCTTACACGCTTTACGATGTCTCAACATCTCTGCTATTCAAACAGGAAAATTCAAGAATTTGCTTTTACTTTCTTCATTCCCCAAAGACTATTTGGATTTTCCAACTGGATTCTTTCAGGCCAGCATTGGTCAACAACTATCTGGCGGAAAGTACGTCAAGCTACAAATTGATGGTTCATGGGATAAGAGAACAGCAGGTGGTGATAGTACAGGATGGGTTATCTGTCAAGAGTCATATGCCCAGATTATTGGCGGTGGGATTCCCATAGTTGCTTCCTCTGTCTTTCATGCAGAGACTATCGCTTGTTAACAGGCCATTGAGTGGGCTATCAAAATGGGAATCAATAATGTTCGTATCTACACTGACTCCAGAAACTTGGTCTCAGCTAGCTCTCCTACAGAGAGATACATTAAATATCATAACTAGCTTAGTGAAATCATTGCAGATAGATATCAATCAGACAGGACCATCTTTTGAAAGATGCGTAGTCTTGAAAGTTAAACATGCAACAAGTTTTTAAAGCTCACAACATTACTAACAATCGTAGGAAAGATAATATATATCCTTTTTCTCCAACTGTGTAATACGTTTTACTTCTGATTTGTTGCCTACTAGCTACCCCATATGTCAAAAAAAAAAAAAAAACAAACAAAAAGAACTTCACTAACTCACAAAATCATTGGACCTAGCATTAATTCTTCAAATAATTCTACAAGATCGAATATGTTATAGGAGCAAACTATACAATCTTCCAAATCAAAAAGAAAAAAAAAACTGAGAAGTACATCTCAGATCAACTGTCTTCGAACTGGATATGTACTTCTCCATGGCTATCAAGCTGCTTGTTATCAAAAAATGGAATAACAATAGGCGTATGACCAACGAACAAGGCGACATGGCCCATGAGCTTATCCTTCCTAGAGAAGGTGGTTCCGCAGGAACACTGCCATTTACGATCGCCACAGTGCTTTTCATGCGTCCTCAAATCCGAAAGCACCGAAAACTGCTTCATATTACACCTCTTGCACACATACATCTTAGGGCAATGACTTCTCTTGTAATGGTTTTTAACACACACAATTGACTTAAGTGGTTGAAACTTGGCATGATTCTTGTTCCATCTGCACCCTATCTGAGGGCACGAATACTTCCTTGGTGTTTTTGTCGCGCTGTTGTTTTGCTCTTCGATCTCTTTCTTCAAAGGATTGCTGAGGGCTGCAGTAGACTTGTACTCGTCTCCATGCGCTCGCATGTGCATCCTCAGGTTGGCATCTCGTTTGAACCCTT
Source organism: Dysphania ambrosioides (assembly GCA_026401315.1). NCBI lineage: Eukaryota > Viridiplantae > Streptophyta > Magnoliopsida > Caryophyllales > Amaranthaceae > Dysphania > Dysphania ambrosioides. The sequence goes on from CM048672.1 coordinate 2,685,093, forward strand.
TACCACATATTTGGCAATAATGAGTGTACTTTGCAAGCAGATCTGCTGCATCTGGCTCCACAAGATCGTAAGCCTCGGTCAATGGCTTCCTATCCCGGGCAAGTTTATTGCTTGCTTGAGCTTTGGCGTCCTTCGAGGGCTCTCCTTTAACCGTAGTTGTGGTGGTGGCGGTCATAGTTCTCGAACATATGTCTTCTCTAGGACTGATGTAGTTGTCGCAGGCTGCAGGATTATCATTGTCCCAATTGTAGTAGCTCTCTCCATCTAAGGGAATCCCTTGAGCACAATCCCTACCAACCCCAAAACTACTGAAGTGGAGTACTCTATCGTCAGGCCTTTGCTTGATATTGTCATTGTTAATGTTGCCATTGCTATTGTTGTTACCTGGCTGTGACGAACCAAGGGACATTTGTTGGCAATTGAACATCATCGAAGACGCGGTCACGACCATTTCTTGGATCAACGTGCCGAGGCCTGCAAAGGGCCCCTGTGCCTGAGCTTGGTGATGGCTCTCTCGTGTGAGGAAAAGGTTAGCCAATGACTCGACCTCGTGAACTTTCTGCTTTAGAATTGATAGGCTGCAAAGGAGGGACCTAAGCTGAGTCTCTGATCCACCAGCCCCTCCGCCGAAGCTAGCCTCGATCACATCATGGTACAACTGGCTAGGGTGGTGTATGCCACCCTCGGGCTCGGAGGTGTTGGGAAAACAAGGAGCTACACCATGAATCATTATTTGAAGCTCGGATCTCCCCCAAGATTATTTTTCCTTGCTTTTTTTTGGGCGTACTATGTTATTAAATAGTGGGGTTGTTGTGTTTGATCTCATCTACAGACCGTTGTGTACACAAGCTTGTAGCATACGAGTATATAATATAACAAGTCAACTGTATTACTTCAAACTACTATCAGTTAAGCCCATCCCTAAGTGCCACCTCCCTCAGATATATCAGCTAGAAGCCAAGTATGACAGTATGACAAAGGATTTGTTTAAGTTTCGCGAAGTGGTTTGGGAATCTGCATACGTTCTAATGTTTTATTTACCTAAACTCGACGAATGGTACTTTTGTTATTTTGCTTCATTTTAAATCTTTTTCTTTTTATAATCTCATTAAGCATATATTTTCATACATGACAAATATTACCTAGGTAGACATTATACTATATTAAAATATTCAATGTCTGAAATTTATTGTCGGAGAAAAAAAAAAAGAAAAAAACGGAGTAAATATCTCTTTTCGTTAGCCATCCTTAATTTATTAACTATCTATCATCATCTTGTCTAATCGAAATTTCAAACATATATAACAACATGTATGTTACTAAAACATAATGTGACAACTAACAAAAATTTTAGCATCGATCCCTAATTTGCATGTATCGTTATGTCATTGTCTTTATTTTGTCTTCAAATGTCCTTTTAAAAAATTTAGAGTAATGCATAATTGGAATTACTGAGGTTATTAAGCGTCATCTCTCACGTATTTCAAGAGGTAATATATATTATAATTGAACTTGGTCGTCATCTAAGTGACATGCTTAGGTTTTTAAAAAAATTATCTACTAACATAGAGAAGAAGCATGCGCCCATGCCTGTTCAGTTGTTTGATGCTCACACTATCTATGATTGTGACCAAAAATGCTGGGCCCTTTTTCTGCTTGATCACGACAATAAGGGCTAAGTCGAACCGTCGAACTGAAATTATATTTTAAGCAACGTGATTACGTGACATTATATATAATATATCTTTTATTAAAGGTTGAATCTTATAGCTTGTCTTGAGGCTTGTTGTGATACTTCGATGTAATTGATGGAGTTTCAAGTATTGAGAATAATATTCCCTTCATTCTTTTTTTTTCTTCCTATTTGAAATTAGGGAAGAAATCAAGACAATATTAAATATCATTTAGATTTTATAAAATAATTTAAATTAATCTAAAACTAAGAATATATTCTGTTAAAAAATGATGCAAGTGGGTTGAGTATTAAATAAGTAGCAGAATTTCTAAAGTATATGGCATTGAACAATTAAAAAAATCAACCAATGAGCTACATATCACATGGATAGTGATCCTAACCAAAATTTTTCAACCAATCACAATATTAAACTAAAATAGAAGGATTACAAATGAGACAATATTTTAAAATTTTTGGATAGGGAAAATGGGAAGAACAAAAAAGAACGGAGGGAGTACTAACATTTATGTAATATACAATTGGTTGTATCATATTATCACAAAGGCTTTATATTTTTTAAACGCTTTGAAAAATTTGCTAAGGATATAACTATCAATTATGTATATCTTTTTTTACATTTTAATTCTCTAGTAGTCCAAAATCGCCAATAATACTCATGTGCACGATTGCGCACCTCATTGAAAACTATGTTGATGTGGAAATGGTCCATAACGAGCGAGTTAAGTTAGTCCACATGCAAGGAGAAGAAGTGACGGACCATGCTTTGTTAAGGAGAAATTTCTAATTTATATCTGATATAAATATATCGGAGGTAATTTTATAATTCATTTCTATATCTAATATATTATAATGTATATAGTATATATACCTGATACACGTTTTTTTATATATTTATATTTTATGTATTTTTATATGTGATATATTAAAACCTATATTTGGATGTCTTTAGAGAAGACTTGTTGAGCTCATGAAGATGATTTGTTGTTTTATTAGTTATTTAGTGTAGTATAAAGAGTCTAGCCATAAGTTACACTTATTGGTCAAGATAGCATATATGATTCTAGGGTCATTCTAAGCTCTTTACTTCATTTTAATGTTTGAATTGATTGTAAACAATATTATACCTCATTAAGAAGTGTTATTGCTGATTAAGACTGAGTCGACGTGGATTCCAAGTCCTAAGCTTGTATGAAAAAAAAAGTCCCATGCTGATCATGGATGTCATTGTAGCAAGTATTAATCAAACAATCTGTTTTCTTTGTGATTTATGCGTGAATTCACGACTTTCCGAGTGTTAAGATTCGAAGACAAGATTCTTAACTTCAAAATGTTAATTGCAGCTGAAAAATCCTACACAATTGTGCATATGTTGTTGAGATTATGCGGAATTACCTCTTTTTATTTCGTTATCTTTCCTTCCATATATTCCTTTCATTCTAATCATCCCACTCTTCCAAAAATGATCCTAATCCTATTATGCGTCATACCTCATTTTGGTTAAGCTTGGTTTTAGTTCCTTGTTTTCTACTCATATCATTTCATTTAGATATTTTTTAAGATGAAAATCATAGAAAGTTTCAGTCATTGGCGAGTTCTTCCATTGTTGTAGAATATGCGTCCAATATTAGATGATAGCTGATTGGACTACTTAGATAAATTAAATGAATTTATTGATAGTTAACATTTTCATTTGTTTATGGATAAATGAACTCTACATTTGCTAATTTGCTATCAATAGAGCAAAGTTATTACTGTAATGAACAGACATCACGTACTTAATTTAATGAACATTCATAATAATACTACTATAGTACTATGCAGTTAGTGATTATGAAATGAACATTCCCAATAGTACTATATACAATAAGTATTAATAAAATGAACACTAGTACCCATACGTTTGGGAGTCCGTATACTCCGTCCAAGAAATCAAGTAGATTTTATTTTAGTAACATTTCATTAGTTTAATATGTTAAAGAGGTCTTCATATATAATTCATACATGATATAAATTATATCAGGATATTGAGATATTAAATATATGTATTATTATATCAGATATAGAAATACCAAATATATAAAAACATAGAAAAATTCATATCAGTTATAGACATTATGATTTCAAATATAGAAATAAAATTACGAAAATATCTCCTAATAAATTTATATTAGGTATTAAATAGGAATAAAGAAATGAGAAGTAGATGGTACGTAGTTATGAAAGGATATAATATCAAAACAAAGTAGTTTTTATGAGAAATGCACCATCAAATTGAAGTTGACCACTTGCATAAAAAATAGAATAAAATAGTAGATGACTAGACCATGGCCGAGGGAGCAGGCATGATAAATAGAGGATCTACACTTCGTGTATCTTTTCAGTTAAAAAAAATAATGAAACAACTTCATTTTATATGACCCATTATGTGTTTTTTTTTCTCAACAAATCCTTACTCTAAATCTTCTTCCTAATAAATGATGCATAACCCTACTCTGCACTACCACCTGAGGTTGCTGCGTAGCGTTGATTGTGATATGATCAGTCTGATGTGAAGATTGATTTAGTCCCAACCTTTACTAATTCAAACCGAAACACCATAAGAGTATTGGCGGATAGATGAATAAGAGAATATAGCGTAGGAATGCAACTATAGGAAAAGAGTAATGGGACACGTTGCACTAAATAAAATATAAAAATAAATGGTAAATATAGCTCCTAAATATACAGTAAAACAAGGAAATCAATTATTAATCATATCGATTGACTCGCGGTTGTGTCATACATTGTGAAATTTATACCAAATAAGGAAACGTATTAAATACTTATTTACAATATTAGATATTGTATAGCATTATCCACTAGAAGTAATCCACTCCCTGAGGCCCCATCATACAAATCTTTGAAAAATAATTCTTCTGTAAGAACTAAAGCTAGCTTTTATCGATTAGATAGTTTATAGATGATAGTTAATTTAGTTGGTTAAAGTTTAAAGAGTGGTATCCAAAACCTGAAATCAAATCCCGTCTACATGAGTTGTTGTCTTGCTGTTTACGACTCTCTTTAAAAAAAATTAAATAGTCTCAATTTAGAGGCATGAGTAATAAAATTAGAATATCGAATGGGCTTACTTTGTAAGAAAGACTTAAACATATAGGCCTGAAGAAACAAAGTATGTACAATAATAGTGTATCAATAAAAGTTCTCTCACATGTGGATCTTTTTTCCATTAAGTAGGACGAACTTTTTTCCTAAAATTTATGAAATACTTATTTGGCATCTTCAAAACTTAATTGCTATCTAAAAAAGATCGACACCTATTGGATGAACAAGTAGCAAAGTTATATATATATATATATATATATATATATATATATATATATATATATATATATATATATATATATATATATATATAAGTTAAAATAAGAAGAGTACTTTAAATGAGAAGGATGAGAAGATATCTTGCATTGGCTCTTCATCTCCTAAATTCAATGAATGATATTTTATGTACTCATAGTGACCCTTTTTTAACTCATAATAACCAAATAAATTTTTCACTTATAATGACTCTTTTTATTATTATAATTACTCTTTTTATTATTATAGTCACTATTTTTTATTGTTATAGTAACCATTTTTTTTTACATGAAATCTCAAGTGTTGGATCTTACCATTTGAATGGCTAAGATCTCTTCTTATTCTTCTTATTTTAAACCTCCTTCTCATTGGATCCCTCCCCTATATATATAGGGGAGAGATCCAATGAGAAGGGTGCTTAAGATAAGAAGAATAAGAAGAGATCTTAGCCATTCAAATGATAAGATCTAACGCTAGATATTTCATGTAAAAAAAATGGTGACTATAACAATAAAAAATTATTACTACAATAATAAAAAGAGTAACTATAATAATAAAAAGAGTCATTATAAGTGAAAAAAATTATTAAGTCACTATGAATATATAAAATACCATCCTTTGAATTTAGGAGATGAAGAACCAAGATATCTTCTCATCCTTCTCATTTTAAGTATCTTCTTATTTTAACTTTTACCTATATATATATATATATATATATATATATATATATATATATATATATATATATATATATATATATATAAGTTAAAATAAGAAGAGTACTTAAAATGAGAAGACATCTTGACTCTTCATTTTCTAAATCTTACGGATAATATTTTGTGTATACATAGTAACCCTTTTTTATTCATAGTGACCAAATAAATTTTTTTTCACTTATAATAACTCTTTTTATTATTATAGTGATCCTTTTTTATTGTTACAGTGATCATTTTTTTACGTGAAATCTATACCGTTAGATCTTATTATTTGAAGGGCCAAAATCTCTTCTTATTCTTCTTACTTTAAGTACTCTTCTCATGAATCCCTACCGACCAAAATGATTATATATTAGATAATAGATAAATATATTCATTCATCCGGACAAAATATAAAGATAGCTAGTAGATTATATGGTTTGCACCACAATAACACATTCATCATACATACTTCTGGAAGTATTGATTTTGTAAGGCAAGTAAGATCAGATAAAGTTGGCTTTGTTAAAAGTTTTTCTAGCCTATGCTTTATTTCTTGTTTTTACATGTTTGCTCCGTGCAATATAATATGCACGGGAATTTACACGTGTGGATGAAACTAGTCAAAAACTTTATTGGTGGTGGATAAGGTTTTCTTGCTAAATACGATTTTCAAGGTAGATCAAGAGAATCACATAATATAAGCAACTGTAGCAACTCAATGAAAGACATTTGTATCAATGCATATTTGAATGAATAATAATAGAATTAGGTGGAGCAATGAAGCCACGAGTCCACCATCCATTTAAAGCATACGTTATATTTATTTATTTAGTCAACCATCCATTTAAACCATACGACATATTGTTTATGTGTAGTTCAATAAATCACCAAAAATATTGTCTTACTGAAGCTCATTAATTAATTTAGCTGCATATGCTTTGGATTTCTAGATTAATTAACAGTATTGCCCAAAAAGATATGGATTAGGAGGATTTCATATCCCATTAAAATATTGATCATTTTAACTTAAATGTTTCTGATCAACAGGTCGGCCAGATTAGGTTGGGGCAGGAAATCACGAATTCGAATTATGATAGTTTGGGCCGGTAATTTTACAGTCCAATTAACCCAAGTTACAGATTCAAATCGTAATTTCTCTTTTTCCATATAAAGAGAGCAGCAAGGGTATGGATGGCAATGGGTCTAAGACCCGATTCAAACCCAGTCAAATTCGACCCATTTTTAGGGTCAGGGTCTAATTTTTTAGACCCATTGAATTTGGGTCAGATATGGATCTAAATGTCATTGGGTCAGATATGGGTCTGGATCTAAAAAATTTAGATTCAAATCCGACCCATGAACCCGCTCATTAAAAAAATTAAAAATAAAATTATACCTAAACCTAAACCTAATCTCTATTATTCACTTTATATAGCTGACAACTGTCCTCTACAACTATTATATTTTGTCATTTTGTTGTGTACTTAAGACTTTGTGAATTGTAAGCTTTATATATTTTAAAGTTAAGACTAGGATATAACGGATTATTTGTTGAGTTGTAATTTCTAATTCTTTTTCATTCAATTTATAGTTTTCTCAAGGGCTAACTTCATTACATTCATTTGACTTAAAAAAAATTACGAAAATATATCCAATTATAAAATATGAGAATAATAAGCACCTAAAAATAAAAATATGTTAAGGACTCATTTTGGACCTGAAACCCGTTAGATCCAGTGGATCTGGGTAAGGGTCTGAAATTTTAGGACCTAGTTGGTTTGGGGTGAATATGAGTCTTATTTGAAAAAGATGGATATGGGTCTAGATCCAATCAGACCCGACCCATATTCTACCCATTGCCATCCCTACGCAAGGGCCTAGACAATAACTAATGTAGACGAAATTTTATTACAGATCTTGGATACCTCCCTCCAAGACTTTAACTTATTAAGTTAGTTGTAATCCGCACTCTAAAATTTTTATTTCAAATCCAAATCTACCATGTATTATTATGGCAATAATTAAGGAGGAAAGGAATCAAAGTATCCTAACGCACATTTTCTACCACAGTACATTATATGTTCAATGATCTATCTTACTACAAAATGAATGAACCATTGCATGTTCTCTTAATGTACAGAAAAAGAAGTTAGAACTAAACCCATAGATCGATAAGGATCAATTGATATAAACTATTAGCACTATGAGAAATGGAGATGGTACAAATCTTAGACCATGATAGTATTCGCCGATATAGATGAGCAAGAGGAATTAGTGTAGAAGTTAATAAGGTCCATCTTAAATTTAAGCTAGTCCAACAAAAGACTCATAATACAACCTAACTCGGTTGACCTCAGCAGCATAAACAAGAAATAGTAGACTATTTAATTTTGAAATTAACAAGTGCATTAATTTATTTTCTTGGTAAATATATAGTTCTAAATAATTAGACGTAAGTATAAGCGAAGTGCATACTTCTGACAATATAGAATTAAATATGGATATATTGATTATTTAATATAAATAAATAACAAAATGAGTATAAAAACCTAATTTTGATGGAGGGAGTGTTATGTTGACGATTCAAGACATAATTATAGGATCCATAGCATACTATCATTTTACATAAGTTGTACGAGTTAATTTGCGATCAAATGATGGATATGGAATTTTAGTTGTGTAAGAATAAATAAAATACTCATCTGGTTCCATGCCAATATTAAGTACCTGTCCTTGCGAGTCAGGGTAGTAGTACACTCAAACCCTAACGCATTAGCCAGTTGTCTTTGCAAATGGTTAGCCACTTCAAAACATGGTCTCCCACCAACGCAGGTCAATTCTTGATGAGGCACCTTCCCTAGCTAGCCCATGAAGATAATATGGAGGGCTTGGGTTCATTAAGAAGAATATGGGGTCTAAACATTTGAGCCCACTTGCAGTTGTGGTAACTTCTGTGTCCAACGCAACAGTCACTAACTATTTCATCTCCTAATTCCGCAAACAATGAGCTAAACCTTAACAAGGTTCCTTGACTCCCTCCGGACACACCACAAGGTCTCCTTCCCTTAAGAGCCTCTGCATTGTTTCGCCGTCGGACGCGTAAGCCGGACAGTTTTATCGGCGCCATGATTTCCGAGGTCTTGCTCAGGCTATACGTGACTGCGGTCAAGGGTTTATTAAGACACTCCCCTTGCATGACAGGGTCCAAGAGGGTCCTATGGGTGCAAACATATAGGACACCTTTTTGACCACTACTAGAGTCAAGATTACGGTTCATTCCTTTGATTCTTAGACGTATACCGCTTAATTGCCCTATTAAATAGGACAGCTTAAAGAACAAGTAAGCCCCTACTAAAAGCCTGAAAATGGCAAGAAGTATGCCCAAAGGAAGCCACATGAACATGCAGAGGGTAGCTGAAGGAGTTGGGTGGAAGGCTAATCTGCCATCGTGAAATATTAAGGGCTTCGGATATTTGTCCCTTGCCATTATATTTGCCGTTGCGGCCTCCCTGTTGCAGCTTTTGTCGTCGTCGTCGTCTTCATGCAGGTCCACATCATATGCGTCTGCAACAAACATTTAAATAACTTACCTAATTATTCCATCCGTTTATTTTATTTTATTGGCTATATTTGACTTTTTATAGTAATTAAAATATAACTTAAAATACTTTTTTCTTACTTTATAAGACAAAAATTATGAAAATTTGATATTATAAAACTTTACATTGAGATGCATATAAAAAAATCTCACTTAAATATATTATAATAATTTATGGTAAATTTTGACCCTAAAAATAAAAATATAGCAATTAATAAGGGATGGATGGAGTATAAATATATTTTCAATAAATGCTATGTGGTTGACAATGGATCTATCTTCCATCTTTATCAAATGATGGAAAAAATGGGTCAATTCTCATTTGTTGGTTAAAATTGAAATTATTCATCATGTCAAATTCTTATATTAATATATGCATGATATTGTTGCCTCATAACTAAAAGAGTGACATTTTGGAAGCATCTATAATAGAAGTGTATATTTTAAAATGTTTATGTAAAAGTAATGAACATAGTAGCGTGTTTCAAGGGAAAATTGTTACTATCATTCAATGACAACCATTTTAAAATCTCATTTTAACAATAAGGGTAAGATTTCTAGCATTAAGATTGTCCCATGTTTTCGTAACAAAAGACAATTTCTTTTTTTTTTTTAAAGAAATGAATCGGTTGCACCACATTATATGTGCATCAATATGTATTAGATCTTGCTACTAAAACTATAAATGATTTTTTAAGGGGTAATAAATATAAATGTTTATAAAAAGTTTATTTTTCCCTCTTATGTTGAGTCTAGGAAAAATCCTTTTATTATATATATATATATATATATATATATATATATATATATATATATATATATATATATATATATATATATATATATATATATATATATAATGTTCATGTGGTGATCAGTTGTAACTAAGGGTGGTAAAAATTGACTCAATCCGCTAGCCCGACTCGAACCCGACCCATTTATAAAGGGTTGGGTTGAAATTTTCAACCCAATTAATTAAATGGGTCAACCCAACCCAACCCGATTAATAAACAGGTTAGGTCGGGTTGAAATTTCCAACCCGATTTCAACTCGACCCAACCTATTTATTATTAGGTTTGATTTTTATATATGGGTCGGATTTTATTAATGAGGATAATAAACTCAAGTCATAATTACCACTAGCCAACCCTAATTTCTACTTTCTATTTGCATTTTACCGCTTTGCTGCTTCACTCTTAGTCTTCAATTTTTCATTTTTTCATATCTTTGTGCCTTCTTCTTCACTTCTCAATGTTCTCTACCTCTTCTTCAATTCTTAATGCTCTCTACCTCTTCTAAACATACTGTCAAACTTTTCAATTTGGTTGTATATATTAAGATTATGTTAAGATTTGATATTTTTATTTTGCATTGCTTAAATTTTGAAAAATTAAAAACTCAAATGACTTTTACTTATTAAACAAGTTGTGTTGGGTTAGCGCGAACCCATAGCGAGTTAGGTTGGGTTGAAATTTTCAACCTATTTAATAAACAAGTTGGGTTTGAGTTGATATATTTCAACCTGAACCCAAATGGGTTGAATCAGAACCCAACCCAACTCATTGTCACCCCTAGTTGTAACAAACATATATAGAATATTATTACACTCTTGCTTACAATCTCTCTATCTTCCTCTCCATCTCTTTTCTATGTTTCCCTGTTTCTGCTCATATCAAATAGCCTAGTGCATTACCACCCTTATAAGTGGTGTAGTATCAGATCAGGTACACTGTTATTGTTATGGCATTTAGCTAAGCCTGGCACCCTGCACACGAAGGATGGCACAACTCAAGAATTAATTGGCTGCATTAGAGAAGAAGGTGGAAGAATAGAATGTGACCACAAACTAGACAATTGAAGAGCTCTTGAAGATGATGTATCAGTTCATGGACAATGTGCAACCAATGGGGGATAATAGGGCAACCAGATTGGAGGACAAAACTAGACAACCCATATTTGGGTACACTCCCAAGCTGGAATTCTCAAAGTCTGATAGTACTCATCCTAGGAAGTGGATTAAAAAATGATGTAAGTACTTCAATCTCTAACGTATTCTTGATGAACAAAAGGTAGACATAGCTTCACTAAATATAGTGGATAGAGCTGAACATTATGTATCTAGATATCTGACTAATAGACCCTTGGTTGAGTGGCATGATTTTGTCATTGATTTAAATAATAGGTTTAAAGAAGAATCTGGAAGTAATGTAGTAGAGGATTTTAATAAACTAAAGCAATTGAGTAGTCTTGAGGATTATGTTGATGAGTTTGAAAGCTTAAGATTGATCATGATGCAACTTATTAGTTACATTCTACCTGAGAAGTATATGCTCGAAAGTTTTGTAGGGGGCTTGAAACCTAGATTAGGCCATTTTTCAAGGCCTTTAAACCTCAGTCAATAGGTGCAACTATTGAGTATGCTAGGTTGCAAGAGCAGACGCTAAATGTTAATGGAAATAGCTCAATAAAAACTAACACAACTCCAACCCAAGCCTACCAAAATGTGCTCAAGCCTTTTACTAATACTTTGATGCCACCTTTCTTACCTATACCCACCTTTAAACCTAACAATGCACCTAGATCTTCTTTCAAACGTACTAAACCCTTTTATTTTAATCCAATTAAAGTAAGGACAGAGAAAAGGGCTAAAGGATTGTGTTACTATTGGGATGTCACCTATAATCGCAATCATAAGTGTCAGTTTAAAGAGGCTTAGTTGGTCATAGTAGAGATTCTAGGGATTGGTAAAGTTATGGTGCAAGGAGATGACGAAGAACAGGTGGACCAAAATGATCCATAAATATCTCTTAGTTCTCTCATTGGAAGTTAGAGCTTCCATACCATGAGAATCCAAGTGAGGGTATAAGGATTTGTTGTGCATGGTCTCATAGACTCGAGGAGCACACATAATTTTATAGACTTAAATCTAGCTAAGAAGCTAGGATGCAACATTAAAGACATTTAGGGACAACCTATAACTATAATTAATGGCAACAAAATCATTTGTCATGTTGTTGTTAAAGACCTTACTTGGTCCATCAAGGGGCATGATTTTACAATGGATGTGATGCTCCTGCCCTTGAGTAGTTGTGACATGGTTTTGGGGTGTGTAATGGCTCAGCACACTCAAACTCATTTCTTGGGATTTTATTTAGCTAACCATGCAATTTGGTATACACGGAAGTGAAGTGGTACTTAGAGGAGCACCAACTAAGATACTGAGGGTCTCTGATGAGGGGCCTTCTCTGAAGGTGATGGAATCTATAAGACATTTATTTGTGCTCCTTGATGTCAGGAAGAGAGAGGATGAGACTAATTCCTGCCTGATTCAGCTATATGAGCAAGAGGCAAAATATGAGGATCTAAATAGGCTAAAGAACATATTTGCCACTATCTTTGAGAGCCCAAAGATCTACCTCCTAAAAAAGGAGTGTTTGACCACATAAATAACTTAGAGCTAAGGAGCAAATCAGTGAATTTGAGGCCTTATAGATATCTTTTGAAGCAAAAGGATGTTATAAAACAGCTAGTGCATAAAATGCTAAGTAGGGGGATCATACAAAGGAGTTCTAGTCCCTTTGAATCACCAATAGTGCTAGTAGGGAAAAAAGATAGTTCTAGGAGATCGTGTGTTGATTATAGGGAATTAAATAAGAGAACTATAAAAAAAAATAAGTTCCCTATTCCAGTACTTGATGAGCTGATTAATGAGTTGTCTGGAGCTGTGGTTTTTAGTATGCTTGACCTAAGATCATGCTATTGACAACTAAGAATCTACTAGGATGATGTCTTTAAAACAACATTTAAAACTCGTGAGGACCACTATGATTTTCTTGTGGTGCTCTTTAGCCTAACAAATGCTCATCTTCTTCCCAATATTGGATGAATTCAATCTTTCAACCTTAATGAGAAGATGTGTCTTGGTATTCTTTGATGGTATTCTCATTTATAGAAAATATATATCTAAGCATTGGGAGAATTTATCAAAGGTCTTTCAACGGATGCTTCAACACCATCTCTTTGCCAAAGACAACAAGTGCTCTTGTTACTCAAAGGGTGCAGTACCTAGGCCACTTCATTTTTGCAAGTGGAGTAGAGACAGATTCTAATAAGGTGGATGTGATTAGCTCCTAGCCTTGTCCTATAAATCCTAAGGATATTCAAAGTTTTCTAGGTCTGGCAGGCTGTTATAGGAAGTTTGTTTAGGGGTATGCATTCATTAGCAAACCCTTAATTGATTTACTTTAAAAAGGGGCTTTCAGTTGGTTTGAGGATTCTCAAGATACTTTTGAGAGTTTAAAAGGGGCTCTGGTGAATGCTCCTATGTTGGATATACCTAATTTTTCTAAGGTCTTTGTAGTAGAGATTGGTGCTTTTAAAACAGGTAGGGTTGTCTTAATGTAAGATAATAATCCTCTAGCTTTTATCTGTAGATCTCTAGGTCCCAAATGGCAAGTTCTTTCTGTGTATGATAAAGAATTGCTAGCTATGGTCTTTTGCAATTCAAAAGTGGGAACAATACCTCATAGGGGCTCATTTTATTATTAAAATTGATCAAAACAAAGTCTGAAATATCTGGTGCAATAGTAAATATCCAACCTTTTCCAATATTTTTGGCTCTTTAAACTTATGGTCTTTGACTATGAGATTCAATATAAAGTTGTCAAGGAAAACGCAGTAACTAATGCTTTATCTAGGATATTTGGTTCAAAGGTTTGCCTCTTAGCCCTATCAGTGATTATTTCTGATCTGACACTTCATACTAAGGCTAGTTATTCCTTGGATGAAAACTTGGAAGTTATAATATAAAGAATGCTGGTCAAGATTCAATCTAGGGTTTCTACCTTCAAGATGATTTGTTGAGGAAACATGGAAAGATTGTGGTGGAACATAATTGGCTAATTTAAACCTCAAGAAGAAATTAATGAATCGGCATCATGCATCTATGTTGGCTGGACATTCAGGCAGAGATCTCACAGTGAAAAGATTATAGGGTATATTCTATTAGAAGGGTTTAACCAAGGATGTTAGTCAATTTGTTAGAAAATGAACTATATGTCAGGCTAACAAATATGATACATCAGCAAAACCAAGGCCTCTCCAACCTCTGTCAATCGCTAATCATGTATGGTTGTCTAATATATCCATGGACATTATATCTAGCCTTACTCTATCCATGAATAAAAACATCATATTTGTTGTGGTAGATAGATTAAGTAAGTATGCACATTTTATGACTCTAAAGCATCCATTTAGTGCAGTGGAAGGGACTCAAGCCTATCTTGATAATATTTTCAAATTCCATGGGTGGCCTCACAACATTGTGAGTGACAAGGATCCCATTTTCTTGAGTTAATTCTGGAAGGGCTTATTTTCTCTAGAAGGGATTGAGTTCCTACTTTATTTAGCTTACCATAATAAGATAGATGGGAGAACAGAGGTGGTCAACAGATGTCTGGAAGCCTATTTATTGTGTATGACCAGTGATATACCTCATGATTGGTGCAAATTTCTACTAGTGGCTGAATGATGGTATAATACACATTATAATTCCAGTAGTCTCAAAACCCCTTATGAAATTGACTATAATCAGCCACCACCTTTACACTTGCCCTATTTACTTTGTGAATCATCTAATGCCCTAATTGATAGAAGTAAGAAAAGGATAGAGAAAATGATCAGAGTTCTTAAGGATAACCTCGCTAAAGCACATAATAGAATAAAGGTTCAGGCTGACAAGAGGAGATTAAAGAGAGATTTCATGTCAATGACTAGGTTTGGCTCAAGTTACAGAATTATAGTTAGTAGTCTGTCTAGTATAGCGTCAATAGCAAGTTGGCATATAGATACTTTAAACCATTTAAGGTCATTGCAATGGTGGGCAAAGTCGTTTAGAAGCTTAAGTTACCATCAGTTGCTAAAATACATGATGTGTTTCATGTATCCCAACTGAAAGCCTTCAATGGAGAGTTACCTATTGTGGCTACTGTACCTATGTATAAGTCTAGTCAAGAGTACTCTCTACTAGTTCTTGAGGTTGTGGTGCATAGGTGTAATATTTAGACTGATAGACAAGTACAAGAAAAGCTACTGATACAATGGTTGAAAAAATCAGCCTATGAGGCTTCTTAGGTACTTAGATTCGAGATTTAGGCACAATATCCTGGTTTCTTAATTTCATAAGCCTTGAGGGCAAGTCTTTTGAAATAGGGGGGGGGGGGGGGGGGGGGGGGGGATAATGATGTAGGAAATAATATACAACCATCATATTTAGTTAAGTTAGTTACAAAAATATATTAGAGTTGTTAAAAGAGCTGAGTGTGCAAGAAAGTAGGGGCATACCTCAAGGGAAATCAGTTGCAAATGTATTGTAAGCCGCATATTATTAATATCTGAAATAAATTTGTGGCTTTTTTGGTACTACTCCCCAAATCTCTAGCCGCAATTGATTAATATTTTACTAGTGTGTATTTAGCACGATCATATTAGCTGTAGCAAACATATATAGAATATTATTTCACTCTTGCTTATAATCTCTCTATCTCCCTCTCTTTTCTCTGTTTCTGCTTGTATCAAACAACCTAGTGCATCACCACCCTTATCAGATTATTTTTTATGATGGTCGAAAGGAGGGGATAAGTGAAGAGTAGTGAAGGAAACAAAGCGTGTGTTGCCAAGAAGATAATTTATAGAGATTAGAGAAGATAAGGGGAATAAAAACTCAAGTTGATTGCCAGCATTTGGTTAGCCACACTACATGCATTAATTGCATTTTCTATTTCATTTGATTATCTATAAAGGTTTTGGAACGAGGTATTTTTAACCTTTTTTTAAAAAAAATATTTTGAAAAATTAATCTATTTATTTAGGTTAAGTGGTTAATAGTTAGGTTCTGCATAAAATAAGAAATAATTTTTGATTTTTGACGATATTTGAACCTCTAACATCTAAAGTATCTCATTAACTTTATACGTTAACCACTATACCAACTCAAAATCCTTATATAAATAGCTATTTTTTTGTGTGTGTATACAAACATGTTTTAGGCACAAAAATTGTGTAAAACTCCACTTTCCTTTTACAGGCCATTTTTTGTAAAAATTATTTAATCAAATTCTCAAACCTCAAGGATTCTTTTTATTTTACTAGCTTGCCTGAAGTTTTTTAAAAAAATTGTGTCAATCGAACTCTCGGGCTAGGAGATATCCCTTCAAAGTTTATTGTAACCATTGGAATCCCTTTAATGTTAAAGAAGAATTGATGTATAGTCCCCTTTGAGTGTTTTAGCTTGTGGATAACGTTTTTGTCTAGCAAAATGAATGCTTATATGAACCTAGTGGATATGCATGCTTCAAATTATTGAATGTTTTAGTTTTAAGTGTACTAATACTATTGTGGAATTTCTAACTGTTTGTATAAACATAAAAATAAGGAAGTTGAGTTGTCACAATGGTTAAAGTGAGTGGTTAATGAGATGTCTTAGAGGTCAAAGGTTTGAATTCTTGTTAGAAGCTAGAACCGTTTATTGTGGCATAACCTAGTTGGAAATTTTGTTTATTTTTACTACAAAAATTTAGCCGAAGTTCCTCATTAACCTAAACACACTGTCTTTAACAACAAATTTACACTGAACCTAGATATAAGGTCAATTTTAAAAATATTTTCATTTGGAGGTTATTTTTAGAAAAAATTCATTGGGATCTAATGACCATATACAAGCTAAGTATTTTCGAATATCATGTCATATTTTGGAATAACTGATGAGAACTTTTAATTAGAAATTTTAAACACAAACTTTTTACAACATATGAGAAAGTTCAAAACATTAATGATATCCTCGTAGTGACATGTAATTACTTTATTTCATAAAAATTACGATACTTGACATTAATTTGACCAATCTTTTAATATATATATATATATATATATATATATATATATATATATATATATAAGTTAAAATAAGAAGAATATTTAAAATGAGAAGGATAAAAAGACATATTGATTCTTCATCTCTTAAATTCAATGGATGATATTTTATATATTCATAGTGACCATTTTTTAACTCATAGTGACTAAATAATTTTTTTCATTTATAATGGTTCTTTTTATTATTATAATTACTCTTTTTATTATTCTAGTGACCATTTTTTATTGTTATAGTTACCAATTTTTTACGTGAAATTTTTAGCGTTAGATCTTTCCATTTGAATGGCCAAGATCTCTTCTTATTCTTCTTATTTTAAGCACCCTTCTCATTGGATCCCTCCCATATATATATATATATATATATATATATATATATATATATAAGTTATTATCATATAAAATGTTCATAAATTAGTTTCAATAGAATTTTTTTATAATTTTTTTCTTAGTGGATAATTAGAGATATTTATGGTTAAGTTAGAGTGTTTGTAGACATGCAAGTAAAAGTATTTGTTGCCAATTTTATAAAATGGAGGAAATAAAATTTGAAGTACTATAATGTAATCTAAGTATAATCGTTATAGACTATTACTTCTAATTCTTTGAAGGACAATGCATAAAATCTTACGCAATAGTTATATTTTGATATGGAGATTTTTTCAAGAAAACAACACTATCAACAATACGAGAAAATTTACCTAATTTTTATTTGACTAAGGTTTGGTGCCTAGTGCATTATTAAACATAACCCGTGAATCTCTACCTATCGCACGTATTTTATACGTCTTTTTATCAAATTTGCCCTTATTTCATTTTATTTATCTTACTTGAACTCATTTTTACTCATGAAAGGACGTAACTCCTAGCTCGTGCATTAGATTGGCATATATTTTTTTAAAACCCCTTACTTTAGCCTCTTGTACGAGTCGTAAAGTTCCCATGTCATTCAATTTGTGGATTAGGAGATCTATTGAACGAATTTCAAGGGGACATAACTTTAGCTATGGGGCTCCGAACGACATGAATGTTCTTTTGAAACTATGTATTTTTTCAAAATGTACGACACCCTATATGTACATAGGGGATTTGGCCTACTAATTTTGCCAAAAAAGGCCTCTAAAAGAAATTGTAAAACTTTTTCGATTTTACCTACTACTAATTTTAAAAATAATAAATTATACTAATTAAGTGAACTTGTTCATACTTACTTATTAATACTAAATACATTAACATAAATCATTTATTTTTATTTTGTTAAACAAGTATTAAATATTTTATTTATTTATACTCACTATTTTATTTCTTAATATTGTATAAAAAAATTTGAATTATGTAAAAATGAAATCTTAATTTTGTAAAAAAAATATTATTAATTATAGTTATTAGCTCCATGGTGGATAATTTTCACACGTGCATACCATGTAAGGGCAATTGGTCACGTAATGTGTAGAATTCGTATTTTATATGGATGATAGGTAGAGATTCATGAGCAATATCACCAACCACCTTTATTGCTGCCCAATTTTGACATTTTCTCTCTCATCCATCAACAACGTCCAATATAAGCTATACTTTTGACGACAACAAAATTGACTCCCACACAGCTTCACCATGTTTAAGTTAGTAGTTGAAGCATTGTTAGTATTCTTGATTATTATGCTTTATTGTTCTTACATATGACCAAAGTTTTTACATTGGAAATGACGCATGTTGGATTTTTTTTGACATGAATGCATGCATGCTAGGTTTAGATTAACTTCTTAACATGTATATACCCAAATTTGCTAATCATGAGTACCAATTTTGTCTATGACCCATTTGGTGACCTGCCTCCACATTTATGTTATTTTGTTGATGGTGATTGTCCATTATTAGGTTAAGGATTGACTTTTTTAGCCGATTTATTAAAATTATGTTCACATGGGGAATTGTGTGAAATGTTTCTCTTTTTTTATTTTTGTTTTTGAATAACTTTATTTAGATTCTTTATCATTATTTTGGTTTACTGTTGGTTTTAGACTTTAACTAGCCAATATTTAGTGTTTGAAGGACTAAGTTTATTTATGTTTAGTTAGACTTTACAAGATTTTTTGAAGACTATAAGTATTTTTTTTAATAATGTTTTATTAGTAGCTAGTTTTTCTTTGCAGAACTCTAAAGAGTCTATTGATCGTTTATCAACGAACGGTGGTATTTACATATAATTATCTTATTTTTTTTTAATATTTGAGAACATAATTTGTAAACGAAGAGAGTTGTGAGGGTATTACATTCGATTCACCAATTGTTCAATCAACTCATCAAATGAAATAATTCACTATGCTTTTTAAGTCATAAGTACAAAATTAGTTGATAGAATCACCTTTCAAAGCTTTCTTTAGTGATGAATTAGTGTCTCGACTTAATGAATCCATAAATTCATTTTTATACGTCTTTGGAATTGTTATCCATGAAATGCTTAGCATATTAAATAAAAAATAAAACAAAACTAGTTAGTGTGAAGGATTCTTGTGTTGACTCTTAGGATTTCTTATTTTTATCATAGTACAGAGTAAACATATTAAGAGAGACATAACCGAATGAAGTATATTTTTATAATAATAAATAAAAATGGATAATTATGACATATGTGTATAATCTTCTAAGAACATCAGTCGTACCACTAATTGCCTTAATCTTTTACATTCTATAAAATTTCATCCTTATAAGCTTATTTTCCTCCCTTTATTTTAGAGATATCTTTAAAACAACTTAATAAACTCATTTCTCCTTATATATATATACTATTTATTTAGGCAATCAAGAATTAACATCTTTTTATGTACAAAATAGTATATGAAATACCTAAATAAAAAATGATCAAGAATAAACCAAAATACAATCTCTTTAGAACAACACATAATGCAATCACATATGAAGTACAAAACATGAGAAAATACATGTAGTTTAAAATAAATGAGTAGACATACAAACTAGAAGCTCAGCTTGTATAACTAAGTTATAAAAACAATACAATGAAATAACATCATCAGATTTTATTAGATCATACGGCACCTCAAAAACCCCTCTCACTCGAACCATGGACCCCAAACCACACCCCAAACCAATGCGAGTCCTAATTCGTCCACCTACTCCTCCTCAACCTTCCTCATCGCCACCATCCTCTCTCTCCTCCACGACCCCCTCCCAGCCTCCTCCTCCTTCTCTCCCGCCGGGTGTTGTCGTCGTCGGATTCATCGGCCGCCGGCAGTCCGATATCTCTCACCTTCTCAATCGCATCCTCGACTCCTACGTCTTCGGCTCGAGTCGCAACGATACGCCCTTGCGCTTTACCTCCGACGACAACGAGGACCTCACTGATGAGGTTAAGGCTTGGTTCAGGAATCGTAGGGTTAGCTATTATCATGACAAGCAGAAGAATTTGGTTTTTCTTCAAATGTGTTCGACGAACTGTCCCGCTATGTGTTCCGGTTCCGGGTTCGATTCCGTTGTCGAAGAGCAGGACTTTGGTGATCTTCAAGGAATGCTTTTCATGTTCACTGTAAGTTTTAATATTCATAAATTTAATTTTGTTTTGCTGCAATTGCTATTTGATTGATTGAAATACAAGTTTTTCTTTATTGTTTATTTGTTGTTTTCGTGGTCTTCAATGCACATCTTCAGCCGTTAATATCATTACTCGCAAATTTGTTCAAAAACTCGAGTTTTGGAATATTCGCAATCAAATGAATCTAGCACGAACTACACTATTTTGACATTTTTACATTAGTGACAATTCGCGGTCAGTGTTTTGAACCTTGATTACTAATCGTATATTGTAAAGTGGATGTAGGACTAACATAAGAAATTGAGGGGTAAATCACATGAAGGGCTACGATCAATTAATGAAAGTTGCCGATTTGGCTACTATATTACGAGGTAAAATAGTGAACTGTATTTTAGAACGAAGGGTTGTGTAGTAGCTGATTTGTGGCTATTACACGGATGTATACTTGGAGGAAGGTGGGAATAGAGTTTTCAAGAGCATGGTAATTTTTGAGTACTTGGATTGAGTATGACGATGTAATTGGCTACTAAACTTGTCTAGTTTAAATCATTGAAAGATGTTATGCAGGAAAACTTTGCTTCATGTAATGGATTGTGGTTTTTGGGATCCTATTTACCACTTAGCATGGCCGTGTTCTGTTAAACATTTTCCTTTTCAAAAGGATAAATGGTAATTCTTATAGTTTATAGTGAAGTAATTGTGATTTTGACTCCTTTGGTAATATGGTTAAGCATTTCTAATTCTGATCGTCATTCTTCCATGTTTGGAAAGTTTTGGGCGGTGTATAGACTTTATTATCTTTTTTCCTGGGCTTGTCTCCAAGGCTTTGAGACAGAATTTGAAACTCATATGTTACTACAGGTGTGCCATGTTATTGTTTACATCCAAGAGGGGTCACGATTTGATACTCAGGTTTTGAAAATTTTACGAGTGCTTCAATCCGCAAAACATGCTTTGATGCCATTTCTAAAATCACAAAGTATATTGCCTTCAGTTACTAGGCCTTCATTGTCATCTTCTCGTCCTCCTACATTAGCAACATCATCTAAGAGTCCTTCCCCACGAAGAGGTGGCAGCATCTCTAGCCGAAACAGTTCTATATCTGCCATGTCAAGCCTAGGTTCGTATACTGCACTATATCCTGGGCAGTGTACTCCTGTTACGCTCTTTGCTTTTGTTGATGATTTCTCAGAAATGGTGAATGCCAGTGCTGTGGCTGAGGAGTCAAATGAATGTTCCTCTAGTCAGTCAGGTTTGAGCAGCTTGGCTCGATCAAGTTTGCCTGCAAAGGGTTCTAATTCAGTTGTTGTGCTCTCGCGCCCAGTAAATAAATGTGAGGGTGGTTTGCTCAAGAAATTGCAATCGTCCATCGAATCCCAGATTCGATTTTTGATGAAAAAATGCCGGACATTGTCCAGTTCGGAAAGTAGTAGTCATGTAGTGTCTAGAAGTGGTGCTATAACTGGTCTAGCTCCATTTCTGACTCTTGATGCATCTAGAGCTGTTGTGCTTTTAGACAGTTCTGGTATCTTGAGGGGCAAGTCTCTTGATTATGCGACAAGCCTTGTAGAAGATGTTCTGAGTGGGAAGGCTACACCCGATGCTTTATTGCTGGAAAGTCATAGTCAGAGTGGCAATAAAGACGGCATTATGACATTAAAGGAGTTTATTGTTAGGCAGGCTGACATTCTAAGAGGAAAAGGGGGTTTGGTTACAAATGCAAACAGTGGTTCAGCAGCAGGTGCTGGCATGGTTGCTGTTGCAGCTGCCGCTGCAGCTGCAGCATCTGCTTCTTCTGGAAGAGTACCTAGTGTTCCTGACCTTCCAAGCTTAGAGATGTGGTTGTCTTCCAGTCAACTCATTCTAAAAGGAATTTTGTGTGCAAAACCTGGTTCTGTTGATGACAGTGATGTAATCAGAAGGAAATTCCGGCAACGGAATGGTGTCCCACCTCTCGTTGAAGGGATTGCTCCTAAGGGTGCTGATCCTCCTGGCATTGCAGTGACTCTGTTGGAGAGTGGGAAAGGGATCAACAGAAAATTTTCGGCTTCGTGGTGCCAAAGAGCCCTACCAGCTGCTATGGAAGTCTATTTGAATGACTTGCCTCCCTGTTATCCAACGTCACAGCATGAAGCTCACTTGAAAAAGGCTCTCTATGCTTTCCACTCAATGGCAAAGGGCCCTTCTGTGCAAGAATTTAAGAAAAAATTGGAGGACGAATGCATGTCAATCTGGAAGTCTGGGAGGCAACTATGTGATGCTAATAGTTTGACTGGAAAACCGTGCATGCACCAGAGACATGAAGTCAAGAATGATGGTCTTCCTTCAGATTCTATGAGCAAGGAACATAGCAGTGGATATGTATTCCTTCATGCTTGTGCTTGTGGCCGCTCTCGACAATTACGGGCCGACCCTTTTGATTTTGAATCTGCTAATATCAAATTTAATATTTTTTTAGATTGTGATAAGCTTCTTCCTATGCTGCATCTGCCAAAAGTTAGTGACAATTGGCCTATCCAGTCTTCATCATGGACTGTGGTTCGCCTTGGAGGTGCACAGTACTATGATCCTTCTAAAGGTTTGATTCAAGCAGGATTTTCTTACAATCAGAAGTTCCTTTTAAAATGGACTATTGTTCTTCAGAATGATAAGCACTCAAATGTTTCATTTGCTAATGCTTTGAGGCAAGGTTCCTTCCGCAATAAGCTAGACTTGAAACTTGAATCAACTGCAGTCAAAGATGCCAAGGAAAGTAGTTCACTGCTGGCAGAGCCAGGTGAAATACAAAATGGAGTGGAAGGCCATGGGAAGGTTGTGAATGATTCTATATCTGATCATAAAAAGATCAGTTTTAATAGAGGTCTTCCAATTACCACAATGAAGAAAGCTTTTTCTGAGGTTGTTGCTGGATCAACATCTCCTAATTCTGCATTTCCCCCTTTACAGCCGAAGGCACTACTACCATCTGTTTCAGGGAAAGGTGTTAAGAAGATTGCTGTAAGAGCTGTAAGTAAAGAGAAAATTGTTATTTCTGCTAATGGTGATCAAAGATCTGGTAATTTAGGAGAGCTTCCTTCTGCAGGAGCAGAAAACAAAAATGGTTTGAACAATGTTGGCCATATTGATGATAATCCATTCTCGCGTATAGGTAGCAATGTAGTTCCATTGAATGTTGATAATGGTAAAAATGCTTCTGAGATGAATAATGAAAATGGAGGAAAGACCAAGTTTGATTCTTCTGTCAGGCATTTTGTAGTTTATGTTGGTTTTGAGCATGAATGTCCTCGTGGCCACCGTTTTATATTATCTCCAGAGATTTTAAACCAACTTGGGCAACCATACTCTTTGCCTGAACAGGTTATATGTCCCCCAGACCATGTTGACCGTAAGCATAGGGGTGCCTTGAAATTTAGTAAGAGTGATGGTCATGGTAAAGCTCATCGATTGCCAAGTGGTAGATCTACAACTATGCACAATATTAGCAACTTGGAAAGGTCAGGTGAAGCTGCGGCTGACAGTGACACTGCTGTGAATGGAATATCATTGTCTAAAACAATGGAACAGACACCTCTTGATTCATCAATGCTACCTAATCCCTTCTCAGGTCTTCAACAGAGTCATCATTCTCTGAATGTTGATAATAATGGGCCTGCCTTTTCACTGCTAAACAGAAATTTACCATTATATCTAAATTGCCCGCATTGCAAGACATCGAAGAATAAGAAGGATGGGCGAAATTTGAAGTTTGCAGGCACAATATCTCAGTTACAGAGGATTTTTGTGGTAAGAAAAACTCTTATGCATCTACCTCTATTCTTTTATTTATACTTATTTCTAACTTATTTACTTACTGATGCAACCTCTAAGTATTTGTTTACTTTACTGTCACCTGGTGTTGCAAAATGACAGATTGGAACGTCTTGAAGTCTTCATTTATGTGCTTGTCTATTCTTATTTTCAGCTGACTTTTCACAAAGCATACCTTGTTGCTAGCTTCAGTTGGATATCCATCCAAGGATTTCAGTAGACATGTAGTTGCTTTTTATTAACTATAACTACTCCCTTTGTACCATATTTAACTTCCACTCTATTATTTACTACTTACATTCATCGGGTAAAAAATGTTCTCCCCTCATGTGAAAGAGGTTCCGCCTTTTATTTCTATAATTTTTCTCCATGTCCTACATCTCTCTCTCTCTCTCTCTCTCTCTCTCTCTCTCTCTCTCTCCCTCTCATTTTTCATAGTCTCATTTAATCACTTTTGCCCAACCCCTTTCATTGGTGTGTTAATTATATTTTTTTGAAAGTTGGATGAAAGAGCAACATCATCATGATCTTTCCTTGATTGTTTTCCTTTTTTGGGAAATATTTTATTTACTCAACCCCTTTCTGTTATCGATTATTTAGGGGGTCTTGAGCTCGTTCTGTTGGTAATTGTAATTTATAGAGGCTTTATCATTATATGGCTTTTCATCATTACAACTATGGAGTATTGAATTAAAAATTTAAGAAGTACTAGCTTCAGGACTATTATCCTTTAGTTATACTCAATTTTGGGGCATATTGCCAATAGCTGATTAATTTGGTTGTTTGAAATGGAATTTTGGATTCCCTTTTCTCCTACAAGTGATGGAAGACTGCATTGTGGTATGGTAAATTACGTTATCTTCCTCAAATCTAAAGTGGAGAATTATGTAATGGATTGACTAAGGGTCCTTCCTATTCAACTTATTTCGACTTCTTTCAGACATAATAAATTCAAATAATGTAAGTCAGAAAAGTTTAGACAAAATAAATCCTGCCACAGTGTTTCATACACTCAATATGTCATGGTAAGTTTTAGGTGATATAAGTTCAGATAATTTTTGATGATATATGTTTAGATAATATAAATTCAGATACATTTATATCAGTGTCGATAATATTAAAAAAATAAGTCGAATAGAACAGTGTCTTTACTTTGAGAACATTTAGAATCACTTTTTGGCCTTTTTAGGTGTCTGATTCGAAGTCTTATGTTGTGGTTCCCTTTGTGATTTAGGTTAATATGTGTCCAACTTATTTCTTTTTTGTTCTTTTTCTCCTCACAACATGCTTGGTATCCTTTGTATTTATACACCACCCACTACTGTGATAGTATGAATTTGATTACATGAACCCTTTTTTTAACAGTTATATGTGCTTCCTGCTGTATTTTTTCTATTACTGTTTCAAAGTGGTCTATTCACTTTATTGCATGCATATGAGCCTTTTATGTGTACCTTTAAGTTAAGTACTCCAGCTTTGATGCAGGTTACTCCTCCTCTTCCTTTTGTATTGGCAACCAACCCTGTTGTACAATTCGAGGTATGTGCTGGACATTCTCCTTCTTTTAATAAGTGGAGTTTGATATGTCAAGCTGAAATCGTTATGAAATACTCTTTAATACTTGATTAGTGTCTTTGAGCTTGTAGTGATTCCCCAAGTGAGCTTTTCATGCTTTATGATTTATGAATTGGATTCTAGGTTTGGGTTTAGGTTTTGGGTTCGAGAGAGAATTATGAATCAAAGTTTTTAGGTTGAAATTTGGGGCAACTTTAGTCAAGAGACATTGTTATAAAAGTTGTTGAGGTGTTTATTGTTTTGATTTGTGTTTCACTTTCAAATAGCAGCATCTTGTGAACCTACTGTGGCATGAATGCATAATCAACGTGAATTTGTATTTGGAGATTGGTTTTATTTTAGTAGTTCTGGAATTTGTAAAAATGAGGGTAGTTAGGTACTAAATTGATTTTACAGTTCATCAAATGGAGAAAGATGTGGCATTTCATCTGCATTTGTACTCAATTTAAATGAGGGTGATGTGACCTTCCCTTGTGGATATGAGAGTACCATAGTCTTTATATGAGAGTACTATACACGCTGATGTTTCTTGAGGCATGGTTGAACATTATAATTTTTAATAATGATTTTGAATAAGGAATATGGATGAGAAATTTGAGAAGAAAGAAAAGAAACGTATATTTTTTCTGGGATAAGGTCGTGTTCATCTTGCATTCCTTGTGTTTTTGTGGAAGAAAATTGGATTGGATGCTTGTTTAAGGAGGAGAAACAGGGAGACTTACAGGGCGGAGGGTCAGAGAGTAGAAGCTTGGTTTTCCGGGGTGGTGATTCACTGAAATTACACGGTGACTCAGTGAATTCTTTCCTTCTTTTTGTGTTTTTTTTTCCCTGTAAGGAGTACCTAAAGTTCTGTGAAGTTGATTGGAATAGAAGATCCTGTATGAGTACTCTGAATATTGTAACTGCTGTTTAATATTATATTATTGGTGGAAGGGGTTATGCATCAATTCCCTAGATTGTGGCTCGTGTTGACCTGTAAACAAGATAATGTCCATTCCGTTTTTACTTGTGTTTGGTGATCCCTCAACTTACTCTTTCCCCTGATTTCCAAGATTGAGGTCCATTTTTCTGGTGTGGGAGAACTATAGGGAGTCAGGGACTATCCAAATTAGGTATTTCAGCATCTAGCCAAGCTTGAGTGTTCCAAAGTGCAATAGACATATTAATAGAATGATTTCAATGATTTACCTTACTTTAGAAACAGTCTATACAGTGAATGAACTGTTTTAGAATTATTATCATGTTTTGTTGTGATGAATGGAACAGGCAGATCCGAGGGTTACTTAATGATTTGAATGAGATGAACCCCATGACAACTTGATGATTGGGATGAAATGGGTCCTATGACATAAATGAGGAAGTGTCCCCTGTTTGCTGTTACTGCCACTTTTTATTTAGTGACTCCAACTTTGCTCTTCATCTTGTTGTTCCTGGCAAATTACAACTCATCTTTGTTGTATTCAAAGTCATAAAAGAGGGGATGTTATATGTAGTTTGGTTGATTCATGCTTGTGCCCTATCATGACTTTGATATTTTAAATAATATTAATCTTGAATTGTTGAGTATCCTCTATGACTAGGAAATTGATTCCAGTTATTTCCCTTGCTTCTGTACAGGAGCCTCGTCAACCTGAAGGTGTTTCACATGAACATCATCTACAATTCAGCCTTGGATGTCAAGTTATATTGCCCCCAGAGAGTTTTGTTTCAATCAGGCTCCCTTTTGTCTATGGCTTGGAGGTCAAAGATAAGGGATTGCTTCCTCTAAATCCATTTGAACATCAACCTGAGTTGACTGCCAGAATCATGCAAGGAACTGCATTGCAGGCCATTTGCAAGGGAAGTAGTCATGAGTAATAGATTTGTGGAAACATTGGATTATTTTTGGTAAATCTATTGATTTGACAAAATCAGGACTTGGGAGCACTCGAGGCTGAAGCTGTCACCAAACTGATGTTCTTCCAAGGAAGGTAATGATGCCAACCTTTATTTCCCATCCTTTTTGATGGTTCAGATATTGATGTGCTTCTGTAAAAGTCTAACACCTTTAATATGTTTGCCAAAACATAACAAGAAGATTATTTGGATCCAAACTGACTCAAAATGAATTTGTTGCCATTAATAAGTTTAGTTGATGCCTCTTTACTTGAAAGAGGCCTGCACGTATGTAAATAAGTATTATACTTAAATTTTGACTAAACGTAGTCAAGGAGAATTAGTGGGAAATTCTGGAATTAGGAGTCAAACTTCAGTTAGAAAATAAAAAGTTATGGTTCAAGAGTAAGGTGGGATAGAGGTCATGTTTTGAAAGCCAGGCTTGTTACTTTTGCACGAGGAGTTCCGTACATGTTACTGTTGTACAGTTGTAAATTTACTTTTTTTTTCTGTTGAGATCCCAAGTTCCAAACATCTCAAGTCCAAAAAGGCTAGAATTTCCAATTTCCAAAAATATGTCCCAACCCAAAAAATCTAAATCGAATTGAAATGTTGTGTTTGGGTAGGTGGGTTCCGCATAGCTTACGCCTTATCCTTTTTGGTAATGATGATGCTGTCAAATTTTCCTTTTTGGGATGTATTGATTGTTGTAATTCCTTAGCACTTAATGTTTGAGAGAAGTGATCGGCGACATTTAGGCCTAATTTTTGTCGAATTAGGATATGTTAGGTGTAGACCTGTGCGTTGGGACGGGTCAGGACCGGGATGGGTCATAAGCAAAACGGGCCAGACGGTTCAAAGAAGATGCAAAACGGGTCGGGCCAAAGGAGATATATAACGGGCCGAGTCGGGTCGGGCCATCCAAAGAGAGCATAGTTTTTATCTATAGAGGGGGATAGTTTACGTGTATCACCTCCAATCTTTGGTAGTGGATCATCGGCAAGTAAGTGGAAATAGTTCGTTACCTTATAGTGTTTAAAAGTCTTGGAAACTATAGTCCCATTATTGACCCGACTTGACCCATTAAAAACCCAATAAAACATGACCCTTTAAGAAGCTGACCCATTAAGCCCATTATTGATTAGACCCTTTTACAAACGGGTCGGTCAAGGTCCCTTAATAGGCCCCAACCCATTTGAACACGTCTAGTTAGGTGCATTTTTTTACTGGTTTTTTGGTCTTCCCCTAGTTATCTGGATGAGAGAGTGCTAAAGGGAACAAAAGGGGGTAATAAAGCAAAAGTTGTGCCTTCATTCATTGTTCTATCCTTCTAGGCCGTGTACACATTTATATGAAATTTGGAAGGTGCAAGGTGCAAGGGGCATAATTTTTAAAGAAGAAAGCGATGATTTATATTATAATAGACTTTTTTGATTTTTTTGACCAAGAGGTGTATATAGTTTCTCTTACTCAACCTTTTGTGGAACCCGTCGTGTTTCGTGTTCCATTTCGATGTAATGTGAGATTATAATTTTTTTCTTATCCCATTTCCCTTGGTATTTGGTTGACGTATGGCCCCCCTTCATTGGAATTCTTCTACTTCTTATTAAGGGGACTCTCTTCTGATAAAAAAAAGGTTTCCACACAATTGAGGTACATGTTAATAACTTTTTACTAGACTTGCAAAACTTATCCTTACCTGACTGCCCGAATGAAAGACCCGATTGAAATTGAAATTAGCTTAATCAAAACTGATTTAGACAAACTTAAATTCACTGGAGCTTAGCCTATCAGCATAACTATCCTGAAAATGTCTTGACTAAATCTCCAAATCCAGAATATGACCTGACCTGAACTGAACCAAATTTCCAAATGACCTGAACCAAATTATTCAAATAATGAGATCTGAAAAATCTGCTTGCTGCCTCTGGTTTTTTCATTATTCTAGTATTGTTGATGAAATATTGATGTCGATGAAAAGTGTGATACAGGTTAGAAACATCTGATCAGCTTGATGGTTGGAGGATTGCAGTGGTTATACAATGGATCACTTTGATGCCAGTCAAGTGAAGCATCCCGAAAACGAGGTGTCTACTCTTCCAAGACAATCCGATGACCATCATAACCCCTGGAAATTGTTCTTCATGCTGGGCTTTGTCTACTTCAAATCAGATCCTCTGGAACAAATGGATAGATCATCTTTGAAAGAATGCCTCGCATTTATGGAGTAATTAAGCTATACCCCTCTGGGAACCCTAATGCGCACACCTATTTGTATTACCCCCAGATCCTATGGCGACATTCGTGGATGTATCTGTGATTCTTGCTGCTATTCAGTTTTGCCATCGAGGAACAAATCTTGTAAGGTGTAACTGACTTTTTTCTCCATTTTGACCCCATCGCTGTGTAGTTTTTCACTTTTTCTTACCTTTATTTTCATTTTTATCAGTAGATTGTTAAATATAGTTGAGTTGTCATCTTGTTAACCTATTAGACCTATGGTCAGGGCAATCTAGATAAAAATTAAGTAAAAAAGACATGAATATCCGAAAATGGATCAGTTGTTCATAAAGGAAAAAGCTCTCTTGTTTGTGAATTGTGATTGGGATCTAGCAGAGGTCTAGACGCTAGAGGTTTGAAAAATTCTGAGATGTGTTGTGAGTCAAGATTAAACTTGTATAGAATAGCTTTCTAATTGTGAATCAAACTCTGACTGAAAGCTTTGGGCGACCAATGAAGTGGATTGGTAACATACTTGCTCTTAAGGAAGTTCTAGTGTGGTGTTCATCCACAAAAGGTGTGTTAGGGTCATCAAGATCCTGATTCTAGGAATGACTTTATCATTGAATGTGAGCTTCTCTTATTGAGGATTGATGTGATAATAAGACGAGGACAAAGTTAAACTCTATCCGTAATGATTGAAGTCAAATTTCCTGAATTTTGACTATCAGAGTAATGATATTTTCTCCATTTTCAATCATCTGAATTTGAGGAGTATTAAGATTGTAGTAGTACTTGTAGTCAGATGTATTGAGACTATGGCATTGCCTATTGGGAAACCGTAGTTAGAGTAGGAAAAAGCCAGAACACGTGAATCTCATCTTATTCGTTACCTGGAGACTAGGAGTATAGGTCTGTAGGACTATCAAATGTACAAAACCCTGTGTGTTATGGTGTTGTCTCTGAAGTGTATTTTCATTTTATGGTAATTTTTGAAATACCACCTTGTATGATTCATTTTTTTTTTCCTTCTAAAAGCACCCTGTACTTTTGCCTTGTGAATTTCTCTGAAAATCACCACATTTGAGCTACAAAACAAATTACATTTTTTTTTTATATATTTGTTGGACACAAAGTACGAGGAAATATATGATCTATTTTTTCCCCCAAAAGAAAACCCTTCCAAAATTTCTCTCGTTACCCAAAACACTATGTTTTCACGGTGAAAAATGGAGGGGATAGAGCCTTGCACACTTCACATTAAAGTCTTCACGCTGTATTGAAAGTAGTACTCAATAACACTTGGTATAGTTGTGTTGTAATAGATCAGCCTTCAAAACCCCTCTCTCTAAGCAAGAGAGCATGTAGAGAGTTTATATTCTTGTTTCCTCTTCTTTAAGCTTCTTCTCCAATCCTTCTCGCAAGTCCTCTTATACTCTTGTTTCCTCTTCTTTAATCTTCTTCTTATCCAATCCTTCTCGCAAGTCCTCTTTCTCTCTTCGATTGCTTCCTTATGGATAGGTCAGCATTAGACAAGATTTATAGTCTTCAAGGGGAATTCAGACGTATAACCCCCATATGAACACCATATTGCATTGGTAGATGGTAGGAGGCTTATAGCTGGAAAGTTCTATGACTGGAGGAAAGCTAGCTTCTTAGTTTAGGAAATGTAGCGTTGGATTCGATCATCGTGGACCTCCAGGATGCAATGCTAGTTAATAAGGTAAAAGGTATCTTTTGTTTCATTGTCATTCTCAATAAGACTTTGAAAATCTCCTTGATCGCAGAATTTTTAACTATAAGGGTGCATACATGATTCTTAAACACTGTCAATCTTTTCATGCTATTAGAACGTTGAATTTTGATTTCCAATATTTGTGGGTGAGAGTGGAAGGGCTGCCAATTATTTATAATGCAAAATGTATAGTTGAAAGAGCATTTAAGGGAATAGACCCTATTAAGAAGTTTGATGTTGCTTCTTCCATAATAGAACTTAAAGGCATTATGAGGATGCTTGTGGGGATTCAAATCTCTCGACCTTTAGTTCCTGGGTTTTATTTTGAAGTTTGGGAGGGTAATTTTATTTGGGTAGACTTGAGATATGAGGGAGTCTTTGTTTTCTGTAAGAGGTGCGGCAGGTTAGGCCATAAGTTTGGAGCATGTAAGGCACCTAAGGAGCAAGTGCAAACTCAAATAGCAATTTCCATTGCAAGAGCATGTAATGGTTCTAGTGAAAATTTGAGAAATAACAATTCCTTCTTCTCCCTTTACTCCAATAAGCCGATAGGTTTAAAGAGGGTGGAGAGGAATAGGTCTTCTGTCATTGATTTAAGGCGATTAGAGGAGGATAGTCCCTAGGAGGGTGTGAGTAGTTCAGAGCCCTTTCGGGATATGGCTCATAGAAGCAATTCATCAACTGAATCTGTAATGATTAGAGTTATGTAGAACAACTCTCCTTCGAAGGCAAGTTATGTGAATGGAGAGGAGTCCACTCATTTAGGGGAAGAAGATGATGAGGAAGAGACTGAAGAAACTGAAAATGAGGAGAATGAGGAAGGTAGGGGAAGTAAGCAGTCTGATCCAGAGGATGAGGATTCTAGTGAGGACATTAGTAGTGATGGAAGCCAGGGAAATCATGATGGTCAAGGTAACTCCAAGGATCAGAAGTCTCAAGGAGAGTCTCAAGGTGATGGAAATAATGATACCAAGGATCAAGCTGATAATAAGGGAGAGAAGAGAAAACAACAGGAAGGACCTCAACCTTCCCTACACTCTTCAACAAAAAAGGCAAGGCATGCAGAGCTTTCAACTTTTGTCACCCACCTGCATGACATGAACTCAGGGGGTTTCATGGAGTGCTCCTCCGTTCTTTCCCTTATGGGTACTCAGGTTTCAGGCATGGGAAGGAAGATGTCTCCTCACTGAAGGAAAATGAGGGCCTCCTACTTGTAGAAGAGTTAGATACAAATATAAATTGTGTGTAACGTAATCAAATAACATAGGATAAGATTAGGATGTGTTTCATAGGATAAGGAGATTTAACTTATCTTGAACTCTGGTAGAGAACTATAAATACCCAAGCTGTAGGTGCTGTAAATCATACAAAAACATTCAATATACAACAGTTTCAATAACAATCTCAATTCTTTCTATTCTTCTTGGTATCAGAGCAAGGGCTTTTAACCTCGGTTTTTTTCCATCTAGTTTCAAACATTTACCAAGAAAAACTCACCTATAAGCATGGGTGATAACCCGGAGATTCTGGAGCAGTTACCAAGGCTGTTATAGCAAATAAACAGCAACAAAGGGTCGCAAGATCAAAAAAATGCTTCAATCAACATATCCGAAAAAATCAACAGCCGGAATTATACCAAGTGGTCCCGCTTAATGCACTGGGCTCTTGATGGAAGGGGATGACTCAATCATATCACAACCGAACCCCTTTCTAAAGTTAGCCCAAAATATACACACTGGGCACAAAAGGATTCTAGAGTCATGTCTTGGATTGTTGAGAGCATAGACCCTGATCTTATAAACCAATTTCTAGATTTCCCAACGACCACAGATTTATGGAAGGGCATAGAGATGGTTCACGGGAGCTATAAGGATGTCCTCCAAATATTCGATCTCATGATGCGGGCCACCACAATCAGACAAGGCCGTGATTCAATTGAACACTACTATGGGAAATTGACATCCATTTGGAAGGAAATTGACAGAAGGATGCCAAACCCGATGAAGTATCCAGATGATATCACAATTCATAACCAACTAGTCCAGCAAACAAGATTATATCAATTCCTTGGAGGGCTCAAAGAAGAGTTTGATAAAGATCGAAAGGAGTTGGTTAATCAAGACCCACTTACCTCGATCGAGATGGCATATAATACAATTAGGAGGGAGATAGCACGAAAGGAGATAATGGGGAGGACCTTACCTAATTTACCTTCAATGGAGCAAACCAGTGGTGATATAGGAAGCGGTCTCACCACGAAGTCCGATCAGAAAAAGGCATCATCTCGGTGTATGGATGAGAAGGCCCACCTAAAGTGTACGTTTTGTGGAGGAAGTAGGCATAGACGGGAAGGCTGCTTCAAGCTCGTAGGCTACCCTAAATGGTGGTCTAATGTGAAAAAAGGGGAGGTAGAGGTACAGACGAGCCAAGGAACAAGGGGGTAGTATCCATGGGGCACGACACGAAAGAAGAAAGAGGAAAGTGAGAAGGTGGCTGCGAGGAAGGAATAAGGTAAGGAGGGTTACCTTCTAAAAAAACCTAGGCACATCTATACATTCTCAGCCCCATTCCTTTGCCGGATCAAGGGAAGTTTTCAGGGGAATTCTCTTGTCATTGTTGAAGTGGACGGGGCTTGGAAGAATGACAAAAAACTTCGACTGTGAGAAAAGTTTAGGCGGGTATTGGTTGGTTGATACATAATAGTGACGGTAGGACTGAAGGAGGAGGAGAAAGAGTTCGGGCGAGCTCTTGGCAATATGGAGGGGAATCAAAGAAGCCATCAAAAGAGGAATAGCAATGACTGCTCTAAAGCGATTCAAGCAATTCAAAATCCTTTAATGGCCTTTAAAGAGTTATGAGCTTTGATCGTGGACATTTGATTAGAAGCTTCTTGTTTAGATTTTTGTGCCTGTTTTAAAGTTTCTAGGTCTTCTGTAAGTTTGGCCCATAACCTAGCGGTTCAAGCTAGGAAGTATGGGTATGCTCTTTTTCGCTTTCTTTATTTATCACCTGCCAAAAATAATAAAACACTTGGTATAGTTGATGGCATGGTAGAGGTTACTCTTTTGCTTACTACTACGGAGTAACAATCGTCATGAGTTAATATTTTGTACTAGGTTGTGGCAATTTTTGTACAACATACACTCAAAATGATTCTATTACTCCATAATTTACTGGAGTAGAAAGACAAAATTTGAATCCAAGAAAATAAATGCTGATTTATAGATTTGCAATGTTGTATTTGTCAGGCATTATGGGAAACCATGGCTCCATAATGCAATATTAGCATCCTTATGCATTTATATCAAGTTATTTTAATCAGATTTACATTCAGATCATAATAGAAATCAGAAAAGTTGTGGGTGTAAAGCATCTTGACCTAATTAAAAACATTGAACTTCAAATCCTTGGTTAAGAAAAGCCCCACTAATCCACACCTTCATGTTAGGCAAGTTGTACTCCTCCCTACATTTTGCAACCTGCCCAAAACAAACTTCATGTATTAGATCGCTACATTTTTCATCATAAAAAAAGAAGATTGCCACAAAATCACGCAACCAGAAGTTGAAATTGAAAAGGAGAGTAAAAAAGATAAATAAATCTAAGAAATTACATTGAGCGTAAATGTGAATATGAATTGCTCGTAGAGAGTGCTTAAGCTGGAATTTCGGATCGTATATGTAGTCAAAGAATCAAGTGCCTTGTAGAGGGATGCTGCTACCCCTTGACCTTTGTTACTCACCACCTTCACATAGAACTCTGTCTCTTCAATCTGAAGCACATCCATCTACATTCAACAACAACAACACAGTAAAAAATTTGCACCCAAAAAAAAAATATGGTAAAAAATCGGATTGATAAAAGCATATACTCCCTCAATTCAGCCAATTTGAATTGTTGGATGTTTATCAATTAGGTAAAAGGAATAAGTAAAAACTTGTAAAATAACGAACCTGCTTAATGATCTTACAAACTGGAACATATTGGTCAACAGAAGCATTTTTCTTATGAGTATCAGCATAGCATTCGCTTCTCTCCGCAGCTTTCAAAGATGATTCCAGGCCTTCTATTTGAGATTTCAGCTTCTTTGATTGCATTTGCAAGTCTTGTACATACAGCACAGCGTCGCCAACTATCGACGCCTTATCCATCTATAATATTGAGAAATTTCTAATTTATACCTAATATATATCAAAGGATATTTTTGTAATTTTATTTCTATATATGAGATTATAATGTGTATAACTTATATGAATTTTTCTGTATTTTTATGTTATCTATATTTTTATATATAATATAACAATAGTTATATCTGAAATTTTAATATCGTGATACAATTTTATCAGGTATGAATTAAGAAAGGGTTTTTTTACTTTCCAATGGTATCGTCTAAGTCTATGAATAGGTCTTAGAGTTGTTTGGTTTAGATCTGAGTTAATTCTGCATGCAACATCCCATATAATTAAAGGTGATAGTTATATAATATTCTCCTTTGTCTTGTTTGATGCATGTGAAGCCGTATCAAAACTCAGAAATGCAAATCTGCATATCTCTTGACTTGCTTAGTTGCTTTTAAAAAAATTCCATGAACAGTCTCTGCTCTCTTTAATTATTTAAGTTTAACGAATTTGAACTCTGAAGAACCTGACAAGCATAACGACGACGAATTATTTTTATATCCATTCATTAAACAATTGAGTGGGAAGTTTAAGTAATTTGGTGAAGATAACTTTCCAAGTTATTTCATAGCGTAAATAAATAAATAAAAATTAATTGTTTCATTAGTGATCAATATAGATAGTGTAAAAAATTAAAAGAAATAACTATTATGAGATACGTATATTTAAAATAAAAGTTAAATGGATCGATGCTTTCCTTTAAAATAAAGTTCGAAAAAACCCCAATTATGTACTTTTCGGATTATAAACATAAATATGAATATGAATACTTGTCATATGACATAATTGATTGGAGTAAGTATAAATAAGTTTGATTTTAAATACAATTACTTCTTCAGGACATTACACTCTCATTTTGTCCCCATTTAATATCACTCTCCAACCTATTTGCACACTCATTGTCATTTTTTCATCATTCTTTCTCCCATATTTTTATTTTTAATTAGGAAGGCATTTTTCAGTTTCATGATTATTCTTAGTTGTTTAGTAGACTTGACAAAAAATTAACTTCTTTGCTTCATTTTTATATCTGTTATACCGAGTAATTATTCATTTAAAACATATATCACTCACATATTTTACTGTAAAATTTGGAATGTATATGTGGTGAATTGACATATTATTAATGCATAAAAAAAAACTCTGAAATTATTATGGAAAAATAAAAAGAACATTAAAAACATATATAAGTTACAAATAAATAAGATTTCTTAATCCATGTATTTATCAGCTAACGATGAATTTTGGGAGAATATGAAGTCTAAAGTTATTGTGTATAAGGTATGATTTTAGTGTCAGGCTTATTGCTGTATTCCTCACCCTAGAACGTTACAATAAGCATTAGTATTTCTAGAATAAATATGCAATATATCCTCAAATTATATGAGTAATTTGCTTTCAAACATGCATAAGATCAGAGAAAATAAAGCGATGGGTACGCAGTAGTTATTAAAGCATGGGTCTTACAAGTTTAATTTGAGTATATCATATTAAAACATATTAGAATAAAAAATTTACATTATTCACCAAATCAAAAATACCACCTCATATTCATATATACATACCTTTGTGATGTTAGGAACCAAGGCACGGAGAGCATAGAGCTTCTCCTTCATCCTTCCTCTCCTCTTCCTCTCCGAAACCAAAGTCCTCGAACGATCAAGCTTCCCCTTCTTGGACGTCGTAGTAGTCGTAGCCTTGGTGGTGGCCGAGGAATGTTCTCCGGCCTCCAAGCAATTCTCATCGTCTTCGTCGTCGTCCTCGTCCTCGTTTTCCTCTACTCGCACGGTTTCATCCTCGAATCCGGGCAATGAGTTGAGTATAGTATTGTTGGTACAAGACATGGTAGGGGAGCTAAAGCTGTTGAAAACATTGCCTTGATAGAAATTCATGCTATAATCATCGGATACATGATTGTTTCTAGTAAAAGAAAGGGGGTCAAAGTTTTGGTTCACGCAAATACTAGAGGGATCAGAAGGTTCTGATACTCTCAACATCTCAACCACATGATTGAAGTTTATGTCTTGTTCAGCAAAATCAAGCCTGAAGTCATGGATTAGTGCTAATGATGGGGTAGCGTTTGCAGAAGAATTTCTATCATCCATTATTTTTAGTTTGTAAGAAAAAGTCAGATGGAGATAGAGAAAGAGAGGAGTTTTTGTTGACCTTTTGATAGTTTATTTGCGTGCTTATTTATACTTAGCGGGCTGATTAGTGGTAATTACTTTACTCTAAGCTTAGCTTTATTAGTTTATGTTTGGAGGAAATAACAAGTGTTGACTTGGTGCTTAACTCTAATCAATGTACGTGCTAAAGAAATTTACCTATGGTTAGCTATTTTGATGTAAAGAAAGCCACAAACGGTAAGGCAAAAATTGATGTAAATGGAACTCGATCTTAAGTCTTGGTTACCACCCTCTAAGACTTTAACCGACTAAATATATTTATCTATGGCTAGCTATGATATGTGTATTACAAACATTTTCCATTTGGTATTATTAATCAAGATTTTTAGGAGTATCAGAAAATCACGTGATGAATTGCATGTGTTATATAAATGAATGTTTGATCATGATTTATTTATTCACATGTTTATAACTATTTATACTATGATCATTTTATAACTATTTGAATGAGGTAAGTTTAATAATACTTCATTTAAATATAATAAAGACTTTATCTATTTATTTATCTATCTATTTATATATCGTATTATAAAGGATTATCCTTGTCTCATATATATATACATCACATTTGTAATTAGCTCGACCCTTTTAATAACCTACCTTCTTGGTTTAAATTTGCAAAGTTTAATTATTACGAACAATCTTATACTCCATATACTGAATAATTTTGATGATACCAATCCTTCAACTAAGCTCTCTAAAGATGAAAAACAATTGAATTCAAGCAAGATCAAATTAAGCTAAAGAACCAAGTGTAGCTTAATATATGTACATAATAAATTATTTAAGAACGAAGAAATATTAGTTAGAAATTAAACGATGTCAAATTTTTCAAAGGACATTATAATGCAATTATTGTGACAGTAAAAAAAAATTACTACAATAAGTTAACTATTTACATATATACATACCTTCAAAACTTACCTGTTGTTTACCTATACATT
Source organism: Dysphania ambrosioides (assembly GCA_026401315.1). Taxonomy (NCBI): domain Eukaryota; kingdom Viridiplantae; phylum Streptophyta; class Magnoliopsida; order Caryophyllales; family Amaranthaceae; genus Dysphania; species Dysphania ambrosioides. Next base: position 2,724,438 of record CM048672.1, read on the forward strand.
CCAAAGCCGGATTAAAAAATATGTTCACTTAGTGTGAACGGAATCATATGAGTGGTATTGAAGCCATGTCTTTACTCTCGATCAGCTCCACAAGTTGACAAAATTCAATAGATAACTAATTCAATAAAAACATTTAAAATATTTGGCTCATATATATGATTTGCTACTAAATTGTAAGAGAAAGAACTAAGAAATGATTAAAAAAAAAAATGGTCGATGTCTTCTAAGCGTCAGTGTATGCCTCATCTTATTTAGATTCGACGCCGAGAGGATTAGTTAACAAATTGATTAACTTATTTTAATGGAGACATGGAAATATATGGAAGTAACACCTGCCCGTAATAGGCTACAAAAATGATTTGTTTTATCACATTAATTCTTTTAAACTTTAGCGTCAATAATTTAGTGTGAGTATTGTTGTTTGTTTGTGCAGTTCAACTATACAAGACAGTGGATATCAACTAGCGTAGTTAATTAAAGTCTTGAAAGGTGGTATATATTCAAGACTAGAGATCAAATCACGTCTACAACGGTTGTTGCGTTGTGATACGACTAGGGTTGCTAGGGTATATTGTGCATATTTGTATCACATTGGACTCTTTGTGTATATATATACTCCTAATTGTACATTAATGAGAGACATGAAAAATATATTTACCCTAAATTTGACATGGTCGCTTACGACTCTCTTTACATTTAAAAAAAAAACAAAATACAAGATATTACAACAAACAGTCACTCAAAATAGTGTATTTATCTGTGTAGAAGTTTACTACTTTAATATAGCTATAGGTCCTAATGTGAATAAGTAATCAAATAAGTATTCACTGGAATTCCATTCAAAAAACTTAGCTTATACGGAGTATAATATAATAAGTGGAGTGCTATTTTCATCCTTCTTTTACGACTAATTTCATTAATATATATATATATATATATATATATATATATATATATATATATCTTTGGAAATATTGTGGAACTAAAGGTGCTAAATTTGACGATATATTCATATGTATGTGACAATTTTTTTCCGATGAATGGAGTTTATATAACAAAACAAGAAGTTCATAAAAACCTAAATGGAGTATGGAATTTATATTTATAATGGTTGTCTGCCAAAACTGCTATGATAAGTTGTTTAATAGGTGAAAACTAACTTCTGATAAGCCGTCAGACCATACATATAATTTTAAAGCCACTGAAAACGACAAATACTAGTTATAAGCGCAGTGCTTCGAACCGGCCAAGTGCTTATTATAATGCTATTACATTTTTTTAATGCCATTTCTTCGGACATTTAAAACTTTGGCTCAAAGCATGCCAAATGCTTCGTTTTAGGGTTTTTCCTTTAGTTTATTCTGCATTTCACGCCAACGCATACATAGTTAATTTTAAGAAGTCCATCACTAGTGAGTGAAGAGATTTGGAAACACTTTATATTTAGACTCGTTGCCTTATTTGAGTGCGATCCAAGGATTACACACTTTTGTAGAAGAGGAAAAACACTATAAACCCAACCAACACATATATCAACTTGGGTCAGGTTTTACGGGTAAACATATTATCTTTTTTTACTATAGTAGTTACTATTTTTATTTAAATTAAGTCCTAATTTTATGCTTAATGATTATGCTAAGCGTGATTTATATGGTCATTGGGTCAAAGTTCCTAATCGAAACGGTTGTTTTTCTCTTTTTAAAATGTCCTTTGCTTAGATTTTTTAACACTCGTAGAAATTTTCTTCTTCTTCTTCTTCAAACTTTTCTCCCTGATATAGCAGTTTCTTCCTTTTATTATTGGGTGCTTGGGTCATCCAGAGACATTGTGCACAGTCATTAGAGCATCATTCGTCTTTGCAGGCATTGCAGCGGTAGCCTGTGCAAATATCAACTGTACAAATTGAATGAAAACGGTAGGAGTAAGTTAAAAAATTGTATTCACATCAAAAGCGAGATAACTTTTAGAAATAATGCACGACTTATTGAATTTTTTATATTTTTACAAAATTAAATTTATCTTTGTTGAACTTGTCTTATTTTTGCTAAACTTAATTTTTTTTTTTTAATTTGTCTTTTGTTGAATTTAACTATTTTCAATGAACTAATTTTATTTTTGTTGATCTTGACTTACTTTTGCCAGACTTTTTTTCTGAACCCTTAACTTATTATTTCGAAGGTTAGTTATATAAGTCGAATATTCCTGAGACTTTGATTAGACATAAATTTTGAAGACCTAATGCAAGATTTGACGAATCTAATGCATTGTTCTTGAGTATTTCTCTTTCCTTCCGCATTTATTTGCTCTATTTACTTCTTAATTCTATGATAATCTCTCGTTTTGTTATGCATGGAGTATTAATTAATCTCTCAAGATTAATGAGCATATGGCCCTATGGGTTTGTTAGTGGTAATTGATCTTATCTTGCTTGTCGTAATGGGTTGTGATTCTTGTGAACAGATTTAGTCTAGGGTATGGGCCAAGCCCAACAAAACTATTATTGCTATGTGATTCTTGTGAAGAGATTTAGTCTTAAGGTATGGGCCAAGCCCAACAAAAATATGGCAGATTTACTCATTGGGTGTTTGGGTGATTGATAATTTACCATATATATGACAAATAAGGGTGCCTAATGCTCTATGTAGATGTGTAGAGCTCCGTAATTACTAATACTCTGCTAACAGGTTGATTTTAAGAGGTTAGTAAGTAGTAACTCAACTTTATTATAAGACACATTATTTCGAGCCATATTTGATAACAATAAATGAATGTTTGTTATATGTGGTTCTAAAACACTGTTTTATCCCAATGAATGTATCACACCGTATCTACTTTTTGATAATAATAATAATAATAATAATAATAATAATAATAATAATAAAACTAATAAATAACTAATATGATAATTAATATTCTTAATCTATTTTATCTTAAATTTTAACCTACTTATCACCACTTTTTTGCAACCGAAAAAAATATTACTTCCTCTATTTCTTTTCGTTCTTCCTTTTTGTTTTTGCATAGATTTCAAAGCTAACTTAAATTTTAAATATTTTCAAATGTGTGTTTGAAAAATTATAAAAATTTAATGTTAATGTTTGAAGATTGAAGCTATATAAGAGATAAGAATCAAGAAAAGAGAAGAGAGAAGAGAGAAGAGAGAAGATACTTGTGTGTTTTATTTCAAAATGGAATTGAATGAATGAAATGCTTTTGTATATCATCATCATCATATATATATGCACAATTTGCACCGACTTGACATAATACAAGTGGGCTATATAACTAACTAACTAACTCATGTGCTGAGCTGTCATATTGCTTATCACTAATACCCCCCCCCCCCCCCCCCCCCCCCCCTCCCCGACACACACACACACACAAAAACTTGGAGTGGATTGAACATTAACCATTCCAAGTTTGCGTAAAAGAAGGTCTTGTGCTGCTGTGATGTAGGAAGAATCTTAGTGAAAACATCAACTATTTGTTGCTGAGTTGGTAAGTAAGTTAGTCAAACTTTCGATCACTTTATCTCTTGTAAAATGACAATCAAGATCTATATGCTTTGTCCTTTCATGAAACACGGGGTTCCTAGCAATGTGTAGAGCTAACCAGTTGCCGCAACGAAGCGGTACTAGCTTTAGGTTAGACACGCCTATTTCTTCAAGAAGTCGAACTATCCAAGTAACCTTAGCAACTGCATGAGCCATTTCTCTGTACTCTACCTCAGATGATGATCTTATTGGAGAATTACCAAGTAATAAGATGTAGCCAGTAACTGACTTGTGTGTTGATGGACATAAAGCCGAATCTGAATCACTCAAGGCTTGTAATATGAATCTGTTGCTTTCAAAAAAATTCCTTGCCATGCTATGTGCTTCATATATCTCAACGTGTGTTTTAGGGATTCAACATGAGCTTGAGTGGGAGAATACATAAACTGACTTAAAGTTTGGACAAAGAATGCAAGGTCTAGTCTCGTATGTGTTAGAAAATTTAATTTTCCTACCAAGCACTTGTATAACTCTAGGTTCTCATATTTTTCAGAATCATCATTGCTGAGCTTTAAATTTAATGGAAGAGGAGCAGAGGCTGGCTTGGAAAAATCATACTGACACTCTTGTAAAATTTCATTTGTGAACTTGAGTTGAGATATTGTAATTCCTTGACTAGGCCTGCTTATCTCTATGCCAAGGAAGAAGGACAATTCTCCAATGTCCTTTAGGCTAAATCTAGAGTCCAGATGTCTTTTTAAAGACTCAATTGTATCAACATTTGTTCCAGTGAGAAAAATGTCATCAACATATACTGCTGCAATTGTAATGTCACTTGCTTCTTGCTTTAAGAATGAAGAATAATCGTTCTTTGATTGCTTAAAACTTTGAGAATTCAATTCATCAACCAACCTTGCAAACCATTGTCTTGAGGCTTATTTTAAGCCATATAATGAATTTTTAAGCTTGCATACATAACCAGGTGGTGCATTGTAGCCAGAAGGGGGTCTCATGTAAACTTCTTCATGTAATGTCCATGTAGAAACTCATTATTGACATCGAGTTGAAAGATAGGCCAGTTTTTGCTTACTGCTAAGGCCAATATACATCTAATTTTTGACATCTTGATTACAGGTGAAAAAGTTTCTTGAAAATCAATGCCGTATTTTTGGTTGAACCCCTTCGCTACTAATCTTGCTTTAAACCTTTCAATGCTTCCATCCTTCTTTCTCTTGATCTTATATACCCATTTATTTTTTATTTCCTTTTTTCCTTTGGGAAGAGGAACTAATTCCCATGTTCTTGTCACATTAAGTGCTTTTAGCTCTTTGTTCATAGCCTCGATCCAAGCTAGATTATTGCAGGCTTCAACATAACTTGTTGGTTTATCATGATCAGAGTATATTTCAACGCATGCATTGTGTTCAAGGGTATAATTATGAGAAGATTCCAAATTGCACCAGTGTGAAGGCATTAAATTGATGGCATTGTTGCATACATAATCTTGTACATGAGTTGGTACCTTAGAAGTTCTGCTAGACTTTCGAATATACTGATTATTTTGAGCTGATGCTGAAGGTAAAGTAGATTGTATATCTTCATGTGTGGATAAAACCTCAGAGACTTGCTCATCATTATCGAGAAAATTTTTTTGTTGATTTAGATCAGAAATGTCTGTGACAATTGGTAAGAAAAACTAATGAGGATAATTCTATATAGGCGTAGATGAATAATGAAAAGGAAAGTGCTTCTAAAAAAATCTGATATCTTTGGAAATCATGATTTTATTTGATGTCAAATCTAGCCCCTTATATTCTTTGTGACCATAAGTTGAATATCCAAGGAAGACACAAGGACTTGCTCGTGCATTGAACTTTGATTTGTCAATATTTGAAGTTGACACATATCATAGACACCCAAAGATTCTTAGGTGATCTAGAACAAGTTTCTTCTGAAAAAGCTTCTCATAAGGTGTTTTAAAGTCAATAGAACTGAGAGGCATTCTATTTATTAAGTATATGGCAGTGAACACACAATCCCCCCAAAATCTTGTTGGCGCTTTTAACTGAAAAAACAAAGAATTGGTTGTGTTAAGGAGATATTTGTTTTTCTTTCTACAACTCCATTCTGTTGAGGAGTGTTAGTACAATTTCGTTGATGTAAAATACCTTTGCTAATAAAGACTTCTTCCATCTTCCCTTAATAGATTTCTAGAGCATTATCAAATCTAACAAATTTAACTTTGAGTTGCAAATGTGTTTCAGTATAGCAGAACATTTGAGCTAGAAGAGAAACTTATTCACTTTTATTATGCATTAGACGAGTCCATGTCATCCTTGTATAGTCATCTACAATTATAAGAAAGAATTTTTTTGCAACCATTGTAACTATAAATTTTGTATGACCCGCATACATCTATGTGAATCAACTCAAACGGTTTTATTATTTTAATACTACTACATGAAAAAGATAATATGCTCTGCTATGCTATTGAACATATTTGGCAAAAATCATGATGTAAACAATCTTTAATGGAAACTAAGTGACAAACCTTTTGTATCTTCTCAAAAGGCAAACAACCAAGCCTTAAGTGTCACAACTTGGCTTCTTCAATTGCATTCAGACAAGTGTTGAATCTTGTATCCTTATCACTATTCTATAGGTTGTTTGAAGAAGATATCAACCTGTACAGACCATTATTCATCTCACCAAGAAGAATTGACTTGTTCTTCAAAAGGTCTTGAATATAGCAAGCATTTTGAGTGAATTTAAGGATTAATTTTGTATCTCTACAAAGCTTTGAAACAAATATTAGATTGAACTGGAATCTAGGAACATGTAAAACATCTTTGAGTTCAATATCATCATTCAAACTTATTGTGCCAACATGTTTGATTTGAACTTTAGACCCATCAGGTGTTGTAATGTAATGACCATCTTTAACTGTTGAAAACTAACTAAAAAGACTCAAGTTAGAGCACATATGGTATGTTGCCCCACTGTCCAACGACCACTTAGACTGGGAAATCGATATCAAACAAGAATTACTTGATAAATGCGCTGATAAACCAAGATGCTTAGAATCTTCCTTGATATCTTACATCAAATTTGGTTCAGATTGATGCTTGGACATTATACTCTTAAGGACACTGCATTTCTCATGTGTATAAGTAGTATGAATAAAATGATCATTGTCTTCAGAGTTTGCAATATCATTTAAACAAGATACTGCCGCAAGTTTGTTAGACTTATTCTTGAAATCTGTCAGGTATCCATGCAACTTCCAACATTTATCAATTGTATGATTACTCATTTGACAATGATCACAATGCATTTGATTCCTTTTTTGACCATTGTACTACTATTTATTGTATTTATTGCTATGTCTCGGAGGATAAGAACTCTTGAAACTCTTGTTACCTCCTGTCTTTCTTACTGCAAAAGCTAAATTGTCAATAGGTACTTGAGTTCTTATTAGACTCATTTCACAATGCTTTTATTCTTGAAGAAGTAGTTTATATGCTTTAGAAACAGTTGGAAGAGGATTCATCATAAGTATGGTACTCTTTATATGTTCATATCTGTCACTTACTTTCATCCAGAAATGTACTAGTCTTTGATTTTGCCGAGACTTGAGAAGTTGTTGTGTGAGACAATAAATGCAACCATTGCAAACACATACATGCAAAGGATCTAGCCCATCTAACTGATCCCATACCATTGTAATTCTTCTAAAAAAATCAGAAATACCTTCATTATCTCCTTTATGTATACCTGATAATTGTTGTTGTACAACAAACAATTGAGGACCGGATGATTGATTAAATCTTTCTTCAAGATTAACCCAAATCTCTCTAGCAGTCTTAAAATATAGAACACTCCTTGCAATTGAAGAATCAAGTGATGCTAGAAACCATGATATAACAAGATCGTTACATCTTGTCCAAATTCTGTAATCCTTTTCTGGAACTGGTGATGCTAATGTTCCATCGATAAAGCATAGTTTATTTCTTGCTGATAATGCAATCATCATTGCCCTCTTCTAATCGTTGTATCCTTCCCATAAAAAACAGTTATGACTAATTTTTGTGTTGTAACATCAGAGTTGCTCGAAAAATACGAAATTAGGATCGTTTGTAATTACGGAAGACATGATTCTTGATTTGTGGAAGATTTAAAGAAAACCGATACTAACAGGCCAAGGAAATCATAAAGTAAAATTGACAGATTGATCAAAACTTAATAATCTGCTCTAATACTATGTTAATGTTTGAAGATTAAAGCTATGTAAGAGATTAGAATCAAGAAAAGAGAAGAGAGAAAATACTTGTGAGTTTTAATATGCACCAACTTGACATAATACAAGTGGGCTATATAACTAACTCTTGTGCTGATCACCAACTTGACATAATATGCGTATCACTAATAGTTAATATTTGAAAAATATACAATAAGACAAATATTTCAAGACCCTATATGATTGTGTTTTTTCTTATAAGTTAGGAAGGATTCATAATCAATATTGGTCTCTAATATTTATAGATTTCAAACGAGAAAAACAAAAAGAAATTGAAGGAGTAACTATAATAATCTTTCTTCAACAAAAAATCTTGTCTTGACTAGTAATGTTCTCAAGATCATCATCCCAAGCAACATATGAAAACGTCTATAGAGTGGAAAATCCTCATATAACTTAAATTCTATATGATAATTTTTCACCCTGTACGCCTATACATGATTATGAACGTGCCTATACTTTGACACAAACCAAAGCTATAAGATAAGCAAGAGAGTAAAGCATAAAAGGATGGAGATATAAACAAAGTCCAAACAAGTTCAAGAGAAGCATAAAAAGTTAGTCTACTACAAGGATAAAGCCTCTCCCATTGGCCACTACCACCTCAAATATAGAAAATGACCAATTATCACTCTCGGTAGACGAAATGTTGTCTTCTACCACATAGTCAGGGATTAAACTCAACAACATCCTTAATCTTCTCATAAACTTTAGCGTTGGCATCATTGAGCGTCTTGCTCTAAGTAGCATACTTCATACTTGTGTCTTTCCTATTTTCTTGAGTTCACTACTAAACTTTAGTAACATCTTGATGTTTTTAAGTTTTTGTAATTTAGTTGTTGGTAACTTTTCTATTAGGCCATTTAGGCCAGTGTGTGAATTTTTCCTAAACATTAATTTACAAGAAAAATTTGAACTTTATCCACAAGAAAATCTCATTTCATAATACAATTGCATAAAACTTAAACAATAACAAAAAAAAAAGTATAAGTAAAAAAATCAAAGACTATGCCCTTTATTGATTGCATAAGCGAAGTAAACATATTGTATGAACGAAAAAGCCAAATAAGTCCATCAACAACTACTTATCATTATTAATCAAGATTTGTTAATGTTTTTTTTTTCTTCTACAAATGACAAAAAAGTATATTATCATCGAACTTCTTTGGTCTCTTGATAAATAAGTGACTAATTTTACTGCCCCAACCAACTTTCCCAAGTATATCTAATGAGGATCAAATCCGTTGTCAGCCTTGCCACAAGGAAAGAGGTAAGACTATAAAGAGGAGTTACCAACTCCAAATATTACAATTAGTTTTTTTTTTCATGGGAGTTACTAAACCTTACCGTCAATTATCAAGGATCTCCTACATTTTTGTATAAAATGAACTTTTTTCCCTTTATATCGATTTTTAATTAAACTTTTTTTCAATTTTCTTCTTTTGTCTTTTTTAAATTTCAAAATTTTATAAAAAAAATTGAATTTTGTATAAAAATTTTGAATTTTGTCAAAAAAAATTTTGAATTTTAAAAAAATTAAAATAAATAAAATCCAAGTGTTTGGGTCTAATGTCTAGCCTAGATGCCTGGATTTTTAATTATTATTTTTAACAAAATTCAGAATTTTTTTATAAAATTCATAATAAAATAATAAGTTTAAATAAATAAAAAATAAAATTGATAATAATTAATTCATATTAATGTATTTAGCATTAATTAGTAAGTATGAACAAGTTTCCTTAATTAGTACAATTTAGTTATTTTTAAATTAGTATGAAACATTAGTTAGTAGGTAAAATTAAAAAAGTTTTTCAATTTCTTTTCTAAAGGCCTTCTAGATGCCTTTTTTGGAAAAAAATATAGTAGACCAAATTGACTACAAGAAAAAATATACAGTTTGAAAAATAATTTGCGTCGTTTGGAGTCCCGTAACTAAAATTACGGCCCCTCAAAATTCGTTATGGAGATCTCGTAATTCACGAATCGAACGACTTAACGGTTCTACTAGTGCTTAAAGAAGCCTAAAATAAGGTGCTTTTTAAAAATACACGTCAATCGGACACCCAAGCTAGGAGTTGCGCCCTTCCGAGTTTCCCAATTTCCTCGACATGTGGCAAATTTCCCTCGAAAACATGGGCATGTCCCGCCCCCATCCACCCCTCTCGTCTGTTCTTAGGCAAAGCTAGCACGAGGATCACCTCTATTTATTCCAAGCATACATTTGACACGTATACATTTCTTTAAGAGCACTCACAACGGAGAAAAAAAAAATCCCATTCCACACTCTCTCTACATTTCCCTCTCTTCCACATCAGCTTTTTTTTAAAAGAATTTTTTTTATCTCACCAACAACAAACCCAAAAATTCTCACTCCATTTTCTCTTTTTTTTTACCATATTCCATCATATTCTCTCTTACTCATTTTCAATTATTAATCATTATTGTAAAAAAAATTATCTTTTTTTCTACTCATACACTTCTCAATAAATACTTAAATAATAATTTTAATGAATTTAAAGAGAGGAATGAAGATTTTTAAAGTGTGTCAAAATGAGTATCTACTTATAGAGGGAGCTTTTTTTATGACGGTTGGTGATTTTTTTTATAATTATAAATACGTGAAATACGATTATATTTTTAGCAAAAAAAAAAATTATTGATTGTTAGAACGGACTAGACACGTATCACCCTATAATTGAGCGGTCTAATACACCTAGTCGCTGGGCCCACGACAGACAGGAAAAGCAAAAAAACAAAAAAAGAAGTTGACTCAGCTATGGAACCGAGCTGACAATATTGACGGAAAATGAAAAAAAATTCTCAAGCAGATTATTTTTCTCAAAACTTTGAGAATTTTTTTGGGGAAATTCTTTGATGGGAGTGTTTTTTCTCCCAAAAAAAGTTCTTGATGAGAACTATTTCTGTGCTGGCAATGGTCTAATAGGTGTCTGATCATTTTTGATTTGAGTCTATTTCAAGTCATCCAATTTCAAAGTTGAATAAGATCATTAGGATTATATAAGGTGAATTTTGCCGTATTTACCAACTCATCTGATGTTGTGTAACTCTGTCATCCTAAGATAACTTGCGGGTTTGTGAATCTCGTCATCAAAACCTGGAGTTGCGTTACAAGCTACTCCGTATCAATATTAAAAATACAACCAAGAGTGCAGCCTGCCAACAGATACAATTTCACATTTGTCAAAGCAATCATTACTTATAAACAACGGTAGATATTATCCTATCCTGTCAGCTCTGACACACTTCCAGTTCATGTTGCGCTGTCAGACCAAATCCTGGATGCCCCGTACATAAATCCCCACATCAGACTCGCGCAATCACTCTGCCTCTTTTTCCCAACTGCACATTTTCCTGTATCCATTTGACATTATCAAAATATCTTGCATTTTACTTCAAAATGAGCAGTGGATGTGAAACACGACTAGCTGTGGATTGCCCTGAACAATTCTTTGAGCATTCATCTTCTTCTTCTTCTTCAATAGATTTAATGGAGCTTTCAGCAGGAAATCATGGGTATTCTTTCTCGTCTAGTGTGGGTTACGCTACTGCTCCCTATGTCCAGAGCCAACTGTCACGTATATTGTTTGAAAAAAATGTAAAAAAAGGTTTGTAAAAACATATACGATAATACCGAGGTCCTGACAATGTGACAATTGATTTTGGACACACGGACAGAGGCATTAGTTCTGCTTTTATTTTTATTTTATTTTTTATTTGAGACTCTCTTATAAATGTCAAATTCTTGGATTTTTTGGGGGGTTAGTGGGAAATTCCCTAATCTCATAGTTTGGATTGGGGTTTGTTTAAATCAGATGCAGGCATTATAGAAGAAGGTGTAAGATTAGAGCACCTTGTTGTGATGAGATCTTTGGTTGCAGGCATTGCCACAACGAAGCAAAGGTGAAGTCTTTAAATCTCCATAGGATTGTCTTTTTTTTTTTTTTAAACTGCTATAAGAAAAATCCCTTATGGTAATTCTGATTTCTGACACAACTTCGGCACCGAAATTGTACAGAGTTCTTTCAAAATCGATGCAATGGACCGACATGATGTTCCTCGACATGAGATAAAAAAGGTTTGCCTTTTGTTGCTTTTGAGTGGTTGCTGTAACTGAGAAAGTGATGATACTACTACCAAGTTTCAACTACATTGTTTTTGATAGTAGAATGACATATCATTGTTAGAAGTGTCAGTTAGTTTTTCCTGAAACTTTGCTTTTATTCTTGAGTCTTGATTATAATTGTTAGTGTTAGCTACCACGCACGTTGCAGACGCTTCACTAATCACAGTTTGTTTGGTTATTGGCTCTTTTCATTCATGAGATTTCCCCCTTTTTATTTACCGTCTGTCAGCTAGTTTTAGGTTAGTTTAACTAAATGGACTAGTTTGATGAGTAAAACTGATGGTTACATAGTTTCTTTGTGTATACATAGATATACCAATTTGTATGGTGTATATGCCAAAGCTGCAAACTACAATCTATGGAGTAGGAGTCAAATAAGTATGATGGGTAGAAAAAGTTGATGAGTGTCTATAAGTTTCTTGACTGTCCATGTGTCTGTAACAAATGAAAGAATGTAACCTTTGGATTGGAGATTTGGATATTGAATGAAACACATCTTTATCATAGGCATCCGAAATAATAGGACACTTTCTAGACAGCTTCGGTGTGGCGGACGTAAAGCTATGATCAATGAAGGATAGTTATGACATCTAACTTATTCCTTAAAGCAAATATGGTTTATAATATCTGAAGGGAGTACTTTTTCTTCATCTTACCTGGTCATCACTTCCATCATTTCCTTCTTTGGTAATGTATCTGTGGTGGTTTCAGGTTATATGCACCCTCTGTGACGTAGAACAAGATGTAAGTTACAAAATTTCATGTATGGATACTGCTAAAGTAGGACTTCTGGAATAAGATTGAACTCAAACTTATGTGTTTTATCCAAATGCTACAGGTTCAACATAACTGTATCAATTGTGGGGTTCTAATGGGGAAGTACTTCTGCTCAAGATGCAATTTCTTTGATGATGATGTAAGCATCTGGGTAGTTTTAAAATAGCTATATCTGCTTCTAATATAAGTTTGATATAGCTAAGGCATAATCTTGATACAAAAGTGCTGTTTCTGGATTGCAGATCTCAAAGAAACAGTACCATTGTGATGAATGTGGAATTTGCAGGTATATATCTTAGCTTGTGGCTCTGCTTTATCATGTCTTCCATTTGAAATCTTAGTCAACAATGAAAACAAAATGAAAAAGCACAATGTATGCCATTTTTATAGGTTGTGTATTTGATTTGGCTATCTTAAACTTTTCTCTGAACTTCAGTTTACCTGAATTCTTGGTTCGTAAAATTCCCTTATAGGGTTTTATGGTATACTGTTGATCAAATCAAGGAATACATTTGTCACGGAACAATAGTAAAAAAAAACCTAGGTTGTTGTCAGGATGCATATACTGATTTGTGCCTAATAAGTTATTGATAAGGCAAGTAATCACAATAGTGACAATACCCTTGAATAAAATTTTGATCTGTTATCTTGTTTGCTCGACAACACAGAGAGCACATTAATCATTATTTATTGTTCTCTGAAACTTTTTAGTCAGTCCGGTTCGGCAGTCTTATATTGTAAAAATATCACTCATCTTCCTGCAACCTGTCAGGACTGTGAGTTTGAGGTTGTGCCGTAATGTTACTGGCATATAGTGTTTGACTTTCTACATTTAGATGTTACTGAAACTTAGGCAATTGTGTTTTTATATCAGTGATCAGATACAACTCGTAGTTATTTCTCGAAATAATTTGTAACATGCATCTCTATGTTGTTCTGTCTGTGCAGGACTGGAGGCAAAGAGAACTTCTTTCATTGTTCATCATGTGGTAAGATCATAGAACATTTGTTTTCAAAATTTCATTTTAGCCTTTTTCATGACGATTTTCAGATTTTTAACTCGTGCATCCCACCCTAAATAGGTTGTTGTTATCCCAAGACAATGAAGGGTACACATAGGTGCTTGGAGAAAGCAATGCATCATAATTGTCCTGTTTGTTGTGAGGTGCTATACTTCCTCTGATTCTTTCATTTACATGTGTCCATTTGTTAATTGATCTGTTGATTTTTTTTCTCTGTATTAGGATTTGTGCATGTCATTGACATTGTAGTCACTTTTCTACATCTGCAGTACCTCTTTGATACAACAAAGGAAGTCAGTGTACTTTCGTGTGGGCATACTATGCATCTGGAATGTGCTAAACAGATGGAGAAGCACTATCAGTAAGAAATCTAGTACCTTGAGCTCTAGAGTTAAATGTCTCATAGTTGTTTATGTAAAACAGTTCTGTCCACAAGCTTTAAATAAATATTTGGGAAGCCAGATGAGTCGTGAATCATCACCAATTCCAATCAAAAGGAGAGATTCTTAAAACAAAGGACTGAAAGGAGGCTTGTTACTTGGTCCTTGATTATATAACTTGGGAGGGATAAGATTACTTGATGGTAGGAGTCTAATGACAATTCCTGAATCACTATCATAAAACCTTCGCTGTAGGTACTTGATTAGTTAATTTTTAATTCTTTTCCCGACTAGTGAAGGGGAGACAATAAGGTAATTGGTCTTGATTCCATAATCTCGCATAATAATTCAAGAGTCTTCAGTATATATAAAATTTAGAAAGTTTGACATGCTTTCTATTTTTTTTTACCTATTGTGGTGAATAGTTTTGAATCACCTCATCCGGCAGCTCATTTCAGCCAGTTGATATCTGAAAACTTTGCAGGTATGCCTGCCCTATTTGCTTGAAGTCTATGTATGATATGTCAAAAGTCTGGAGGAAACTTGATGAAGAGGTTTGTATACAATCTCTCAAGCTTCATGTCTTTTTTCTCTAATGTGCATTAAGTTAAACCTTGACAAGTGCAAATTGCAATATTTCAGGTTGCTTCCACACCGTTACCTGAAGACTGTCACAAGATTGTAAGTGCAGGTCCTCTAAGATACGTACTTTAGAAGTTTTGTTTTAAGTGATCTAAAGCTTTGTGGCCAATTGATCATATTAGGTACGGATTCTTTGCAACGATTGTGAGGCTAATTCCGAAGTCCAGTACCATTTTTTGGCTCAAAAATGTCCTAACTGCTGCTCCTACAACACAAAATTGATGTGACCTGCTCTTGAAAGTTCATATTCACTGACTGCCAGACTGCTGAAAGGCTGGAAACTGGTAGGAGGATAATCAGACTTCGTCGTTGCTATTTCACGAAACCATACCTGAGAACACAGGACGAGATGGCACAAACTCGTCGACAGATTCAGACTTAGTACGCTTGGATGGAGAAGGGAATGTGATCGAAATCATCACCCCTATAATTTAGTAGGATTATGTGCCCTTTGCTTTAACCCTGTAAGGCCATCATTCTTATTATGCAGCTCATCTAGGCCTGCAGTTCATATATTGATCAATCATTTTAGCCATCAAGCTAAGCATTCATGCCATCATTCTGTTCTGTTTGCTTATTGTTAGTGGAAACTTATTAGTTGACATATATTGTAGTGATTGCATAATATCATCATGGAGATCATATTCTTTGTGATATCCCCTCCTTTTGTTTTTTAACTTTTTTTTCTTCGTATTTAACTGCCTTCTTTATCATATATTCATATTGATGTATGTCAGGTGGGTCTGATACTAAGAAACAACTTGTCATGCTTTAGGCGCATAGCTCATCAAAATAAACATTTTAGCCCATGATCTATCTATTGTGGGCCTGCCTTGAAGGTGATTAAAAATTTAGTGATGGATTAAGTGAACCCACTCAATGCAACTTGAAGTCAATAAGGATTATCCATTGTCTTTTAGGATTGATATATACTTCTTATCATGTAGGAGAGGATGGAAAAAGTAAAACTATCTATGTTTATAATGTTTTACCCTATTTGACTTTTCACGACATCTAATACATAATTTAAAATATTTTCTCTAAATTTGTTATACAAAAAATTATGAAACTTGATATTACAAAATTTGTATGGAAATGCATCTAATAAGATTATATTTGAATATATTATTTTACAATATGATGAAAATTTGTAATTAAATATTTTAAATTTTAACTTTACAGAAGGACTTTACTCGTAAAAATTGATCTTATATGTCCCGAAAGAAAAAGACCAACGTGATATTTACCAATGTATTTTTCCAGAAAACTCATGCAGTAGCAAAACGCATATTATATTGCTAAACGCTAATGCAACCTAGCATGAACTTCTATTTATGATGATGCTATTTGTCTAAGTTTGTGTTTGCTAAGGTGTCTTTGATTTTATTTTATGCTAATTGACTATAGAAATATGTGCATAGTCCAATTATTGTGAACTTTGGCTTTGACGCCCAAATTCAAGACAATTTGAAATATGATTTTGGATACATTCTATACTTTTTGGATGTTGTCATGTCGGTGGCCACGGTAGGCTCTTATCTTTGCGTCGTGGATACATTAATTGAAGGATAGAATAATGTCATGCAAATGTACGCGTGTTGGATATAAGTGAATTACCGATGTTATTTTAATTGAACATTTATAAGAGGGGTAAATTACGAGTAGATTGGAATAAAGCAATAATGCAATGGAACTTCTTGTGAAAGATAATTTTAGCGTGAAAAACTTCTAAGGTAGAATGTGCATTGTATAGGTTCCAAACTTTTGTAACCTATACAATGCACATTCTACATTATTAGAAAAGTCCTCATCCTCTTCAAAAGCTCTAATCAATATGCATATTCTAGCTATTATCTTCCTTATTCTCCTAATGTGAGGTCATCAAGTTTGCAACTATGAGGGTCAAACATCTGTCAGCTTTTAGGGTTTCATAATCTTCTCTTATAGGGTTTTCTTCACATTTTCTTAAAGTTAGCCATGTTTGTCTTTGAGAATTGCATGTTAAACAACTAATCATTCCTAGTAGTTGACAAAGTAACAAGTGATGGTTTTCGCTTGACTTGTTTGCTTGGCACATGCCTAAGTTTCTTTTTATTACATATCAGGATCATACTATCATCACTATAACAATCAAGATTGTGCCTCCAAGATTGTTATCGTTTGTTCCTGACAATGTTGACATGCAAAATATTCTCATTGTCATCATCGTCCTTAATGATGATAGTAGTGACAATACAAGCAAACTATCACCCTCTATATAGATAAAACTATACTTTTTTTGGACGTCCCGGCCCGACACGACCTGTTTTAATTTGTATCTTCTTTGGCTTGATCTGACTAGGCCTATTTTGCATCTTCTTTGACATGGCCCGGCCCGGCCCATTTGCGTATGATTCATCCCGTTCCTATTCTGATCCAATGCATAGGTCTACTCCATATGTATAAGCCCTATACAAGTCACGTTTATGTGTAATACTGTAGCTTCCATTAAAAGTTACGAAATATATAACAAAAAGTTATTTCCTCATTCCATACCTTTGTTTGTTTTCATGTTTTGATGAGATGTCCAAAATAAATGGTAGTATACGTAGATGTCTATGAGTAATAGCTTTAGACGTCGAGTGCAACCACCTACCAAAATGAATACTCCGTATAGTGCAAGTGAAAACCAAAAAATTTCGTTGGAACATCTTTCAATTTGTAAGCTACTGAGTAGCTTAATTTAGTATCTTTAGACAAAAACAAGAACAATTCTTTTCAGATAAATCAATATCAAAAATTTGACTTATAGACTTCCGGCATTTCTTTCTTCCATTAGAAATAATAATAAAGCTTAATAATGTTGGTTTCCGTTTTTAAGGAAAAAAGCATTGAGATCACAAAATTTGACAAATACTTACTAAGTCGTCTCATTTTTATGTCTCCAACTTCGTCCTATTCTTTGTGTCTTAAATAAAAAAATTGTTATTAGAATAATTTACTATTACACATACTAAGCCTCTACAAACCAGAAAATTTGAAGATGTGTTTCATTCAACTTGCTGTGAATTACTCCCTCAGTCCATAAAATATTGCTCCGGTTTGACTTTTACGGTCTCCAATACACGACTTTAATCTTTTTTATCTCCAAATTTGTAAGGCAAAAAATTATGAAAACTTGATATTTTAAAAATTTACAATGAGATTAATCAAACAAGATCACACTTGAATATATTATTTTTTATAACATGATAAGAATTTATGGTCAAACTTTTCGAACTTTGACTCCAAATAGTGGATTTGGGCAATCTTTTAGAGACGGAGGGAGTATTTAAAACATAAGCTCAAATACAATCAAGCTAAAATTTTCTTACTTTTGACCAAGTGAACACAAAGTGAGTACGACTAAGACGGTCGGAGCACGTATCAACTCGAGTGAAATTGAAGATACTAACTGTCGAGAAAAGTGACGTACTCGAATCAGCGACTTCACGCAATTGTGATTGGACTCTTTGTAAACTTGCGTTACTGAGGCAATCCACCACAGTACCTACCTTACCCTACCCTACCCTTCTTTTTGACCAACTACGCCCGCATATCCACCTACTTTTGCACCCACCCCACTGTACCCCTTTTAGTTTTTTATTGTTTATCCACCTACCACATCCACTAAGCACACCATTAATCTGGCCTATAGCCTTGCACACACTATATGTACAGCTTAACGCACTACTTTTTTCAACCAACCTCATATATCTCTTACTATACACCAAACCACCCGTCCAAATATCAATACATATCGACGAATATGTCTCTTATGACGCAAGACACCACTCCCCTAGTGTTGAACGTAGCACGAGGGGGGGTGGAGCTTGTGTGTCCGGCTAACCCTACACCCATAGAGAGAAAGACTCTCTCGGACATCGATGACCAAGAGGGACTCCGGTTTCAGATGCCAGCCATTATGTTTTACCGGGCTGATCCTTCCATGCAAGGGAAGGATCCCGTGAAGGTGGTCAAGGATGCCCTAGCCAAGGCTCTTGTGTTTTTTTACCCCTATGCTGGCCGGTTAGTTGAAGGGCCGAAGAGGAAGCTTATTGTTGACTGCACAGCTGAGGGTGTGCCCTTCATCGAGGCTGATGCCGATGCGACACTCGAGGATTTTGGGGACGAGATTCATCCTCCATTTCCTTTGGAGGAGTTGCTTTATGACATTCCTGGGACTGATGCAATGCTTGGGACTCCTATGCTTATAGTCCAGGTACTACCCTATACCCCTACATCCTTGCTATCTATTTTAAAAATCCGGTACGCACATAAAATATAATAAGATTATTATATTCTTATAAAATTTACTATTTAGTATAAAAAAGTTACTTAATATACAGTTACGTATTTCATTAAACCATCCTTAGAATTAAATAACGGTCAACAAATATATGCATTGTACTTTGCGCATTAATCTTGTAGGTCAAAAACGATTGCTAGCTTAGTCAAATTTGAACTTTTACTAAAATTGTGTTTTTTTTTTCTGTGATGTGATTGATAGGTCACCCGACTAAGATGCGGTGGATTCGTAGTAGCCCTTCGGTGCAACCACGCCATCAGCGATGGCACGGGAGTAATGCAACTAATGAACGCCGTAGGAGAGATGGGGCGAGGCTTTACCGCCCCATCTGTCCGCCCAGTTTGGGACCGTGAACACTTACTCGCACGAGAGTCCCCAAAAGTCAGCTTCCCACACCCCGAGTACGACCAGCATGAAGTCGACGGGCACCACTCCAAGGGTGAAGCCGACTTGGTCCAAAAATCCTTCCTCTTTGGTCCAACCGAGCTTGCTTCCTTACGTCGACATGTACCTTCACACATCAAACAGTTCTCCACCTTCGACGTCCTTAGCGCCTCCCTGTGGCGCTGCCGCACAATAGCCCTTGGACTTGACCCTGAAGAGGAGATTCGTCTTCTCTTCGCCGTGAATGCGAGGAACAAGTTTAACCCTCCCCTAGAAAAGGGATACTACGGAAATGCGTGCGCATTCCCTGCGGTTTGTGCTACGGCAGGGGAAATATGCAAGAACGATGTAGGATACATTTTGGGGCTAGTAAGGAGCGCCAAAAATGAAGTAAATGAGGAATACATGAGGTCTATTATGGACCTCATGGTTACCAAAGATAGGCCACATTTTACCACCCATCGAACCTACGTGGTGTCCGACCTTAGGCACCTAGGGTTTGCTGACGTAGATTTCGGGTGGGGAAAGCCCGTTTTCGGAGGACCGGCAAGTAATGGGTCGATACCCGATGCAAGCTTCTTTATTTCCTTCAAGAACAAGAAAGGAGAGACTATGACTATGGTACCCGTTTCATTGTCTCCTCCACATATGGATATTTTTATGAAGGAATTGCGAGGGATGCTGCAAACCTAAGCACAACCGTAAATCGTGTAGATGCCTAAAATATGTAGTACCTTGAGCTTTGTCCCTTTCAAAAATCAAGGGTTTTAGCTGGCTCCTCTATTAGTGACAGACTAAAAGTTGTGTTTTTATTATTTTTTTTGGAATTGTGAATGTGTAATTGAGTTATAATCATCCTCAAAACTAAATATATTACTGTCCAAAGTTTTAATTTCAGGAGAAATTCTGCAATATATCTTTGTAGTGACTTTGCTTAAATTTTCTTGTTAATTTCTCTGCACTATCCACATACGTAAGGTGTTACTTTTGCCTCCTAAGATGCCATATATTGAATAAATGGACCTAATATATGCAAAATTAATGATGATAAAAAGTTGGCTGATCTGATAAATATTGACTTGTCATTAAGCTGAAGCAAAAGCTCGTCCATAAAATATTATGCATAGTTGCATATAGTAGAGTAAAAAAGATCATATTATCAATAACAAATATAGCAATCCTTTACTTAATTATATTATATCATTTTAGATATGAAATGATCCGATTATGAGTCAAAAGGGGACTGCACTCAGCCACTCATGGTTCGGTTTTTGTCATGGTATACTTTATCATAAACTAGTCCATCTTAAGGTCATGAACTTCTTATCATAATTATATGAAAAAGCGAATTATTTACGTATATTATATGCTTTAGTGCTTCAAGCTTTATTAGGTCACTCCTTACGTATAAACCAATTGATATATATATATATATATAGCAATATGAAAAATGAGTGATCGAAAAGATAAACTATTCTGTTCATAATTATCATCATGAACCAAAAGTTTGAATTATAAGTAATGAACAGATAATATATTGCAGTCTATGTATTTAGAGGCTATTCGAATACACATCGGAGGTATGCAACAGTGCATATATATCTTAGAATGTAAATTAGTAATTTTTTTCAATTTTTTTGAATCAAAGTTGTAATATTACAAATTAAATTGTACTTATAAAATATAAAGTTGTGCTATTAGTAAAATAAAAATTATACTGTTTGCAAAAGAATAGTAGTTATAAAATATAAAGTTACATTATTAAGAAATAAAGTTGTGCATATTTCACCATTTTTATTGATTTACCTTCATTATTTTTAAGTTGTACTGTTTTGATATAAAGTTAAACTATATATTATAAATGAAACTTTATACTAAAAGAAATGAAAACTGAACTATTGCAAATTATGAGAAATGCTTAAAAAAAATATACGAGAGATATGATATATTTAGAATTTCACATTCATAAGTAAGTGGAAAAAATAAAATTGAGTTAGAAACTTTATTTTATTTCTCTTGGGTCAATTATGATTCATGGGTGTGAAAGTGAATGATCTAAGTAGAAAAAAAAAACAAAAAACAAATATATCCGGACACTAGCAAACGTACGTGTTTGGATGAGAACCCATATTCCATAAGGCAAAATTTTAAGTTTGTTTTCTGCATACGTAACTCGGATAGTCGGGTCGTTAGTCAAAAGAGCACCTTAAGTTTGACACGCCGCATCCACCAACTCAAGCCGCTACACCAACTCAACTGTACGCTACAGTGTTATACCACAAATATACTTGAATCACTATCAAGTACGACCTGGTGTATATATCCATGGATAATGCACCTACCTCTTCCATTTATATTAATCATGGAGTACATGCTATTTATCTTGACGTAATTTGTTAGATGTTTTATCTATAACAGAAATACTATGATCAAACTCAAATTATTTTGATATTAAAAGATTACCCCCATATATATATATATATATATATATATATATATATATATATATATATATATATATATATATATATTCAAAATTTAAAAAGTTTGACTAGAAATTGTCATCATATTATTAAAAAATAATATATTTAAGTGAGATTTTGTTAAATTCATCTCAATATAAATTTTTAAAATATCGAATTTTTATATTATTGTGTCTTACCGATTTGAAAATAAAAATGTTGTAAATCATGTCATAGATATCATAAAAAATCAAATGAGACAAAAAATTAGAGATAGAGGAAATACCTTAATTAAACTTCACCTTCAAAAAGTTCAAATCATACTAGCTAGACAGGCCATACATTAATATGGCTCTTATGGCGACAGAAAGCATTCCCCCAGTGTTAAAATGTAACATGAGTCGGGATGTGAAAAAAAAAAGAAACATTAGGAGAACTAGCGCTTGTGTGTTCAGCAGAGCCTTAGCCACGAGAGCTAAAACTGTTTTTGGACGAAATTTTTTTAAACTTTATTTAAAAAAAATTAGGAAACCCACAAATTTTTTAGAAAAATAACTCGCAGCCAACTTTAAGTATAAGTCGCTGTCAAAAATTGCGAATTTACCTAAGCAGAAGTCGATGTCTTTGACAGCGACTTTACTGAAACTTAGAATTGGGCTGAAATATTAATTTAGCCTGTCAAAGTAGAGTCACTACTAGTGACAGTGACTTTAATCTGTGTAAAAAACGATTCCAAATCTCATCTTTCCCGTTTATTCCTTCCCTAATTTCACATTTTTCTTCTGTATTCCATAATTCCCCAATCCCTGCTCATCCTCACAACACTCTCCCCTTCTTCCTTCCCCATTGCTTTCACGTTGATTTTTTTTTTTTTTTGGCTATTTTCCGACTTTGGAGTGTTCAATTTTCACGCAATTGTGGAGTTTTAGGTAAGTTTTATTAGTTTTTTTGGTTTGAAATAGTGGTGTATATGAATTAGTATTTTGTATTAGGTAATGTATTTGAATTAGTATGTGTTTTAGTAGGAATTGAATTATGTTAGTATTCATATTATTAGGAATTGAGTGAGTATGTTATTTGAATTACTTTGTATATTAATAGGAATTGGATTATGTTAGAATATAAAGTGTTATGTATATTAGTTGGAAATGAATAAGATAATATATATGAATTAGTATATGGATTTGTGTGTATACTATTAGGGATTGAATTGGGTAATGTGTATCAATTAGTATGTATAGTAGTAGGAATTAAATTATGTTAATATATGAATTGGTAATGTATATTAGTTAGAATTGATTTAGTTAATGTATATAGATTAGTTCGTATATGAATTAGTAGAAATTGATTGGGCAATGTATATGTATTATTATGGTTTTATAATTAATATGTGTATTAATAGGAATTAGACTGTGTTAGTGTAAGAATTGGTATGTATATTATTTGGAATTGAATTAGGCAATATATATGAATTAGTAGGAATTGAATTGGGTAATTTTTATTAGTTAATATGATAAATTGATGCTGGTTAGTTATGATAAATGGATATATTTTTTATTTTACACTAATATGCTTCAAATGTATTTCCAAAACCAACTTATCTATTCACAAATTCATCCGTTTCAACCACAAATGCATCCTTCTTAATCCCAAATGTAACCAAACGAACCATAAATATCCATTTCTTCTACATATGCGTCATATCACCTACATCAAATTGAATTGGGGGTAGCAGCGGTTGACATAGTGAGAATCTAGTTGTTGATTATGTTGTTAATGAAGATTATTCCTATATTTCAAAGCCTCGTGGTGGTTTAAATCCAGAATTTTTGGCCAATGAAGGATGTAGCCCTTAAGAAGGCCTTTATTCAAGTTGCATTCTAACGTAAAACTGCAAAATGCAACAAGGAGTTGAGGCACAAAAGCAATAAATCTATCTTGGCTATCGAGTATACAGATGACATGGTAGTTGAGAAATGGTCGTTAGGATACGATGGGGGATATAGATATGGCTATGAAAAAACAAACATAGCTAAAGTATTTCATGGTATTCTGACACATTCTTGATTTTTAGTCGTATGTACAATTATGGAGTTAACACTTTACCACGTGAACAAGTGGTTCATGAATAAATGAGAAACTATTAGAACACAAGCATCTAAGAATTTTACGTACACATCTTATGCTACAGGAAAGATCAAGGTGAGTAGAGACAATGCAAGATTCCCCAAAGTCAAGCCATTTGTTATACAAAGGGGTGTTTACGAGGTAACAATTGGAAATGGCAAAGTGAAGCAGAGAGGGTAAACAATAATTGGTTCATTTTGATAAAGTCATATTCACATGTAATAAGATTGCAATTTACCACTACCATGTTCTCACATATTGGCGGTCTCCACCCATTACAGCTAGTCTTACGCACTATTTGTGGATCTGCATTTCCTATCCACTACTTACTGGGATACCTATGATCCTTGTTTCTTATTCTTCCTCAATCCCACACAGTGGAGGCCTTATTATGGTGGTCCAAAACTTATTGTTAATTAAAGTATTCTACCTAAAGACCGTCCATAATCTAAGAGATTGAGAAATAAGATGGAATATAACACAAAAAGAGGAGTTACGTATAGCATATGTCATGCATATCGGAGGCTATCATCAAAGAAATTGTCCTCAAAGACCCTAGATGATCGTCAGTGCTTAGTGTAAGATGTGTTAGTGATTAGGAATAACACGTATGTTTCAATCTTTTTTATAGCTAGTATTTTATTTATGACATTTACAATTTTACCTTGAACTAAATGGGGGATCTAGGTCCGAGTAACCCATCCCTTTGTAGTATGGTTCTAGCAAATAGGGTCATTGAGATGTGTGCATGATGTTTGAAGAGCGTTGGCCAAGGGTGACGTGTACTACCATTTAAAGTTCAGTCTGCTACACATGGCATGCCTACCTCATTTTAGGCGCATGAGAGCCCACAGACTCTTGACATGACCCAATTTCCATTTTGGTCCACCTAGGGTGAGTCTTTCACGTATATATCTCCTAGATATCAATTTAAATACGCAGTGACTGTACTTCACATCCAGCAGAGCCACAGTACACCATCTCCTTATTTGGACATGTTTTACACGAGTGATACTCCAGGACCCAGCTAGTTCATAGAGTTTACATTTCATGTAGATGATAGTTATAATTTGCTTGACATTGTTTATTATAACTAGCCTTTAAACAATTGCAAAATGTTAATAAAGGACAAAAGTCGTCTCCTTAATGTATTGGGGTATTATTCAATTATATCTTATATCATCTTTCAGAATATTTGATAAATCAGTTTTTTTTTTTGAAGTAAGGAAGTTAATGTTATCTTTATTTTGTTCATTGACTTCATTCTATTGAGTTATGACAATATTGAGCTAATACATTTAACTATTGACGTATGTAAATCCATTATCTATTTAACTTTACTTGAAGACATGACAGGTTTGTGAAACGCTTGAGGACAATGCATGCTTTAACGTCTAAAGGATGGCGAACAAGGAGTCCTGGTTGATTGCTTTGAGACTTTACTTAAGTTTTAGATCAAAACTTTACCATAGTAGAAGTTGCCATCAAAGGTAGAGACTTGAATGCAAGATCAAGAGTCCATGCCCAATGAAAGTGTCGGCGACTACTACATAAGTAAAGTAGCTTCACTAGTAAGTAGGGTAAAAAGACCTGGTGAAGGTGATAAAAGGATGCTTTAGCTAAGGGTCTTGTGTATTTTCTAAACCGTGCTGGGCAACATGGCTAATAGTGGAAGGATCAAATAGGAAGCTTAGCTTAGTGTCGACTGCTCTGGTGACAGTGTGCCATCCATCCAGGTCGAGGCTGATGCGACACTCTACGATTTTGGACATCAAATTCATCCTCCTTTCTCTTTGGAGGAATCAGGGGTTGCTTTATGACATTCCTGGTATAGATCCATTTTTAGGGTCTAGGTCTAATTTTTTTAGACCCATTAGATCTAGGTCGGATGTGACTCTAAATGTCCTTGGGTCGAATATGGGTCCGGGTTGAAAAATTTAGACCCAAATGACCCTTGTACCTTCACATTTTAAAAAAAAAATACTAATACCTAATCTTTATTTAGAACTAAACTAAAGTTTCATTCATCCTTCATTTTTCACTCTCAATCTACTGCAAATTAACCTCCAATTTTTTCCCGTCGCCACTCGCAAAATAATATATTAATATAATTTTGTTGTATACTTTCTCGTATGGTGATAATTCGTGTTTTGTCATTATTAGCTTCTCGTCGCCACGCCCCCACAAACATATTCAAATGGCTTTGAAATTACTAGCTTCTATGCGATTTTAAAACTAGCGAGTAGCGATACACCTGATCTTGAAAATATTGTAACAGAATACTGTTGAGTTTAGGACTTTGATTCATTGTTGGATTTTAACTCTAGTACTTACTTGGTTTTCGCTCACTTCACTAAAGATTATTTTGCAAGTATTTCAACAATATAAATTGTGTGCTCTAAAGGATTGATTAATTTATCTCATTTGACATAATAATGCAATTTATATTCCTTTACAACACTTAATTTATAAACAATTCTAAGGTTTGAAATGCGAAAATACATCTAATTATAAAACATGCATGTGAATACGAAGTACATAGAAACAAAAATATGTTAAGGACCCATTTTGGACCCAAAACCCATCATCCAGTAGATGGGTAAGGATTTGAAATATTAAGACCCAATGGATATGGAGTATATATGAGTCTAATTTAAAAAAAAATGGGTATATGTTTGGGTCTTATCAGACCCTACCCACTCAAGCTCGATCCATTAAATTATCATCCCTACTCCTAGCAACTCAGATAATTGTTAAAACTTTCTTGTTCTCTCATCTTGCACCTTTGTTTCACTAGGATTTAATAAGTACTCCATTCGTCCCATATTAGTTGCTATATTTTCATTTTGAGATAAATTCTAATTATATCATAACAAATAATATATTTAAGTGAGATCTTGTTAGATGCATCTCGAAGTAAATTTTTAGAATATTAAGTTTTCATAATTTTTTATCTTACGAATTTTGAGAAAAAAAATGTTTTGAGTTGTGTCTTAAAAACCGTAAAAACTCGTATGTAGCAAATAAAATGGGACGAAGGGAGTAGTTGATTTTCGTGCGTAATGTACAATGTGTTACAAAATGAAGATAATATTAAATATGGAGTAGTAACAATATTTTTAGAATTTCAAATTTGATTTAGCGTTAATTTTGTCGTTTAGATATGCAGACAAAATCAGAAAAGTAGGATACAATGATTCACTAGTTTCTTAGCTGTTAGGTCCCGATTGTTTTCAAGTCAATATTATACTAACTAATCACTTTCATCTTCAACATATTGATTTGATGTCTATGGTTTTTTATACAAAGATAGTCACGGCAAAACAACAACTGATGTAAATGAGATTCGATCTCAGGTCTTGGATACCACTTTCCAAAACTTTAATCAATTAAACTAATTGTTATCCACTGATTTGATGTCTATGTCCCTCAATCACAATTTTGATTTGTTTGGTTTGCTTTATTACTTATCTTTTTATCAGCACTGTTTTGATTTCTTAAATAGTTCAAGATAACGTTAAATAGCCATCATGACCACTAAATATTAACGGTCCACTAATACGGGTAACAAGACTTTCACCTTATCAAGTGCAAGCAGACTGTACAGTGAGATATAAATATTCGGGAGTAAGTTAAATTTAGGTGGAAAGCTTTTGAGTTACCTTTCAACTTATCAATCCAAGGAACGGACTTAAGCCACTTAATTGAATAGAAAGCAGAAGTTGCAGCACCCATCTTTATATTTACGAACTCCCTTCGTTCCTATTAAAAAAAAAAAAAAAAGTCACATTGTATTTATTGAGTCAAACAAATTTTTATCATATTATAAGAAATAGTATATTTCAGTAGAATCTTGTTGTATACATCTTGATGTAAATTTTTAAATCATTATGTTTTCATAAATTTTTACCTTATTATTTTAAAAATAAAAACGTTTAAAGTTGCGTAAAAAGTTAAATAGGACTTTATCAAACTATCAATTATATGAAAAGAAATTAAAATAACGTTAACAATACATTTTGTCTTTTTAAATTATTTATAAAGTCTACTTTAACCATATCTTTACGCTAATATATAAAAATAAATGTAGTTTGTATATACTAAAAGTTAAAATACGTAATTGGTCAAATCGTGTCAAGTAATTTGAAATACATGAAATATTTCAACCTGTATGTGTGTATAAATACGATTCTTACAAGAACTCGTAGTATATTATCTGTTTTTTTGTGTAATGTTGTAAATTAATGTAATTCCCCTTGATTGGAGCTTCTCATTAATCACATATATATAGTAAATGTACAGCCTAAGTATAAGAGTTCTAGTATAACTAAATTACATTGAAAATATATCTTTACTAGATAAAATCTATACATGATAAAATTTGTACAAGATAATATTTACATATTATCTATCACACCCCCGCAGTTGAAGCGGGAGGAGGAAGAACACTTAGACTGGATCTGAACTCTGTAAATAATTGTCGAGGTAACCCTTTCGTGAAGATAACTGCGTACTGATAGGAAGAAGGTACATGTTGTACTTTGATAAGGCCAAGTGCGACCTTATCGTGTACAAAGTGTATGTCTAGTTCAATGTGTTTGGAACGTTGATGATGGAATGGGTTGCACGACATGTATATCGAAGATATATTATCACAATAAACTAATGAGGCTCGACGCATTGGGCAATGAAGTTCCAAGAGTAGGTTGCGCAACCAACAAATTTCGGCAACAACATTTGCGACCCCACGATACTCGACTTCGGCACTAGATCGAGACAAAATAGCTTGGCGTTTAACAGACCAAGAGACCAGATTATCACCCAAATAAACACAATAACCAGAGGTGGAACGCCGAATATCTGGACAACCGCCCCAGTCAACATCTGAGTAAGATATGAGGCTAGTTGGGGTCGGTTTGTATAGATGGAGACCATGATCCAATGTCCCTTTGACATATCTAATAATGCGCTTAAGAGCATTGTAGTGTGGCTCTCTAGGAGCATACATGAAGAGACAAACATGTTGAACATCACAAGCAATGTCAGGCCTGGTGAAGGTAAGATATTGTAAAGCACCCACAAGACTACGATACAACGATGGGTCATTCATGGGCTCGCCATCATGAGCTCCAAGCTTAGCCTTAGTGTCCACAGGTGTTGCGACTGGTTTGCAACTGTCCATCTTAGCTCTACGGATAATATCCTCTACATATTTGTGTTGACTAAGAAACAGAGACTGTGTTGTACGGGTGACAGATACCCAAAAAAATGTAGCTTCCCCAAGTCGGTCATCGAAAATTCAGACTTAAGGAGGGCAATAATATCACACTTGAGACGTTCCGAAGATGTTGTCAAAATAATGTCTACATACAGTAAGAGATATGCAACATTATTGCCACTACGCAAGATAAAAAGTGAAGTATCACTTTTGCTGCAAACAAAACCAATCTGTAGAAGGTAAGTACCAAATTATTGGTACCAAGCTCGAGGTGTCTATTTAAGGCCGTAGAAAGACTTCCTGAGTCGGCAGACATGAGTTGGGGCCGTAGGATCGACGAACCCTGGAGGCTGATGCATATAAATTGTTTCCTTAAGGTCCCCATGCAGAAACACATTTTTCACATCTAATTGATGAATAGGTCAATCACGCCCCATAGCAATACTCAATACAGTCCGAATGGTTGTTGGTTTAACCACAAGACTAAATGTCTCATCACAGTCAATGCCAATCTGTTGAGACTTACCATTGACAACTAGTATCGCCTTATACCTCTCCAAATCACCATTCTCCTTGTATTTGTGTTTAAATAACCACATACAACAAAATATGTTCACCCCCTTAGGCCTAGGCACAAGATCACAAGTATCTTGTTTAAGAAGAGCATTAAATTCCTCTGTCATAGCTGTATTCCAATTTTGATCAAGCAAGGCTAATTTAGGCAATGGAAATATGTTAAGAAAGGAGATATGGGCTTGATATTTTGGATTTGGCTTGAAGACTCCGCATTTAACGCGAGTCGCCATTGGGTGGGAGGGTTGAGGATCATGCCGAGTTGCAGAAGGACTCAAATGTAGTGACCGGTCAAGGGAAGGAGGGGAGGTTCGAGCCGAAGTGGGTGAGATGGGAAGATAGTTGGGTGATGGTGGGGTTTGGTGGGTATTGGGCCGATCTACTTGGGGCAAGGAGGTATGTTGAATATGATGTTGCATTAGGAAAGGGTGAAGGTTGTAGGTGTCGGATGATTGTAAGAACTCATAGTCATATGTAGAGTTTTGATCAATAGCTGAGAAAGGGAATTGACCCTCTATGATGTTGTGGATACCCAAGGAAGACACATGGTGTTGACCGAGGTGCAAGATTGTGTGGGACTGTGGCACTAAGATTTGGGTAACAAAGACATCCAAAAACTCGTAGGTGATCATAGGTAGGAGTCCGACGATATAAGACCTCGGTGGGTGTTTTGTTATGAATGGAAGAGGAGGGTAAAATGCTAAGTAAGTAAGCCACCATGTGAATTTCATAAACCCAAAATGATGGTGGGAGCGAAGCATGGAAAAGAAGAGTTCGTGACATATTGTTGATGGTTCGGATCATCCTTTCAGCTTTACCATTTTGGGAAGAGGTATATGGGTAAGAGAAACGAAACACCATGGCGTTGGCTTCACAAAATTTGTGAAATCGGGAATTATTAAATTCCCTCCCATTGTCACATTCAAAGGATTTGATATCTCTTTCAAATTGAGTTCTAACAAAAGCGTGAAAGTGTAGAAAAATGTCAAAGACTTGGGATTTATATTTGATAGGAAATATCCATAGAAAATGGGAAAAATCATCAAGCAAAACTAAGAAATATTTATGATCCAATTTACTAGAAATAGGAGATGTCTAGAGGTCTACATGTATAATATCAAACGGAGAGTAAGTAACAGACACAGATGGCTTAAATGGAATTCGTACATGTTTACCCAAAGGACAAGAATGACAAAAATGAGAACTATTTCTCTTATTACACTGTATTAAATTATTTTTCCTAAGAAGATCAAAAATAGGGCCGCTAGGGTGTCCAAGTCTATGATGCCAGATTGAGAGAGACAGAGTAGCAAGTGACAAGTGACGAGTATCTTGAACAACAAAAGAGGTCGAGAAAGGGTAAATTTCGCCCACACTATTGCACCTCGCTAGAGTTACCCCGGAAAGAAGGTCCTTCACAAAAAAACCAAGAGGATCAAATTCAACAGATATCAAGTTATCACATGTAAATTTCCTAACAGAGATTAGTTTTTTGATAACGTTGGGAGCGAGCAAGGTGTTTTTGAGATGGAATGGGTGATTGGGAGCAGGAGTAGTAGTGTTGCCATAACCAAGAATTGGAATACGAGTGCCATCACCAACTAAAATAGATTGAGGATTGCTCATATTAAACAGATTAGGGATGTTACCTGAATTGTTTGTCAAATGTGAAGTTGCACCTATGCCCATATACCACGCATCATCATTAGGCTGCAACGACATTGAACTGTATGCCTGGCCCAGATTCGTTGGGGACATGGGCTGCCCAAATAGAGGATGGGCTTGGGTTGAGTAGTGGGCCTGATGCGTGTTAGGTGGGCGGGGGCTCAAAATGGAGGGTTAGACCTGTTGGGCTTGTGCTGTTGGGTATGGGCAGGGGGGAGAGGCCCACTGCTGGTGTTGAGGCCAGCTAGGTCGGGAAGCCCATTGATGATGTTGTTGAGGAAGCTGAGCTGAATAAGGTGGTGGGCTGAAATATTGTTGTTGAGAGTTGGGGCCAGAAGTGAATTGTTGAGGCTTGGTGTTCGAGTACCCCCGGTTTCTTCCTCGTCCACGACCTTTACTATTGCCATTGCGACCTCGGCCATTGTTATTACGACCCCTACTATGGCCCATATCTGGAGATGGCAAGGGAGAGTTGGAGGTGGGCTGAGACACAGATAAGGGGGTCACAAAAGCTTGCGGTGTTGATTCCTCTTGTTTATGCTGACGGGTTTCCTCCAAGATAAACATGGAACGAGCCTTATTGAAACTGGGTGTTAGCTTGGTTTGAGATATGATAGCTGCTACAGTGTCATGCACACTCTTAGGAAGGCCCGTGATTAATTGCATCACCATCTTACGATCAG
This sequence comes from Dysphania ambrosioides, assembly GCA_026401315.1. Taxonomy (NCBI): domain Eukaryota; kingdom Viridiplantae; phylum Streptophyta; class Magnoliopsida; order Caryophyllales; family Amaranthaceae; genus Dysphania; species Dysphania ambrosioides. The sequence continues at coordinate 2,756,633 of CM048672.1, forward strand.
ACACAGGACAATCCACATTGGCAAGTTGATCGACAAGGAGCTTTATGTGTTTACAATAATCAGACATGCAGGCAAGTTGGTAAAGTTTGGTATCTACAAACTATTTTTTGAGGTACACGACCCTAGCATGTTTATTGTCATGGAATAACTCCTCAAGGTGAGTCCATAATTCAAGAGTCGTAGCACCGGGCTTCATGATGGAATGAACAAGATCCTTGGCTATAGTTTCATATATCCACTGCTTGACGATGGCATCAAGTCTTTTCCACGTTGAGTCATCAACATCAATAGGCCGAGGATTGACGCATCGATATGGTCTAAGACATTGAAGGCACAAGCCGTGATATGGAAAAGCTCAACCCATGTTGCTTACTCTCCATCAATTTGGTCAAGGCCTATGCTTATATGGTTCTTGATATTAGAGACCGCAAAAGCAAGGTGGAAAGAGGGAGTTTGAGGGACGTCATCGCCGGCCATAGATGAAGTAGGCACATGTACAGAAATCAAAGATAAAGCAACATAAAAGCACACGGAGGCACGCAAGTATGCACAGAAATATATGCACAGCAAAGCACTAAACCTCGTGTTGATAATCCTTTGAAATCACCGAACACTGAAAGAGAAATCACCGAAACGCAAAGAGCAACACACTGACAGGAACTCACAATTTTACAGCAAAGTAATTCATAGATCACCGATTGATTACCAAATGATCAAGCACCAAGAGATCATCAAACAAACGAACAAAAGTCAAAGGAAAACTAAACACTCACCAAACACCAAATAAATGCACAGAATACATGCAAAGGGAAAAAAAATATAGGTGTGTTAATGCGGAGATGAGAAGCATGCACATAATGCATCCACAGCAGAGCATCGAGAGAAAGACACACAAAGAAGCATGTAAGGATCGGAGTAGGAAAAAAAACTAGGATACTCTGATACCATGTAAACTAATGTAATTCCCCTTGATTGGAGCTTCTCATTAATTACATATATATAGTAAATATACAGCCTAAGTATAAGAGTTCTTGTATAACTAAATTACATTGAAAATGTATCTTTACAAGATAAAATCTATACATTATAAAATTTGTACAAGATAATATTTACATATTATCTATAAAATGTAATAGGGTACTCATGCCAGGAGGATTTATATTAGCCCTTCGAGCCAACCACGCCATCAGCGACGGCACTGGCATAATGCAGCTATTTAACGTTGTAGGCGAGACGGAGAGAGGCTTCTCCTCCCCCTCCGTCCACCTAGTTTGGGGTCATGAACCCTTAACTGCCAGAGAATGTCCAAAAGTCAGCTTCCCCCACCACAAATACGACCAACATGAAGTTGATGCTACAATGGTCAAGCCAACCTAGTACAACAATCCTTCCTCTTAAGGGCCTAATGAGCTTGCTGCATTACACCACCGTGGTTTGCCTCTTGTCAAACTTTTTTCAAACTTTGATGTACTAAGCACTTGCCTATGGCGTTTTCGTACCATAGCACTTGGACTTGACCTAGAGGATGAGGTTGGGTGCTCTTCACTATTAACACAAGTACCAAGTTTAATTATCTGCTTGAAAACAAATACTATGGAAATTAATGTGCAGTTTCAGTTTTTTATCCTTAAACAGGGGACATATGCAAGAATAATGTAGGATGCATTATGGAGTTAATATGCAGTGCCAAAAATGAAGTAAATGAGGAATACATGAGGTCTAGTATGGACCTTATGGTAACAAAAAGTAGGCCACATTTTATGGTACATAAAACCTACGTCATGTTTTACCTTGGGCATTTAGGGAGTTATTCCACCCTGTGATGAGTTTTGGTGATGATAATGCAATTTGATGTTATTTGTCTAAGTATTGCTTAAGCAAATGAAGCAAGTTCCGAAGTAGGAGTAAGGGAGTTTCTAAACTATTATACTAATTCAAGAATACATCAAGCATTACAAGAATTATGAAGTTGATGTTGAAGCTAGCAAAGAACCTAGATAATAACTAAGGAAATCACGTTCCTTTGGTTGGAATTAAGCAAGCAACTTAAATTCCCAGCTAAAAGGTTATCATATAAACTTAAAGCAAGCAAACACGCTTAACTTAACAAAATATTGATTTTAATTCGATTTCAACGTGCTAAACAACCAACCCCTAACAACCTATTTATATTAGTCTTAAACCATGTTTAAGTAGGTTTAGGACTCAATTAACACTCCTACTTTGATTAGGATACTAATAAAAGTTTCGAGTTTCCTAATCTAACTCAAACTGATCTTCTAAAACAACTTGGAATTGAACAAGGAAAACTTAAATTCGTCCCTTACCCTATCTAAGGCTTAAAATAAGAAAATCCTCTCAAGTGAAAGGTAAAACATGTAAGAAAAATATAAACCAAACCCTAATGCAACTAGGACTTACTAAACACAACAAAATCCTAAACTAAATATGGTTAGTACATCAAAGCATCCCAATATGTTGATCATAACCTTTTGTTGCATAATGAACTAGGCCTAAAAGTTGAATAGATTACTACTAGATTAATCATTTTAATCTTCTTTCTCTTATCCGTATCAAAAGTCTAAGCAAAGAGTAAAAATTCAGTCACATATAGGAACTTAAGTACGAGTTCTAGTAGATTGAGATTTTAACTTTCCGATTAGTTGGAATTCAAGATGGAGCATCATAAATGAAACTCCAAACAGTGGAGAAGCATGAAGACTAAGTATGAATATACTTATGATTTATGTAAGCATATAGTTCATAAGATATTATATTTAATTGGTAAAATTTAAAGTTCCTTTTATTATAAGAGATCTATTGGAGTTTTTAAGAAAACGTTTTTATGGAAAATAAATCATTATACTGGAGTTTTTGGGAAGACATTTATATGGAAATTTTTTGATTTGATGAACATGATTTTATGAAGCAATTTTATTATAAAAACTTAAGTAGTGGATTTACAATCATCAACTAACTGATTTAAACGTGCATGGCAAGGAATCTCTCACAATCAATTTGAGTCAAAGGAGAATTCTTGATTTCATGTGATATTTTTCTTAAATCAAGGATAACATGAGGAAGTTGAGCCAAGCCAAGAACTCTATATAAATGTATATTTGAAGTTCATTTTTTGTACAATGCAACTAGCCTAAACTTAAACAAGTTTTCTCGACAGAATATATTTCTAAGCTAGAAAGAATATTAATAAACATCCATAAACCTAAAGAAGAAAGAACATAAATGAACTCGTAACCTTTGGAGCCAAAATTAAGCCCGTAGATAATTCAAACAACTAAGTTGTCAAGCTTTCCATGATATAGTTAGTATGCATTACATATAATTTGTTTTGATGAGGAAAATGAGAAAACAGGTTTATTTTGCCTTGGTTCATGGGCGACCGTCTAGGTTGCCTTTCCCTAGAGATGAGCGAATGTAATTGGTATTATTAAATGATATAAATGGATCAATATGGATAAGTTATGAGGGTAATTGGGATTATTTCCTAATCCAATCCATGTAAGGAATAATGTAAAAGTAGGAAGAAAATTAACGAACGCTCCTAAATGTAAAGAAAAATAACACTAATGAACGATGAGAGTAAACTAAGTTTTATATGTTTATTGAAGACATGGTTAAATTCACACTACTACATTTTTTATCTAATACAACGTTAAAAAGGATCTAATACAATGACCATTTTGTTACTGTTGCATTAGACAAAGCTAATACAACGATAATATGTTCATTAGTGGGCTAATACAACGGTTTTAAAACCCCGTTGCATTAGGCTTGCTAATTTAATGGCACAAACGTTCTAATCCAACAACCAAATTTTCTAATAATCCAATAGATAACTTCTCTAATCCAAGTAGCCAAAATGAAATTTTCAATTTTTAACTTCCCTCCCCAGCCAATTTCCCCCTAATACTACTACTCTTCCCACGCATGTTCATTTCACAATACTTGAGCATTGTTCTTCCCCAATTCAAGTTCTTCTGCTTCCCAAAATCCCAACTTTGTTCTTCCCACACACGTTCTTCCCTAATTCAACTGCTTCCCACGCACATTCTTGCCCATCTTTGTTCTTCCCAATTCATGATTCTGCGTGCTTGAGTAAGTAGACAAAGGTGGTTAAGGCAGTGGTGGAGGCGGAGGCGGATTGCTCGAGTCTTGCATGTGGCTGATTGCTCGAATCTTTTAAGGTATACCTCAATTTGCTCGAATATCTGGTGTATTTGTGTTTCGGATTTGGTTTTAGTATGGGGGTGTAGAACAATTAGATGGTTAATTTTGTTAATTTTCCCATTTTTCACTCACCCATTCTTAGATTGGAACAATTAGTTTTTAATATTCCCTGTTAAGAGTAGAACTTGCAATAAGTAGGCAAATGTTGAAAATGGCTTCCTCGTTAAGCGTAGAACTTACAATAAGTAGGCAAATGTTAAGCGTAGAATTTTCATAGGATAAAAATGGCTTCCTAGTTAATTAGAGTTGTAATAAGTAGGCAATAATGTTGAAAAATAAGAAGAAGAACACCATAAAAGATGGTAGTAAAATTCTGAAAAGGGAAGAAGTGAGACGGTGGGCATGAACCTGATTTTGATTTTGGATCATGCTATAAAGTTGAACCACCTTGAATGAATAAGTATAAAGGGGGTTAGATTAATCTATAGTAGTTGATAAATATTATCCTACCAAAATGAATTTGAAAATTTTGTTTAACAGACAAAATAAACTAGAATTCTGTGTAACTATATTGCCGTGGTTTAGTCATGATTCTCATGACTTCATCCTATACATATGAGAAGTTTGGTCAGACTCGGATATTCTAGTGCTCTGAAGGTGTCTTCTATAAGTCTCCATTCTAAATGTAGCAAAACCCTGTTGAATTTTAGTGCAATATGCTGCATGGACTTGGGAAGTGCTAATGCTGTATAATGGATGCATTTCACACTTCCCACTTATATATTGTTAATACTATTCCGACCCTTTTAGATCGTTGAAGAACGTCCTATGAGCAAATGAACACATAACTGCTTGATCTGTGATATTGTTGTCCTATATTATGAAGGGATCTTTAGAGTTGCTTTTGGATCATTAACTCTCGATTGCTTTCTATTAGAAAGGACCCAAAAGAATCATTATTCCTTACTTGTCAATGACATGTTCTGGGAAGATATTTAGTAATAATGCTGCAAAGGCTCATGTGTTTTACATTGTCAGGGTTCTTATCCAATAACCATCCAACTATTTACATATGTCACAGAAACAATCTTAACTCTTAATGAATTCTTCCCTATTTCCTTGGCTTTCAATGGTACATCAATTTATATTTTTGTCAAAAGGACTGTTAGTGATCACATGCTAAAACACACTCACTTGTCCATTTTTTTCCCACTTTGTTACAGTTATACCCTTCTGTAGGCATTAAAAGCAGAAAGGTAGGAGAAACATGAAAAATAAATGTCTTTGGGAAATCTGAGTAAAAGCATATCCCATATGTCTGATTAAAAGTTGATTCAATCATCAGTTGGTAGATATTAGTCCAATTATTCTTTGTTTATAAAATTTGGACTGCTACTGCATGATTTTTCAGTGTCAGATTCTTATTTGCCATTGTTTGACTTCTAATTTTGACTTTTTGATTTTTTTAGAGTATCTGAAGGATTTTTTTGGTTATGGGTCGAGGAAGATCTTGGCCCTTGGGGCCTAGTTGTATTGTAGGTTACTTCTATTTTGCTATCTTTTTTCCATTCGTTGTTTCATTTCATGTAAACTTTGGTTAACTGAGGGTCAGAGATATTAGAAGCTATTCAATTCCATATAATGGGATAGTTGATGCTAAAATTGAATAGGACTAAACTGTTCATTATGGTTTTGAATTGATAAAAGACATCTAACAATGAAAGATATATATCTTTGTGGTTCATGGATAGGATATTGGATACCACTGATGCTTTTTTTGTCCAAATTCTAAATGTATTAAATTTCGGTTAATTTGAACAAGAGTAACAATTGGAATCACATGAAGACTAATTATTTTTATTCAATGAAGTTTTTTTGGTCATCCGTGAAATGCCATGCGTCTAAAAATTGATTTTGGCCTTGAATTCAAATTCTCCCTCTGTGGGATAATGTTCTACCCAGTTTCGGATTTTGGTGTGTTTCATATATTCTACTCCTACTTCATTCTATCTTTGGAAAACACCTTATACCATCATAACCCCAACCCTTGCTACACTTACATGTTTCCATTCACTCACTCATACTTTATCCACCTTCTTCTTACGCCCACCCACTATTTAAATAAAATTCTTGTGCTTTATCCTACTATATTTTTACTCATACTCATCCTTTTCAAACTTTATAAAAAAGAGTGTTAAGTGAGTAGAACATTATAAAATAGAAGAGTTGGTTAATGCAGAGTAACTAAAGAGAGTGTGAAATGCAATTAGATAACAGTTTTCTTATGTCATTATCTTAGAAGAAGTGAATCTATGTTGATGAAAGGGGTATAGATAATTGACTTAAAGTTTACTGTAAATTCACCTAACAGTAGAATTAGCTAATTCTGAATAGACACATTATATTCTTTTGGCTCTTCAACTTGACTGAGGATGCATTTTTTATTCTTGTTAGGGCTATTGCATACATCCCTCTCACAGTTCTAGCAGTTCCGGCCTCGGTACATACAGTACAAACTTCTCTATTGAATTTTCTTTCTAGTTTTTGTTGTATGCAATGGTAGCTTGTATTTGTTTTACATGTAGGTGCATGATGAGCTAAACAATAGATGCCTTTTCTTTTTTCACTGAGGGTTCATGTAGGTGTATGACGAGCTACAAAATTTACCCTGACTTTCTGCACAACAAAATCAAATGATAGTCAAGATTATGTTTTCCAACTTTCAATATTAATCCTTATTACCTTAAATTTTTAATTATAAACATATAATATTTTAAAATTATACTTTAAAACTAATCTAGTTGAAGACTCCACCTTGATTGGGCCACTAATGTTTTATCGTAAAGATAATGGAAGTCATCCCAACAAATATCAATAATCCAAAGCAAAGCATTCAACTTATTTTATCTAGCCTTTTTCAATTCCTTGGGTTCCTCTCTCTTTGGGCTTATGAATTCCTTTTTGTTTGGGGTGAAATTACTTTGCCATATTTTTTTTAGTTAGTGAATTATCCTAGTGATTTTTGTTCTATGTTTTGTAAATCATTACAATTTCTACAAAAAATTTGGCATATCAATTTCCATTGTAAATCCAAAATTTCCCAATTTTGAATATAGAGTTTTAAATATGTTTATATGAATTTATATATAACCACAACCAACACACAATGCCATTTTACATCTAGCTTATCTAAGAATTTATTCAAAAGAATCCAAAATAAACATATACATGCATAATGCAAGGAATACTTTACTTGCAAATTCTAGAGACTTTGAAACATGAAAAGAAACCAAACTTGAGAGTTTCAAACCTAATACATTACTCAATTCATATAAATTGCGTAATTCAATTCCAAATATTATACATACCGATTCATAGACTAACATAATCTAATTCATGAATAACCAATTCATATATTAACATAATCCAATTCTTACTACTATACACACTAATTGATATACATTACCCCACTCAATCCCTAATAAAACTAATTCATATATATTATATTTAATTCAATTCCAACTATTATATAAAACACTTAATATTCTAACATAATCCAATTTCTATTAATATACTAACTCAATTCCTAATAATATGAGTACTAACATAATTCAATTCCTACTAATGCAAATACTAATTGAAATATATTACCTAATACAATACTTATAATTAAAATACCCATAATTCAAACTAACAAGAACCCTAATTTGAAGTTTCGAACTATTTAACATATTTACATTCACATTTAACAACACCAATCAAATACCCATGTATGAAATGGAATTAACAACAAAAAAAAGAAAATCGTACCTAAAATGCAGTGGAAAACACGACAAATGAGAGGAATTGCGAAGTGCGATGGTGGCGTGGTTCGGTGCTATTGGTGGTGGCGTGGTTCGGTGTTGTTGGTGGTGGCAAGGCTCCTTAATGGCTGCGAGAAGTACGTTTATGCGAGAGGCAATGATGGCTGCGAAATGGATCTGAAATTCTGAAGTAAACTGACCTAGGCTCGTATTTTTTTTAATTAAACCCAATTAAAGTGTGGCGGGTTTAAGGAAGATCTGCCGCTAACTAATACACTGGTGTATTAATTAGCGGCGGGTCTTCCCTAAACTCGCCGCATTTTAATTGCGTTTCATTAATTAGCGGCAGTTTCTTTAAAATACGCCACATATTATTAGTATTTTGCGGCTAGTTTGCTTATACGCCGCGAATACATAGCTGCAAATTAAGATATTTTTACTGGTGCAAATTGTATGTTTCAAAGTGTTTCAATCATTTGCAAATAGCTTTTCAACGTGATTCAAGGAAATAAAACTTGAATAAGTTTTATCCTTTCCTCTCTTGTCTCTCGGTGCTAATTATCTTTTGCTTAAACTAATTATTTTCATATTTACCCTATTTTGAGTTTGCCTATATTTCAGCAAATCAAGTTACAACAAACTGCTGAAATATATCACTTGGATATTGACTAAGTTTTGGCACATACTGAAAACTAAAGGATAATGATGATTCATATTGAAGCACAACAAGTCCCAATATTAATGGACAATTTCGTGGTTAGATATACTCAAGCAAATATTTTCTCTCTGGCAAAATGTAATCTTTATTAAAAATTGAGATATAATTAAGAAGTAGAATAATTAAATTTGAAAGTAATTAGAAATACGAAAGTGATCGGAAATGAGTATATATAGGAAAATTTTCAAGGACTCTGAAATTTTGAATGCAACTACTCTTAAATTTGAATGCAACGACTGTCTAGAAATGGGTCGGCCAGGGCAGTCATGGGCTGGGGCTTGCGTCTGGCGATTCGTAACTAGCCACGTATAATGCAGGTCGGGCTTAGCGAACCTAAAACCGGGCTGGAGTCATCTCTACTCCTGCCCCAATAACTCCTTATTTAAAATTGAAAAGAAATACCATTGCATTTACTCCTCTAGAAAGGACCATTGCACGACTTTGAATGGGTGACTAAAGCCTATATATGGCAGTCACATAAGCATAACTCGATCATTTTCCAAGACTCTTAGCAAGAGTGCAAGACATACCAGAATGATGCTAAAAACTCCCCCGCTACAGCCGCTGAGTTGTTGATTGACAGTAGACACGCCACAGTTTTGCGTACAGCTATACACACACTTTGTTTTCCAAACATTGGACTGACTGACTGACTGACTTAGCCACTTTTTTTTTTGGCTTTTTTTAGCTTTAGTCTAAACCAACTCCACACCTAGTACCCTACTATTTTTCATTTTTCTTTCCCCCCCAATTTACACTGCATAAAAAAAAGGTGCCCCATTTTCTACCCAAAAATAGTACAATTCCAAGCTACCAATTTGTCACCCTTATAAGAAGTAGGTACCATAAAATCCCACTCATAACCCACCCCCACTTATCTTCTGATCTTCAAGCTCTCTTTACTCGTGTGCTCCCTTCTTTCCTGCTTAATAAGTAGGTGGAATTAATGGACACCCCAAAAAACCCTCTTCTCAACTGGCCTTACTATTGTCAAGGCAAGGTACAACAACATTTATTCCTTGTATTATTAATCTCATCGTAATTTATTACTTTAATTTGTCTGCATTTAGTTGTCATGTAAGTGCTTCCCATTACATTATGAACGTGATATACACTGGTTGGCATATGTTTCTTAGTAAAACTGTGCAATTTTTGTAATCGTTGGACTGATTATTTGAGGTGGGGGTCAATCAAATTTGAATTATTCTTTGATGCAGAGTATAGAAGAGCTACAGCACTCACTGGTATGCACAAATTTGGATCTAGAAACAACAAGATTAGCAGCTCAAGAGGAGATCAGGAAGAGAGAAGAACAACTAACACATCTCCAAGAATTGCTTAACAAAGCAATCACAGAGAGAGATGAAGCTCTAGAAAACTACAATGCCCTTCTCCTTGACAAACCACTCATTCAACAACAACAGCAGCAGCAAATGATAGCTCCTCAAGTAGTACACTCTGGCTCATCGTCGAGCATTGAAGATGAGCCTTCTACAACAAGAAAGGGACTACATTCCAACAGCAACAACAACAACTATGGTGGTAATCTCTCAGCATCAGACTCTGAAGAGAGCATCATATCTTCACCATCATCGCTGCCATCATCCGCTCTACCAGAAAATGCCCTGCAGCTGTTATCGCCCAAGAAGCCGCTACCCGAAAAGGGGAAGCTCTTACTGGCAGTGACAAAGGCAGGGCCATTACTTCAGACATTGCTCTTAGCAGGGCCACTCCCACAGTGGAGGCACCCTCCTCCACCCTTGGAGACTTTAGACATTCCTCCAGTCACGATTTCGGGCGCTGCAGCTCCTCCACCAGCTGTTCATCTTGAAGAGGTTTCAGCTAGTGGTTCAAATATATGTGGAAATGTTAGCAGGAAGAGAGGCTTTGCTAATTCTATTTTTGATGGATCATATTCTGAGGCTAGCAAGTATCAAAGGGTTCTTCTTCATTAGCATTGATCATGATCTTAATTGTAGTAATTCTAGCTAGAATGAAATGCAGCCAGTAAGAAGTTATGTTAGTAATTTTTTTTGCTGATTGTTAGGTGAAGGAAGAAGTGGTTTACCACAGTCCTTAATACTCCTTAATATAATCATTAGACTATTAAAACATTGTTTAATTTCAACAAATGTTCACTAAGTGGAATGAAATTCTAATTAAGAGAGTGGTAGTCTTGAGGAGTCCAGGAATTCCTGTAAGTTTGCTCCCTTGTGTCAGAGGTGTATGAACTAAGATGCTAATGATGAGGAAGTTTGACGTTCGACCTTATTAATAATTTGCTACTGGTAAAGTATGAGAATGCAACCATATTCTTTGTCAATGGATTTTGACTACTTTTTTGAGTAGTTAGTTTTAACAAAGGTAAAGTATTCTCAGAATGCTCTCCAAATTTAATGTTCCACAGCATTAGCTACCAAGGTTATGTTCATATTTTATTTTGTGTCGATTTCATGTTGAAATTTTACAAAATGTATAACTTATGCTCATATGGAGTTGGGATAAGTTAATAATAATATTTCATAATAGAAGACATAAGTTTATTTAACATAATAGTGTTTGCTACCAAAAATAAATATAGTATGATAAATTGATTAATTTAAACTGTGAATATCATGACTTTCTTGTCATTGTAAAGTCGCATTTTAATTCCTCCTAAATAACTTCGAATTGACTTTTAGTTATGTTCTTGTTTCCTTACTAATTACTACTTCTATCCTTGATTTTTTGCCCTATTTTACTTTTCACAATATATAATACATAATTTAAAATGTTTTTATTTTCAAATTTGTAAGACAAAAAATTATGAAAACTTGATATTTTAAAATTTTACATTGACATGTATTAACTTAAATGTATTATTTTTTATAATTTGATGAGAATTTATGGTCAAACTTTTTAAACTCTGATTCTGTAAATAAAAATGGAGCACATGAGAGTAACATTTAATTTCAAACTTACCTTAATTTTTTTTTTTGTTTTTTTTCTAAAAAGTAAATGAGAAGAGAGGAAAAAAAAACAGGAAAGATAGTAAAAGAACAAATGGAGAAAAAAAAAAAAAAAAAAAAACCTACACAATAGACATGGTGTAGTTTAGGTGTGGACTGAAATTACAATGTTGGAAAAATTTTGTTTGGATTGGGTGCTGGCTACCAACTAGGAGGCTAACGAGCTAAATTGTCGGGTGAAGTGGGTTCCACGGATCACCACCCAAATCTGGAGCCTAACCATAATACTGTGTTACTCAATTATAAACCTAATATGTTTAATAGTTTTATCTTTGTGACTCTACTCTACTTGTAGATTTGCAATAGTGTATCAATTTCATTTTTCATTTTTAAATTTAAGACATATTGCCCTTGCAATTTTATCTGCTCCACAATTGCATTCACTAGAGTGAAGTCAAGCCATTTTGTTTTGTACTAGTCTTGCATAGACTAGGTTTACATTTAACTTATACAGTTCTCGTTATATGATCGGTTAGAATTACCTACTTACTGTTTATACGTGCGTTTGAGTTAATATTTCAATAAAAAAAAAAAGTAACTTATATAGTAAAACAAAGATATAGATTTTGCAAATACATACTATTTAGTTTTCTTAGTAAGTACATTTAAGTAAAATGCATGAATTGGGATATTTTTAGTGCCCTATCCTCCAATGATCAAGCTTGAGAAGAGGTCATCAATGTCATCCTCAAAAATTAAACAATATATAAGGTCAAGGCATGTCAATGTCAATTAGTTATGGTGTGTTTTCTTTTTGATAGAGAGTTATGGTGTGTTTTCAACACTTTTTTTTTTTTTTTTTTTGCCACAATCATATTTATTTTCTTTCAAAACAAAGGTACACTATATTAAAAATTGGTTTGCCCTTAAACACTGCTTTAGAGGGTTTTACTTTGTCTAATATTCTTTGATATGAAAAAGTCTTAGAGAATGGAATGAGACAAGGATGTGGAGAACAAGAAAGTTGATAAAGTTTTTGCTTATTCAACAACGGTATACCAAAAGTAACTTGTGACTTGTGAGGCAATCATTTTTTTAAGTTTTGTTTAATTCTTAACCACTTCCATTTTTAGGTCTTGCAAGGGCTTAAGTTTCGATACTCCACGTCACATTTTCCCTTCTAACCCTCTTGCTAAGGAGTTTGATTCCCAAAAATAGTAACTACAGCTCCTTTTATTAAATGTCAAAATGACTATCGCACGATTCAAATGATTTTAGTCGAATAAACGAAATCATTCATATATAGAATTGAAATTATTATGTAATATAATTGACGGTGCAATGGAAAATAGGAATGATTGAAATATCTCGTAATTTTATAAATATTTTTAAAAATATTGGTCATACAATAATTAGTCAATCGAGCTCGATTAGAGTGGACTATTCAAATAGAATTTGTGGGTGGGGAATTGCACCCATACTCGACCCTTTTGCTAGGTGGAACACTCTTGACGAACTAGGTTCGTTGGTAAGTTTTGTTGGAATGTGGGTTAAGGTTGGGCCATGACTAACTTACATGACTCAATGCCTCCTCTACATGTAGATGTAGCCGTGTAGGTCTTATTTGTTTCGATGATTATGTGTAGTAATAGTAAGCAATGTTTCATCTATGTCATCATTTGCCTTTTAACTTTTTGAAGCATACAACATTACAACAATAATGTTGCTAACCCATTGACTATCGCTTGCTATTTAAATATATATACCTTAAAAATTAAATAAAGTACAAAATAAAATTTCTTTTCTTCTCTTTCATCTTTTAATTTGTTATCATTCAAAAGCTATAATGAGGTATTGTTTTATCTACTACTTTCTCTATTTTATAATAACTGTAACAGTTTTAATTTTGGTATTATTTACATTCTAGATTTACCCAATTTTTTTTACTCATATATAAAAAAAATGATATTATATAAAACGTTCATAAATTATTCAAAATGTATTTTTTCCATAAATTTTTTAAGAAGATAATTAAATATATTAATAGTTAAATTAGTGCGTAAACAAGTGTAAAAGCATTATGATAAGACGGAGAACGTAAAAAAAAGGGGTGTCTTACGTTTTACTCCCTCTGTTTTTTTATGTTCTTCCTAGTTTCCTCATTCGTAAATTTCAATATATTGTTCTCATTTGGAATCCTTTTATTTTAGTTTAATATTGTGATTAGGTGAAAATATTTTGTTATGATCACTATCCATGTGATAGGTAGTACATTGGTTGATTTTTTTAATTGTTTAATGTCATAAACTTTAGAAATTTCACTACTTATTTAATACTTAACACACTTGCATCATTTTTTAATAGAATTTATTCTTATTTTTAGAGCTATAAGCATCTCGAGCCCCCTAGAGGTAAATTATTTTATAGAATTAAAATGATAGTTAATATTATCTTGATTTCTTTCCTAATTCCAAATATCATTGCTACCTAAACGTAGGGTGATGTATTTCAGATATGGATGAAATCGAGGAAGATTTCGATAAGTACCAAAAGATGATTGACGTAAAGTATACCAAATAACTACATAAAATAACAAAAGATTCAACGATCACAATGGTGTAGAAATGTAGGCTTGTCCAGCGGCATAGGGTGTGCCTAACAAAGTGAGTGTGATTGTGATGTACAGATGCAGTAGTTCGTAGTGTCCAGTTCGATACGGAAGCCAAAACCTGCTGCCAATGTAGAAAGTTATTAACTTGCCCTACAGCTATTGATTATTGAACTACTCGTATCACAACCAGAGACTAGACTTTATTAAGGGCACCATGTCACCTTCTCCGCGTTCTTCACTCACAATTCACAGACCCATCATATTGATGGCTTTCTCCAAATTCTTTCTAGAAAATTACACATCCACTTCCTCTGCATCAAGCCAATTAAGGTCTTGTTTCAGGTAAAGCTAATAATAACAGTTGGGATTTTTTTTTGCTATATTTTTACTTTTGAAGTCAAAATATAAAAATTTTGACTATAAATAATATATATATCCAAATATGATCTTATTGGATGCAATTCAATATAAATTTTTAAAATACCAAATTTTTATAATTTTTTGTCTTACAATTCAAAGGAAAAAAATGTTTTAAGTTGTATATTAGAAATCGTGAAAAGTCAAATATAGGAAATAAATAGGAAAAGAGAGAGTATTATGTTTGAATGATTCTGCACTTTTGCTCGTACTAAAATAATTAAAATCATTTTAAGATGACTGAGTCATTTTCTATGATTCGTATGGGCTTATATACGGACCAAAATATTGGCTCTAACAAATTAAAGATGAAGACATGAGCTAGGATTTTCAAATGTGAATTAGAAAGTGTTAAAGTCAATGGACATAAAGACCATTCCCATTGGTCTCTTAAAGCTATAATAGAAATCTAAAGTCTTCCACATCCTCCCTTTTTCTTTCAGTCGTTTAAAGTTTTCTGGCTTCATATAACTGCCTCCCACCATGTTCTCACTAGTAGAACATGAGTTTATTCAAAGTCTCATCCCCTTTAGAGGGGGGAGTTAGCCTTTAGGGGGCATAAACCAAACGTCACTAGCATGATCCGTATATCGGTATTTACATTTGAGAAACTAACCTTAAGCTAATAAATAATACCTCTGATTATTATAAGTTGCAACATTACGGATTCCTAGGCAAAATTTGATTATGATATTTAGGAGATATGTATGTGATAAAGTAGAAAGAAAATATCAATAATTAAAAGTGGGTATAATTATGATGGGCCTTTTTTCCTCCAAAAATTTAGCCAAAATTTTGTTTTTTAACTTTTCATTTCCCTCCTTTTCCTTACCTCTTTACTAGCTTTAAGATTCTAAACATTCCCTCTTAAAAACATATTCCTTACTTCCTTTCATTCTGAATCACGACATGATAGAGGTGAACATTCCCTCTTAAAAGTGTCGAATTTAATGCCATTTTAGAAAGAAAAAAAACAGAATTTACAAAGAAAAAAAATTGAAAAAAAATTCTCGAATTTTAGAAGATTACAACCACTACAAACAATCCAAGAACATTTAATGCTATTACATAGGGTGTGATTTGTCCAACAGTAAGTGATATCTCCAAGCAAAGAGGCATCCATCTTCAAGCTCCAAGCAATAAGTGACAACTCTTTCATCTCCCTTTAAAAATATGAAGAAAAAAAAACAACACAAAAGAGAAGAGAATGCACATGTACATGGACAACATGCTCATATAATCAATGTTCACATAATGTTCACAAAATCCAATATGTATGAATCAATGTTTTTCTGTATTAATAGGATACTTGAATAAGAATTTATGGAGTGCCTAAATGAGGACTTCATTAATTTCTTGCATAATGTATAGCAATAGAATGCAACAACACAAGTAGAAGTGAATTTAAGGTGTGAAGGAAATCAGTTTCATAGAGTACGAACAACAGAGAGAAAGTATGTTATTTCCCTTAAGATTTCATGTTCTACACTTCATAATTTGAAAACAAGGGGCATAATCAGGACTCACAAAACTACCAACAAGCCTAGACTCACATGTGACCACAAGATGGCAAGACTTAGGTGGGTTTTGTCACACATACAACCGGCAACAACAACTACAATCCCCACCTTCGTTGACATGAGTAATGTCATTCACATTGATGAGAAGTAGTTTTTTTAACCCAGAAACAAGAAGATTTTATTTGTAGCGAAAGAAAGAGGATCCTTACATATGTGAATAATCTAGACGATTTAAGACAAAGACAATGTTTATGGGTATTATTGGAAATCCACTATATGATGCACAAGGGAATTTGATTCATGATGGAAAGTATGGGATAATTCCCTTTGTTAGCAAGTAAGTAGCAAAGAAATCAACCAAAAATAGGGTTGTCGGAACAATAGAATCCAAGGTAATTCAAAACATAAACAGAGAAGAAATTATGACGATGTGACAAAACGAAGTTATTCCAGCTATCCAAAGCAAGTGGCCTGAACAAATTCCAAAAGATGAAGAATTTCTGAATGCAATTACTCAAGGGGGTTTCAACATCAACTTTGTGTTTGAACCTGCAGAATCTCCTGACTTAAATGTGTTGGATTTGTGTATTTTTAATTTTTTAGAGTTATTCAATCAATACAATACCATTCTTTTCCTAAAAATTTGGATGAAATGATTGAAAAAGTGAATGAAGCATATGATGAATTTGAACCAATTGTAAATACACACTTGGATTACATTACAAAGTTGCATGATTGAAATTCTAAAAGTGGAAGGAGGGAACAAGTACAAGATTCCACATATGGGGAAGCAAAGGCTAGAAAGACTTGGCTTGTTACCCGAACTACTAGAAGTCCCTCGACAAGTGATAGACCAAGCAGTTAACTTCCTCAACAACATTTCATTCAAACAAACCAAGATCAACAAAGAAGAATGGAATTTGAGGTTGATGCAGACTAGGTATTGGAAGTGTGTATAACAAAAACAAGACTGCCACACATAACCAACATCTTAATGTTGTATTAGGAATCAATGTTTGTAATTATGTTGGTTAGGTGTACTTTTGTATTTTGTAATGTGTAGCTTTGAGGCAGTCATGTTATACATTTTGTAATGGAACTCAAATATGTAAATCAATTTCAAGATGAATGAAGTATTTGTCAATGCATTTATTTTGAGGTATGAGTCCATTAGAGGGTTACTTTTTTTCTAAAACATTATCAAATCATGTTACCTTGATAGTAAGTGTGATATATTAAAATTAGAGCAAACCACAATTTGAAAATGTAAGAAGTTTTTGAGTCCCTTCATCATTTGGACTGTTTGGGTACTGATAAACTCAAATTAAGGGACTTAGTACACCAAATGAGGCTCAATATAGCACAAACTATCTTGCATAAAATTTGATTTGTCCAAAATATTTCCGTTATAAACAAAAACAAATCAGCATATACACATCATTCATCAATAACAGTCTCCTAAATGCAATGCAACAATCATGGCTCAACAGTTATCAGCTTTAGGCCACAACAAGAGGCAACAACAACAACATCAGGCTACAATAACAGGCAACAGGCCACAACAAAAGCCAATAGTAAAAGGCAATAGTAGTAGGCCACAATATCAGGCAACAAAAACAAGGAACAACAACAGACAAAGAAAATAGGGAACAACAACATGCCACAATAATAGGCAACATCATCCGGCCACAAGAATAGGCAACAGCAACAGTCCACAACTACAGCCACAACAATAGGCAATAGGCCTAGGCCACAATAACAACCAATAAAAACAGGCAACAACAATCAACAATAGTCCATCAGAGGATTACTTTCTTCTAACACATTATCAAATCTTGTTACCTCGACATTAAGTGTGATACACTATACCTGGAGCAACTCACAATTATGAGATGGATAGCAGCGAAAACACATTCCCCCCAAAAGGTTAAAGGAAGATGGCTTTGAAAGCGTAAGGCTTTGAAAACATTTAGAATGTGTTTATGTTTGTGCACAACCATTCCATTTTGTTGTGGTTTATCAACACAAGAAGTTTGAATATTATACCATTTGTAAGAAAATACTCTATCAAACAATAGAATTCAATCCTATTATCAGTCCCAACATATTTGATTGTTTGAGAAAATTGACTATTAACCATGGCAATGAAGTTGATAAATATCTTAAAAACTTTGAGTGTATTAACCGTCAAATAAACTCAAATAGCACATGAAAAATCATCCACTACTGTAAAGAAATAATGTGACCAACAAGAAGCTGGAGTATCATATGCTCCTTACAAATCACATTGCAAAAGTTCAAAGCTGCGAGTGGCTTTATGCTCGCTAGTAGGGAAACTGCTCCTAGGTTGTTTAGCGTAAAAACAAACCTCACAATTTTTATTCAAATGGCCTCCACAATTATGAAAAAATGATGTAATTTTCCTATTTTCTTTGAAGGGTGCCCCAATCTACGATGTCATATATCAATAGAAGAGGTAGAATATAGTGTAACTAAATCTGCTTGTACTAGTGATATTTGATGAAGATAGTAAAGAACATCCCATCACTCACCCGCTCTAATAAGCTTCCTCGAGTGAAGGTCCTGAATAACACAAATTGAAGAATCAATAGAGGAAGAAAATATGATCGAATATACTCTATAAGGGGTGAGTAGAGTATGGTCGTTTTTCGTAGATTAGACACTTAAGGCCTTGATATGGCTTTCAAGTGCGGAATTTATACTTTGAAATTGGACTGATGTCAAGGCATTAAAGTATGTTCCAAAGGTTGTTGTTTAGACTTTGACTTCGCTGTAACTATTTAAACAATATCAAAACAATATAAAACGTAAGTATGAAAAAGCAAATAAATAAAAGAGACAAGGCATGAGGATTTGTTACGAAGTTCGGCAATTTACCTACGTCTCCGCCTAGGGTGTCCAACCCGTAGGATTTAACTCCTTTTATTTCTTTCCTTAGAGACCTAAAGTAACCCTAAAAGATCTCACACCTATCTTCTACTCCGTAGCTTCTCTGCTACACTTTAGCGTCTCAGATACTATAAATAAAAGAATTCCTCACTTTTTCTATACTTTTAAGTATTATAAATTTACTCTAAGTATATCCCTCTTTCTTTTGATAACACTCTTTTTATCACTCAAGATATACTTTTCTTTTTCTTTTCTCTCAATCTGAATACAATGAAAGGAGTATGGAGCTAGAGAGAAAGCTTGATAATTTTGTTGTAGCTTGAGGATGAACTTCAGCATCTATTTATAATAACTTCAAGTAACTGTCCTCAGTAGAAAGAAAATGAACGAAGACACTTGACTAGCCATTGCTTTAAAAAACAACGTTGGAATAGTTTTTCTGTTGCAGCTTTAAAATTATGTTACTAATAAAAATATCTTCCAGCTTTGAATTATTGTTGGGGATATCAAGCTATGCAAATGAATGTAGTTTTGTGAAGCTACATTCAATGGGCTGAAGAAAAAGACAAGTTGGATATAAAGAGCCCAAATAAAATATAATAGCTTGATATTGATTTACATGCTTCAACATCCATTAGCTGATCATGGAGTCTTGGAGAAGCATTAGGATTAGTACCAAAAAGAGTAAGAAGAGACTTCCATTGATCAGTAAACATCCCAGAAGTGACGCCCCCTGGTGGAGAAATAGTATTGTTGTCCGCATTAGCTGATGAAGTCTCGACATAGCTGCCGGGTACAGCAGCATTCTTTGCACGCACAACAGGTGCCGGTATTGTGCATGTGGACTGAGAGGAAGAGCAATCAGGAAACCATGTAATAAGAAACATCCAACATTGTCATGCCCGTTCCAGTTACAGATGGTACAATAGAGCTTGGAGCGATCAAACTTATCACACTCTAACCCATGGATAGCAAACTCAACAACAAGTACAGGCTCTTCATGACCCTGAATGAAACCACAGACGCGCTCCCTAAAACAAACCAAACGTGGAAACCTAAGCGAAATCCCCCAATAACAAAGACATGAAAGATGAGAATCAAGTAATCAACACAAGAGGTGGTAATAGAAATCAGTATAAGATCATGAAGTGAAACTATAGCTTTTGGACTAACAGGCACAAATAAGGAAACTGAAAGTCAGCTGCCTTGGCCTTCCAAACCTGCACAAAACAAGATATTCTGATAAACAAGTTATTTATAAAACTAGGCTTGAAAAATATGTTGACATTTATGTAGAGCATTGTATGTGAATTTGTGCAAGCATAACTAAACGGGATACTCATGTTGGATCATGAACTGGGAGGTTATTACCGACTTCGGTCTCATGTAGGATGGAGTAGATGGAGAAGGGAGAAATGAGGACCTTTTGATAGGAAACCAAGGACTGGAAGAACATTCTTCAAGCACTGCCTCAGAAAAACCAGTACCTGTGACAGAAAAATGTGTACCAAATTCAAACATGAAGACAACGCAATCCATTTAACATTAGCGTATTCACGGGCGGTTTTAGTATGGGTTTTAGTATGGCCAGCGCACCTCCTGTCGACCTGTCTACAACCATCCCCACGCTACTCTCGTGCTCCGTGCCTCCGCCAGACCGCCGCACCACGCCAACGCTAGTCAGCCACCCAGAGACCCATTCCATAAGTTAGTAACTAGTAAGGCACTACTCAATTGATTTAAATTGGAAATTATCAATTATGTGGATTGTGATTTGTTGTGAATTATAATTTGAAATTTGTCAGTTTCAAATGTTTATTTACTTGAATTGGTATGAAATGTTGATAAAATGGTTTGAAATATTGATTAATTGTTGTTAAAATGGTGATTAATTGGTTTGAATGTTGATAAATTGTTATTGATTTGTTGGATTGTGGTAGTTTTTATGCTCAAAACCGTGTATATCGTTGTTATTGGGTGACAACGCAATCAATTTAACATCAGCGCATTACCGATTTTGCATATGCTCTGGAGTTCTTCATTGTTACTGTCATAACAAGCGAGGAGAGTAGCAGCATAAACACCTGCAGATTAAAATATTAAAGTAATATAACATAGTCTAGGCCTAGTCTGTAGAGATAGAGTATAGGCTTGACAGGATGTTTTGAGAAATTATAAACTATGCGAAAAGTACAATTCTCTGCTAGCCATTACAAGATAAAATTTTCTCAAGCAATGCAGGGGACTTCTCATTTGTTTAATAGATATGGCAATAAGTAGAGCAGGCAAATAAAATGTGTTCTTAGCTGAACTAACCCTCAGCTTATTGACTTAGAAGTGAGTCTAATGACAAAAGCACATGTTTCGATTTGACAAATTCTAGCATTCTTACTGTAACAATCAAATATATACGTAATACCCTCTCCATTCTCCTTTATTCTTCTCGGACACTATCTGTAACTAGATAAAATCTTCTCAATATTTCCAAATACATAAGAAAAACAAAGTCATGTAGCGTATTATTTTATTCGGCTCAATAAATACTGTAATAATAGTCAAAGATGTGCATTAACAAACGTATCTAAGTTAAAATATAAAAAATAAAAGAGAACAAAGAAAGTATAAGTTAGACATTAAGAACATTCTAAAAGATTTAGCGAAAATTTTCCTATTTCGAAAAATAATTTGCAAGGAACTACCAAATAACCTTTATTAAGGGGGACAGTACTACCACCCCTCTTATCAACTTATTTCGCTTTGAAGGCTCTTAGGTGGCCTCTTTTGCCAATGTGTAGATAATCAACCCTCACATCTGCAAGGAGAAGAAAAGAGATAGCATACAAAAGAAGAGACAAATTATAGCTGTAGGCTACGAACAAATATGATAGAATCCAGAACTTTATTTTTCTTCTACAGTCACTTTGAATTCTGGAGCACAAGAAACACAGCTACAGTGCCAACACCCGAACTGCAACATCAACAAGTGTCAAAATGAAAATCTTAACAGTCATTAGGAGTCATCTCACATGGATGACTACTGTGGGCCAAGCTTTGTTGATACAACTTGGAAGGTACATTTTCTGCAACAACAAAACTATAGCCTGGACGGGCTGGACCAGATCGTAGTGGCCTAAGAGGTGGACATAACAGTAAGATCAACACAGACTGCAACAGTAAATATCCACTACGGACAGCAGTTCTTGTAAAGTCACATGAGAGCAGTAGAGAACCATATTATTTATAAAACCTCTTCTCTTCTTTCAAAGGGAAAGAGTTATCGCCTCTTTAAGTCTTTCATATATAAGAGCTTAGTCCTGCCTCTTTGTACAGTGTGTTTTCAAAAGTTGCAGGAAGGAGATTACCTTGCTCTAACAGCCGAATCTAGAAACTTCTGTATTTCCTCAAGATCATACACCCAGTGTATGAGTTAGCCCGAACAAAATGGCCCGTAAGATAATTTGGGCCTATGGACAATCCAGAAATAATATGCCCAACGATTTAGCCCAATTAACTAAATCGGATCGCCATTAGGTTAAGCCCAATAAGAAGAACAGGTAGAGACAGTCCATAAGTGGCACCTAAATCTATAACAGGCACCATGATTTCCTCATAAATTCAGATTGGGAGGAGTCCAAGTGGGACACAAGCGTGCAAAAGAGGAAGCGTATAGACGTCCTCCACATTTCTATCAGTCCTCAACACCATCTGATTATGATGAGGCTTAGTATCAAAGTAGGGAATTCATCAACCTATAGAAGATCTAAGTATGAAGAGCATACCCAACAGTCTAGAGTTGATAAGTTCGTAGCTGAGTGATTGGGAGGCCTTATGGGGGGCCATCTGACTATAGATGTAGAGGAGATCACTCTGCAGAGAATAGACCCCATCCTAGAATATTTCTAGACCCCCCTAACTTATCCTCATAATATTCGAATAAGGTCAGTCAAAACAAAAGATTGGTCAATGGGTCATTTTTTCAATTGGTTCCAAATCAGATACATAACGAAATTGGATATTAAAAATTTTTAGGTTTGAGAACTCTATTTTTGATAATTTTTGGTATGGAGTATATCACTAAGTGACCGTAAATTTTCTTAATTACTTTCTAGAATTATGTACTACGACTAAACGGTGGGTTTTTAAAACAAAAGTATTTCTAATTAAATTTGGGGATTTATAGAAAATTATGTAGTGTACAACTGTTAAATATTCAAAATTAGTATTAATACAGTAACTTTGAATCGACCATATGTACTAAAGTAAATGAAGTATATAGTAGCATTGAGTTGTTTAACTATGGAAAGTTGGAAACATTGAAACCTACCGAGAGCAATTCAATAGTAATACTATTTCTACTTTTCTGATTTGTGCCCGCTTTTCATTTACATCCGTTTTTCACTTTTCTAATGTTACCCACTTTTACTTTATTTCTTTTATGATATTCTTCTTATATTTATTTTTTATATCAACACAAACCTCACCTTATAGGCCATATTATATGTAATAATTTTCGTTTTATCTATCTATTTGTCTGTGTCTGTCTATTTATCTATCTATATATCTTCTAAATGTAAATCTACAGACATATGTGGTCCCTATTTATATTTTTCCTTAATTCTTGTTATAATAGTTGAGTAGTATTCAAAAAACCTACAAAAGAAAAAGAAATTGAAAAAAAATTATAAATTCAATATAGAGGGCACAATGATCATTTTCATACAAAAAATGAGGACGATTTTGTGAGCTAATTTAGAAATTGGGAGTACTCCGTAATTGTTTTACTTAGGTGTGGGGAAACGAAGGGGATAATTTTTTTCAATAAAGAGAATACTAAGTGACGTCTGTCTTAACGTTATTTTAAGCCACGTGGAATTAGAAGCAGAGGTCTCACCCTTTTAAAAAAGTTTCTTCGGAGCAGAGGTAGACTATATTCAAAGTCTAAAAAAGAATAGAGAGTGGATGTTTACTAAAAGTAAACGAAAGACTTGAAGAAAATGGGATTGCGTCTTCAACTTTAAAGCCAAAAAAACACCAGAAATCCAAGGACAAAAGAACCAAACCACATGATGCAACCAAAACGACAAAAGAACCATGGAACCAAAAAGCTCATTAATTCATCTGTTCATTCTTCTGTCAATTTTCATCCTTTATTTTGGGGAATTTTCTGCCTTTGTCTCTCTAAACTACCCTTCTTATAAATACTAGCTTTCACTATATATAAATTATTTGTCATCATATAATTTTATTTTTTTTAATTTAGCCTCAATGCATATTTTAATAGAACATTTTTGAGAAAAAATTATGAAATAAAAATGAATATATACCAAAGTAATGACAAACGTAAAAGTAAAAATGTTGTATTTTATTATTACAAGCCAAGAAGATAAAGATGAGGCAGAATTTGTGAGACCAAGGACAAAGTTGAAAATAGGAGAGAAAGTTGGTATTGTATATTTAACCTTTTAATCTAAATTTTTTATTCTTTTTTATATATAGTATAGATTGTATGTGGTCTTCAAGTTTAGAAGATATTAACTTTTATATATGTCAGCACCTTAATTTGACTATTGATTTATTTGATTCTAATCTTGAGAATTTAGAAGATATTTGATAACTTCAAAATAGACATCAAGATTACCCCTACAAAATAATGCATAGCAACGTTTATTTTTTTTTTATTTTATTTAAAAGATTATGATGAAAATCACTCCTCAAAGAAGTATAAAGATGGTTATACTATACATTCCTCCGGAGTAAAATTTATCAAAAATCAAAAAATTTATAGTGTTATAACATATTTAAGACGATGTTTTCATTTTTTTCCTATTATTTGTTAATTTTTTTATGCAACATGGGCCTAAATCTTGTGGTTTATTAGTTACAATTTATTGGCAAAGATATAAACTAGTCTAGCGTTTACAGTTTTACATCCATATTAACATTATTAAAAAGTCACATTAATAATATGCCATGTCATCTATCAAATAGCAAATACTCTCTCGAGCAAAGATTCCAACATGGACCAACGAGTTAAGGATAAAAAAAGTATTATCATCTTTTGCTATTTTTATTTACACTTTCTTATTCTATTTAAATATCTTTAAGTTGGATCAAATGAATGTTTATTCATCCTATTATATATTTTCAATTAATTTAAAAACTATTTTCACATGTCCACTATCTAGTGAATGTAAATAATATAAATATTTATAAAAATAATTTAAGAATGTTTAATTTTATGGTTTCAAAAGTTTCACCTCCATTTTTCATAGATAATGCAATAACACATAAGATAAATATACTTTTATTCCATTTATTAAATCATAGTTGTAAATTTTTTTTTTTTTGATAAACCGAAGTAGCAAACAAGGTATTGAGTGTGGTTCTCAAATATAGAGAACAAAAAAAATATTGATCCTAAAACTCAAAAAGATGAACCAAATAGGGTAGCATATTGATCTTGTTTAATTAAAAAAAAAACACTTATAAGATATTAAAATTATCAAAAAAATAATAAAATTCAAATTTACTTTTCTAATTAAACTCTACATACAATGTCATATTTAAAACAACAATTCGGGGCGTCATCCAACTTACACACGAGTCTATAAAATGTAGGCTCTAAATACTTCAATAGAGGGAAATAATTACAATTTACTCTATCAGTCTCCCAAAAAAAGTAACTTTTTAAAACACAATGGAAATTTTTTAGGGAGACAACCCAAATATGGAAAATATTTAAGAAAATAGGTCAATTTTTTATGATAACCCAAAATAAAAAATAGGGCGATTTTATTCAAAACATAATTATAATGATTCATATTCAATACTCTCTCCATTCGTTTATATTATTCTATTTTTATTTACAGAGTTAAAACTTATTTTGTTGGTTGAAAGCATTTCAATGTAAAAGTGTCAATTTTCGTATATTTTATTATCTTACTGAATCGAACATAGACGACGAATTGTTTTTCCAGATGTCAAAAAAAAAAAGACGACGAACGTAAAATGTAGCGTATTACTGAGGAACGGAGCGACGACAGGAACCGAGGAAAAAGGAAAAGAAAAAAAAAAAACCAACGGTAGGAAAAGGAATAAATGGGTAAAGCATCCAGAATGTGAAGGGTTGGTCCCTCTCTGAGTCCCTCACTGTGTCAAAGTATCAAGTGTTTCAACTTTGAGACGAGGCGCCATCTTTGCTCTTTGCTGCGCTGTTCAGTTCCCTCTGCATCCTTCCCGCATTTATTGCTATACCGCATTGTCGTACTCATTACGCTCACCTTTCTTACTCCATTCCGCACCTCTCAGCTCCCTTTCCTAATCTTATCGCTTTTCACTCTCTTCTTATTCGAATTTCTCCATTCCCTTGGTTTTTTTTCAGGTCAAGTGTTATCAAATATATTGAATTAATTTTGCTAACATTTGCGTTTTAAAGTGAATTTTGGCTCAGATGTGAGAGAGATTTGCGTTAGTTTGGTTATTAATTGTGTATAAATTGATTAGCTTTGAAGTAGACGAAGCGTAGATTTGAGCAAAATATTTTTAAAAATTTGATGTTAGTTTTTCAATTATTTGTATTCGGTGATGAATTTAAGCTCAGTAGTTAGTGTGATTTGCGTTTCTTTGCCCAATATTTGTGTATGAATTAATCACCTTTGGAATTAGCGAAACCGTATATTTGAGCAGAAAAAATTATACGCGTTGTATCATATAAGCTCAGTAGAGAGTGTAATTTGTTACTTAGGCTAATATTTGTGTTTGAATTAGTTAGGTTTGGGAAAACTAAGATTTAACCTAGAAATTTGTACGAATTTGATAATTGAGTTTGGCTTAAAGTTCAGATATGAGCGAGAATTGTGTGCTTTAGGTGTGTTTTGGTAGGAAATGAAGTGTTAGTAGAAATACGAGGATTTATTGAATTTGGAGGGAAGGAAGGATGAAGAAGTACAGGCAAGTGAGTCCAGAAAGGGCAAAAGTGTGGAAGGAGAGGTCGCCTAAGTACGTGCAGAATCGCAGAGTGCCAGTTGTTTATTATTTGTGTCGAAATCGGCAGCTTGAACACCCTCATTTTATTGAAGTTCCCATCTCCTCTCCCGAGGGTCTCTACTTGAGAGGTACAGCTGTTTAATTACAGACGAATCTGAGTGAGAAAGTTGATGCTATGGAAACATGATTGTTAATGTACTTTGGTTGTTGTTTGCGTTTGGTTTGCAGATGTGATCGAAAGGCTTAATGTTTTGAGAGGGAGGGGCATGGCGTCGCTGTATTCGTGGTCTTCTAAAAGGTGGTAATACATTTATCACTTATGCACCTGTTGCTTGTCTGAAAAACTAACTAAAGGAAGAGCTAAATGTTTAGATAGGAAAAAGATATGTGATGTATCGGTTTAATTGGAGGCTTTGGAGCTCATATATGTGCGACTTTAGCTCGCAGAATTGTGTGGCTTTTTGGAAACTTAGATGAACTAATTGAATTTTCGGCGTTTTTGCTGGCTTTATATTAGGTTGAGCTTCAAGGAAGTCTCTTTTATCACTGTTTCGATTCTTTGTTCTCTTTTTACGAATTGTGTTATTACATCATTTAACATGTAAAAATCTTTCTCTTAATTGGTGTTTTCAATGATAATGTACTTTAACTCCTCAGGAGTTACTGAATTACTATAAAAATTTGTTTCAAAAGAACAATATGAGATGTAAGAATAAAAGATTTGAGGTATTTTTTTGATTGAAAAGTTTGAATAAGAATGCCTTCTCTCCTTGCTAAATGGAGCATTGTCATTGTATTTGCTTCTGAAGGGAGTATGTATGTGTGCTTACATTTCTTTTGCCGTTGAAGAGAATTATACTTCGTAGAACTCGTAGCATATAGTAAGCAACGTTTGGGCGTCATCTTGAGCATAGTTGTTCCTGAATTTTGGATTCTTCGCTTTATTTCTTAAACCAACACAGAAGCTACAAGAGCGGGTTTGTGTGGCATGATCTTTGTGAAGATGATCTCATACTTCCAGCACATGGAGATGAGTATATTCTCAAGGGTTCTGAGATTATTGAAGATTCTAATTCAGGTAATATTTCTCTAAAAATTGACCAGTAGCTTATGAAAAGATGTGGAGATATAAAACTAGAGAGTTTTGGCTCATCGTTTTCACAAATGATTGAAATTTAGGGATTGAGATTTATATATTCATGGATGGAGCATTGGTGCTCCAAAGATATTGAAATATTCTGGATTGTGCATGAATTATTTGCATTCCAGATGGACATGTGTGTTGTCAGGTTTGAGACAACATATATTTTGGCATCAGCTACTAATTACAGTAATAGTAATGAACGTTGGTGAACTTAATTTTGCAGATCGTTTCAGCCCAGCAGCGGTATACAGGATGCACAACTTAAAACAATTGCCTGAACCACCTACTTGTAGAAGCCTTGAGGATACATCCCCTTCCATGAGCACGGATGGCAAGAGTACGGATGACAAAGAGACAAACCATCCTCGTGAAGACGAGATTTCTTCTCCATCTCAACGTTCAGGTTCCTCAGCTGTTTCCCCTGAGTCAAGAGCTGGAAGCCATTCTTCATGGGGTGCTTCCTTAAGTCTTATAGAATACAAAGTACCCAAGAATGAAGGTGCCACTGATGCTTCCACTCAGACAGAGGAAAATATGAGATTAGTTCAACAGAAAGAAACTTGTACTCGAGGTGTATCTACGGAGGATGGGACCTTAGATGGTGAGCACCGTAAGAACACCCAGACTCATGCTGATAATACAAAACAGAATTCAGAGACATGTGGGACTTCTGTTTCACCTCCAACTTCCTCAAGTGCATCTTCATTTGGTGGGAAGGCTGAAACATTGGAGTCTTTAATTAGGTCTGATTTGAGTAAGATTAATAGCTTCAGAAGATTCGAAGAGGAAGACTTGCACATGCCATCCAGCAACAAAATGAAAACATCTAGTATGTTGATGCAGCTGATTTCTTGTGGGTCAATATCAGTGAAAGATCATAGTTTTGGGTTGATACCTATCTACAGATCGAGATTTTCTGATTCCAAATTTCCCTCCCCACTATACTCCACTTCGGTGATGTTAGGAGATCTTGATTCCTTGTCAGACAACTCTAGATTAATGGGTCTCAGATTGGAAGATAAAGAGTACTTCAGTGGAAGCTTGGTTGAGACTAAAATGCCAAAAGAACAAGGGAACGAGTGTACTCTCACACGGTCTTCTTCATATAATGCTGACAGGTAATAAGCCTATCACTCTGTTTGCACGTCTATGCACCTTGCAATATGTAGATGCTAGGTACTAAGATGTTCCGTTTTCTCATTCTAAAATTTTGCATTTTGTGATTGCTTCTGAGCTAACGTACCTGTAAGTTTGTAATTTCTTGTTTTATAATCATGCTTAGAGGATGAAGGGCCTTTTTGCTAGTAAAATGTTTATGTCTGGGCTTGGAGATTAGTATTCGTGCAAAATAAGAATGGTAAAATGGAATCCTGAACCTTTGAAGATCATGAGAAATGAAGAAAGATTGAGCGCTACTGGATCCAAATGCAGTTGGGATTTATAATGCTTTTATTCCCTCATTTTCTTTCTGTTCTCCTTTGTACATTTTGAGTAAGTTTGCTAAAGAAAAGAAATCTATGAAGTAGTTCCAGATAGTGGAAAGAGCTGTTTCACCGATTTTCACTGTTGGTTAGAAAGAAAAAACGAATTATACAATCCATTAGAACAAAGTCTCTAAGGTACAACTAGATATGAACGGTTGGTTAAACCTTTTAATGGAAACAGCTACAATGTCAGCTGTTAGATTGAATTTGCGTTTGCTTATTGTTGTTTGTGTTTTATATTTTGTTGCTTATTCTTATATTTGCCTACATTGTGAACAGCAATTAGATCATGTTAGTGAATATGTAGTGTTGTGCTAAAATGATAACATTTAAAGGTTCATTCAGATCTTCCAAGATACTGGACTCAGTTGATAACAATGGAGATGCAATGGCCACCTCCACAAAGACTAAATGCATTCCAAGGTCCATCAAAACCTCTCTAAGCAAGCCAAGAAGCAAATCATTGAGATCGCCCATTTCAGATAAATCTAGGGTGTCCTCTGACGGAGGCCATGAATCACAACCCATATCTCATGATATGTCAGATGTTGGCAGTAAAAGGATATCCGAGCCTTCCTCTGGGAAAATTCCGTCAACGAGAGTAAATTCCTTCAGAGAAGAGAAGATCATCAAAACAGAAGAAAGTTAAGTCTTTACTCTTACCCATTATTTCTAAGTATACTTGATCAGATTTTCCTGTTGCCTGAAATTCTGCTTGATACTATTCTAACAGGCTGGCTTCAGGAGCGCGAGTTATAATTCAATCCAAAGAAAGCTAATGTGTTCCTGCTGTAAGTTTTTGCCTTCCCGGATAATCAAATTAATTTCACTTTAATTTGAAGGGCAGCCAATTAGAAGATTCTGTAGAAATGAGAAAAGGGAGGGAAATTTTAGCCAAAAAAAATCCTTGGATTGGTGTGTTAAGGCACAGTTAAGGTGGTCCAACTGCTTTGGCGTACATATCTGTCTTTTTATTGTTAGGTGTCTCGATGATGTAAGAGTACTATAGTTGTGCAGTGAAAGTACCCTTCCTATTTCTCTGCAGTTGCTGTCCTGTGTGCTGTCTCACCACTAATATTTAGGTAGTTAGAGCAAAAAGTATGGGCACCCAGCATCTTGTTCATTTGTTAAATTCTTTTGTCAAAAGAAAGAGATTTTTGTTTCTTCCTCTGAATCGTCTCTCATAAACTTTATGGCAAATATGTCGAACTGGACTTGTTTACTCATCTCAGATATGGGCCCCTATGACATATGGCCATATGGGGTATGTGGGTATGTGGGCTGTATGGTCTGTCTATGCATCAGAATTCAGAAACACCCATTTGCCCTTAGTTGAACGTAATTCTGGATCAAACTGTGTAATTGAAATCCAAAATCTCCTACTTTATATGAGGTTAACCTTACAATGAGCTAGTGTCTGAATTGATCATTATGCTGAGGGGTGACTCTTCTGAGTCTTCTCTACAAGACTATAGATATCAAGGTTTTCCACATGTAAGACTTGCTGAAGCTTATGATTGAATTATGGGTCAATGTCAAAATGCCAGAATTGTAGTGCTTGACCTATCCAAAAGATGAGCAAATGGTGACATTAAATTTGGTTGCTGGGATCTCAAAATGTTGTTGCATGGAAATCATAATGCAGCCAATTATTTGATGAAAGGTCTACATTGTGATGTATACGTAGCAGATGGTAACAAATACGAGTACAGATTGTTGGCCTACATGTTGCAGGAAGTCATTCTACTGGTTGACACGACCCACATGTCTAGGTCAGTGGTCATCGGTCCTTGGTCCTTGGTCCTTGGTCCTTGGTTCTTAGTCCTCGTATTGGCACCCCCATGACCCAATGCTGCATTTAACATGTTTCAGTATTTTTGTTTGTTTGTTTGTAATAATCTGTACTCTACTTTGTGCTTTATTTGATGCAATGTTAAGCTGGGTTGAAGATTAATTAATAGACGCGTGATATATGTTATTATTTTGTCTCTTTATTACGAAATAATCCATCCCATTTTATTGCATAATTGTTATAAATGGGACTAAACCATCAAAATTGAACCTTGACATATGGATTCACCAATCACCGCTGATTTCATTTGCAATGGCGGAAATATATTATTGATAACTTTGTGTACTCTGTAAGCTTCAATGGGCAAGTGACCAATACATTGATGAACATTTTTTTACATTTTACCAGCAACATAGTTACTTTGTTTAATTTACCGGTTTTGTTATTGTAATGTAATTCTTATAGAGTTGCAAAAGAATCTCAAAATGTCGAAAGTTTAAGAGAATTGAGGACCATGGTTCAGGACTCGAGGCATTGTGCAGTGCCAAAATTACTGGAACAAGGGGTGAACGTCAAGCATAGCTCGTAGTTCCTTCACAAAGACATTCATTGCCCCAGGAGGCGAGGAAATTGGCACCATAATCATGTTCTCCTTCCTATTTCTTAAAGCTAGTTAAGAAGCTTGCGTCTGGCACTGACCCATTACTTGCTTGTCCTCCGTAAACAGGCTTTCCACAAACCCTAAATGCCGTATATTTGACACCACATATGTTTGACGCATGGAGAATTCTGGCCTATCTTTGGAGACCATACAGTTCACTATAGACCTCATGTATTCCTCATTGACTTCATTTTTTATGTTTCTTATTAGCTCCAAAGTATATGCTATATTGTTCTTGCGTATGTCCCCTGCCCTAGCGCATGCTGCCAGGAATACATAGGCATTTCCCTAATATCCCTTAGCAAGCGGTGGATTAAACTTGGTCCTTTTTTTGACTGCAAAGACTAGATGAACCTCCTCTCTAGGGTCAGGTCCAAGTGCCATGGTGCGACAGCGCCAAAGTGAAGCGCTAATGATGTCAAAGCGCAAATGAGCAAGGGAGAGTCATGCATTCCATCAGTTCTAGGGAAGTCAAGAAGCAACTCCTCCAAAGGGAATGGAGGATGAATTTCACCTCCGAAATCCTCAAGTGTGGCATCGGCCTCGGCCTCAATAAAGGGCACACCCTCGCCGGTGCAGTCAACAATGAGCTTCCTCTTTGGGCCTTCTACCAGCCGGCCAGCGTAGGGGTAATAAAACACAGGAGCCTTAGCCAAAGCATCCTTGACAACCTTCACTAGATCCTTCCCCTCCATGGAGGATGCAGCTCGGTAAACCATTATGCCTGGCATATAGAATCGGAGACCCTCTTGGTCGACAATGTCCGAGAGTGGTTTTAGCCCTCATGGCGTTGGCTATGTGGGGCACAATGTTAGAGATAAAAACTCACATTTGAGTTGGAATCAATTGTCTCACATTGATTAAATAAGTGAAAGTTAAACACTTTATAAGGTTAAGGGACAACTCCTCCTATTGTCATGTGGTTTTAGGATAGAATCCTCTTGAACCTAATAATAGATTGATCGAGAATTATGAACTTTTGTTGTTGTAGGATATATGCGCAAATAAGATCCTGCACCCGGGTGCACAATGCCCATCGTGCAGCCGGTGTAAAACGCACAACATTTAACATAAAACGCAAGTGTCACAGATCATGGGAATTGAGTGAATATTTTACTTGCTGATTGGGAAAAGCAAACGTCTTGGTAATTGGGAAAAACAAGTTTTTTTTTGTAGATGTTCACTGTAGCACGTACTGTACAATGAGACAAATGCTGACCAATGCAGATGTTCACAATTAAAAATCTGTTTTTGCGTCAGGAATCGTGTTGAAAGCTGAACAAAAATAATGCAAGGAAAATTCATACATTACATGAATGAACATCCTATATAAAACTACTGAACATTAAGATTTAATAGTGAAATTAAATAGATGTTCAATGAAATTAAGTAGATGTTCAGTAAAATTGAATAGATGTCTCATTGTACAATATGTGCCACAGTGAATATCTGCAAAAAAAAAAAAAAAAACTTTTGTTTTTCCCAATTACCAAGACTTTCGCTTTTCCCAATTAGCAAGTAAAATATTCACTCAATGCCCCTGATTCGTGACACTTGCGTTTTATGTTAAATGTTGTGCGTTTTACACCGACTGCACGATGCGCATCGTGCACCCGGGTGTAGGGTGCATACGCTGGGATATATGCATGTGTTCCTTCTATTTATAATCTTATAAAGCATTCATGCTGGCATAAGTGTCCGGCGCTTTGTTTACTGGATGAGGTAGATGCATGAATTAGATTGAAGTTGGCCTTAGTCCTAGAGTTTCAGATAGTGGTGGCCACGGGGCCGGTCCGGTCGGGCTGGGCCGGGCCTGGCACCGGGCCGGGCTGGGGGGGTGCGGACCGGGTTCGGACCGGTCAGGGGGGCGGGCCGGTCCGAACCGGGCTGGGGTCGGGAGTATCTGATTCGTAACCGAATCGAAAACGAATCACGAACCGAATCGAACCGAATCCGAACCGAATCACGAACCGAATCGAACCGAATCGTGAACGAATCGAACCGAACCGTGACCGAATCGAACCGAATCTTGACCGAATCGAACCGAATCTTGACCGAATCGAACCGAATCACAAAACGAATCGAACCGAATTACATATATTTTTTTTAAAAAAAAATTTTTTTTTTTTTTAATTAAGTATTATTAAACTAATTACGTATATTTACCGAATTTCATATTTACGCATTAGAAAATCTAAAATATTTCAAATAAATGAACTAATTCACTTTTTAGAAAATCAACTAAAATATATTTCATATTTTATATTTTAAATTTAATTTCATATTTCATGTACTAAAATCTGTAAACTAAAATCAAAATTTCATATTTCATATTTCATATACTAAAATAAGTAAACTAAATCATATTTCATATTAAGGGCTTGCACTTAATTTAGAAAATCAAAATTTAATTCAATAATTAAATATTGATTTTCAGAATTAAGTTGCCTACGTATCCCGAAGGAATCAAAGCCCACGTAGTTCTGGTACGTACCTGTAGGGGTGCTTGTGTGGTTGTGCTTAGCCTAATCAGGGACAGACCCCGAACCTCCTTCACCTCCTGGGTTGTCGCTTGATTCGCTTGTGTCCATCGTCATCCAAGGATCGTCTTCGTCGTTGTCCTCCTCCCTCAATCCTTGGGTCCTCCGCTCCGCCTGATCCCAATCTTTCTTACAAACGCATATTTCTATGCTTTCGGGAGATAAGCGGGATCTCTTCTCGTCAAGAACACGTCTACCTGCACTAAAAGCAGACTCGGAAGCAATAGATGAGGCGGGAATTGCAAGGATATCCTTTGCAATTCTCGCCAAAATGGGAAATTGCTTTTCGTGCTCACGCCACCACTTAATAATTGAAAAATTAGCATCGGTTTCATATTGGTAAGAAAGATATTCATTAATAACATAAAGTGAAGAAGAAGAAGAAACCGATGTTTTTGGTTTTTTTAAAATTCTACCAAGTATTAGCTGCCATCGCGTAGCAGAACTTCCACTAGAAGAAGATACATTTTCGGACGTTGTATAAAAAGAAGCATAATGATCATATATACTAGCTAAAACATTTTTACATTTTTCTATATATGCATTGACATCGTATTGTAAACTTAAAGCGTTATAATAAAATTCTAAACAGTTTTCTAAACCTACAGTCTTGACCCCGGGATCAAGAATAGAAGCTATACCATATATGACGGGAAATTCACTAAAGTAGTTATACCATTTATTAAGCATACTAGTAATTACACTACTAATTTGAAGAATGTTGAAATGCTCGGTAAGAGTGCTAACTATGGTAACACACTCTAATATAACTAAATGGATGTTAGGGTCGTAAACGTAAGAGAAAATTTTGGTTGCGTGGTCAAAAGCTGCTAAAATGTCACGGATGTAAATTGCGGTATTCCAATGGAAATCAGTAATAAGTTCATCGGGACTCGCTCGGGTTTCGTTATAAATAATTGTCAAAATCTCACGGTATTTAATGGCTTCTTTTAACAATTTATATGTGGAGTTCCAACGGGTCGGTGTATCTAAACTCCATTGCTTCTTCCTAAGGCCTCTTTCCTTACACAAGGCCATGTACTTCCTCCTAACCGAGGCCGTAATCCTAATCCATTTAATTACACTCCTAATAGGGTTAAGCAAGTCAGTTAACTCAGCTAAACCTTCTTGAACCGAGAGGTTCATAATATGTGCACAACAACGAACATGTAATAGTTCTCCACTGTTTATCAACTTTAAGCTTGGTTCGGATATCAAATAATCTATACATTTTGTATTCGCTGAAGCATTATCTAATGAAAGGGAAAAAACTTTATCAAGTAAATGAAAGGTTTTAAGACAGTCTATTATCCTTACCTTAAGGTTGTATCCGGTATGTCTCTCCTCCATAGCTTGAAAACAAATGATTCGTTTTTGAATATACCACTCATCATCAATCCAATGGGCGGTTACACAAAGAAAAGGTTCACCAAAACAAGAGGTCCATGTATCACTAGTTAGGCTAACACGACCGTTAAAAGTGCGAAACATTTCTATTAAACTACTTCTATATTTATAATAAGCAGTTTGGGTATGGCGTTTAAGCGTGTTCCTAGGGACACGTCTATAAGCAGGTTGTAAAGTGGTTCTAGTGAAATGCTCAAAGTTTAGACTCTCACCATAGCTAAAAGGTAATTCGTCAGCAATGACAAAATTAGCCATTTCAACAATCATTTTATCTCGATTATACATAAAAGGCATACCTCCTCCGGGCATGGAACCCATATACCCGTGTAGTTGTGTCTGAGTTGAAGATTCAGCTGCTCCTGCAGATTCAGTTGGATCGAGGTTTATTCCGTGTACACCGGTCAAGTGACGGGATAAGGTCCCCGTCCCATAACCGGTCTTCCATGAATAAGCGGCTATTGGCTTCTTTCCTAATTGCTTGCATATCAAGCAATAGCACATGTATTTCCTCCCTTTGGAAGAAGCATCGGTCAGTAGGACCTTCTCAAAATATGGCCATACTTTGGAAGGTTTCTTTCTACATTGAGTAGACTCAGGTACTCCTTCATCACCATCACCATCACCATCATCACCACCTTCACCTTCACAAGTTAATTAACTAATTAATTAACATAATCAACCAAATATATCATAACTAATCAATTAACATAATCAACCAAATATATCATAACTAATCAATTAACATAATCAACCAAATAATCAAGAACTTAATCTAACATAATCAAATAATCAAATAATCTAACATCAAGAACTTAATCTAACATAATCAAATAATCTAACATTCATTAATTAGAAGTTTAAGAGTTACCTTGTGGAGTAGAAGAAGGAGGACGCATCTGAGAAGTTGGAGTTTCCGGAATTTGAGGAATTTGAGTACCCGGAGTACCGAAAAGTTGTTGCTCCAAGTTTTGAGCAAAATCCGCAGTATCATCGAAAGAACTGCTTACACTGAATCTACCTCTTGAATCCATTTTCTTTTAGGATTTGAAGTAATAAACAACTAAATTAAGAATAATAAACCAACTAATTAAGATAACTAATGAAGATTAAGAGAGTAATTAAGAAGATTAGTACTAATAATTAAGCTAATTGTAATTAGTAAAGATTGAGAGATTGAAAGATTGAGAGAGATTTTGGTGAGGATGGAAACCGAATTGGTGAAGGTTTTATAGGGCAAATCACAACGGCTAGTTTAACGGCTAGTTTTAGGCGGGCTTAGGCGGGCCGGGCCGGTCCGAATTGGTGGGCCGAATCGAACCGAATACGGGGCCGAACCGAATTTTTTCACGAACCGAATCGAAACGGGTTAGGGTTGGAAAATCGGGATTCGAAATCGGCCCATGATATGTACGGGCCGAACCGGGCTTGGCCCGGTTCGCTGGTGGGCCGGTTCGAGCCGGGCCGTGGACGGGCCGGGCTGGGGCTGGGCTGGGCTGAACCGGCCCACTGGCCATCTCTAGTTTCAGACCACATGATCTATACTAAGAGTTCAACTAAGTTGAAGTATCAACAAAAGCGGTGATGAAATTGGTGCATTGGTGCAAGGACATTTTTTTCAACCTTCGTTAAAAAATTAGAAAAGTAACTTCGTAGGCAAACTAATTTTAAAAATGAATCAGCCAACTTCAGGTGGCAATGACTTATCCTATGTTGTGTTGGACCGAAATGGATGGGATAAAGCAATTTTAACCTAAGCCAAATGGCAATGATTTTTGCCTAGGTAAAAATTGCAACTGCAACACAAAATCATCATTCACCGCAATTCGCCCCCAATTTCGCACAATGTTCCTTCTCCTTCCCCATTACCGACGCCTTGAAATTCACAGTACCTACGCTTTTTAGACTTAATTTGCGGCTCCATCCTGCTCTATATCGTTGGTGAAGAGATTTAGGTAAGTTTTCTTAATTTCTTTGATTTTTTCACTAAAATTTAGGGTTTGAAATTGTGATATATATGAATTAACTAGTATGTTAAATTAGGTAATGTGTATGAATTAGTATGTAAATTAGTAGAAATTGAATTATATTAGTATATGAATTAGTATGTATATTGGTAGGAATTGAATTAGGTAATGTATATGGATTAGTATGATTTTTGAATTAGTATGTATATTAGTAGGAATTAGATTGTATTAGTATATGAATTGGTTTGTTTATTAGTTGGAATAGAATTAGGTAATGTATATGAATTAATAGGAACTGAATTTGTATGAATTAGTATGGTTTTTGAAATAGTATGTACATTAGTAAAAATTGGATTGTGTTAGTATATGAATTGGTACGTGAATTAGGTCATGTATATGAATTAGTAGGAATTGAATAGGGTAATATATATGAATTAGTATGGTTTTTGAGTTAGTATGTTTATTACCAAGAATTTAATTATGTTAGTATATGAACTAGTATGTATATTAGTTGAAATTAAATTAGGTAATGTATATGAATTAGTATAGTTTTGAAATTTTTTTTTCTTTGGATCATGTTAATGTTGGCGATATTAGTGATGATTATGTTAATATTTGTATGAATTGATAATTAATGAAGATGAAATGATTTCGTTTAGCAATTATTAGTGGTTAAGTTACTGAAATATGTTGGTTAGTGATGACTAGTGGTTAAGTTGATAAAATGATGGTTAATTTGATAAATTGATATTGGTTAGTGATGATTAGTGGATAGTTTAACGAAATGATGTTGGTTTAGTTCATGAAATGATGTTGGTTAGTATTGTTGGTTTTTTATGAAATGATGTTGGTTAGTGATGATTAATATGAGATATGAAGTAAGTTTGAGTTAATTAGTATTGAACTAGTGTTAGGTTTGAACAGGTATTAAAATTGGCACTGTTGTATGGAACTATAGTTACTAATGTTATTAAATTGGGACTGTGGGGGAAAGTCATTGAACTGTTGTCATTGGAATTACTTTTGATGTGTAGACATTATGGATAGTTTAAAATATCCTTTTGTTTGTCGTTGGGGGTGGAATTCTTCTTAAAGCGAGTAATTTTGTTGAGTATATAGGGGAAAGTTGTACTATTATTTTGGCTTGTATGGATATTACTTTGAATCAGTTATTTGATATGGTCTATGATTTGTGTGGTTTAGATCGACCAGATAACTTGTCAGGAATTTTTTTTTCCTGGTGTGATATATTTTCATTCATTACTAATTATAGTTGACCTTATTTGATCACATAGATGCTTGGGGACCCGTATCTTGAGGTCATAAACCAGAACAAGTAGCATAACATTGCTCCACTTATCTGCTTCCACATAATGGAGAAGACTTGAAATCATAAGTGTTACCTATAAGCAAATATTTTAAATACATAGGATTAATTTTACAATTGGACTAATAGAAACATTGATGGAGATATCACACAGATTAAAATCATGTTGGCTCAAATGGAGAACGACAACTAGTTTTGAGGAATGAGCATATTAAGAAGATGGTTATTGTAGAGACAAGTACGTTGAGTTGAATGTGTATGAACAACTTGACTAACAAAATTATTTGGAATGTGGATAATTTGAAGTAAGTAGGAGTGGCTAATGTTGAGGATAAGATAAGATAGAATTGGGTACTATGATTTGGAAATGTGAAACGTTAGTAACTAAATCATCAATAAGGAAGGTGAAGGGTTGAAGTAATGGAAATCTCAAACGTAATCGATGAAAGTCAAAGATAACTTGGATAAAGGCCAGTAGTTAAAATAGACATGAATAAAATGGGTTTGTAGGAAGATGTGATACTAAATAAGAATGAATAGAGGAGGATTTTTGTGAATTACTTGCAATTGACTTTCAATTCATAAAGCCAACCTCCTCTGATTGGGATTAAGGTTTGACTTTTTTATTGCAGTGAAATCCTTTCTCATAAGAAAAGAAATAATGATTAAAGGCTCTTTCTAACAAATTGTCATTTTCTTAATAACTTTCCTTTAAAATATAATACATCATAAGTATAACCTTCCATGCAAAGGCAGATGTTCTCACCCTCTTCTAAATTCAGGGTCCACAGGGATGATGTGTGCGTTCTATTTAAAAAAAAATTGACGTATGAGGGCTTCAACCTTGTTATGACTTAAATGCTAAATTATTCTAGAATAGGTCTGGGTGTTTGAAGTAGACTCATGTGACAGCAAATGCTAACAATTTATACGAGAAAAAAAGAAGAAAGAACACAATGGCTTGCAGTGGTTCGGTCAATTTGACCTACATCTACCCCATGAGACTTTAAGCTTCCATTACTCTTTAATGTAGGAAAGTTTACAGTGGATGAACAAGATGAAGGCCTCTTGCACTTCATCCACATAATAAAAACTACAGTAATTGATGACCTGCTTAAAACAGCATAGCATGTTACGAATTTTTAAAAGTTAGGTAGATAGTGAGAAGCAGAAATATGCTAAACGAGGATCTGACTGAGATACTATCTACTTCAGTAACCAAGTATTTGCCAAACAGAGGTACAAAAAGGATAATACCCAAATCTACAACAAGCCATAAAAAATTTGCAAAGACAGGGAGAAAATCAGAGTGATGGTCCTCATGCTCAGATCGATGCAGGATTACGACTATGGTCTCCTCATTTTAGTATTGAGTGGAGGATCCTTGTATGACTGAACTTTCATGGTAGCCTTACGTTGTGGCCTTCCAATCGATGGTCTTTGTGCTCGTGTGCTTCTTGACGACTCTGATAGACACTCTTCATCTTCTGCTATATCTGAGTTTGATTTGCAACGTGAGAGATCCGTGGTCTGGTTAAGAGCATAGTTTGCCACTTTGATCTCAAACAAGTCATCTTGTTTCTCCGGGGACTTCAACCTCACTGATTGCCTTCTTAAGCAACGCCTGAACACACAATGTCACAATGTACAGATCAGATTTCAAATCCTCATAGATCAAAATTCTTCAATCACTTCACATTAACATGTCAGTTTTAAATGTAGTAGCAAGCATCATTTGCACTATTGTGCATGTAAAATGAATCATTTTGTTCCTTGTGACAATTTTTATACTTATGATAGCCACTTCCTCTATTATCTACAGTTATCATAATCATGACAGTACTGAAAATGCAGGCTCCGATGCTTTTTACCCAAGAAATCTTAGTACAATTTTCCAAAATTTTGCACGGTAATATCATTTTTACATTAATGCATTGATATGAAACTTAATATCCATTTTCCCATACACCTAGGATCGGTAGAGACATTCATTTTTTTTCATGGGTCAGACATAAAGCACTGTTGGTAATAGTGGTTTTACCCAGAGAGTAGCGGTTATAGTCTGTTCAATTTGAATTAAGAAGATGAAATACAAACTACAGTGCAATTTTGAAACCAACTAGTCTAGGCAATAGGCATCTGACTGACCTTTTGTTTTCAACCATCTCCCTAGCAACAGCTTGCTGAGACACTGTAGGTCCCATGGCTGCAACAGAGAGATATAAATGTGTAAACACAGAGAATAGATACTGGAACACTAGGACAAACATTCAAGAAGAACATAGATCTGAAGAAGCAAATTACATTGACTTCTAGCGGGGCGTTCTCTTTTCACTTTGGCTACTTTGTTCTTGTTGTAGTCATTGTCCTTCAGTGGTTGTTCCAAAGGTGCTGCTTCAGGTTTAGTTTTTCCTTGCTTTGCCAATGAACCAATATCAATTAGCAAACACACCATACATAGCAAAATGGTAATAAAAATACTCACACACAAGTTCACTGCCAACTCCCCCAGTACCTGTAAGCCATAGGTTTCACAGCTCATCTTTGTTTTTTCCTGGAGTTGAAAACAATCAGAAAGGGAACCATCAGCTTCCTGGTGTTTTACAGTGAGTAGAATGATTAAAACTCGGAAGAACAAACTATAGATCTAATCTGATTGAAAGTAAGAACAATAAGTTTAGCACAGAGCAGTTCAACCATTCAAATTACAACAAATTTTAAACCAAAGAATTAGTATATTAATCACCGAAGACTGTTGTGGTTTAAACTAGGTACCAAATATGAGGGTAATTACTATAACCTTAGCTTTTTATGAAATCAAATAGCAAAGACAAAATAGGAGAAAGAATGCACCTGTAGCTCAAGAGTAATTGCTTTAGACAAGGCCTCCTTGCTGAGAAGCTCATGTTGTAGGGTTTTCAACTGTATTACCAATCAGAATAATTAACTCATTCAAGATCTCTCCAACATGAAAACAAAAAAGATGGGATTTCATTCACAAATTCCATATAAGCAGTTAGATTTTCTTACTTACCCTATCCTTAGCCATGTTAAGTTCCTGCACACATAATCAAAACAAAATCAATACTCCCCTTCACTCAAAACCAACTTTACACTAATTTCTGCAAGAAAAGCAAGTTCCAACCGCCAATATCTGGGTATTGCTTTGAGCAAGATGCCAATTCTGAAGCTGTGTTCTCTTCAGGGTAACTCTCAGCTTCTGCAGCTCAACTCCATTCGACTCTATGATTTTGCTTTAACCATGCATTAAGGAAATTAAAAAAAAAAAAAAGTACTCCGTCTACTAGATAT
Organism: Dysphania ambrosioides; assembly: GCA_026401315.1. Taxonomy (NCBI): domain Eukaryota; kingdom Viridiplantae; phylum Streptophyta; class Magnoliopsida; order Caryophyllales; family Amaranthaceae; genus Dysphania; species Dysphania ambrosioides. The sequence goes on from CM048672.1 coordinate 2,799,365, forward strand.
CTACATCTTCAAGTGCTTGATTCCCCAAGTACTATTTAATCCAAATATTTCCTTCTTATAAATAACTTTTTTTTAATGTTTTTTACATTCATACTCAGGTATAGAACTTATTATTGATATCATTAACACTGGAAAGCAGAAAGCCGGTATCAAAAGAGAGTCCAGTCCCTACCTAGCTTGAAGATAAATTTTCTCAGATAAGAGAACTGACTCGTCTGTAGGATTGCTCGGAATTTGTTACTTTTCTTAATTTTCAAGATCAAAGTCGCTATTCACAATTGCAGATTTACTTAACGTAAAACAGGTACTCCTATTAGCGGCTATCAAATACCCAAAATTACTCCTCTCCAAACGGTGAAACAAACTAAAAACACTACTCGCAATAGCGGTTCTACAATTTTATGGTGGCTTATGTCTGGCCAAAGAAAAAAATTGGAATTTTTTTTACCGATTCTACATAAACACTAAAATTGATATTAAGTTTCATACCAAAGGTAAAAATGTAAAAATGATTTTAAAGTGCATTACTTTGGAAAATCGTTCCTTCTCATATTAGTAGACATTTACTCTACTAATCAATCAAACAAGACAACATGACACAATTCATGAACCCTAAAAATGCAATTCAAACAGAATTTTAAAGGAAGGATACTCTTTCTCTTCAATAAGCTTCAGCATCACAGCATTTTCCTGAACCACACAATCAAAACATATACTTGTCATTAAGCTTAAACATAAATGTTTGATTAAACAAATCCCATTTCCCTAAATCACAAAAATAAGCTAAATCCATCTCCCTAAATCACAAATATACGTTAAACCCATTTCCCCTGCAACAAATTCAACACCTGAAACGTTCATCAACTTGTGTAATCATCAAAATGTATACTAAACCCACTTCCCTTATCACAAATTCTACAAATAAATTGTTCATCAACTTTTATAAACTAGACCTAGTTCCCAAAAGTCCAAAATTCAAAATATAAAAATGCAAATGTAAGCTAAACTCAGTTCTTTAAATCAAAATTTCAAAGCATACCATGTTCCTAAACTTCCAAATTGATCTCAAATCATCAAACTGTAAACTAAATCAATAATCACAAACTTAAAATCATCTAAATGTAAACTAAACCCAGTTCCCAAAATCCCAAATTTAAAGCATCAAACTGTAAATGCAAGCTAAACCCAGTTCACAAAATCACAAATTCGAAGCATAACATGTTCCCAAAAATGCAAATTGAAACTAAACTTACTCCCCAAAATCGCAAACGCAAATCATCAAACTCCATCACTCAAATAAACCCTCAAAAAGGGGGGTAAAACCCACAACATTAGACGGCCAACCGACGTCAAAAACCCAAAACCGAACTATCAAACAAAAAAGAAGGAAAAGTGGGCAACCTGGAGGAGTTTATTCATATTAATTTTGGTTCCAGAGTCTTCTAGAGCAGGCAGAACATTCTCGTGGTTCGTGAAAGGGGACTTGTGTTGGGCATGCAAGTTTGTGATATCAGACAATCTCTTCCTCATTCTGCTGCCAAATGATGAGCTCTTTATCATCTTATCACCCTTCATCAATGAACAACTCCAACAAATTAGATGCAATTGAATCTGAAACAATGTAAAATTTAAGGGTTTTTGGTGCTAAAAAAGAGGGGAAATTGTGGGGGGTTTATAGTGAAAATTGTAGTGAGAGAAGCGCCAAGAAGTGAGGAAAATTACCCAGAATCTGGAGTTCAAAATAAAGGACGCGAGATTGCTGAAGATTGGGGCATGATTGGGGTCAAAAGACGGGGAATTTCTGTGTTTATGAGAGGTTGGTGATTGAGAATAAAGGTTTGAGAATCGAAGGAGATTCAAAGAAGTGGAGTGGGGTGTGATGTGGTGGGGGAAGAGACGAGAGGAAGCGTAAAGAGGGAAACTGCAACGATGAGCCGAAGCTCAGGTACGAGCCGAAAATTTGAAATTTTATTGGCGCCCGAGCCGCATTTTGATTTTGGTTGGATGCTAAGTTTGGGTTTAGGTCGGATTATTTGGCTACACTTGGCATAGTTACACTTATCAGTCATGTTTGGTTTGATGAGTAGTGAAAATTTCAAACAATTTCTCATTAGGCTACGTTTAGTTCTAAAAAAAACATTCAATGGAAAATAATTTCAAGAAAAAACAGTTTTCAACGAAAAGTATAGTTGTAAAATAAATTTTCCTTTATTTGGTTCATTGCAAGTAAAGTTTAAGATAAGGAAAATAGAAAGTTAAAGGAGAGGGTGAAAAGGAGAATGGTTAAAAAGATAAGTGAAAAAAATATAAATTTCCTCCTGTACAAAAGGAAAATATTTTTCACCAAGACTCTGATTGATTAAAACGTTTTCAATTGAAAATGGTTTTTTATGGAAAACTCATTTTGTCATTTCCCGAGAGAAAATCATTTGGGGAAAAAAAATATGCACACCTCTTTACAAACAAAACAAAGAAAATCATTTCCCTGAAGAGTGTTTCACATCAAACCAAACACTTCCATTGTAGAGATTACTTTATCAACCTTTCGAATGTTTGGGAACTGCATGGACATAAGTATGCATCTGGCAAACTGAAATATTCAAAATTGGAGCCATAAAATGTGCATAACATCGAATACGAGCCACAAGCAAACAACCCAAACTGTGAAAATGGGGCCTTAAGAAAGCAATAAAACATTGATTCTTCAATGCTATAGTGCAACTAAACTATCTTCTGCAGTTTTTCTTCCGTGAAGAGAGTCTCGAGCTAGAGAACTATCATCGGGCAGCCACTCCTCAGGAATAGAAATTACACCGAGAAGTGACAGCAACATAACTATACTACTCAAAATTTTGGACCTGGAAAAATAAGGAGATTAGCCTCTCCTTCTATGTTTGCCCGCTCATATACAATGAAGATTAAGGTAGTAACAATAGGACACATCTTTACATGTGTACACATTCATTCTTAATCACGGCAGACACGACTTTGCATCCGAGGCTGTTAGCATGCTCAGGCTTCGTCATTACCAGCACTGAAGATCTGATAACATTGACAAGTGAGAACTTTTATTGCGGGATTAAATGTAGGATGAGAAAAGAGTGGAATCAAATATAATCAAACACTTGCCTCAGCAAACACATCTTTAGAAAGCAATTTCTCAGCATTCTCCACAAGAGGTTTCTTTTGAGGGAACGAGCGTATTACTTTGGGTATTTGCTGCTCCATTGGACCTTCTGAATCCAGAACATTTTGGAGTTTCCGCTTCTTAAGACAGTTAAAAGAAAAATTTTAGTATGGTTTAAATAGCTACTGAGTAAATGCCAAGTAAAAAAATATATTTAAAAAATTGCATATAAGTTACGGCATACTTAGATAATCCATAAAACACTGTAACTACGGCTCCCCAAAATTGCATAACTAAATTAAAACTAGAATAACATAAACACAGCGGCTTGACCCGATTGGTGATAATACTAAGAGTGTTCAATAAACTCTACTCAACTAGCCGGTTCGACTCCTTTGGATTAGCTGAGGCCGAAACTAAGTCTAAAAGTACTATAGGAGCAGACAATTTCCCTCACTTTTGCATACCACAAGCTATGCACAACATTTTCTTGGTTACAAGTAATAACTTTAAGTGAGGAGAAAAGTAAGATGCATGGGCATTGGCTACAAAATTATTATAATTATAATCAATCAACTAGAGTAAGTGTTAAAGCTTGAGATATATAGCTGCTGAAAAAAGAGTGTTTCAAAGCATTCGAAGACAATAACAAAGCCCAAAAGAGGCTAGCAGAGTATAATTTCTAAATAAAAAAGACGACTATTTTCAATCATCACAGACCAAAAAGATTTAGATTACGATTGAAAAACTGTATAAACTGAACATGATACTAAGTTGGTCAGCATCCCAAATAATCTAAAACTGTATAAACTGAACATGATACTAAGTTTGGTCAGAATCCCAAATAATCCGAACTTGACATTTGGGAAGATTCTACCAAATATGAACAAAGGTGCAGCATTAGAACTTCATTAAAATTTACGAAGAATTGAATTAATATTCTAACAAGACATCATTAAATTTTTTAAAATAAAAACGGAAATGGTCAAGTAACTTCCATGGCAAGATAGATAACTATTCTGCATTACAGGTGTCATGGTAACATGATAATGGCAGCAACGACCAACCAAAGTCATATAGTTATCAGCCATTGTACTCTAATTCTTAAAAGCACTGGATTTGTAAGAGAATCTGATTTATATATGTAGACCTTTTTCAATTATTTGTGTTTTTCTTCTCAGTAAATTTTTACAAAGGATCATATCCAAGTATCTACATCCGCTTAAGGTATCAGATATGTGCTGGACACGATGAAAATTGAGAGTCAGACAAATAGAGGACTAACAAGTAGCTACCAGGTTTTGCTAGCTAAACTCATATCACTCTCACACTAAGCCCTATAGCATAATCCCACCATACTCCATTTGTTTACAAGCTACAACACCTACAAGTATTTACATGATGCAATTCAACCAACACAGTACCAAGGGCATTACAAAGTCAACATACCTTGACCATACGTTTTTCTATCTCACTCATAGCGTGAGCCTGATCCACTTTAGAACGATAAAAGTCTCCAAATTTATTCGCAGCAGATAATTCCATTCGCAACTTCTGTTCCCGAGTGGCATTCTTGCTTGCTACATCAACAGAAAAATGAACCATTAACACCAACAATACCAAACAATATGACCAAATATAAAGATATATATAATCCTTACTAGTCTCTTCAGTAAGATCATCCCACTTAAACTTGCTTAAATACTTGATGTTCCAAATATCATAGTAGAAGTGTGATCTCTTTTTCCCTCCTGATGACAATTAGATGTGGAACGAGAAGAAAATAAGACCATAATGAAAAGGAAAATGCAGTAATTTGGTAAGGTAAACACCTAATCAGTAATAGTGCATAAATAAAGGATCCACCTACTGAGAAAGATTATTAGTGATCCAAATATTGAGCAAGTGTCCAATATTATTGTCAAAATCTACATTCACAAGTGTTAGCTGCTTCATTTTTTGTCAATCTAAGGTACATTCTCCTCAAGCTTATTAAAAGAAAATTCGCAAAAATAAGTTGAGATGAACAGAGTCTTTAAGTTAAAATTAAAAAAAAAAAAAAAAAATCACAATACCAAACCTCATCTGACAATACAAAAATTATTCTAGACCCCCCCTTCTCACAGTTCTTTAACATACACAAACACACAAATCATTAAATGAAACAATCAAGATGCTACTCAATGAATCCTGGATTAGTTTGAACACTCGTCACTGCAAAGATTATAAAGGGACAAGTAGGGGGTGGGCTAATTTTTGTACTTAACGGGAAATTTGCGGGGGGGGGGGGGGGGGGGGGGGACACTTCATAAAATGTAAAATTGTAAACCACCTTTTAAAATCTACTTCGTCAAAAACCACCTTGTTTGTCCTAATTTCTTGGCCAAACACCACTTTTAAGCTAAAAAAAGAATCCAGTTAGATTTTCAGATGCATTTCATACAGCTTGAAATTGCAAATGAAGATCAGTTGTCATCATCATTTTGCCTGAATCAACAATATAATGAGATAAAGGAAGAAATCATTTTGTTCTAGTGAGGTACTGTGTTGCAAACAAAATAACTTGTAAGGTGGCTTTTGACAAAAACAATTTTAAAGGAGGTTTTGGCAAATTTTCCTTATGATGATTGAAAAATATGCAATTGGAGTTAGTTGGGGTGCTTGAATTGTTTTAATAGAATAATAGGTGTAAACTTGAGAAAGGAGGTATTGGGTCCTAACTGAGATGTATAAAAACAATACTTCATCCACAAAAATCCTTTTGTATTCTTATTAGAGATGTCAAAAAAAAATCTTACAATTACTTGCAATTGAAACTTAACCCTCCCAATACATTTGATGGAACGCCCTACTAAGGATTTGTTCTACTCAACTTATTTTGTTTGAACTTTACTTGAATTTATCTTAACTATAAAAGAACTCATTTTCTGATTTATCTGCAATTCATTGCAGCAAAACTTATTTTCAACAAAGAAAATTTATTTTTTACTGTAGCTGAACTTATTTTGTGGGAATTTATTTTAACTTATCTGAACTTATTTTGTTTGAAATAAGTCAAACACAAATCTCTCCCTCTCCCTCCTTATGTCGTGTGATGAGGGTTATCTAACCCACTAACTCTACATAATTAACTGTTCTTATTTCTCCCCCATCTACAAAAGGTCCTGCCTCTACTAAAATCTTTAAAATGTGTGCCCATACATAACATAAAGATTATTTGTGGACAATAGGAGTATAAATTCAGGAGACCTTGCCCAAAAAATTAGGGTTCAAACTATCTTCGGATCATGGAAAAAGGAAAGTGTCACAATTGATCTAGGATAGAGGTTGTTTTACAGTAAAATGATTGTGTCTGCTAAAGCATTACAAGCTTCATTGAAATGTTCCATTCCCCCCTCTGCCCTATCCACCCTCCCCCCATCTCCACCTTCCAAAAATTGAATTGAACCACAAGGGCCAACTGCAATAAACAGAATAAGAGGGGAGATAATAAGGGGGGAAATTGTTCTATTTAGAGTGGGGGCTTAACCATTACCCCATACATCATAAAGGCATCTCTCAGCCATCCTAGCTATAACATTCAGTAAATTTGACTCCTAGATCTTCAATCTAATTCCATCCAGCCATTACTGAAATGGTAGATGATCATGTCAATTAAATTCAAACAAGAGATTGCAGAATTATTCTCATCATCTGAGAAATTTAGACTCATGAACTGCTCATAACAGTACATCCCCCTCTTCCGTGAAAATTAGTGGTCTGGCCTGCAGAAAGGCTAAGTTTTCACAAAGTAAAGCAAAGACTCACAACACCATGAGTTGTTCTCCAATTAGACATGGAAAAGGCATAGGCACATTGTATGCTGGAGCATTAGGTCGACGAGGTACAAGCTGAGAGATTCTCTAATCATTTCATCTCGGGGATTCTGCTCAGCACAGAGGAACTCGCTTATAGCTCATCTTCCTTATTGCTCTCTGCATCTGGAATTAAGATACCTTTGCCATGCCTAGTTGGAGTACGAGTCATGGTGTTGTAAGTCTTTTTTGTACTTTGCGAGGACTTCGCCCAGCATATTTCAATTGAAATTCTCCCCTCATAACAATTTTCATGAGACTGCTCTCAGCAACTTATCATTTTCATGAAATGTGTGGGTTCTCTCTCTCTCCAAACAATTTTCCAAGCAGAGACACTAGAAAGTAAGAAGTAATAAGCATCTGCAAGAGAAGGTGAAGGAAAAGTGGAAGCCACAGAACATACCAATCTGTTCACCATTCAACATATTTGCAACCTTTTTTGCAATGCGTTTGTCTGCAAATTCAACCCACCTACACCAACCATGATCACATGTAAAATACAGCAGATGAGAAATGTTTTTCAAATGAGATAACAAAATGGGCTGCTGAATATTTCATTCACGGTCTGTATTTGGTTTGAACACTAAATTGAAATATTATGAGCATACAGACCCTTCAGAAAATTCTTGTCCTCGGAAACCTCCAGATCGTTTACGTCGCATTTGTGCTTCAGGATCTGCAAAAAACATATGATTTAGTCGCTAATCAACTTTGTGAACAAAAGCTCTACAAAATGCTTATAAATTTTCATGGGAAGAGAGTGGGAAATGACCATCACTCAGTTAATTCCACCATTTCCCATTCTTGTTAATATAAAATGACTTGCAGCCTATTTCACTATATAAAGTAGGAGGAAAAGGACAGAGAAAATTTATAAAGAGAGGGGAAAAAAAAAGAACCATAGAACTCAAAGTCAAAACCAACACGAACAAAAAGAACAAAGATGGAAGAGAGGTAAGGTAAAGACAACACATTTACAAGCAAGTGTACAAACACCCACTGAATATCAGTTAAGTTAGTGATTTAAGGAATATCTTTGAGCAGATGTACGAGTCCCAGTCAATTTTAAAATTTTCACATAAAGAAAAAGGTCATCAAAACTCTGGAGGATGTTTGCCAAGAGATGCGTGATAAAACTTAAATAGGTATTACAAAACAGGATTTACATCATAGTGTTCAAATTTAGTGGCATCTGTGCAATAGTGTTATTTTTTGGAACTTGGCGGGTGATCATTGTCTTTTTTTCATGAGAGCTTAGGTTTGTGGATTTGTATGATAAAAAGTGTTCTCTTTTGGAGAGTTCTGTAAAAAACACAAAACCTCAAAGGGGTTGATTGGTGTTTAAGGTATTCAAGGCAGAAGAGGATTTCAAAGGAGTTTATTCCGAGTGTCCTCAAGCAAGAAATAAGTCAAAAAATATGAACTTTCCAACAATCACCTATTAAATTTTCGAAATTGACAAAATAGTTACTATAGTATTAGAAAAATAAGAAATAAGTTTAAAAAAAAAGGTAATCTTTTATCTAAAACCAAAACTTTTTTTAAAGTTAGCACCACCTTCTACCGACCAGCCAAAAAAAGACTCGTGGAGGATCCACTCTTTTGCATTTTCTCCCATTTTCCCCCACTTTCTCTTGTTTAACTTTCCCATAAGATTGTATTATGATACTTAGACCCCCAAAAACCCAAAATTCTCCAACAATTGAACTCAAATGCATGAGATGGATGAATGCAATAAGGCAATTATTTCCAAGAAAGACTTGTCTCTTCCTAACCCCTTTTCATGACCTAAAATAATACTCCATAAAGACCCTAAACAACATATTCCACAAATGTTCCAAGTAATCACATCCAACAGAGATCCACTAGAAAGTTACAACACTCTGATTGAAGCTCAATCAGCAGATGCACTTCATGTTTATCAAACAGACAAAGAAATTCCACAGATAATAGTATATAAGTCCCATGCAATTGAGGTCAACTAGAGATCAACTATCAGTCTCAAACAATTCAATCATTGAAGGGTTGAAGCATATATAGATCAAATAGCTCCAAGGCTCATAGCAGCTCAGTCCATTATTATGTACATAAGAACTCTTCAACTGAAGCTTGTTACTGATCAATTGGCAAGAATCTAAAAAATTGACTCCTAAGTTCAGCTCTACTAATCTATAAAACCACTACAAGTCTTCAGTGTGAAGCATGCTGTGATAAATAGACACGGAACATCTCAGAATCTAGAATTAAGTTACACCTTTGTCACTCAAATAGTAGATTCAACCAACTATACATCAAGGAAGAATTACCAAATTGTGCAGATCATACTCATAACCAACCACATTGCTACTTGACTGGATTAGTACCAAATTTGCTTATTAGGTTGACTTGACTTTATACAAAAACCCACCTGACCTTTCATTTTGGTAACTAACCTCAAAATAAGCTGATCCAGCCAAAGGAGGCTCCAAAAACTGAGATGCTATAATTGATAGTTATATAGCTCTTTAATTCCTTATGGAGGGAAGGGTAATAGAGTATTATAAAATGCAAGCCAAACCCTAATCAAATAAGCTATAAAGAAAATTCAGATTTATTACATAGGTCTCCATTCTTCAAATAAGCTTATTTGCTGCATTTTAAGCTCAAATTAATCAGACTGAACAAGCATACAGCTCTTTTTCATAACTACTCATATGCTTACTAAGACTACTTTACTTTTATAATTTGTAATGCCTATTGACATGTGGGAGCTGAAACACACAATAGGTACGTTATAATTTAATATCTCTGCTAGGCCCTAAAACCCTATGTTCTACTTTCATCAGTATATCAAACTGCTTCAGTTTTGATCTCCACATTGAAGTATCATTTGCTACTTATTTGCAGGAGCTCAAGTAGTTTTATATTTACATTTCATAACCCCTGGCACTTTCGACATCCCAAAAGGTTATGATACACGATGTCAAATTTGAAAAATGTAGAAAACACAAGCCAATTGTGATGATCTAACTACTCTCAGGAGCATGTGTAAGTCATATAGTGAAAGTAAGGATACTTTCTGATGTAAATAAATGAGAAGATGGAAAGACTACTAGCGACTGATTTCTTTAATAGTTCATGATCTGAGATCAAGCAGCCCACCTAAGAGCTCTACGATTCAAGCCCCAATTGCCCTTGTTTTAGAAGCTCTTGGGTTCTCTCCATTTGCTCTCAAGCCAGAGTTTGTCACTTGTCTCACTTGGGAGATCACTTGAAGCAAGAAGAGCACTGCACGTGATGTTCGAGTGTGTATAGCCCATTTTCTGTTTGGGCAATGTTACGTTATTTTCTTTATGCTTTCATTAGTTGGTAATAAAAGGCTTAGAGCTAGGGTTATAATTAGCTCCTGAGCAGCTATTTATGTTGGTGCATGAAAAGGCTTTGATTCAGCTCATTCAATGGTGCATTTAATCACCTTTATGAGATGAAAGAAGGGAATTATTTTCCTCGTTTGCTGTTTTCTTTTTTGTGGATGGTTTAATGTTTGATACAGCCACCTTTCAAGCTTATCTAATTACTTGTAATCTATATAAATATGTGCAAGTGAATCTAAGAAATCAGATTTGGGGTATTATTTAAAAAAAAAGTGAGTTTTATGGAATTGAGTGAGTCTCAATTACTTCCTTTATAACTTTGAGTGTGTTCTTGAGTTACAAAGTTAGGGGAAACTTTGAGTGTCTTCCTTTTCTAGCCTAAGGTCCCATTACCTTAGTTTGTTCTTGGGTTTTGGTTATTCTGTTTGGTTTGAATTCTTAAGAAGGGTTTGTTTCTTAGGTCTAATTTCATCTTCCAATAACTGGGTAGGTGGCATTGGATTTACATTGGTTCATTAGTGCATTCAGCCTCATAGTCACACTACTTGTAACTAACCCCCGAGACTAACAGCGGCAATCACTTATTTAGCTTTTCCACCTAGTTTTAATTGTATTCCCTCTAGCCTCCTGATACTTATCTAATACAATCAACAAACAAAGTCAAGTCTTAATTCCAAAAAGAAAGAGACAGCTACATAAACCAAGAATTTATCTCATGTGATCATCCACATAAATCCTCCTCCGTTCCCTCTGATTTAGTGATACGACTTCTAGTGAACCATTTTCCTCATATCTTTTGTTACTTCTCTCCATCTAAATTATCTTTGACTTTGAAAATTCCATTACACCAAACCTCCAGCTTCCTCGTCGATGCATCTAATTCTTGGCGTCTCACATACCCAAACCATCGTAACCAATTCTCCCTTTCACTATTCAACTTTGTTCTAGATATCCACATTTTTAATTTTATCTCTCAAAGTGTTCCTCCACATACACCTTCACATATACATTGCTACTACATTCATCTTCTTAACCTAATCCACCTTGAAAACTCAATGCTCTGACCCATACGCTAATGCCTATCTAATTGTTGTCCTATAGAATTTGCCTTTTCACACAATAATCCAATTGCACTACATTTCCGTTTGAGCCATCAAGATTTTATTCTGTAAGTAACATCGTGATCAATTATATTCCTTTGAAGAACCAATCAAAGGTATTAGAAACATTCACTTAAAAAGTAAATTATTGCCATCCAAAGTCACAATGTCTTTCACTTGATCTCCTTTCAATACTAAAATGACACGTTATATATTATACTCCTATTTTACTCCTATTAACTCTAAAACCTCTAAATTCCAACATTTAATTTAGCATTGACCCCTACGTTAGTCTTATCCACCACAACAATATCATTTACAAAGAACAAACACCACGATATCTCATCTTATATTGACCTTATTATTTCGTCTAGGATTATTGCAAAAAGGGGCTTAAGACATATCTTTAGTGTAATCCAATTGTAATAGGAAAGTCCTCTATCACTCTACCATAACTCCTAACATTTGTTGTAACTTTATGATGTATCCTTAACTAGGTTAATGTATTTACATGGTATACCCTTCTTAGTCAATTTCCACCTAAGTACTTCTTTTGGTACTTTGTCATACAAATTCTCCAAATAATGACCATCATAGGTAAATCTATCTTCCTTGCACAATAGTGCTCCATCATTTGCCTAATAAGACAGATAGCTATGTGGTAGATTGATCTGGGCCCAAACTGGTGTTCCAAAATACTCACAAACTTCTTTAACATTTTCTCTATCACTCTCTCCCATAATTTCAGACTCATAAGCTTTATTCCTTAATAGTTCGAATACTCTTAAGCATCTCCTTCTTCTTATAAATAAGCATCAAAGTGCTTTCCCTCGACATCTAGCTTGTCCTCTAAATCTAAATTCCATTAATTAACTCGTGATCTCATCATCTTCGACAAAAATCATTTGACTTTTATCCTTAACCATACAAAAATATATGGCAACATTTGTCTCCTTTTAACTATCCTGCATATTTCCTTTTAGCTATAGCTATCCTAGATACAAAGATCCTTGGCCTTGCTTATCTTATCTATCTCATAAATAACAATGTTAAGAGGAATCACAATTTTCTCCATTTCTCTTCTTCCTTTATCTATCATCATATCACAACACACCCATATCCCCCAAATGCATCCCCAACCATTTATTTAAAAACAGACCATCCATTTCACTTCGTTAAGACACCCGATAACTTCATCAATGAATAAAGCAGCCTCCAAGTTGTACCCCAACCCTACACTTAATAACAGATGCTTTCACTACTAACTGTTCAATCAGATTTTAACTACTTTAACTCCACCTCCAGATGCTTATACACCCTAAATAATCCCAAAGCATCTCTTATTTTCCCCATCAAGTACACCCCTCCTTTTGATTTAAAAAAATGAACATACATATCTAAACACAAATAAACTGTCCTACGTTACCACTTAAGAACATAATAAACTTAATTCATATAACAAACATTATTATTTAAAGAGAAAAGAACAAAGGCAAAAGTATGAACCTTCAGGAGCCAAGTAAATGCGCTCAATGTCACCATACGCTGACAAAATTTGACGGAGTTTCAAAGGGTCCATTTTTGGGGGAATTCTGCTCAAATAACACACACCCCTTTTATTTGCCTTCTCAGTTTCCTTCAACAATTTCTTCCTCAATTTCTCCATCCTCTTCTTCTCCTTTTCCTCATCTTTCTCAGTTTTTTCTGGGTCTTGTGCACCCAACTCTTTAACCTCTGCCATACCTGAATTAACCCATTAGTTTTAATCAATCTTAAATATTGTTTGTTGCAAAAAGATGTGTGTGTGTGTGCGTGTGTATGGGGGGGGGGGGGGGGGGGGGGGGGGGGCGTTGCATTGAGTATCGTACAATAAAATATTGGGGTTGTTAGTTTGTTACCCTTGAGAAGAGGGGTGGATTCTTGAAAGATGTTGAGGGCAGCGCCGGTGACAAAGACGGTGAAGCGGCGGCGGGAAGGAGGCAGAAGTAACGTCTATTCACTGGTATGCTCTACACGGAGAATAACTGTTATTAGAGGATTTTGGGGTATTGTTTTATTTAGTTATATATTTTTTTGTGAAACCTTTTATTTAGTTTTATTATAATTTATAAACTTTGCATTTAACAAACACCTTCACCCAATATTCACCTAATATACAAACCACTAAACCTTCATTCTCAACACCTATCTTTCAAGGTCATAGCCAATTTGATAAATGTGAAGGTGGAGATGACGACAACAACGTGCCAGAGACACCAGAATACCCTTTGGCGCCAATAATTTCTCCTACGTTGCCTAATGATTCACCTTCACAACAAATTTTTTCTACTCGTAATTGGTCCATTGGAGAAGATGAAGCGTTGATTGCTTCTTACATGGAGCATTGCTCTTATCCAATTGTTGGAATCAACCAGAAAAGCAACAGTTTTTTGGAGAAAAGTTGTTGATTCTTACCAAGCAGCTCAAGCAACAAATCCTAGAGAACTACCGCCACGAAATAGTAAGATGATGGAGAACCGTTGGAGAAGAATGAGTACAAATATTATGAAGTGTGTTACTTGTTTTGAACAATCTGTGTGTATAATGGGGAGCGCGAACACCGAAGAAAATATGATAGAGAATGCTCACAGGTTATTTCGTAACTCTGAAAGAAGAATTTTTTCATATGAACATGCTTGGAAGATGTTGTCTTGTCATCCAAAATGGAAAGAAGGGTTTGGTTGATGATGTCAAAAAAGGAAAGGGATGCAATTTCTTTTAACTTCTGGTGAAGACAAAAGTAGTAGTAGCGGAAAGCGAGTTAGACTCGATGAAGATGGTGACACCATTGTGGTTTGCAGTAGTCATGTATCTCTGGGTGTTTCCCAACCACATGGTATGAAGAAAGCTAAGAGAAACGAAAGGGTAAAGAGATAGCATCAGATGAAACTGTTTAGAGGACATAATGTCCAATTTAAACAAGGAAAATTAGCATGAGACAGGGAAAAGGAATTGAGAAAGAAAAAACAAATGGAATTGGAGGAAAAAAAGCTACAATTGGATGAAAAGAGGATGAAAGTCAACCTATTGCAAACCTTGCTATTTAAGAATATCCTATCTCCAAGTGAAGATATACAGGGATAAATTGCTTTCATAATTATGTGGTTGTAATTAATTATTTACGTTTTAAGTGAATGTCTTTATATTTCAATAGTTTATGTATTTCGTGTACTAGATTATGTCTTTAGTTACCTTTTTAGTTATGAATGTACGTTTAGTTTATTTAAGTTATTAAGTTATCAATGCATTAAATTTTTTTTCTTATTAGCACTATATTATCTTCATGCACTCGTTTATATCTTGATGAATTTAATCGCAATTTCAATTGAGTTTGAATTTGAATTTTGGTAATTTCATTGCATCTTGACATGCTTTTTATCAGACAACCATTAATATTTTTTTATTAAATGTGTTTTTGTCATTGATATTTCACTTTCAATGTTTTTATCTGACAAACATAAATACTTTGTTTTTATTAGATGTGTTGTTGTCATTGATATTTCTCTTTCAATGCTTTTATCTGACAACCATCAATACTTTATATTTTATGAGATGTGTCATTGTCATTGATATTTCACATTCAATGCTTTTATGAGAAAACCATCAATGCTTTATTTTTATTAGATATGTCATTGTCCTTAACATTTCTCATTCAATACTTTTATCGGAAAACCATCAATATTTTGTTTTATTAGATATATTGTTGTCATTGATATTTCTCATTCAATGCTTTTAATAGAAAATCATATGTTGGGAAAGAAAACCCACACACACAGAGAAAAAGTAGAGAGAGAAAATGACAGAGTGAAAGACCACACATCAACTAGGGGCCACACAGAAAATGGATGAAGGAGGCTTGTATTATCAATACAACAATGTTTTCAGACAATAATGCTTCAATGTCTATATACGCATTTGTATACCTCCATTATTTCTCACAATCAAACATTCTTAATACTACAAAAAAAAAAATCATTCCCAATTATGTTGTTTGAAAAGAGCTCTAACTCAAGTTTTTCCTCTGAAGATTAATATGAAGAATTTTGTCACATTGTTGACAATTTCATTGCATATCAGTTGCCAACTTTGTTGTTCCCAACCGATCAAGCCCAACCACGACCTCCCGTTCAAAATGAACGGGTTAATACTGTAATTACATCGAATAGAAATCCAGAAGAAGGTCACAATTGCTTGTATAGTGATTACTTTGCATTTAACCAACCTACTTTGCATTTAACCAATCACACCAACCAAGTTGCCTTAGGGGCGTGCAAAATAAATGTAACTGTTAACCGTGTATAACTGGTTCATATTAACAGTTATTTTACCGAACTGTTAAGAATTAACGGTTACGGTAATAAATTTTTTGTAACGGTTAACCAATGGTTAACTGTCATTATTAATTTAAAAAAAAACTATACCTAAAAGGTTAAAACCCAATGTCCTAATCAACAAAACATACCCTTGAATCTTCAGTTTTCCTTCACTCACGACACTCATCTCTCAAACTCCCTATTTGTTTCTTTAACCCGGAGTCGCATAGTTCAGAGGCGCAAAGCTGAACCATCATCACTACCACTCTCCTCGCACTATCCCCCATTACTCTCTTCCTAGTGTTCCCCATATTTCCACTACACTCACAATACTCAATTTGATTTGTTAAATACTTTAAAGTATGATTTCTATATACTTGTTTTGTAGAATGCATTGGGTATTGAGTATTGAAGATTGATTTGGAAGTGAGATTAATTATAAGACTACTGGATTTTGTTGGTTGATTTTTTTTTTTTTTTGTGTTTGCTTGATGTGTCTCACAATCAAATAGAGCATAGTTTAATTCGAATAATTGTTTTATGGAATTTGTAGTATGTTTTGAATTCAAAAGTGTATGTTGAAGAATTTATGGCATGTTTTTCCATTAAAATAGACCTAGCATTGTTTTAATATAGCAGATTAGTAAGAGCCAAACAACTAGAAAAATGGAATGAAAGGGTTAGCGGTTAACCGTACTGTTAAATATCTGTTAGCGGCTAACCGTACTGTTAAATATCTGTTAGCGGCTACTGTTACTTAACGTTACGGTTACGGTAAACCTTTTCTAATAATCGTTATAACAGTTAACCATACCATTAAATTGTACCGTTAAGACTTAATGGTACAGTCAACCGTTTATGAACACCCCTAATCGTTTAGCACTCTAACACACACACACCATCGTTGCTCCACAAGTGTCGCACCATTGTTCTATCGTCTCCAACATCACGGTGAGAAACCCTTCTTTCCCTTTTTTTAGTTTGATTAAAATTAGTTATCAAACCCTAATTTATTTGTAAATATAATTTTCTAATTGTCCTAATATATAAATAATAAGTTTATAAAATATGATAACTAATGGAAATAATCTGTATTGTCTTTTAGTATATTATGTTAGTTCTATTATCAAATCTATTTCAAAATCTAATTGAAGTATAAGAGTATGACTATTATAATTGTCAGTATAATATTTAGGTTCATGGAGATGTAGAGAATACATATAATTGAATAACCTAGAAAAATTAGTTTACAAAAATTGATTTATTTAAGAATGAAGTTAAGAAAACTAAATAATTTTAGTTATGTCACATGTCAAAATTTTAGAATTTTCTCACTTTTGAAAATACAAATTCTTCATTTTACGAGTTAGTACAATTATGTATGGACAAATAAACATCATTATAATTAACTTATTTCCAAGAGTATATTACTTATAATATTCCAAATTATTTTTGTAAAAATATTTCTAATACTTTCAAATTCAATAAAACAAACTCAGATTTCAAAACCAAGACTATCTAAATGATATTAGGAGTCTTTTAGTTAATTTGAACGAACACTTTGTTTATTAAAATGTGAAGATCTTTATTATAGGATTTCCTTAAATTCTTATAAATAGTGTGAATTAAGTATTTATTTCATATTTAAGCGTACTTTCTAATACTTAGTGCTTTATGTATATACTTATATGCTTACTAAAACATGCTATGAGTTCCATTTAGTATAGACACAAGGTTTTGAACACGAGTTTTGGAGTAAGATAGAATTTTAAAATAGTAGTATTTCCAAGATTGATGTTACTTTTTATGCACAAAGTCTATTAGTTACTAGTACATCACTTTAAATTCTATTATCACATGTTTGGAGCTAACGAAGAATAGACCATCGAGAACAATGGGAACGAGAGTAGGCTTAGCTAATTGAAGGTACACATGTTCCTTCACTTTTGAATCGAGTTGAGTTGTTTATGTTTATTGAGATAAGCTAAAGGAATTGTTGTTGGATCTTGTTTTGAAATGTTAAAATTAACTTTGTATGATGGTTAAGTTTGAAATGAGCAAGAACTTAAAGTGTATGCTATTGTATATATATTATATTTTGTTTTGAGAATGATGTTGTATCTTGATTTGGAAGAATGTTTGAAAGATTTTTGTACATGCTTGAAAGAGGAGGACGAGATTGTTGTGGCCGACATATTAACGATGTATGGCATTTATATTGTGGATGGTGATTTTAAAAATGGGAATAGTCTAATTCACATAAGATACTATGCAGAAATTTCAAAAAAATCTTAAAGCTAAATGTATATTGTTGAATACAATATTGTTGATTGTGAATGCTTCCTTGACTAGTTCTAATTTAAGTAGCATGGGATGGATATGGGTGCTTATTGAGTTTAGCTACTCGGGCTCGACTCGGTCAAAACTCGACTTGATTAGACTCGACTTGAGATTGAACTCAACTCGATAAGTTAACGAGTCAAGTTAAGCAAATCAAAACTCGACTAAAAAAACTCATGAGAAGCACAAATTTTTATTTTTAGTATATATATTTATAGAAAAATATACTTAAGATATAAAATTAAAATAAATAAAATATGGGTTGATATATAAACCAAAAGTCCTATATTAGATTAAAATAAAATATGGTTAGAGAGAGTTTTATATATAGATCGACTCAAAGTCCCACATTGAATGAAAATGATATATGGTTTAAAGCAATTAGTATATATAAACCCAATAGTGTGTTTCCACTTAAAACCAAATTAAGCTTATTAAAGCTACAACTTAGTCTTCTTATTGGCCCAATTTGGGTATAAGTGCTTAGACTTATTGAGCTTATGAATAAGCTAAACACTGAATTCGAGTTCGAGCTTAAAACGATATTTAATTGAGTTTGAGTTCGAGCTCGAGCTTGAAACGAGTTTTTATTGAGGTCAAGCTCGAGAATTTGGTTATCGAGTCGAGCTTCAGTTTTTAGCTCATGAGTTTTAGAGCTCGAGTTTTATTTATCGAGCTCGAGTCGAGCTCAACTCGGCTCATAAACTCCCCTAGGGATGGGAGTCAATCGTTAGGGATACTAACTTAAACTACAAAGTGTTAATGGTGTATTTATATTCTTTGTTTCACCTTATTTTGTGCAAGCTAATAAAGAAAGGAAACCTATGAACTTAAAATCTAAGAGACTCATAGGAAAGTGAATGCACTCTAAGCCCAAAAAGGAACTTATTCTCCGGTAAAGGAATTAAATAACTCTCATTCTCTGAGTTGAGAGTAAGAAGGGCATAAAAGTACTCAAGTTAAGTATGCTTATTCTTGCATAAGAATAAGAATAAAAATAAGTTATCTATAATCATTGACAATTAAAAAATAAAAGAACAATGAATTTCATAAAAGAGTATTGAGTGTAGATAGGTGCCTTATGACTTTCCAACATAAATTCATAGGCTCGGGTTTTCCCGCCTTCGAGTTGGGGTTTATTCCCATCGAAAAGGCGGCACTCATATGATCCTAGAGGATTGGTTGGCAGGCTTGCAAATAAGTTAAAATGAGACGACGATCTCAACTTCCATAAACAAATAATTATAGAGGGCCCAAAAGCTACTAATAAGATATTCAAAATTTTGTTAAGTTGCTATGCGGTTTATGAATATATCTTATCCTGCAAGTTTTTTATTAAGTTGCTTATTGTTTATTTTCATGTTCTAGTTTACCTTCTTGTGTGTACTCACATGCTGACTTATATTGTTTAATTCTAAGAATTGAATGAATTATTACTTGAAAGTATTTTTAAAAGATGCCACCACAAAGTATTTCAGGCTGAACAATGTATTACTTAATTTTTGCTAATTTTTTTTTGTGATCATTTCTTGGTGGGAACAAACTCGCATAAGTTGGTTTTGCGGTTCCATCATTGCAAAAAATCTATGGGAAAGTGGATGCAACACCTTTTCTATATTTATAATCTAGAAATTTGCTAAGTCGTTATAAATGAATTGGTATTTTTTTCGAGAGTAACTAAGAATTGTTAAGTTTCCTCTAAAAGTGTATTTTGATTTATAATTAAGTGTTACTACTGTGTTATTAAGTCGGTCGAGTTTAGTCAAGGATTAAGGTTCATTATTAACAAATGAAGAAGTTGGTTGTTATAATATGGACTCATGTTGTATCCAAGCTCTATCATACAGCTATCATATAGATACTCAACCCTAGTGCACGACGTCCAACTTAGGCTCTTGGTCTAAGGGTTGGGCGTCTAAATTAGACTCCTCCCTCTAAGGTTTGACTTCTCTTTTAATCGCCTATACTTAGGGTTGGACGTTTAATTTTGACGCCACCCCCCTTAAAAAAAAGTTGTCCGAGACGAAGATGTCGTCATCTCATCTATGTCATCATTGGCCATTGAAGCATCTAGTTGGGTGGTAATAATTGTAGTAGTGGTGATGGTGATGCTCATGTTGGTGATATAGGGGTGTTGTTATGAGCTATGGTGATGGTGGTGTGAATAGTGGTAATTTGGGTAGGTAAATTATGGGGAAGTATGAGGGTTTGGTCATTTATAAGGACAAATTGATCTAATTTTCTCATGAATTAGACTTTGCATCTGCAATCAAGAGATAGGCTTAATCATTTATGTTTGGGGTGACTTATTAATTAGTGGACTGTGAGTTTTAGACAGCTTTTCAGATCTATTTTTTCTATTTCATCCTGGCATCAAGACCTAAGAACATATTTAAAAGCTTAAAAAATAAACAATTTGTACAAGAAGTTTAGTTTAGTAAGATTAGATCCAAAACTAGCAACTTTTCTTTTGGTTCAAAACTTTTTGGTTTTGACTCCAAACCCAAATTAATCTCAAATTACTTCAATCAAGATTTATTTAGGCCAAGTTCTATTAGCAACTCATTTTTTAAAAAAAAAAAAAAAAAACTTGGTCAATTATTTTATTAATCATTAGTTATAGAGTTCAAAAAGACTATTCGCAATCTAAGGACCACTATCAAAACAAATTTCATCATTATAACTAGTCACTGGCTCATCATTGATAATATAACTCTTCAAAACATAAGATAATCTTCTTTATATATATCACTATGAAATCTAAGCCTCTCGTCTGGCAAATAATTTTTATTTTCCACCTGCAACACGATTTCATTAATCTATCGACACTTATTATACATTCTGTATTTTCCAAGTTGAGTTAGAACTTAAGTTTTTACCTATTTGTTAGGGCTAACGACCAACTCCCACCATCTACTGTTGTGCATTCAAACAAACTAAGTGACAAAATCATCTGAAGACATTTAAAGATCATGATTCAATGGACGTATAGCAACCTCTAACAATCATGAACCATACATATTGGCTTGCTCCAAACAATAACCTAATTATTCATAGTCCATAGTAAATTAACGGATGATACAACATCATTTGTTATATAAACCAATCTTTGTTATATAATATCTCCATAATTTTTTATTCTTCTTAATTGATCATTTGTTATATAAACCAATCTTTGTTATATAATATCTCCATAATTTTTTATTCTTCTTAATTGAAATCGGAAAAAGAATAAAGGCAATACTAAATATCATCAAAAATTCCAATATTAACTAGAAACAAAACTATTAAAATAGAGAATCATCCCTCCCATAGCCCACTTACATAGATATAATAATTAAAATAATTGAAATAGTTATTAGAGAGAGTTCCATTTTTTACTAGTATTACGTAAATATTGAAAAAAGAATTGATAAAAACAGAAAAAGAGAATATTAAGTTAATATGAAGAATATAAGTTTTTATTTTATTTTATTCCAAAGAATAGAAGTTTCCTAGATCATAAAATAAGGAAAAATAAGAATCATTCTTGTAAAATATTCCTAGTAAAAAAATAAAGAAAGCAAATAAGAGGCTGTTACAACTTACAAGTAGTAAAATAATTTCGATAAAAAAGTGATGCTCTTGGGGAGATTCAGAGAGTTAACAACAATTAGGAGGGCTTTGATTACGTTTATTTATTTATAAGTCAAATAGTTAGATTCATTATGATGTTTTCTTCTTTTCGTTGTAACCATTTTAAAAGAGGGGGAAATAATGTGGTACACCTCATTGCTAGATCTTGTACGTTAGATGTGTTTTCCTACTAGCATTCTAAAGCTTATAAAGATCGACATTCCAAACATGCAAAATTGCAAAGTAACAACAAACAAGTATAGGTAGTTCTTTCTTTACACGGCATGCTACAAACCAAGTAGGTTAAGGTTTGACATCATTCAAAGAAGGTGCTTTCGTTAGTTGTTACAAACCTAAGAAACATTCAAAAGATGAGTTCAGCACACACCATTAACCAAAAATACCATCTACCACACCAATTTTATCAACAAAACTGTCCGATATTCAATATTTCTTTTCTTTTTTTTTTCCAATTTTCAACTGTATTTTCCCTAATTTTACAAGTATAAAATTTATGGCATGACCTATACAATAGTTTCTCTATGATAAAGTACGAACCAAAAAATAAAATGAATTTGATGATTGTCTGTCACGTCACATGAACCGTCCATCACATTCAACCAAAACCCGCCACGTCACAGTATCACCCAATCTTATCTGTCAGAAAAATAATGGCAGCATAGTAAAAATAAATCCAGCTTGCTCTGACAACGCCCTAGAAAAATCCAACTGGCCTCCATTATACACTTTCGATG
Source organism: Dysphania ambrosioides (assembly GCA_026401315.1). Classification (NCBI taxonomy): domain Eukaryota; kingdom Viridiplantae; phylum Streptophyta; class Magnoliopsida; order Caryophyllales; family Amaranthaceae; genus Dysphania; species Dysphania ambrosioides. The sequence continues at coordinate 2,821,861 of CM048672.1, forward strand.
CATATACGAAAGCGCGAGATACCAGCTGACATCTTTCAGATAGCTGACTCCACCATTAACTGTCTTCCACGTGTCATGTCTTCATTGGGTAAAGACCCTCGACCTACGGTGGGCCAGATGGAGCTTCTTGGTAAGTGCACGAATCACCTGACACGTGGCGTCCCCTTTTTCGATCCGATGGTTGAAAAGGAGGGCCCTCCTCACAGCAGGGTCCCACAAGTTGCTTTGGATGGCCGTGAGGTTGGTCCTCGCCACGTGATCGAGGATTGTACCAAGGCTTGTGACATCGTGCTCTGCTACCGTGAGCGATATATTCGCCCAGGGCACAACATCGTCGAATGGTAGTTTTATACCATCCGCTATGATCACGGGTACGCATCCAAGTGCGACCGATTCGACGAGGCGTGGACTCCACGGAGCCCACCCTAGCGGACATAGACAAAACACCGAACGCGCTATTTCTGACTGATAACCGGCGTACCTATGCCGTTTAAGGTAAAATCTCCGGTCATTGTTGTATTTCCTCCAAATGTGGGTCCTTACAGCCCTACAAAGGAACGACGAGAACATAAATATAAAGTGGATTCGTCGTTGGAAAGAATGGCCTTTCTTATTCACTATACCAATAACAATAATAACATTATTGTGTTAGAACTTAAAGCACTAGTTCCCAAACAATACAATTATTATTATTATTATTATTATTATTATTATTATTATTATTAACAAACTCAAAAGTAGATTTACAATATGTTGCCTTAATAAAGAAGTAAAAAGTCTAATGAATTTGTTCATAAACCACGTATGTCATAAAGATTATTCCACAATGGACTAGCTTTCCTTAGAAGCAACAATGCAAGTACTTAGTATATCAATCTTTGAACGATTCTTATTCAAGCATTGTTTTGTCTTGTTGAATATTTCAATGCATGTCCTCCTACTATAAGCTAAACTAAAAAGTTCAATATGAACATGAAGATATAGCTACGAGTACATCCTTTCTCAAGTAATTATAATTATTTACTCCCTAGGCGAAAGCCCAATTTGATTTTTAGAGTTTTCGTAACACGACTTTAATGTTTAATTATTAAAAATTGTCATCCGACACTATCTTACTTAAATATATTATTAAGTAGTAACCAAATTAAGTACCTTAAACTTATATCAAAAGTGGAGTGACATGGAAAAAAATTCTAGAATTAATGCAAAAATATCATCAAATGGTCAAAGCTTTAGTTCTTCTCTTGCTTGTGAAAGAGGCAAATATAGCCTAGAAGGTCATGAAAATCAGCTGTGAAAATTAATGCAACATCAACCACCAATATAATAGCAAGCATACGAAAAAGCAGGACAGCAGGGGTAAAATTGGAAATTATGAGACCACGAAAAAGGGAAAGAAAAGTACTTGCTGTAAAAGCGACCGCTGACATTCTTAGGATTGACCTCCATTTTACCCCTGAAGAATGCAAATATATCACGTCGACCATCCAATGGCCAACTCTCCATCGTCGCCCGTACACTTTCCGGCGGTATATACGGTGGCACCACCACATTCTCCGCGTCTTGGCATGGGTGATTATATGTCACGCCAAATGTTTGCAATATTATCGACCCCCTCAAATCCTCCATTATCCCATCTTCAATCGCCACATTTTCCTATAAAACACACATACAAAAAAAAAAAAATAAACAAGATCCTTTAGAAGAAATATATTATTCAAAAAAAATAAAATAACGTCCGCTGCTGCGCTGCATGAATCATAATTTAATATCAAACATGAACGTATAACTTTAAAGTTTTTTAACCGAAAAATAAATTCGAGTGCATAAAATATGATTTAGTACCAAACAAAAAATTTAAAGGATGGGTTACGTTGGGTGCATGACCCGATCGAGAAGCAGTACCATAGTATGGAAGCAAGCGCCGAAGTCATGAGAAGCGACGAAGACATGATCGGACCCACGGGAGCGATTCCAAAACGGGTAAGCAGAGGAGACAAGGCGGACGGCGGAGGAAATGAGGGAACGGGCGTGTCCGATGGCAGGGAAGCCATTGACGGTACTGAAGTTGCAAGAAACATAGACAGGAACAAAGAAGAAATCCGCTTGTTCGGGGTCGAAAGTTCGTGCATCGCTCTCTAACAAAGACCGATGAATAGCAACTTCGGATGCGAACAAATGTTTGGCGCACCTCTCATTATTTCTAACCCAATAGTTATTATACTTATCCGGCAGGTCATAGACGTATATCTTGACGGCGACGCCGCTATTACCATCCTCCGAGAGTAGCGGTGCTTGGACGAGCGAGCTCGGTTTGATTGACGACGAAGGTGAAATGATCTTCAAAGGAGGGAAGGAGACGAACAAGTAGACGGAGATGAAGAGCCAAACGGACCACTTGAATCCAGAATAGAACAGATGCGCGTTTCTATGGTGGTTGGTGTCTTTGGGCCGGCCATGTTTGTGGGCTGTGTGCAGGAATTTCATCCTAACATAGAAGCCTCTCCTTCCTTTGATGGTTGTGTCCAAATCCGCCATTATTTATAGGAGCCAGTTTTGGTTGGTTGAGATGGGGGTTGTCTTGGTTGGGTCTTGGGGAGGATCGAGTAGAGGCCAAGGAACAAAGACTGCTTCTGGAGGATAAAGGGAGAGAGAGAGAGGGGGAAGGGAGTTTGTTGGGAGTTCTTTATTTGGGTTGAAATTGATGATGGAGTTTTTGAATTGTAGTTGGGAGAGTTGCTCTACTATCGTATTGGATTTGGTTGATTTCTGTTATGGTTTCATTTGTTAATGCTTTAATGGTGATTCTAGTATTATTGTTCAGGGCCACTACAGTACATCTTACTCCGTACTTGGTATGACCCGTATTTTATTACCATATTTTTAAATTTACATTATAATTTATACAATAAACTTTCGTTATTTATTAAAATATAACTAAAATATAAAAATAAAAATGGATCGAGTCTCGGGCTTTAGACGTGGTTCTTGGGTTTGCAAAGTATTTTGATGTTCTTGTATTGGACCTTCTTTGGGGCCTTTGTCTGTGGGGAACTTGGCCACTTCGAAAGTGGGTTTTTCTTTTTCTTTTTATTATTATAAATTGTTTATGTTTGTAAACGAAGACGATAAGGTCGGATTTTAGAACCAAAAACCCAGCAAATGCAAGTACAATGGGACCTGTCGCTTGTTTGTTTTGGGGATCATGTGAGGATTATGAAACATTTGACATTTCAACATTTATATTTTTCTTATCTAAAAATGAATACTGAAATCATTTGATTGAATTTTTAAATCTTACAAGAAAATTGTTTTACCTTCTATGCGAAAGAGTCAAGTTTAAGATACTGGTACAGTGGTATTAAGGGTTTTCACGTTCCTATGGCCTACATGTTGATTACTTATACTCTGTAATTAGGCGTATAATTAGTTTTTTCAGTTCGAACTCACACGTATGAAATTATAATTTCCGGATATACATTTTTCATGCAAACATATTACTCCATTAGATCATCGATTATGCATTCAACGTTAATACTCTAATTTAAACTTTTAATAGTTTCATTGTTGTAGTAAGAGAGATATGAAATATAATATATTAATAGATACACAAGTCAACCTCTTCAAAAAAGTTAAAAATGTTTTACTTGTTCTCCTGTAATTAAGGAGATCAAATCAAGCCCAAACCACACACACAAAAAAAAAAAGCGTTAATTAGGCTCTTTTTAACTCGACTAATTTATTTTGCTGAATTTTACTAAGTTTTGATGAATTTCTTTAATTTTTTTTATATTGAACTTATTTTTGTTAAATTTATCTTGTTTTGGTATAACTCTTTACTAGTATATGCCCGTATCAATGCACAGGAAGTGTATAAAAGTATAATATATTTTTTATTAACTACTTTAGAAAAAAGTTTTATAATTGACATTAAAATAATATTTTTAACTATATTGCATTTTAGACAACATATTATAAAAAATATAGCAATTAATGAAAAAATCTAATGTAATTATATGTTCTTATAGGTATCAATATCAAACACGGGTATCTCTTTTTTTTTTTTAAAAAAAAATTATCCTAAAAAAACTTACTCGAATGGATCGGGGAGCTCTATGTATAGAAGATTAGCATGCGTTTAGTATCCATTAACATCGTTCTCTTCAACAACACCATGTTTTACAAATACATGCCACCTTTTACAACAAACTTACTAAATGAGCCAATAGTACCATATATATCACATAATGCATAAAGTTTCCAAATCAGGCATTGTTGCCAACAAGTTATATAAACATGAATTCAACTTTTATAATTTGGATTGTAATTATAATAATTCGGAAATATTTGATTATGTTATGATCAAATAAAGTAAGAAATCTAAAACACAAAAGCTCATAATTGCAAAATTCAACAAAATTGTACAAAATAAGCAATAACTCAAAGTGATCAAGAAGAAACACACTTGAGTTAAAAGCAAACGAACAAACTATATTCACTCTTCGATCAATAAAGGATGATGAACTACCTAATCTACAATAGATGACGATGATTTAATTACATGAAAAATGGAGAAAAATAGGCAACAAAATTCGGCTGAATTCTCAAAGAAGATACATATACGTACGTGTGTTTCTCTCCCTAATGGTGTGAAGGTATGATCGTTTCAAACTTTCAAGCAACAAACTCAACAAATAAAACAGTTTTAATTTAAAGTTTGAGTTTCTCCCTCTAAAAACATATTTGAAGGAAGTTTCTCTCTAATTTGTTAATCGTGGGTTGCTGGTTGTGTGTGCAATTACTAAAGATAATTTTTCCTTTTTTAAAAAAATCGAAGCAATGTGATTTTAAATTTTATTTCAGCCAAACCTACAATAAAGTAGTTACCCAAAGCTATTTTTTTGTATTTTTTTTATATTTTTCACTCGAAGCAACGACAAACCTTCGATTGGCTTTTAGAGGCCTCACATTTATTATATATGTCATAGACGAACCTCAAAGAATTATCAAGAAACCAAGCAACTTATATCCTCAGAAGCTAGAATTGTCAAGAAATTTAGCCCTAATAAGAAAGCAAGAAGTAGAAGGAGGCAATGCAAACTAAAGTATATTTGGTAGAAAGAGCAATAAAGATTTGATAATATTATAGCAAAGCAATGTGCGTGGACGGTGGTGAAATGGTGTATGAATCCTTTTGATTGTAGTGGCTATATATGAGCTTTTGAACTAATTCAGAATTAGCCTTTTGCTATTCTTTATTTGTGTTTAATTAGTTTTTCTTAATTATTAATTAATTAGCATTATTAGGTGTAAAAGGTATCTGGGATGTAAAATAAAAGAGTAAAAGGTATCAATATCAAGCTTACTACATAGGGCTCCATCATCTTTTGCAGGGCTGCGTAACTGCGTAACTTGTACGTTTTGTTTTGTTCTTTTACATTTTCTATACCTATACACCCGTTCATATTAGAGTGGCACACGAGTTAAGACTATTTTTAATCATATCATTTTGATTACAAAGTAATTAACCAATATCATGTACACATCCGTGAAGATTCATGCTGTCTTGCCTAAAACATCATGGTATATTTCACGATGCCGTTCAAATGCTGACTAGTTATAATGACAAAAATGCTTAAAATAAGAGGAGTATGAGATTTCATATAAAAAAGTACTACTATAACAATGAAAAGGGTCACTATTTATATATATATATAAAAAAATAACTTAATTACTATGAATTAAAAAAAAGGTCTTAAATATGTAGATAAAATGTCGTCATGCGTTGAATATAGGAGAAAAAGGGTCAAAATACCTTATCATTTTAAGAATATTTTTTATTTTATCTTTTTTTCTGAATCGATAGGATGATTACTCTCAAAAATAAAATAAAAATAACTTGCATAGATTGATTCTTAAGTTGAGTATTTCTTTTTTCTCTATTTATTTTGGATTCGGTAAAGAGAAATCTAAGTTTGAGTATGTTGGCCTAACCAACTCCTATGAAAAGGAAATGAGCATTAAGAGTTTGAAGACCTAAAATATTTGGAAAAAAGATAAGTAGATGACGCATTAGTTTTCTAGTTGCGGAAAGCTAAAGGCCTAAAGCTGTTATGTGATTGATTGACTGAGTCACGAGGATAAATTTGTTTTTAGTTCGTGGAAAAGTAATTACTCCATAGTGTGGATCTAAAGCTTTCCAGGGTTCATTACTCCACTTTATTGTGAAACTTTTGCAATTTCTTAATAAAATTTGGGATTAGTAGAAATTTTCTTATAAATTTTGATGTTTGACCCCAATAAATTTATCCATTGTATTTAGCCCTCATGATACATTATTCTTAGATCAGCCACTGAGTATGTCAAGGGTTTTGATGAGTAAACAAAATTTTCATAATACCTCCTATGTTTTTTAACATCCTATAAACTTATATAAATTAAATACAATTCATACAAAATCTAAGAAAATCTAAACTATTACATTTTAAAGTACATACTCCGTATGTTACAACTGAGAAATGGTGGAATTGAAGTAAAAATTCCTACCAAAGGAACACTGTGCATGCAACATTCCCATGACATCTATCTCTTCGATTCTTTTTTGTTCTTCTTGATTTGTTTTTTGCGTAAATCCCAATATAAACTTAAAAATCAATTATCTATAGATTATTAGCTATTTGCGGCGGTGTAAATAGAGCTATTTGCGGCGATGTAAATAGCTATATGCGGCGTTAATATGCGTGCAACAAATGGGAGGGAAACAAATATATATTTTTAATTTGTAACATAAAAAATACTCTACAAAAAAGACATTAATATGCGGTATTTCTACCTAAAAAATGTCGCAAATTAGGGAAATGTGGACATTAATTTGCGGCGATTTTACCTTAGAGCTGCCGCAAATTAATGTCCACATTTCACTTATTTGCGACGGTTTTTAGGTAGAGCCGCTACATATTAATGTCTTTATTATTTTTTCCCAGTTTTTGTTCGAATTTGGACGTTTAGATCAGAACTTCTTTGAATTGACTGTAACCCACACTATACTAACTTAGTTACTGCCTTTGAAAGTAATCTGGGTATATGAGGAGTAGGTGTTCGGTCACCAAAAAAGGGGAGCACAATATTCAGAGACCATACCATGGAAGGATGAGGAGGAGGAGGAGGAGATCATACCATGAAAGGATAAAGAGGACAATTTATAGAAGGAGGAGTTGAAGATCGAACCAGAACTAATGAGGGAGATTTTGGAGTTGGAGGAGGTGTGAAGGGGGTGCACAGAACAAATTTCAACCGTTAATCACACGAATTGAAGAAATTATCACTATACATGGCATCCAAAATCAGATGTGAAGAATTCACGCATTCAAATACATGTAGCCCTATTTACCCATCAAAACAAACCAAACTCATATACAAAAATATTCAATTCAACAGTCATATCAAACACATTCATGACGAGGAAGAGAGGAAGAGTTGAAGAAGAGGAGGGTGTGGTGTTGGTTTGGTTGCTAGGTCATTGAAGATGTTACGTTGTGAAGGCAAAATGAATAAATTGAAGCGGTGGAGAAATGAAGAAACGAAACTCGTGTTTGTTTATTTAATTAGGGAGACAATGATTTGAGGCAGTTCTTGGCTAGAACCGTCACAAATTAATGATAATAATTTGCAACAGTTCTTGGCTAGAATTATCGCAAATTAATGGTCCTAATATTAATTTGCGGCAGTTCTTGGCTTAACCCACCACAAATTAATACTAGGACCATTAATATGTGGTGGTTCTTGGCTCAATCCACCTCAAATTATTATTATATACTCCATCGAATTGCGGCTTTTTGTTTATTACGCCGCAAATATATAACCGAAAATGAATTTAATTCTACTAGTGAAATTGTGCATTTGTAAAAATTATAAAAAAAAACTCATATTTGGAAAATATACATTGAGACGAATTTATTAAGATACCAAATGAATACGTTTTTTTCATTTAGATTGGAGAGAATTCATAATCAAAATTTGACTCTAAAATCTATAATATTTCAAATAGGAAGAATAAAAAGAAATGAAGGGAGTAATATGAAAAAAGGACATTACCATGAGCCATATTTATGAATTTATAGAAGGAGGGGATTGGTCTGGTTCGTTACCCGTCACTCGGCCACCCCAACCATTAATCAGGGAGAGAACTTCTACAATATGCAATGGTTGCTTAATTATTGTCGCCTTGGTTATTTTAGACGTTTGAAATATGTTGCCTTAGCTTTGAAATCTTTACCCATAGAATAACAAGGTACACTTATTTTCTAGGAAAATTAATTCTAGTAATGTTTTATGAGTAATTAAACTATCAAGAGATGAGCAACAATAAAATGTACATCGTGCATTTAAAAGACCTTGTGCCTAAGTTTTAATGCTAGACATAGATTGGGAATGAATATTTGAAACTGTTTATCACTTGAAAAACCCCTTATTTGAACTCATTTAAACTTATTAGAAGTATTCAAATTTATTTGATTTTTATTTCATCTATCTATTACTATATACTAAAGAAAGGCAAGAAAGAAAAAATATATTTCCTCTAAAATGCCTAGGTTAGTTTACTAAGTTTGTAATTTCTAATTTTTTTTATTTTTCTTTCTATTCCCTTACATAAGCAAATTTTAAATATTTTTAAACAAATACATAATCTTAGGGACTACTAGTTTAGGTCATGTTTGCTTCAAAAAAAAAAAAGTTTAGGTCATGTATAACACATGGCCTTTACTTTGGATAAAATTTTATTAGGTGATTTAAGGTTTTAAGAAATTTTCATACTAGTTTGCTTGTATATCATTATATTAATATTAACAAACTCTATATTTTCTTAAGTCACGCATAAAACTAAACAACAAAACAAAAGATATAAAAGCTAATAACAAGTCTAATGCACGTCCAACACTTTGGACTTTGAGTTACATAAAAACTCTTATTAAAACTATGTAAATAAATCATATTATTTACTAAAGAATTTGCTTGAACTTGGATTCCCAAGAGTTTGTTGAATCTTGGACTCTTCTTCCTTGCTAGAATCCTCAAAGACTCCTCACAATCCTTGAATTCATGAATTCTTCATAGTCCTCCAACTCTGCAAAATCTTGGACTCCCTTCAAGATCCACACGTCTAAGGCCCACCAAACAAATGGTCTACACAACCTACGCAACACAACCCAACACCCTTTCTTTCCTCTCCAACCTCTCCATAAAGCCCATGAGCCTCCTTAAACCCCTTTGCCACCAAGTGGATCAACTTATGATCCACTTTTAAGGACGGTGGTCTCACATGCCCAAGGTCCTTGCTAACAGTTATGGTTATATAGACATTAGATATTTTGGTCAATTTCTAATGAGGTTAGAGTTCCTGTTAGGTAAATTAGAAACACATTTGTCATTGGTTTCCTTCAAAACTTTGGTGCATTGGGTCAACTTTCACTATGCTATTATTAGATTTCTTTTTTCTTCCATTTCTTTCCCAATGAGTTAACTGTATGAACCCTAGAATATTTAATTTGCAAGAGCCTATGTGTTTTGCTTTTGATTTATTGTGTATAGACTGCTGGTTTTAGCAAATTTCCTTTGATAAAAAATATACTAATGTAGACTTATCTATTTTGTATTTTATCTGTGCTGCTTCTATGAATTATATGGATTTAGTGGGGTTCAATGTTGAATTTACTATGATCTCAGGACAAATAAGATAATGTGAGAATGACTATTAAATGTTCTTTTGGTAGAAACTAAAGGATGCATATATATGATATTTGGCTTGCATATAATACAATGTCGTGATACTTGCATCTTTATTCAAATGGCGCATTGCTAATTCAAATTATACTACCATATTGACAAATACAAATACACTATAAGAAACTATTGAGCTTTTCTAGGAGTAGAGGGTTTTGAGTTGATTATGGGTTGAGTTTGTCGTTATTTTTTTTCCTTTCATCTACTCTTACTACTATTACCATGGCATTTTCTTCTTGTGCATATTTTTATCTCGCCAGACTACAAAGATAGTGATTCAAAGAATGACTCAAACAAGTTAGAGCCAACTAAGCTTAAGAAAATACATGCTAGCGGCCTAGCACACTGTGAAGGCCTTCCGTTGGCAATTTCTGTGCTTAGTGGAGTATTAGCAATCAAAAACACATTATAAAAATTGGGGAGGTCCTTAAGTCAACAAGGGCCTACTGTTCCCAAGACGAACAAGGGTCTACTATGTGTGTTTTGTTTGGAGTTAATGTATAAAAGGCTGAAAAAAGTCAAACTTATTACTCCGTATTGAATTTGTTTGGGGTACGATAACATAATGATCATTGTTCTAACTTCTAAATAAAGCTGTCAAAATCTAACTTGACCCGATAAACTGTTTGAAATAGATTTGAATCCGACCTGATTATAACTGGAAAAGTGAGACCCGTAAACCCACCCAACCCGATCAAGTCAACTCGAAACCGATTTAACCCTATTTTCGAAGATTCAAACTCGATCTATGTCCAACCCGTTACAAATTCGACCTTTTATAGACCCGACCTGTTACAGACCCAACCCGAAAACAACCCAAAATCGATCGAATCCGATAAATGACCGATAATGACCTAACTTATAACAACAAGTGACCCGATTTCATCCGATATGTTAACAACCTGAATAAAAGTGACCTAATCTTACCTGACCTATTTTTTTTATTCAATTTCAGATAACCTTTAAACTAATTTATTTTTATTTGACTATGTTTTTTTACCTCATAAATATTTTATTTTGCAATGACTTATCATTATCATCATTGTCCAATTTATGAATTAACCATCATATAAAAATAAATTATCGTATGAACTAACCCGAAATTACCCGATATGACCCGAGACGAATACAACGAAATAGTCAAATACAAGTTCATAGATATGTAATAATATGTAATTAATGACCCTATGCAAAACTGATAAAGTCCAACCCGAATTTCAACCGAAATCGAGACGACCCATTATCATAGTTGACTTGACCAGAAATCTACCCGAACTTGAAATAACTCGCTATAACCCCATCAAGGAACCGACTAAGGTTGACCTGAACCAACCTTAATCCGAACTGAAAACGACCTGAACGGAACCCAGATTGAAATTGAGCAAGAAAATGACTGATTTGACCTGACCTGACCTGATAATAACCTCATTCGACGTGATAGTCTAAACTGATATGATTTAACCCAAATCAATAAGCATTGACCCTCGATGAGTCAACGCAGAACTTATCCGTGGACTCGAATTGACACCCTTAGTTCTAAATTTGTATTTACTAGAGTGGATAATTGGATATCCATAATGTGAACATGTATTCACTACACAAGTCCTTATATGGATAATGGCGTTGCATTTGAACATACTATATATGGATACAACAATATCCAACCCAAAAAGTTTGGATATCGATTATTCAAACTTTTCCAAATTAGACACGGATATCATATTAAGCAGTTTTCAGATATGAATATCCAATCCCAATTGATAAATAGTCCAAACAAGGCAAACATTAACAAAATATGTTTGAGATCTTTACAGCCCAAAAGTCCAAACCAGTTAAGCCCTGAATCTTGCCCTTCTCAGCCGACAAGGCCCTCTCCCCTTCCATGTTCTCTTGCTGGGTTGCTCCCAACCCATCGTGCCAACTTCCATGGTCCTCTATTCTCTATTCGGCTTGGAGCTGGTCCGCCTGCTGAAAACGGTGACTCTGAGTTTACCAATTTGGTAAGATGAGCAGTTCCATTGAGTTAGGGTTTGATCATCATCCATACAGTTGTTGCAGGGGACAATGAAGATGTTACCTGGAGACATTCGGGCATACGCGTCACTCTTGGAACTGTGTGGTGCCACCAAGAACCTCCATAAACTGAGGCTACTCCATTCCCTAACTATTAAGCTGGGTTTGTCATGTAATGACTTCATTTGTGCAAAGCTGGTCTCATCGTACATTTGTTGTGCTCAAATGTCGGATGCCCATCTAATATTCTCCTTCACTAACCGCAAATCCACCTTTCTCTACAATACCCTCATCAGGAGGTTTTCTTCCACCAATCAATTCCATTCTTCTCTCTCTTCCTTCCATCAAATGATCCAATCCCGCAAACCCATTGACCTCAACACTCTTCCTGCGGTTCTTAAATCCGTTGCTGCCCTTTCCTTTCTAAGACTTGGGCAGTGAATCCACAACTTTTTTTTGGTACATGGGTTGAGTTTTGATCTTGCCCATTGCAACGCCTTGATCTCAGTGTACGGTAAATGTGGGGACTTGCAATCTGCACGTAAGGTGTTTGATAAAATGTTTGAGAGAAATGTGATTACTTGGTGTGCCATGATGGGTGGGTATGGAATGCATGGGGACTCTGATGGGGTCTTTTGGTTGTTTGATCAGATGTTGGATTTGAGTGTTTCGCCTGATGGGGCAACGTTTACTACGGTTCTTACAGCTTGTAGCCATGGAGGAAGGGTAGAGAAAGGGAAGGAGTATTTTGAGATGATTGTTAAAAGGTTTCATTTGAGGCCAAGTATTGAACATTGTACTTGTATGGTTGATATGCTGGGTAGAGCTGGGAGAATCGAAGAAGCCAAAAGAGTTGTTGATAGTATGGAAATGGAGCCCGATGCTGGTTTGTGGAGAGCTTTTCTTGGAGCCTGTAGATTTCATGGAAAATCTGAGATTACTGTCACTACCCACTGTTATGCATTGAAGATCCTATATAAGAGACCTATTATTCTATTGATCTATATTGTGAACAACAATTTTCTCCCACTAAATTGGTACGCTACGCAGCATCATGGTTGCTTCACAGCTTGTGCTTTATCACAATATGGAATTTTATAGGGGAGGTTTTAGTATGGGTTCAGTGGGTTCAACTGAACCCATACTAAAACCAAAAAACCCCTTATATACCTTTTGCAACATAATTTATCATATGTACAACTTCAGCTCACTGTTGAGACCCTTCTCGTTTTACATAGAACACTAAGGTTCGAATCTCGGTCTCCCCATTCTATTTTATATTTTCCCCTCTACCCCAGTACCCTTCACACTTTCTTTTCTTCCATTTTGGCGTTTCAATATTTCACCATTTGAAACCTTAGGTTAAATGGCGGATCTAGTATGGGTTCAGTGTGTTCAGTTGAACCCATACTAGAAAAAAATACCATTATATACATTTTATAATATATTTTATTTTATGTATAACATTGGTTCATTGTCTTTTAACTTTTTACCCAACCAACCAAGGTTCAATTCCCTTCCCATCCATTTTTTTTCTTCTATTTCCACAATTCCACATTCACTGATTGTCTGATTCACTATTATTTGAAGCTCCAAAACAAAACCCTAGTACCCTAGCCACTCCGGCGACCGACTTACCCAAGCCCCAGCCAGCTCTTCCTCTTCACGGCTTCACCGAGACACCGACGCTCGACGGCTCGTCGCCTCACGCACCTGAGGCGCACGCCGGCACCCGCACAGGCGCTGAGGCGCACGCCGGCACCCGCACAGCAGGTCTCGTCTGCTCACGCTCGGCTCCGGGCTCCTCCACAGCATCCCAGCCTCCAGCCCTCCACGACGACCCACTCCGCCGGTCCGCCCCTGGGTGCCTCCTCGGCTCGACGGCTGCACGGCTCCTCCAATCTTCTAAGGTAGCCTTTTATAGTTTTATTTATGCTGCATTCATTCTCCAATCTTCTAAGGTAGCCTTTTATATAAATAGCCATCTAATTGATTAATTGAATAATTGATTTAATTTTTTATTTTTTAAATTACTTTGCTTGTATTCAAGAGAATGATTGGGAATGCTATGATTTAATCTGGTTTATTTGAGAAATTTTTAGTTATTTGTATATGCTATTACTTGAGATGACCAGATGGAATCTGAGGGTGGACACTAGCAACTAGCAAGCGTGTATATTACATTATTTTCAACAAGCGTGGATATAGTAAAGCAGATGAATTTCGTATTGTTGATCCTCCTGTTTGATATATTAGTATCTTTGTTTGATATCAGTTTTAGTTGATCCTCCTGTTTGATTAGCTATTTAGGAACCAAATTTCGTAGATTAATCAAATCAATTTCTGAAGTATGCTTGGATGTCATACAAATTCTTGTATCATCAGTCAACCACTCAACTACCCCTTTTAGAATTGATATAGAGGAAAACTTAGTATGTCTGATCTTTAGAAATATTCCATAGCAACTCTGGTAGCAATAGATTTACCTCTTACGTCCAACTACAAGTCTACAACTAGGTTTAATTTCTCTTTTTCTTCAGATTTCGAACCCGTAGTAGAAAATTTCTGGCACCGCCACTACCTAGGTTTCCCCTTCAAGAGTTCACACCACGTCTCCCAGTTGGCCAGCCACTCACTCCTCAATCACGCCTCACACTACTCGTCTCTGTCTGTCAGTCATGTTCTACTAGCTCCACTCACTCACTTGGCCATTGACTGTCTGACTTCGGCAGCCACACCACCGAGGTCCGACTGTTCAAGGCACCAAGTCTGCAACTCACGCCAGTACGCCACCGCCGTCCGTAAGTACTTGATATTTTGATTTTCAATTTTTGTTGGATTTGGGAATTGAGAGTTATATTAATTTGTGACTTGTGTTTTAAATTTTGAAATGTTGATTTACTTGAGTAATTGTTGTTGATTTAGTTTATTAATTGTTGTATATACTAGATATTTTGATTTTTGTTGGATTTGGGAATTGAGAGTTTTGTTAATTTGTGAATTGATACTGAACATTGTGGAAGTAGACGCATTTCAAAATTTGAAGCTACTCTTGCATTGATGCTCTCACTTGTTTATTAGACTCCAGGCTACTGGCTAAGTTTGCTAAAAGCTAAAAGCTAAAAGCTTTTACTTTCTCATCTTACTATCTTTGTAGCTCGTATGGCATAATTTTGTGCATTGCTATTATTTTTTCTGAAGTCCATAGTGGGATGAATAGAGCTAAAAGATAATATTAATCACAAACAATACAGAGCAATTTACTCATTGACCAATATATTTCCATCAATATCTCTAAAACATAAGGTTACTCATAAGAGGGATCAAAATTTTTCGTTTACAAGGCCTTGGTGTGGAGGCAAAAACCGAGTGAGCATGTTGTGAGGACAGTTATAATAAAGGAGTTTTCAGCTTTGGTTGATGGAATAAAACACCACGGCTTATCACCAGAGAAGAAGTGGCTTACTATTAGTAGGAAAACTCA
Source organism: Dysphania ambrosioides (assembly GCA_026401315.1). Classification (NCBI taxonomy): domain Eukaryota; kingdom Viridiplantae; phylum Streptophyta; class Magnoliopsida; order Caryophyllales; family Amaranthaceae; genus Dysphania; species Dysphania ambrosioides. The sequence continues at coordinate 2,837,138 of CM048672.1, forward strand.
GCTTGTAATCGATGTTGTAATTGCTTCCATTGGCAAGGGTTTTTAGTTGAGTTGGTCTATTGATTGGCATTTATAGCCCTTGAAGTGTCAAAATCCAAGGCTTGTTTTTCCAGTTTTTGCATTATTTGATTTGGTAGACTCTGAACCCATAACATAAAAATCCTAGCACCGCCACTTTATACAAATGCAAAGTAATCCACATGAATTCTAAATTTTAAAAGTTTTATAAAAATATTAATTCTTGCTTTATAGAATATGATGTTTTATGGTTTTAATTTTTTTTATATTGGTTTAATATTTGTCTTGGGTTATTATTGTTAGTGCTATGATTATCCAAATTGCAATATATATGAGATGGTTGACTCTTTATTACATATGTGACATATTACCATGGAATTGGAATTTGGAATTGGCTAGTCATTTCTAAATGGTGGAAAATTGGGATTGCTTCTACAATTGATCTAATCAAGGTTCTATTGTGGAAATTTGAGATTGCTTCTACACGAGATTATTAATGATTTTGCATCTCAAAATGCCCAAAGAGGTTGCTTCTTATAAATTTTGAGAGGAGATACATCTTTTATGCTAGAATTTTCATTTTACATTATATTGTTAGTTTTTAGTATCATAAGATATGTTATATTGAATACAATAAGTTTTTTGCAAAATTATATTTTTTTGTTAGTTTTTAGTATCGTAAGATATGTTATATTAAATACAATAAAATTTTTTAGTCATGAAATTTAAATTTATATTTTCCGGTTAAGGAAGGGGCCCTTTCTCATACGTCCCCTAGGGCCCTAAAAATCTCAGGAACGAGGCTGGTTAGGGTTTGATCATCATCCATACAGTTGTTGCAGGGGACAATGAAGATGTTATCTGGAGACATTCGGGCATACACATCACTCTTGGAACTGTGTGGCGCCACCAAGAACCTCCATAAACTGAGGCTACTCCATTCCCTAACTATTAAGCTGGGTTTGTCATGCAATGACTTCATTCGTGCAAAGCTGGTCTCATCGTACACTTGTTGTGCTCAAATGTCGGATGCCCATCTAATCTTCTCCTTCACTAACCGCAAATCCACCTTTCTCTATAATACCCTCATCAGGGGTTTTTCTTCCACCAATCAATTCCATTCTTCTCTCTCTTCCTTCCATCAAATGATCCAATCCCGCAAACCCATCGACCTCAACACTCTTCCTGCGGTTCTTAAATCCGTCGCTGCCCTTTCCTTTCTAAGACTTGGGCGGCGAATCCACGGCTTTGTTTTGGTACATGGGTTGAGTTTTGATCTTGCCCATTGCAACGCCTTGATCTCAGTGTACGGTAAATGTGGGGACTTGCAATCTGCACGTAAGGTGTTCGATAAAATGTTTGAGAGAAATGTGATAACTTGGTGTGCCATGATGGGTGGGTATGGAATGCATGGGGACTCTGATGGGGTCTTTTGGTTGTTTGATCAGATGTTGGATTCGGGTGTTTCGCCTGATGGGGCAACGTTTACTACGGTTCTTACAGCTTGTAGCCATGGAGGAAGGGTAGAGAAAGGGAAGGAGTATTTTGAGATGATTGTTAAAAGGTTTCATTTGAGGCCAAGCATTGAACATTGTACTTGTATGGTTGATATGCTGGGTAGAGCTGGGAGAATCGAAGAAGCCAAAAAAGTTGTTGATAGTATGGAAATGGAGCCCGATGCTGGTTTGTTGAGAGCTTTTCTCGGAGCTTGTAGATTTCATGGAAAATCTGAGATTACTGTCAGAGGAAAACTCTGGAGGCTAACAGATTTGTGAATCAGTACTATAGCATGGTCCCATTTTGTTTTCTTTTCAAGCTTCAAGGAAATTTTTTCCACTGTGAATTTTTCTCCATAATCTCAGATCAACTGCTCAAGTGTATGTTACTAATACATTTTGGATTTTTATGATATGGGATGTCAAACTTGTACTCCATAGTTTGGTTTTCGCATTTCCTAAATATTGATACACTTATACATTTGATGTAGAGTTCACCATACTCCCCTGCTTGAGTACATTAGCTTTTGGAAAACCCAAGCCTCCTGTTTACAAGGATGCAGATACCTTATCAAGGCAGATTCCTTGCCACATGGAACTTTACGTACGTTTACTTGGACAATATTCTATCGATTTTTCAGAGCTCTTCAATGGTAGGTGATTATCCATCCATTGACATAAAATGAAAGTACAGGACGCATACAAGTTGATTTGGTTTTGTATTAAGCTTTGTATGGTTTGGATGTTTCAGGCTATGAATGGAGGTTTGTTGGGAGAAAAACAAGAAAATGAAGATAATGCCTTAATTAGGCGTTTATGCTCCTGGTCCATCGCAACCCCAACAAGACTCCTATAAAGATGTCAGGTTGGTGTTCATTACTTTTCATCTGTGATTTATGGTTGAAATTCCTACTCTTGTATTGTTAAGCTGGGAGTTTATTTGCTTATATACCACTTCCTAATTCCAGAAGTTTAAATTTTTAAAGTTTGAAAGGATTGCCCATTGTTAATGACTTTGGTGATACAGATATCTTGCATAAAGTACTCTGCAAATTTCATGGCCTGAAGGTTTCTGACTTTTGCTGCCTCCTTTTGAGAATCTGGTCATATAGTTTTTGAATGTTGAGGAGTGATTTAGTTGCTGAGAGTACAATGGTTGAAAGGAGATACCTTTATTTATTTTTTATATCTGAGGTTGAGGGTCATTACTTTTAAATAAGTAGTAGGGGGCCGGGGCTAAGAAGTTACTGGTTGGGTGTCAAATTGGGTCTACGTGTTGGTTTTGGATTGACCCGTCGTGGGTCGGTTCTTATCGACTCGGGTTAAATTGGGTGAATTTGGTCGGGTTGGGTCATTTTTCGGGTCATAATCAGGTCGGGTCCGGATAATTTATCGGATCGAATTTGATTTTGACCGCTCTAGTTTTTAGTTCTAATATTTTGCAACTAAAACTCCAAAAGGAATGAAAAGACATTCGGGGCAGTTGATATTTAGTCTCACTCTAGAAAAAAGACAATCGGAAAATAACATATTTCTGTTGGGTTAATTATATTATCTGATGTATGTAGATAGCAAGATTTCAGCAGTATATTTTGTTAGAAAATACAAAGGAATAACCTTGTTTCGGAAGTAAGGATCGGATGTATGCGAATCTGCCCACAAGCAATTAATTTGAGCCAATGGGCTCGAATGGAATGTCGGTTTTACGACTATCAATCGGAACTTCGGATGATGGTGGCTATAAAAGTCACCACAATTTCCACCCCTAAATCTCAGCCTCACTAAGACGGTTTTTTTTTTTTTTTGTTGTATTTTTTTTTGTAACCGTGTGTTTTTTTTATTTATACTGTTTACAAAGAGCTGTTATACCATTTTATTATCTCCCACAGACTGAACGTGGCTGTTACAGTTTCCATTATACTGATTAGCATTGATTTACCTACAAAAGAAACTCGATCGATACGGAAATGGAATAGGAGACAGATAGCCTATGCAGAAAGCGATACAAGTAATTTTGAATCACTGAGTAGTCATGATACCAAACAAAGGATTAAAAGCCATCAAGAGCAGAACATAGGTAAAAATAAGCGAAGTAACCTATATACTTCTTCAATATGGATTTCTATTACATATATAGATGAGATTTTATATTACATACAGTGGGATAATGGAGAAAACTAATCCCATGATGACTGCATTACACACCCCAAAATTTATAGCCTCTCTCCGTTTCTCATTTTTGTAACACCTTTTTTTCCATTTGTCCAGTTTATACCGCCTTTCTTCAGTTACCCATGCAGCTAGAAACTAAAACCATTCTTTCCCTTAACTCAAATGATGGCCTACTGTAGTTTGGATTTTTCAGGTACTTAGGTTTGAAGTAGATCTGTTTAAATGGGAGGACCCTCATTAAGGCTTTTGACTGTCCCCTTTATAAAAAGGGTTTAATCAATTATGAGCCTAATAAGTCGGTTTTCTAAACATATATTTTATTGGATCTTTAATGGGTCAAGTCAGATTAATAATTGACCAATAGTTTTCAAAACTTTTAAACACTATAAGGTAATGAATGATTTTCACTTATTTGTCAATGGTTCACTGTCAAAGATTGTCGGTGGTACAGACAAACTATCACTCTTTATAGATAAAACTATATTCTCTTCGGACAGCCCGACCCGATTCAGACATTTTTGTATCTTCTTTGATCCAAACTGACTCGACACATTTTGTGTTTTCTTTGGATCAGCCCGACCCGACCCGTTTTGCATGTGACTCATCCCAGTTTTAATCCGATTTAATGTACATATCTAGTTTGAAGTACGCGAAATAATAAATATAAAAAGTATAACTACACCAAGTAGACAACACTTGGTTCATCTACTGGGGCATGTAATTGGGCAGGGGATCTTCCCGCAATGGGTGGCCTGATTAACTAAGCAAGAAATACAAGTTCTCAACTTTGAGGCTGCTTAGCCTAGTCTTCCGTCTAAGATGCATATTCCAATCTATCGCGTTCTTACACCCTCAACTCCTCAAGTAGCTTTAGTGGCCCCTCTTTGGATATTACAAGTTTTGAAATTGGTCGTTAAATCTTTACTGAAATGTAAAAGATTCATACGATATTTTTTGTGTCACAATGTAGTGTTTGTGCCTGTTTTCGATCACATGATGCATTCATGGGACATAGTTTCATGTCACGAGTATCATCTAAGTCATTCCCACACCATATCCGAACTTTGGGGACATTGGGTTTGGTTAAGCATATCAACATATACTTAACTTTTTTGGCACAAAATAAATGGACAAATTAGCTAAAAAGACACTTAATCACCATTTAGAGGAAGAAATTAGGTTGTTATGATGTAATTTGTCCACAAAAAAGCTCAAAGTGCGTACCTAAAAGGTGAGTAGCAAGTATAAATAAACAGATGATATATCTTGTCGAATATCTTCCTTGACAGTTGACACCCTCTGAGGTTAGCTTAACGTGTGCAAGCTCTTTTACAAAACCCACTAGAAACCCTACTTAAATTGCGACACCCAAGACAGTGCACATATTGAATTATTTGTATGGTTGCACAAAATCTTCCTTTTATTTTACCCTACCTCAAAAATGGGTAACTTAGTGGGTGAGTCTTTCGATTGTGTGAAAATTGGTCCCACTTGACAAGAGGTTTCCTGGCAAGTTTGAAATCGAACAGCAAATGATGTTTTTGAAAATGTATAAATTCTTTATTCAAACCCTTTAATTAATGGAAGACTTCTCGCCTTCTCAAATATACACCATGAGACCCCAATTCAAACCTTTACAGGTAAAAATAAACATGAACAATATCAGAACGACACTTTCAAGCAGATTATACTGTGTAATAATAGAAGTGGAGCCATAGTTAGCACTCAGGTATGAGGGTGTGATCCCTCCTTGAATCCCTGCAGTAGTCGTATACCAAATTGTTTCTTTGGACCCACGCCATCGCCGCGACTTGCTGTGGGCTGAGGTTTCTGGACCCAGACGGAGACACCTTTGGTAGGCGACACGAGCCACCAGGATTGCACCCAACAATCTTGAAGTTTCGGTACTGTCCCACAAAAGGCTGATAATTGTAGTTAGCCTTGTATTTGCCATTTTCAGTAGCCCAAGATGAAGCATCCCAAATTGATCCATACAACGACATTGGCCTTTGTGGAAACGTAGCGTCACTTTTCCTTGGGTACCTTCGTATGGGCACATCGTCCACAAAGAATCTGAAACGTGGTCCATTTTATCATCAAATTAATTAAAATCATTATTGTTGTACGGTGATTGTAATTAATACTATATTTGTCCCTTTATTTTTGCAGTCATTTATATTTAAAAAGTCAAAGATTAAAAAGTTTGATTACAAATTTTCATTATGTTATTAAAAAAATAAGATATTAAAGTGAGATTTTGTTGTATTCATCTCAATATAATTTTTTTTGATATCAAGTTTTCATAATTTTTTTTTTCGGATTAGAAGATAAAATCGTTTTAATTTGTGTCTTGTAAACAGTGTAAAGTCAAGTGAGGCAAAAATTTAGTGACACAAGGAGTAGAACTAATTGCATTATAATTTGAGAATCACAACAAATGTGTCTTCGCCAATTGTCTAAGATAAGAGGCTTGATTTGATTTGTGACATCCTCATAATTAGAGGCCGTTTCTCATTTGGCTAAATAGCTCATCTAGTGTGTGGGCCAACAACATTCCTTTTCATGTGTCCACTTTAGATAGGGAAATTCCATCCCTATATTATACATCAAAGGGACCATGTGAATACACTAGGTTTCTATTTCAAAACATTTTTAAAAACTTATATGTTACGTCTTTTTTGAATGGGGTAGAAGGCAATTTGGAGGGGGTTCATGTTGAATAGGGGTATGGGGTTCATCATGGTTTGGGCCTGTTGGTCTTAAAATAAAAAAAGTATTCTTAAATTTGAGACATGAATTAAGTTTTCTATTACTTATAAGGAACATTAATTCTCATCTCCAAATCTCCACCATATCAAATTATCAATCATGGTGTATAAAAATTATAATACACAAAATATATGAATATGTCAGCCTATTGTATGGGATAATATTGAGACCGCATGTGGTGCACCATTCAAGTTTATTAAACCCACCTTAACTGCCCTGATGCAAAAAGGATTTGCACACATAATAATTGAACCTAAAGTAGTACGGCTATGTATTTAAAAATTGATTGTCAACCTCCATAATCTAATCCGACAAAGGTAATCCATCAAGACTCTATATTAAGTTATGGCATACTGACCTTGGTGAGGTTGAGCCAATGTCAATGTTTTGGTAAGTTGTTGGTTCATCTTTTTCTCAAGGGAATACTTCTTGTCCCCCTTGTTTTCACACTTCTTTGAAATGTTCACTTTCTAATAGGAAAGTTTACGCTTCATGGACACACATAATCCAAGTGCCACACTATCATATATTCCACTTCAAAAATGGTCTTCCTCGATCTCTATCCATAATCCGTATTTTTTTCGTATTTTTTATTGGTATTTTCTTGGGTAAAGGGAAACAAAATAAGAACTAGGGTCCATTTCTAGTCTTAATGGCTAAATTATGAGCTATATAAACACAGCTTCTACTTACTTTTATACATAAAAGAAATTTAAAAGATCTAACTAAAGAAAGGATATCACATATTAACGTTTATTAGTAGTTAATGGGTCTATTTTTTCAAACTTAACTGTTTGCTTCACTATTATATCTTTGTTGGCTTAAAATAAATGTGGAGTACACAATTTATACTCTTCCCTTCAAATGTTCCTAGCTAAGCTTACTCGCTTAGTTATACCATTATGGGCATACCTTTTCTTGTTAGGATATCCCATCAATCTATCTACAAATCATTTCAATCAATAATTAATCATGCCAAGAATAAATCTAAAAAGATACACCTTACTGTTTGTTATTGAAAAGGATGTCAGGTAACTTGATTACCAGAAGAGGAAAATTCTTAAATTCTCGTCTTGGCCGTCCATAATGCAAACAAACAAACAAAAAAAAAAAAGCAGATTTTTCTAGCCAAAAACACATAAAATGGAGAAAAATCAATACTAGTTTCTTTGTTTCTTTATATTTGTTCACTCTGTAATATTAACTTAAAAAAGGGAGATTTTATAGGCTACTAACAATGATAGTGGGTCAAAAAAGATAATTTTTTTTTATTTAAAAGAGAGTCACAAGTAGCACGATGTAAACAAAATCCAATTCCAAGCCGATACCACCCCAATCCTTTAAAAATCTATTTTATGAGATAATTTTAAACATCCCTTAGTTATATATAATACTCGTAAATCCCAATACTTGATAATAAACTATTTAAGAGGAACTATTGCATTGATCTTAATCCCGATACTTAACATGACATTTATAACATTAAACGAAAACTGAGATGTCATTAACATTTAGAATGAGTATATTAAATGGGCCATAATAACAAAAAAAAAAAAAGGGGAAGCAATACGTACATTATTTCATTTTGTGACCAATATATAGCATAGTTGTGAAAACCCTTGGTGGGATCAAACCATAAATGAAATTTCATCTCCCTTCCAATAAGTCTGCCATCACCACTTCCTCTAACATAAATATTTGTCTGCAATACGTATGGTTTCCCAGGGGTTGTCCCTAGAAATTCAATGTCAACTTCATCATGGTAGCCTGGGAAGTCTTCGTTATTTGAGAGCTGCCAAAATTGTCACAATTCTATAGCTTAGTCTTAATTTAATAGGAAGTAGTAGGTAATCACCACCTAAACATTTACAATTATGTTTTCGTATATTCTTGTTTTGAAAAGATATGTAGACAGAAGTGTCTATACCCACTTTAGATAACTAGTGTGAATATTATAATACTGCTTATCTTAATATAGGCATTAGACACTACATACACACAATAATGAAACAAAAAATATTGTATAAACACGGGACACATTAACTTTATTGTATCCCCTGTAAAAAGTGACGCTTAATATAACAAAAGTTATCCTTCAACACAACATATGCCAATCTGTATCAACTGTAAGAGGGTAACTTTTGTTCTTTCAAAATGTTACTTTTACTGGGATACAATTGTGTGTGTACAATACTTTATAATAATAAAAATACCCTTAATATCCTCTATTAACTAGTCTACTACGTTCTGTTAAGATTATACTCCGTACTCTATATTATTTTATTGCTATGTACTGGAGTAACTCGAGTGAGAATAGATTAATAAGAAGTGAAAATCTACACTTTGCAAGTAGAATTGTAAATACATACATAGAAGGATGTGATTACTCCTGCGGTGTAGCCAGGTTGGAGCTTCATCGCGGCACTGAAGTAGCCTGATTGATAGCGCTTCAATGACTTGAACCCACTACCTGTTAACAGAATCATATAAAGTTCCGTATGATTGCTATAATCATAGGTCCCGAATGGGTAAATTCATTGCTTATATGTTTTATACTCCTTCCGTCTCTCAAAAATTGCCCGAAAAGTAACATTTTCAACACACGATGGAAAATTTTTGAGAAGACAACCCAAAATGGAAAATTTCTAAGAAAATGAGAAAATCTTTAAGGGATAACCAAAAATAAAAAGTGGGGCGATATTTTAGGATGAAGGGAGTATCAAGCCAATAAATGAAACCATACAAAACAGTTTTTAGTTTAACGTACTGCATGGCTTGAAATCATAGTGTTTCAATTGATTCTTTTTTCATTTAGAGAAAAATAGCATTGTCTAAGTAGCCGAGTAGTATAGCAGTAGATTCACTATTTAAGATAATGAGATCCTCTGCGTACCATTAGACAAACCCTTCAACCAACATATGAAACAATTGAAATTCTATATGGTCCCATAAAAAAGCAAATCCAATATTGTGCGCACTTCTATTTTTGGAATGACAAAATTAAAATCAATGAGAACCATATAAGAATTAACACTAATGAAATTCAAGCAAAATTGTTTACTCATCATATGCATATCACTCCCATAAAACTTTGTACCAAAACATATAAACTATCGTGTATGCCAACAAGTTTAGTCAGACTAGAAAGATAATAAAAGACAAAACGAATATACAGTACCAGAAGAACGATCGAGCCAGACAGTGAGAGTGCCTTGTTGGAGGCTCTGGTGTTGAGGGCCCCATAGAGTTCTATAGCCTTGATTAAAACTCAAAGGAGCAGCTAGGGAGCTGGGGTAGAAGCCAGGGGAAGGCTGTGCATTGCACAAGTGAGACATAAGAAGTAGAAGGAGACAGAAAAAAGGGGCCATGAAACTCAACACTACTGTGGTGGGGGAATAATGGAAAGGGGTTGTACTTGTACTAATGTCTAATGCTTAGGTGCATAGGGATCTGGGGAATGGTATTCATGGAAGAGTGTGCTTACTGAAGTGGGTATAAATAGGGGGCATTTAGGACCCTACGAGAGGCAGTTGATGGGGGGGAAGTCACTGAAGACGACAAAATAAAAGAAAATGGCAACATCTTGTGATTATTAATGTCCAATTTCTTTCACTTGCACTCAATTTACGCTTTTTCTTTGCCCTTTTTTAACGTTCATTTTTGGTCCGACTGTGACATTTTCTGAGATGGGCAGTTTCACTGATTTGCGCTCGTCTTGGCTCCTATTTACACTGCTGCCCTCTTATGAATTGGGTGATTTGGTTGGTAATCCGTATCGACAAGTGCCCTACCTCTTTGTATTATTTTACACACTTGTGAGCCTAAAAATTCATTTTTTTTTTGGGTCCCATCTATTCCCTCTGCATTTTGTTATTTTGCCTTTTGTCAATTTTTAATTTTATATCATTTGTCTTTTTTAAATTATTAATATATTATTACCTATTAAGTTAATATATTAATCATCATTTTCTATTGATAAATATATGTACGAATTAACAACTATTTGTATGTCTACATAGTTTTATGACACTTATATGGATATTGAAGGGGTCTTATCAGTTAAAATGAATATAGGAAAGTAGTCACTCTATTCTTTTTTTTTTTTCTTTTTATTTGGAATCAGGGAAGAAAATATGATAATATTAAATATCATTAAAATTTTATAAAATAATTTAAATCAATCTAAAATTAAGATTAGTTTCTATTAAAAAATTAATATAAGTGGGTTGAGCATTGAATAAGTAGTAGAAAATTTAAAATTCATGACATTAAATAATTAAAAAAATCATCCAATCACAATAATAGACCAAAATAGAATGATTTCATATAAGAATAGTATTTTAAAATTTTGAATGGGTAAAATAAGAAGAATAAAAAGAACGTATATTATTATTTTGTGCAAACTGTGATTGAATCTGTTTTATAGCTCTGAAGATTTGGGCCACTTTCCATTTTCATTTGGCATATAGGGTCATAACGATTGAGTACACCTATAAACAATCTATAACTCTTACTAAAGCAAAACCTTTACTGACTTTATACTTACCACATGTTAAGCTATTATAAAAAAAATTCCACTATCTCTTAAAGATGATGTCATCTTTTTTCTTGTCTACTTCGCATTAATATTAGATTGAAAAATATTATATATAGAAAATTGTGTAATTATATAAATTTCTAAATTATGTAAACTATATTTATTTCCTCTCTTCATGTCGTATTTCCTTTATACCTTTTTGTGTAATAATTTTTTATTTAATGAGATAAAAAATATTATCCCAATTGAATTTTCTACACTAATTCTATAAAATTTATAAATTTTTCACCAATAAATGAATATTTTCTTATAATTAAAATATTTAACAAAATAATTTATTATCAATTCGTCCATGGCATGAAACTTACCTAATATAAGTATTATGCCAATTTATCCATCAAATGCTAGCTATATAAAATTTCTTATAAACGTAGCTTTAGTCCCTGCTTATAAGAAAAATTACTTGAAAAAACTATTTTCTACAGTCCCTCTTTTTGAAATTTTCATGTCAATACTTTAATCAAAATTAATTTCAAGTTTAACCGAGTCAAAATAAGTACATTCACACATAATCGTTAAAAAGTAGCATAGTTTTTGTTTGAAAGTTACGATAATATGTCAAAATATCTTTTGATCCCTTCAACGTCTAACCATAAAATTAAAATACAAGTATGTCCAAGTTTATTTTGATCCCTAATGTAAAACAACCACTAAATTAGAATATGTCAAAATATCATTTGGCGCCTTTAGAATTAATTGTTGATAGAGCAAATCAAACATATGGGAGGATTTTTTTATGATTAAAAAACATATGAGTATAGTGTATTCATGCGAAGGAATTAATTAAATCAATAACATAATTTAATCCTCTTAATAGTAAGAAGCTCCTATTTTTCTCTTACTCTTTCTTTTTTAAGTTCTAGTTTTCTAAAGGGTATCTAAGGAACTCTATAAATCGAGCAAATACAGGTCTTTTTGATGTAAAGAAAGCCATAAGTCATACGATGTAGATGGAAATCAATCCTAAATTTAATGTATCACTTGATCCATCTTCTAAACTTTGATCAACTAAACTAGTGCACAGAGCCTAAATCAGTCAACATTAACATAAAATTTTAAATCATGTTTTTATGAGCCATAAACCTCATTTTTTTCGATAATAGTTCAAGTAACTGCAGTGGCTGGCTGGCTGCCAATGCGGTCGTTAAGAGTCCTAGCTCTTCCAAATTTATGATGGAACAAGGAAGGATAGCCTTAACGTCTCCATATATTTTGGGAGCCACCGCGAATATTATTGTCAATGACCCCGTTTTTCTTAAGAACTTCGGGGTTTTAGCTTAGTAGCTTATAATATATCAAGACGCATTGAATTGACTCGATAATTTCTTAGGCAAAAAGACTTGTTTTTTTTTTTAAATGAATTTTAACCCTCAGGGCATGCTTGGAATTAAGGTAATGTATTATTATGGTAATAAAAGTCAAACTTAAAAACATAAATGTGAATCTAAGAAAAAATAAGAAAGTGATAACGTATTTGCAAGTTAATTAAATATTAATGGTGTGGTGAGAGGTAGAAGCATGATAACTATTACCCTCATTTTGGGTAATATTCACCCACTCTCCCCCTAGTGTAACTATTTCCTCCAAAATAAGGATAATAGTTCCTATTTATATACTTTCTAACACACCATCACTATATAATCTACTTTCATGCACACCATTACTACATAATATACTTTCATGCACACCATTACTACATAATATACTTTCAATCACACCATCACTCTCTTATTTTTTCTTGTAGTCACATTTATTTTTTTATGCTTGACTTTTATTATCCTAGTAATATATTACTCTCATTACAAACATGTCATTAATGTAATAGCCCTAATTTTGTAAGCATGTTTAATCCAAGGTAAATTATAATTATTTGTTTAACTACATTTAAAGACTCTTGAAATAATGTGTCATGTTAATTAATATTTAACTCCTTAGAGTTTTAAGGGGAAAAAAATCAGATTTTATTTGAGTGTTTAATGAAATGACAAAATTGCCCTTATGTCGATCTCCTACGGAATAAAAATCAGCTCTCTTGTTTGTCCCTCGCCTCATCATCCGTGTCACCCATAGAGTTTACCTCTCTTTTCTACTTCGATTTTTCCGTGTGGAAAGCACCGAATCTTCCTCTAGGTTTAGAATCGTGGTTTAGTTTTGGTTGTGTAATTTGAACTAATATTTACTCCCCGTCCCTAATTATTTATCTCATTTAATTATTTGCGGTTTCCAATATACAACTTTAAACGTTTTAATCATTGAGATACATCCAACAATATTCAACTTGAATATATTATTTCTTATAATATGATGAGAATTTATGATGAAATTTTTTAAACTTTGACTCTTTAAATATAAATGGGGCAAAATTTAAAGAATAGAGGGAGTATGTATTATTAAGGATTAAAATTCTTTTATTAGTAATTGATAAGTACGGATTGTCATACTTAAGAATTATAATTCTAGTTTTAATTTTGTGGATCAACTACGTGACTTCAAGGATACAATACGTCAAAACTTGATCTTAGACAGATAGACTTACAAGTTAGAGACTGGTCTATACTCCATACTCGTACTTTGGTAGGTCTTTTATTAGGCGGTTTTTTTTTTTGTAGTATTAGGAGCACTATCAATTATTAGCATTTACAAAGTTTAATTATTGAATAATCAGGCTTACATCAGGCATTACGAGAGGAGGAGAACTACTGAGCTTGCATGTATCATAAATACTACTACGTATGAGATATGGTTATTTATGGATTAAATAGGAAGTATGAGTCTTGACCACAGCAAAAGATATAGAAAAGCCTAAAAAAGAAAGTGTAGACGACTGGTTCATCTTACACCATTATGTTCGTTTTGCAATAATTCATGAGTTTTATTAATAAATTGAATGCCTTTTGTTCAATGTATTTATCGCCCTTTGAAGAATACACAACTATAATTTTCCATACAACGGTCCCTGTTTTCTAATTTGCATTATTTACCCTAATCGGACTTGAAGTAGTAACTATAAAGTGGATGATTAAGGGACGAAGTAGTAGTTTGCATTAGTTTAGTTGGTAGAAATCCCACTTTATGAGCTCGAGATCGAGATAATAGAGGATCGGAGGAATATTTTTGTAGATAATCAAATGAGATAGTTTTTTTTGTTTTCTTTTTTAATTCATGTAGCAGATAGCTAGATTCCTTATTTTTGGAACTAAGACTTGACTTTATTGTTATTTATTATAGTATGATTTACCGTTTGCTCTTATTTTAATGAATGCCTTTTTTTGATTTTGAATTTAACGAGGGATATAATAAGATTTTCTTTTGTTAATGTCGTCTCAAAATTAATAATAGAAATGAGTGAGAGTGTACCACGTAAATGACGTTATTGATACATCAAGTTGTACATCATTCTAAATGGACTTTGTTTAATCGCAAATTGTTTGTTGTACAATTACTTTCAAACATCGTCAGCTCATTGGATGTGAATATTAAGAATTAGTCGCATTCGATTGAGTCGGGGGCCACTCTTATCTTACCGACAAGCCCCTAAGCCAAAGGGTCTAAGGCCATGGATGCACCACAACATCCTCTTAATTTAGCATACCTTAATTTCATATATGCTTAATTATATCTTCAATTAATTACGTTCTCTTGTCCATTCCACCAAATATAATTAAACTATACTATGTTCTCTTGTTATGGACAACAAATAGGAATAACTTACGTACGCTATATTCATGCAAGTATGTCTCATCTAAGAGCATCTAATTATGCAAATTCTCATACAAAATCTACAAGATGTGGAGATAATCAGTATGAAAATGACTACTTTTTTTTCCAACTATAACAAGCCCCCTTTTTCCGCAATGAAATTAGGATTTGTAGCCTTAGCCTCACTTGTTGACTCTAAGTTGAAAGTTGATGGCTGTAACTTTATTATGACTTGTGGTAATAGGAATTAGGAAACCATCTTTGTAATATAAAACATAATTCAAAAAGTTATTGTGTTTACGGTAAAAGTGACCCATTCAATATACTAAAAGTTATCTTTTAACATAACATATGTCAATATTTATTAACTTTAAAGGGTAACTTTTGTCATATTAAGGGGGTCTCTTTATTTTGTGTCTCGTGTATTTACAATATTATTATGTGAACATAATTTACCGTTTTAACACATCGGTACTTTATAAAGTTGGTCATTTGCTCCTGTCTTTTTGGGGGTTGATTCACATGCATGAACGCTGGGTGCATCAAGTGTATTCATATATACTCTTCAAAAGTGAAGTCAGCATACGCAATTACAAAAAAGGATATTATACAAAAAGAACATCCTTAAGTGCATATGTTATTTTGTTTCTTATTGACATATCCTAAGTAATACTCATAGAGTCGTAGTTCTTAATTAATAATTAGTACTCTTAGTCTCTATTTATTTGCACTATTTACTTTATCTTATATTATTTCATAAACACAATAAATATAAGACCTTCAAAATCCAAACGGAGGTTTTTTTTTATTGTTTCGGGTGGAAAAAAATTTAAACAAAATTAGCTTCAGCTAAATAATTTACTATAGGTTTGGATGACAACAAAATGGAACCACATAGCTTTGGTTGAAAAAGAAACAACAAAATTTGATAACTGTTTTAAATCCTTCAACGAAACAAAAGATTTGCTTCAGATATTCAGCTAGTTTACAGCAAACATTGAGAACAAAAATTAAAAAATTAGACAGTCACAAATGATAAGAGTAACAACAAATCTTATCCTATCCCATAATTATTACCCAAAACACAGGAGATTATTAAGTCAAGTACTAACCAGAAGTTAAGTGATGACACAATCTCAAAAACATAAGCCCTCCATCTTCCCACGTTCTTCAATTACTCCGTGAAAACCCACGACAATAACAATTCAGAAACTTCTTGATTCAATAAAAATCTCAAAAATAAGAATCTGCCGGAGGATACAACACAATCCATATATTTTTATCGGCACCACAAACTAGAAGAAACAACACAGCAGATAAAGGTATTTTGTTGGTTTCAATTTTCCTTTTGATTTAATATCTTTACTGTGTATATTTTTTTATCATTAAGAGATAAATGTATTTTTTTGTTCCAATTTCCCATTTGATTTAATATCTTTACTGTGTGTATTATTGTGAGATTATAGGTAGGCAAGAAAATGATTTCCATCAACACCAAGAATGGTACACAAAAAATGAATACATCAACACAAAAAA
Source organism: Dysphania ambrosioides (assembly GCA_026401315.1). Lineage (NCBI taxonomy): Eukaryota > Viridiplantae > Streptophyta > Magnoliopsida > Caryophyllales > Amaranthaceae > Dysphania > Dysphania ambrosioides. The sequence goes on from CM048672.1 coordinate 2,853,425, forward strand.
CATAAAGAACAATACACACAATAAAAATAAACCCAGCCAATTTGAAAGAAAATTAATGCAATAAAAAAGATAACACCAAATAAATACATTGGGTTGGAATCATAATTCGAGATAGTCATTGATATTGTCCACTTCATCGGAACAATTGGAAGTGGCGGCTGAGGAAGCCTGTTTCAAGGGTATAGACATACCGATGGTCTGAAAGAGAGATTGTTTTTTTTGGGTAAATAATACCAGATCTGTTCATTTGTGTTAGTAGGTGTTCTTAATTTTTTGGAAATTAAGAAAGAAAATTTTTCTTTCAAATTAGGTTTATTTTCTTTCTACATGAGGCAAAACCTTCTAGCTAATTTTTATTCCAATAGGTTAAATATTTTAGGGTATCTGCGACAATATTAAGAATTCACATCAGCTTGCCAATTTGGTATGATTTATGTGCACGACACTTAGTGAGGGTTGATAAATCCCTAAAATGTCGCTTGGCTTGCAACGACATTGAACCTAGGTATATGTTACAATAGATTTCTTAAAGGAAAATATTAAGTTTATATTTTTTTTTTCACAGATTTAGAGTACCAGTAAAAATTGGAGACATAAAGGCAACAAAGTGTATGCTATTTGGCAAAGAAGCAGGGATTGTTATGGGTTGTAAAGCTTCCTATATTAAAACATTTCATGATAATGTAAGTCTATAATTTGTAGAATTTATTAAGAAAAATACAAAACTAACTGAAATTTATTTCATTCTTAAGAACATGGAGACACCTTCATAGAAGAAGAAGCACAAAAGCGTTTAATGAATTCGTTCACATTCATACTACATGCTCCAACTGAAAAAAAATGATGAAGTAAGACTTGTAGCAATTCTTCATAACAAATGGGAGGAAGAATTTTTTATTTTTTTTTATCTTAACCATGATATGAACAGCTGAAAATCATCAATTTAAACATTTGTATGTTTTTAATTTAGTCGACATTGTATGTTAATAATCCAACTTATTTAGTTTCATTTACCAAATTTAATATCGTGCTATTGCACGGTCACATGCTAGTTAATTTTTAATTGAGAGAATTGATGCGATAGAAATTTGGTAGGACCATATATGTTGTGAAAGTAAAATTGGTTAGTTAGTGGTTTAACCTTATCTAAAAAGAAAATAGAGCAATCTATTAAAGAAAATTCAAAATAGAATATGGGATACATTTTTGAAAGTGAAGGGAGTATATTGCTTGACACCCCTTTTTTCCTAGTTAGATAATAAACACATTCAATTAAACATGATTAGATTAGCGTCAATCCATAAAAACTAGCCCTCCAGACAATGGAAGTATACATCAAATCAAATATTAGTCAAAAAATAGAAAAAATAAATTCAACTTCGTTACTTTTAGGGTAATTTATAAGAAAATACCACATAAAAACTTCATCTTGTGAAAAATTACCATATAAAACAAATCTTGTGAAAAATTACCATATAAAACCAATCTTGTGAAAAACTACCATATAAAAAATTCCAATTGCACGAGACCACTACATAGTGGTTTTCTAGGCGTTCACCTAGTTTTGTAGGGTTGTCTTGAAAAGTGAGAAGCACATGTGACTGGGTGAAATTTTTCTCTCTCTTTTTCCCTTTATTTTCCCCCTTATTTCCTTTTATTTTCTTCCTTCTCTCCCCTATTGAACTTGGTCTTTGCCTTCATTTCCCCTCACTTATGGGGCTTTAGGACATCAAAGACATTGAAGTGTTGCTTGATTTGATGAACCACTATTCTTTTTTTTTAATATTTTTGCTCAGAGAGTGAAAATAAATGGCTGTTTCAACATAAGAGTCAATGTGAGAAAGTCAGAGTATTAGGTTTTGTTGCTCATGGAGAGGCATAATAACCAAGGGAATGATGTACACATAATTGACATATAAAGAGGGGGTGATGCCTCCTCTTCATATGCATCTGATTTAAAGTTTTCTCATAGTGGTGGTCCTAATAATGATGATAGAGGAAACAAGTGGTGTGCAAGCACCTCCTCCACCATCATCTTCTCGTAGTTGCACTGTTTCTCGTAGCTCCTCATCTATTAGGATAAGTGAGGGGATTGCTCGTAATAATTGGCGTCCTTTAAATTCAGGCTTTTGGATATCCATGGAGCTAGTGTTAACATTGAGTCTAATTATAGCTTCCATTAATGCCTTGAGTTTGTTAAGACATGAGCGTCCTGAAGCCCCATAAAAAAGCAGAGACCAAGTTCAATAGGAGAGAGAAGGAAGGAACTAAAGCGAAATAAGGGGGGAAATAAAGAAAAAAAAGAAAATATTTCACCCAGTCACACGGGCCGCTCACATGCTAAGTCAACCCCATAAAACCAGGTCAATGCCTAGAAAACCATTATATGGTGGTCTCGTGCAATTGGAACTTTTTATATGGTAGTTTTCACCTGAATAGTTTTATACGGTAGTTTTTCACAATATGGTGTTTTTACATGGTAGTTTCTTGTAAATTACTCTTACTTTTATTAGCTTTGGAAATATATTTAATGGCGTAATTCATGATGATACACAAAGTATACTATTTGTTTCAGCTATAGCTATCACCCCTTTTTCGTAAGACAAAATAATGATATTCCCTAATCTATCCCCTCATACCATTCCCCAACTACGTTTACCAGTTACCAGTTACCAGTTAGTTATTTACCAACAAACTCCAACCATTACCTCCATTGCCGCCACGACCACGACCACGACCACTTCCACTTCTCTCACACTTGATCAATAGAAATACCTAGAGGTGGGCACGGGCCGAGCCAGGCCGTGCCGTGCCCGCCATTAACCGTGCCAGCTCATGTCTAGGCTCTTGTCGTGTCGTACCATGCTACCTTTCCCTTAAACTCGGCCTATGGCCTGGCACGACCCACGTGCTTGGCGTGTCGTGCCTTTTCCTTGTGCTGACCTAATTTTTTTAATAAAAAATAAAAATGAAATACTTAATAGAATAAAAAAAATAATTTTAGATAATTTAAATTATATTATAAGAATATAATAATATTAAAAACAATATTAATATTAATTATAGTAGCAATAATAATAATACTAATAATAATAATAGAATTAAATAATAGCGTGTTTCAGGCCGTGCGGCCAAATTGGCATGCAACTCACGTGCTCGTGCCTAAAATTTTATTTGATGTCCGCGGTCTGGCCTACGACCCACTCCACGAACAACATGCTAGGTCAGGCCACAGCTGTGCTCGTGACGCCCGCGTGCCGGCCTGACCATGCCTAGCTCTAGAAATACCCCAGTCCCAGCACCACATGACTCTGCCTGAACTTAGTATACATTTTCACTACGTAAAATGAGAAAATCAGAAAGTAGATAAGGTTTTAAGTTAGATAAAAAAACAGAATTCAATAAGGAAAAGTAGTAATGGATCTGCAACAAGAGCTCAAGACTAAAGTGCATAACCTATCGCACAAAAGGCACAAGGCAGGTTCATCTTGCATAGTTTCATAACCTCTGCACAATGTCACAGGAAGACGCATAAGCTGAAATGGAGTTGAATATAGAGCACGTTGAACTCTTTAAACCCATTAGATAAATGACGAAACCACATCAGCATCATATAACTTAGAGCTCTTTAAGAACAATATCTTGTTCAGGAATTCCAAAAATATTGCACAGTTCGTTGAGTTCATTGCTATCCCTGAAAATACCAGTTGACTCTTGGAATTCAGAAATATCTAATGAATTATAGTAGTCAAAGGGTTTTTGCCACTACACATGATCGATACATATGATGACATTTATAATGCAAGTGCACAGGAAGTAACGTAGTCATTGATATACAGAATCAAAGCTTTGTAAATAATTGTTAGATTAGTTGTCATTCTATTACAAAGTTACGTTGTTAGAATAGAAAATAGCTTCTATAATAATTATACTCTGTATTATATTTACAAATGAGCATTGATATATTAGCTCAACCCTCTGTATAAAATTAATTCAATTCATTCAATACAAGATTCATTTTCCCTCTCTTCTCTCTCTCTCTCTATATTTCCTCTATCTCTTGCATTCCCTTGCTCTTTTGTATTTCATGTGTGATCTCCATGCTCTGCATGAACCTGTGGTCGTCAATGCAGCTTGATTACTGAAATCAGATGACCAAAGTTAACAATACAAATTCGGGCTATATCCATCAATAAGATAGTCAACTTCACAAGATTAAGAAAATTCAACCTTAAAATTATCTAGCTATAAGAAGAATCGTCTCTTAACCTTATATAATGAACATTTTTCTATTAATCTATCAATATGAAATACTGATATGTAATGTTCTATGGGCGTAGAGCTTCAACAATGGATTCATGAATGGTTAATATAATTAATTAAAGAACTGTCTGCATCTACAGGTCTACTGATATATAGAATGAAAATAGTGCTTAAAATAAGAAGAATAAGAAAAGATCTTGACCATTCAAATGAGAAGATCCAACACTAGAAATTTCACGTAAAAAAAGGGTTACTATAACAATAAAAGGGGTTATTATAACAATAAAAAAAAGTCATTATTATAAGTCAAAAAATTATTTAATCACTATGAGTTAAAAAAGATTACTATGTATAAGTAAAATATCATGCGTCGGAATACACAAACACGCACACATTTAGGACTGATTATGGTAACTACATCCTTTGGGCTACTGCTTAAAAGGATCGGACGCTAAGTCCTTGGCACCCTGGCAAGTAATTTAGGACTATGCTACTCTTTGTCAATATATAGCCAAGAATTCGATGAAATATTGGAAGTAAAAGACTTCATGTGTGTTACTCCGCATAAACTATTTCGTTGATTTGAATATAGTTTAGTTTATATAAATATTAGTTTATTTAAATATATTATTTTACACAAATTGGTGAATGTTAGTTTAGTTGAATATAATTTAGTTAATTTAAATGAAAGTTCAAGCCCCTTTTTTATATTAAAACGAATAAATTTGTATTAAACCAAATAAGTTGATTTATTCCAAATGTATATAACTTTATAAGTTTCTTGTAAATCAGATAAGTTTGTGTTCCAAAAAGTGGCAAAATAATCTGTCATATCCCCTGACCTGGCCAGCTCGAGGCCCCATTCGGCTCGACCACAAGCCCTATTTAGCTTGGTCCTCCAACCCCAATCAACCCGGCCTAACTCCATTTATTACGGGCTGAGCTCCCCAAGTCCAACCTATATTTAACCTAGCCTGCCCCAGACCGGGCCGGTCAAGAATCAAGTCTGGCCAGGTTGTTCGGACTGGCCCCATTGCCACCTCGAGGAACTTGTCATTTATCCCAAAGCAATCATTGGCTCAAGACTTTGAGTCTTCTATGACTTGATCGACATTAAGTTATTATTTTATTTTTTTTAACATCCCAAAAATAAGCAAGAATAAATTATAATAAAGAAGAAAGGTTATTGACTAATCTAGCTCGGACATGAGCATCCCTGACTCTTGTTTTGTCTACTTAAAAATAGAAAAGATCTCAAAATGATCATCAAACTTCTTTATCTGAGATATTAAATTAACTGCCTGCATAACTTGACTGCAGTTGCTACGGAGGAGTGAAATCAAGTCATAGAATTTGTCAAAAGTCGAACCGAAGAGAAACGCAAAACACACCAAGTGCCCTAAGACACACTAAAGCCTTCGCATGAAGAGCATAGGAAGCATAGCTTTAGGTGGAACTCCTAAACCCAACCCTTCCTGTTGCAAAAGTCGTGTCAACATCCCAACCTAAGCCTGCTCTGCCCGAAGATTTTCTCCTAGCTCTATCAATTTTCACCACCACCTAGATCGGCTCCTAAACTTATTTACCCAAATAAACCATGTCAAAACCTGGAGGGGGCCCAAGTCATCCTCTAGTATATGCATGAACTGTAACCTCTCACTTGGTTCTCTAGCAAAGTTTGCTTGGTCCGCAACAAACTCATCTATAAGAGTTGAACAAACGTCTATATTCCAAAGCTTGGAGAGAAAACTAAATGGTTTTACCTTTACCATAAAGCCCAATTGTTGTTGTAAAACTTACCAAACGAGAGCTATCTCCAATGTCCATGCCATAATGAGGTGGATATAAGTTGAGAATTAGTTAATCACGAAACGGATGACCCTCATTGAAATTTGAGTGAATCGTCAAATGACCACTCAACCAAACTTGTATTGCAAAAGGGAAAAACCAAAAAATATGGGCCAAGTCTTCATACCCTGGCAACCATCCCTCTTTTATGAAGCTGCGACATAACCACCACCTCGTCATGAAATAATCTCTAAAGAAGAATCAACCATTTTGGAAAAATCGAAATATGCCATAAGGAATGGAAAAACTGTTGATAGTTGAGCGTTTCCAGCGCCCTCTGGGAAGTCTTTATTTTAATTTGGAGGATAGAATAAGCAAATTTTATAATCAACTGGCTTGAGTCATGATAAAGCTAATAAAGAGAGTCCTTAGTGAGCAGAGTAGGGGGATCAAGGGTTAAAAATTCATGGTTAGCTGGCAACAAGATGTTGCACATTTGCACAAAACTAAACCTATCAAAATGGACATGATTCAAAATTTGACCCAAAAGATGGGTTTTGGACAAGATTTACAACCCAATATTAGTTTATAGTGAACCCGAATAACTTGTAAATAGTGGGATGAAAATCACCAATATATTTTTTTTAAAAATCTTAAAATTTTTCCAAAATATAGAACTCTAAAGTAATTATCTATTTCATGATAATCATTCATTTTAAAATTCTCAGCCCATTTAAAACACACTATTGGTGAGTTAAAACTTCATAGCACCAATTTCTAGCGTTAGGTTATTGTCGATCTTATTTGTCACTAAGTAAAAAACAAATTTTTTTAATTTATGATAATAATGTTATTTTTCTTCTTACTTTAATATAAAAAAGGTGACAATAATATTTTAGTAATAAAGATGCAAAGCAATTTTTTTTATTAAAATAGAGTTATATATATATATATATGTATATAAATAAAATTAAAAGTGGGTGAATTAAGAATAAACATTTTTTGACCTGACCTAAGTATGACAAGACACAAAAAAAATAATCTTGTCAGACCCAACCCATTTGATGTCAATACATATCTCTTTAAGCATCTACTTTAGACAATGTTGGTGAGGGTTGTTATTTTATTACTTTGATATAATTCTTTGACGTGTTCCTATTTGTGTACGTGAATTATGAAATAACATAGAACCCATGGAAAAATAAATACAAAAGTAGTCGAATTGAAACTCAAAAGTTGTAGTTTTTAGGGTTTTTTTTTTGAAGTTTTAGTTCTAGATGCACAAAAGTCTCAATTTTGGGTTTAGGTTTGACAACTGAGGAGTGGTTTTCAACCAAGAGCTATGAAAATATTATATAACGAATTCTATCTTATAAAAATGTACATAGATCTATATATAAGGTTAATAAGACAACATAAACCCTAAAGATGTAAAAATTTAAAACTAATAAAAAATGTCAAAATCTAATTATGCTAATAAAATAAAATATATAATTAAAACTAATAAAGAATCCTGAGAAAAGGGTATGGTTGAACGAAGGTCCTAAGGATACTCTCTTTGATTTTTTATGGATCCTTATAGATCAAAGAAGATATCATTATATCAATGGTTTAAGGAGTGAACAAAAATAGCGGCTTGAGGAAGAAATTAGTTTAATTAGGAGGGTGGTAAATTGATAAATAAAAGAAATCAAAGAGGAGGAAATCATGTAGATTATGACGTAGAGTGATAAGTATAGTAGTTTGTAGCTTGGGAGAGTGTCATTTCTCTCGAAAGATTGGCAAATTAAAGTTGAAATAAGTGTTCATCACAAAATATAATGATAATAGGTCAATTACCCTATTGATACCTAATAAAGTTTTTTTCAAATTCCAAGTTCTCTCGCTTTCTTTTCCTGTAGCTGTCAAGTTTGTCTACCCTTTTGAACTTATACTATAAACTCAGTGCCCCATCTGCCATAAATAACTTCTAATGAACTGGTAAACTTGGTCCTAATGACCTGGTGAACATGATCCTAGAAGGTAGGCCTTTTCCTTCCTCTCCTTGTGGTGAGGGTATGCTTTCTGAGTCCCTTTTACTCATTTTGCTTTCAATGAATTACTTACCTTATATTCCTTTCGTCCCTAAAGATCGCTACAAGCACAGAAAATAACCTTTTTAAAATACAATGGAAAATCTTTGGGTGGACAATTCAAAATGAAAAATATTTAACGGAATGGGGCAATCTTTGGGGGCCAACCTAAAATGGATAATAGGGCGATTTTTGGGGGACGGAGAGAGTACCCCAAAAAACATGGTCATATTAGCAATACTGCAATTCCTTAGTTGATAAATATATAATCAAATACTAGTACGTGCTCGTGTTAATGCACAGATTTCTTATAATGTTAGAAAGCTAACAAATAATGCATAAAATTATATAATTGTTATAATAAAGATAATAACATAAAGTTGGTTGATGTATAAGATATTAATACTTCATCTCTTATTTGTAACCATATATTTCTAGACAATTTTATGTTTTCAATTTGCTTAATTATGATATCTTTATAATTTCTCAATTTCTCAAGGGACAACTTAGCCACTTATATCAATGTTTTTTAAGAAGAAATACCTAGTAGTGGTTTATATTTGTTATTTTAACCACATCTTAAATCACATTATAAATAAAATAAAGTTATAGAAAAAATCTTTGAAAGAATATATCTGATTCCTCTACTATTTTGAGTATTATGTAGACATAATTATGAATTTTATGCGCTTGATTCCATATTGCTAGTCAAGTATTATCAAATGTACCTTAGAAGCCCTATAATAAGATTAAGATTGACAATAAATAAATAAGTAGAAGTAAACATTCATAACGTCAAATATCCAATTAAATCATGACTCATTACAAATTCAATTAAAAAATATAGAAAGCATCATCAATACCAGTATATTTAGAATATGAACAAAATCCAAAACAAAACCAAATATTACCATTATAATATCACTACATGTCATTGAAACACTTTGTGTTAAATACTCTTACATAACACAATAACAAAAAAATCAAATAATAATTGTTTCACTTACGGATAGTACCAATGTCAAAACGTATATCGACTCAAACGCTCCTTTTTGATATATATTTTTTGTTTGTATTATATATTTGAGGGTTCAATTATGCAATTTGTTATTTTTAATTTTTAAGTTCTAATTGTGATTTATTAGAAATTTAGAGGTAATTTACTGAGTTGTAATTGTGATTGATAACACTATGTACTTAAATATATGATGAAGTATAACAATTAATCTAAATTATCAAAACTGACTACAATAATTTAGCACATGATTATAATCGGCAGAATAATGAAGTAGTGGTGCGTCACTTCGATCTATAGTTGTTCTAGAGGTGTTGGCAGTTGATTTATCGAATACTAGGGTGAGAATGAAATTTGTGAGACACGTTTTAAAAGAAATTAAGACACGAACACCACCGTCATAAATCATAAATCATAAATCATAAATCATAAAAATGACAGTTTTTTCTATTACAAAAAATTTGTAGAAATGAAGATTGTGGGAAGGGATGGCAATGGTCTAGGACTTGACCCATACTCATTTTAAAGGTTTGAATTGGGTCTAATTTTTTGAGACCCATTTGGTCAGGTTAAATATGGTCAAAATGTTCCTTAATTGGGTCAAATTTGGATTCGAGTCTAAAAAAGTTAGACCCGGATCCAATCCATATTTGACCCATGGGCTTATACATTAAAAAAAAAAAAACCTAATATCAAATTTAAAAGTGAAAAACTTAGAAGTTTATTCAACCCGTTATTTTATGGTGTGTGACTTTGTTAGTTGTAAACTTCTAATATTTTGAAGTTTATATTAGGATAAGAAAGATCATTTGTTGAGTTGTAACATTTTATGCTTTTTCTTTCAATTAGGTGTTTTTCAAAATGTTAACTTTGTTATATTCTTTTGACTTAAAAAAATTGAGAAAATACATTCAATTACAAAATAAGAGAATAATAGACAAATAGGAAAAAAAATGTTACGAACCCATATTGAACTCGAGACCCATTAGGCCCAATGGATTTAGATAAGGGTCTGAATTTTAATGACCTAGTGGATTTGGGGCGGATATGAATCTACTCTCAAAAAATGGATCAGTCTGGTTCTAATTGAACCCAACCCAAATCTAACATATAGTCATCCCTAATTGTGGATGACAATTATTTTATTTTCTTACAGATTTTATTTATAAATTTATTATTTTTAGGATTGTGTGTAAAATTATGCGTGAAATTATATGAAGAGAGGATGGTATATTTTTTTTGAAATTTAAAAAAAAAAAAAAAACAAGAGCTCCCAAAACGCTCGATTTATTATTTAAAGGCTCTCACGTTAACCTTTGCTTTTAAATAATAAGATAAGATAAGATAAAATTACTGGTATTCTTATGTGAGTACTTTTAATGATGAATCTAATTGGACTTTGTATCATACTAACTTATTCAGTACCTACAATAAAATGAAACCATTATAATTTTAATTCAAGACGTCTTAATGATTAATCATATGTGCTTTTTTTGTACTTTCAAAAAGGATTTCTACACATAAAAAAATAAAATAAATAAAAAGGATTTCTACCTTTCTTCTCTGTCGATTAATATTTCATTTTGTTCTACACTGTAAACAAATTTTCATTATTTTTATCAAATTAAAGAATGGATAAGAATGTTCCACAAGAGACTCACAAAGGATTAAGTTGAACATTGAGTAACCAACCTATTACATCTGAAGATTGCTTTAAAATGACATTAGTTTTCCCAATGTTCCGTTAATGCATATCTTAACCAGTATTCCATTCTAGAATAAAAAAAAGGAGCTACTTATTAAAGTTCATTTTGATTCAAGAAATTAAAGATCCAAAAATGTTGGTTATGAATGACGAAGGTTGTTACTTGTTATGAGGTGGCTTCTCCAAATCTGAATCCCCACTTCTTAAAGAAAAGATGAGGCGAGCCGCTCTCCGTTTCTATCTTTGTGTTCCACACTTCCACAACATTAATTAAATGCTTGAATTACCGCAATGTGTATCATCTCTTCATCAGAAACTGTTTTGCAAGTTACAAAAGCAGAAAATGAGGCAAGCCTACAACTTTATTTGTAAAAACCTGTTTCAACGAAAATCTTATCTTTTTAACAGCTTCTGTTACAACAACAGCAAAAGAAAGTGCGGAGGCAAAAAAATTGTTTGCTACTGACAGTGACATCAACCTGCAGCAAGACTGAACTGACATTGGACACCGGAAAAATAAATTTTTTTTTTTTACAATGACATACATACATGTAGTGTAATGCAAGTACAATACACATTCTACATAAATAGTAAAATGAATTAGTAACATACTAGTATTTGATTATGCTTTTGATATTATGGATTCTAACCTTGCATTTTATATGAAATAACTGTAATCACACTCCCAGTATCGCAATTTGTTCTCTTCAATGTTGCAGCAATGCTGCGTTCACAATGAAAAAAGGGACATCAATGATGGAATGCAATTAACAGAACCTACAGCATGCTGTTTAAAAGGGACAAAATATTTTCGACTTCTGTTTACATACATAGATGAGAAAATCAGAGAACAAAGTTGCACTGAGGAATAATTATAGGTTAGCATTCCATTGTTTGTTCAGCAAATTTTTCACTGCGAAGTTGATGCACCAAGGCATCCTTCTTCCCCAAGGTCCAATATTTTCATAATTTAAAGACCATCAAAATGAAAGATTATCTCAAGCCATATGCTGCTGAAGAACGTTGTGTGTTCAGAGGCAGGAGTGATTTACAAACAGCCTTTGGTCGTATAGACGTCATAGGATGGCTGAACAGTTCTGAAAATGTAAGATTTAAGCTCAACAGTTGATCAAAAGCAGCTGATGACCACATACTATTAGAGGTGGTCATAATGTAGAATCCAGTGGCAAAGAGTTGGCTAGTGTAGTTTATCAATTGTGACAACTGTCCTGGTTAAATTTGGATGTTTATGTAACAAACTCAAGAGACAATGTGTTTAAATAGCATAACTCGAAGATGCAAGAATTAAACATAAGAAAACATAAGAGTTATATTATTTGAGAGATAGCACCTGTGATTGTTCTAGGCTTTCAATTGTCCAAGGAAACCTGGTAAGTGGTATCAGATAAAGGATCAAGCAGAAACTAAGATTGGCTGTTTGGCGTGCATTGTAAGAGATTACTTATGCTTATGCATCATCTTTGAAACTAAAAGTGAATATCATGTTCCATTGCTCACTTGACATTAACCATCTATTTGATGTATACATCATAAGATTTAATTCGTTTCAGAGCTATCGTAACACCTATCATGTTGTTTCATTTTTTTTATTTCATTTTATGAACATGTACACATAAAATTATTGAATATGTTAACTTGAGAATCCATCTACTTAGAATAGTTTTGAAGTAGGAATTAATAACCATAGTAAATCTTTGACTTCTACATTTCCGTAAATGCTTCATAACCTAACATCCCACATCAAAGCTCTCAAATAATCATATTTTGCCAATGACCATCTAAAAAACATGCTCTTGCCCCACATTTTTCTGACAACATTCCATAAGATAATGCAGGTTCCACCTAAAGTCTGATATGGCCAAGATGCTACTGAACTATGTTCCCATCTATGCAATGCTACCAGTAAGCCTAGATAGATTTGCTCAAGCATCAACTTACTTTCCTCATAAAAGTAGCATAACAAATTTCTTTACTTGTTTGGTGGAACCAGTTGGGAGTAGTTACAGATGACAACAACTTTCCAAACCAAGATGACATCAAGAGACAACTATACAAACTGAAGGAAGCAGAAGTTGATGGAGTCATGGTGGATGTCTGGTGGGGAATAATAGAAGCTAAGGAACCTAAGAAGTACAATTGGAATGCTTACAGAAGCTTATTTCAGGTCATTAAGGATTGTGGCCTGAAAGTACAAGCTATAATGTCATTCCATCAATGTGGAGGGAATGTGGGAGATGCTGTGAACGTCCCACTTCCTCAATGGGTACTTCAAGTTGGAGAAACAAACCCTGATATCTTCTATACTAATAGAAGGGGTACCAGAAACAAAGAATACCTAACTCTTGGTATTGATAATGAAGCTATCTTAGGAGGGCGAACTACCATTCAGGTAATATCCTCCATAAAACCCATATCAAGCCTACGATTATTACCAAGTAACTTTTAGACAATGTACCGCATGCAGTTCCTTGTGATTCTGCACCACACAAATATTAACATAAGCCCAAAGAGGAAGGAGAAATGGCACTAATTTTTTTCCATAACTTAACAGATCTATAGTGATTACATGAAGAGTTTCAGAGAGAATATGTCAGATTTCCTAGATGCTGGCGTGATAGTTGACATTGAAGTAGGCCTTGGCCCAGCTGGAGAACTACGCTATCCTTCTTATCCACAAAATCAAGGATGGAACTACCCAGGAATTGGGGAATTTCAGGTAGCAATGAAATGGGTTCTGTCATATAATCAGATATGTCAATTAAATGTGTCTCAAATGGTCCTTTGTATATAGATTGATATTCTAAAAACACACTTTGAATGGGTATATGATTATATACATCAACACTTAAGCAGTTAACTGAGTTTTAATTTATTTATTTTGCAGTGCTATGACAAATATCTGAAAGAAGATTTCAAAAAAGCAGCAACTGATGCTGGCCATCCCGAGTGGGAATTGCCAGAGAATGCAGGACAATATAATGACAGACCAGAATCAACAGAATTTTTCAGAAACAATGGGACATACCTCACAGAACCTGGAAAATTCTTCCTGACTTGGTATTCAAACAAGCTATTGATCCATGGTGACCAGATCCTTGAAGAAGCAACTAAAGCATTCTGTGGCTGCAAAGTCAAGATAGCAGCTAAGGTAAGTAAACATAGTCATAGGAGCATCAATGACTAGAAAAGTGTTGTGTGCAAGGTTACAATTTTATTAATTTTTAATTGATGAGCAGGTTTCTGGAATACATTGGTGGTACAATGATGACAGTCATGCTGCTGAGGTTACTGCAGGGTATTACAACTTGAGAGATAGAGACGGGTATCGACCGATAGCAAGGATGCTTTCTCGGCACTATGGGGTTTTAGATTTTACATGTCTTGAGATGAAGGATTATGAACAGCCTGGTTATGCCAAAAGTGCTCCACAAGAGCTTGTGAAACAGGTGAGGGAATAAAGCTTGACAAAAAGAAAATAATTCTCTACAATGTCAAATCAATAGCATCGAAAACAGTTTTGCATCGGATATTACTTTTAAAGATAGGTCACAAAATCTTGCAACAAAGATCTTTGATTGGAACCTATTCAAGTTTAGACCTTCAAAACCCTGCCAATTCCATTTGTTGCTACAAACAAATCCGACAATATCAATATGTGCATCGGTACCTACAACTTTTCATTCAAAAATCTACAAAAATAGTTACACTAAGATATGCCCACTAAAATAGTTCCATGTGAAAATTTATACCTTAGAGTAATTAAATTCTCATGACTTTGGCAAGGTGCACTACTATAATGCTCAGTAAATGCAGGTCCTAAGTGCTAGCTGGAGAGAAAGTATTGAGGCTGCAGGAGAAAATGCACTTCCTAGATATGATCCCAATGCTTATGATCAGATGCTGCTGAATGCTAGGCCAAATGGGGTGAATAGAGATGGTCCACCAAAGCTGAAAATGTATGGATTGACATATCTTCGTTTGTGCAATCAACTGCTAGATGGGGGAAACTTCGAAACATTCAAGACATTTGTGAAGAAACTGCATGCTGATCAAGTAAGTGTCAAGATAGCCTTTGAAATATATGGACAGAATTAAGCTTTTATGGAAATATGCACAAAAGGCAATTCTTTCTTATGATATTCTTTTGATTATTTTAGGAATACTGTCCGAACCCTGAGAATTATGGGAGGCACATCATTCCACTGGAGCAGTCAAAGCCAAAGATTCCGCTGCAGGTTCTTCTAGAAGCAACGAAACCAATGGAGCCATTACCCTTTGACAATGAAACGGACATGAAAGTATGAACTTGAGAAGCTTCTATAATAATGTGAAACCCAGGCAGTTGGCAAACATGCTACTGTCAAGCAAGCAAATAATGTTTCCAGAAAGATAGGTTAATAATGAAACCCCAGAGAGGCTAATAAGGAAACCACAGAACCTACCTGTGGGGATCCTCACTGGGTGTTCTTGTTGTTGTAAGTTGTTGTCATTTCCGTTGTTGTTGATGCTAATGTTGTTATATCAAATAAGAAAAACTCAATCATAAGGATATTTATGAGAGTGCAATGAAAGCTGAGGACATGCCTCAGAGCAAGTTTTTCGTGTAACTGTATTTGGGTTTGTAATATAAAAGGCTCGTTATAGTTCACAGTTTCACACAGTAGCACTTCATTAAACAACAAGCAGAAGTTATGTTCCTTTTTCCAGATAATGTTCATGAACTCCCTTACCAATATTATCTTGATGTAGTCAATCTCACTCATCAACATACAACTTTGTCTTTGAATTGGTTGCTTAAAATTCATTGAAGATCCATCTCATACCGTGCTTACTAAGACATAAGGATATGGTATGGCAATCGGTCTCTAGTTCAAGGCGAACGAATTAAAACAAGACTTGGAATTCCCATTTGTCCCGACTGCAATAAACTACTCAATGAAGCTGCAACCTCTGGGCACTGCTAGTCCAATGCTTTGTACTTTCCCTCGCAGCTTCTCTACATCATCCCACCTTTTCTCATCTGCATATATATGTGACAGAGAAATGTAGCTACTTACTCTATCTGGGTTTCCACCAGAAACTTTCTGAGCAGAGAACTCAGCTAGACTAACATTTCCGTGGAGCCTACAACCAGAGAGCAGAGAAAGCCATACATCTTCTGTCGGTTCCACTTCCATGTTGTTAATGGTTTCATATGCTTCCTCTAAGTGTCCTGCTCGGCTAAGAAGATCAACCAAGCATGCATAATGAGTCAGTGAAGGCTTCATACTATACTTCTGTAGTATTTGATGAAAAACTTCTCTCCCTTTGTCAACTAGTCCAGCATGGCTACACGCAGTCAATATACAAGTAAAAGCTCCCTCGTCAGGAACAATGCCATTTTCCACCAATTGATCATAAAGTAAAATAGCTTCCCTTCCTTTCCCATATTGTCCATATGCTGAAATCATAGCAGTCCAGCAAACCAAAGTCTTCTCTGCTATTTCTCCAAAAGCACATAGTGAACAAGACAGCCTACCACATTGAGCATACATGCCTATAAGAGCAGTGGCAGCCATAGTGCTACAACCAAACCCTTTCTGAATGAGATAAGAATGAACAGACATGCCAAAATCAATGATGGTGACCTGTTCACAAGCCCTAAGCACAGCAACGATTGTAGCTAAGTCTGGCTGTTCACCACATGAAACCATCTGACAGAAAAGTTTTATGCCTTCAAAAGCCTTGCCAATTTGTGCGTAACCCGAAATCATCGTATTCCAAGTAACAGAATCCTTTGACGAAACCCCAAATAAACGCTTTGCATACACCATTGTCTTGCATTTACAATACAACTCAACAAGAGAGTTGATCAAAAACCTGTTAGAACTAAACAAGCTACTCCGTAAAACATAACCGTGCACTTCTTTTCCCTTCTCAACCTTTTGCAAATCAGAACAAGCCGAAAGAATCCCAAGTAGACTTGTCGAATCAGGAACTAATCCAGACCTCTGCAGCAAACCAAAAAAACTCAAACTCTCTCCAGAGTAACCGTTCTTCACATACCCAGTAATCATACTATTCCAAGAAGTCAAATCTCTCTTAGACATTATATCAAACACTAACCGTGCATTCCCCATTTCGCCAAATCTCGAGTACATAGCCAACAGACAATTACCCACATAAACATCCGAATCGAACCCACTAACCACAACCTCTCCATGAACCATCTTCCCAAATTCAACAAACAAAGCATCACCACAAGCCTTGATCACAAAAGGGTATGTAAAATTATCGGGCCGAACGCCAAAACTAATCATTCTACGATAAAACAACAAAGATTTGTGGAAAAACCCAGCATTCGTATAACCTCTGATCATATAATTCCATAAAAACGAAGACTTAAACTCAATCTGATCAAAAATTATCTGGGATTTCTCCAGTTTGCCACAATTTGCATAAAATGCAGCAAGCTTTGTGCTTAGGTTCGTGTTGAGAATGCCAGAAGTGAGCATCTGAGCATGAAGGGCTTCGCCTTGTTTCAATGATTTGGAGTTTGTAAGAGATTGTAGGTTGGTTTGACATTGAAGATACGAGAATGGAAGCATCGGGGATTGGCTGTTGAAAGCGTCGGGAGTTGGCTGTTCAAAGCGTCGGTATTTGAGAGCGGTGCTTCGCATTGTTTGAATTGCTGTATTGGATACGAGGCATTGGAGGCAGGAATTGCCTACCGCAAACTCAGCAAGAGTCTAAGGATATAAGCACCAATTTTTCAAGTTGGTTGGAAACTTGTGGAGAAAAGAGTAGCCCTTAAGTTCAAGTGTGGCATAGTGTACAAGTGAGAGAGTGGTAATGCATGGTTGTGTACTTTGCGTTAGATTTAACATGTTTATAAGAGGGTTACGTCTGGGGGTGTCAAATCGGGTCTATGGGTCGATTTTGGGTTGACCCATCATGAGTCGGTTCTGGGTTGACCCATCATGAGTCGGTTCTGGGTTGACCCATTGGGGGGTCGGTTCTTATTGATTTGGGTTAAATAGGGTCAATTTGGCTTGTCGGGTCGGGTAATTATTAGGTTGGGCTAAAACGATTATTTGCTTGCTTGGGTTCGGTTCGAGTTTGGATCGGGTTGTATTTGGTTTGCGTTAAGGTTAATTATGGTGAAATCGAGTCGATTTCTGAACGGGTTATAGCGAGTTATTTCGGGTTCGGGTAGATTTCGGGTCAAGTCAATTATGGTAATATGTCGCCTCTATTTTGGTTGAAATATGGTTTAATCATTATACGTTTCGCATCAGGTCATTAATGAAAAATGTTTGGTTTCAAGATTATTAGAAATTGAGTCAAAATAGGTCGAGCAATATTAGGTCACATTTACATAAATTCAAATTGTCAATATATCGAGTTAATTCGGGTCACGGGTTTTATGAATCAGGTCATATCAGTTATGTGTCAGCTTCAATCTGTTTCGGGTTCTCTTCGAGTCGGGTCTGTAACGGGTCGATCCTGTAACATGTCAGGTTTATAACGGGTCGGGTTCCTAACAGGTCGGACACGGATCGAGTTCGGGTTTACGAATATCGGGTCAAATCGATTTATACTTGACTTCAGGTCGGGTTGGGTTAGTTTTCGGGTCTCACTTTTTGGGTCATAATCAAATCGGGTTCGGGTCAGTTTCTGGAAACTTATCGGGTCGGGTCTGATTTTGACAGCTCTTACTTATCAAGACAAAAGGGACTTATTATTTACTACTCGAATTTTACTTGAATCATTCTTGCAAATTACAATTTTGTCTTTCCATCAAATTATTAGTTATTAATAATTTCTATCAAAAATATCAATTTTTTTCTCTAGGATTAGTCTTCTTCAATAGACGACCAGCCTTAGGACTTAAAAAAAAAACATACTTGAGAATTGGACATCAACGTCTCGTCGACCATTCCGAGAAGCGATGACGGCGGTGGTTCATGGCGAGGGGTTGCGGTCGTAAGTGGTTTAGTGGTCGTAGTGCTTTAAAAAATACCTGAAAATTTAAACGTCAATGGCTCGTCGACCATTCAAAAAAGCAGCGGCAGTTCATGGCGGGTGGTTTGGTCGTAGGTGGTTAAATGGTCATAACGACATATGGGAAGGAAATGAGATAAGGATGAGTAATGTAGTTTAACGGAAAGAGGGGAGTAAAATCGTAATTTCTAAGCCCGGTTCGACTAAAATTGGAGAGGTAAATAGCTCTCCACAAACAAAATATATGTATGTATGGTAGTGGGAATAGTGTAAGGGGTGGATAATTCTCCTCTAAAATAAAAATTGGAATTTTTTTATATTGAATTATTATCATTTTTTAATACTTTGAGGATAATACGAAATTCTTTTGACTAAGTTAGTAAAGAACTACCATTGAGTTTAAGGAAAAACTTGTAAACCGGAAAATCGAATTACTAATGCTGAGTGAGAATTAGGGGAATTGATTCGATGCTTACCTTCCCCTACAATGAGAAGCAATTAGCCAACAAAAGTTCTACAGAACCTAAGATCTGAATTTTTGGGCGATGGCACTAGTTAGTTAAAGCAAAAAAGTATTTTTCGAGTTAGCCTAAAAATGCAAATTCTAATCTTATGGGTTTATTTTGTTGATTTTAGGTTATATGAACATGACTTTAATGAAAGGCATTACAACAATGTTTGTGTGTAAATCTTATTAGTCGTGATAGAACTTTTAGATTAAGTCATTAAACATGAATGATGATTGAAATCAATTCAAGACATGCTAAATATGATTTGAAAGTGATTGAATCATAATTGTAACATTCAGTTTCCAAGTATTAACTAGCAACTATAACATTCTACGAAATACTCAAAATAAATGTTAGGGTTCTTAGATTCTTCCTGCTTTCTTTTCTTGACTTTTTTTTTTTACAAGCTAAATTGAAGCTTACTTCAAAATTTGGTAGGGTTACTATAATTATACCATAATATGAACTTGAAGAGACTAGAAATGACTATAGATGTATAGTTAAAGGGTTAGAATATAATAGAAATTAGAGAGGAGAATAAGTTTCTCGAGGATTTCAACATTTCCTAATGTTGATTTTTGAATTTTTTTTGGGGTCTACTTTTAGGAAATGGAAAGAGTGGAACAATTTTGAAACCTAGAGGTAATCAAAAGTGACTCAACCCAATTAGCCCGAAAAATACTCAATATTTTCAACATATATGTGCTCTTTTAATATTAAATGTAGCTTCATTAAATATAATAACTTTATTCAATTCCAAATAAGATAGTTATTATCTTATTCACCTTCCAAACACACTCATTCTTTTTCAATTTTACTTGAATAAAAAACTTTAAAAATTGTACATTTTTTTTAAATATAAATAAATGAATGATTGACATTAAACATGGAATTAGAGCAAGGTTTAGTGACATGAGTCATTATTATGCTCTAGGCCAAAAATGAAAATGGATCTCATATGTAATGAGGAGCAAATTACTATGTCCCCATGAAACATCATATATGAGTATGTTGAATTAAAAAAAATAATCTCATATATAAGGGGAGTGTTAAAGCTCTATTCCCATAAAATATTACATGTGAGTATCTCACATTAATCAATTAATAAAGAAATATCCGCTATATAGGGTTGAGCAACTATTTCCCTTATTACCATATGGTTTCAAGGTGGAACTGTGGCCCAAATCTGTATTTAGCAAAGGTGTTTTTGCCATTAAAGTTGCATCATCTACCCAAAATACTTACCTGCAATGGAAGACGATGCAAGCTTAATCTTTACCGATCAAGCCAAACAACTAGTGACTATGAGCCAGCTGTTGTAACTGTTAAGCCAATTAAACTCCATCAAACCACCTCACAAACCACCCACAAATCCAACCATAAATCTCATAGAAGCACTCAACGACTATAGTTACACTAAATGGTCAAGATTAATGCACTTGGCCAATAGTGGTAGAGGAAGGCTCAAACATGTCACAAGCATTCCATTAGACATAAATAATCCACAATATACTAATTGCGTAATCTCTCGTAAATTTATGAGATTTTAAATTGCATTTGATTCCAAGTATAATTTTAATTAGAATAAACTAAACAAGGTTTGTGTTACAAATTATGTGTTTAATTATTTATTTAAATAATCATGATATTTAATTTTTTTTATAAAGTATATTTTTAGTCACCATAAATCCAAAGCCTAATAAATTTATCCAACCCATAAAACCCCTAATATTTTTAAGTAAACCATCTTTTACTCAAACCATAATCATTTAAACTAAAGCAAAAAACAAAACAAAAAAGAGAGAGGGAGAAAGAGAGAAGCACCAACAGCCCCCCCTTCCTTTCCCCTTGCCACCACCTCCAGATGACCGGCCCCGCCTGCTGTCAATGGTTGGTCCTCTGCTTCCCTTTCCTCTCTTATTTTCCTTCTTTTCTTCCTTAGTTTTATACATGTCCTAAAATGCATGTTATGGGTAAAATATTTTTAATAATATTTGTTGTGATAATTCTTATGGGTTAATTGTATGTAAAAAAAATGTTTAAAATCATATGTTTTATGAATTTTGATATGTAGTCTAAATTTTCAGAATTTATGGATATGAAATTATGGTTTAAATGTGTTAGTTTTTATATTTTAGGGTTTAAAATCTTATCCTAGTTGTTATTTTTTGAAACCATGACTATACTATGATGTATTCATGATGAATTTGATAATGTTATATGTACAAAGAATTTTCAGAATTTTATGTATGAAATTTATGATTCAATTGGTGTAGCTTTCATGTTTTAAGGTTTAAAATCATATACTACAACTATATTCATTAAGCTAGGATATGATTATTTTATGGTTCCATTATGAAAATTTTGATGATGCCATGTTCGAATTAAATTTTCAGATTTTATGGGTCATTAAATTTGGACTTTAAGTTGAGTATTTGAAGGATTTTTATGATTTTATAAGTATTATATGATCCTAATAAATATACTATATGTTTAGAACATGGTAACAACATTTTTATAGGTTTGGAAATTTTTTCAGAACTTAATAAATTTGGTTTCTATGTATTTTGTGGATTTAAGTATTAAAAAACAAGGTTTAAAGCATTTACTTGATTTTTGTGAAGCCTTTTTAAATAGGTATAGTGTTGTAAACTTGTTTGCTAGGATATTGATTAAGATTGTGTTATTTGGTTTAGAAAATCGATTCGTAGAAGGTGATTCGTAGTTGTAAAAGTGGCAACTCAATTGTTCAATTCAAGGTACGTACATGTTACGAAAACCTTGTCTTTATGAGCATGATATAGGGTAGAATGAAAACTTAGTATCATGTTTAGGGAACCTTTTGGGGTGAGTTTGTTTGGTTATGTAATTGAAAAGATTCATGTTCTTTGTTTTAGAAGCATGAATTGGTATTGTTGTTGAGTTATGATTTTGATTTGTTAATACTAATCAAGAAAGGATTGCGTCTGGTTGAGGAATCTTAATTGATTTTAGTGGAATTAATTTGGTAACTAATCTATGAGGTTGTTTATTAGTCTTTCATTAATAATGGTATGAAAAGAGTAAAGGTGATTATCAAGTCTTAATGACGAGGTTAGTTGACTTTATTCAACAAGTTAAAATTTAAGGAAATCAAAGGTTTAAAATTATAATATAAAAGAGGTTGATTGCGTAATTGTGACGTGTGTGTTCTTTGATAAATTGGAACCCAGGTGTTAAACACTGTAAATCACGTAAAGTGAAAGAAGGATAAGCAATAAAACTCTGAGCTAGTGCACGTCTAGAGTATTAACAATTAGGGATTAGGGCTTCACGGGGTATTATCCGTGTATTTTCTTGGAGGCTGTGTGATCTATGAGTCTCGTTTATAAAGTTTTAAACTTAAATTGGGTTAGTTGAGATTTGATCTAATCATGGTAAAGGAGTCGTGTCCGTTGCCAATGGATTTATATTGTTTTTATGCCCTCTGATGAGAGAGTATGTGGTTTATATATTAATTATGATGTTCTTGATTAGGACATGGGGAGACAACCTTATCTATTACTTAATTCAATTTATTAATAATATACATTATGAATCAATTGAAGTAAAGGATTGTGTTATGCGAACAAATATACCATGCATTCTAATGTTAGGGAGTTAATACATGTAATTTTATTTTTGTAACCTTAATGTACTCAGCTTTGCTGATTACATCCTTTATATGTGATTTTTTGGTCATGATCTTTACTTTTCAATGACCCTATAATGATCCAATATTTACACTTGTAATTTTGAGAAGCAGAATTCTATCAAGTATCATGGGGATTTGCATGCATTACTAGGATGAGTGGAGAGTAGTTTATATTCCTTGCTTTGTTTGGTTTAATGTTTTCTAGACATTTAGAAACTAGTTTGGATTTGGTTTGTTAGGTGTTTCGGATATTTCAATAAGGGTCGTAATGGTTCCGAATTGTATGCTTGATTGAGTTTGGCATTTGGAAGTTTTATTTGAAAGTTTTATGTTCTCCGCTGCAAAATTCTTATTTGAAGTCTTAACGTTTGAACACGTGGCGGTAGCTCATCGATAATTCTCTCAAGGTTTTGGTTTTCGGGAGGAGGGAATTATCAAGGTCTTACAAATGGGGTCCAAAAAGACTAGTTAGTAATTTCATGGATTGTTGAGAATATTGATCTAGAAATCGTTAAACACTACCTTGACTATCCGACAACTTATAATCTATGGCGAGGCATAGAATTAATGTTTAGCAATAGGAGGGATGGGCTCCAGATTTTCGACCTATCCGTCAAATCAAATAACATCGAGCAAAGCACTGACCCAATTGAAGTAAATTATGGCAAGCTAATTGCAATATAGAAAGAAATTGATAGACGACAACCAAACCCCAAGAAAGACTTGTACGATATCACAAAATACAATGAAATTGTTCAACAAAATCAGTTGTACCAATTTCTTGCTAGTCTCAATTAATCAATGGACTATGAGAGGAGGGACTTGCTCAACCACGAGCCCTTACCTTTAGTAGAGAAAGCATATGCCCCAATTCGAAGGGAAGTGGCGAGTAGGAAGATTATGCGGGTTGAAGAAGGTGGTCCATCATCCAAGTAAAACTCCTTATGTATTGGTAGTGGTCTGTTCTAAAAAATCCGGTTAGCCAGAGCCTTATCCTGGCATGATGATGAGAAAAACAATCTCAAGTGCACTCATTGCTGCGGCATGAGACACACAATAGACCGCTGCTTCAAACTAGTGGGGTACTCGGAGTGGTGATCGGACACAAAGAAAAAGGGGACCGGGCTAGGAAAATGGAGAGTCATCATTAAAATCATCAGAGAAGGTTATAACTTTGGAGAAGATGAAAGGGAAGCAAGAGTAGCATGCGTCGTGCAAGTGAAAGGTAATGAAGTGGTGAGAACTAGAGTTTCTAACGCTAGCTCTACCCACTCTCTAAACTTAGAGAGGGAGGAAGTGTGTACGGTCCTCATAAACAAGCCCAATCACCACCTTTCTCTTATTGACCATGACCCACATATTCAAGCCTAGAAAAAAACTAACCTAAATTCAAGTGTAGGATTCACAATCCAAAAAATACAGGTATATATGATTGTGGAGCTATTGATACAGTGACTTTTGACTCCATGGGTTTTGTTAAAATTGATTAATCAGTCTAAGACTCATTAATATTGCTAAACATCGCTTAAGACTCGATAGTCAACATTTAAAATATAATATACATGATTTAAAATATTACTATAATTTTGCTCCTTTATCACACTAATGTCTAATGTGACTAGTCACACCTATAACTCATCCTTCAATATTCATTTGTTTACTTATTATTATGGAATTCGTGGAATTTGTCGAAAGCTATATAATCAAAACAAGGAAATATAGCTAAGAGCTTAACCATATTTGTTCAATGTATTGTCCCATCATTTTTTTTTCAATAACCAAACATTATGAAAGTAAGAAATAATAATGTATGTACACATGCATTTCCTCATTAAACCATGATTCACAAACACACTACAATTCAAATGTAGATGTAGACCTTGTTTAATTCGCCTAAAAATAATTAATCAATAAGAATTAATTTCAATCACTAAAAATCAGAATTAATCTATTAAACTCAGTAGAGTCATGCATTAAAACAACAGTGAATCAATAATAATCTGTAATAATAAATTCTAATCAGTAAAAACCAGTTTTAATCAATAAAATTAATTTTAATTAAGTATAAATCAGATAAAATAGACAACACTATACTTCAATTATAATAAAAGCTATCTCGACAAATATTGTGGCATGCTGCAAACCTTATCACATC
The DNA here is from genome assembly GCA_026401315.1 of Dysphania ambrosioides. Lineage (NCBI taxonomy): Eukaryota > Viridiplantae > Streptophyta > Magnoliopsida > Caryophyllales > Amaranthaceae > Dysphania > Dysphania ambrosioides. Next base: position 2,878,609 of record CM048672.1, read on the forward strand.
ATACCATAGCAACTAATCCATGCATGGAATCAAAACAGTATGTATTCTCGTGTACGCCTTGTACTCATATGTCAATAAGTATGGGAGAACACTCATTAGTCATCACTACAGGAGCAATAGGTCTACTTATACTTTACACTTGATTAGCGTTTGGCGACAAAACTACACTTGCGTTTGTGCTGCGCGATCAAGTATGTCACGCTTGCTTTACAAGGACTTTTTCCCTTAGTTTCCTCTCTATTTTGTATGTACTTGGAGGATGGTTTCTTATACGTAAGGCTTCGGTCTGATATTTCCATCACTGGCTACTATACCCTTTAATCTTCTACATCTTATCTAATTTGTACTCAACTAAATCCCCTTTTTAGGAATCTAAGTGTCAAACATGACGTTCAAATTTCTAGCACAATTTGGTGCTTTTTTCAAGCCATTAATTCACTAGCCACTTTATAAAAAGCCCATCAACTATATGAGGGAAGAAATAACCACTTTTTTTATTAGACTACTTCCACTGTTTCTTTTTGTTAATTTTATTTGCTTTTTGTGCAAATTTTAATGCAAATTTGAAATTCAAATAGGTTCAATTATGTGTTTATAAAAAATCTAAAAAATTAATAATTTGAAATTATATTTAGAGACGAATTCATCAAGATTTCACGTGATTTTTTTGAAATTCTATAGTAGATAAGTTATTAGGTTAAGTTGAGATCATGCATTTCAAAATAATATGACAATAACATAGGAAGTACATCATTAAAAATTTCTTCCCTTTAAAAATAGTCACATTCATGCATGGAAATATACAGTATTCTCTTAATTACATCTAATAATTTGCCCCAATGATGATATATACATCAAATGATGGTAAAACAAGGAAAGACAAGTAGGAACAAAGACAAAGAAAAAGAATGACAACTAACATAAAGAACAAAGTAAACAAAGATCCAAAAAATTATTACACTAAAGCAAATAAATTACTATACTTAAATAAGTCCTAATGTTTAGAACCCCATACTCTCTCTCACTCTCTCTCTCTCTCTCTATATATATATATATATACCCTCAAGGCCTTAAACCTCCACGTCTTTGAATGTCATAAACACAACTTGCAAGAAAACACAAAGCCTATGGGACTTAAAGCTAAGCATATGCATTTTCTTAGTGTTTTTGCACTTGTTTTATTATGTTCCTTAGCCAATACAACTTCACCAAACTCACAAGACGATCACTTTGATACGATGAACTTTCCTAAACTGCAAGCAGAAAGGCTTATTAATCAACTTAACTTATTCCCAAAACAACCTTTTAACCACCACGTCGAAAGTGGGTTATCGGTACAAGAACCGGATTTGGTTGAGAAGAGGTTCAAGATATCCGAATTGGGTGGTAACCCGGGTACTACTGTTGAAGATTTGGGTCATCATGCAGGGTATTATCGTCTTCCTCATTCCAAAGATGCCAGGTGTGTATATATGTTAGACTGTCTATTTTTTCTGTAATCTTTGTGTTTCTATATTTTTTGTTATTAAAATAGTTGGAGTTTTGTCAAATAGAAAAGATCTTTATAGAATTATTTTTCTTTGGTTGTTTTCGTAGTTTACCAGTTTTTTGACTTTGGATTTGAGTACAACTGTTTAGTTGAAATTTAAGCCCATAATCGGCACCTTGTCTCTTCTTGGAAGAATATTTTGTTGTATGGAACCATATACAACAATTTATCTCATTATATTACAATAATATATTCAAGTGAAATTTTATTAGATGCATCTTATTATAAGTTTATGTTAGAAATTGTAAAAAGTTATAGGACAAAAAATTAAGGATAGAGAGTGTATTATGAAAATTTGTGAAAAATTTCTTGAAAAGGGAATTGATTGATTGGATGCAAACTTTACCTTTAAGAAATCAAAAGTCGGCTCTAAGAGAAAAATATGAACACTAAACACATTTTCTAAGATGAAAGAGCTTATTTATGTATGAAAAACTCATGCATCGATGGTGTTATTAACATATCCACTGAAATATGCACCTTTTATGTGATTGATTGACGCGATCAATGGAGGAAAGTTAATGTTACCCATTTTTGTGAAGTGGGGAAAAAGGCAATAAAGTAAAGAAAAGGATATCTCTTTTTCAAGAATATACAAGTTAATTACAAGCCTAAGTTAACTATGTGGTTTATTCAATGACTTTATCATTGACGAGTATTATAAAATAACATAATGGTTGTGTTTAGAGTAAAGAATACTCATGATGTTATGATTATTATGCGTCTTTCAAAAGTTTTCTAGATATTAATGCATGAGTGAGACAGACTAGATTAAAAATTAGAAATTTATAATATATATTTAATATATTAATCGAGTAAATGATAAATTACCTCCAAGATTTTATTGTAACTTTACCAAAAATAGAATTAAAATATCCATTTTACTCTGAAATATATGAACGAACAATGGTATATATTAGATATAAATTTGGACAATCTCATAGAAATATGGAATACTAAGGGAAAAAAGAAAAGGATATAAGTGTTCGGTTGTTTTTGTGTTGTTTTGATTGAGTTTCACAATTTATATGCCAATTTTTATGCAATTTTACGCCTTTTACAATTTGATTCCGTCTTCATTGGCCTTGAAATTGCTAAGATTCAAAGATGAGAATTTGAGTTAATCCATCAATTAAAATTTACTTGAAAAGCTGATTTGCCCGTCATGAAAATGTATTCTGATCGATAGGAAAATGAGGGTGTTATTGTTACACGGATGGAACTTACAAAAAGGGGAGTTGACTTGGAAGTTGAAATTTTTTGACTCTTGATGGCGGAATTTAAAACTGGAACAGTGAGAATAAAAGGAACACATAAATTTTAGCATGGAAACCTTTGTGTCTAACTCAAAGTAAAACCACGACCCAGCTCTAGGATTTTAAACTCTTCACTAATTGGCAAATCCTAATACAAGCTATTATGAGCTCTCTCTTCCTGTCCTTCGTTCGTGTTCCACTCAGAACACTTCACCCTTTTACTCTTACAGTCTTTCTCCTTACTTCCCTCCCATGGACTTTATTCTAAATCCTTACAATTTTCACTCAAACCCTTCCCTTAGTACTACTCGGTACTAAACTCTCAAAGAATAAAAATTAAAGTGATGTACAAGAGGATTACAAATTTGATACAAGGCTAAAAGCATAAGTTGAGAGAACTCTGACTTGATAGAATTGTAGCTTTGTAAAACTATGTCAGGTTAAATAACTAGGTGAGGAATGATTCCTTTTATACTAGATCAAGCTCCTTGGTTGCTGCCAAAAATAAATCTATACAATACACTTGAGTGTTTAGGCAAATTGCGTGTATAATCAACTAAGCATTCTTGTATGAGAATTTGTTTAAATCATCATTCTTCACTTGGATTTTCTGCAAAAGTATAATCTACAAAATAGATTAACTGTAATAAAGCTGAATTACTTTGTGAAACCTTTTGCCCATTGTTTTAACCATTTTACTAAAGATGATATCTATTTAACTTATGGTTATTACTCGAGGTTTTAACTTATACTTAGATTATAAAATTTGTGGACCCTACTTTTACTTGCATCATTACCATAGGAAAACCTATTCTACGGTCTCACCCTTTGCGTCCCCTCGGAAGTTTCAAAGCAAGAGTTCCTCTTAGGAACTTTGTGCCATTGCTGATAGAACAACTACTTAGGCAAAGATTGGAACTTGAGCTTCAAATCATAAGTTTCATTTGCAATTTGCCTTCAACTTTTGCTTGACTTCATAAATTGTGTTACACTTAACATCTCCATGTTTAAGAGTCATTTCTTCTTAGACCTATATGTTTCTACTCTAGAACTCGTCTTTAGACCTTCACACATCTTAAAAAATGAACCTCATTAAACTTATTTGCAATGTCATCTCCAAAACATTAGGTGGAACAACAGTTAAGTTTGTCACATGAATGATTTTATGAAATATCTGAATTCAATTGTCAACGTAAAATAACTTAAATTTTCATTAAAATGACAATAATCAGGTGATTCATAACCAAAAATAATATATGCAGGATGTTCTACTTTTTCTTTGAATCTCGAAACAAAAAGGACGATGATCCAATGGTAATTTGGTTGACCGGAGGACCAGGATGCAGTAGTGAGCTAGCTTTATTCTATGAGAATGGACCTTTCCAAATTGTCAACAATTTGTCACTGGTTTGGAATGATTATGGTTGGGACAAGGTATTTGTATAATCGTCATCATTCAAGATGTACGGAGCCGGGACAACAATTGCATATTATTTATGGGCTCTGTTTAACTTCTCAAAAGCATAATTATTCAACCACTACTCCAACTAAGCTTTTATGCTATTATACAAAACTAATTTAAATATATTCCGCCAAGCACCCTACTCATGCCTAAAATCGTCTCTGATCTTGTATGTCGGAAATTCCCTAGATTCACATTTCCATGAATAATTTTCAGGTATCCAATCTCATTTACGTCGATCAGCCAGTAGGAACTGGTTTTAGTTACACTTTCGATAACAATGATATCCGACATGATGAGAATGGTGTTAGCAATGACTTGTACGACTTCCTGCAGGTGTGTGTGTGTTGTTGTTGCTTAAAGTCTATTCATGTCTTGAATAGTGAATTTAAATGAACTTCAAAAATTCAGTTTCTAACTTCAGTGTTTTCGGAAATTGATAGGCATTCTTCAGGGCGCCTCCTCAGCACGTAAATAATGACTTCTATATCACTGGAGAATCCTACGCTGGGCACTACATCCCTGCCTTTGCTGCTAGAGTTCACAAGGGAAACAAGGCTCAAGAAGGACTTCACATAAATCTCAAGGTACTTCCTCTATTTCCCTTGTATTCTTTTCGGCCTTCTAAATTCTTGGGTATATGCTAATCCAATCTGTCTTGTAATCAGGGTTTTGCAATTGGTAATGGCCTCACTCATCCAAAAATTCAATACGGAGCATACCCAGACTACGCTTTAGAAAATGGGTTCATCAAAGAGGCAGAACACAAGAGCATCAGTGAGATGATTCTAGCTTGCGAACATGCAATCAAGCAGTGTGGTAGCCATCGTTGTTTCCTTGTTTCCTTCTGATCGTAGCAACCGAGAATTTCTATAAGCCTTTTATGAATGGTTTTCTCACCCTTGGGGAATTCAGGTACTGATGGTAAAGATGATTTCTTGAGCGCGTACTTTGCTTGTACCAACATTTTCAACAAGATCATGGACTATGCAGGAGACACAAATGTAAGTAACTCCGTAGATTTCGCCGTAATATCTTGAAAGAGAAATAGTAAGAGCAAAACTGTTCAAGAAGTATGCCATGAGCATGGGATAACTCTAAAAACTTGTCTGCTCCATATGCGCAGTACTATGACATCAGGAAGAAGTGTGAAACCAGCTTGTGCTATGATTTCTCGAACATGGAGACATTACTGAACAAAATATCAGTAAGAAAAGCTCTAGGCGTTGGGGATATTGACTTTGTATCTTGTAGTACTGAGGTATATGATGCCATGCAAATGGACTGGATGAGGAATCTCGAAGTTGGCATCCCTGCACTTTTAGAGTATGGGATCAAGTTGCTCGTTTATGTTGGGGAGTATGATCTGATATGCAACTGGCTTGGTAAGTTACTGCTCACTTACAGCTTTCAAATCAAATCTGGATTCGTTAAATCTGTCATCATGTAATTAAGTTTTGTGTATCTGTCTGCTATAGGGAACTATAGGTGGGTGCATGAGGTCGAATGGTCTAGACAGAAAGATTTTACAGCAGCTCCTACTGTATCCTTCTCTGTTGATGGCAAAGAAGCAGGACAACTGAAAAGCCATGGTTCCCTTGCTTTCCTCAAGGTCTAACTCTTGCACTTTTATTTCCACTTTATGTCCTTACAGTATAAACCTTTAAGAACTAAAAAATGGTGAAAAATTTACCTTTTTTTCTCTTATCTACGAGAAAGCAAAAATTAGGGGCATTGAAGCCTTTAAACATGTTAGAAATCGTAGTCTGTTGGATACGTAGCTTGATACTCATTCTTCTGCAACTTACATCAGTAAAATGTATTGTACTTAAGTAGTTTAACTAAATCTGGCACTTCTATGAAACAGGTGCACGATGTTGGACATATGGTTCCAATGGACCAGCCTAAGGCTGCTCTTGAAATGCTCAAGGGATGGACACGAGGTACACTGGCTGTAACAGATTAAACAGATGATATTTCTCAAGTATGATATCCTCTGTCACTGATGGTTCATAGAAAATTCAAGCCTGCAGCCCGTACACCCCAAATAGACTTCAATGTGCAGAAACTGAGATCTTATGTTACCATGAAGTTTCAAGTTGATTCCTTTTGAAGCATACAAATAAATTATACAACTTTCTGTTCCGCAAAAACTTTTGTTTTCGAATTTGTAAGATCGACGAAGAAAAGCCTCGGAGGAAGAATGAGTAGGAAAAAACTTGTTTGTATGACAATAAAATAAACCATAGTTTCAGCCTTTCAAGGGCCTTACAACATATAACTCATTAACAAGATCCGCCAAATGGATGAATGCAATCTGCACTCATAAAAGTGTATAGAATCTACAAAATCATTTTTTTTTTCCAAAATATACTCCATTATTTTTTATGAGTCAGAAATGAAACAAAACCACGAACCATAGGAGAGGGTTCTGAAGCTTCTATACTTCTATACTGGCTCAAAACCAGAGTTTAAAGGAACAATCGATGCAACTCGAACTGAGAAGGTTTTATATGGTTCAAAACTCGTAACGGGCTGTCGACAAAGAAGGTTGGGAGCAGTTTTGATTATTTGTTGCATCATTCAGGAAACGTGCTCCCACAAACGAGATGTGATTTGCTCGAGCGGGTTCGTTTCTTGAAGAAGTAGAAACTAAGAACCTTAATTTCTTAAGTTCAGAGCTAGAGAGACCTGCAAAGAGATTGATGGGGCAAGTAATTGCAAGTTGTGAGTAGAAGACCAAACCCATTAGCACTCGATGTTTCCTAAAAATGCACAACAGAAGAACCAGTGAAAAGATAGATGGGAAGATATGCTTCCCATGCAACAAGATGGGGCAACATCACAAGCCACTCCGGCCGAGGGGCTATAGCAAGTGCAGATATGCTCCACGCTGCCTCCTACAACGATGGTGTTAAAATATTGATGCTTACAGATCCAACCAAAACCCCTCTTGCAGTCCTATCCTTTCCATGCAGTATTGATTTTAAGACAAACCAAACTATGAGAGAGTACTGGTTGTAATTTTATCATTGCACTGGCGGACATCATTCTTTATTCCGAAACACAGCCTTCAGAGCTCACCTAGCATGGAGTTGAAACATCAAATAGCTACTACTTTTCTAGACTTATTAACATGGGTTTACTACAAAAGTCGAGGTTTTATAGCATTACAATTTATATGAAATCATGCTGTACAAAACTTCAATATATCTGCTTCTTTATGATGAAGCCAACTATAACCTTCTAACGTCAGTGAAGTTAAATCAATAACCAACTATTAATACATTTCAGCTACAAAAACTCTTTTGAGGCAAAATGCACCCAAGTAACAATGCTTAACCATGAAATAAACTGAGCAATCATATTCAAATTTTCAACTAACAGCAGCTAATTCAGAGATCGGCTGAGCACCTACAACATTAAAGCAGCGAAGACAAAGAGTCGGATGTACAGTGAAAGAACCAACTTGGGTTGAGTAATTCTAACATCTTTCACATTTTGAACCCTCTGCTCTAGATACACCAAACCAGACCTTAATATCACTTCCTTGAATAACATACTCCCCAGTGTGGTATTTTTCCACTAGGAATATTCTCTAAAGTCTCAGTTTTCCAGTAAAAGCACGGCCAAACCCAGGAAAGGATCCAGAAGTGGCAAAAAAATTTGAAATTACCTGGGAGGTAATAAATAAACGATTAAGTGAATCAGCATCAATCTCTGCTTCGCACATCTGATGTAATCTGTTCGCAAGGCTTGCATCCGGGGTGTGGATATAAACCTTTGCTTCTAAACTCGAACCAATTAACTTCTCCGTTCGAGCTAATTCGAGTACCTTATTTACCTCAGTTCTCAACTGCAAATTTCAGTACTTATTAATATTAGACTCTGTAGGTAGAAAATAGATAAAGATAAAGATTGAATAATACACAAAGATAGATATGAAGAGAAACAAAGGCTAAGAGGTAGAAGACAGTGACATAATAATACCACAAGCAAAGATAAAATAATCTCACAGATACCAACACTTGGTTCAAGGTTTATATTGAGTAATTCAGAAGCTTTAATGGTAAATACGGCATAGTTCTTTTAACCTGAACTGAAATTAATATATAATTATATGAACTCCCTTAAAATGAAAGAAAAGATGACGTAAGATTCCTTATTTCTACACAACCAAATCACAGACAGTCTTGTATAAAAAAAATCTAGGAATATGTCCAATGCTAACCTTCTTTTTATTCTTCAGATAGGAAGAAGAATGGCATCAAAACAGAGGAAAAAAATTCACAGCACAAAAGATGACCGAGTTCTATATTTAAGTAAACCAATCAAAAAGTATAAATAGTAATTTTTATTTTCATGATAGCATGCACGTCATAATTAAACCCATAAGAGTAAACTGTTTGATTATTATGAAGTTTGCACACCATAAAAACAACAAATAGAGCCTAAATCTCACTAAGGTAGGATTCACTGCATGAATGAATGTTTTAACTCTAGTGGTCTTCTACTACACAAGACTAATTTCCCTATGAAATCAGCATCAGGCTGACAAACTCAACTAATGCTCTCCATAAAGACAATTTAGAATGACAATTAACACACACAAAAAAAAAAAAAACACTAAAAAGATTAGGTTTTATGTTCCAAAATAAATCAAGAATGATAGAATGAATATTAAGCATCCTACTCATTTAGGAGAAACTCGTTAGCGACTTAATACAGTACATTGGTGCAGAGAAGCATCATGTAGCAATTGGCTCTGTACAAACAATTGAAAGACGGAAATTAGGCATGTTTAAAGTCACCTTTATACACCTAGCATATCCAACACATTTCTAAAGCTCTGGTAATACTGGTCTTTCATGTTGTGCTAAGAAAATTACCTCAAGAATTTTAGACAAAAATGCACTTCATCATCAGGAAAAGCAAGCCACTGCTCATTTAAGGATGGCCATCCTGACTCAAAAACAGATCTTGCCACGGAGCCATCATCATTAGCAATCTGGAATGGCAGATTCTGCCAGACATCCTCAGCTAAATGTGGCAATATTGGAGCAATAACCCTCACAATTGAAAGAAGATGAGCTGCCAGAACAGTATGGCAACTTTACTAGTATAGCTTGTCAATCCCCTGAAAAATGTTTAGATTAGTGATAGACAATTAGAGTAGATTGGCAATGCACTGTGAAGCAACATCACCAAATGCAGCAACATATCCCAGGTCAATGGTAAAAAAAAAAAAAGAATAATGTGAATAACTAAGTCCCTCTTTAGTATCCTTCTGAATTTACAGTTCAATTTTTCAGAAAAACAAAATTAAAAGGTCAGGAAACTTGAAAATAGTTGTTTTCAGTTTGCCGTTTTCACATTGATAGGATTATTATAAACAAGACTTTATCATAGAACTTACAATTTATAAAGTAAAACCTTTGATAAATGAAACCCAAATATGTTGATTGATGTAAGATATCAAACAGGAGCAACAGAACCTTACAATACAAAGCAGGAAAAATAAAAGGGGGAAGCAAATCCACCATGCTAGCCACATTTCAAAAGAAATCCACATCAAAATAAAGAATGAGAAGGTTGTAAACCGGTTAGGGTGGGTTTCGTGGATATCTAATCCCACATTTTTCCAGGGTAATATATGGGTAATAGAGCATGTGTACCCGCTTTGCCAATACTCCATACACGATCACCAATTTCTGTACAATTTGTTTTATCTTATAGTGTACTTAGTAGCAAAATCGAGTCAACATGCTCAAAAGTGGGTGGGTACACTTGATAGCATAATCAAGTCAACATGCTTAAAAGTGGGTGGTCACTTTTATTATATTGACATTTAAATAGAAAAAGTAGACGAGTAGGGTGGATCTTGGAGTAGGTAAGGTGGGAGTGGTGGAGCTGGTTACGATGGGTAAGACTGTTAGAGTACCTAGGTGGTTAGTAGGACAGGGATAATTTTGGATATTGTACCTTCCCCCTCCACCTCCAGGTGGGTAGTGGGCCGTGTTAAGATGGGTATGGATACCTAAGTGGGTGGTGGGATAGGGATAATAAGGGATTCTCCCCCTCCTGCCTGTGACATCCCTAAGTGTAGTCACAAAGTCCAATATTGACCTACTATGACTAAAGGTGGCATTTTTGCCAAGGAACTTTGAAGTTATAACATTTCATAAAACCTGCCAACTCAATTCTGGAACTTCCATCTACTTCTTTCTTTGTAAGAACTTATTTACTGTGCTAGAGTCAAGACAAGATATCATTAACCAGAACGGGCATAATATTTATTGGATATCACTGCATGAGCACAATATAAGATGAATACAACAGGTAAGAAGCAACTTCCACAATAAGAAATGGTACAGAAACAATGAAAATGACAATTTTGTAAAGAAGCTCAACATACACAACTCTTCTTAAGCCCCATGAACCAAGATTCAACCTTGAAGAAAATGTATTTGGAAAGAAAGAATCAAGGAACAAAATAGCCATAACTTTAGTATTATCCTAATATAGTTTTTTTTACCAAAAAATTAAAAGTTTTGAAACAAGAGTTTTTCAGTAAGAGGGTAGAAGAATGAAAAACGAAAAACAAGCATACCACTGAACAACAAATTCCTCATAACATAAGATAAGATAAAAGTTGCTCACTTCAACAGCTGTTTTTAACAGTGTTGTCCAACACCTCACAACGATGACAATCCTAGCTACAAAATTCTGCATATAAATAAGATTGGAGTAATATCCTGGACAAAGTCCACCCCACCTCCCTCTACCCACATCCAAGAAAACAAAATAAAGTTAACATCTTGTGCCCGGAAAATGGAACACGAAACTAAACACAGCAGTGAAATGGAAAGGATAAAATAAAAAGAGAAAAGGGGGGATATTTTGATACACAAATAAATGCTCACCCAGTATAAAGACGATCTTTAGCGACATCAAAATAGAAATTTGACAGATCAACAATCACAAACCGTTGAATAATCTGAAATATGTAAAACAAACGATCATTAATAATCCCTCACCAACAAGCAAGAACTTTGCACATTAAACACAGAAAAGGCACATTTGAAAGAAAAAAGGAAACATTCAAGAACCAAGGAATCCAAACACATCATAGCCAACCCTACGAAGGTTACAGGTAAGAATGACAGCAAACAGTAATTCAGGAGCCAAGCCTCATATCATTCAAATAAGAAGCAGCTACGCAATAATTCATACATTGGTTTTCTGGTTCCTATTTGAACGTGAATACACCCCAAAGCTTGTACACACAAAAGGTAACAGCTCACTACCATGGTGTCAAAGTTCAAAACAGTAATAAGACAATGACCGCCTATAAGTATTTGTATGTGATAAAGTCTGGAAAAACCGCCAACTCATTTTTATTGCCCTGATGTTTATTTGACCTCTTATCCATGAAAAAAACGCAAAACAGGTGATAATGGTATGTCTTGTTGACCAAGATGATAGCCATAGTATATTTAACTTTTCAATTGTTTTAGCTAATCATAACTAAGACTAACAGCTTCTCATGAACTGGCATAAATCCATTGCTTTCTCAACATGGAGTGAGACAACAATCTCAACTCTAAAAATTCCTTATTTAACCACTTTCATTTACATCCATTTCAGAAGTGCCCCATCTATCACTATCAAGATGAGATTCACCGTAAGTCCATAAGTTGAACCAAAATTAACACATAGCTCTGGTAGCTACCTCATAAATTTTCCTCCTAATGAATTGGAATCAAGCCCGGATTCAATGAAACCAAGTAAAAACTCAATTTTTCAATCACATAATTCATAATCAGAAAACATGGCAGCCTGCAAGCATTCTGATGAGCGAATCTCTGGAGAGGATAACAACTCATTCTTGATGCTCCATTGTAGATTGCACCCTTGCACCTCTAAAGTCTTAACCGATAAGACAAAGTATCAAGTTATAAGGTCAGTTTATCAGTTTGACCAACCAAAGCTGCTGTCAATTTCTTTACATTTCAATTGCTTTGACCATCAGAACTATTTCAAGTAGCCCTTTGTCCTCAAAAGATTTATCACATGAGGTTTAGGCAAGCAATTTAAGAGTTAATAGTAAGGTGTGTTGCTTTTTTGGTAGATAGTAAAAAGTAAGGATAAAATATCTGATTCAAGGGTATAGAATTTGTGGAGGGTCCAACGTGATATGGGACATGAAAATAGGGTTTGAGAGTGAGATAGTTAGTGGTAAGACCCACATCATATGGTTGAGTGTTGGGTGGAAAAAACTTCCATATATGGTAACATACTTTGAGGACTAAGCGAAATAGCTAATGTGATAATCTTTTGAGAATAGAGAGAGTAACATATAACTCATATAGTCCCCTTATTGCTTTACAAAGTGAGTTAAAATCTCTAGTATTATCATTGAAGAACATCCATCCACGAGAAGAAAGCTCTTTCATCACTATTAGTAGGGGTGATAAATGAGTAGGGCAATTCATGAACAGCTCGAGCTCGCTTGAGACTCAAATGGACCACGCCAAGGAAATTCGAGTTCGGCTCAAAAAGCTCACGAACTAGCTCGAATAATACATGTATATTACTATATATTTCGTATGAAAATTAAATTAAGATTAAAAAAAATCTTTCATTTTATGGAGTAGCTAAGCAAGAACGAATCAAACTTCATCTACACACTTAATTACCCACTTTTACAAAGCCCAAAGCCTTCACATAAGAAAACAAAGCCTAAAGCCAAGGCAATTGAAAGCAACTCCTCCCTCTCTCCTCCTTATCTTACCAGCAAGTAAGCCAACCTCCCTCATTCTCTCACACCACCAATGCAACTCAAAACTCACAGTGGCTCATCTAACCAGCCACCCTCATCGAGACAGCCACCTCACACCCTTACCAAGACAACCAACCCCGCCGACAACCACCCTTGCCAACAACCACCCTCACAAAGCTTGCCTCGCCACCCTCACAATTCACGAAGCTCGCCCAACACATCTTCAACAACCCACCCAACCATCTCCATAGATGGTTTGCCTCTAGCAAGGTTTTTTATATAAAAGATAAATTATCTAAGTTGAGCAAAGCCGAATATTATATCAAACTAAAGAGCTCGAGCTCAAGCCGAGTTTTCCACTGACAAACGAGCAAAAGCCAAGCATACCTCTATTTCGGGCTCGGCTCGATTATTTTTATCACCTTTGGCCATTAGCCTTTGAGTTTAACATACAAGTTTTTACCCTAGAATTCAGGATAAGCTTTTGCCATAAAATGCCAAAAACAATCACATAAATTGACCTCCTAATGGATTAAATCCATTCCAACTTCTATGAACAACCAGTGGATTCAAAGGCAGCCGATGAAGTTACTCTTAACGTGAAATTCAGACAAATGGTTAAAACAAGTACTGGTCTATATCGTATTTTTTAAAATAAAAAAAAGTTCCACAGACAAGAGTAAGATTTGAAGTTCATCCAGGCACTACTTTACCCTCATGACATAGCATGATATGTCCATTAAATTTAGGGAGGAGGGAGAGGAGGGGAATGCTTAGTTCAAAAAATTGTTATTATTTATGAGTCTGACAGCAGTCTTTTACAAGCCTCGAGTACAAACGCAGTTTTTTTTCTTCCCTCTTGGTTCTAAAACACTCTTATTCTACTTCTCTAAGCCCATTGCATTATAGAGTTATAATATCTAGCATAACTAGCAATAGGGCAGAATGTAAATCTTAACTAGTCACGACATGAAAAGTTGAGCAGTGTCTTTCTACGAAAAATTACTCATCACAATGCTCCACTTCACTAAGATATACTTAACCAAAATAAAATACCAATTTAAACGTGACCAAAAGCTATTGAAACTTGGGTGCCTTACCTGAAATATTTTTAAAAATTGATACTTCTCATAACTCTCCGTAATGTTTTTGACAACATTTTCCAGCTGAAAGAGTGCATGTCGATCAATCATTGACAAATCTTTGGAAGAAACGGTATTCTCTGCCTGCACAGAAGAAAAAATTATCTAAGAAAGAAATAATCTCTTATTAGAGGGGAAGTAAACAAGGAAATGAAAAAGAGATCTTAAACTGGTAAACATCACACAGGTTAAAGAAAAATACAAACCCAGACCCAATCATACACTCAAGCGCTAGCTCTCCCATATGTAATGCAACTGAACATATCAAAATCACACATGTCTGCAACATAGCATGTGTAAATCCCTCCCCTAGAGACTAAAGCAAAAGCAAACTACTGAGCCCTGAGACCTAAGCAATGTAGTGCAACCACCATTCTCTCTGTCTATACCAAGTCTATGCCTACATATGATTCCCTGTGCACCATTCCCCCTGTCATACACTCATACACAGACAGCCATCTCATTCTTCCACCAACTCAAAAGGTCAACATACAAATGCTGACATGAATAAAGCATACAACGAGATAAAATGACGTAGGAACTCGTACCATCAAAAATAGAAATCCTCTATTCCACAAAATATTGCGATATGAGGGCACAAATTTTTTGACGGGGAGAGAGATAGAGAGAAACTAAAAGACAGACTCATGTGATGAGGAGAGAAATATGAGAGAAAGAATGTCCAAATTAGGAGATGTTGCAATATTTGTGGAACTTCCTATAGAGGTAAATGTCACAACATTTGTAGAGAGGAGGAAGTAAAAACTTTTGAGCAAACATCTATGAACAGCTTCAAGAGTATCAAGAGGCTCCATTAATATAAAAAAAAAATCTCTATGCCAGAAATGCTAAGTTGAACAAATTGCTAAAAATACCTTCCAATCATACAGGTTTCCCAAAAGATACCGCAGTGTTACACGAAGCTTTCGATATATATCAGACATCTGACGTAGAATCTGTGCTCCAATCAATACATCACCTGTATAATCTACACTAGACACCCAAAGTCTCAGGACATCTGCTCCATAGGCTGGAGATTCCTTTTGATTTTTACCACCATCAATCACAATTCGGGGATCAACAACATTACCCAATGACTTACTCATCTTGAAACCCTTTTCATCCAGTACAAATCCATGTGTTATAACACCAGAATATGGAGCAATTCCCCTAGTAGCAACACTAGTTAACAAAGAACTTTGAAACCACCCACGATGCTGATCTGATCCTTCAAGATACAAGTCTGCAGGAAGGCTGAGGCAATCTCTTTTCAGCAAAACTGGAGCCCAAGATGAGCCAGAGTCAAACCAAACATCCATCGTATCAAAACCCTTTTCATATTCCGATGCTTTTTCACAACAGTTTTCAGGAAGTAATTCTTCAACAGTCATGTACCACCAAGCATCACTTCCCTTCTCAGAAACAATAGACTTGATATGATTGATAGTCTCTTGATTCATTAGCGGATCCTTTGTCACGATATGATAAAAAATAGGAATTGGGACGCCCCATGTCCTCTGCCTAGAAATACACCAATCACAGCGACTTGCAGTCATAGTGCTTATCGTATTTTCTCCCTGAGCTGGGATCCATGTCACCTTACTGATTGCATCCATAGCTGCCTGCCGGAACCCTTCAACTGATGCGAACCACTGCTCAGTGGCTCTAAATATAGTGGGCTTTTTGGTTCACCAATCATAGGGATATTTGTGCATGTATGGTTCTTCTATGATAAGTGATGAGCATTCATCCAAGTAATTTACAACAGCTACATTGCCATTCCCAAGTACATTAAGCCCAAAGAACTGTCCAGCTTCAGCTGTGAACTTTCCGTCATCATCCACAGGTGAAAAAATAGGCAACTTATATTTCAAGCCAGTTACATAATCCTCCTGTCCATGACCAGGAGCTGTGTGTACGAGTCCCGTTCCTGACTCTGTTGTAATATAGTCACCTCCTACCACCACTGGGCATTCTCGCTTATCAATTGGATGAGAGTATTTGCAATTCTCTATATCTGAGCCCATAAATGTTCTCTTGACAACAAGTTTCACTCCCCATTTTGCTTCCAAGGTTTCAACCAGATCTGTGGCTACTATAAGATTAGACTTCTTCAATTTACCCAAAATACTGCCGAACCTTTTCTTTCCATTAGAAGGAGACACTGGAACAGCTTCTTCTGGCGAAAGTAATTCAACAACGGAATAACTGAGTTTCACATTTACCGCAACAGCTGTGCAAGGGAAAAGGCAAAACATCACTACAGATCAATGCACAAATTATATTTAACAAAGAAAAAAACCATGCATGATTTTAGTGCATCTACATGAGTGTACTAGTGAGCTATGAAGCAAGGGGTACAGACCAGTTGGTCAGAAGAACTCAGATCAGTGTTGCCTGAGTCATGGTGCGCTTTGGTACATTGGACGGGTATAAGGACACAATTCCTCACCTAAAAGAGTAACATGTACCAATCTGCACTCTTCTGGTTGTGGTTCGTGGAGTGATTAGTAAATTACATGACACTGAATCAGATCGATCATCAGCCTTTCTTTTAATATTGAGGGGAGGGAGTAGGGTTAGGCAGGATTTCTGCAAACACACCCAAGTACTCCCTTGGAATTCCTTAATTCCATAAAAAATGTCAATCAAAGTCAATGTATCAGGTTAAAAATACATAAGTTATTACACTGGAACCCAAAACTGAAAACTATTGCATATTAATACTAAAGCGACAATAGATAGGGCCTCTATGTTATGTGAAAGTGCCTAAATGTTGAACTTGGATACCCCTGGTATTTAAAAGAGTGTCTACTATCCTTCAGAAATCACCCCCAACTCCAACTGGTAAATTACAGATGCACTGCAATGTATATTACTGTAATGATATCTTAAAGTGGTAAGTAATATTGAACAAGAAATACAAGTTAAGTAAACGTGCAATTTCTTGTTATTTTTGTTAACTGGAAACACCAAAAGTGTCTTGTTAAACTCCAGAACAGACCATTCTAAAGTGACAAATAATAGTGCATTTACATAACTCCAGTACAAACAATATGTTTCTTGTCATATAAAGTCAGCAAAAATATATGCATAGCCTAAAAAAGAATCACAAGCATACTTCTAAACTGCCTAGGGAACAGGTTTAGCACAGTGGAGGCCAAAAACACACTACCTATCCCATTTTCCAAAAGAAGTTTCTAAACCATAACTCAAAATAAGACTTCTCTCCCCCCAACAAGGTGCAGAAAATCGGCAAAATAAAAGCTGAAAATAGAAACCAAAATATTCAAGGTGCCGAAACCCCTGTCTAAGGTTTTGGCATACAAGTTACTACATCAAATGGGGTACATGAACAATTTATGGATTTATAAACTGAATGAGATTATTTTGGCTGTTCATCCTACTAATTCCTCTATTTGCTGACCAGATTTCTTAGTTCCCCTACCTTCCTCTATTTCTCTTCTTTCACCTCCCATTTCACTACTTGCCTTTCTCTTTCTTCCACTTGCTATTTGTATCATTCCTTTTCCTCAACTACTATCACAAACATTCAACCCTGAACACACTAAAGTCGCTCTCTGGGCAAAGATTCCATACTATATAAAGTAAAACAATTGTATTGCACCAGGATTTTGCAGCCTTTCTCACCCTAAAACCTGCAAACCCTTGGGCAGGTGAGGGCTTTAACTCAAAAGTTCAAAAGACGCAAAAATTAAAAAGAGCCATTTCAATTTGAACCTATAAGAAAAGAGGACAGGCCACTATATCTATAGATATCAATCCCATGTTATGAGTGTATCTTACACAAAAATAGATTTCAGAAAAAGGAAAAATACCTTATATTTGTTGATTATATCCTTCAAAATCTTATTTAGAGCATGTCCCATGTGTAAATCACCATTAGCATATGGTGGACCATCATGAAGAATGAAAGTACCCTGTCAAAATATGAGAAAATCAGTCAATTGGTGTCAATTGAAAGCACAAAATAAAATGTACAGAACTTACCCCATCATTTCTCTCAGCAACTCTCTTGAAAACTTGATTGTCTTCACATAATTTCTGAAGTTCAGGCTCCCTCACTACAGAATTAGCCCTCGTACCAAAATTTGTCTTTGGCAAATTTACAGTATCATTGTACTTTCCATCTTGTTCAGTACCTGAATGGAGGCAAGAATGTTCTAAGTACCAATTTGTATGGATGGAAAAGAACAAAGAAACCAATTCTTTGCATCACCAAAATTCCATTAAATGAAAGAAATGACATTTAAAACACCATATTTCTGTACAAAACAAAGCCAAAATTCAAAAATCAGAAGGACCACATCACACAGTAGACATAACTTCTAGACATTTTCACAAATTCCATATATATATTACCCTTTATTGAGATTCTGGGTCTTTTGGGAGGTGGGAGAGAGTGGATACAAGTTTGGACAGAGGAGGAATCCTCCCAGCCTCTTTTGTGTTTGAATACACAAAGAGAAGAACAAGGATACTACTATAAGATAGCACCAGTACCCTTTTATATTAAAACTATAAAAGAATAACCAGATGTTCTTAGAAGGTCCAAATCATCGAAGACTGTCAACATCACAACTATATCATTGTAAACAACTACAAACATACACAGACACATTGGGACACTCAATTCATAAAAACCCTATTTACAACATAAAACACAAAAATTCACAAAAACCCAAAATAGTAGAATACCCATCAAATTTAATTTGCCTAACATCATAGTACCATAAACGCATTCGTCCAAAGAGCATAAAATTAATAACCCAACTCAATTTAACAAAGATTAACAGATAAAATAACACATTTGTAACCAAGTAACACAAAATATAGCATTTATACCACAAAATTTCAAGCCAAATCATACAAAAATGCATCATATTCAATTTTAAAACAAAACCCAGCTCAAATTAATAAGGTTTATATAAAAGTTACAACATGTGTATCCCATAAATACAAAAAAACATCAAAATAGACCACAAAATTACAAACCTGATCACATAATAACTATTATATTCAGATTCAAACATAACCCAACTCAATTTTTCATAAAATTGCTACCCCAACAACACTTAATATCCATTAATTTGTTGCAACCCAGTTCATATAAGTTTGCATTTACCAATAATTGCTCAAAAAATTATAAAATAATGAAAAAAGAGTTCAAAATGAAGCAAGAATACGGGAGAATAACCTTGCATGATGAGGCAGAGGCAGCCATCTGGGTAAAGGGTTTACACCGACGATAATTGATTGAGTTGGGCTTTGAAAATTTATCCAAATGCGTCGCTAAAATGGTATCATCATTGACGCTTTAATCCTATAATATCCAAGCGATGTTGTTCATCTCTCAAAAAAACAACACTCACATTTCAAATTAAAGAGGTTGCAGTTTGTGGGTGTCATCAGGTTGATTCATTGACTAGTTGCCTAGTTGGATAACAAAGGACGTGAGTCACAAATTGACTAGTTGGGAGGGACGAAGTAGGGCTAGATATGAGCCGAGCTCGCTTACGAGCTATTCGGGATCGGATCGCTTAAAGCTCGGACTCGAGCTCACGGCTCGAGCTCGGAATTAGGCGAGCCCGAGCTAGAGCTCAAACAATTCATGCTCGAGGGCTCAACGAGTCTAAACGAGCCAAGCTTAATTAAAAGTGTAGTTGAAACTAATTTTTAAATATAATCGAGCTTAATTAGTCAAATAATCATTCGAAAAATCTGAGCTAAGTGACGAGCTTATACCGAGTCGAGTCGAGCCACGAGCTTTTGTCGAGCCAAGCCCGAGCTCAAATTTTAAAACTCGGCAAGTCACGAGCATGAGTTCGAGCTTTATGAGTCTCGGGAGAGACGAGTCACGAGATTTTCGAGCTCGGGCTCGGCTCGCCTCGTTTCCAGCCCTAGGTCAGAGGGACTTGGGAGTCGTCGGTAATCCCGGACTGGACTGGTTGGGTCTAACCCGGTGTCAATGTGATCTTAGGTCCACAACATTTGAATAATTAGAACATGAACTTTTTGGTTTGTCATTCGAAAATGAAATGATATGAAAGTTCATTCGTTGAATGTACGGATTTAAATGATTATATCACTTTAAAATTATTCATTACTATAAAAAATTTAATAATATAGAGTAATAGGTATTGAATATTTGGTTTTAGAGTGGATATGAAATTCTAAATCCACACGATGTTTAAGTTTTTTTAAAATATAATAGTATTACACTCCCTCTTTCTTTATTTAGTTGCTAGAAAGGAATTTTCATCAATTTTTAGGGGGGGCAAATATAGAGAAAGGGACCATTGATAACATAAAACAACAAGATTACATGGCTTTACTAACTACGTGCTTTGTGTATGATCTTTTGGTCATGGTCGTTGCCTTTCAATGACCTTGTAATGATTCCATTTTTACACTTGTAATTTTAGGGAGAAGATTTCTAATAGGCATTGCTTGGATGTGCATACATGGTTGGGATCAGTGGATAAAACCTTTATTTTCTTTGCACCATTGGTTTTATCACTCTTATAACAAATTAAAACTTGGTTTGGATTTTAATTGTTGGTGAGATTTGAACTTTTGGAATAAGGGTCTTAATGGTTCCACCTTGTATGGTTGATTGAGATTAGTATTTTTGAAGGATTAAATTTGAAATTTTTATATTTTCTGCTTCAAAATTCTGATTTAAGCCTTGGGATTTGAACACATGGTGGTGGAACTTCGAGAGTTCTCTCGAGGTTATAGTTTTGGAAAGAGGAAAACATCGAGATGTTACAACAACCATAAATCTGAATTAGGTCATAAACCAATATATAAAATAATTCAAACTCAACAAGTAAGCATAATATAGTAGAATAATAAATTTATTTTCGAAATCCTCCTTAGTATGCACACCCCTAAGTTGATAATTCCATTACATAACCTATATTTGAGGAAAGACTAGATCATACATAGTAACATAGTCCATAGTCCACTAGACATAACAATGTCAAATCCAAAATTAGGAAGGTTGCCCCTTATTAGTGTAAGGTGAATTGAACTCATAACAATTCCCTTTTTATAAATGCAATAATATGAGCATTGTTCAAAATATATCCTATAACCATTATAACAATTATAAAATAGTATCTACATTCCTCAAAGTTTCATAAATTTTGAGAGTCGCTATCATATTTTTATTTAATTAAATTTCAAATTTGTCAAGTATTAAAGATTTCAAAAATATTTCAAAATAATTATTTTAAAAATTATAATAAGTTAAAAATTAATTCCACACATTAAATAAAATATCATGATTATTAAAAAATATTACAACCAATACATTAAACTAGAATTTCGACAATCGGATTAAAATATTTATTAAAATATAAAAAATACCTCCTCAATTCACAAAATTATTATCATGTATTCAAAAAATCTAAAAGAACAATAAAAATTATAAAAAAAAATATCATTCAAAAAATCGACCAACAATAAATTATTTATTTAACATAAAACAGTCCACATAATTATCTATTTTCTCAAAATCTTGATATCTAAAACAACCATAAATAAGTTTTTTTTTCAAGGTACCAATTTATATGAACAGTACCTAGAACAAGAGCAACAAATAAGTATCCTATAAAGTGAAGCCTCCTTGATTAAATCCTATGTATAAGTAAATAAATAATTAATATACATTGAATTCCAATAAAAATACATACTAATTTTATAAAATTCTCACTTTATCTCTAAAATCATAAGGTTTATATTATATGTTATACAATTACTATTAAGACTTCATGAGGACATAGTGATTACTTTTCTGTTACACATATCTCACAGGAATTGAATCCAAACACATGATTCTTAAAAATGATGGGAACACAGAGAAAACTTTGGCATTGAGTATTTGAGTTGGACTCTACTAAATAGTATTCCAATACTTTTGAAGGATCTAATTACATAACCTCTTTAGATTGCAAAATGTGAACTAGAATGAGATGGAGGGTGAATTTACTTCAAGTGAATATTTTATTAGTTTGTTACTATTATAGGTCTATAATAAATTAATATGTAGGCCACATTCAATGTTATGATATTTCCTGCGCAGAATAATTCTGCAAATATCTACCCTGCATTTTAGAGGCACTAAAACCTCACTCTTGCACAATAAGGAATAGTCACTCTGATGGTCTTGGACTTTTCACCGTCTGTGTGGGAACAACCAACAACCTACACGTTGGAAGACTTTTTGAATTTTGATCCATGTGCTCTGTATAATGTCACTAACAGTAGCATCTGGCATTGGAAGCCTGCAAGCATGCTGAATTGCTGATGGCTATGTTGCTTGTTTCAAGAGCAAACCATTTTACTTCTTGCAAACACACAGGTCATCTTTGTACCTTCATACATCCCTGTAGACCAGTCAAATTTTAATTTCGGAAGGGCTCCCAGAAGAACAAATTGTACATCTCTCAAGCAGTAGCATGCACAAGACATTATTGCCAAGATACAATAGCAAGAATGAATATACACGACAAAGACGCAGAATAATACTTAATGAGACTGAATCGCACGAAAACACCAAAGCATTACAATTATAATGGTAATACTAGTACAAGTTTACATCTAGAATATCAGAATTGATTACATGTGCTGATGTAGCCAAGATACAACATTTTGCCCACTAAGTCCTCTCTGAATCATAGATACCCACTGTGCATGTTAAGCAAGCGTTGCAGTCTGTAGACAGGTCTTTTCTTCTGGTTTTTCGTTTTGGCCATTGATCTGCA
The DNA here is from genome assembly GCA_026401315.1 of Dysphania ambrosioides. NCBI lineage: Eukaryota > Viridiplantae > Streptophyta > Magnoliopsida > Caryophyllales > Amaranthaceae > Dysphania > Dysphania ambrosioides. The sequence goes on from CM048672.1 coordinate 2,901,592, forward strand.
ATCATGTTAAACATACGACAATATTACTTGAGTGACGGCATTCTGCAGGCGATACTGATATACAAATGGTGCAGGACATTTACTCCATGGATGTTAAGGATTAGCACATTAGGTATAAGTATATTCTTTTCACTGATATTGGACTTATCACACACATTCAAGGACCAAAATACAGGGAAAAAAATGAGGTGAAATGCATTCCACCAGATTCCCACTGTACTAATGCTTCCATAGTAAGGGTTACTCAGATTTGAGATGTGGGAAACATCTTTCTGTATGGCATAGGACTGAATATATCTTTTAACTTGTTCAAGAACTTGTCCCCATTTGATGGCAGCTTTTGGGTTGTACCAGCACTATAAGGAAAGATGGTCAAGGTTAAATACGGATCCATATGAACCCCAACAAAGGAAATAAGAGGGTCTCCTCGAGCTTTCTCAATCACCAGCCTTAAGTACTGAGATTCCACTCTTGGAAATTGTAGAAGTCTTTTATAACCAATTGTTGTCCCATCCAAAATTCTCTTCCATTCTCCCTTGTCATTTCTGATATCAACATGAAAACATATGATCCTTTGCCCCAGTTGTATTGGTTCTTGAAGTTGCAAGATATTGAAAGCCACCATAACCTTTAAGTCTATGTACAATATCCAATGAACTTGGTTTGTTTCAGGAGCCCAATAAGAATAAATACTTTCTTCAAGAATATTGGAGGCACCAAAGCGAGAATCACCATTTCCTCGTGTACTACTGGCGGTCACAATGGCAAGCTTGGCCAGATTATTGGAAAATATGGAGCTCCGAAGGTCAGCGAATTCTTGAAGCACTTGTATATCTTCTTCGGATATAAGACCAGAGGAGTTTGGGGGAACATTCAGCAGAAAAAGACAATTTCTACCAACTGATTTGTAGTAGATGTCAAGAAGAGACAATGCAGATTTTGGTGCTTCTGATTCATGCCAAAACCAGCCAGTTCTGATGGAGACATCACATTCCGCAGGTACCCAATCATGCCCCCATGGGTCTCCTCCTCCAGAATACCTTTGAGGATCAAAATCATTATTGGGTAGATTAGCTTGAGCCGTAATAATTGATCTTATGCCTATCCCATGTCACACAAAATGTGATTAAGCTTTTCATATGATTGTATAAATTAATTATAATCTATACAATCATATGATAATTGATGACGACATCAATGATATATCTTTCCATGGCATGCAGAACGTATGCAACTACTAAAATTGTCCAAACCTAACCAGCCTAATTTGAATTAGTGTATACTTATTGAAATGATATAGATCTTAGCTAAACTTGTACAGTTCTAATTGTAAATTCAACTCATTAACCTTTGGTGGAATTCAGAAGTCATCTGAAATTCTTAGCTTTGAACTTATATTTTAAAGGTGAGAAGAACAGGTCCAAGAGAGCTTACTGGGGATCAGGGTCACCACCAATTTTCACACAACTCCTATTGAAAGAAGACCAACATGTAGATCCAGCAACACCTACTTCATCTCCAACCCAGCGGACATCAGGCCCAGCATCAGAAAAGATTACGGCTCCAGGTTGCAGTTGATGAATTAGATCAAACCAGATGTCAAAGAAATATTGCATATCTTTCTCACCCTCCCCCTTGGCACCATCCAAAAATATTTCCTTGATCTCCCCATATCTGATTCATCAAGAAATTGCTTCATTCAATACTAAAAAAACTTACTTCGGCGTTATGATATAGGAAATTAGGAAGGGCTGAAAACTTGCTTTAATTCAAAAGAATCAATACAATGCAAAGAGTTAGAGCATCATCAGTCTTATTCTGGAAATTTTGTTTTACAAAGGTAACATGTCATCCTTGTTCATCCAACCGGGGTAAAAGACGGTATGAAATATGAATCCACATGTAAATTTCCAATAACCATATATCATTCAACAAGTGACAAAAGCATATAATTAGTAGAGCCCAATGAGTAATTTTAAGCAGAAGGCAGATTGATGGAAGGCCAATTGTTCAATCACCACAAAAGTAAAAACAAGTAGGGAAAAGATAGATAAGAGAAATTCAATAAGCAACATAATGCCTCGTCTATATGATAAAGTTCTATTCCTTTCCCTCATTGTACAATTTGTTCTAGCTACAATCTGAAGGGAAACCAAACATTACCGTAAGCCACTACAGCATAAATTTATAGAACAAACAGCATTCAACCATGGGTGATTAAGCAAATTTTATTCCAAAAGGTAATCAAATATTTTTTTTTTTTTTGGTAATTAAACAAATTTTTTATTCCAAACTTTTCAGACTAGTTTAATTAGCAAAGAGCTAAGGGGACTAAAGGCAAAAGCCATACAAAAAATTACCATCTAGCTAACCGACCCCTATCCCTGCTAGGCACTTTCTTACCTATGATACAACTAGTTCTCTCTTCACGTTCCTTTTAATCTCTTATACAGCAGTAGCAACTGATACAACTCTGTGATAAAAACAGCAACATTCCTAAATCTCTGAGTTTTATTCCAGTAACAGCACAACTGCATAATAAACTCTCGTCCTGAACTGAGAGCTTTTAGCTCTCTTGTTGATCCAGAAAAGGAGAGGATAAATATCATTCACAGCCATTTAAATCCCCAACAACTACTTAATGAAGTCGATTCAATGGTTGCCACAGGCACAACCAATGACTAAGCGATTACGGGTTTTGCCCACAAAAAGGAGTCACATTTGTTTTGCTTTAAGGAGGAGATATAACTTTGTTCACCATTGCATTAAGTCAAACCAAACATGGTAAAAGCAAAGAGCGCTATGATTTTGATTGCACTAAAGCTATCCATGACAAAAAAGAAACATACAAGCACGGTGCGACCTCGAAAAGCTGCATAGTCTGTTCCTAATTCACATTAATATTAACATTAACTTATAACATTGATATTAACATTAACTTATAACATTAACATTAACTTATGACATTAACATTAACAATGCAATATTAACATCGAAAAGCTGCATATTCTGTTCCTAATTCATCACATTAACAAACTTATAACAAGCAACGTTGAATTTATCTGAGACTAAGTGGAGGAAACCTACAGCCAGAGAGTAACTTTTTTTACTCATTTGGAACTCCAACGACCAAATATTTTTATCTAAAGAGCAACACCTAGCTGAAGATGCACCCGGGTACATGTTTGATGATCCAATAATTTCGGTAACTAAGTTCAATATTCGATGCAAAATCCGGTATTCTTAAGCATCATCTAAAGAACAGAAGTAAAAACAGGAAAGTTACCTAGTCAGCAATTCAGTCATTTGACCCAAATAAAACTGATTATACTCCAAAGTATTACCGTAACTTTTCTCATGACGATCCCAAGGAGAGAGGTACAACCCCAACTGGACCCCACTCTCTCTGGCAGCCTCAGCCAGTTCACCCACCACATCGCCGGTCCCTCCTCGCCACCCACTCGACTGCACAGAGTAATCAGTGTAGTCAGACGGCCAGAGACAGAACCCATCATGATGTTTGGCGGTCAGGATTACGCGGGAAAAGCCGGTGGATTTAGCGACAGAAATCCACTGTCGGGCGTCGAATTCGGTGGGGTTGAAGATTGATGGGTCGGATCTTCCGTCACCCCATTCGGAGTTGGTGAAGGTGTTGGGGCCGAAGTGGAAGAAGAGGGCGGTTTCGGAGAGCTGCCATGAGAGTTGGGCGGAGGTGGGGATGGGGAGGAGGGGGAGTGGTGGTGGTGGTGGTGGTAAGTGGCTGTGGAGGAGAGAGAAAGAAGAGGGGAGTAGGATGAGGACAAAGATGAAGAGTGGTGATGAAATGGGTTGGTTTTCGTTAAGTTTAGACATGGTGGAATCAAGAGAGATGGCATTTGATCATCTTCTATAATTTATACTTTTTTTATTAGATGTGATAAAAATGGCAGTCTTAAAAAAATAAGGCGTGATTCAGCCCCGGATGATCAGTGGGTTGGGCTGATCCAGTCCACCTTTTTGCCTGGTAATCCCAGTATAATTTAGGCCCGTTTCAAAATTGGTGCGGCCCACTTAAAATGTGGGCTTGTTATGAATAAAAAAACGGCCTAATCACAGCCTGTCCTTAGCTGAGGCCCATCCCTTGGGGCCATTATCGCCAATATTCAGCCTCAAAATTTTTGAAAACGTTTGGTTTTTGGCTATTTAAAATTACTATTTAAAATCAAAATTTCAACTAAGCTTAGCTTGGTTAAAATGGCATGAAAAAGGTTTTTTTAGCAAGAAAGTAAGCATTTGGACACCTAAAGAAATGGCTCGATCTTAAAGCCTTGGGCCTGATGACTTCGTCCGAAACAAGGAGATTTTTTGCCAAAGTCCAAGTTGACCGATGATAACCTCTAATTTTGAGACATTTCAACTACTTTGATATCAATTTTGTAACTCAATACTTATTATTTTAATTTTAAAAGTATTAATTTTTCAATCCGGTAGCACGTCATGATCATTATCTAACATTTGTTACTGTTATTAATGATGACTACTAGGAAACTAGTACAAAAACTCAAAGATTAAAAAAATTCAATTTGGATTAGGAAGCAAATTCTTTTATAAACAAGCATATAATTCAAATTACAAAACAAATCAAATAAACTCAAATTAAGAAAAAAACTTGAATATTAATTAAATACAAATGTTTTGCATATTAAATTGATCATAACTTTTGCAACTAATGGCATAAAAAATAATGTTTAAGTGGTTAGATTTGTTTAAAATATACTTTAAAACAAGATCCACTTGTAATATACTCTACTACAAAGAAGAAGAAAAACATGAATTACTATGTATTATGGAATTAGTTAAGATCAAATCAACTAAGTATTAGTAGCATAGTAAGTTTTGTGTAGTCCTTGACTAATTAAATTAAAGAAGCAATAGTAATTTAGTCATATAATATATAAAATATATATTTTATACGGATAATTAGTAGATATTCACGGATGATTTTTATATAATCATTTAATTTAAGAAAAGCACATTTTTTAACCTTTTTTTGGAAATAATTCGAAAAATAACCCAACTCCAAAGTATTTTGAAAATTAACCCTGAGGCTAGGCTCGGATGAAAGTTTATGTTCACGATAACGACTTTGGGGTGGGCAGGGCTAGAGACTGGGTTTATGGGCCAGAGAATACTAAGCTTAAAGTCGTTGTCCTGAACAATGACTTTTAAGTGAGTAGTAAAGTGAGCCGAGATTTCAAGGTCAGTTTCATAGGGAGCTAGAAGTAGTTGTCAAGTTATTAAAGTTGCTCTCAAAGACAGCGACTTCGAGCTCCCTATGAAACTAAGCAGAAGCCCCGAAAACACAAATCTCAACTCTCATTCCGCACTTGCTCTGAATCTGCCTCACTCACTCCTCACTCACTTTCTCTCTTGCACCGCACTCAATCATTGGTGGCGGCATTCCGACGGAGCTTTGACCGGATTCGACAGGTTTGTATTTTTTTAAAAAATTTCTACCCTAATTTTATTTACCCTAACCATAAATCTATACCCTAATATTCTCTCACAAACTCAGTCACTTGGTTCCCATTTCCGGCGCATCTCTCTGGCATCCCCATCTCTCACAAGCAAGGTTATTTTTTTTTACTTTCGGCCCTATTTTTGAATCATACATGAGAATTGGGTAACATTGTTGTTGATTTTAATTGTTTATTGTTTAATTTTTCAAGTTTAAAGTGTGTAATTAGTTTAGGGGCATAAAGTGTTAAATTTATCAAGAATAAGGTGTTGTTCATTAGCATAAAGTGTGTAATTAGTTTAATAGATGTAGATGCTTTATATTGATAATTGGAGTTGAGGTAGATTTTGTTATTATATTTGTTATTGTTATTGCTTTCTTGTTATTGTTATTAGAGTTTGTACTTATAAGTGGTATGTTATTGTTATTTTGTACTTATGTACCTAATTGAGTTAGTTTTGCTATTAGATTGTATTATAATGATGTTATAATTATTGTTAGATTTATTATAATGATGTTATACTTATTATAATTGATTTAGGTTATTTAGTTTTTCATGTTATCTGAGTGAAGTTATTGTTAGATTTTATTTAACATGAGTGAAATGTTGAAGTTAGTGAGTTGATAGGAGTTGATTTTTTTTAATATGAGTGAAATGTTGAAGTTAGTGAGTTTATAGGAATTGATTTTATTTAACATGATTGAAATGTTAAAGTTAGATTTTATTTAACATGAGTGAAATGTTTAACAATTATGACATTCGTGAGGTGTTGAAGTTATTAAATCACAAGTAATAATATATATGAATTGGTTGTTAGATTTTAATTAACATTAGTGAGTTATAGAGGTGGCCACTAGGCTGGTTCAGTCCGGCCCCAACCTGTCCATGGACCGAACCAAGCCCGGTTCGGCCCGATTTCTTAGTGGGCTAAATACGAATCCGGAATTCATGACCCTATTCGATTCGATTCATGAAAAAATTCGATTCGGTTCACAATTCGAACTGGCTCGGCCCGGTGAATTCGGTGCAAAATTAGCTGTTTTAAACCGTTAGAAGTAGCCATAGGATTCATGCCTATATAAATTGATCAATTCGGTTTTTCCACTAAACTCCCATTCTCTCAATCTCTCAATTACTACTAAATACAATTAGCTTCTTATTAGTACTAATCTTCTTCTTAATTACTCTCTTGATCTTCATTAGTTATCTTAATTAGTTGGTTTATTATTCTTAATTTACTTGTTTACTACTACATTTCAAAAAAGAAATGGCTTCAAGAGGTAGACTCAGCATTATTAGCTCGTACGATAATACTGCAAATTTTGTTCAAAACTTGGAGGAATACCTTATCGGTACTCCTGCTGGTCAAGTTCCTCAAACTCCAACTTTGAAAATGCGTCTGTTTCCTTCTACTAGTCAAGGTAACTCTTAAACTTCTAAATAATTAATGTTAATTTGAAAACAAGTTAGTCTAATTAGATAGATTAATTAAGTTTATAATGTTTAATTAGTTGATAATTTTAGATAAGTCGGTAATAATATGTAGATTAAGTTGATTTGTTGATTATATAATTATGTTTAACTAGTGATGATGTTTAATTGTGTAGATTATGTTAATAATGCTAATTAAGTAGCTTTAGTTAAATTAGTTAAATTATGTTTAATATCATAAATAGTTTAATTGGTTGATTATGGTAATTAAGTAAATTATGTTGATATTGTTGAATTAGTTGAATAATAGATGATGTAAGATTAAGAACATTAGGTTGATGATAATAAATAAGTTTAATTAAAAATATTTAATTAAATTGATTAATTTAGTTAGATTTGTTTAATTAATATAAGTAAATTAATTTAAATTGATTATGTTATATTAAGTTGATGATGTTAGTTTAAGTAAATTAATTCATTTAATTAGTTTATTTAGTTTGATTAGTTTATTTAGATTAGTTTATTTAGTTTTAATCGATTAGATTAGTTAAATTACTTGATTATGTTATGTTAAGATTAGTTAAATTAATTAGTTATGTTAAATTAGTTGATTATGTTATGTTAAGATTAGTTAAATTAATTGGTTATATTAAATTAGTTGATTATGTTATGTTAAGATTAGTTAAATTGATTAGTTATGTTAGATTAATTGATTATGTTATATTAAGTTGTTGATGTTTAATTAGTTGATAATATTTAAGTTAAATTGATTAGTTTAGGAGAAGAAGGATATGAAGAAGGAGGAGAAGTAGGGGGAGATGGAGGAGGAGAAGGAGAAGGGACAGGTGTCGTGTCTTCCATCCCTTTTTATGGGAACGTGCTTCACTTTAGAGATGACAACTCGTAGAGAATGTGGGAAATACAAGGGTTTATTTCTGGAGTTGATTTTGGTAAGAACATGGAATTTTATAGCAAGAGAGAACTCAGTGCAGTTATTTTGCATCCGTACAAATCAATCATACATGACATCGAGCGCGTAGGAAGAACTTGCAGCTACCGTATTGGACTATTGTCACTTACAGAGGTCCACATGTGATTTATTTTGTGCTGGCATCCACAATTTAGGTGCGAGGCACTTAAATTCGTCCTTAATTAGGAGTTACTTGAAGGAGTGTGTGAAGAGATGTTGAAGGAGAAGTACCAAGCCACGATGAGTTATGGGAAAGCATTGTACGGTAAATAAGTGGATGTGGCTGAGATCTACAGAAACTAGGAAGAATCCTACAAATGACTTTCACACTTAATGCAAGCATTGCAATATGCTCACCCAGGTATAGTTGTTGAATGGCGTTACAGGTTGTAGAATTCCGGTGTCAATGTCTTCCAAAAAGTTTTATGGGCTTTCAAGTCAAGCATAGATGATTTTTAGTATTGTTTGCCAATCATTGTCATCAACAATACCCATATTTATGGGAAGTACATGGGGAAATTGATGACTGCGATTGTTGTTAATGGTAACAACCAGTTATTTCCTCTTGTTTTTACCCTAGTTGAAGAAGATAATGCAAATAGCTAGTCTTGGTCCATGGCTTGTCTTAGGCATCATGACACTCGTCAATAGGGGCTCTGTGTCATTTTAGATAGGCATGCTGGGATAGAGTCTACCATGATTGAGTAGAACAGTGGGTGGACACCTCCCAATGCATATCATCGGTTTTGCATCGGACATGTTGCATCAAACTTGAATACGCACATAAAGAACGCAACTATTAAGAAAACATTTATTTGGGGAGCATTCCAACTCAAAACAACAAAGTGTAGTAGATTGCTTAGACAAATTGCACGAATATCTTTAGATGCAGCTGATTACATTGGTGATATGGTTATTGAGATGAGGTCCATAGCACATGATGGTAGGCATAGGTATGGCTATTTAATAATAAACATGGATGAGGTGTTTAATGGTGTGATTAAAGGTACGAGATTCTTACATGTGACGACAATTGTAGAGTTAACATTTTATCGGGTGAACAAGTGGATCGTTAAGCATAGAGAAATCTCTAGGCAACGAGCCACAACAAATTTGCCCTACACTAGTTATGTTATGGACAAGATTGAGCATAATATGAGCAAGGCAAGATATCACACTGTTGAACCATTTGATATCAGCAGAGGATTGTATGAGGTAACTACTGCGAAGGGTGAGAGGATGAGACGTAATGGTGGTAAGAAGTACACAGTGAACTTCGAGACTATCACTTGTAGTTGCAACAAGATTCATAACGCAGCTAAAAGGGGAACGCGCTGAAGCTCACCTGGCTATGCGAGACCTTCAACTATCTCCCAGCTGATGATGTGACGGACGATGATATTGAGCTATATGCTCTCTTATATTGTTGGGTACTTGTCTCACTGTAATTTTCAGAGAAAATTCTGGGAACGAGATCTCCACCTTCTATGTGCCACTGTTTGTTGAGGGGTGGACCACCATCAGTTCATAAAATTGGGTATTACAACTCTGTCACATTTATATAGGAATTTTTACTGAGCAGTTACGGTGAGGAGCAAGGTCGTTCCTACCGATATTGCGGGGTCTCTGATTATTCTTTAGGTTAGTCATTTATTACTACTCGTCGATTTTTTTATTTGCAATGGAATACATTCATTCTGACTTGTTATACATGTAGTAGGAGCATATCTGGTTCTATTGTCCAGCTATTCCTATGGGTAACGACGAGCGGCAGAGGGGCAAGGCCACGTCATGGCTTTCATTCAGCCAGGGGAGCCTGCCGAGGGAGAGTAATACGGGTCGAGGTGGCTGGTCGAGCGCATCACTCGTATTCACCTCGCCACAAGAGTGAAGGTGTATAGAGATTCATTCGATAGGATGAGTGAGGAGCAGGTAATTATTATACTTTGTATTGTTTTTATTTACCGTCAGTACATATGTATAGTAATTATTTATGTTCTTGTTCATATCAGAAGATGACTTGGGACTTGTACCCATCGGAGTTCGGCGACTAGGTAGAGTTGTGAGCCAATGTGTCTTTCATCTGTTACAACATCGTCGAGTTGCATTTGCCGAGTCGAGTCGTTCGGCAATTTGGTTTTCGGCAGGAGGTGCCTCCCAAGGTTGACACTATCGTGCATCTTCATGATATATATCGTCGGGGGAAATCTGGGATGGATTGGGCGAAGCGACATCATCTGTGGATTGCTTAGTGGGATATATAGTCGATTAGAGATAGTATACCATTTTGTTCCAACTCAGGGTACCATGGGATACTATGATCCATACCTCAAGTGGCACCGTACGATCACGAGACGTTACATATCCCCATCTACCGTCCATGAGGTGGCACCTGTTGATTACGCACATATGTCTGTTTCCTTGCACATTATGGTATGATTCCCTTCTTAATAATGTTGTTTCTTTCTGTTATGTTCTGCTTTGTAATTCTAACTTTTTGTTATATGGACCAGTTGCTGACTATTGGGATTATTGTGACGAGATTTGTCACAGATGTCCTGAGGTCACTAATAGAGTCAGGGAGTTGTGCATCGGAGTGATGGTCTCTATTGGCCAAAGCGACGACTTTGACCATTTCACGCTTCCACCGCCACAAAGGACACCTACAGCGCAGCCTCGTCGTTCCTGGTCCACCACGATATCCTGTTGACTATGGAGATGACCCCGATCCCTTACCATGACACTCAGGGTTTGTCATCCCATAGATCTCCTGCGGCTCCTTGGGCTCATATTGCAGGACAACTGGGTGACAGTTATACGTAGCAGTGTCAGGGCACTCCGTTTCCTCATTTAGACATTATTGAAGAGGCTGACACTCTTGACTCGTAGTTTTATTGTTAAGTGTAGATGTTTATCTTTACATGTTATCATAAACGTTGTACATAAATATCTATTCTATTTATTATGTATATATGGAGATTTTAATGTATATGTATAAATGAATTTTCTTTATTATGTGTATTTGTTTAGTTCATTGGAAAATCATGGTGAATTTGAACAAGGTCATAATGCAAGTGAACTATGTATTGGGATCTGGTATTTGTATTGGTGTTGGATCTGGTATTTGTACTGGTGTTAGATATTGAATTTGTGATTGTGATAGGTTTTGAATCTGATATGGATAAATTTGGAATTAGTCCATAAAATAGAAGGAACTAAGCCGAAGTTTATTCAAATGTTGAATCATTGCATAACACTTTGGATGTTAATGAGCGAAAAGTTTACGTTCTGAGTACATTCGTTAATTATTGTAATATCTTAAATAAAGGACATTTTGAGGGGTTGTACACTTATGGGTTTTTTAAGGTAAGGTGGGAATGAGATTTCCAAGGATTGGAAATGAGATAGAATCTATTGAATATGAGATTACATTTCAAAAGTGCTCATTTCATTCTTGAGGTTTGGATCCAAAATCCATACAAAAAGGTGAATCTAACACATCTCAAATGGCCAAATTCTTAGGGTTTTAGTTTTAAAGGAGATTATTTTCAAACCTCCTCGGCATAGTTTGAAGGGTTATTCTTTTATTTCAATGATCAATGGCCTTTATCATTTTTATCTCTTCTTTTATGAAAGCTTTTGATCTATTTTTGTGGTTTTTAGATCCTACATTTGATATGTTTTCCCCCATGTTTGGAAGGTTTTTATCGAGATTGGTACAAAGTATAACATAAACAAAGAGTATAAGTCTCTACTTGGAAATGTGCAAAATCTTTAAAGAACATGCTCATATCAAACATGAAGCAATGGGTCAGAGCTATGTTTGAATATGTATAACGTAATTGTTTTGAGTGTAAAAATTGTGATAATTCGTTAAAATAGTGTTCTATACTTCTATTTTATTTTTATATTTGTTATATAACTTACTACAATAATATTGTTCTTTACCATCAAATATAAGTTATATTACTAAATAAGGAAATAAGCGATAAACCTGGGTCACAAAGCTTGAGACCTACCCAGGTAAAAGATCGACAACGACTTTAATTCGAGGCGAAAGTCGCTGTCCTGGACAACGATTTTGAACTGGGTATGCACCTGACCACAAAACCTGAGCATGTGTATACTCAGACCAAAGATAACGACTTTCAGTTCGAATGCGACTTCGGCCTAGTTATGCACCTGGCCCATAAACCCTATTCCTGGCCCTAACCCACCTCGAAGTCGCTATCCTACACAGCGACTTCATTCAAACCTAGCCCCAAAGTTAGTTTTCGAAATAATTTGGAGTCAGGGTTAGTTTTTGAATTATTTTGGAAAAAAATTATTTAAATTTTTTTTCAAAAATTCAAGCAATTTCACAGAACGAGGCCCAACAAATAAGCAATTCAGCCTTTTAAAATCTAAAAAGCCCAAACTATTTATTCTAGAAAAACAAAACCCTAATCGCTTCCCCTCCAACAAAAAAACCTATAACCCATAACCCTACCCCCAATTTTCCCACCTCCGCCTCTCAAAGAGTATTACTCCCCCCTCCCCCACACCCCATCGAGGAGAGAGAGAGAGAGCAAACTCCTCAACCACTGCAACCATGGCAACCCCACCTTCTCCTCCAGTCCACTCCGTCCAATGCTTCGGACGCAAGAAGACCGCCGTAGCAGTAACCTACTGCAAGACCGGTCGCGGCCTGATTAAGATAAATGGTACTCCAATCGAGCTCATCCAACCTGAGATCCTCCGCTACAAGGTGTTCGAACCCATCCTCCTCCTCGGTCGCCACCGCTTCAGTGGGGTCGACATGAGGATCCGGGTCAAGGGAGGAGGACACACCTCCCAGATCTACGCGATCCGTCAGAGCATTGCTAAGGCGCTAGTTGCGTACTACCAGAAGTTCGTTGATGAGCAGAAGAAGAAGGAGATCAAGGACATTCTCGTCAGGTATGACCGTACTCTCCTCGTTGCCGACCCTCGGCGTTGCGAGCCTAAGAAGTTTGGAGGGCGTGGTGCCCGTGCCAGGTTCCAGAAATCTTACCGTTAAGGAAGAACAGTCAGTCCCAAAAAAGGAGACCTTTGTTTTTTATTTCCTATGATAATTATTATCTACGATGTTATTAGATTTTCAGTACTGATTATTATTAGTGTTTTTGTGATGGACTTATGAGCTCTCTTTTCTCTTTTGTCTAAATCCTATATTTTGAATTAGGAAGTGCTTTAAAGTTTTATTTGATGTGTTGATTGTATTGTTGTGTTTTTTGTTTGATTTTTCATGATTTGTTTGGTTTTACAATGTTTGAATATTTTGTTTATGTTGTATATCAATGGTATGATTTAGTTTCTCAGATTCATAATGAAGATTAGAAGGTATTCTTGGCTATTTGCCTCGTATACCAAAAATAAATCTTCCCAAAGATTTTCCATAGCGAGTTATTAGGGACGGAGGTAGTAGTTTTTAAGTGTATTATATGATTAAGTTCAACCCTAGCAAATTTACGGAAGTAGTATTTAAGTCTTAACCGGTTTCAACGTGGTCAAAACGTCTATTTTGGGCGTTTTGACCATTGTCACTATTACATATTAATTGAAGGCGTTGTCATGTTGCGATCCCTGAGTATTAGTAAGAGAATGCGAGTGAAACAACAAAAAATGACAAAATCGTAAATAAAAAAATGACAAAATCGTAAATAAAGGGGCTGCGATAAGGAGTATTTAATCTGAACGTTTAGCATTTTTGCACTTCTCTATATTGGACTAGAAAACCTAATATATTTAACATAGGTTTTTGAATTTATTTGGAATAATGTCCCCAACCAGCCCATTACTTGAAGATATAGTATTCATGCGTATCTTACCTCGGCCATGGTTACGTATGATCGAAGTGCAGACCGTCTGAGTTGGAGCCCTTTTGATTCTTTGGCTCTTTCCCTGCAAGTCTGTGTTTCCACTTTACCATTGTCCCACCTGGAATGAACGTAGGCATAGAAATGTAGCTATATGGCTTGACAAATAATTTTTTCTTGAATGAGGATGGGTCTATATCGTATAAGGGATCTCAAAATTCAAAAATATAAATTTTTTCTATTCTTGAAATATTATAATACATTGACTTTTATACTATCTTTTGACCTTGATTTCTACTTATTACTTTTTTTGGTCTCTTAAAGATTATCTTATTTGACTTTTTGCATTTTTCAAATTATGTCTTTAAATGTTATTATCTCTAAATTTAAAAGGTAAAAAATTATGAAACTTGATATTATAAAAATTTACATTAAAATGAATTTAATAAGATTTTACTTGAATATATTATTTCTTATAATATAATAAGAATTTATAGTCAAAATTTTTCAACTTTGACTTTATAAATAGAAACAGAGCAATTTTTAAAGGATGGAGAGAGTAGTCAAGATGAATTCATTTCATCTTGTCTTTTAATGCTAAAATATTGGCTTTTAATTGTAAAATATTTTTTATTTTACTTATTGAGAATTAGAGATAACATTGAGCAAAATAGTGAGTTTAACTATAAACGTAAAACTCTACTTATTTTAATGGAGAAAATATTAATTAAAAGTTAATATAATACGAGTTTTTATTCTATCAAATTTGTTGAGACCAAATTCTAAGATATTTTTTTATTATTTTATTTATTGAGAATTAGAGATAACATTGAGTAAAATAGTAAGTTTAACTAAAAACGTAAGACTCTACTTATTTTAATGGAGAAAATATTAATTAAAAGTTAATATAATAAGAGTTTTTTATTCGATCAAATTTGTTGAGACCAAACTCAGCCCGAATCTAAGTTGTCGGAGCCAAGTATGTTCTAAATTACCGCAAGAGTTACTCTAAAGAATCCAAAATTAAGTTACCAGCGATAATTATAGGCCCAAACCACAACTAGACCAGCCAAAGGTTATTTTCGGCAAAATTAGTGGTAGAGAGTACCTTTATCTGTTGAGAAGCGGGTAGCTATTTTAACCATGGGTAGCCGTCAACTAGTAGTTGTTAAACATTTTCTATTAATATAGATGTGGATAGTATGAGTATTTAGTAAAAATAGTGGTTCATATTGTAAAAAAAAAACTAAAGATCTTATATAATAAAAACAAACTAATTGTAATTTGAATAATATATGGTTATATTCAATGCATAGTTCTAATACCAATAGCAGAATATATATTTAAAGGTTAATATATATTCTGCTATTAAAATTTGATATAATGTATTATAAAAGTAGAAAATTTTATCTAATTATAATTAGTGTCTAGTAATCAAATCAAAATAACATAAGAAAACGAAGAGAGTAATGATTACATCGAATCAAATAAACAAGTCAAAGAAACTGTAAGAAAAAAACAGCAACCTCAGTTTATAGGAAGAGATTGAGAACATGCAAGTTATTGTTATTCAAACAAAGTATGATAATTTTCAAATGGAGTATTTATATTATAATCAATGTCATTAGTCAATACAAATTTTAATCATACCTTTTTATAGAGTTATTGTTGATTTCATACCCATACAACTATTTCTTTCTAAATCCATTTTATCATAAATACTCTGTAATAGTTTGCTACACAATCATCTTCCAAATGCTCAACGTACTTATCTTCATTATTACTATATCTGATAAGATTCAAACTCCTACTAGTTAGAACTAATCCTTCACTTTTAGTATTTTGTTATTCTTTACCAAAAATGACATTGATACTTAGCTTTATTATAGCATACCATGATAATATATCAATTATTGTAATTCAATATGTCATGATCGAAGAAAATCAAAATTGAATCATACAAAAACAAGTATAATATAAGGTTTGGAGTCCAAAATCTACATCCAATCTATTCAAACTTAATCCGAAATCTAATTTATCAATATCAAGTACGTTCTAGATTACTGGAAGAGATACCCTTAAACTCGAACGTAAAAGTGTAAGTATTTCGTAACACCCAATCAAGTAACCTAGCATAGAGCTCTCATAAAAAAGAAAAAAAATTGTACCAAAAATAAATTAAGACAAAATCGTAGTGCAATCCTGAACAAATTTTTTTGACCTTTTTTTTTTAAAATAAATCGAAAACTAATCCTCACCCGAAAGTATTTCGAAATATGACATTCGTTTGTAAACCGCTGTTACTGACAATAGTTTTAAGATTAAAGGTAAAATCACTGTCCTTAACAGCGGTTTTACATTGATGTTTAAACATTTTTTGATGATGGGAAAATGGAGTATAGAGTTTAATTTACCAAGTGTAAAACTGTTGTCAAGGACAACAATTTTACAAATAATAATAATAATAATTTTTTTTTTGTAAAACCGATATCCTTTACACTTGGTAAATTCAAGTCCCATAAAGTCAATATACTGTCTCTCTTAAAACCGTTGTCAATGACAACGCTTTATAAACGAATTTCATATTTCGAAATATTTTAAGGGCGAGAGTTAGTTTTCGAATTAAAAAAAGGTAAAAAAAAATTGTCTGCACTCCTCAGTCCAACTAATAACACTGCTGCAGAGGTCGCGCGCGAGCGCACACACTCCTCTCTGCAACCCACAACTCTGCAAATTCCACCTTTTCTTTTACCTTTAATTTTTTTTAACCACCACAATATTTACACTACGCCTTCTCCACTATAAATTCGCATACCCGCTCCGCCTCTCCTCAAAACCGAAACTCAAGCTCACGCTTCCGTCCTACCTACAATGGCCAAGGGAGGCGGTGGTGAAGGAGGAGGCCAGAAGAAGGACGAAAAAGGGGGGCCCAGTTATAACAACATCGTTCTGGAACTCAATCTTCACTGCGAAGGGTGCACAACCAGAATTCGGAAGATCATTCTAACCTATCCTGGTATGTATACATTGTTGATTGTTCTCCTACTTATTTTTAATTTTTTTTCCATGTTCTAATTTTTCTCTGTTTTTGTCTTTATCAATTTCTTATTTGGTATAAAAATTATGTTATACGAATTCGGATACGATGTGGAACGGAAAACGACAGATGTGAAACATAGAATGAAATACATAAATTTTTATGAAATTGACATCAAATAATTTCTGGGTTAGAATATATTGAGGTTTTCTGAACTAGAAATATCTAAAACAAGGTATTTAATCGTCTGTGTTTCGGAATTTTCGTCAAAACTAATGTGGGAATTTGTTGAAAAATGCAGGAGTTGCGGGTGTTGAGTTTGAGGGGGAGAACAAAGTGAAAGTGTTTGCGCATACCAAAGTTGATGCAGTAAAGCTAAGAGACAAAATTCAGAAGAAAACATTGAAGAAGACAGAGCTCATCTCTCCTCAGCCTCCCAAGAATGATGGCAAAAAGCAGGATGATAACAACAACAACAACAAACCCAAACAAGTATCAAATCATATTTTATTTTATTTATTCCAATAATTTATTGTTATACTCTGTTTTTTATTCATTGAGTTCTTCTTCACCTTGAAAGATAATTTTGTTTTATTTTTTATGAAATATGATATGTGCATTGTGCACCCCCTAAAATTTACTAAATACTCCATATAATTTATTTAATTTTTTAATGAGGAATGATATCCATGATTTTTGTCAGATTTATTAACCTCTATTTTCTGGGTTTTTTTTCATCGTTGTTCATTCTATTCTAATCATTTTGTTGCTGTAATTTTCCATAAATGGAAGTATTTGCATTCATTGTATTTGGTCTATGCTTCAAAACATACAATCTCCTGCATTTATGAGCGTAAATTCAGAGAATAGTACACTTTTTTCAATATGTGGAAATTGCTAAAATGATTTATTTTTGGTAAATATCTGTAAAATAAATTTCATTCATACGTAATATTAATTATTTTTCCGGTGAATGAACGTACAGCTGCCGGTAACGACCGTGGATCTGAAGGTGTCGTACCACTGTGATGGCTGCAGCTTGAAGTTGCACAAGGCAGTCTCATCCTACAAAGGTGAAACAATCAAAACCCAACACAATGTTGTACTATTTAGGTTTTTTTAAATTATTTAATTCGAAACGAATTCCACAGATTATATTTTATCGTCATATATGATTTACTAATTATTGTCAAGTTAAATCTTTCACCTAATGAATAGGAAATATGAAAATATGTTTTAGCTGTTGCAGGTGTGCATGAATTCAACGTAGAGAAGGAGAAGGACCGAGTGAAGGTGACAGGGAGGGTCGAGCCTAAGAAGATGGCGGAAGAGCTGCAGAAGAAGCTTAAGAAGACTGTGGAGATTGCCAATGACAAGAAGGAGAAAGGGAGCAATGGAGGACGAGGACGAGGAGGTGGTGGTGATCACGGCAAGATAAAAGGAGGTGATGACGGTGGAGGAGGTGATAACAAGGGGTTGAAGTATTTAGTCAATGAGACAGGTTACATGGCGATGATTGACGGGTCGGGTTGGGTCGTCCAATACTTCGAGTCTCCTCAGATTTTCAGCGATGAAAACGTGAATGCTTGCTCGGTTATGTGAGTTGCGGGGTACTTGTTGGGTTTGGGTCGGGTAGTCAAGATGTTTTGACTACCTCGTAGAAACATACATAGATTAATGGGAGGATTTTGTAGGGTTTCAATTTTGCTTGTGTAAGATAAATATGGTGTTAACTAAGCAAGCAAAAAGAGTAGAGCAACGCAAAAAAAAGTAGTGGAACTTTTTGGCAGCTTGAACAGTAGCAGTACATCAGTACTACTCTCTGGTTTTGTGGTTACTAGTAGTACACTACTAGTCTGCTACTCGCTAACACTCGCTCTCCCCGAATGCAGAGCCAACTCCTCAAATCACTTTCAAATTGTAGTGATAATATTAATTAATGTCCATTTCCGCAACTTGTAAGTAGTGATGGGTTGCAATGGGTTGGGTTGGGTTCGGGTTGAAAAATATCAACCCAAACCCAATCTATTTATTAAATAGGTTGAAATTTTCAATCTAATCTAACCCGTGGATTGACCCAACCCAACTTATTTAATAAGTAAAAGTCATTTGAGTTTCTCATTTTCCAAGTTCTAAGCAATGCAAAATAAAAATCTCAAATCTTAACAGTCTTAATACAACCAAATTGAAAAGTTTGACAATATGTTAAGAAGAGGTAGAGAGCATTGAGAAGTGAATAATGTACGAAGAGATGAAAAATTGAAAACTAAGAGTGAAGTGACAGGGTTGACTAGACAGCTACTGATAATTATTACTTAGAGTTTATGACCCACATTAATTAAATCCGACCATATATAAAACTCATACCCATTAATAAACAGGTTGGGTTGAAAATTTCAACCTGTTTATTAATCGGATTGGGTTGAGTTGATCCATTTAATTAACTGGGTTGAAAATTTTAACCCAACCCTTTATAAACGGATTGGGTTCGGGTCGGGTTGGTGGGTTGGATAAGTTTTTGCCACCTCTACTTGTGAGTAGCTTTCCCGAAACGGTTCAAAGCGTATATGTTCATAGCTAAGTTGCCTTCTTTTGTTTGTAAGGATTCATTTTGTTGGAATGATTTTCAACAATACTTTTGACAAACAAAGACTTAAATATAAGAACTACTATCATAGTTTTAGAAGATAGTAGTTGCCATAGTTCTTATGTTAGACATGTTAGAAAATAGATTTTGAGAGGAACAGGTAGATAAGGCATATTTGACCTTTCTCGTTCCTTCAAAAGCTGTTAGTATGTATCATATGGTTCAGGAATCAAAACTAATTAATAGTTACAAACTTATAATTGTTTTCAAAAAACATGAGGTTTATAGCTATTCCACTTCATTTCTGAAGCTGAGTACTGCAGTAGCTTATTCTAGATTAATGTTTACTGACTCTTCATTGCCTGGAAGATCAAAACAAAGAAGCTTAGCTGTGTGGGAGCAATCCTTTTCATGCTTTTCTTTGAGTGCTCCTGACCTTCTTGCTCTTCCATCCTTTTCAGTGTTTGGCTTCTCATTGATGCCTGAAAAAATGTTTCTCACATGCCCACTTTAGAAATAACAAAAAATAGTTGAGGTGTTATACATCATTAAAGAATACTATATTTGACATCGAAGACATTGCATTGGTAGTGTGGTTCTCTTATCATAATTGTTCAGGTTATGGGAGAGATTAGAATGCTGTATATTTGACTAGTCTTTTCTTGTTATCTAACTTTTTAACAGAGATCATACATTGGGTTCCCCAATTGTCTCCCTAATTGTCTGAGATAGTTGACTGATTGGCCTGATAACTGTTATGTCAACACTTGTGATGTTATTAAGCTTCATGCTGAAATTTCTTATTTTCACAGAAAGAAGAATTTGGGTTTGAGAATCAGAATGCAGTAATGACATTCGTGCATATGTATCTCAAAACAAACAAATACCTGCATGACAGCATGAGGCTAGGATCTTTTACAAGTTTAATTCCATGCCGCAACTCAACTTCATAACAAACGTCAATCTTTAATGTTTTAACTCCCACAGTGCAAAACAACACTCTTTCAAGTTGAAACGTACAAATGTTAAGGACATCATCCTTTTCTGGAAGCATCTCAAATGTTGTTTCTACAGTTTAATTTTAGCCAAGGACGAAACCAAGTTGTATCACACGATCGCAGAGCAGATGTGTCACTTGCAGCACACATCTATCCTACCTGAACAATCACAAACACAGGCAATCTAAGCCAAAAAGTTCCAGGCTATGTCAACACACCCAACAGGAAGAGAACCTTCTAAACGTGCTCGTTTCCTGACAAGTATCAGGATTACTTGAAAGACCTTGCAACTTCTGTAAATAATGACAAAGCAATAGACTACATAAGATTCTTCTATTACCCTATGCACTCTGCACTCTCATAAGGTAAGTAATCTAAGAAATTATCAATATTAACTAATTTCTAACAAACCAATAATGGGAGTTCAAATTGCTAATAGAGATTAGAAGATATAGTTATTTGGAGGTTTCAGATTAGCGTTAACTTTTATCTGCCTACTGTAAATCACCAGCTTTGTCCATCTGTGCAAGCCAATGCTCTAAACTAAACCAATTCAACATCTATACAAATCCATACCGATTTAAGATTTCATAAACTAAATTAAACTAAACATCAACCATTCATACATTTTCTCCATCACAAACAAAAAATATCAATGATAATCAGACAATTATAGCACTTCAACGATACAATCAATACCAAAAAAAATAAAAGAACAAACTATCCTCAAATATCATAAAATCAAGTCCTAAGATCAGATACATCATCTCAAACAAAGTCATCAAATTTTCAAAATCAAGCATCCATCAAACGGCAAGAAAAGGGTACCTTCTCGGGAACACCACCCTTGTCAAGATGGACTTTGATGGACGCTTTTTTGTAGGCCTTTTTCAAATCTTTAGGAGAAGCAATCTTAGGTAAACCAAGGATCTTGTAGTATCTGCTGTTGTTACTCTTTTTTGGCGCTCTTCCCACATCTTTTTCTTTGATCAAATGAAATCTCTCAGTTGACCAACACCACGACTTTGGACTATAATCAAAATCTTACAAAAGGACTTTAATCAAATCAATAGAAACTTACCTCACGCTCAGTAAATTTTCTGGACTCTCGGGTACTCTATGCTCCAGAAAAGCCTGAAAGTGGCTTACCCTTAGCGCAAAAAGACAACTCTTAAATCAAAGGTTCAGAATAGTACTTGTCATTGACTCCTTGTATTCATCAAGCAATCATAGTAAGTGTTTATCCAATGCAAGCCTATGCCGGTGGCTAAGGCCTTCCAAGCTGACTCTGACAAGCTTTCCAAGGAGGAGCCTAGATACATACGTGATAAAGCCAAGTCAATGTATCAACGTAAAGCGGAAGAGTTTAGGAATGTGCAGCTACTTAATCAGATACAATGTCAGATGAAGTCAAGGTGGTTTTAGCTAGAGATAAAGAAGACCAACCAAACACAAGGCCATGACAATTTCACAGTTGATGCAAATTCTGGCCAAAAAAGGCGTAAGAAATGAGAAAACAATGGGTGGAAAAATCAAATTAGAACAGATGGACAGAAAATAATACCGTCTTTAGCTGCATGAGTCAAATTTTCGCACCAATCCCATATCAACTATCAGCCAGACAAAAGTGTACCAGCTGTATTGCAATCTGAAAGCATTACTCCAGTGCCTTTTGCCTGTTGCCAGGGTCGACTTTATCCTTGTCAACGGATAACAATCAACAATGATCATTTCAGCTTCCGGGGGCTCGTCCACACGCATATATCCTTCAAGCATATAGTAGGCTTACCCCTGACCATCTCTTGAATGCACCATAATGCAGTATACACCATGTTCTTACCCGTTTCCCATCAAGATGCCTGCCTCCCAATAGTCTTTGATCAACCACCGACATAAATTTCCTTTCTTTCAATTTTTCAACAGTTTTTAGATAAATACTCGAATTTCCTAAAAGATCCATCCTTACTACCATCAAGAATACACACGTTCCTCCTCCCTCCAATCATCTCAAAACGCAACAATCCATAATCGTAAACATCGGACTTGGCAGATGTGCCATTTTCTGCCAAGTACCCTTTAGTCTCCAGAATATTAGTAACTATCCTACTCTCATATCTTCCCATCAATTACTTGAGAATTGCCATCAAGAAGTATAATCTCAGGTTTTACATAGAGGTGCAAGATTCTTGACCTGCAATCATGGTGCAAGTAAGAAAGCACCTTAGCAACATTTATGGCAAAACCATACCTCAAATACCATGGAAGACAACCCCTAGGCAATTTCTCTAGTCTCTTCTGGGGAATATCCAACCATACAAGGATCCACTTTGGACAAATTCAGAAACAAGAAATCGTGGACCCCAAGTAACAATGCAATATTCATACAATCTTAACATGTTAATGTTGCAAACATCCAATTGCAACAACTTTTGAGAGAAATTCTTTCTCCCCATGTTTTGATAGGGATCATGCCACCTGTAGAAGAAGGATGACTGGAAGGAACATAGAAGCCACATCGAGAGAGAATGAAGCACAACAGGAAGAATAGGAGGAAGAGAACAAGGAAGCAGAGCATCAGGAATAAGTAGTATTATTATGAGTATTGTAATTACAGAGATATAATGTAATTAGAATTACAAGATATAATGTAACTAAGTAACTAAGGAGAGGGTATCTATTTCTGTTGAGAGTTTGTTAGGGGCAGGGAATATTTATACACAACGTTGTAACAAGCAAAGGCATAAATGAAATCATTATACATGGTGTTGGGAGATCTCTTGCTTCTCGAATTGTAGGAACCTTTTTTTTTTTTTTATCTTTTCTCTTTCTTTTTCTTGCTGCTTGTTGTTGTAGTACTGCGTTCACCATCTGATCCTACCATGTTCCTGACTCTATCCGTTTCACAGCAATAAAAGCACCATCACCTAGGATTCCTCTGAAAACACTCCAGATGACCCCCAACCAATCAGTGCATCAAGTTATAGGTAGCTAGCTCAAGCTCTTTTTGATGAAACTTTGTAGGAACACCCACCATCTTCCTGAGGAAGCTGCATCGCCTGCATGCGACAGAAAGTTCCCTGGACATAACATGTTTCTATGGCCAGATATGAACTGCTTCCTTGGTCTGCCATCTTATTAGCCATATGAAGATAGCAAAAATAATTACAATACAAACAGCAAATACGCAAAAGAATTCCCAGGAAGATACAGAGCAGATACAGTGATCAAGGAGATGAGGATCACCACCAGTACCAGTGCAAGAATCTTAGATTTCTTGTCATCCATCATACATTCAATGTTAAGATAAGATGTATCTTAAGGAAGAAAGTAATATTCCTTCTTTCCTCATATTTGGAGGACAAAATTGTGACTCTTTCTCAAGCATGACAGACTATTAAAGAAGTTCAACCATATCATTCAATATAATGTTGTCTAAGTCAATGACAACATTTTCTTCTTTATGACCTTTTCTGATACTATCTCTTAAGCAATACTGAAGCACCAAAATATAATCTCTTTCCCGAAATTTATTTATTTTAAGTCATTATTAACGCAAAGTATTAATCAGCATAAACTTGAAACATTACAGCAAGTAGACCTAGTCATCCTACATAATGCAAGACATGAATAATAATAACTGCATATCTAAGATCCAACTTTTCCAAAATCATAATCATCCCATTTATGATGCTAAAAGATCTCCAACTACTAATTGAATGCAATGTCATCTTCTCAGTAACCTATTCTCGTGCCAACAAATGAATCATCAAAGTCATAATACCGGAGTAAGCATACCAAAAAGATAAACAAATGTGCAGAAAGTGAAATATAAACTATCCTGTCATTTGCCCATCTCATAGTCAATGCTTTACCTACTTATGCTTCTCATTTATACAACACCAGGAATGAAGATAGTTCACGTTAGACACCAAAAAGATCAAAATAGCTTTCTGGAAGTAGTGTGATCTAACTAACACTTGTAATACAACCTAAGAGAGAATTCAGTATGAGCATTCCTACCATAAAAATACAACGAATACAATACACTATGTGGTGTATCAATAGAGAAATACTACATACATATATGCTGAAATGCCACAGAGCTTCTAAAACTGTAATTTTCCTAGTCTTGGATAAGAGTGTCACAGAAGAATGAGAATTTGGATATTCAACAATTAACGAAGACATCTGAACCTGATACAGTCTTAATAACTTGTTATCATTACCGTCACAATCTAATGTCTTCCTCTAACCTATGTCCCTTCAAATTTCTGTGATCTAAATGACTGTTGCTAGTAAAATAAAGTATGAACCTCACTAATAAATATATTAAACCCAACAGCAATAAAAGGGCATATTTTATAATATTCTAAAAAAATAAACAATAAGAAATAATCTAATGTCTTCCTCTAACCTATGTCCCTTCAAATTTCTGTGATCTAAATGACTGTTGCTAGTAAAATAAAGTATGAACCTCACTAATAAATATATTAAACCCAACAGCAATAAAAGGGCATATTTTATAATATTCTAAAAAAATAAACAATAAGAAATAAAGGACAGACCTTTGTTTGTTGAGCCCCTAAACCGAAATACTTTGGAAAACAAGCACTCCTGCACAATTATTTTGTAATTAAATTACATAGTAAAAGCAAAGAAAGATTAAAAATAGATAAGACATCAACGGATTAAAAAATTTATCAAAAACTTCAAAAATTAAGAGGAAAAGACTATAAATGCCAGTAATTATCAGGTGGGATTGTATACCAAGGAATTCATTATGAATAAGTCTGAACTTTAAGGAATGTCATTTACAATCAGTCAAAAGGAAATCGTCATATAAGAGAAATGTTGTCAAGAAAGCATGTAGCAGTCAGATGTAGCACCATATAAAATACTGCATTAAATAAAGCATGAATATGGGATTACCAACAATAGGTCACAACTTATTGTAAAAGTAACCATAGCATAGCAAGGTAAGCTCTTGAACCAAGTTTGCTAGGTTACATAAAAAAAAATGCCTCCAAAAAAGTGTAGAACAAGGAATGAGTAGCCGAATTAAGCCTAGCAACATAGTCAATCAATTTTTTTTCAAATAAAATGAAAACTAGAAGCTAAACATCTAAGATTTCACTAATTAAAAGCAGACGAAAATGAATAATCCACAACAAAAATAACATTAATCCACATAGATTATCCAAAAAAAAAACCTAAAACTAATAATAAGCTGATATTAAAGTTAAGCATAGACTTTCAACCACCACAAAAGTAAAATAATATTAATTAATCATCCAAAAATAAAAAGCTAAAATGATCCAAATCAAGCAGTTGAGATAGCATAGTACAGATTATATCATAATTAGTCAAATACCTAATTAAAGGTCAGACAGGCACTGAATACAGAAATTATAGTTTCACTAGGCTCTGAAATTGCTTAGTATCTATGAATATGAATTTTGGTGCAAGCTGCAAATCAGGAATAATAATCTTTAATTTATACATAGTACAGATAGCAATGAGATAGCATAGTACAGATTATCTACCAAATTAAATATATATTTAAGTATAAACATCCTGAATTCAATCAAATTTATTAATTATAATCTTCAGCAAATTTGAAGAAAAAACAAGGTAAAAATTTTAAACTCCAGAGACAATAAACTCATCCATGTATCTCATAAAAGTCATACAGAACAGCTCGATTCATTGACAGTAAAACTAATATTCATGTATCACTGAAAGGACAAACAGAAAAACCCAATTAGTTGACGAGAGTACTAATATCTAACTATCTCCAAAATAACAAATAACAGCAGACAACATGAGGTAAGGATTTTTAGAAGTTTAATTCCATGCCGCAACTCAAAAAAGGTCAAATACAACAACAATAATAATAAGAATAATAAAAATGTTTCAAATAACCAACAATAGGATTTATTACAATTAGAATGAGTATTCTAGAAGACCAATGAGGCTCATTGGCAAGTCAAGCAGACTGCAGGATGCATTAAGCTTTGGCAATTACAGTATGTTTCAGTAGAAAATGCAATGATATATATATATATATATATATATATATATATATATATATAGGTAAAAGTTAAAATGGGAAGGATCCTTAAAATAAGAAGGATGAGAAGGCAACATGGCTCTTCATCTCATAGATCCAACGCATGACATTTTACGTACATATAGTGACCTTTTTTTAACTCATAGTGACATATATTTTTTTTACTTATAGTGACCATATTTATCGTTATAGTGACTATTTTCATCGTTATAGTGATTATTTTCATTGTTATAGTGACTAACTTTTTTTTACGTGAAATCTCATGCGTTGGATCTTACCATTTAAAGGGTCAAGATCCCTTCTCATCCTTCTTATTTTAAGCACCCTTCTCTTTGAATTCCTCCCTTATATATATATATATATATATATATATAATTTCATTGTGGTTCAACTTTTACCGTATTACAGCAGCCTACAACATGTGAGTTGCTTAACAATTAGCTCAAACGTCATCATATCTGTCTTCGAGTACAACTTTCACGCCATTCTCCTTCAGTGCATTCACAACAGCCCATACCTTGGTACGATTTTTAAAGCCTTTTTTCTCCACCTCCTTATTCATATCAACATGGATCCCTCTTCCTTGACCATCATCAAGACCTTCAACCTTCAAACGCCTTGCCAAAACTTCACCCACTACAGTTGCAGCCTTTGCATTGCAAGACCGACCACACTCAAGCGAGTTTTTGATGGCATGCTCAACTGTAGAAGAAGTGGCAACAATCTTCCCATTGTTCCTATCTATTACATTTGCTGTGATGTACTTCAAGGATATAAACAACTTTAAAACGTATCTCTTCATGACCTTTGTTCGTGTGAGCTAATAGTGTGTTGAGTTGATTTATCAGTCTAAATACCTGAATGAGAAAAGAACAAGAAAACCACTTAGGATCAAACAAGAGCATAGTTTTGAAAAATCCATTAAAAGAAACAAGCAGAAAACAATCCAATTTAGAGATCGCAAAGAACATGAATTTTATCACAACAGGCAACCAATAATAATATGATTCATTCAAATCTACATCTTTCACAGAAAGTAAACATCTTCTTATTCAACAAGTTTCATCTACATCAAACCATACCCTTTCCAATTCAAATAAGCAACAACAAAGGTTGTTGACATAAGTCCATAAGCGTCCTACTTTATATCACAAGAGGACCTCAGGATCAAATTACACCGTATTTGTTTCGTGTAGCGGGGTGGGGAGAAATGAGCACATACTTCAATCAGTTCAATCCCTTGTAAAATTGAACAACTCATCTATCACAAAAAAAATTACTAACTTCCCCAAAAACCTATTTTATTGTAAGAAAAAACAGGTTTTTACCGAAATGAGCACGACTCGGTTGTTTAAATGAAATACGGCAACAAAATTCTTAAGCTTCTTCAATACACAAACCCTAATCCTAACATTCCCCATTTCAAATCCAATCAAAACCCTGATATTTGAAGTGACAAATCTCACAAACACAAATCCAAAATTTAGCAATCAAATTACAAATCAAACAATAATCGAATTGTAAAACCAATCAACCCCCGATTCACACGATTCAAACTCAACCCAAACCCCAAAAAATCGAACCCGAAATCAATCAATGAACAAAAAAAACCAAGATCACACCCTACCAATGATATGAGGAATGCATATATGTCAAGAAATATACTAAATTATATATAAAGTTTTTTACCCACCACTGGTGAGTTAACCCGATCCGCCACTGATAAAACCCATCTTTTTCAAAAGTTGTCAAACAAACCAAACCCTCTTTGAATGAGAAAAAATCGAGGAAACCTCGGAAATTGTAGGCTAGAAAGCAATCAAAAAAACCTAAAAATCAATCGGAACATTGGGGGAAATCAAGTGGTATAGCAAGGATTTGAGGGTAGAAATTGAGTATATCATGATAAATTCAAATTCCTAGAAAACCCATATAAAGTTCAAAGTTTTAGTTAAAGGGGAAGCTGAGAGAGTAGATAGACTCACCGATGAAGTGGGTGATGTAGAGGACGGCGACAGTGGTGGTGGAGCAGCTGTGACACGGAAAATTACGAGAATAATAAGGTCAGGAGTGGGCTGGATTTTCTGGGAACTTTAGAGTAAGAAAAGACTATTGTATTAAAATTACGGGTGGTACGTGGTTGATTAAAGTTTTGAAAGTTGGTATCAAATACTTATGATCAAATTTTGTCTATATTAGTTGTTGCTTTGTCGTTTACAACACATTTTACATCAAAAAATTTCAAGTGTTACCTTCTTATATTATATTTCTTCCGTTCCTATTTGTTTGTTTTGTTACATTTGACTTTTTACGATCTTTAAGATAAACTCAAAATATTTTTTTTCCTCTAAATTCGCAAGACAAAAAATTATGAAAATCTAATATTATGAACAATTACAAAGTTATAACTATGTTATGAGGAGTTAATATAGCAATAAGGACCTAAACTTTTAATTTTTTCACCGTTTGAGACCTGATACTTATTTTTGCACCTTTTGCTACCTAGAATGAATTCTCGGTGTTTTTTTAACCATGGTTAGGTGTGTTGCCCGCCCAACATCAATTAAATAGAAAATTCAAAAAAAAAAAGTAATTATTCTAATTTAGAAGATAACAAAACACCGTTTTTTTGCAACTATGTACTTTGGCGCCAGCCCGCCACAATCAGAATTCTCCTTTTTTCTTTTAAGCCCAACTCTTCACCTCCCATAATTGTTCGACCATTCTTAGCCAACTATAATTCTTAATAAAAATAATATTATAAACATATCAACCATTCCTTCATTCTTTCACGTGGGATAGCTCCCTCACTATAATACATTTATTTTTTGGATGTAAAATCATAAATCTTAGCTCATAAGTTCACAATCAACATACATAGTAGAACCCGTTACACTTGTAGGTAATCACAATCAACCACATTCATCTTTAGAATATACATGATTAAATTGATTTGTGCTTTAGTGTGGGTAACTTTGTTACTGTTGCCATTTTGTTTGAATAGTAGCAATTAAGACTAATTGAAATTAAATTATACAATCATGCAATACTAGTTGATATTAGCAATATTGAGGACACTCTTTCATTTATATATGTTAAATTGCAAATTACAAGTTTGTTGTTGGATTAAAAGTGAATGGTTATTGCTTAATGGAGTTTGGATTTCCTTCATTAGTTTTTTTGGATTTATGAAATAATATATTTTTGGACAGTACATTAATTCCCCAGTTATTTTTGGTTTTTGTTAGTTTTTTTTACTGTGAAACAACTGCATTGGATTTATTTGTTTCCAACAGATATTTTTCCATTTATAAAAACAATTATTTTTTTGTTCTAAATGGTTGAAGATGAGTTAACGTTGAGTTAATTAACCGAAAATCCAACTGTGGGTCCTTAAAAGTGTCAAAAAAAATTTCAGGTTCCAAACGGTGAAAAAATTGAAAGTTTGAGTCTTGATTGTTATCTTAACTCATGTTATGAGTCTTGTGGTCATGATCATCTACTCCATAAAATGTCATCAAATTTTAAGATAAATAATTTGCAGCAGTCACTAACTGAAACAAACCATGTATGATAAAATTATTATTTATTTATAGCTAATTAACAATTAATATCAATAGTTTCCATTTTTTCGTCATTCACTATCTTAAATCTATGGTAAAACACAAAACTTTGACGCCATCATATTCAAGGTCTTTTGGTCAATCAAATCATATTTGATTCTTTATTAAACTTGATTTAAACATATGCAATTTATGAGAATTAAACTCCATTAATATGATTAAATTTCAATCATATGTATTTGTCGTTGCCTATTCAAACTAAATAAAGTTTAAGTTTTAACTTATATAATTATGTAAACTTAACAAGTCCACGTCTTATGTTGTATGTATATATTAACAAATGATTGTGCATTAATAACTATATCAATATATTCCAACTTTTTATCAGTCACTAACTTGTCATGATACACAAAACTCAATATGACTAATAATAAAGGACTAGTGATTACATTTGATTCTCGTTTTATGTTTCTTATTAAACTCGCTTTGAAACTGCAATTTGTTTGAGCTAATATACATTAATACTCCCTCTATTTTTTTTCTTCTCATTTGGAATTCGGAAAAAACAAAGACAATATTAAATATCGTTAAGATTCTATAAAAATTATTTAAATTGTTTTTGAAAATAAGATCAAATTCTATTAAAAAATGGTGCAAATGGATTATAAATAGTGTTATTTCTCAAATCCATGGCATTAACATAATTGAAAAATCAACTAATTAGCTACATATCACATGGATAATGATCTCGCAACCAAAATTTTTCACCTAATCACTATATTAGACCAAAATAGAAGGATTCCAATTAAGATCATCATTTAAAAAATTTTGAATGAAAAAATGGGAAGGAAAAAAAAGAACAGAGGGAGAAATTTTTTTTTTTTTTTTTTTTTTTTGTGAAGAAATAGAGGGAGTATGATTAAACTTTACATTATATGAACTTGTCCTTTCCCTTTCAAACGTAACTTATAAATTTATGTGAAGATTGTGAATTTAACATTTTATGTTCTTGTAAGTATATATTAAAAATCATGCATTTATAAATATATTATTACTACTTAATGTTTCACTATAATTCGATTTGATTAAATGTATCATGCTCAGTTGATTCTCCAAATTTGAATTTATTTGAAATATATATGATATTTAATATTTGATCTCAACTCGACTCGAATTAAATCGAACCGAACATAATCTCAACCCATAATCTACCTAAACTAGAAACAAACTACTGTAATCCATCTAGGAAATAATTCAAATTAACTTGAACCGAACATGATCGGAACCGATCATGACTCAATTTGAACCCAAGAAAGAAAATAACTGATTTAATAATGAGTCGACATGACCAAAAGTGTAAAGCTAAATTAACTTGTTTTAATCCGATCCAATATGTACCAATCTATAGTAAGCCAACACATAATCTATTTGTGGACCCGAATCAACGACATAAGCAACTAAGTAAGCAAAGGTGTACTTTGTAAATACTTATATCGCACGGTTCCCTTCACCTCAAACCCTTTTTCAAGACGGCTTACAATCCACACACCAGGGAGCCTTTATTTTCTCCCGCCGTCCGATTCTATCTCCTCCGTCGGAAACCCTAAACCTAACCCCTTGATTTCCCCCTTATCCGCTCCGCTTTCCTCCTTAAAAACCTCCAAATTCCGTCGCCGATCTCCCATTTCTCTCACCCCCGTACCCAAATCGGTAGCCACTCACACCTTTCGCGTCTTTGAATTTGTCAATTTTGAATTTTTGATCGATTTTGGGTTGGATTTTTTTTCTGTGTTTTCAGTGTGAAAATGGTGTCGGATGCAAGTAAGAAGAAGGCAGCTCAAAAGAAGGCGGCTGCGGCGGCTAAGAGAGGAGGTAAGGGGGCTACAACTTCAAAGGCGGCGGCGGCAGCAGCTCAGAGTGTTGATAAGGTGGCTGATGGAGTTGGCGACCTTGTGATTTCTGATCGGAATTGTACTGGTGTTCTTTGCTCTCATCCCTTGTCCAGAGATGTTAGAGTGAGTATTTTCGATCCATTTGACGCCGATTTTATCAATTTTTTTTAATATGCATTTTTTTTTTAATTTTTTGGAATTCCGTTGTTGTTGATGTATACCGTTTTGTATATGAGAAGATTAATAAAATTTAATTTTGGGTTTGCTTGAAATCGAATCGGGGTTTTGTATTTGGAAGAATTTTTATTTTTAAAATATGGATTTTGTGTATTGGGATGATAAGATTAGATGGTTTTGATTTTTTTTTCTTTGTTATGAAAAGTTTGGAATTTCGTGGTCGTTGGTATTTTTTGTTAATATATTAAGAATGGAATAATGCATTAGACGTTATTATTGAGATTCTGTAATTGATCCATGTTTTTCTTTCACATATTATGTACATATCTTGAAAATTATTTGAGGTTAGCTGGTCTCACTCCTAGCTTATTGTTGTTAGCTATGCTGCACTTAGACCAACGCCTAGGCTTGCCATCTATGATGCTGGATTAATTGAAAGAACTTTTAGTATAGTGAATTTTTCCGTAATATCATTCCTTGGGATCCCTTCTTACATTAGGAGGTAAATTTATGAATAACATGATTTTGTAATTTGAGCATGTGGCTGTTTCTGGTTTCTATAGTTATTTGCCTTGTGTTCTAATAAAATACCCGAACCTTGCAGATTGAGTCTTTATCAGTTACTTTTCACGGGCATGATCTGATAGTTGACTCAATACTGGAGCTGAACTATGGAAGGTTTGTTGCTATCTTGAACTTTTGTTATAGTCAAGCTACTTAATTTACCATTTGCCTGGGTATAATTATTTCTTCTACATGAAAATTACACCTGCAGACGTTATGG
Organism: Dysphania ambrosioides; assembly: GCA_026401315.1. Taxonomy (NCBI): domain Eukaryota; kingdom Viridiplantae; phylum Streptophyta; class Magnoliopsida; order Caryophyllales; family Amaranthaceae; genus Dysphania; species Dysphania ambrosioides. The sequence goes on from CM048672.1 coordinate 2,934,436, forward strand.
TTTGCTGGGTTTAAATGGTTGTGGGAAATCTACCCTTCTGACAGCAATAGGGCTCCGCGAGCTTCCAATTCCTGAGCACATGGATATCTATCATCTTTCTAGAGAGATTGAAGCATCTGATATGTCTGCCCTTCAGGCTGTAATAAGTTGTGATGAGGAGAGGGTGAAGTTAGAACATGAAGCTGAAATTTTAGCAGCACAGGTGTGTGTACTGCGTTTGTTAGTTGTTTGCCTGATATTCTGCTCACCAGCTTGTATGATAAATTTGTATTTGGCATTAGGATGATGGAGGTGGGGAAACACTTGAACGTATATACGAGCGTTTGGAAGCTCTTGATGCAGCAACTGCTGAAAAGCGTGCAGCTGAAATTTTGCATGGTCTTGGATTTGACAAGGCGATGCAGGAAAAAAAGACAAAAGATTTTTCTGGTGGTTGGAGAATGAGGATTGCATTGGCACGCTCATTATTTATGAATCCAACCATCTTACTGCTGGATGAACCTACTAATCACCTTGGTAAGTTAAACACACTTCTCATTTCTGACAATAGCATCCATGTACATGTGGTTTAGGAATGTTTTCTGATGGTTTAATTACCAGACGACAGGTATAACATATGCTGTTACTCATGCAATTAGAGCAAATAGGTCATTCTGATTTCACCTATGGATTTGTTCCTTTCTATGAGTAGCATCATTCCTGACAAAGTTCAATGTGTACTTCCTTTGTTCCAAGAATATTGCAACTCTTCCCTTCTGGGAAGTTTCAAATTAATTGATAAAATTATTATATTTAGCTAATAGTTGCGGTCTCTTCTATGGGCTAAAAAAGACAATAACTTGTGATGCAGCAATTATTATGGAATTGAGGAAGTACTTTGGTATTTCTGTTTATAAATTTTTTTTATCATTCTATGTCAAGCTCATGATCTTGTCACTGAAATGGCGGCTTTATATTTCTCTGAGTACTGTATTGTGGCTATGTAATTGCATTTTGTGATTAACATTTGCTTTACTTTGCTTATGACAGACCTTGAAGCTTGTGTTTGGCTTGAGGAGAACCTTAAAAATTTCAATCGCATTCTGGTTGTGGTTTCACACTCTCAAGATTTTTTGAATGGTGTTTGCACTAACATTATACACATGCAAAGCAAGAAGTTGAAGCTCTACTCTGGTAACTATGATCAGTATGTTCAGACCCGTGCTGAACTTGAAGAGAATCAGATGAAACAGTACAAATGGGAGCAGGAACAAATTGCTAACATGAAAGAGTACATTGCACGTTTTGGTCACGGGTCAGCTAAGTTAGCTCGTCAAGCACAAAGCAAGGAGAAAACGCTGGCAAAGATGGAGAGGGGAGGACTGACTGAGAAAGTTTCCAGAGACAAAGTTCTTGTTTTCCGTTTTACAGATGTTGGAAAGCTTCCCCCTCCAGTGTTACAGTTTGTGGAAGTGTCGTTTGGTTATACACCAGAGAATATTCTTTACAAAAACCTTGATTTTGGTGTGGATCTTGACTCTAGGATTGCCTTGGTGGGTCCTAACGGTGCTGGAAAGAGTACGCTTCTTAAACTGATGACAGGGGATTTGGTTCCTCTTGAAGGCATGGTGAAGCGACACAATCATTTAAGGATTGCCCAGTACCATCAGCATCTTGCAGAAAAGCTTGACTTAGAAATGTCTGCTCTGCTATATATGATGCGAGAATATCCAGGAACTGAAGAGGAGAAGATGAGGTCAGCAATAGGAAGGTTTGGGTTATCTGGCAAAGCACAGGTTATGCCTATGAAAAATTTGTCTGATGGGCAGAGAAGCCGAGTTATTTTTGCTTGGCTGGCTTACCGACAACCTCACATGCTGTTGCTAGATGAGCCTACAAATCACTTGGATATTGAGACTATTGATTCATTGGCTGAGGCACTAAATGAGTGGGATGGTGGTATGGTTCTTGTCAGCCACGATTTCAGGCTCATAAACCAGGTGGCCCATGAGATTTGGGTTTGTGAGAATCAGGCAGTCACTCGTTGGGGAGGGGATATCATTGCCTTCAAGGAGCATCTCAAGAGGAAAGCTGGATTTGAATAAAGCTGAGTATAATGGGGCGTAAGTTAGAATTTTGTCAAAAGGTTATTAGTACTATGCACCTTGACATTCTGTCGTGCCTCGAAGAGCTAAGCTTTTTTCTGACATTTTGATTGAACTTTGCACCAGAGCAATTTAAGGATTTTGATATAGTCTCACGCTAGCTAGTTGAGCGTTACCGGGCCTTGAGCTAAGGTATATTTTTGTTTTTGTTATTTTTCCCCCTTTACAAAATAATATTTGTAGTTGACCAACGAGATTATACCCTTGTAAACGAGATCATTTATGAACCTGCATGTTTTAAATTCCTGAATTACTACGAAGTACGATATTTTTCCATGTATCATCGTTCTCATTTTTACTCATTAGTTGCTATCTGTGTGCCCAACGGCAATGGGACGTGGAGCAGCCACAGAACTGCTTCTGTTACACGCCCACCCTGAACAAAAAGTCCTATATGTTTTTAATTAAATTTTATGGGGCTACTTTTATGTTTTTTATCTTAATTCTTGATGAGAAATCTTATATGCTAAAGACAGCAGGCTAGGAGCAAATGTTCCTATTTGATAAATGGTCTTTGTTCTATATTCTCGACTGAGGGAGGCCTGTTGGCAAGGATTATTATTCCAGGTTTGTTCCTGAACACTATTCTCCATGTTGCTGTGTGGACGATTGAACTGTCAGGCCATTTGATGCTGCAGTGGCGCTGAGAAGTTTTACCATTTTTTTTTTGCTAATGTGAAAGAATGACAAGACTTTCAATTGTTGTTATTCTCTCTCTTTATCAAGTCAAGTCCATTGTTTGCCCACCTAAAAAGGATTGAGGCAAAGATGGATATCCCATGACTTGAGTGACCATTGTGAAAAGAAGTTTCAGGTTTGGCTACATGGTTGATGACATTTCGATGCATGCGTTATGCGTAAAAAATATGTAAAAAGTTATTAATGCTTTAGTATAGCAATTAACCAGTAAGCTATCTGACATTTATAGACATCGAACACATCTTGACATATCTTCACAATTCAAGTTAAGCAATAAATAATTAAGATCTCATAATCTAACAAAAAACTATTAAGATAACAACTAGTTTAGTTGGTTAAAGTATTAAAGGGTGGTATCTAAGATATGAGATCGAATATAGACAATAGAAGTTTAGAAAGTGTCTTATTTACGTAAGATGGTTATACTCCGTAAGATGGTTAGACACTATAAATATCAATATATCATGCGTATAATGATACCCACGAATATAGACAATAGAAGTTTAGAAAGTGTCTTATTTACGTGGGAGACTCGAGTGAAGTGTTTTTTACTATATCGCAACTAGTTTTGAATATTTTTTAGTGAATTATCTATTTGGTTGATTTATTACTCTTGATTTTTAGTTATAATGGTTTTTAATAATTTCATTTAAAAGACTTTGTTTATATTCTTGAATTTTGAATAATAGTGTGTTTTATGGGTTTTTGATAATTAAATGTAGTTAGTTTTTCGCTATAAAATTTTAAAAAGTCGATCGAACGTTTATCAACAGGCGGTAATATCTTATAATTCTCTTTATTAAATTTTTATTCGTGAAAATGATTTATAAAAGTATAGAATTACAAGGGGTTATAATATGGAACTATTGGTCAATAAAGTATCATTAGTGCACTTACTATAAAAGAGAACATATAAAATAATGGATTACACCTTATAGATTCACTTGTCATTTCTACATACATGAAAGACTCATCTCCAACCAGCAGAACAGCCTTCCGCAATTTGAAGCTTGCCAAATTAATAAAAACCTTATCTGGAGAACTATGGGAGTGATGTGCAATTTCTGTATGCCTATGTATTGTCAGAATAGATCACTGAACATGACGTGGCAACTGCATTTAACTTCATTGTTGTCAGTGGAAAGTGTAGCTCATGCTGTCCATAACATCTATAGACAAAAAAGAAGCCTGCTCTGCGTATTGTCGAAGTTCCTAAGGAATCCCATACGGTAGTAATTGTTGACTTAGCATTAGTGTCTTATTACAGACACAAATGAGAGTAGAAGACTAACGGAAAGAACGCATTGTCAAGTTCAGCTGTATAAGCCTCCAGCGAGCCACTTGCTATCACTGCCAAGAGACGTGAACTCCAATCCTGCACAATTTGCCATGTGTATGATTGTTTCATAGCTTCCTGTAGGAAATTAGATGCGAACAAAAAATTGTAAGAAACATTTTCTTAGCATCTAACCAGGATCTTATGCATATAATAATACGAATTATCAATATAGATTAACATATCCTTGATGCGTGAATTTCTCAAAGCAAAATAGCACGTTATTCGGAGATTTTAGAACATCAACCGCCGTTCTTGTAGCATTGGTCTACAAGCAACGATCGGATCTTCCACGTATGCTAGTACGGAATCAATAACTGTTCTTGATTACTTTTTCGGGGTTATGAATAATTGTGTGAGAGGAGGCAAAAAGTGAGTAATGGAATTAGGGTTAGCGTTGGGGCTTGTCAAACATCGCCCTGAAATCTCCAGCTATCGCCCGTATTTCATATGTGAATTACCAAATTTGCCCTTACTTTGTATATAAATACTTTATATTTATTTTCACTCTCACCACTCAATATAAGTTCATTTTATTTTTCACTCTGAGTTTTTCACTTTATTTCAATTTTATTCTCAATTTTCAATATTTTGCACTTCAATATACTTAACACGTAATATTAACTAATACAAATCTTATATTATTATTAACCAACATATATTAATTTATATAAAAATAAATTGTAATTATTAACTATAATAATATTAACCTAATAACATTAATATTTTTTAACTACATCTAATTATTAACTAAGCATAGTATATGATTAACTACTAAATATAATTTAACTACAAAACACAAATATTATTATATGTATTATTAATAATATTAATTAATAAATATTAACTAATTTAATACGTAATTTTAACTAATACGTAATATTAATTAATCACATCATTAATCATTTGTCTCGATTTAACAATGATTTAAATATGATTAGGGTTAAAAAAAGTAGATTAATTTCCACCATGATAGAACCCTCCAATTTGGAGGATTTCACCATGGTAGAACCATCCAATTTGAAGGATTCTACCATGGTGGAATCCAAATTGGAGGATTCTGCCATGGTGGAATCCTCCAAATTGGATGGTTCTACCATGGTGGAATCGTCCAATTTGGACGGTTCAACCATGGAAGAACCATCCAATTTGGACGATTCCACCATGGTCGAACTATCCAATTTGGATGGTTCTACCTATTTTACACGGTTCTCCTATTTTTTTTTTTCAAATTTCAATCGATAAAACACATAATCTTTATAATAAACATCAAAATATAAAATATAAATCCATGTAAATAAACTTTGAATTATTTAGAAATCAAAATAAACTTAATTTTTTTTTTGTATGTTATACATTAATGTAAAGACAAAAAATTCCTTTGTATTTAGATTTGCATGCTATATTGTTGTGTTCATATAGAATTAATCCTTAAAAATCGAATTCCGTGGATTATGTGCCGTTAGACGCTTTTTTTGGAGAAAATAAGATGACAAATCTCCCAGTTGAGATATTTTTCGTACGTAGATCTCGAAAAAAATACCCAATTTAGACATATTATATGCCTCATTCGGAGTCCCATAACTAATTTTATGACTTAGTCAAGATTTTTTTCAATATTTCAAATAAGACGCCACCAAGGCCACTAAGGGAAAACATGGTTATGTAGTACCTTTAAAAATAGTTGGGCTAAGAGATATGCATTTCTGAATTTTCCAAAACCTTGGAATGTGATAACCGGTTTTCTAGGTCGTTAACTAAAAGACAGGTTATGCAAACAATATTTATTCCAACCTACAAACTATACGAGTATAGCGGAGTAGGGGGTCGAACCACGAAGACAAGGTATATCAAGACTTTGACTTTTAACACAACCGGACTATTTGGGGTTGGAAATTCAGTTAAAACTAATAGGTGGAAAATAGACGACGACAAATCACGAAGTAAAGCAAGTAGAGAAAAACGGGGACAAGATTGGATTCACCCTAGGAATGAAGCTTTAAAACCGAACATGATAGATTACAGAAAATCTGTTAATAACTAGCATGGACATCCAAGAATACGAGAGGAAGTTGGTGACCCTATAGATCACACGAACAACCTATAATCGCCCTATGTCTCCAAAGGAGTGGCAGGACAAGATTCGCATCGGAATCCGAAACTATTTATTAACATCGTTTCTACAATCTTAAGCAATAAAGATCATAGCTTTCCTAGGGTTTCACCAATCAAAACCCCTAAAAGAATTACTCACTCATATTCATGCGTAAAGACATAAAGATATTAAAAGATGCAGCAGAAACGAACATGGAATGAAATCGCGAGAATGAAAACAAAATCAGAATTAATAAACGATAAACTTAGAACTAAACATGCAATGAAATACAGCAATGGATTAAGATTAAAGGAAGGAATTAAACTTACAAAAGCTTCAAATTGATATCCACGAAACGAACTCGAACTACAAAGCGTTGAAGAAAAACTGAAAATCGAAAGCTAAAACTAAAAGAATTTGGAGGCTAAGAAATCTAAAAGTGCATGAAAGTATTAAACCTAGCTCTCCCTCTCCTCATCAGAGGAAGGGGGTATTTATAACAAAATAAGAAAAACCTACGAAAAACCCTAAAATGCATAGGAGCCGGCCCTAAAAAGAAGTAGTTGATCCGGAGGAAAACACTGTCATTCGCCCGAATATAGGTCTCATTCGGCCGAATGTGATCCATTCGCCCGAATGGTCTTCCATTCGCCCATTCCAGAGGCTTCGGGGAATCGATCTCTGTTAAGCATTCGCCCGAATGTACTGGGTGATTCGGCCGAATGGAAGCTCATTCGCCCGAATGAGTTCCATTCGGCCTTTCCAGTAGCAAGGCTCGAGAACTCTGAAGACTGCCTCTCATTCGACCGAATGAGTCTCAGATTCGGTCAAATCTGCAGCCATTCGGTCGAATGTCTCTCAGATTCGGTCGAATCTGAGAGCATTCTTTCCTCTTTTCACTTCCCTCTTTTCTGAACTCCGTGAAATCTTCATGAATGACTTCAAACACTTTCCCAAGCTAAGATATGTGTGTCAAAGGCTCGAATGTATCGCCTTTCACCTTGAAATCATCAAAATTGCCTGAAATAAACTTAAGACAACTCGAAAACAAGATCAAGGTAAAATCAAGCATAATATACATAAAACCAATACAAAACTACGAGACTTGACACTAAAATGAGTCAATAAATGTGCTCTAAAATGAGCACATCAGAATGCACCCAAAATCTATGAAGAATCAAGTGATTTTGTTTTAAGTGTAAAATCTCGTAAATCACGATTTTGCGTGTCAAAATGAGTGGTCATAATAGAATATTGGATTTATATGCTTAACGATTGATTATTTCTTAACTTTTCTCATCTTTTATGACACATTATTTCTAATACATTATGCACGATTTTTTTAGCTCAGCTTAGATTATTTTCTTGATTAAATAAGTACATTATTAGATTATATTTGCAAATAGATGAATTAGATTATATAAAAAAGGGTTGAATTAGGTTAGTAAATTATAATGTTAGCTAATTAATAAATTAGGTTATTAAATGGGTTAAACTAGGTTAGTAAATAAAAATGTTAGATAATTAATAAATTAGGTTAGTAAATAAAAATGTTAGATAATTAGTAGATTAGACTAGTAAATGGGTTAAATTAGGTTAGTAAATTAAAATGTTAGATAATTAGTAAATTAGGTTAAATTAGGTTATTAAATACAAATATTAGATAAATATATATATATAAGAGCAATATCGTAAAGAAAGTGTAAAATATGTAAAAAATACGGGCGATAGGTAGATAATCACGGGCGATATTTATATATAACTATTTACATACATGTAGCATTTACATAAATGTAACATTAACATATAGGATACTTTACATATGTAACATTTACGTATATAACCTATGTTAATTAACCTAATTAATTCCATTTGCAACTCCCAAATAATTATATCAGATATGTCCAATCGATTGCTTATATAGGTGACCTCATAAGACTCGGTTAAAGTCAATATTATATTAATATAATTAACATATATATTATAGTTAGTTTCTAGCAAAATACTATAATCACCTAAAATAACTGAATATTATTATCTCCATAATTAGTCCTAATTATATTTAGTTTGTTACACTTATTGAGGACATTTCCTTCAATCTCCTACTTGTCAGAAAACAAGTGTGTAACCATAAACTCCTTAAGTCTTTTTAATATCGAATTTGATAGTATGATCACATCTCAAGTCATCCATACTAATGTTCAAATCATTTCTTGAAATCCGAGCTTGAATTGTCAAAAATAAATGATTAACTCTTAATCCATTTAAGGACGGCCATGTATTTTTCAATTTTTACACTTCAAGAGGCTCAAGACACCAATCCTAACAATTAGGAGGACTTACAACCAAAACTCCCACTTAACTTTTAGCAGTCCCGAACATTCTCTTTATAACCTCCTTTTATGACACGTCGTTTGAGAATGTCAAAGACATACTAATCACTAAATGAGAACAGTGTCATACTCATATCAAAGGAATCTAGCTACTAAATATAACGAACGTATTCTTAAAATATTTTGAAGAATATCAAATAGGTCTATCCAATATGTATCCATAGACACATCCATGTAAATGACAAAGACATCTCCATGTCCCCATAGCCCATGAAACTTTGTTATCAATCAACTTACAAACTAGTCTTGTAAATGAATTATTTATGTCCAATTCAATGATTCAAGATAGCGACTAACTATATTTATAACCTGAGTTCACTTAATAGGGTTTCATTCATCAAATCACGCATTTGACAAACCTATTGAGTGTTATATAAATACTTTGGACATTTTATTTAAATCCAAACCACATTTAAATAAGAATAATCACTGTATTGATAAAACATAAACAAACATCTTTAAGTGTTTTGTGTCTGTAACTAATTTTATAATAAAATAGTACACAACTAAAGCCACTCTCCAATATGCTTAACCCTAAAGCCCTAGTATGACTTTCATGCTTGGGTTGGGGCAATGATTTAGTTAACGGATCAACAATGTTATCATCCATATGAATCTTGCAAACCATCACATCCTTTCTTTCCACAATCTTATGAATGATATGAAACTTTCTAAGTACATATTTGGACTTCTGGTGTGATCTTGGCTCCTTGCTCAGAGCAATGACACAATTATTATCGCAAGTCTACGCTCCCAAGGTTATTTCCCACGAGGTGTGGGAGATTTCCATTACGCTCATGTGTTTATGGGGTATGTGTTTCACTCGAAATCATCCGACTAAAGGTGAGTCGGGAATTAAACACCTAAGCAGGGAGAAATCCCGTAAATCGTGTCTTATCTGCTCTCCAGCACTGATCTTACTAATCAAGTTAAGTCGAACAGGTTTGGAAAAGGGTTGTAATGTAGGTTTGGATCGAGGTATGGTAGAATTTGGGAATGTGGAGTTGAAATAGAGGATAGTAAGTGATCCAAGGAAGTAAAACCGAGGAAGATTACGCCTTCCGACAACCATGTCAATCCCAAAATTCCCAATAGTAGACTAATACACTATGTCAACTTTATTCTCAACTTCTTCTCTAATTTCTTTTGTTTATTTTCTTTTTTTTTTCTTTTTTTCTTTGTTTTTTTTTCGTTTGTGCTTTTCAAGCTTTTTCTGAACTTTCTATGTGCATACTTCTTTGAAATGCACTAAGACTAGTGTATGTAGTCAAATCATCCAATGATCATTTCCCCAAACCGAAATCCTATATTACCATGCTACAAATATCAACTTCACTATGATCACATGACTATCCTCTAGGTAAAAAGAGGGAGTATTTGGTTCATGTGGAGTTAGATAGCGTGGCTACAAAAGAAGGTAAAGGCACAAATTTGGCTCAACCTAGAGTAAATTGATTTTCATGGTAGGCACTTTGGCTATGTAGCTTTTAACTACAAACGTGTTATCATCCCTAACCTTTAGAAAAGTAGACTATGCTGGAGGAGAACAGACACGATTCTTAAGATTCCCTGACTAACACTCATCAATATAGGACTCATAATAGAGTCCTAAAGGCTCAATCCTTACTAGGTTAGTCGAAATGCGCCTCAATAGGTAGTCATCCAAACCACATACCAAGCAAGCTCAGATCCCCACAAGCTAAGTGAAAAACAGTTGATAAACTCATACCCAAAACAGGCACAGGGCTACGGAAATACGAGTTTGCATAAAGTCAGTGCACAACAGAGGCTTGCATGCTTGTTTGGGATATATGATGGGAAAGGGGGCATGTGATGCAAAGAAGGGTAAAAAAAAACAAATATAAAAATAACTAAAATACATAAACTTGGATTTTCGCATAGGAGATCGTACCAGTACTGGGTGCAGTGGCATATGGAACTTCTTGTATATATCCCTGAAAACAACACCAAAAAGCAAAGCGCAAAGCACAAAATAACACCTAGAAATAAATCACGAAGCAACGAAACGCTACACAACACTAAACTGACAACCAAGACCAAAGGACACGTGAAAGAATGAGTAGTGGACTATGGATATCCCCCCCAAGCTAGGATGAAGCCGTCCTCGGCAATAAGGGAGGCCGTTAGGTCCACCACTACTCATCCCCCATAAATTCCTCATCATCCCCCTGGTCATCCTCCTCATTAACCTCCTCTTCCCCACCCGTGTAGTCCATCTCATAGTCGTCCGAGGCTCTTCTAGGAGCCGGCGGAGTGAAGTTATTAAACCTACGTCTACCCACCCGCAACCGGTCAAACCCATGACTTAGTGATATCTCGTTATAGTTGTTATGGCGAGGGTACCAGGAAGGGGTGGCCATGCTTTCGCCGACCATGTGGGAGCGGTAGGCCATATCATACCATGGGTAGTTCGCCCGCTCGAAGTTTTGTTCGAGGTGTTCGAGCCGGGCGGTGTGGTGGGCTTGGGTGGTGAGGACCTGATCAAGCCTTCTCTCTATGCGTCCTAGGGAGGACAAAATGTCAGATTCAGACTCATCGTGTGAATCGTCATGGTCTGGTAAGACCGAGGTGGAGGCTCTAGGTCGGTCACGCATAGAGAGGGTGTGAGGGCGAGGAGGTAGTACAAGTGGGGGCTCGACAACGTATCTCGGCACATCGCCTTCTAAGAGATATGAGGCCCCAAACTGGACAATGGGAGGTAAATGAGGGCAGGGGAGGGGGATGGTGCGGTCTTTCAAGTACCGCCATCGCATGGGGTCCGCAAAAATGAAACCAGCCCGTACGAGACATTGCTCGTGAAGGGTAGTGGAACTGGCATATCTTTCGCTGATTTCCACAGGATTCATGACGTTCAGGAATTCAGCAATGCGGAATACGTGTCCCCCTAAACATAAGTCAGTAGTAGCGTTTAGGGTGGCTGTGTTGTTTAGAAACTTCCACAGCGTCATTGGCAGGCTTAGTGCAGTGTCGTCGTGTGGTGCAAGATAGCGGTGCAAGATGTGCACCTCGTGCGTTCGTGCTAGGTGAGGGCTAGGGGAAGGGAACAGAGTCTCCCTAGCAAATTTAAAGAACATGCGCAAAACTGGGTGTTGCACATCAGAAGCATATATGTTCCTATTCGGATAAACAAGCCGGCCAGCTATTTTAGGCCATAGCTCGGAAACCCGAGAGTTGTCCGGTTGTTTATCCGGAATAGGCTCGTTATTGAAACAAAAAACGGCACAAAATGCAGCATAATCAAGAAAATAGGTTGCATTCCTTAGCCTAAAAGATAAATGCAACCTACCATCCCGTTGGCACGGGGTTAGGGAACTAAGAAACTCATAAGTTAAGAGCTTATGAGTCGGGTGCCACATGTTTATCCAGTTTTCTAACCCACATGCAGTTAATAATGCAACAAATTGCTCGTATATACCCATTCGTTGCAAAATTGATAGGTCTAAATAACGAGTAGAGTTGATTTTTCGTACCTTAAGTCTTTGGAAACGCTCATATTGCTCCAAAGATACGAAAATAACCGTAGGGTGGTCCTCATCGAACCATAGTTCCTGGCCAGGAAGCCTTTGTTGATCCTCCGGTTGTTGAGAACCGATTTGTTGAGCTTCCTGAGCCGCACCCGAAGAGGAACCCTCTCCATGCTTCTTGGACCTTTTGAAGGGGTTTCTTAAAGTTCTCCTTGGACCCATGGTAATTGAAGATGATTTGGAGGGGAGTAGAAGGATTTGAGAAAGAGCAAGAATGTGGGGGGAAGTCGGCCGAATGAAAGGAGTAGAAAAGTTTCGGTGCGATTTTACGTGGAATGAGCTGATATTTATAGAACTGACCTCCATTCGGTCGAATGGGGCTTCCATTCGGCCGAATGGGGCTTCCATTCGGCCGAATGGGGCTTCCATTCGGTCGAATGGTGTCCTATTCGGTCGAATGGATAACCTGTTCGGTCGAATGGAGTAGTGTTACGAAGAAATCTTCGCTCCCATTCGACCGAATAGGTTTCTTAATTCGGTCGAATGTAACTTCATTCGACCGAATGTTGGCTTCATTCGGCATTATCAGCAGCCTCGTAAATACTCCCATAAGATCTATTCGACCGAATGGATCTCTTCGTTCGGTCGAATGAGATTCATTCGGCCGAATTGAAGCTTCATTCGGCATTAGCAGGAACTTGGCCAAAATTGGTTTTAGCTCCATCTTCAATTTCATTCGGCCGAATGGAATTATCATTCGGCTGAATGGGAAGCGATTTCGCTCTGTTTAGATCAAAACACTTGTGCCCTCTCAAAATCAATCAATATACTATGATTAAGTTGTTTGAAAATCCAAATAAACCGGGTTACCTCCCGTAAGTGCTTTGTTTAACGTCGTTTAGCTCGACGTAGCTCGGGTAATTAAACAAAGACAAAAGGGAAACTAAGCAATTAAAACCTAAAAAAAAAAACGGTAAAGAACGATGATTCAAAGTAGGGATATTCGATAAGGGTCAATGATTATACCAATCATTCGACTTTGACATCATCTAACTTTATAAGCTCAATGGTGTTGATATTGTGAAGGCTGCTCTCATGGAAGAGTTTTAACCGATGTCCATTAACAACGAAACGTCCTCCATGATGGTCTTTCAGCTCTACCGTTCCATACGGAAAAACTTGTGAAATCTCGAATGGCCCAGACCACCGTGATTTTAACTTTCCGGGGAATAACTTAGCTCTTGAATTAAAGAGCAGCACTTTATCTCCTACAAGGAACTCTCGTTGGATGATACGTTGGTCGTGCCAACGCTTAGTACGTTCCTTGTAGATGTGCATGTTATGGAATGCATCGAGCCGTAGTTCTTCCAATTCTCGTAATTGGGCGGCTCGCTTCTCGCAGAATAAGGTGGGGTCCAAATTTAGAGTTTGGATCGCCCACCAAGATTTGTATTCCAGTTCCACCGGTAGGTGACAGGATTTCCCATATAAAAGCCGGAACGGGGTGGTGCCAATAGGGGTTTTGTAACACGTCCGGTGGGCCCAAAGAGCGTCATCTAACTTTAGAGACCAATCTTTCCTATTTGGGTTTACCACCTTCTCGAGAATTCTCTTGATTTCCCTATTAGCTACTTCCACCTGTCCTTGAGTTTGGGGATGGTAGGGTGATCCAACTTTGTGCACGACTCCATAATTTTTCAATAATTTATTTAGTTCGTGCTTAGCAAAGTGTGATCCCCCATCACTTATGACTATTTTGGGAACACCGAATCGAGGAAAGATTATGCTTTTAAAAAGCTTAATAACCACTTTGTGATCATTCGTAGGTGAGGCGATGGCTTCCACCCACTTAGACACATAATCAATTCCTACTAAAATATATTGGTTCCCATGAGATGAAACAAATGGGCCCATAAAGTCAATTCCCCAACAGTCGAACACTTCACACTCAAGGATGTAGTTTTGAGGCATCTCATTTCGCATTGAGATGTTGCCAACTCTTTGGCACCTCTCACAGCTTTTCACAAACGTTTCAACATCCTTGTGTAACGTTGGCCAATAGAAACCTGCGGTGGCAACCTTAGCAGCAGTGTTCATTACACCATGGTGACCGCCACACGCGTAGGAATGACAATGAGTTAGGATTTTTGGAACTTCCTCTTTAGTGACGCAGCGGCGGATTATGCCATCTACGCAAGCATGAAATAAGTAGGGATCATCCCAAAAGAAGTTCCCGACTTTACCAAAGAAAGCCTTTTTCATAGCCCTTGATTCGAACTCTGGAAGTTCTCCACAAGCTAAATAATTCGCAATATCTGTGAACCAAGGGGCTTTCCCAACTACTATTGCTGTCATTAGGGTTTCTTCGACCATTTCGTCTTGGATAGGTACGGCGTCGTTAGTAAGCTCGGGTAGCCTAGACAAATGGTCAGCTACCACATTTTCGCTACTTTTCCTATCTCTCAACTCAAAGTCAAACTCCTGTAATAGGAGCACCCAACGGATCAACCTCGGCTTTGCATCTCTCTTGGTCATTAAAAACTTCAGAGCCGAGTGATCAGTGAATACTACAACTTTTGAACAGATGAGATATTGGCGCAGTCTCTCAAAAGCATAGACTACTGCTAGCATTTCTTTTTCAGTTGTAGTGTAGTTGCGTTGTGCAGGGTCCAGTGTTTTACTGATATAACATATAACATGGTGCTTTCCCTCCTTTTTCTGCCCAAGGACAGCACCAACAGAAATATCACTAGCATCGCACATCAATTCAAATGGCAAACTCTAATTCGGAGCTTGCACGATGGGCGCAGAAATTAGAGCCTCTTTTAGCTTGTTAAAGGCATTCATACATCTCTCATCGAAGTGAAATTCGACATCTTTCTGAAGAAGTTCATTCAAGGGTTTTGCTAGAGTCGAAAATCCTAGGATGAGACGCCTATAGAATCCTGCGTGTCCAAGAAAAGATCGTACTCCTGTAACTGAGGTAGGTACAGGAAGATTCCTTATCACGTCAATTTTGGCAGGATCCACCTCTATGCCTTTGTAAGACACTTTGTGGCCTAGGACGATGCCTTCTTGAACTAAAAAGTGACATTTCTCCCAATTTAGTACAAGATTCGTTTCTTGACACCTTAATAGTACTTTCTCAAGATGTGTCAAGCACGTGTCAAGAGAGGACCCTCCAACAGAAAAATCATCCATGAACACTTCCATAAAGTCCTCTAACATATCGGCGAATATAGCCGACATACACCTCTGGAAGGTGGATGGAGCATTGCATAAACCGAAGGGCATTCTCCAGTAGGCAAAAGTCCCAAAAGGGCAGGTGAAAGTTGTTTTCTGTTGGTCCTCGGGGTGGATTGGGATTTGAAAGAAACCCGAGTAACCATCTAGAAAACAATAGTACCTGTGCCTGGCCAGTCTTTCAAGCATCTCATTGATGAAGGGTAAGGGAAAGTGATCTTTTCTGGTTGCTTTATTGAGTTTGCGATAGTCAATGCAAACTCGCCATCCTGTGGTGGCTCTTGTGGGGATCATCTCTCCTCGGTCATTCTCGACGATGGTTATTCCTCCCTTTTTAGGAACAACATGAACTGGGCTAACCCATCTACTATCTGAAATTGAGTAGATGATGCCGGCCTGGAGGAGTTTGAGGATTTCATCCTTAACAACCTCTTTCATGTTGGGATTCAGCCGTCTTTGAGGCTCTACGGAGGAAAATTGTTCATCATCAAGATGAATCCGGTGCATAACAAGGGATGGACTAATCCCTTTTAAATCACCTAGTGAATACCCTATGACATCTCGATATTTCCTTAATAAAACAAGTAATTTTTCCAAAGAAATGTCATCGAGCTCAGAATTCACTATGACCGGGCTTCCTTCATCTTCATCGAGATAGGCATATTTTAAGCTAGGAGGTAGAGGTTTTAAAGTCACTTTGGGGAAAGGTTTAGGACCTTCCCTTTTATGCGTAATACTTTCCTCTACCTCGTAAAGGTGCTCATATTCTGCTTCTTTTTCAGAATCCTGGGCCGTATCTAACCGGCCTTCCAACAGCTCATTTGTAGTAGGGGTATCCTCATCAATCATTTGACACCCAACCTCTACTTCCTTGTTCTCATAACTAACCTCACTCTCCCTTTCACCTTCTTCAAGGCGACAGACCTGCTCAACCATAGGCTTCTTTAAAAGGGGAGAGATTTTGAAAACTACCTTTACTTGGGCAACTTCTACCGTTATGGTATCATCATGGCAATTAATAACTGCCCGAAGCGTTTTCAAAACGGCTCTACCCAAGATAAGTGGAGTATAAGGGTCCTCTTCCATTTCCATTACCACAAAATCACAAGGGACCACTAGTTCTCCTACTTGTATAGGTATGTCGTCGAGCTCTCCACATGGCACTTTAATGCTCCTATCAGCCAGTTGGATTGTTTTCCTTGAAGGTCGGAGGGCAAAGGGGAGCTTTTTGGCGATCGATAGGGGCATAAGACTAATCGAAGCCCCTAAATCGGCGAGCGCCCCTTTAGGATCAAGGTTTCCCAACTTCACAGGGAGGTTATAAGGGCCGGGATCTCGCTCCTTCATAGGCATTTTCCCTTGCAGTATAGAGCTAACTTGATGAGGCAGACTGATTACCTCTTCCTCAAGATTGTTGGACAGTAAGTCTTTCAAGAACTTGGCATACTTTGGCATTTGTGCCATAGCATCGAGGAATGGGATTTTCATCTCCATCTTCTGAAGATGTTCAAGAAACTTCTTGAACTTATCATCAAGTTGTTTCTCAACTTTCCTGTAGGGAAAAGGAAGCGGTGGTGCATATAACCGTTCTAACCTCTTTCTTTCCTCAGCTTTCTTCCTCCTCTCCTCCTCACTCTCTACTGGCTTCTCACTCCCTGCCTTAGCATTGACGTCCTCCCTACCTCTTTCATCTTCAACCTCTGGTATTTTACCATGTTCCTCCTCTTTTTCATCATCGTGTACTCTCGTCTCATCACTCACCCGCACCATAGGTGTATCCACCGGATACGAAGGACTGTTATACTGAGTCCCTGATCTCAGGTGGATAGCCTTAGCAGTGTGTTGGTTTGGGTTCGTTTGCTGAGGTGGAGGTTGTATAGAGGGGTTAGGTTGAGGGTGAGATGGGAATAGCGGTGGTGCAGGAGGATTAGCCATTTGGGCCAGTTGAGTTTCAAACAACTTTTGCTGAGCTTGAAGTTGCTGCATTTGTTGGATGAGGGTCTGATTAATTTACGTCAGACTCTGGTTCTGTTGAGCAAGAGTTGTTACTTGGGAGGATAAATGGTCATTGGTTGAAGTGTGACCATGTTGTGGTTGAGGAGCCCCATGATGAGGCTGACTAGGGGGAAAAGGCAGGTTTGAACTATTTCTAGGTCCTTGGTGAAACCCTGGGGGTCTATACACATTGGCCCTAGGTACGTTCCCATTAGCCTGGTTCCCCTGGAAACTTTGGTTATTAAATCCACCTTGACCATTTCTGTTGTATCTCGGGTGGAAATTTCCCTGGTTTTGGTTGGAGTTAAAGGGAGGTTTGTACTGTTGGTTGTTTGGGAAAGGTTGCTGCCCATACCCTACTCCTTGGCCCTGTCCACTATAGTTAAGGGCTGCCACATGATCAGGGTTATACCCATAACCGTCATAGTTCATCACCTGTGGTTCTGGGTTATACCCTCCATAGTCAACTGCAGCTACATGCTCGGAGTGCGAACCACCACAATAAGATGTATCATGGTTGGTACCCCCACATATGGCACATGCAAAGTGCTTTTCACGCACTGGGGGGTTGTTTGAACTACCGGCTAGGCTTAGTTTGGACAACTTTTTATCAATAACGGCTTCTATTTTGGCGCTAATGTTGTCCAAGTTAGTTGTGTCTAGCATCCCTCTAGGTAATCCCTGACTCCTAGTTCCTCCCCAGGCACTATTCTTAGCAACTTCCTCTATTTTGGCCTTTACCTGGGTGCAAGGAATTTTGGAAAGCTGGCCACCTACAGCTGAGTCTAGAAGTGCTTTGGTGGAGTCATTAAGACCATCGTAAAAGAATGTGTTGAGATGGTTCTCCCCGTACTCATGGTGGGGACATGCTCTAATCATTCTTTTAAACCTACTCCATGTAGCACTAAGGTTCTCATCATCCTCTGGGGTGAATGACGCAATTTTCTTACGCCAATCCTGCGTTCGAACCGTAGGATAGAACCTTTCTAGAAATGCGGTTTTTAGTTGAACCCAATTAACAATTGAATTGGGTTCTAAGCATTTATACCAATCCTTGGCATCTCCCGCTAGACTCAGATGGAAAAGGTGCATTCGCACATAATCAGGGCTATTAGGACAAGGAGGGATAAGTCCACAAATATCTGAGAATGCCTCTAGGTGTTGAAGAGGACATTCATTTCTTAAGCCACTGAATGGTGTTTCCTTAACCATTCTTGTGAACTGAGGATGAATTTGGTAAGGTGTAGTAGCAACAGGAAGTACTACACCCCCTTGGAACTCTTGTGAGCCAGGAGTTCCGAATTGGCCAAACAATTGATGTTCTTCGGCCATTATGGATATGGTAGGGTTTTGGACAGATTGTGAGGTATACTTTGAAGGGCATTGTCTACTAACACGTTGGATTTAAGGATTTAAGGGTGTAATTGGCTGGTTTGACCTACGCGTGCTATGGGGCATGCAAACACCTAAGTCAAAGACAACCACACACAGAAAGGAAAACAAAAATGGAAATAAAATAAATAAAGTTATGCTAAAACAAGTTAAGTCTAAATATTACGCCTTGTCCCCGGCAACGGCGCCATTTTGATAACCGGTTTTCTAGGTCGTTAACTAAAAGACAGGTTATGCAAACAATATTTATTCCAACCTACAAACTATACGAGTATAGCGGAGTAGGGGGTCGAACCACGAAGACAAGGTATATCAAGACTTTGACTTTTAACACAACCGGACTATTTGGGGTTGGAAATTCAGTTAAAACTAATAGGTGGAAAATAGACGACGACAAATCACGAAGTAAAGCAAGTAGAGAAAAACGGGGACAAGATTGGATTCACCCTAGGAATGAAGCTTTAAAACCGAACATGATAGATTACAGAAAATCTGTTAATAACTAGCATGGACATCCAAGAATACGAGAGGAAGTTGGTGACCCTATAGATCACACGAACAACCTATAATCGCCCTATGTCTCCAAAGGAGTGGCAGGACAAGATTCGCATCGGAATCCGAAACTATTTATTAACATCGTTTCTACAATCTTAAGCAATAAAGATCATAGCTTTCCTAGGGTTTCACCAATCAAAACCCCTAAAAGAATTACTCACTCATATTCATGCGTAAAGACATAAAGATATTAAAAGATGCAGCAGAAACGAACATGGAATGAAATCGCGAGAATGAAAACAAAATCAGAATTAATAAACGATAAACTTAGAACTAAACATGCAATGAAATACAGCAATGGATTAAGATTAAAGGAAGGAATTAAACTTACAAAAGCTTCAAATTGATATCCACGAAACGAACTCGAACTACAAAGCGTTGAAGAAAAACTGAAAATCGAAAGCTAAAACTAAAAGAATTTGGAGGCTAAGAAATCTAAAAGTGCATGAAAGTATTAAACCTAGCTCTCCCTCTCCTCATCAGAGGAAGGGGGTATTTATAACAAAATAAGAAAAACCTACGAAAAACCCTAAAATGCATAGGAGCCGGCCCTAAAAAGAAGTAGTTGATCCGGAGGAAAACACTGTCATTCGCCCGAATATAGGTCTCATTCGGCCGAATGTGATCCATTCGCCCGAATGGTCTTCCATTCGCCCATTCCAGAGGCTTCGGGGAATCGATCTCTGTTAAGCATTCGCCCGAATGTACTGGGTGATTCGGCCGAATGGAAGCTCATTCGCCCGAATGAGTTCCATTCGGCCTTTCCAGTAGCAAGGCTCGAGAACTCTGAAGACTGCCTCTCATTCGACCGAATGAGTCTCAGATTCGGTCGAATCTGCAGCCATTCGGTCGAATGTCTCTCAGATTCGGTCGAATCTGAGAGCATTCTTTCCTCTTTTCACTTCCCTCTTTTCTGAACTCCGTGAAATCTTCATGAATGACTTCAAACACTTTCCCAAGCTAAGATATGTGTGTCAAAGGCTCGAATGTATCGCCTTTCACCTTGAAATCATCAAAATTGCCTGAAATAAACTTAAGACAACTCGAAAACAAGATCAAGGTAAAATCAAGCATAATATACATAAAACCAATACAAAACTACGAGACTTGACACTAAAATGAGTCAATAAATGTGCTCTAAAATGAGCACATCAGAATGCACCCAAAATCTATGAAGAATCAAGTGATTTTGTTTTAAGTGTAAAATCTCGTAAATCACGATTTTGCGTGTCAAAATGAGTGGTCATAATAGAATATTGGATTTATATGCTTAACGATTGATTATTTCTTAACTTTTCTCATCTTTTATGACACATTATTTCTAATACATTATGCACGATTTTTTTAGCTCAGCTTAGATTAGTTTCTTGATTAAATAAGTACATTATTAGATTATATTTGCAAATAGATGAATTAGATTATATAAAAAAGGGTTGAATTAGGTTAGTAAATTATAATGTTAGCTAATTAATAAATTAGGTTATTAAATGGGTTAAACTAGGTTAGTAAATAAAAATGTTAGATAATTAATAAATTAGGTTAGTAAATAAAAATGTTAGATAATTAGTAGATTAGACTAGTAAATGGGTTAAATTAGGTTAGTAAATTAAAATGTTAGATAATTAGTAAATTAGGTTAAATTAGGTTATTAAATACAAATATTAGATAAATATATATATAAGAGCAATATCGTAAAGAAAGTGTAAAATATGTATAAAATACGGGCGATAGGTAGATAATCACGGGCGATATTTATATATAACTATTTACATACATGTAGCATTTACATAAATGTAACATTAACATATAGGATACTTTACATATGTAACATTTACGTATATAACCTATGTTAATTAACCTAATTAATTCCATTTGCAACTCCCAAATAATTATATCAGATATGTCCAATCGATTGCTTATATAGGTGACCTCATAAGACTCGGTTAAAGTCAATAGTATATTAATATAATTAACATATATATTATAGTTGGTTTCTAGCAAAATACTATAATCACCTAAAATAACTGAATATTATTATCTCCATAATTAGTCCTAATTATATTTAGTTTGTTACACTTATTGAGGACATTTCCTTCAATCTCCTACTTGTCAGAAAACAAGTGTGTAACCATAAACTCCTTAAGTCTTTTTAATATCGAATTTGATAGTATGATCACATCTCAAGTCATCCATACTAATGTTCAAATCATTTCTTGAAATCCGAGCTTGAATTGTCAAAAATAAATGATTAACTCTTAATCCATTTAAGGACGGCCATGTATTTTTCAATTTTTACACTTCAAGAGGCTCAAGACACCAATCCTAACAATTAGGAGGACTTACAACCAAAACTCCCACTTAACTTTTAGCAGTCCCGAACATTCTCTTTATAACCTCCTTTTATGACACGTCGTTTGAGAATGTCAAAGACATACTAATCACTAAATGAGAACAGTGTCATACTCATATCAAAGGAATCTAGCTACTAAATATAACGAACGTATTCTTAAAATATTTTGAAGAATATCAAATAGGTCTATCCAATATGTATCCATAGACACATCCATGTAAATGACAAAGACATCTCCATGTCCCCATAGCCCATGAAACTGCGTTATCAATCAACTTACAAACTAGTCTTGTAAATGAATTATTTATGTCCAATTCAATGATTCAAGATAGCGACTAACTATATTTATAACCTGAGTTCACTTAATAGGGTTTCATTCATCAAATCACGCATTTGACAAACCTATTGAGTGTTATATAAATACTTTGGACATTTTATTTAAATCCAAACCACATTTAAATAAGAATAATCACTGTATTGATAAAACATAAACAAAAATCTTTAAGTGTTTTGTGTCTGTAACTAATTTTATAATAAAATAGTACACAACTAAAGCCACTCTCCAATATGCTTAACCCTAAAGCCCTAGTATGACTTTCATGCTTGGGTTGGGGCAATGATTTAGTTAACGGATCAACAATGTTATCATCCGTGTGAATCTTGCAAACCATCACATCCTTTCTTTCCACAATCTTATGAATGATGTGAAACTTTCTAAGTACATATTTGGACTTCTGGTGTGATCTTGGCTCCTTGCTCAGAGCAATGACACAATTATTATCGCAATGCAAAATAATTCCATTACTAGGTACTATTCCTAGTTCAGAAATAAATTTCTTTTTCCAAACAATTTCCTTTGCTGCATCAGCTGCAGTAATGTACTCATCATATGTTGTAAAATTAGCTATGGTGCTTTGCTTTGAACACTTCTAGCTCACTGCCCCTTCATTTAGAAGAAAGATGAAACTAGATTGTGGTAAGAAGTCATCTTTGTCTGTTTGGAAGCTCGCATCAGTGTAACCTTCAACAACCAATTCACTTTCTCCTCCATACACTAAGAAATGATCCTTAGTTCTTCTCAAGTACTTAAGGATATTCTTAGTTGCATTCCAGTGTACATCGCCTGGATTTGATTGGAATCTTCTACACATACTCAAAGCATATGAGACATCTGGTTGAGTACAAACATGACATACATAATGACCCTTATTGCCGAGGCATAAGGTACATTACTCATTCGCCTAATCTCATCAATGTTTGAAGGACATTGAGTCTTAATTAGCGACAAACCATGCTGCATGGGGAGGAAATCTTATTTTGAGTTTTCCATATTGAACCTAGTAAAAATCTTATCAATATAAGTTATTTGACTAAGTCCAATAAATCGTTTAGATCTAGCTCCATAGATCTTGATCCCTAATATGTACTCAGCCTCTCCAAGGTTTTTCATAGAGAAACAATTCTTTAGCCATTCTTTGACAGAATCAAGAATGAGAATATCATTTCCTATGAGTAATATGTCATCTAGATATAAAACCAAGAAGACAATGCTATTCACACTAAACTTCTTCGAGATGCTTGCTTCAGTCCATTAATGGACTTTTGAAGCATACATACCTTCCTAGGATTCTCAAGATCCACAAAACCTTCTAGTTGTGTTCTATACACATCCTGTTTCAATAACCCATTCAAGAAAGCAGTTTTGACATCCATTTGTCAAATTTCATAATAAAAAGGCAACAATCGCTAGGATTATCCGAATGGATTTAAACAACGCAACTAGTGAAAAATTTTCATCATATTCAATACTATGAATATGTCTGAACCCTTTCACAACCAGTGGCTCTCCCAAAGTAATTCATTTCTTACGGAGAAATTATAAAGGGATTCTCCTAGTGATGGTCATCTTGCATTGTAGACACGTTCAATACTCCGGTATGTGTTTATTATGTGGTGTCAGAAATACATCTATATTGCATGCTCTTTTTTATTGTAAGGGTGCGACTACCATTTGGGTACGTAGTGAGTTTGTGGCGTTGCTTGAAGAAGCCCCATCCACTTCCTTTGAAGAAAGGCTTAGGTGTATGTTAGCTAAGGTGAATAAATAGAAGCTAGGAACCTTTTCTATATTATCTTGGGTTGTATGGTTGTTATTCAGATAGACACTTACAACAGGAGGGGTAAATTAGAAGTTAGTAAAGAATTTCAATTTAGCAAAATTTGAAGAACTGGAATAGAGAAATAGAACAAAACAACAAAAAGGAGCAGCAAAGATTTTTCACGTGGAAACTATTGTGCCCATTATAAGAGAAAAATCACGACCCTACTAAGTGATTTTGAACACCCCACTATACGAGCAACACCTAATACGTGTTGCTATTGAGGATTATTTGCTTTGGTTCTTGAACCGAAGCAATTATACCATTTCATAAGTGCTTTGCTTATAAGTGTTTCGCCTATATAACCGAAACAAATAATCTATTTTAACCGAAGCAATTGAACCTTTTTCTACTAGTATATACACTCTATTAGGATTTCTCTACCCTCTCGTGTTCCAAACTCAGCAAAGAGTTTCTAATCTCCTTTGACTTAACTCTAAGTCAGTCACTCTACTCTCTTGAACTTAACTCAAATTAAACAAATCACTCTTGACCTATTGCATAACTCTATACAATAAGCTCACAAAGATCACAATTAAACTCTAATGTACATAGGATAGGATGAAGATTGGAACAAGTTCAGCTCAAGAAATGTGGCAACTGATACTTAGAATATTTTCAATGAAAAGCTCTCAAAATTTGGTCAGTAAATGCATTTATGAAATGGGAGGGTGAGTGACTTATATACACACAACCTTGAGAGGCTCTCACCCACCACATTACATGAAATAAGGAAGTAAAGTACAAAGTTAGTTATCCATTGTGTATAAGTACAATTATCAATCCAACTAACATGTACTTTGCAAAACCTTTAGAGCTTAGAAAACCAAAAACCACACATGCTTGTATTGAACTAAAACAAGGAGTAAAGTGAAGAAGCCTTTTTTTACTGAAAATCTTTCTCGTAGGTTTAAGTAAAGATCACACATATTTTAGTAGAGATCCAAAGCACAAAACCCCTTTAAAATATAGTTTAATGCAAAGGAAAGTTTGAGCTTAGGTGAACCAACTTTGTCCTTCCCACATGCTTACAAATACCCTAAAACAAACTCATGCTATTGGGGTTCTCTTATTCCACGAAGCTTGGGCTTCACTTGAAGTCTAGTACACCTTTCCAGTTTTGGAACTAGTCACCGTGGCAGTATGGAACTCCCGTCAAAACTCCATAAAAAAGAATGCATTGCTTCTGCTTTTCATTAAGTGCTTCAAACTTCTTACGAGTAGGCTAGATATGGTTGATGCAACACATCTTCATTTGGCTCCTACTCCGAAACTAAGAACAATGCTCTACACACAATTAGGAAATTAAACAAACCACATTAGAAATAAAGTTTGTCATAACCAAAACACTTCGAGGACGATTGTTGATTATAAGCGATTATTTGAGGAGTCATCGGTGGATGACGTACGAGAGGCTGATGGGTTTAAGACGGTTGTTGATTATAAGGAGTATCAAGCCATGGTGTGTAGTGTATCATTTGTTATAATTCCTACACCGTTGGTGCATCATTGGAGTCCTTCAAATGTTGGTTCTTTTGAGTTGAATGTGGATACTCTCATTAGTGCAGAGAAGAGTGTGTCTTTTGGGGTTGTTTGCATGACCACTTGGGTCATCTTTGTGATGACGAGGCACATTAGGGTGCGGTGGTTGCTAGATATGGTATAAGCAGGAGCGGCTAGGTATGGATTGGAGTTGGCTCGAAGGCAGGGCTATAGATCACATGGTGCTAGAGTGTGATTCGGTTGCTACAGTGCAAGATTTCGCAAAAATATTGAGGGGGACTCCCTATCTACCTTCTTTATGATGATATTAGGAGGCTAGGCAATTATTTTCTTTTTTTTTTAAATGTAGTAACATTAGCTGAAGTGAAAATACGGTGACACATTTTACAGGGCGAAGGAGTTGTTAGTGTTCATTATGAAACAATTTGGTTGGACTCTTTTCCCCAAAATATTATATTTGTGCTCTGGCGGACATTGATTGTTTTTAATATATAGTGACTGCACTTTAGTTTCCCTGATAAAAAAAAAGTACTATGATCTATTTAAATTATTTTACGTGAATTTATTTTATTTTATTTGCCAAGAGAAATATAAAATTATTTGAAAAATATAAAACTTATTATGAGTAGACCTTATGTTTTATTGAACTTGTGTCTTGTTTACTAAACTTGTTTTACTTTTGTTAAATAAGTTAAAATTAATTGATAACAGAGATTTTTAATCTGTAACCGACCTATATTTTAAGTCGA
The DNA here is from genome assembly GCA_026401315.1 of Dysphania ambrosioides. Classification (NCBI taxonomy): domain Eukaryota; kingdom Viridiplantae; phylum Streptophyta; class Magnoliopsida; order Caryophyllales; family Amaranthaceae; genus Dysphania; species Dysphania ambrosioides. The sequence continues at coordinate 2,960,534 of CM048672.1, forward strand.
CATAACAGAGATTTTTAATCCGTAACCGACCTATATTTTAAGTCGACCGGGTTAGGACTGGGCCAGACCAACTCAGCCCACTAGTGTAGGATGTACCATTCAGGATGATACGTTTCCAAAATAAGGGCCTAGATTGGGATTTTACATTATTTTACCCTTCTACAATTCTGAGATCACAGTTCAGATATAGAAGGAGATAAGGATCATACGAAGTAGCTTCTTTGCACAAATATGGAGGTCGCATTCCATAACCACTCGATATCGGTCATCCCTCTCATCAAAGGTTAGACTCATACTTCCTCTTTCTCTCTTTTACTCTGCTGATTCTGCTTATTTTATACTTCGAGTTTTGCTTAATATATGGTAGTAGACATTTTAACTTGAAGTTGGTTTGAGTTTCCTATGTGAATGGGTTACACGTTTTGCTAAGTGTTTCTAAAGTTCTGCCACCTGTGTCCATATTTTAGTCCTTTCATTACTGGTTCAAATCTTATGATCACTGTAGTAGTTATATTCTGACGGAGGGAGTATAATTTTAATAACCATATGTAAGTACAGGTAGAATTGTAGAAATATAATGATAGCTTATCTTTAACTATGGCCAGTATAGCAACATTTTTTTATACAATAATTCAAAACATATGTCACATATTGATGGTCAAAGGTGTGAGTTTTGAGTTTTGACAATCTAACTAAGCCAAATGTGGCTTAGTATTTTTAGTGGGAGGTATATGCATAAGAGGATGTCAATTATCAAATAGGTTCCTTATTCTTGGTTGAGATCTTAATGAGATTGCTGGTCTTAGAATATAATGTGGATGCTAGTTTGCTTAACTAGTTGGTTAACAGGATTGAATTCCGTCTATATCATTACGAGGAGGCTCTTCATATGCTTAAAAATATCTCAAAACATAACTCACTAGTTACCATTTACCAAGTTCCTAGTACTTTGATGACGCCATGTACAGTTAAAGAGCTTGTATTTGTGATCTCTAGTCCACTAGGTGACTCTGATCAGTGGCGGTGCCAGAAGTTTTGTGTTATGAGTTCGGAATCTACCAAATGAAGTGTGGCAGTGGGCTGTGTGTTAGTGCGTGGTGAGGCGATGTAGTTGCTTGCGATACTGGGCTAGGGCAGTAGTGAATGAGTCATAAGTGGAAAGGGAAAAAAAAAGAGATGGAGTATATGAGTCTAAGGAAACTAGAACCCATGATTTATTGTATGTTATTTAATGGGCTTTAATACTAAGTTAGGAAGTGTATATATGTATAATAGTGTTGCAAATTGTATATAACTTATTTTTAAAAAACTTTCCACATTTTTTAGGGTTTTAGTATGGATTTAGTTGAATCCGCTGAATCCTTATTTAAACCGCCCCTAAATCTTATTCATGCTATTTTCTTCCTTGTAAGCTATGGAGTACTTGGTATATTTAAAAGCCGGGCCTGTAATGTGTGGAGCAATGAATGGCAAAAATAGTGCTTCGTGATTATTTGTGTTATTCTGTTAGGAAATTTCTTCCACTTCCATTTATGTATTTTTCTCGTAAATTTCTAGTTCTACTCGTAATTGTCTTTTCCCTTAGATACAACACAAACTCATTACTTAGAGCTTTTGACAGCCAAAATCAAAATTTTCTGCTGTACGGCGTGTATACATGTTTATCAAGACTTAGAAAGTTAATGTATGTAGCGTCAAGTTTGAGTTTGAACTGATAGACGGACAAGTCAAAGGAACATATGTGCTGGGGCTTTCCTAAGAGGCTAAGAAACTGTCTTTTAGCATCAAGTCTTATGTACATGCTGCCTCTCATATTGGTTTGGATTCACAATACCTCTGCTGTTGTACTTCGATTTTGCATGGGTTTGTCTACAATATTTGAGTCTAGTTCGTACTCGAGTTATTAGACTATAACTTAAAATAGTGACTCTTTTGTATGATTGTTACTGTCCACACTAAGCCTGGTAGACATGGAGTTGTATTATGTCATATAGCTTGAATTTTGGTCGTTTGTTCTAAACGTTTTGGAGGAAAAATAATCATCATCTGAATTTAACAAGTCTTTCCACATTCGATGTTAGTTTCAAGGAATTAGGCTATACATGAAGACTAGTGTTCTCTACCCAAGATTACTGCACTTATCAAGCAGATATGTTTGAAGATTACATTTAAACAGTCATATATTACGATTCTACTTCAAAATACAGATGATATTGTTTAGTGAGTCCTCATGTTCCTTGTAGTCTTAAATGTTGTATCCTCAGCGAGTCCGCGACATTATCTCTGTACTTCATGCAATTTATATAGTAAATTGTCTTGTGATTTTCATTATGTTAATGTGATGAAGTGACTAGGATCTGAGGACGTGAAGTTGCAGCAATGTTACAGAAGAAAAAGTTTCAGAGTATCTTCTACGCTGCCAGAAACAATTGTGTCCGTGACAATAGCATCTGCAGTTGTTGGTGCTGCGGCCACTATTCTCATAAAAAGAACCAAACAATCTGAAAAAAGGTGTGTGACTGTTCAACATTTTCATTTTTGCCTGTTTATCTTGTTTTATCTTGGAATCTTTACCTGTAGTAGACATTTCTGTACTTGTCTTTTATGCTTCACTAGACAGAGTAGACACCGTTATGGGAATTACTTCCCAGCCTTCAGAGAAGAATCTGAGTATGTTAAATAAAAGTCACTCCTTATGCGTGACTACTTGGTTCAATAAGCTAACACAGAAGTGTTTTCACCTGTGATTCAGGTGCAAACAATCTATACCACTTCACCTTACGTTAATTCATTTACTGCCAATTTTTTAGCTGTCTGATAGTTTCATTTAAGAATCTTATAGGACTCCAACTCTAGAAGATTCAAGGGCGCCATTTTGTCATGCCAAGTCTCTAATTTCTGATATCAGATTATCAACAACAACGAAAGTGAAAACTGCTTCCAGTTGCTTGATCCATATAGCTGGTTTTGATCTAGATGCTAAGGATTTATAATTCACCTGAATGATGATCATTCATCACAACAAAATGTGTGGAAACTGCATGATTGCTTGCAAAAGTGACTGTTATCATGGGTGCATCAGTGTGGCTATGTGCTTAAATTCTATATTTATATGTCTAAGTTCATGATGCTGTCAGTTTGAATTTGGCAATCCAAGTCCTCAACAATTCTACATCATTTTGCCACAGAATTTTGAGATTTAACTGTAGAATATCTTTGTAACTTATTGAAGTCAGACTCCAGTAAAAGTCTGTGAAGATTGTGGCGGCTCTGGCATTTGCTCAGAGTGCAAAGGCGAGGGGTTTGTGCTTCAGAAACTGTCAGAAGAAAGGGCTGCGAGGGCTAGGATGATTTCTAAAGATGCGGCGACTCGCTATACATCTGGGTAAGAATCTCCTAATATATATTAGCACGTCGGATATGCATTATCTTCTTGTTGCCTTGTTGGTAGTGCCCTTGGCTTTCCTCTCAGTCTCTCACTGTGTAAGTCACTGGTATGAAACAGGCTTCCAAGGAAATGGAGTTATTGCACACAGTGTTCATCTGCTCGTTCCTGTAAAACCTGCGGTGGGAGTGGAACACTCAGTTTGTAACTAATTTACAACATCTGTAACTCAACCAAACATAAATTCTGTGTCAATGCATGAGAAATTATCTGAAAGTTTAATGGACTCTCGGTGATTAATCCAGTCTTCTATTTGTATTGAAAAATTATATCATCATGCCTATGAATCTATATAGATGAAACAAGGCTATATAAACCTGCAGGGTCTTATCCTACATATAACATATATGTGAGCTCTTGTTCAATGGTTTTTGTGAAGGATGAATAAGGCAGTCGGCCAAAAATCAATGCACCCTCCTGTAACCCACAGTGGGTGAAGCAGATGAGGATCATACTTGAGTAAGAATTGGATGAACGCGACGATCCTGAAGGTGGCCACACAGAGGATAGGTTGCCGATGGAGAAAGGAATATGAACATGATCATGGTGATGCCTGGTGGCTTTATCCTGAGGAAGGAGAGTGAAGTGTTCGCACAAGCACAATGATTGGGAGAAGGTTGTATTTATTCCAACCATCACAAGTGATGTCCCATCTATATTACGTATATCTGTTACGAATTTTACAGTACTAAATATTTGTGCCAAACTCTACTAATAATATTGAAGGACGGAAGGAGTATAACAAAGTTAGACTCGTGCGTCAAAATTAGAATGTATTTGTGATAAATTGAATACACTATTATCAATCATTCAATGCACTTGATGATATGATTTATATACATCTTACATGTGTTTACATAGATATAGATTCACCTTAAACAATCTTGTAATATCTATCAAGTATTAAATGATGTAACATGTGCAATTGTACAATACAACGTGGAATCTAAGGAAATGACGCAAGTATATCGTCTTGAAACAAGAAAATGCCGTACACCCCCCCGTATGTACTCAAAGTACCGATCTATTCCCATTGGCCCTGCTCTATCAAAGTCAAAATGATTTCACCATCAATCCTCGTATCATAAGCAAGAACTATATTGATAATAACAAAACGTCACCATCTTAGATTTTATTTTAATTTGAAAATTTTAAGTTAATCCCTATATAAATGGGATTTATTCAAAGAATCTATGGTACAACATTATATAATGCATTACACATAATGTCTTTAGTACAGAAGATATGTGCAACTACAATACTATATAAAAATTTTAGTAAAGTGGGGACACATATATAAGATTGAATGTCAAATCTTTATAAAATTTGTTTTTGTTATATTGAGAAGTGACTAACTTTTATACAATATACCCAATATATTATTTTCGAACATATATAATTTTTTTATTAATTAAAATTATGATATCTTTTGTTGTGAAAGTGATTTTTGTCATATTGAAAGATAATTTTTGGTATACTGAGGAATAACTTTTATTGACCATATAATAACATTTTTGTATTCCTATATATACAAAATCTTTCCATAAAACTCTTATAAACCCATTTTCTCATTTGAAGATCCCTTAAACAAGCAATTAATAAAAAATAAATAAAACATAATCGTATTAGACGCAAAATAATTAATCCATCATCTCTCATGTTATTCTGCACATCAATGTCACTAATAATGAGAAAAAAAATATATTGATCATAAAATTCTGTCACATTTGCGTCGCACAATGTGCTGGATTTTAGAAACGATAAGTCAGAACAAGGTAACAAAATAATGCTGAGGGAAATTTTCCATTTTTCTGAGGAAAAAAAAAAAAAAAAAAGCGAAGGGCGGGGCTGTCACCTGGATGAAGTAGTGGCCTTGTTCAATCTCGCTAGTCCAACAACCAATGCCGCCTTATATTAGTTGTGATAGTACCAAGTTAAACGTATCGTATCCAAGATCTTCTCCTTGGCAAACCATCGCATACGGACGTTCAACTTAGGTAGCTAATGTCCTCCTCCACTCAGTAGCCTCCGCACCGGATGTGGGGGTTGGCCAAGGAGAAGATCTCGATCAACACCTTAGTTTGACTTGTAGATCACAATCATAGGGCGACGGTGGATGTGGGGTTGGTAAATACCCGGAGTTGGCTCTTGGCTCAACTAATACCGAGTAGTGAATAAATCTATCTATTTATCTATCTATCTATCTATCTATCTATCTATCTATTTCTATATTAAAAAGTGAAAAAATTCATAACACCCTTTTTAGTACTATAGAAGTACCTAGGAGTTACGAGCATTCCTCGCTTTGTCTTACCTTAATTTGAAACTAGAATATTTCATAAAACTATGCTATATATGTTTTGGTTGTTATATTTCTAAGGTTTGTACTGGTGTAGGTGGTATAATTTGTGAGGATTTATGTAGGAATTTCGAAGTTGACATTGTCATTAGTGAAGTTAATTATCCTCTTAGATAATCTAACTACTTGTTATATTAAAAAAAATGACAATGGAATCCGCTTGGCCGCATATTTGGTTTTTGGCTTATGAAGATGTTTCAAGACATTAAGCCAAGTCTAATCGTACATCCTAAGAGTATGTGATAACATGTAATTATGGAGGGATATTCCAAGAATTCCCAAGTCAACTGGGTATATTCAATCTACCATTCATATTCCTCATAAAAGTTGAATCTTTGATGTAATAGCTTTTAATTAAATTATTGCTAGAGGAATGTTCAAACTTTGTATTCAAATAAATTAAAGTGCATCCTTAATAGTCTTCACTAGCTACTTCGTCTTGATCATTACCAATTTATTGCGTGTAGAATCTTGCGATGGATTGATAATACTACCTTTGTCCTTAAAAGTCATACACTTGAATGAGGAACCTACATTTTTTAAAAAGTCTAGTTGAAATATCATAAAAAAAAAATTCACTTTAAAAATCTATTTTTTTTTTTTTAAATTCTAGTAGAGATAATATCAAGCTAAAAATTAGCATCAATTCAGGTGTTATTTAATTCACCTGATTTTTACTGAATCAAAATCATTTTTTACTAATTAAAAATAATTTTTACATATCAAAAGTGATTATATTGATTAAACTTTATTTACTTATTCAAACTTATTTACACTTATTTAGGAATATATGTACGAAGTTTTCATTGCTAATTCTAATAAGGGTAACATTGAGCTGAAAAGTAACAATTAAAGCCCCGATGTATTCACTTGATTTCATTGAATTTACTAATTTATACTAATTAAATCTTACTTTTTTACTAATTCAAACTTCTTTTATTGATTTAAATATATATATATATTTATACATGAAACTATTTATTTTTACTGATTGATACTTATTTTTAGTGATTACATCTGATTGTTACTGATTAATTATTTTTTTATAAGGTAAATTAAACGGGACCTAATAAAATAAATACAAAATATCATAATATTTTATCAAGATAAACATTATATCATATAAATATGTAACCGCTCTTCCCTCGAAACCATTATTTAACCCATCAAATGAACACACAATTGAGTAAATTGGAATGGCCTTCTACAATGCATAGTCGCCAAGTGCTTAATGGAATCCTTTTTGGATAGTAATATCAACTTTGCTTTGAATTTACCAAAATTACAACAAAGAGTATCCATAATTTCCATATCAAATGCAATTTTGAAACGCATGAAGTGGAGCACACGCCCATAGAAGAGCCCTCAAAAAATTGACTTTTTAGCCAAAAATTAGCATAAAAGTGTCTTTTTAAAGGTGCTTGATCACAAACCGTGGTTAAGGAAATTTTTAGCAATCTGTCTAACAAAGTGTATAACTATGTTACCATTAATTAATCGAGAAATTCTTAATTTATACCTAATATAAATATATTAAGGGGTATTTTCGTAATTTTATATTATATCTGATTACATGATATGTGTTTTTCTATATTTTATATCTTATATATTTCTACATCTGATACAATAATACATATATCTGATATAACAACAACTATATCTGTTTATCTGATATAATAATTAGCTATATTTGATATCTCAATATGGTGATATAATATATACCATATATGAATTATAAAAGCCTCTACTTAATCATTAAACGACCCGTCTTCGATAGTTCATCCTCCTCAATAATACCAACCAGCTAAACATGATGGAGAAAGGAGGATATTAGGTTGCTTCATACAACGTGATACATGTCATAACATTAAACATGATGGAGGAAGGATATTAGGTTGTTTCATACATCGTGATACATGTCATAACATTAATTACTATGATTCTTATCATGCTTTTTTAATTGAATGTGTATAATATAAGATTATAAGGTTTTTCAAATGAACACACAATTGACTACATTGACATTTGAGACGTACAACTACATTACATAGACGCCAAGAGCATTTGTAAGCTTTTGGATAGTTATATGACTTGTATCAACATTGCCTTGAATATGCCAAAATGACCGAACACATCAGGCCCATTTGCAATCAAGACTAGTCTAGATTTTGTCATCAACTACTTCAACAATATTCTATATACAACTTGAATTTAATGAAAATCTAACAAATTTGAAGGAAGACATGACAGAAAATAAAAATTAAGGATATGAAAGTTACAAAAAGCTCTCATGTTTTGAAGTAATTCGAAACCAAATCAAAATTGATTCATTAAAATTGGATTTTTATGCTATTTTGACTCATCAATATAGATGGATAGACACATATGATATTGTATTTAATACGAGTTTATTAATATAGATGGGTAGACACATATGAAATGTTATTTAATATAGGCTTAGCCTGCTTGACTTAATTTTAAATTAAAATATATAATAATTGTAGCAAGTAGGTTATTACAAATAAATAGTTAATAACTTTTTTCTTGAAAAAACACATATATATCCTATTGTTTTCATTATTTGTATTAACTTTTCACTTAAAATTAAATGAACATTGTATATTCCACATTTATATAAATCTATGTTATAGTTTAAAGCTCCCACTTTGTTATGAATACAATTATTTTAAACGTAATTATAAAAAATAAAAACATTAAAACAATTTATTTAGAGTTAGTAGAAAAAAATTTGCTTGCCTATGGATAAAACTGAGCTAGTTGGTATGTCTTGGTTTTGTTATTTAAGGCCTATTGGACACTTCTATTAGATTTTTCACGTCATGCTTCTTTTGGAGAATGAGAATATCTTACTCTTACTCTTATATTTTGTTATTTATTTTTTGTATTAGTTTACTTTTGACTTATTTAAGTTTAATTTTTATTTTCATGTTATTAGTTATTTTTGTTGTTAATTTAATGTTCTATTATGATTTGTGAGTAGATATTTTACTTGGGAAAGGTTTGATGCCATCAATGAGTTCATGAACATTTGAGTCTTGTTAGGGTTTACTTCAGATAATTTCGGTCGATTGGCTTCGTATAGTTATGATTATTTGTGTAATTGATAATCATAAAAGGATTATATATTTAGGTGCTCTTAGTGAAGTGTTGAAAGATGAAGTTAATGGGTTGCCTCAAATCAATTATTAGGCTTGAAGGATCATGAAAATAAGGACTACATAGCCTACGGAACTTGTTTGCTTGATGTTTATCATGTTTGTGACATAATTGGTTGAATGCCTTAGTCATAGGTGCTTGGTAGTAGACTAGGTCAATCTAACTAGCTTAAGAGAGTAGTTTGAGTGCCATTGGATGAATCTATCATCCCCTCCATTGATCCTTAGTGTTTCTACTACTAATTACCATGTTTATGAATGACTTGATTAGTGGGATACCTCTTCTTATGATTCTTTTATTATTGTTTCTTATAGAATTTCTACCATTAATCATTAATCAAAAAAGAGTTGACCTATTTCTAAGTCAATATTTTTTTGTATTCCCCTTAGTCACCTCACTTGCTTTTTCTACCTAGTTAATTAAGAAGAACTAATTTGATTTTGAGTTTTTTTAGGCACGTCATAGCATATCCATTGCATATACTAAATATGTATTATAATCAAAGGAAAGTTTAAAGGTATAGTTATAGTTTTAAGTTAAAGGGAAGGTTACTTGAGTAAATAGTTGAAGGAAAATGTTTTGAATAGTTGAAGCATGATTTGTATTATTTGAATATTATGTTCTTTTAATAGTATATGTGACCAAGTTTTTTTTTAGTTTGGAATGATACATGTTAGATTTTATATTGACTTTTTATCATGTATGTACTCAACATTGTTGATTGTGTGTGCCTTTATTATTTGGTCATGACCTATTCCTTATAAATTTTATAATGACTCAATTTCACAAATGTGATATTGGTGAGCAATTACTCGATATGCAAGATTAACTTTTACAAGTAAAGTTCATAAAGTGTTTTTAGGGGGGAACAAGTGCAAAGTTTCCTTCAATTATTTTTAAAAAATTAGGATATTAGGTTTTGATAGATTATGTTGATTTTAGTTTGTTTTTTATTTTGAAAGACTTGGTGAGAATATGTGAAATTGACATTTAAAGACTTCCAAGGATTTCAGTGTATTTTGAATAAAGTTGTATAGTTATAGTATTTAGTTTCTCTACTGAAAAACTCTAATCAAACGTTTATCAATGGACGGTAATAATCTTATATTATCTTTATTGGTTCTTATATTTGAGAAAATGATTTACAAAGTAGAGAATCATGAAGATATTATAATAGTTAAATAAATAAAAAAATTCAATACTACTCAAGTATACAAACTTTAACCTGGGATTTTGGTAAAACCATGCCAACATAGAAAAAACACCACGGCTTGAGGGAATTCCACCAATGACAAGATCTCTAGGTGAGCTTCGCCGCTAAGATAAGAATAAAAAGATGAGGCAAACACCAAATTAAACGCTCCATTATAACCAAACAAATAGAGAGTTGTGGGAATAAGAGATCTAATGAGTAACATGGAAGCTTTTCTAATTCATACCTGATATAAATTATATCAGAAATTGAAATATCAGATATAACTATTCTTACATCAGATATATGTATTATTATATTAGACATAGAAATATAAAAGAAATAAAAATAAAGAAAACATCTATCAGTTATAGACATTATGAACTCAGGTATAGAAATAAAATTACAAAAATATCCTTCGATATATTTATATCATGTATAAATTAGGAATTTCTCGAGTAACATAGTCGAAATAGAATAATTTTCTTCATTATTTGTCTAGAAAGGGGAGGAGGACACATATGAGGAAATTGTAGTAGAACACCCATCGAGGGTGAAAGGTAGTTATAAGGTTAGCTACTTTGTGGCTTTGTGGATGGTGTAGTAAGATTCAGATTTAGGGGAGGGGTTGGCAGCTGAGTAAGAAATTTTTTTCCTCTTAGATTTCTAGCAAGGGTAAAGAGTATTCAAAGAAAAGGTAGATGATTCATATGTTAGCCTATTACATGTTTATATAACATTTTATTTGAGCTTAAAATTTATGAAAACTATTTTTAGTTGATTGAAAATCATAGCAATTTTATCCTTTTGGATATGATTGTATCAATTAGTTATCTAATGAATTAGAAAGGCTTATATTTAGATGGTGTACATATAACATCATGTGTAAGGTTATACCATGACTCAATATTATTTTTAGAAACCCTAACTCAATATTAGAGAATAAGACTCTAAATTAAAACTAAAAAATTCAATAGTATAGGACCTTAGAATCCAATTTAAAGTTTATACCATGAAATTGAAAATTTATTAATACAAGCAAAAAAATATCGCAAATAAATTTTCATATTTTAATATTAAAAAAGTTTTTTTTTTATTTTTTTATAATTAGCATGTAAAAATATTAACTAATTGATTAAATAATTAAGTAAAATCAACAAAACAAGAGGAGGGGAAGCATGAGCAACAACCATATCAAAGGTTATATTGCGCCTACTAGTGGTTAGGTTTCCTTTTTTACAATAATCAAATAATTAAAGTAAATAAATGATTTGAAATAAAGTTAGAGAACAATAAAACATACCTTTGTTATGTGTGTGAGAAATAATATTTTTGTTTAGAAGAGCACCAAGTAAATTAGAATCACTTCTCGATTAGAATAGGACCTATTAGACCAAATTTGTAATCCATGAGTGACCAATTAAACAACTCTAAATAGTGCGAGCCTAAAATTTTCCCATTATGGAATTGGCTAAGTTGTAGATTTGTCAGTAGGACGTAGGAGACTAGAGAAGGAAACCCAAGTGCATCAAACTTGCATAAACATAAGCATGAAGCTGGCTAATCATATGTTGGATCAAGGATTTTGATCCTGACGTGAATCGAACACGCAACCTTTTGATTTAGAGTCAGACGCACTACCATTAAGCCACAAATTCCCGCTTAAAGAGAAATACACTGATGGAAAGGAGAGAAAAAGATCCCTCTACCTTAGAGGCTGATCTTATTCAAAGATAGAATAAGAAATTCAAGGGTCTAGAGGGAAAAGGTAGTTCCTCTGTCGAAAGAGCAACCAAGATCCAAAAGAACCATATGAGTTCAATCCATGGTAAAGGATCTGCAAATAGATCAAAGAAAGCGAGTACAACGATGTCTTATAGTGAAGCGATTAGGGAGGCTAGAAAGTTCAGTGATATTAGATTTGAATTGGGAAACTTGGATAGAGAAGGAGATAGTAAGGGAGAAGAGGATTCTGATGATGATCTTAAGGAGGATGAATTGGAAGATAGCCTATGCCTTACTATTAGCCTCTCAAGAGAAGAGAAGCGTCATTTGAGGAAGCCTTGGAGAAATGCTTTAATTATCAAATTATTTGATAAAAAGTTGAGTTATGCGGCTCTCATGAGAAGTTTGCACATGAAATGAAGTCTTTAAGGGGATAATGTGATTTTTATGTGGCTCGTTTTACATGTGTAGAAGATTATCATTTTGTTCTAAGACAGGGTCCTTGTATGATTGGAGATAGTTATCTCATAATAAGAAAGTGGATTCCAATTTCATGCCGGATGAAGAACCTATTCTTCAATAACTGCATGAGTGAGATGCAGATCGAGGTTAATACATTAGGTTCAGTGTTGAAGTGAATGTCTCGAAGCCTCTCTTATCAAAGTTTAGGCTGAATGGTAAGATTTGGAAGATTCAATATGAAGGACTTAGGCAAGTTTGTTTCAAATGTGGAAGATTAGGGCATAAAGAGGATTCATGCAATAAATATAGTAGTAGGGCTCATGGTGGAGAGTCATTCAAAGGTGATCAGGAGGAGTTTAGAAGTAAAGTTTAGCCAGACAATGTGTCTGATTATGGTTCCTGGATGTTAGTTTAGAAGGGTAGGCAAAAAGTGGTTAATTATTCAAAATCAAATGATAAGTCCATTCATAAGGATAATTTTAATGCTGGGAGTGTAGATGGGAGTAAGAAGGTTAGAGAACCAAGTCAAAATAAGGTAGATCATAGGTCCATTAACGTTCATGAAGCTCCAAGATTGCATTTCTCAGCTTTGAGAATGGAAGGTGCTAATGAGGAAGGTCCGCAAGAGAGGCAAGAGGAGGGAGATGAAGATGATCAACCAATAGTAACGTCTATTGATGATCTAAGGGGAAATATTTTTATTTTAGGAGAGTCGAAGAATGATTTGAAAATATACAAAGATGAAGGATTGCATTAAATTGCTAAGGATTGTTCGGTTAAGAGGAAATTCCTTTGGAATATTTAAATAAGGAAACTTTCAAAGTAAAGGAAGAGGATACTCCAATTAAGGATATAGAAAATTTGGTGAATAAGGTCAAAAAGGATGTTATCAAAGGGAATTCCCAAATTAGAGGGAGATCTTTGTTGAGGAAATCTAATTTTAGTAGGGATTCGCAAAAAGAGGGAAAGGGAAAGAAATCTGAAAGATCTTCATCCCCTTATTCTAGGCATGATATTATGCGTGCGAAAGATAAGTGGGGGTTGAGTTCAAAATCGATTTCATATTCCTATTCTTTTCATATCCTTCCTCTAAACCCTAAGTTTGTAAGTGGTGTTCCGGATGATAATGGATCTTTTAACATCTCCTTTGACAATGGTGTCAAAAGTCATTTAAGGAATTTTGTTAGCTCTAAATTCTTTGAAGAAGGGTCCATTAATGGTGATGTTCCATCCACTAATATTCCAAATTCAGTGGCAAATGGAAATAGGGATCCCCAGGTTGATTCGGGAACAGGACATAAGATTGTCTTTCTCGATTCCCCAAGAGTTGGAAATCCCGATCATGAGGATCAGGGATGCATTCCTGATGGAAGGGACTAAGTGTCCTTTGCATGAATTCGATAGGTTCCCTTTTCTTGATAGTGTTGATATGTTGGTAAAGATTTTGATGAGCTGAGGAATGTTCAGGGTGCTGGGAGTAAGGCCTTTCTTACTATTTTAAAGAATTTAGTTAGATCCTTCAATGTTAGTTCTTGTTGAGACCTATATTAGTGGTATTCAAGCTGATAGGGTTTGTGAGAAGAGTGGGATCGATAGCCATGTTCGAGTTGAGGCTCAAGGGTATAGTGGTGGCATTTGGATTTTTTGGCATAAGAGTGCTTTGAAGGTTACCGTTATTGAGAGTAATCGCCAACAAATTACAATTGAGGTGGCCAGGGAAGAAGGTGAACCTTGGTAGTTTACAGCAGTTTATGTGAGCCCTTCTAGTTCTATTCGGAGGGAGTTGTGGGGTGTATAGAGTAGAATCAGGAGAAACTTTCAAGGGCCTTGGTTGGTGGCAGGCAATTTTAATGAGACAACTACCTAGAGGAGAGGAATGGTGTGTATGGTTCAAAGATATAGAGAAGGTGTTTGGAATTCTTAGATTGGATTCATAGTAATGGTCTAATTGATTTAGGTTTTTCAAGACCTAAACATACGTGGGTTAGAGGCAATTCTAGAAGGAACTTTAAAGATTGGAGAATGAGATTTGAGGAAGCTGCTGTTAGGTATCTTCCAAGAATTAAATCTGAGAAATGTCCTATCCTCCTAAGTTCTTGTGGGTTTGCTCCTATTCCTAGTGCTGCTAAACCTTTTAGGTTTCAAGCAGCTTGGATTAGTCATGGGGAAGTTGATGAGTTTGTGGAGGGTGCAATGGAGAAGTGCATGAAATGTTTGCTTTGAGCTGTGGTGTTTGTTCGTGCACTAAGGCCGAAATTTTAGGAGTCCTTAAAGGACTTTCTATTGCTTGGGATGCTGGGCATCGGAGAATTCAACTTTTAGTCGATTCGGAAGTGATAGTGTCGCTTCTTTGGGATATCATCCTCTCCTTATTTTCATATCATTTGTCGGTGCAAGGTCTTTCTCTTATGGAAGGAGTGGGGGCTGGAGATCAATCATTGTTACAGGGAAGAGAATAGGGCTCCTGACTTGTTGGCTAATCAGGGAGTGAGCCAAATTGAAAAATTTCTTCTACTTGAAAGGGTTTTGGAGGGGCTTCGTGCGGTTCTGTGGGAAGATGTTAGTGGAGTTGCTTTGGCTAGGTTGGTTCCGGCGAAAGTAGCTTAGTTTGGCTAGAGGGTGGTAGTTTTGTTTTATTTTCTTGTCTTTGTTTCTTGTGTTGGTTTTCTTGTTCTTGCCTACTTTTCTTTGGGTTTCCCTCTTTGTTACCAAAAAAATAATAAAGTGGGCTAATCATTAATCAACTGCCTTCTTACTTATCCAATTGGCCTCATACACTCCGAACTTTTCTAAAAAAATATTGAACTTTTATATATCAAATACAAATCATATATTCACATTTATGTATCAGAAAATTTTGTGTGTATAAGGGATATAATAAAGTTATTGTGTGACCAACAAAAATTAATTCCTAATACAATAAATTAAAGTTACCTTTCAATACAAGAAAAGTTACTCCTATAATGAAAAATGTCATGATTTTATCGGATAAAAATTGAGATATTTTCTAAAAAAATGTTGAACATATAGTACAATAAATTACCCCTCAATAAAATAAAAATCAACCATTTATAGTTTATACAATAAAAACCAGCTCTTAATTTAACATTAAATTTTGCAGAGTGTTATTCACTACCCAAAATATACTCAAACCACCCATAAAACTTACCATATTGCCCCCTCTTTCTACCAATTCACATTTCCATCCTCCCCTATAATCTATCTATCACCTTTCCAGCATCGGATCACCACCACATCTGCTGTGAGCACCCTTCGTCTTCCATACCGCTCCCCACCGCCACACCCCACCACCACCTCGTCTTAGAATGGCCGATGAACCGAGGACGACTAGTTCCCAGGTAATTTTTATTCTAGCAGGGCTAGTTTTCGTTTTTAGACAAATAGCCCAAGTGCTAATCGTCTTCACCAACTTTTTTTCAAAAAATAAATAATTTTTTCCTTTTTATTTTATTTGTTAAATTCTCAATAATTTATAGTTATGGATAATAATTAATATTTTCATGATTCTTATAAATAATAATAAATATTTTTATGATTTGAGTTATTCTTTTAATTTTTTTGTATTAATAGTATAAACTTTTTAATAATAGTTATAAATAATAATTAATTTTGTTATTAGTTATTTTGTAATAACGGCAGCGACAATGTTTCGATTTGTACGATGTGGTGGGTGAGAGAGTGAAGATGGAAAATTGAAAGGAGTGAACGAGGGAGTTTGGATTTAATATTAGTTACGGGGGAAAATGATAAATTTTATAGTTATATGGACGGTATAGAATACTCTTCTCTTTCTAATTGTAACTTTTTTGCGGTTTTCAAGAAACAACTTTAAACGTTTTTATCTACATATCTAAAAGACATAAAATTATGAAAACTTGATATTTTAAAATTTTACATTGAAATATATCCAACAAGATTCCACTTAAATATATTGTTTTTATAACATAAGAAGACTTTATAGTTAAACTTTTCAAAATATGACTCTATAGTAAAAATTAATGACTAGAGGAGCAGGTCACTAGTAGGGATGACAACAGACCAGATCTGAACCGGATCCTTAAAGATCCAGATCAAGATCCGTTTTTCAAGGATGGATCCATATCCAGATCCATATTCGCCGGGTATGGAAAGTAAGGATCCATATCCAGATCCAATGGATCCGGGTCCAAAACGGATCCTATATATTTTGCCTATTTTTTGCGACAAAAATAAGTTTCAAATTTATAAATATGCATTTTACATCGACGACAACAGTCCAACGAAAGATGTAAGTTTAATACTTGAATATAATTCATATAACTACTAAAATATTACAAAACAATAAAGTAAAAATGAATAAAATCAAATTTTTACATGTGTTTTGAATAACAATACAAACAAGTACAAATGAGTAAATGAAAAAACGGGTAACGGATCTGAATTCGGGTATTATGGTTAGACCCGTACCCGAATCCGTTTTTCAGTCAGAGGACCCAAATCCGACCCAGATCCGTTGGGTCTAAATTTTGAAAACCCATATCTGTAAAAACGGATATAAATTCACGGATCTTTGCCATTCCTAGTCACTAGTTTTCGTGTGAAGACTAAAAGTTAATATCTGGGGCTAAAAGTTAAATTAGAAAACTAGTAGAAGTTGAAAGTGTGAAGACTAACCGTACGATCAACTTCAGTTCACAACTGCCATTAAAGCTTCTCTAAAAAAAGCTTAGAAAATCAGCTGCTTGAGGATTTCATCATCCCCGTTTCCCACATTTCGGTATTCCCTCGACTTCCTTTTTCTTTTATTTTTTCGGTATATTTTGCTTGAATTAATTTGTTTTTTTGAGTTTTTTTATTGATTATTATATTGGTTAATTAGGATTTTGAAAGTGGTTGAAATTTGGGGGTTAGGGTTTGTTTTTATTGGTTAATTTGTGAAATGGGTTGTAATTTTTTGATTGGATTTGTGAAATTTTATTTGGGTGTTTTGGTAAGCATGAAGAGATTTTGCTGGAATGCAACTCTGTTATAAATTCGAACTTCCGACGTATTTTGTGGCTAGAATTATTCTGATGCTAGTATCGGTATTTTTAAGGTGCATTGTCATGCAACTGTATTGGATTATTAGGATATGGAAAATATTTTTGATGATAAGTAGCTGAGTGTGGGCCTATCTTGAATGCCTAACATATTAGTTGAGACCTCATCTAGTTCTTCAGAGGAAAAATATCTTGGATTTTTTTGACGATATTATGGAAATGAACCAGTTTCCTGAAACGAGTATGGTGAATATGGGTCTATTTGGATGGATTGAATGTATTGGTCGGGCTGTACTAAGTGAGCTTCTAGTGTTGTCCAATTTCGCAACGGTTAGTGAAATATGGGTGTTATTCTAAATGATAAAACAAGCAATGGACGGGCTGTTCTCAGTTTGTTCTATCCAAGTCTGATATCCTGAGATAATCTAGGCTTTAGCCACTGAAGTCAATTCATAGCCATTGGGGTTTGGTGATTTTCCTGTCTTGAAGCTCCGGGTGGAAGTCCAAGATATCTTTTAGAAGATCAGAACATATATGGAGTTCAAGAGTATTTTCTGTGCCCCGCTTTGTTTCATGGATTTTAGAATTTATTTACCATATTATCTCATTGTCTCCTTTATGATGCATGTGCCAAAAGGTTGGGCGGGCTAAGTTATATCTTTTGTCCTTATTTTCTCTGTTTGACCTTCTAATCCTCTAGATGCAGCTCTGAGACTTAATTGTACCTTATTTAGTTGACATGTTCTCCGCTTACCGTACTAGTAGAAAAGAAAGCAAAAGCGGGCAAGCAGTAAAGAAGCTAAAGGCTAATGGGATAGTGTTACTAGATATCCATGCATGCCTATGCCACATTGCCAAAAGAAGTTATGGTCATCAAGACGCCACCATCTATATAAATATTATCTTAATACCATGTCTACGTTGGTGTAAAGGATTTAGTTGTATGCGTTGTTTTCCCTAGAATAAAATCATATTAGTATGAGCATGTTTTAGTTCTGGTAGCTTGTCAAAGTTGAATGAAGTGGTCATAGTGGAATCATCCAGATTGTATGCTCTCCAACTGCAAATAATAGTCTCATTTTTGGAAATCTCAAATTTAAGGTTTTGATACATTTATTTGATATCCTCTTATGCTACCTTTAACATAAAAAGGATGATAATGCTATTCATTAGGTACAAACTTACTCTCAGTGAGACAATGGGTGATGATGAAATTAGGGTCCTTTTCCCATGTAATTGCCATAGTGATTTTACTCTCAACCTGTTTGATTTACGCAAATGATATCATTTAATACCGATTTGAGACAAAGTTGTTTGCATGATTCTGGTTTCTGGCATCTCTGATGTTTTCTCTGTGCTTGGTTTTCTATGCCCCGCTTCCTCAATGACCAAAGAAAGGGCCAAAAATAGGAAAAGAAACAGAATCAGAGTTAAGAAAAACTTGTAAAGTTGCATCAGGTAGAACTTGAATCATGTGGGCTCTTAGTTTTAAAAAGCGCGCCTAGGCGCCCAGGCGAGTTTGGGCACAGCTTTGATCACCTCAGCATGTGAAAGGCGGCGAGATCCTTAAGGTGTACACCTTTATGAGCCTGGGTTTAGGTGAGGCACGCCTTTTTTTTCTTATTTTTCTGTTCTTGATTTTATTTCGGTTCTTATTTTTTATTCTCGTCTTCTGAAATTTCTGCTTTTCTTTTGTATTTCTGCTTGTTGTACTGCTCTCTTTTTCTGAATTTCTGCCTTTTTCTTCTACATTTCCAGTTCTCTAATTCTGGTGGTTTAAAATACTTTTGGTGCGCCTCACATCCAAAGGCGCGCGCCTTCCCCTTGTGCCTAGGCTCCAAGGACCCTTTGCGCCTTTTAAAACTAAGTCTGGGCTGTGCTCAATGTCTTTCTAACCATCATTATATTTCTCCATTGCTATCAACACATCATAGGTACTTTTCCACCAAAAAGGAGTTTGTTGAAACCATGTGGATACAAATTTACAAAGGATTGTATTACCTCTTGATCTTTATTTCATCTTCCATTCTACTCGTAATTAGGGAGAAATGTTTTTTTGTCTATTTGGTCTCAGAATCTGTGGTGTTACATCTGTGATTGTCTTTCTGTAAGCTGTAACAGCCAAAAAATGAGGAGGAAATGAACAATGGTAGTGAAACAAAGAAAAAACACCAGATAGGGTTTTCATCTTCTGGCTGCCTGGAGCCTCTTGTTCACAATTTGAAATGATCTCTGTTACTTTCTTCAACCCATTCAAGGGTGGCGTGTAGGATAAGGTAATGCATTCGGGTGCAATTTTATTTTCAGTTAACTTTTGACCAAATAGTATCTCTGACCAGAAGGGAGTCTGTTCCTTAATCTAAAGACATGGATGTTTCCTGTGTTGCCACTGCAGGGGGTTTGTTGGGGGTTGCAAGTGATTACGCTAATGATAGACCTATATCGTCCCTATAGCAGTACTTTGGGTTCTCTGTGCCTTTGCGGTGCCCTTCACATTCCACTGTTCACTTGCTGTACGGTTCTTTGCTAATCCTCACATAGCTCAGTACTGCAGTATCTATTGGGGCCCACCTAGTGCACTGTGATCAGTGCTGTTGCTGCTGTGTATCATTTATATCTACCTGCATTGTTGATTATTTTATGTGGTGAAGGTTTGTGGACTGAGAAAGCATCAATTATAATTAATATATAAATTGATGGATACTTTTTTTTTTTTTTTAAATTGTCGGTCAACCATTCTAGTGATAATTTATAGCAAATCAAATTTCTCGTTTTATTCCTTTCCTCTTTCCATTATCTGTTACCTGAGTACTATTTTATCTTTTAACTTTTATTCATAGGCTAATGGCTATGTCTACTAGTATGATGCATCAATAACTTCTTCATTTTGTTGGGTGACCATGACGTTGCTATGTGCGATATTTTCTTTTTAAGAAGACATTAGCGCAGAGCTGCCTAATCATATGGGTTTGTTTTGGAAGGTTGCTCATTGACCTGGATAGACTCATTTCCCTCTACTTAGGCAGCCATTGCTTCTCTCTTCCGCTAATTCCTGGCTTATTTCTGACCTCTACTAGCTAGAGCAGCAATCCAATATGAATTTCCATGGATCTACTAATACGGAAAATTGTTCAAGAGGCTTGGGGTTAGGAGTGTCGATGGGGATGGTCCATCTGTTTGTTTAGGATCTTGCAATTTGGCATATCTTTAGATCTCTCCATCTTCAACAGAGTTGAAAGAGCACCAATCAGGAAGTTTTTTGACTTGGGATTATGTTAGATTAACTATAGGGCCTAAATAAACTGCGTCATAATGCAGATTACTGCTACTAATTTAATGTGGAAATATAATTGTGGTTGGCCTTTGCAACTTAGGGGTAGCAGTAAAAGAGTTTCTTTGCTATTATACATGTAAGGTTGCTTACATGTGATCCCCTCCACGTCTCACATCGTACAGGAGCCTTATTTAAGGTCTTAGGTGTCAGGGACTCAAGGTGATCCTTTTTCCTGTTAGTGCCTATGATAGCTATTATGTATTCTAGTTTAGACAGTTTTGAGAAAGTTACTGTAGGGCTTTCAGATCATGTGTCATGAATTTATCATGGTTCAATGCTTCTGGGATTACATCTTATTTGCTTTCTGAATGTCATGTTCAAGGGGCTAAATTAGGAGGAATAGATAAGTTCTTGTCTGAGCCTGCGCCCCTTGGGCATTCTAATACTTACCCTGTTTCTTTGATAAATGTTTTTCGGTTTTCCAATCTTGCATCTTTATTGACAAAGTCCTTGTGACTATGGCTCAAATGGTTTGTTGGTACATCTATTCATTTTGCCAAACCATTTTGAACCAGAACGGTGGGTTCATTTGATGGAGATGGACCTACGGCCACCTACCAGCTTATAGCTTTTTTTATTCATTCTCATAAGCATTGGTTGGTTCATATTAATCGTCTTCTCTCTTTCCTCCTCTCAGTGCAGTTAGTGCTCTCCTGCCTTTTCTCTATACCTCTTTCTCCCATCTTCTCACTCGTACTTGAGTAGATATTGATTACTCCCTTGTTTTTTTTTCAGCCATTTTCAATACACTATCACTTGTTTCTTCTGGTACCACTTCATTAGTGCTTTCTTTTCTTTTGCAACCACTATTACTATACCTTTCACTTCCATATTGGTTATTGACTTATCTTTTGTCCTCACCATCAGATTTGTCACATCTGCTTTGGTGACCAATCAGATCTTCAGTATACCACAATCCAGATGCTTGGGGGTGGGAAAATGCTGTTACCAATTTATATGCAAGGTTGAGTTAGGCGTAGTTTGTTTGTTTTGCTAGTATCTTCTCCTATCACTTTTGCTTTGCTCATTTTGCTGACTAGGATATAGGTTTCATAAAGCCGGTGAGGGTTAGGTCACTTAGGTGTCTGAAACCTGTGCCTGATGGGGTTTTAAAACAAAATATATGGTTCATGAAATGCAAACTAAAAACATAATGAGCAAACCTATTGGTCATGGGTGAGCCATGCTCTTTGCAATTAGCATTCTGGAGATGAAGCTTTTTGATTTGATTGTTGTCTAACAAAAATCCCTACTATTATCAGCAGGTGGAAAGAAGTTCTAGTTTTGAAATGCCTGCACTGATAGAGATATTTGATAATTTGAGTAATTGTGTGGATTTCTTCTGGGCTCTGTGAAATTTAGATTGTTATGTTGAGCCTTTTTTCCATTCCCAGGAATTATTAGAGTCAAATAATCTAAAATTGATCAAATCTATGTTATTTTTTAATTGTTTCAGATTTTCTGTGTGTGCATCATTTCATTCTTGCTTGAATTGTATACTTCATCTTTGCTGGTGTTATTTTTTCAAGTTTTTACTGATTGAGAGTATTTTCTTTAAGGTTCTTCACGCCAAAGCATTTTCTGTTTAAGAGACTTCATCTCTTGTTGTTTACTTCCTCAAAATGAGCAGCCCATGCAACAATGAACAAGTAAGCTTGAGCCGTTACCTTTGTAGAAATTTGACTAATTTTGATTATGACAAAAAAATTGGCCGTGCAGGAAGTAGGTACTGTAGTAGGATTCGAAACGCCTGATTCGCCTAGTTCAAGTTATAACAGTGTATACACAGGGGATGAAGATGAGGCACGTGAACCACCTGTTGTCCCCTTACACTTGGCACATACCCTGTTAAGCTGCCCTCTGAACAGAGAAACCTCTGCGACACTTCCGCTGCCTCAAAATGTGATATTAAACCATCTTTACTTGGAAAATAGGGAGGTTCCAAGAGCTGTTGTTGCGCTCGGTTCTACTCATCGCTTCCGGTCAAAGTTTGTCACTATTGTTCTTTACAAGCCTGTCCAGAGAAGGGGGAGCAATGCTTGATGTATAGTCAGGGGGTAGTCATTCAACTAGGTATTGCCTATTTATTATTGCCTGGTAATAAAAAATTTTAATGTCTAGGATTGTTCCACCACATTGCCACCGCATTCCCTGAGATTACTGGTTAGTATCAAATACAATTACCATTTAGAAGGAAGAATTTATTGGCAGCTTTTGTTGTTGTTCTTTTTAGTGGGAGCTGACCTCTTGTTCATATGTTTTTCCTATGTCATCATACCATGTCAAGAATTTGGTTGATGGGGTCTGGATTGGCTGGTCACAGCAATCAGATAAAATTACTATCCGATTTTGAAGAAATCAACTAGACCTGTGTTTCTTTTGTTTGAGGTAATCAACTAGCTTTCTCTTACCTTTTTGTAGCTCTCATCTTTCTGTGTTTTAATTGTATTTCATAAGTATGTTAATATGACATAATCTATCACCAAGAGAGCTCATTAATTAAAATTTTATCTAATTATCCCTCGTAGTATTGTTTATCCTCTTCTTCCCTCTTTCTTGAGGTGATGTTCTTCGAAGTTTAGGAGGTGAGCTGATGTCAAAAAATAAGAAGTTTAAGAGGTGGTTTAAGTTGTAAAGAGTATTCAATCAAAAACATTATTAAAAAAAATGCTGTAGTTAGTAATATTTGTTTGTATATTATGTGTGAAAAAGCATTGGAAATTCAACCATGTCGACTTTATAAAAGTAAGCTTCAATTCATAAAAATCAATGTTCATTTGGATAAATATGCTTTGATTTCTACAACTAGTACAAATCTCATAACAAACAGGACCTAAGTAGGTTAGGATAACCTAGTACAGAGAAAGGGGTGTTTGGTAATGAGATTTTAACCATGGGAAAGACATTTAACTGTTATGATTATCTTTGTTGCAGTTTGTTAGACGAATTCAATCATTTTCTTTATCCTTTTGATTTCCCGAGCTTATAATATACTCCTTATTGTTGAGAATCTTGTAAGAAAGGTTATCCAATCAAATAAGGTTCTTAGAAAAATATATGGGTTTATAACTAGTATGAGCTAAATTTTGACTCTTATTGGCATTTTTTTTTTTTTTATTAAGGGATCACGAGTCCATTAATATTGACATTCATGAAATGTTTAACAAGTTTTGGATCAAGTGATTCCATTAAAGGTTTATGTAATTTATTTTAACCTATTCTCCTAATTTGGAACAAGTATGCAATTTGTATGGTTTAATCATTTGGCCATAAAAAGGGGAGATTCAATTTAGTTGTTTATAGTCTTATAAGGAGGTTTTAAACCATTAATACCATTCGATCTCTAATTGTCCTATAATGAGTTTAGGGCTCAATTGAATTGAGTTATAAAAATTGGTTGAAATTAGTCTTTAGATTCAAAGTAGACCGTTCAATTATTCCTAATGTCCAATATGACAAGACAAGACAAGACCCATAGTAAATATATTAAGATATTTTCTCATCAAGTCTAGAATTATTTTAAGTAACTGAATTTCAAATGTTATTCGCATAATATATGAGATAATTTCAAAATAGTTCTAAAATTGAAATAAATGCGCATATTTTCTAGAGTTATATGAGTAAGTTTGAAATCATTCAATGCCTATTGGTCTCTAAAGGCCCTAAACAAGCTAAGGTCTACAATTATAGGACTTTTGGAAATTGGTAGAAATGGTTGATTAAAGTCAAAGTTAATGGTTTCAATCACTCTTATGGCTTAATATGACCCTATAAGGCCTTTGGTAAATGCACACATCAAGGATTGCTCTCATCGATTTCGAATTTGTCCTAAATGACGGAGTTTTAAAAGTAATTATGTATAGTTTTTAGGATATTTTCAAAGAATAATCTTAAAACTAAAATAAAGGATGTAAACGCCTTTTAAGGTCTTTTAACGAGGATTAGAACTATTCATTACCTTATATTTGGTCTCCAAAAGTATTAAACACGAGTTTATGACCTTTTTGTAGAAACTTTTAAATTTGTTAAATTAGAGTTAAAGTAGATGGTCTAATTAAATTACTTCTAGGTTTAATATAACCCTATTAGACCCATAATCACCATATGAAGGTGTCATTGAACGGGTTAAAAATGGTCTAAAATAACATAACTTCAAAGGTTACACGCTTAAAATAATTTATACCCATATTTAACATATATTATCGGAAATATATTCTTCTTGAGGGCATACAAGAAGGTTTGGAACAATTAAATTTATATTCGTCTCTAAAGGTCTAAAACACAAGTATTGGACTCAATCATAAAAGTTTTAAAAATCGGTTTAAATGGATATTTAGAGGCAAAATAAATGGTTCTAGTCACTCTCAGAGTCTAATATGACTTTGTGATACCCATGGTAAATATATCATGGTGTTCTTTCACTAGGATCAGAATTGTCCAAACGGACTGAATTTTGAAGGTTATCCACTATATTTGAGATATTTTCGAAAAACTTTCAAAATTAAAATAAAGGTTTTAGATATTTCATACAGTCAAGTAAGGAAGTTTGGAACCATTCAAATTTTTATATAAGGTCTTCTAAGATCATAAACACAGGTTTATGACCCAATTACAAAAGTTTTAGAAATTAGTTCGAATGGGTGTTTAGATTTAAAGTAGATGGTTTCAATTACTCTGAGAGCCTAATATGTCCATACGAAATAAGATTCGTAATAAACATATCTAGGTGAGTTCTCTTTGGGTCCTAAATTGTCCAAAATTATTGAGTTTTTGAAGGTAATACGCTTTCTTTATATATATATTCGAAATGAAATTGAAATAAAGATTCTAGATATATGCTTTCTAGGGTCATACAAGTTTGTTTGTCAACAATCCATATAATACCTAATCTTTGGTTTCTAAAGATGCTAAACACGAGTTTTGGACCCAATTACAAAAGTGTTGAAAATTAATTGAAACGGGTGTTTAATGTTAAGGTAGATAGTTCATATTACTCTTACGGCCTAATATGACATAAAAATCATGGTAAACATATTAAAGTGTTTTATCACCGAATCGGTTATAGTGACTGAATTTTAAAGGTTTAAGGTATTTTCAAAAAATATGTAGAAATTTAAGTAAAGGTTCTTAATGCTTACTAGAGTCATATAAGGAGATTTAGAATCATTAAATATCTCATGTTTGGTCTTCAAAGGCCCTAAACACGAGTTTAAGCCCTAATGTAAGGAGTTTTAAAAATTTTAAAAACCCATTGAAATGGTCGTTTGGAGTCATCATAGATGGTCAGAATAACTCATATGACCTATTATGACCCTATAAACCTCATGGAAATCATATCAAGTTTATTCAATTCTCTCATCGTGTTTGAAATTGTTCTAAATGATCGAACTTCAAAGGTCACAATACATAAACATTGTTTTTTAATTGTTTTTGAAAAAAATTTAGTTGTATAAAGAGTAGTGGCCACCTCATAGGGTGAATATGAGGAGGTTTAGAACTATTTCATGTCTAATCACTCATATGACCTACTATGACCCTATAAACCTTAATTGGGGCTGAACTATTTGCTTTGATTCATGTTGAACGAAACCAATTGAAGCATAATTGCTTCTATAGAAAAAATAAAGCAATTATACCTATGCATAAGTGCTTTACCACTACAACCGAAGCAAATAAATATTTTTAACAGAAGCAATTGTATCTTTCTCTACTAATGGTCATAAAACATGTTTGTTTCCCAGGATCTTGGAATATGATTATAATGACAATTTAGAATTGTCTGAGATGGTTTCTAAGGGTCTCCAATACCCATGAAGTCATGCTCATCAAAATCTTGATCTTGATACGACATCTAAAAATACATGAACAATCCATATGTTAAGTAGGATATTATTGTTAGTAGAATAATCTTATGATCTTATTAAGACATGAAAAATAAATTGATAGGATCTTAATACAATTCTATGATCTTATAACTAAACGATCTGATTCCACATGAAAGATAACTTGAGGTGATAAATTGTTCTTATTTTTTAATTTTATTACTAATTATTGAGTTTAACTCAAATATACATATAACGTACTTAATAGTTTGAAGTATAAAGTGAGAAGATGATTGAAGTGATCTTACAATCCTACAATCCTCCAATTGGATTAATCCTACCTACCTCATCCATCCAAAGTCGAATCTTGATCCTATTAACCTTGTGTGAGGTGTTGCTTTTGGTGACTAAAAAACTCATAAATGTCCCACATTTTAAGGCAACTACATTATTACGGGCCATATTGATGAAATATTTTGAAAACTTGAGGATATTATCAAATGCCTCATAGTGTCATATAAGGGTATTTTGGAATCATAAACCGCTATCAATTTCGTCAAATATATCTAATAAGGTCAATTACATGTTGGGGATAAAATTTTCCTCCAAGATAAATAGACTAGAAAAATTAAATGATGAATTGCTTCTTTTTGTTTTTGACATTAGAAAATATTCCTTATTTTACATGTTCAAATATTTCAAATGTTGACAAATATATTTTTCCTATTAAAACTATATTTTTACTACAAAATATATATTTACCCTAATTTTGGGTTTTATTATTATTGTTTTCCAAAACCCTTTTATTTGACTTCTTATATTTTTTCCATTTTTTCAACATTTTTACGAATATTTTCCTTATTTTTCTACATTTAATATATTCTAGTATATAGAGTTCCTTCTAGAATTAAAAATATATTGTTTGGTTGTTTGAAATTTTTCTGTATGATGTTCTAAATTACAAGTGTTCTAACTGTCTGATAGATCAAGTGTTTTAAATTCTTCATATAGTGTTCTAAAATTCTTTGTAGAGTGTTCTAGAAACTATCATTTATTATTCTAAATTATGATTGACGTGTTAGATATTGTTTACATTATTGCAAATTGAGGCTCTTTATTCACCAAAAAGAATACTCTATCTCCTTTTTTATGGTTTAGAGCAGTGAGTGTATTGATCATCAATAAGTAGGGTTTAAGGATATAATGCTTAGTTTAGATGTTTACAAAAGTCGTAGGCTTGTCTTAGAAATAGTACGTCTCTCTGTGTAAGTATTTTGGGTTTTTTTTGGAGCAATTCAGTGAGTTGACAATTTATAGGTCACAAGGAAGTTATGTATGAATGTAGTAGTTGAATAATATAAGGCTTAGCAGAGAATGAGGGAGTTTTGAGACATTCTTCTTACTCCTAGAGTCCTAAAGATGCTCTTTTCATCTGTACAACTTTAGGAGTAGAGAAACTGTAACCTCAGAATTGATGCAAAGCCATTTCCTTCCACATGACCCAAGATAACTAGCTTAGGTTACTAGCTTACTACTAATCTGTTGTCAATTGTTCTAACTTACTTTTTTGGAACTATAACTTCATGAACTTTTGACATGTCTAGGTCTATGAATGATTGAATAGCAGAATAGAGAGTGTTCTAAATGGTTGGGTGTTTTTAATGTTGGAACGAGTGTTCTAAATTACGAGTGTTTTAACTATTTGATAGATCAAGTGTTCTAAATTCTTCGTAGAGTGTTCTAAATTCTTTGTAGAGTGTTGTAAAAACATCATTTATTGTTCTAAATTATTATTGGCGTATTCTAAATGTTAGACTGTGTTCATTTATTGTGTTTGTCTAATGTTATAAATCAAATTTCCTGTTGTTTAAATGTACTTAAATCATTGATTGAGTGTTCTAATCAACTATTCTAGTGTTCTAAATCTTTCTGTACACTATTCTGAATTAGTGTTTGATTGTTCTAAAACTCTCTAATACTGTTTTAAATTCTACTTTGAATGTTCTAAATGTTTCCTTTATTGTCCTATATTATTATTCACGCTATGAAATATGCATATAATGTTCTAAAATGTAGGGTTAATATTCTATATTTTCCATACTACTGTTCTAAAAGACTAACCATATGTCTTCCTATATATTTGTCTAATTCTCTTAAAACGAGTTTTCTGTCTGATCAAAGTGTTCTAAATTCTTCATGGAGTGTTCTAAATATTTCATTTATTGTTCTAAATTATTATTGATGTGTTCTAAATTATTGAACAGTCTAGGTGGAGCAATGAATTAGACTGTGTTCATTCGAGTATTCTAAATCTTTCTGTACATTGCTCTGAATGAGTGTTCAAGTGTTCTAAAACTTTCTGAAACTATTCTAAATTCTTAATTGAGTTTTCTAAATATTTCCTTTATTGTTCTATATTATTCACGTTATGAAATATGCATATACTGTTCTAAAAATGTAGATTTTATGTTCAATATTCCCATACTACTATTCTAAAATACTAACTATATGTCTTCCTATATTTTTCTAATTTTCTAATCTTATATGTAGAGAATCAAGCCAATAACAAAGAGAGTTGATAATCCATTCAAAGGAAATAAATGGAAACACTCTCAAGTTGTTCAATTTGAAAAGAAATCCAACAAAAAAAAGGATACAAAAAAAGCACCAGAACCCAACACACTAAATCAAAGGATTCCTCCTAAACAATTTATGGCAATTATTTTAAAAAAGATCTACCAGAACAACACAAGGATGCTATTAGAATAATAGGCTTTGGAGGATTCCTATAACTTGATTTAGATTCACATAATTCTTCCTTTTGTGCTGAACTAGTCAAGAGTTTTTGACCCAGACAAATCATCACTGGTACTCTCCCAAGGGCAAGAGATATCAATAACACCTGAAGATGTCCATTTGGTTTATGGGTTACCAATTGGGGGTAACCAAATTGATGAAAATATTGATGAGAATGAAGAAGCGTAAGAATTTTTAAAGCAATGGAGAGGCATGTTTGGACTCAAAATAGCAAGTCCTAACAATTCATCATTAATCAATAAAATTGAGGAGCTGAAATTAAGGGAAGTTTGTGACGAATTTATAAGAAACTTTGTTGCTGCTTCTATCAATTGTTGTGTGAAATCAACAACGAATCAAGCCATAAACTTTAGAGTGGCAAGATGGCTCTTCATGGTTTACAAGTCCACTGCCATTTTTTATGGTAAGAATCAATAATGTTCTTTTTTTCCTCTTCAATTGTTCTAACTTTCTGATACTGTTCTATATTCTTATTTGATTGTTCTAAATTTTTCCTTTACTGTTCTATATTATTAATCACGCTATGAAATATGCATAAATTATTCTAAAATGTAGATTTACTGTTCTTATTCCCATACTACTATATAATTATTGAAAGAAAATGTCATTTGATCAAGTGTAACAATTAAGTATAATATGGACAAATTTATGGAGATAACTATAATCAGTTATTTTAGGTAATCATAGTGTTTTGCTAAAACTGACTATGATTTGTGAACTAAATTGATTAGTGCACGACCAATAATAAACCGATCCTATGAGGTCACACATATAAGTACATGATTTGATTAAAGTGTAAAATAGGTTAAGAAGCTAAATGGCCATGCTTATGTGAAGTATGGACTAATGGGTTTATTTGTAACATATGGATGTTACTTATAAATAAACAAAGGTTAAGAGAAAGGAATACTCACTCCACTTAGCCATATTCTCTAAAGTTCTTCCATCCTCTTTCTATCACCAAGAAAAGCAGTAAGGAAAAGCTTTTCTTATTTCGTACTAGCATATGTAAGGATTCAATTGTTGTTTGTGGACCAACACTAGAGGAGCAATATTTTGTATTCTAAGGATCTCCATATAGAAGTGTGAAGTGCTTTGATCTTTGTGGAAATCATGCTTAAAGGGTATGAAATTCTAATCCTATAATTCGTGTTGAAATGTGCATAAGTTTCTGTTGTAGATGCAAGAAATTGCCTTTTGAAATTCCACTTTGTGTATCTATATTCTTACAATTGTATCAGTTAGCCTCTTGCATATTTTGATATGGTTGTAACTGGTTATTTTAATTCAATTAGGAGAGGTTTAACATGTCATATTGGAAATGTATGATCAAAATTGGATTTTAATCAAATGGTATTGATTAGTTTAAGGCATTTTGATGCTATGATTAGTCAAGTTTAGCATGTTTTTTAAGTGAAATTGTTTCTATTTTTTTTTTGTTCTTAGCGTGCCCAAGAAATTCGAATTCTAGCCATGATAATCTGATTGTTATGTGCTAATTGGTTTGAATTATGCTCCATTGATGTTTTGAATTGCATGAATTTAAAATTTGATTGAGTTTTTATGTTGAAATTCAGTTGTTTTATTTCCATTCAATTTCGAAAATCATTAAACCCTAGAATTTGCCCCAATTTGATTGATTTGCATGAAATTTGAGAAATTTCATAATTAATCCATACCAAACTATAATTATTGGATGATTATATGTTTCCCCCTTCATTTTGGTCAGAAATTCAAGCAAAACTTGCTTGATTTTCACTCCAAAAATGTCGTTTTTGTTGGCTCCTTGCAGTGGCCGTGGCGGAGCTACGGCAGGCGACCGACGATGGGGCTGATGGGGTTGGACTCGCTGATCACCGGGAAGGTAGGGTCCTTTTTGGGTGGGTCAGCGCCATTTGTTGCCGGTGAGAGCTTCTTCACTTGCGTAGGGCGGTGTGAAGCAAGCAAAGAGTGGCTTGATGCCACGACGGGCTGGGAGCCCGTGCGTTTCCTTTTGGCCGGTTATGAAATTTGATCTGTTTGATTAATTGACTTAATACCACATTTAAGATATAATTGAATCAATTTGATTAATTTTCTGTTCATTCTTGAAAAGTTTGACAGTTTTGTCATGATGGTCATTATTACTAGGATTTTATTAATTTGATTAATAAAATGGGTAGTTAATGGCATGATTTTAATTATCACCTTCTATTAATATGATTTATAAAATGGATGGTTAATGGCTTGCTTTTAATATTGTCATCATTTTATTTTATTAATATGATTAATAAGATTAAATAATGATTTTAAAAGTAATTGCTTTTATTAATGTTTAATTTCATTAATTTGATTAATTAAATTAAACTTAATATACCATTTTAATTATTTTAATGACATGTTTAAGACTTAATGTTTAATAATTGTTATTATGCATTTTGTTTAATGATATGTGATATTATTTTTTATTTTATGCTTTTTATAATATTAGATGTTATAATTGCATGAGGTGACTTGTGGTATGGCCCAAATTAGGATAGAAAATACGATTTGCGCATCATTAAAGTTTTTTTGTATCCTAAATACGGTATGTGTATCGTTTGTATTTTTGTAATTTATTTTAATTTGTTATTTTAAATTTGAAAAATATTATGTATTTACTATGGATGGAGATCCGAGTGATGGTCCAATGATAATCAAGGATGGTGATCCATGATGGTTCAAGGACGAAGCCCATGAAGAGTAGTCTTTAGGACTTAGGGGTCATACTAGGATCATATTTATATTTCAGCTTTTATTGCTTTAATATGCTTTACTAAGTTTATGTTGTCTATTTATTATATGTGTTCACTTATTAAATAAACTAACATAGATCTTAGGTCCCTAATATAATATTGAGTTTAATTTGCTTTTCCAATACAAACACCAATGGAAGCCTAGTTCATTAGTGGTAAGTTCTGCCTAATTAGGGTGTCACTGATAGATGTAGGATTAAATAGGGTAAATTTGGGAAATTTACATGTTTGTTTGGTTTTACTCAACAAAATCATCAAAAGGGTTTGGATTTTGAAGCATAGAGATGGGTATTGGATAAGGAGTTACCACTTGTCAACCAAGAATTACAAATGTTGTAAATATTAAAAAGTTTACTTATCTCGATAAAATAACTTTAAGAGTATGGCCCAAGTTTGCTTAGAATTATTTTAAATGGGATCTTGGAATCACTTAATTCAAAAATAGATAAATTTACTTAAATTAAGCGTGTGTGGCTTTTGTTATTTAAATTGTTTAAATACTTAAAGCTTATTATGATAAACATAATGAATCTTTGTATATTTATATTGTAGATATCATGTCTAGTAACAACAACAGCAGCTCATCACTTTTCAATTTGCGTTCGATCCTTGAGGAGGATAATTGAATGAGAAAAACTTTCTAGATTGGGAACGGAACCTAAGAATTGTTCTAAGGTTCGGAGGAAGAGAGGATGTTCTTGAAACCCCTATCCCAACCCTAAGCTCAACTCCTACGGATGCTGAGATAGCTTCTCATAAAGTTGTCTTGGAAAAATCAGTAATTGTTACCTGCTTCATGTTGGCCTCTATGGACTCTTCCCTCCAAAAGAGGTTTGAGAAAATGGATGTATATAGCATCATTCAAAAGTTGAAACTATGTTTCGACTGTAAGTTAGAGTTGAGAGGTATGAGACTCACAAGGCTATCCTTGAGTGTCAGTTAGAGATGGGCAAGTTAGTGGGAGAACATGTCTTCAAAATGATAGGTCATTTTGAAAATATGTAAAGAATGTGCTTCTTTTATAGCCAAGAATAGGCTAATGATATCATATTCCACTCGCTTCATGATAGATTTAAGAATTTCAGGTTGAATTTTCATATGAATAGAGTGGAGAAAACCCTTGTTGAGTTACATGGGATGCTCATTACCGTTGACCAAAACATCCTATTTGAATCTAAGAAATTTTTTCTAATGATTCAAAAAGGGAAAGGGTTTAAGAAGGTTGGGGATGGAAAAAGGAAGGGTAAACAAGGAGTTGTTGCCAAAGCTTCTGTACAGGTAAGCCAATGGTGGCTGCTTAGAGCAAATGCTTCTACTGTGACGTGATTGGTCATTGGAAGAGGAATTACCCCAAGTACTTGAAGGATAAGAAGTCTGGTGCATCTACTTCATGTATCTATGTTATAGAAGTTAATTTAGCAACTTCTACTTCTTCTTGAGTATTTGTTCAAATGTGTAGGATACTCTTTTACGATAAAGAAAGGTTGTTTCTCTATCTATAAGAATGGCATGTTTATGTCATTGCTAACAATACTAATGGGTTATATCTAATTAAACAAGATAAGCTCATGCTTAACATAAAAAGCAAGAAACATAAATCAAATGATATAAACCCCATCTATCTATGACATTGTCGTTTGGGCCATGTAAACCAAAATCGCATTTGGAAGTCACATAAAGATGGGCTACTAACGTCTTTTAATTTTGAATCATTTGATGTATACGAGTCATGTTTGATGGGAGAAATGACAAGATCAACTTTTTCTAGAAAAGGTGAAAGAGCCAATGAACTATTGGGCCTAATACATACTAATGTGTGTGGATTATTGAGCACAAAAGTTAGGGGAGGTTATATCTACTTCATAACCTTTACTGATGATTTAAGTAGATATGAGTATATTTACTTTATGAAACATAACTCAAAATCCTTAGAAAATTTCAAAAAGGTTCAAAATGAAGTAGAGAACCAACTTGATAAGATAATAAAAGCATTATAATCAGATTGTGGTGGTGAATATTGGAGCCAAGAGTTTAGTGATCATTTGATGAGTTATGGGATTCTTTCACAACGGACTCCACCTGGAACACCTCAAATGAATGGTGTTTCAAAGAGGAGAAATCAAACTCTATTGAATATGATTTGATCTATGATGAGTCTTGTTGACCTACCAGTATCCTTTTGGGGACATGCTCTCGAAACCGCTGCTTTTACAGTAAACAAGACTCCGTCCAAGGTAGTCGATAAGACACCAGATGAGTTATGGAGAGAAAGAGTTCCTAGCCTATCTTATTTACACATTTGGGGCTGCGAGGCTTATGTAAAACGTTTATAGCCTAACAAGCTCGCTCCTAAAGCCGATAAATGTTTCTTTGTAGGTTATCCTAAAGAAACAAGGGGCTATTACTTCTACAACCATCATGAAAACAAAGTGTTTGTTGCTAAGGATGGTACCTTTTTGGAAAAGGATTTTATTTCCAAAAATGTAAGTGGGAGTAATGTATTTCTTAAAGAAGTTCGAGAAGCGCAACAAACGAATATGGTTCAACCCATGTCAGAAGCATAAGTACTTGTGTCATTGCCTGCGGTAGAAGTAGTGCATCCAATGCATGAACCTTCTCCCATGCATAATCTTGTGCTGGAGGAAGAGAATTCAATGGTTGAACCTTCTACTACTTCACTCGAATCTAATTCGAGAGAAAAATTCTCAAATAGTTGAGAAAGAAATTTCTCCTATTGTTGCCCCTCGTAGATCTAGTAAACCAAGAAATCCACCAAAGAGGTTTGTGGACTTCTAGTTAACTAAAAGTTCTGGAATAATGATTTTAGAACATGAGGAACTTACTAGCTACAAAGATGGCTTGGCGAGTCAAGAATCCAAAGATGGCTTGGCGAGTCAAGAATCCAAAAATGGCTTAGAGCCATGAAATCTGAAATGGAATCCATGTCTGGGAATCAAGTATGGGACTTGGTTGATTTTCCTGTTGGGGTTACACCTATTGGTTGTAAATGGATATTCAAATTGAAAATAGACAAGGATGGAAATATTGATGCTTTCAAAGCTAGATTGGTTGCGAAAGGGTTTAGGTAGATTTGTGGTATTGACTATGATGAAACCTTTTCACCAGTTGGGATGCTTAAATCCGTTCTGATAATCCTAGCGATTGTTGCCTTCTTTGATTATGAAATTTGGCAAATGGATGTCAAAATCGCTTTCTCAAATGGGTTCTTGAAAGAGGATGTGTATATGACACAACCTGAGGGTTTTATGGATCCTAAGAATCCTAGGAAGGTGTGCAAGCTTCAGAAGTTCATTTATGGACTGAAGCAAGCATCTCGGAGTTGGAATCTTATATTTGATGAGGCTATCAAACAGTTTGGTTTTCTCAAAAATGATAAAGAATCTCGTGTATACAAGAAGTTTAGTGGGAGTATCATTATATTCTTGGTTTTATATGTAGATGACATATTACTCATAGGAAAGGATATTTCCATGCTTGAGTTTATCGAAGAATGGCTAAACAATTATTTCTCTATGAAAGACCTTGTAGAGACTAAGTATATTTTGAGGATTAAGACCTATAGAGATAGATCTAAATGATTAATTAGACTTAGTCAAAGAACTTATAATGATAAGGTTCTTACTAGGTTCAATATGGAAAACTCGAAAAAAGGTTTCCTCCTCATGCAACATGGTTTATCGCTAAGAAAGACTCAATCCACAAACATTGATGAGATTAGGCAAATGAGTAATATACCTTATGCTTCAGCTATAGGGTCCATTATGTATGTAATGATTTGTACTTGACCAGATATCTCGTATGCTTTAAGTATGTGTAACATATTCCAATCAAATCCAGGCGACATGCACTAGAATGTAGCTAAGAACATCCTTAAGTACTTGAGAAGAACTAAGGATTATTTCTTATTTTATGGTGGTGAAAGTGAGTTGGTTGCTGAAGGTTACACAGGTGCGAGCTTCCAAACAGACAAATATGATTTCCAATATAAATTTGGGTTCATCTTTTGTCTAAATGGAGGGGTAGTGAGCTGGAAGAGATCAAAGCAAAGCACTATAGCTGATTCTACAACAGAGGTTTAGTACATTGCTGCAGCTGATGCAGCAAAGGAAACTGTTTGGATGAAGAAATTCATTTTTGAACTAGGAGTAGTACCTAGTATTGGAAATGATATTGTCTTGTATTGAGATAATAATAGTGTCATTGCTCAAAGTAAGGAACCAAGATCACACCAGAAGTCCAAACATGTACTTAGAAAGTTTCATATTATTCGTGAGATTGTGAAAATGAAGGATATGATGGTTTGCAAGATTCACACGGACGATAACATCGTCGATCCGTTAACTAAACCGTTGCCTCAACCCAAGCATGAAAGTCATACTAGGGATTTAGGACTTAAACATATTGGAGAGTGACTTTAGATGTGTACTATTTTATTGTAAAATTAGTCACAGATATAAAACACTTAGATATGTATGTTTATGTTTATCAATAAAGTGATTGTTCTTATTTAGCTGTGGTTTGGTGTTAAATAAAATGTCCAAAGTATTGTATAACATTCGATAGGTTTGTCAAATGCGTGATTTGATGAATGAAACCCTATTAAGTGAACCAAAGTTATAAATACTATTAGTCCCTGGTCTGAATCATTAATATGGACATAAATGATTCTTTCAAAGACTAGTATGTAAGTTGATTGACAGCGCAGTTTCATAGGCTATGGGGACATGGAGATGTCTAGTCATTTACATATATATGTATATGGATACATATTGGATGGACCTACTTGATATTCTTCAAAACTTTTCAAGAATTTCATTTGTTATATTTAATAAATTCCTTGACATGAGTGCAAAACTAGTCTCATTTAGTGATTAGTATGTCTTTGACATTCTCAAATATCATGTCATAAAAAGAGGTTATAAAGGAAATGTTCGAGTCTGCTAAAAGTTAAGTGGGAGTTTTGGTTGTAAAAGATTGAATAAGTCCTCCTAATTTTTAGGATAGATGTCTTAGACCTCTTGAAGAGTAAGAACTAAAAAATGCACAGCCATACTCAAATGGATTAATAGTTAATCATTTGTTTCGACAGTTTAGGCTCGAATTTCAAGAAATGATTTGAATAGTAGTATGGATAACATGGGATGTCATCATACTATCAAATTCGACATTAAGAGACTTAAGGAATTTGTGGTTACACGCTTGTTCTAGGACAAGTGGGAGATTAAAGCAAAATATCCTTTGATCAAGTGTAACGATTAAGTATAATATGGACAAATTTATGGAGATAACTATTATTGGTTATTTTGGGTAATCATAGTGTTTTGCTAGAAACCGACTATGATTTGTGAACTAATTTGATTAATGCACGGCTAATAATAAATCGGTTCTATAAGGTCACACATATAAGTATATGATTGGATTAAAGTGCAAAAGAGGTTAAGAAGCTAAATGGTCATGCTTATGTGAAGCATGGACTAATGGGTTTATTTGTAACATATGGATGTTACTTCTAAATAAACATATGTTAGGAGTACTCACTCCACTTAGACATATTCTCTAAAGTTCTTCCATCCTCTTTTTCTATCACCAAGAAAATCAATAAGGAAAAGGTTTTCTTATTCCGTACTAGCATACGTTGGGATTCAATCGTTGCTTGTGGACCAACACTAGAGGAGCAACATTTGGTGTTCTAAGGATCTTCATATGGAAGTGTGAAGTGCTTTGAACTTTGTGGAAATCACGCTTCAAGGGTATGGAATTCTAATCCTATAATTCGTACTGAAATGTGCATGACCTGTTATAGATGTAAGAAATTGTTTCTTGAAATTTCACTTTATGTATCTACATTCCTACAAAGTTCTTATAAATTCTAATAATTATAATGTTCTAATAAACCGTTACCAAATTGTTTAAATGTGTTGTATGATTGCTCTAAATATGTTATACTACTGTTCTAAAATGTTTTGATGTTCTAATAGGTATAAACAGTGTTCTTAAAAACACATTCAACTGTTCTTTAGGCGTTATTCTATTGTTCGGTTATTCTATTATTATACTTTTTGTGCTTATTTCTTTATATATACTTGCTAACCACGGATTTCCTACTTTGATTGACTACAAAGAGGAAATGTTCACACAAATATATTGTTCCCTCTAATTTCTGTATGGAAAAGAGAACAAATTCAATCAAGAATGAAAACTGAATTGAAAAGAGGATATGGCAAGGGAATAGTTCTTGAGAGGATGAGCAAAGGTGACAGCGAAGTAAAACTCTTAACATCATCTGCAACTGCAGATATACTGGTATGTTTTTCCTCTTCAATTGTTCTAATTTTTTCCTCTTCAATTATTCTAATTTTTTGGTCGAGTGTTCTAAATTCTTTTTATAGTGTTCTAAATATTTCATTTATTGTTCTAAATTATTATTGACATGTTCTATATTATTGTACAATTCTAAGTGGAGCAATAAATTAGACTATGTTAATTTATTGTGTTTATCTAATGCTATAAATCAAATTAGTGTTCGAGTGTTCTAAAGCTTTCAGTTATTGTTCTAAATTCTTATTTGATTGTTCTAAGTGTTTCCTTTATTATTATATATTATTATTCACGCTATGAAATATGCATATACTATTCTAAAATGTAGATTTACTATTCTATATTCCCATACTACTATATAATTTATAATGTTCTAATAAATTCTAATGAATTATAATGTTCTAAATATTTCATTTATTGTTCTAAATTAATATTGGCGTGTTCTATATATATATATATATATATATATATATATATATATATATATATATATATAATATTCTAATATTATACTTATTTTTCTAAACTATCATTATAATGTTCTATATTTTATTATTAATGTATTAAAGTTATAATTACATTTTTTCCTATTACACAAGCTTACTTAGACAATTTTGGTAAATTGGCTAAGACACTTGCATCTAATGCCAATGAGATGTACTCAATGCTTGACAAAGCAAATACTTTGTTTGATGAACCCTTTGTTCAAGAAGGAAGTACAAATCTCATTGACAACATATGGACCAAGTACACTTCAAAAAACAAACCTTGAGTCAAGAAGGAATCAAGAGTCTAATAATTCTTAGCCAAGACCAACATCTGCTTGATGAACCCAGTTTTATGACTGAACTTAATGATGGCATGGCAAAAGCAATGCCAAATTGTCAACCAAAGGAGAAAGCAAATAACATATTTGAACCTTTTGATTTTACTCCTCTAACTTTAATCTTTTCTCTAAATCTCCCCATTCAATGCTTCACCCCTCATCTCCTCACCCTCAAGTTGCTGCATCGTCTCCTCCTCAACAAGAAGTTATTACATCCTCTCCTCTTCAATAAGAAGTTGATGCATCCTCTCCTACTCAACAAGAAATTGTTGCATCCTCTTCTCTCCAACAAGAAGTTGTTGCATCCTCACCTCCTCAACAAGAACACCATGATGAGGATTAAGCATTGGAGGAACATTTGCATCAATTGTTTAAAAAATTACAAAGGATGGGTAATATTAAAATGATCATACGTTCTAAATATTTTTTTCTCTGTGTTTGGACTTTTAACCACATAATCTTGATATCAGGTTGGATGGAAAAGAACCTAAAGTTCAATGAGAGAAAAGATGCCCACAGAACCTTTCATTGTACTTAAGATCTCTATTTAAGATACAAAGTGAGACAGTTTCGAGGAGAGTTGATGCAATACAAAGAAAAGTCGCTCAGTATGCCTTTTCAAATGGGCATGTCACGTATGGTTCTAAACTTTACTCTTATTGTTCTAAAACTGACTTCAAGTTGTTCTAAAATTGTATTCAATTGATATTTGATTGTTCTAAATTGACTTCCACTATTCTAATTTGTTTATCAATTGTTCTGATTCGTTTATCAATTGTTCTAATCTTATAGTTTATTGTTCTAAACTTTATAACTACTATTTCAAATTAGTAGGAAGTTGTTCTAAGTATATCAAGTTGTTCTAAAAATGTAATTTTTATGTTCTAAGTATAGTTTACATTGTTTTAAACTTTGAGTTACACGGTTCTAAATTGACATTGAAGTGTTCTAAACTAAGTTCTTATTGTTCTAAAATTGACTTCAAGTTGTCCTAAAATTGTATTCAATTGATATTTGATTCTTCTAAATTGACTTCCACTGTTCTAATTCATTTATCCAATGTTCTAATTCGTTTATCAATTGTTCTAATCTTACAGTTGATTGTTCTAAACTTTATAACTATTGTTTTAAATTAGTATGAAGTTGTTCAAAGTATATCAAGTTGTTCTAAAAATGTAATTTTTATGTTCTAAGTATAGTCTTTAATCATATCATCGGGTTTGTAAGTATAGTTTGCATCCTTTTTTATAGCTTCAAAGTCATAGCTTTTAATCATATCATTGGGTCTGTAATGGGTTGGGTTTGTAACAGTTCGGACACATATCGGGTTTGGGTCTTTGAATATCGGGATCAAATCGATTTCTAGTTGATTTCAAGTCGGCTTATGGATCTCACTTTTTGAGTCATAATTAGGTCGAGTCTAAGTCGATTTCAAGTAGTTTATTGGGTCGGATCAGATTTTAACAACTTTAATTAAAATAACTATAAAAATAAATAATATAGAAAAAATTATCAAACATAATAATAATAATAATAATAATAATAACTTATAAATATACTAATAATAATGATAATAGTAATCAATTTAATAAAAGGAATAAAAATGATAATACCATTAATAATAATAATAATAATAAGTATTATAAATAACACGACTTTCAAACGTTGGAGTAGGGCGTCTGGGATTGAATGAATACTGACTAAAACCAAAGGAATCAAAAAGGGGTTTTTGGGAGTGTTTGAAACCCATTCCTTTTTTTTACAAACCAAACAGCTTTTAGTCGGGAATGGGTTTTAAACCCTATTCTATTCTATTTCAATTTCTCATACCAAATGGGTAAGTGCTAACTTAGTTCAAGGGCAACAACGCTCACGGTTATATGTGAGTACCCGCTCTAAAGGAAATTTTAGAAAGATCAATATCATTTAAGAGGGAATTAACTTGTCATTGAGAGGGTGCATTGGCTTATGAGTGTCTGCTTATTAGGGTATATAAGGGGACCTTTCATCCGTCATATGGAGGGCATTCATCATTTTAGTATTAAAGACATATTAACTCTAGGTTTTCACTTCCTTAGTTTTTGAACCAATTCCTCTCAAATTCATGCTCTTATTATTGCTTGGTATTCTCAAATTTGATTATAATGTTCTAAATTGCAAGAACTTCGTTGTTAAGTTAAGCTCTTAGTATTTTCTCTTTAACTCTGTCTTTGTCTTTCTCTTTTATTAGTATTTGAAATTGGTAATTGTTGGAATTATTCTAGAACTTTTGATTGATTTAGTTGTAGCAATTGTCATGAATCATTAGTAGTCTGATTCTAGTGTTTGGGTGAAACTAGGGCGCGAGCTAACTCGTGAACTATTCGGGATCAGATCGTCTAAAGCTCGGGCACCATTTAATTAGCGCACTTCAAAAATGTAATAAATGGAAATATTTAATTAGCCTTAATTATTTGATATAAAATTTGGTAATTTATAGAGAAAGTTCTGATTGTATGAAGGTGTTCTAAAATTTAGTTCTAATGTTCCAAATTTTTGTTCTTTTGCTCTAAAGTTTTGTTCTACTATTCTGAATATTATCTCTACAGTTCCAAATTTGAATTCTATTATTCTAACATTTAATTCAAATATATTCTAAAGTTTAGTTCTATTGTTTTGAATTTTAGTTCTATTGTTCTAAAGTTTAGATCAACTGGTATGAAGTTTAGCTCTAATGTTCCTAATTTTAGTTCTATTGTTTTAAAGTTTAATTCTATTATTCCAAATTTTATTTCCATTATTCTAAAGCTTTGTTCTACATTCTAAAGTTTATCTCTACTGTTCCAAATTTCTCGCTCTATTGTTCTAAAATTTACTTCAAAAGTATTATAAAGTTTAGTTCTATACTTCCAAATTTATGTTTTATTATTCTAAAGTTTAGTTCTACTTTTCTGAAGTTTAGCTCTATTGTTCCAAATTTTAGTTCTCTTGTTCTAAAGTTTAAATCGATTGTTCTTATGTTTAATTTTATTGTCCAAAATTTTAGTTCTATTGCTCTAAAGTTAGTTCTATTATTCTAAATTTAATTCTATTGTTATGAATTTTATCTCTACTGTTCCAAATTTTAGTTCTATTGTTCTAAAGTTTAATTCAAAAATATTCTAAAGTTTAGTCCTATTGTTTTAAACTTTTATTCTATTATTCTAAAGTTTAGTTCTACTATTCTAAAGTTTAGTTCTACTATTCTAAAGTTTTGCTCTAATGTTCCAAATTTTAGTTATGTTAATCTAAAATTTAATTCAATTGTTCTAAAATTTAATTCTATTGTTTCAAATTTTACTTTTATTGTTCTTAATTTTAGTTATATTGTTTTGAACTTTATCTCTACTGTTTCAAATTTTATTCTATTATTCTAAAATTTAATTCAAAAATATTCTAAACTTTAGTTCTATTGTTCTAAATTTTGTTCTATTGTTCTAAAGTTTAGTTCTACTGCTTTGAACTTTTGCTCTATTATTCCAAATTTTAGTTTTATTGTTCTGAAGTTTAATTCTATTATTCTGAAGTTTGATTTTATTGTTTAGAAGCTTAATTCTATTGTTCTAAAATCTGATTCTATTGTTTTGAAGTTTAATTCTATTGTTCTAAAGTTTAGTTTTACTATTCTGAATTTTATCGCTACTGTTCAAAATTTTAGTTCTTTTGTTCTAAAGTTTAATTCAAAAATATTCTAAATTTAGTTATATTGTTCTAAAGTTCTATCATTCTAAAGTTTAGATCTACTTTTCTAAAATTTGCTATATATATATATATATATATATATATATATATATATATATATATATATAAACCAATCTTTAAATAGAACCGAACTTAATTACTCGAACAAGTTTTTAGTGAATCTAAACCTAGCGATGAGCTTATATCGTGTCGAGCTAAGCTGCGAGCTTTTGTTGAGTCGAGTTCAAGCTCAAATTTTATAACTCAGTGAGTCACAAACCCAAGCTTAATGTGTCTTAGGCATGCCAAGCCACGAGCTTCTCGAGCTTGGGATCGACTCGGCTCGTATCCAGGTCTAGGTGAAACACTCAATAAACTTATAAATTTGTAATTCCATATGGATATTTAACTAAGGGAAACTAAGTTGTTAGACTTGTAAGTGTTTTATGGTTGGTTTTCATGCTTGATCTCCATGGAAACTTGTTTTTGAGCCCGTCGAATGAAGGATCAATCGATGAAATTGAAGGGGACTCCTTACTTTCTTCATTTGGCTAAAAGACCATGAGAATAGGAATTTCTAGTCAAGGTAATTGTTCTACTCATAATGTATCTTGATTTAATTGCTTAATTGTATTTATGACCATGAGAA
This sequence comes from Dysphania ambrosioides, assembly GCA_026401315.1. Lineage (NCBI taxonomy): Eukaryota > Viridiplantae > Streptophyta > Magnoliopsida > Caryophyllales > Amaranthaceae > Dysphania > Dysphania ambrosioides. The sequence goes on from CM048672.1 coordinate 3,004,193, forward strand.
GAGGTTGTAATTCCTGATTTTAGCTCTCCCTCCTAGCTTGAGAGAGTTAGTTGGGACCTAATATGACTCACCCTAATTGAACCCCTATTATTTATCTCCCTATTGTAAATCGTTGACCTAGCTTGTGAGTTAATTCAAGTGGTGAATCTTGTGCCCATGTCCTTTCTTTGTTTGTCTCTCTTGTTATAGTTTATTCACTAGGGTTAACTAAAAAATCACAAAATACTATGATCTTAGCTTAGCTTAGCTTACTTAGACATTGACTATTCGGTGATTGATAATCGCCTCTCTTGAGTTTGATCCTTACTTATCCTTACTAATAGTTAGTGAGATTGAGTTACGTTAATTTTTCGTAGCTTGACAATGGGCTATCACCCGCTCAATGCTACGTCAAGCACTTATCTTACATCTTGCCAAATCTTTGGCAACAAAGAAAATTCCAACTAGGCTTGAGTTTCTAACTGAAACTAATGAGAGACGCGTCCCTTGTCATCTCCTATACATGTTTGGTGCAGTATATTTTCTCACAAAAAACTATATATCAATTGCTCAAAAAGTAAAAGACAAAGAACAAAGGTAACAAAGTAATACGTAATATAAACATACTCTTGCCCATTCAATAACCCATAGTTGTTAAATTTCTTAGACAAAATAGAGTAATAAACAATACATTGTGTATGATTCTCTAATTATAAATAACAAAAAATATATAGCATAATAAACTTTTAAATTAAAATGATACACCAAATAAATATGTCTAATGATTTTCTTTTTAGAGCAACGCATAAAAAAACTATCAAAAACTAAAAATAGCAAACTTACTCAACTAAATTAACAATACATACAATGATACAGTAACTTTTTTCTTTGTAATGAAAGATTAACAAAATCTAGCTGCTAGCTATATATGGGCTTTTAGCACAAGGTCTCTACAAACTTTAAAACATGAAAAAATAAGAAAGATTATATGCCTTTATTTTATTTTAATGTCTTGCACAAGACTCTTCAGCTCCTTCGCTGCCTTGAGCGGATTCTACAAGATGTCTACAGCCTCAACAATGTTAGTCTAAAGAAGGCAAACATCTCTTAATAAGTGTGCTACTTTATCCCCTTCTAGATTGCTAATAGTTCTGCATGGAGTGGAGACGCGACCTAGACTCTTTAATTTCCCACACTCTATCTCTTTCAACTAATTGTATGTACCATCCAATGTCTGCCTCTATATACCATCTTTGACTCTTTTTCGTATTTTTTTCCAAGCACCATCAACTTCCTAGTTATTCAGCCTTCTGCCCTGGAGCTTGCCTATTATCCAAAATTTGATAGACGGAGGTACTTGAGTTAACCTAGCTTCACTTGACACATTGGGATCCAAGTTTGAGAGAGTATACCATTCCCTAAAGATGAAGAAGACTAAAAGCTAGATTTGAATTGATGTTTTTAAAACAAATATCATTCCTTTGGAGCCAAATACTCTAACAAAGAACGATAAAGGAGTCTGCTCTGCCCCTATCGAGATTATCATCCCTCATTCAAAATTAATCAATTGACACACTAGTTTTCCAATGGAGGCTCCATATTTGTAATCCCAATTCCAAGGAAAGATGTTCTCCAGATATGTTTGGATATATCACAATCTCTAAAAATATGTTCTAAGGATTCCCTTTGACCTTTGCAAAACGGACAACTCGAATCTAAATTCATACCTCTTTTAGAAAGCTCTTCTTTTACTGGTAAGACTCTACGAATAAGCTTTCAAGTAAACATATTTTGGGGGAAGTTTAATTTTTCATAACTTCCTCCAAAATCCTTGCCAATTAGAAAGAGAACGGGAATTGATAAAAAGAATAGGATTCTTGATCTCTCAGGAATCTACAGTAACTTATTTAAAGTAAGAATTAGGGACAATTTCCAAGCCACTAGTTATAAAGTTATTTTTGAAAAAGGAAGTAGCATGACTACGGTATTGGTAAACCTAGCCGGAAAGCCCCCTTAGTCTCTTGGTGACCCTCAGACACTACGATCCACAATACCAAACCCATTACACCAGTGGAGTCTTTTGAACTCACATTGTTCCATCCCTCAACAACACAAATGATAATCCAAGACTTTCTGAAAACCCTGAAAACAGCAAAAAGTGCGTTCCCATCCACCGTTACTTCATCCCTCAACCATGACCAAACCCCCATCAAAACCCTCATCAACTCATCATTCAGCTCCATCTCCTCCCCTTCTTCAACCAAACCTTCAACCCACAGCACTATCTCTTCCTTCCTATCATCTCTCTCCTCCCATCAACTCCACTCCTTCCTCTCAGACCCGTCTGTCAAAACCTATGATTGCTTGAGAATCTTCAACATTGTGCTTCATAATCAATCTGACCTTTCATTCAAGCCTGGTATTCATGCCCATTTCACTCTAATTTGCAGACTCATCAAGTTCAGGTTGTTCTCAGATGCTGAAGTTTTGTTGGAAAGATTCATTCTTGGTGCAAATTATAGGTACCCTTTTTATGATTTCATGAATGGCTGAAATTTATTGCAAAAATCCTGAATTTATTGCTTAAATGTGTGTTCTTGGCTATGTTACTCGGACTCGGCCAGATGTGTCGGACATGGCCATTAATTTTTTTGTCCAAAATGAAGTGTACAGGTGTCATAGCCATGTCCGAGTGTCGAGTGTCTGACACAATTGAAGAGTCCGAGTGACATAGGTTCTTGGTGCAAATTACAGGTACCCTTTTAGTGATTTACATATTGTGTTGAGAATTATTGCAAAAGTCCAAGAGTTTGTTGCTTAAACTTGCGTTCTTGATGCATTTTCAGGTACCCGTTTACTGATTTTACTAATTGGGTTGAGAACTATTGTAAAGAATCTAGAATTATTACCAAGTTGTTAAATATGTTGCTTAAAATGTACTCTGATCATCAAATGTATGATATGGCTGTTACTGTGTTTGAGTACATGGTAGAGAGAGAAATTGAGAGAGATGAGAGAACTTTATCTGTTCATTTGTATGCTTTGGTTAAGGCTGATAAGGTTGATTTGGCTTTCCAATTTTTTCGTCAAATGGTGATTTCGGGCATGGAGGTTTCTGTGTTTTCATTGACAATTGTCGTGAGTGGATTGTGTCGGATTGGGAAGTTGAAGATGGGGAGAGAATTGGTGGAAGAGATGGCTGGGAAGGGGGTTAAACCCAATGTTATAACAGTCAATACTTTAGTGGATGCATGCTTAAGAAGGTGGCATTTTGAGGAGTTGGAATTTTTGTTGTGTTTGATGGCACGAGAAGAAATTCAGTTCAATGATACGACATATAAGCTTTTGATTGAGGGGTATTCTGGTTCTAGTAAGGTTGGTGAAGCAAAAAAGTTGCTTTTGGAGATGCAAGACAAAGGTTTCCAGGTGGAGAAATATTTGTATTATATGGTCATAATAGGGTATTGTAGATTGGGAGATACAAGCAGTGGCTTTTCATTACTGAGGACAATGCAAGAGAGGGATGTTTCACCTTGTGATGATATTTATCAGTGTTTGATCCGTGGTATGTGCAAGGTTGGAGAGATGGGTCAGATAGAAGAGTTGGTTATTGAGTTGCTGAACAAGGGGGGTGAGATGAATTATGCTTTGCTTAGTGATGTAGTACATGGATATAAAAAGGCAGGGATGATGGATGAGCTTGATAAATTAAAGTGTATGATGAAAAGGAAATTCAATTGTGATTAAGAATCTTGTCTGGCCTCCACTAATTCTGAGCTCCTAGCTTAGTCAACATAATGATGGAGAAAAAATTCTGGTTATGTGACGAGCTGGAAATGAAGGCCACAGGGGAAGGATGGATGTAGATTATGCACTTATAGCATGATTAACATTGCAGAAGGTGTTAGAAGGATAGTCCTTCACTCTAGCTCTGAATTGAATATGATCTCATTAAGGATAAATAATCAGACTATCTGGAAATAGTCGGAATCCCTCTAGCAATGTTAATCCCAATGAGGTTTTGAAAGGAGAAGTCCCATGCTATTGTCAGAGTTGAACTTGGGCAGCTGCTTTTCAGGAGGGATACGCATTAATGGTGGCCAATGTGATTGCACATCCCTGTCAAGTTCCTCTGGGGCTGTACACCATTTATGTCCCTCACTAGTAAGTTTCAGCTGCCTGTTTATAGTTGCCTTCCATGTAGCTGTCGATAATGCTGTAACTATTCATTGCCTTCTTCTAATGAAGCCTGGCTGAAGTAATGAAACAATAAGCATAGCTCCCTTGTGCAATCTTGTGGACATTGTGCAAACTTTCATGTAGTTGGGGTCTTGTGCACAAAGAATACATTGGAATAACATACCAATATACCTTTGTATCAAAGGTTTGATGCTATGAGATATAGTCAATAAAAAAGGAAGCTGTTAGTTTCCGCCTCAATCATGACCTTTGCTGTAGTTATGGGAAAGACAACAACGAACCCACTTTAGCAGTCATCCTGGTCGCATGTTGTTTCTCATGCTATAGTTGTTTGCTTGTAACATGGCGAGGATTACAACAAAAACAAGAATTCATCGATTCCCCTGGTGATCGAGGTTGGAGTATTTATCAGAAGGAAGCTCCTTGATAGCTTGTGAGTCTTGACTTTGACTTAATGGCTTCAATTCTGTTCGTCACTTTAGAATCTGCATTGCTCCGGCCTCCGGGTACACAATTGGTATAGATTACCTCATTCTCGTGTTATTTATTTCCTCCATCTCTTGTTTACAGGTTTGTTAGAGAAGCTCAATTAAAAGTCTTGCACCATATGCAAGTTCAAATCATATGAGAGATTCTGTTTTAAGAACTTACGCCATACTCTATATTTTCATCTGCATCGATTTCATTGAGCAACAGAATTTTGATTCATTTTTTTTCTTCAAGTTCTGAAAGAATTAATTCATTACCAACAAGAGAGAAGATATTTATGGGTAATAAAAGCAAGCACATGAATTGCAGGAATGGTATTTTATTACACAAATACAACATTCTCGGAAAACTAATTATCTAATACAATTCTACACCTAAACTACAGTTATTAACAAAACAAACAATGTCAACAAAAAATATATTGTATACACACGGGACACAAAATAGTTATTCCTTAACACCACATATGTCAATATTTATCAACTTTGAGGGGTAAGTTTTGTTACAATAAGGGGTCACTTATATCGGGATACAATAAAATTATTGTATCCCGTATGTATACTTGTGCAATGTCAAACTACATGATCTACAGATGGGGCACATCTCTATATAACCCAAGTAGACGAAAAGGGTAAAAAAAAACTCTCATCTTAGGAACCAACGGGCATTCAATTAGGAAAAAAAACAAGGTTTCTAAAAGGGAAAAAACTATTTAAGTTGCAGGGCTAGACTGAAAAACAAAACTGTTGCATGAAGGCTCCAATGCTTCGGTAAAAATGGCGTCCGCCCCATTCCCGTGCTTTCCAAATGCTGGACTGCTAATTGATCGCTTTCTAATCCTACTACTGCCTGTAGGGATTTTTTTATCACTATTAGCAAACACAGGAGAATATGGACAGAATGTAACAGACAAAGGTTAACTGTTAGTCCTCAAGAACATGTCAAATTGTCAAGTGTTGGCGGGTACTTGTAGTTGTCCCCCTTATGATTCACCACAGCTGACAGATTTCCCATGGCAGGGAGTTTTTTTTTTTTCCTTTGTCACCGTCGTCGTCGTCCGACCAGTAGCCATATTCTTGGTGGTCTTGCATTGCTAGATCATCATATTCTTCATCTGATTTGGTGTATTCCTCGTCAACCGAACCTTCCATCTAAAAACAAAATATGTTTCAAGGTCTCATGCTCCATTGAGGAAAAGGTACGAATGCATTACAGTATAAATATCAAAAAGTTGTCCATTTTGGCAGAAGGTATTCACCATTTTCGGAACTTGGAATAGAGACATCAAAACAGCTGTATGAGATGATGAAGGTTTATGGTCTATACTAATGTCTCCAGAGGTTAATAACTACAAAAACTAATAGATAAGGAAAACAACATTCATTTGTTCTGAGAAACTTCACAAATATAAACTGAATTAAATAAATAAAACGAACAATTAGTACCTCTTGTTGAGTATGTTTGTCACCGTCGCTCAGGTCTTCATCGCTATCCACCTCAGGTGGATCACCAACCTCTTCATTGCTGCCAGATACTGAGAGCTCTTCCCTTAGCTGTAAAACTATCAAATCTCAACAAAGCTCGACGCAAGAAGAACATGCTTTGTATTATAACTTGGATACTAGTGTAGATTAGATCGGAAAAAAAAATGGTTTCGAGTAGGTCTTTGAACAAGCACAAAGAATTACCTCCTACGCAGGTCCATCAGACGTAAGGGGTCAACTACAGCTGGAAGAGTAATATTTACTGCCAGAATCAGTACCAGTCCACTCAGCCTTTGACTCATCAATGTTGTTGGCATGGCTCGTGCCCTCAGTATCATTGGGCCAAGCACTTCAACCAAAATGACCAAACTGAAGATATACTGGTGTTCTTTATGTTCCGACTAGGTTTTAGTTTGCAGACATTTTCACAAAAGGCCTACCTCGAGACTTGTTTTTGGATTTTAGATCCAGTCTTAGCGTATGTTCTCCTCCCGTTATGGTTGCATGGGTGTGATAGAGATTATATTTATAATAATATTTGTCAATCAAGATAGATTTTTGATACTGATCTATTGTATATTTATCTTTCCAAGTGTCCTAATTTGATTAGGTTTATAATTATAAACATTATATAAATAGATCAATAGTACGCACAGATTGAGAAGTTTTCCTAAAATCTAACATGGTATCACTGCGTAGGTTTTTCTAGCTTCCGCAATACTCCAAAAAAAAAATTCTTTGCTACACTCACACCGGCATACTTTTCCTTCTTGTGGCCTGTTGTTTCTCTTTCTTCTCTTTTGTTTGTTTTTTTGTTCTTTTTTGTTAGTTTCCACATCTTGACACTGCCATCATGACAAAGAATGTCACTCCACCCCGCATACTGAATTCCATCCAGCCCTAAATGTAAATAACATAAAAAATGCTATCCCTCTCATCCTCCGATCGAGAAAAGGTCAATTACTTGAATTGGGTAAAACTCTTTTAGTGCCATGCCTAGGGATGGATATGAGCTGAGCTAGCTCGTGAGCTACTCGAAATTGGATCACCTGAAACTCGGCTCGAGCTCGGAATTAGGTGAGCCCGAGCTTTACAAAAGCAAGCCCAAGCTCCAGCTCAAACAATTCAGGCTCGAGGGCTTGACGAGCCTAAACGAGTCGAGCTTAATTAAGGGCGTAGTTGAAACCAATTTTTTAATAGGAGAGCCGGGCTACAAGCTTCTCAAGTTCGGGCTCGACTCGGCTCATTTCCAGCCCTAGCCATGTCCATGCTTTTGATGTTCTTGACCACAAGACCGAAGGACATATCAGATGCTATGTGGAAACGCCTTGACTCGGTAGTCAAGAATTGGATCCATGGGATGATACCACAAGATTTGCTTCAAACGATCCTATGTAAGGGAGACTCGGCGCAGCAAATCTGAAACAAAATCAAGGATATGTTTCAAGATAATAAAAACACACATGTAGCATATCTTGAGAATTAGTTCAACTCTCTGCACTTATCCAATTTCTCGGACATATCGTCATATTGCAAGCAATTAAAGAATCTCAAAGATCAACTAGCCAATGCTGATAAGCCGGTGTTAGAGCAAAAATTGGTCATTTGACTAGTTTTTGGCCCTGTCAATACGGGCTTCGACACGATTGCTGCTATGATCCAACAAATTGATCCCCTCCTGTCCTTTGAAACGACAAGGTCTCGTCTCCTCCTTATAGAATCTCAATAAGCAAACAACTCTGCCTTGTCTGGGCAGTCTTTTCTCGCGCATCAAAGTGAGACCAGCACCCATCCACCTAGCCAGGAACAACCACCCTAACAATGCGGTGGTAGTGGTGGTTTTGGACGTGACACCAGCCGGGGGAACAACCAAGGCAGAGGGGGACATTCAGGGAAGGGGCGTGGTTCTCCTTTTGCCAAGTTGCCCTCAATGCAACAATAAAGCCCCCCTCAGCAAGTCAACCCAATACAGTGGGCCAACCCTCCTTATTGGGCCCAATAGTAGCCCCAACAATAGGTAGCACCCTCTTTTCCATACCCTCAGCACACACCACTTCAAACTCGACCCCAACCTTAGTAACAACTGGTTGCATACGTGTCCCAACATTTACAATAGTCACCGACTCCATATTAGGCCTATTAATCCCCCACCTATGGCTCGCCTATGACTCCCACCGAGTTGGGTAACTCATTTGCTACTATGGCTCTCCCACAAGAAAATTCTTGGTACATGGATTCAGGAGCAACATCTCACATGACCAATAATTCAGGTACTCTTATGCCCCTGTTTAATTTGAGCACTAACAATCATATTTTAGTTGGTAATGGCCATCGCATTACTGTTACTGGTTATGGTCACACTACGTTACCTCTTCCCAAATCTATTACCCTTCGAGATGTTCTGCTAGCACCACAAATAGTCAAAAACCTTATCTCTATTAAAAAATTCACTTTAGATAACTCTATATCTATAGAATTTGATCGTTTTGGCTTTTCTGTGAAGGACCTGCGTAAGGGGAAAGTAATATCGAGATGCAATAGCTTAGGGGACTTATATCTTGTGACCACCAGTAATCCATCCATGTGTCTTGCCTCTTCCCTCCCTGCTGCTATCTCACCTTCTTGGCATGATCGTTTGGGACATCCAGGAAGTTCTGCTTTAAGATATCTTAAGTCTAGGAATCTTATCACTTGTCATAAGGAGCATGACTCGGTTCTTTGTGTTTCATGTCAATAAGGAAAACATATTCGGTTACCATTTCATGATTCGATTAGTACTACTTCTACTGCGTTTGAAATAATACATGCTGATTTGTGGACCCCTCCCATTCGTGGTGCTAATGGTCATAGATAATATTTGGTGTTATTGGATGATTTCATGCATTTCGTATGGACTATTCCGTTAAAATTCAAATCTCAAGTGTTTCAATCTATTTTGAATTTTATAAAATAGGTTGCTACTCAATTTGAACGGCCTATAAAATCTTTTCACTTCAATCATGGTCAAGAGTTTGATGATGGACCGTTCAAATCATTTTGTGATACTAATGGTATAGTCTTTAGATTTTCTTGTCCACACACCTCCTCTCAAAATGGTAAGACCGAGCGTATGATTCGTTCTTTGAATAATGTCTCTCACACACTTCTTATTCATGCCTCAATCCCTCCTTCCTACTGGATTTATTCACTTGAAACGGCAACCTACCTTCTCAATTTCTTACCCACAAAAGCCCTTTCAAACAACACTCCTGCTCAAGCTTTGTTTCGGGTAACACCCTCTTATGACCATATTCGGGTTTTTGATTGTCTATGTTTTCCTAATTAATCTGCTAGATCCCCTAACAAGTTAGCTCCAAGGTCATCTCCATGCGTCTTTTTAGGGTATCCAGCTAACCACAAAGGCTACAGAAGCTTCACCAACAAGATTATTCTTTCTCGACATGTCACATTTGACGAGTCCTCCTTTGTTTTTCGCAACTTAACCCAAGTTCAGAATTTTGATTACAAGTTTCCTAGACAAATCATACCCAAATCCAATGTTATCTTCTCTATGGCAGCATCATTCATCTCAAGCCAAGCCTCACCTACATGCACCTTGCGGCCCAACCCACATTCTCGCAGCCTAACTATGGAGTGGACAGTCAGACCCACACTTCACCTCCCCTATTGTGGCTAGTCCATCATCTACAACTACATACACACCTCCACACATGCGTGGGCTCTAACCTACCTGGCCAACTCACCCACCTCCTATTTCCCCTCATATAACACGTAGTCAACATGGTATAGTCAAACCAAACCCCAAATATCACAAGCTAATATGACCATCTCCCCTCATATATCACCTCTTCCTAATACATATAAAAATGCTTTTTATGACCTTAATTAGAATATGGCGATGCAAGATGAATATGATGCTCTTATTAAAACTAGGACATGGGATTTGGTACATAGGCCTACGGGGGTAAACATTGTCAATTGCAAGTGGTTATTTTAACACAAATACAAGTCTAATGGTGACCTTGATAGGTACAAAGCACGTCTTGTTTGTGATGGTAGGTCGCAGGAAGTTGGTATGGATTGTGATGAAACCTTCAACCCAATAGTTAAATCGGCCACTATTTGCACTGTTCTAAGTTTAGCCATGACTAAAAGTTGGTTGATTCATCAACTTGATGCCAAAAATGCCTTTTTACATGGTAATTTGCAAGAAACTATTTACATGCACCAACCTCTAGGCTTTGTTGATCAAAGAATGCCATCCTATGTTTTTTGGCTTTGTAAGGCTCTATATGAGTTGAAACAAGCTCCTCGAGCTTGGTACCAACACTTTGAAAATTTCTTGGTCACAATGGGCTTTGTTATTGCAAAAAGTGACAATTTTCTATTTACTTTCCGACAGGGTGATGATATAGCGTATCTACTACTCTATGTTGATGACATTATTCTAGCTATCTCGTCTGATGGTTTACGTGCGAGGATAATTACTCAGTTGTATATTAAGTTTTCTATGTCTGATTTGGGTCCTCTGAGTTATTTTTTGGGGATTGCAGTGACTCGTACTTCATCCTATATGTTTCTCTCACAACAGAAGTATGCACAAGAGATTTTGGAGCGTGCAGGTATGGGCTCTTGTAGACTGTCGACGACTCTAGTTGACACTAAGTCTAAACTTGGTGCAGATTCAAGACCACCTTTCCGAGATCCTACTTTGTACCGCAGTTTAGCAGGTGCTCTTTAGTACCTCACCAGACCTAATATTGCCTATGCGGTGCAACATATGTGTCTTTTCATGCATGATCCCAGGAATTCTCATTATGATTCTTTAAAGCGCATTTTGCGCTACATTTAGGGTACCACTAATCATGGTTTACATCTATATCCATCTGCTCCTACTCGGCTAATTACTTATACTGACGCTGATTAGGGTGGTTGTCCTGACACCGGTCGCTCTACCTCGGGTTATTGTTGTTTTTTTGGAGACAACCTTGTTTCCTTTGTTATCTCAGAGTCAGCCTACCTTATCCAGTTTGAGTGTAGAAGCAGAATATTGAGTGTCGCTAACGTTGTCTCTGAGGCATGTTAGCTACGTAATCTACTACTTGAGTTACATTATCCTCTTCACCAGGAAACCATTGTTAATTGTGATAATGTTAGTACTATCTACCTATCTAGCAACCTAGTTCAACACCAATGGACCAAACATTTGGAGATGGACATTCATTTTGTTCAAGAAAAAGTTGTTTTGGGTCATGTTTAAGTTCTTCATGTTCCAACTAGGTTTCAGTTTGCAGACATTTTCACGAAATGCCTACCTTGAGACTTGTTTTTGGATACTATGACTACGGGAGTGTGATAGACATTATATTTATGATAATATTTTTCGATCAAGATAAATTTCAAATACTGATCTTATGTATATTTATCTTTTCAAGTGTCTTGATTAGGTTTATTATTGTAAACCACTAGTAGAAACCCTTCAATTGCTTCGTCTCAAATGATGCGGTTAAATATATTTCGAAGCACATAAATAAGGAGAACATACTTTTAACCACAAGTGTTGCGGTTATTTAAAATAACCGCAACATTTATTCCCGTCATGAAATGCCCTAGTAAAAAGGAATTCTAGGAAAATATCATGGTCGTAAGTGCTGCGGTTATTTAAATAACCGCAACATTTATTAATGGCCTAGAAAATGTTAATAAACTAATGAATAAGTGCTGCATTTTTTAAATAACCACAGCACTTATAACACAAATGTTGCGATTATTTATAACCGCATCACTTAAATAACTGCAGCATTTATTAATAGCCCGAAAAATGTTAATATATTAATGAATAAGTGTTGTGGTTATTTAAAAAACCGCAATGATTATTACAAATGATGCAGTTATTTAAATAGCCGCAGCACTTGTGGTTATAAGTGTTGCGGTTATTTAAATAACCGTAACACTTTTTCATTAATATAGTACCCCAAAATGCCCTTTTCCAGGCTGTTACAAAACACGAAAACTTTTCCCTAGACTCCCAACACTTCAGCGCACGAAAAAAAACCCTAAGTCTACCCTCTTCTTCTCTAACCCTAACCTTCGTCTTCTCAAGCCCTAACCTTCGTCTTCTCTAGCCCTAACTACCTAACTTTCTTCCTCATGCAATTTGAAACCTACTCCTTTCTCCCACTCGTTCCTCCATGGATATGACGTAGTGAAGCGTTTTGAAGCTTACTCATCTCTCCCATTTTGAAGACTTCTACATACTCTAAAGTTCAAAATCTAAAGGTTTGTACATGCCTTAAACCCTAGTATATATTTTTTTAATTTTTGTTTCTTAATTTGTTAATATATTAATGTAAAGATGAAAAACTTTTGTATGTTCAGATCTGCATGTTATATGTTGTGTTTATGAAGGAATAACCCTAGCAAATCGAATTTCATAGATTATATAGTGTTAGAGGCATTTTTTGGAGATAATAAGTGGATAAATCTCCATTTCGGGATTTGCGATATGTAGATCTCGAAAAAATACCCAGTTTAGACATATCATAAGCCTTATTCGGAGTCCCAAAGCCAATTTTATGGCTTCACAAAGATTTTTTTTCAATATTTCAAATAAGATGTCTCCGAGGCCAATAAAGGGAAACATAATTGTGTAGTACCTCTAAAAATAGGGGGTTTTAAAAAAAAATTACGCTGTTTGGACTACCGAGCTAAGAGATATATCTCTCTGAAGTTTCTGAAACCTCGAAATAGCACCCAAAATCTATGAAGAATAAATTGGTTGTTTGTTTTGAGTGTAAAATATTGTAGATCGCGATTTTGCATGCCAAAACGAGTAGTCATAATTGAATTTTGGATTAATATGCTTTACGGTTGATCATTTCTTAACTTTTCTTATCTTTTATGACATATTATTCAACACATTATACATGATATTCTTAATTTAGATCAAATTATGTTCTAAATTAAATGTATTGTGTTGTAATAGTATATAACAATTAAATTTGCAAATATAATAATTTTGAGAGATATTAATTATTAATAATATACTTTTATATGTAATTAACACATAAAATGACCTATTAAATTTTTTTTATGGAAACCATCAATTGCTGCGATTTTCTAATATAACCACAACATTTAATTTATTTGTGCTGTAGTTATATTAGAAAACCACAACACATATAAATTTCAAAATAAAAAAAATTAAAAAATTAATAAACCAATTAAATGATGTGGTTATTAGAAAAACCGCAGCAAATATATCTATTAATTGCTGCGTTTTTTTCAAAAAACCGCAACAAATAATGGTAAAAAAAATCAATTTTGTTTATTTTTTTAAAATATATGCTGCGGTTTTTTGGTAAAACAGCATCAATTAATAGATATATTTGCTGCGGTTTTTCTAATAACCGCAGCATTTGTTGTTTTCCATGTGCTTCGCTTATATGTGATTCGTATCAATAGCCGCAGCATTCAAAACTAAAAAACCGCAACAAATAGACATTTCTCTACTAGTGAACATTATATAAATAGATCAATGGTACGCACTCCAGATTAAGGAGTTTTCCCAAAATCTAACATGCCTTACCAATTTGCAACGGGCCATACATTAGCGTTTCCTATCTTAGAGTCAACACCACACCCCATCAATTAATAGATATATTTGCTGCGGTTTTTCTAATAACCGCAGCATTTGTTGTTTTTCCATGTGTTTCGCCTATATGTGATTCGTATCAATAACCGCGGCATTTAAAGCTAAAAAACCGCTACAAATAGACATTTCTCTATTAGTGAACATTATATAAATATATCAATGGTACACACTCCAGATTAAGGAGTTTTCCCAGAATCTAACATGCCTTACCAATTTACAACGGGCCATACATTGGCGTTTCCTATCTTAGAGTCAACACCACACCCCAAAATTGGATTTCCATTACTATCAATAGAATTAACTGGCCTAGCCTTTGCGACAGAATCATCATTGTTAAGAAGAGCCATTAGATGTCTTAATGACCCCTGCCATCGAAAAAGTGATAACATACCTTTGGAGCTCAGAGAATCTGCTACACATTGATTCCTGAATTCCTCAAAAACAGTAATAACTGTGTTAGTAGCAGGGTCATACAGTTGCTCTCCACCCTCACACCTTCGTAAATTGCTGAAAACGGTGCCATAGATTGCTGCTACACTTCTGTCTACTTTAGTATTGTTGATCTTTGGGACAAGATATTTGCATGTCTGCTTGATTACATAGGTACTCTTGTACCGTTCTAATGATTCTAATGTACTACCATGTCAAGGACAAACTAACCATGATTTTGCAATTGGACGCTATCTACTGCCTGATAATCACTCAAATCGTCCATTTAAATTACCATTTTACCCCTCACTTTCCACCAAACTACATTATTCACCTTTACTACATTTCCTTCCCATATTTCCTTCCTCCCCCATCGACCATCACCTTACCACCACAACCCACCATCACCACCTCTTCTCAAGCCATCAACGTCCAATTCCCATGTAAACTTTTTTTTATTATTTAGGTTGGAAAGCATGTCCTCCTCATTAGACGACCAGCCCTGGAGTTTGACATCTAATGAAGATGGTCAGCCCTAGGGTCTGTTGTTTAATGAGGACGGCTTAAAAATATAAATTTTTAGTTTTTGTAAATTTATTCTTAATAATTGATATTCATAAATAATAATAATATTATTATTAATAATAATAAATATTTTCATGATTTAGTTAGTTATTTAATTATTTTTTTTGGTATCAACATTAAAAATTTTCTTAGTAATTATAAGTTATAGTTAATATTGGTATTGTTATAATTATAGTATTAACATTATAAAATAGTTATAATTAAGACATAAGTTATATATGTATCATAGTAGTATTAATATGTCATAGTTACTAAATAATTAATTAGTAATTATTCATTATTTAGAATTAATGTATTTATAATTTTTTTGATTGATAGATTCCTTTAGAAGATTTCGGTTGCGATAGTATTAACTACTACCCTTATTTTGTCACTTTGGAATTATTTCAAACCAAGGAAGATGCAGCTAACTACGCTAAAACAAGCCCTTAGACACGATTTAAATTGGTCAACTCATTGTATAAACACGGGGTACTTTATCTGAGATGTGATGTAAAAATAGAAACTTAGAGGAAGTTGAACGGTCAAACACGAAAACCTAGGCATGTGGTTGTAAATTCCTCATGAAGGTGGTTTGTTTTGAAGAGAAGTGGTCCATTGTTTTGTGTCCCAAAAACAACAGCGTGCGTAATTATGAGCATGTGCAATACGCAAAGTGCAATCGACAGATGAGTGTTCTCATCCCTAAAGCAAAAAAAATAGTACATGACTTATCTACCGCTCAAGCAAAGCCAAAGTTTATTTTGTGAAGTTGCAGTTTTGAAATGATATGTGAAGTTGCAGTTTTGAAATGATAATTCAAATATAAGGCATATCTACAACTTCAAAGACAAGATGATCGAGATGGGATGATGCTCAAGGAAGATATTTTATGAGTTGGTTTCATTAATATGCTAAGGCGAGTGATAACATATATTGGGTATGGTCCAAACCCGATACTAATGTTGTCACCCAGGCTTCTATGGCTCATCTTGGTTCAATGAACTTGTTAGGTATCCAAGGGTCATAGGCATGGATTATACTTATAAGACAAACACGTACAAGTTGCCATTGTTTGAGACCAATAGGGTCACTTTGTGAACAAGAATTTCCTAATCACGTTTGCATATTTGGTGGATGAGATCATTATGTAGCTATTTGTGAGTTTTGATTAAGTTGAAGTTACTATATGGTAATGATCTTCACCAAAAACAATTGTCACTAATCAGGTACTTAGGCTTATGGAAACTATTCGAGAAATGTTCCCCAACTCTGCATATTTACTTTGTACTTGACACATCAACATGGATGTTGAGCACAAGGCATCAAAAAATTTCAAAGATAAAAGAATGGGTGAAAGGCTTAAGCACGCAAATTTAAGCTAGGATTCAGAGAGAATATGAACATGCTTTGGCAATCATGAAAGAATATTGGAGGCATCCTTATCTTCTGTGATGAAATATTTGGATGACACTTTGACTTATTCATAGTGAAAAAATTATAAAGGCAAGTACAAATTAGAAGCTTTATTTTGGCAATATAATGAACTGCCAAGTGGAGAGTGCACTGCGATGCTAAAGAGTTGGTTGTCTTATTTAAATTGTTCTTTTGACACCATTTGGTATAAGATAAGCAACGACTAATGATGCAGAAGTGGAAGAGATTCGATTTACATTAGAGGCATCGAGACGCAATCATGGTCAGTTGCACAATTAACAAAAAATCGTCCCCACGAACTGTCCCTTCAACCTTGAAGAAGCACGTAAGGCGCATGTGACGCACAAACTGAAATTTTGACTTCATCCTCAAGTAACTCCTGCAGCATGTGGCAAAACCAATTGAATCCTCCTCCATGTTGTCGTCCTCGTCGGCGGGTGAAGGTGGAAGACGACAACTAGTACCAGGTGAAGGTGCAGAATGACGAATAGTCATAGGTGAAGGTGCACGACGACGATCAATCACTGGTGAAGAATGAGATGAACCAACGGTCGTCCAGGGAGGAGGAGTGCATTGTGCCTCCCTCTGTACCACCTAACAGAGGCATATGCCCCATAAACCTGAGTATATCGCTGGCCAAAATGATCGTCGGTTGTCATAAACTCAGGAATATTAATACCCTTCTATTCATTTCACAAATTAAGACCTTCAACGTATTACTAATTGGTGTTTTGTATCTCGTAATATGTGTTAGTAATTACCTATTTAAAACTTAGTATTTTGTATTCATTATTAACACTTTCAAAAACTTTAATTTGGTATTAATATTACTTATTACCTATTAATATTATTCATTATTAACACTAATTACAATTATACATTTAATATTATTTTAATTTTAACTAATATTACTATTATTATTATTTATTACTAATAATCAATTACTAAACCTAATATTCAATTCACTTATGTGCATGTTTGTCACACTAATTAAGCTTCATCTACAAAATCTAATTATAAACATAATTAGCATAACCTAATATTCAATTCACTAATGCGCATATTGATTAACACTAATTATGCTTCCTCTACAAAATCTAATTATAAATATAATTAGCATAACCAAATATTCAATTCACTAATGCACATATTTGTTAACACTAATTACATTTCATCAACAAAATATAGTTATAAAAATAATTAGCATAACAAAATCTAATTATATATAATTAGTATAACCTAATGATAATTATGGGTCT
Source organism: Dysphania ambrosioides (assembly GCA_026401315.1). Taxonomy (NCBI): domain Eukaryota; kingdom Viridiplantae; phylum Streptophyta; class Magnoliopsida; order Caryophyllales; family Amaranthaceae; genus Dysphania; species Dysphania ambrosioides. The sequence goes on from CM048672.1 coordinate 3,021,688, forward strand.
TTAACTATAAATAATTACACAAACATAAACATAATTAAGTATAAACATTTAATTAAAAAAATAAAAACCTAGGGGCAATCGTCTTCATCAGACAAACGACCACCTTTTTCGGCCAAAAAAATTATCGGATTTTTTGCTGCAGCGATTTGGTGTGAATGAAGAGAGAGAAACGAGAAAGTGAGAGAGTGAAGATAGAAAAATGGACAAAGAGAGTGATGGAGTGGGGTTTAGTGTGAAGATAAGGGTAAAATAGTAAATTATAGATGCATTTTGAGGGATCTTATAATGATGAATAATAAGTCCCTTTCACAAGCTAAATGATTGGTCAACTATGGGTTTTTTATATTGATTTTGTTATGTATACTTTACAATTTAGCACCTATATTTATATTATAATTAGGCTAACTTTAGATAACAAAACCCTAACTGTTTTCCTTGATTTCAAGTCAGATTTATGAACACTTCTATCTAGTTTCCTACACTCGTCCTCAAGTTGGGTTGTGGGATTTTCGATACCCAACTTGCACAACACATCTTCAAACACACAAACTCCAACGACTTTAGTCAAAATGTCGGTCGTTTGATCACTCGAACGTACAAATGGAAGATTGATCACTTTAGCCTCTAAAGTGTCCTTTATAAAGTGCCTGTTAATTTCAACGCGCTTTGTTTGGTCATGTTGTACTGGGTTTTCTAATATCCTGATTGTTGTTTTATGTTACCTCAATTGTTTGCCATGGGTCTTAATTTACGAGTTCTCTTCGGTCTTTGTCAAGGTTGTCCTCTAGTCCGGCAAGAAATTGGTATAATTTGGTTCGTTGGGTAAGTCGGTTGAATGTTGTTATATCCTTTGGTTTTTCATTGGATTGGGCATTTTTCTATCGATCTCGTTACTAATTTTGACAAACTTACCAGGCCATAGTATGTTTCTATTGAATTGTGGCCTTGCTTGATGGTGTTAGTTTTGACGGTTAAATCGAAAATTTTCTATCAGTATTTTCCGCTACTAAACATTGCCTTTATACCTTATCACAATTCTTTTGCCGTTGGGAAATCCAGGAATTGGTTTACAAATTTTACCTCAATATTCTCGATAATCCAAGTTATGACAGGATTCACGTTGAGCCCACTATGTGTATTCTTGGGCATCCTTAGAAGGGGGTTGGCGATGATGTGATTGAGCCAACCCCTTCTATCGATAGCGAGTGTACGATAGTGGGGATCACTTTGTGTATTTTCTGCTATTCATTTTCTCGGATACGATTATAAAGGCATTGGGATGATTATAGCTTGATTTGTTGGTGTTTAATTGATGTAATATTTGCAACAATTGAGTCATGGTTACTGGTGGTTAGCTCATGATGTTAGGTAAGGTGTTGATAGGTGATGAAGCCTTAAATTCTTCGGGGTTTGGATTTGGCCAAAAGGATTGGCTTTGATACCAAGCTAAAAGATAGCCCAACTTTGGTTTTTTTTTGTATTGATTTTGTTATGTTTACTTTACAATTGAGCACCTATATGTATATTACATCTAGGCCAACTTTAGATAATAAATCGCTGACACTTTAATCTAGTTTCTTATATCTCAAACCCAAAAGATACAAAAGAAAGATGCATGGAGATGTGAAACAAATTTTAGAACTTTCAAACGCGATTTTTTGAAAGGAAAAATAAAAAATGGAGCATACTTTCAGTGGAAAAATTTGGTGAATTGGGAACCTTAAGCCTAGCTTTAGAGTTGCAGTAAAAGATATTATGGAATATCAAATACGGAGCAACAGTCTTGGAGACTCAACACCACGTTATTTTGACAAGAAGTGTAAGCTACAACTATGAAATTGAAAGCACATTCCAAAATATAAAATGGGTGAGTGAAGAGAATATATATACTTGTTGTATATATACACCTGAGTTTTGAGACTAAAAACATTCTAACCTGCACGTAATCTTCTCATGCACCGGATACAAACAAGTGTGTGAGTACTCATCTCCAAGGATACATTTACTTGTCTGCTGGCTACAACAAAATTTGACCGACCTCCTTTCACCTTAACATGAACTCAATTTGTGTACAATCAACATTACACTTTATATACTTCCAGTGTTTTTTTTTTACAACAAAAGTTAATGTCTGAACCCTAGGCTGGAGCACCTTCATCACACTTAAACTGAGAATCTCTTCAGACTCGGTAATTGTTGGAAACTGAAAAATGAAACTACCTAGAAATCACTGTACCCGTCTGCTTTACTGGTGGACGAGTACCACTCCAGAACTTGCGCTGATCTTCTAGATCCTACTTTTATACACAACACGGCCTATAGACCAGGCCTTCCCCAACCTTATTCTGAAGAAGTTTCTAACTTCCGCGATGGGACATGTACTATCTTCCAAGATGGCTTAGCCAGAATAATCATGAACAACGTGGCCTCCAAAAGGCATTCCATGCGGTATGAACTGATGCTGCAGTTGATGTTGAGTAGTGTCTGAACCATGCCTTAGACCTAATGTAAGTGACACAGCACCAATCCCTCCTAGTTCAAGTCCCTGCCTTTGGTAAGGCAAAAATCTGATGAACGAACTATCGATGTTGGTGGGGACTTGATGACTCTCAATCCTTGAACACTTTTGAAACAGCTGTTCTGTGTTAATTGTTTCACCTCTTGATTGCTCCAGGGAACTTGATGATCCCAAGCATTCCAACTGCTTATCACATACCGGATTCAAAGGTGGTAGTTTGCAGCCTGATTGATTGCCGGCTGTCTGTCTATTTTTCTCAATGATAGACATTACGCTGTTGTTTGAATTTTGATCAGAGCGTGAAGAAGCTTTGGTTTCAAGAGTGTGTATTTCTTCCACCATTGGCTTCCACAGCCGTACTCGGGCATTAATGAACCAATTTGACACCTGCATCCGATTTTGCATCATCAAAAATGAACTAACAATGCAAGCCATGCAATAAAGAAACCATAAGATTTCTAAACACTTAAACTCGTAGAAAATTATCAGTACTCTCAGTAATTTTAGATTGTATGATTTCTTCAAGAAAATCTTTTTTTTTTAAAATTATCCATTTTATGTCTTCAACTTACATAGCAGTAATTTTCTCAGCAAGTCTACAATCTTCAGAGCAAAATGTGGATATAATAAATTAATATCCTGCCACATTATTACCTTAACCTTAATATGAAGCACTTAGTTGTGTGGATTTTCACATGGCTGAAGAGGTTTGCCGTGATAACACCAAAAAACGAGCTAAGAAAATTTGGAAAATCAATTACAAATTCACATGAAGTTTGTATAATAAGGAATACAAGTGTTTCTGTTATTTGGGCCTCTCATGAGTATGTCTAAGTAGCAAGATTTTTCTAAAGCTTTCCGTGGGGGGGGAGGGGATTTGTTTCCTAGGCATACACCCAAAATCATAATTTTTCATCCTCATACTAGAATACCAAACAAGCCTTCATCTGATAGCCGTATGGGATGGTCAAGTATCCTTAACAACCATGAGTAGAACATCAAAATGAGGCAAAATAGGACAATCAAAAGGGCATAAACAAAAAAAAAAAAAAAAAAACTAGTTTCTAAATGAGGTAGTAGTTACACATATCTTACTCAAACCCTTCCACGTTGATATCAGCAAAAGTTTATTTTGGACCAAGCACATGCACATACCAAGGGCGAGTAACATAGAGTAACACTGCTATAACAATGCTCAACTAGTAAACAGTTAGTAAAGGTGATTCCCTCACCTGGTTTCGAGTCAAGCCTGTTTGGGTAGCAAGCATTTGTTTGTCATTGTCAGTTGGATACCTGCAAACATGTTGAGGTCCCATCAGTACAGAAACATCTTAACTGCTAGTAATAAAAGAGGACAAAAGATGAGGCCTAAACTCACGGGTGAAGAAAATGGTCAAAGAGCCATGTTCTAAGAACAGAAACTGCACGCTCTGGAAGGCCTCTTTGTGGCCTCCAGACATTGCTTTGGTAACCCACATGATCTGTTCGACCTATAGCTCCGGATCTGGCCTTTGCAAAATTCTGGTCATACCTCAAACTACTATTACTATCACCTTTACGAAATCTGGGAGGATATGAAAATTCCTCGCCCAAAGCTCTCTTTATGTGCTTGAGTTGGTCTGCAATCGCATTCTTGAGACACCTGAAATTCCTTGAGATAGTCTTAATTGAGCGTGAAATATAGGGAGTTGCATTGCTAAGCCCTGGTACAGAATCAAATGCTGAGATCACCATCTGCATTTGTTGATGATATTGCTTGTGTCGTTTGCAAACCTTTGGAAGTTGCAAGAACAAGGGATCATTCAGTTATCTAAAATTCTAAAACCAAAATCTTAAGTCGTATAGGCCAAGAGAACATTAATACGATATTAACCCTAATTGAAGAAGAAAAATCCACACTGAAAAACACAGATCGATCTGTTGACGTCACATGTTTGATATGACTATTTGATAATATGCCACTAACAAAGCTGTAAATCTTGTATCCAAGATATCTAAAGCAGGAAAAGAGGATCATCAGTCATCACTTTGGCAAGAGTTTTCATGTGAAAATATATAAAAAATAAATAAATAAAAATTTAGATACCCCACTATAAAGAATCAAGAATGTAATACAGATTCAATTTAGCTTACTATAAAACATGTTACAGTACAAAAAGGTTTATGCTCCATTGGCAGGCTAAACATTTCTAAAGTGATTAATACTGTTAAATAGATCCATCATCAACCAAATTTAGTGGACTAGAAAGATATTGAAATTATCTTACATACAAACTAATTAAGCGAAAAGATTAATGTCCCTGAGATGAGTTCAATAGAAAGTTATTAAGCATCGGGACAGCAAACCCCACAAGTATTTAAGTCAATAGCCAATACATCATATGTGAATACTTTACCTCTAGAACTCTTCAAAGTTCAAAGCATGCAGTACAAACACTATTAGATAAACCTTTTAATTATAGGCATAGGTAGGCTTCTCAGCTCAATATTAATCATCATGGATCATACATCAAGATCTAACAAATCTACTTGAGAGAGAAATTGAGTCTATGATGTAATCTAATTGACATAAGGCAACAATCTATATTGGAATATCCACTGTCTTCATGAACCCAAGTCTAAAGAAAAGAATACGAGGAAAGATTTACAACTAACTGTCAGGCTCTGAAAGTTACTAAAGAGAAAAACTCACTAAGTCTTAAACCTACTTGACTCTAGCCCATGAAGTTTTCAGAGAATCCATCCAGGGAAATAGAAGCAATAAAGAAGAAATAATATCCCACAAATGCCAGCCTATTTTTCTTGGCAATTTACTTCATATGCACCGATCAAGATAACCCAATTTCATTAACAAAGAAGCTCTGTACATACCAAAATGCGAATAACAACATTATGTAACTTAAAAACATTCCTAACTGCAATCTAGTCTTGTTTCCCCTTCAACATCCCCAACCAAACAATACTACAACAAAATCAATCAAAAACCCAATTTTCATCCATTAATCCATATCAATCAAGCATAAACAAGCCAAACAATTATGAAAAAGACTCATACTAAGTTGCCAGTAGACTACAAAATCGAATTGAAGTTCTCTAGATTCCTAGGAATAATTCGGTTAAATCCTAGAGACGAAATAATTCACAATACCATGAATTTCATTGAATTCCACTACTAGCTTAACCTGAAAAGTTCACAGTCTCCACTGTTACTAGCTCAAGTACTTCACATTTCTATCTATACACTTGCAAGTATTTTTTAAAGTACTTGTGGAAATTCTCCTATAAATACTCTTAAAGCCTATCAATCCTCAAATAGTTGGTTTGTTAAAAAACTCAACACATAAGGAAATATTAAAATAATGCTAGACAGCAGGAAATCACAGTACATAAGCTACACCGGGCTTGTTTGGTAAATGGCTTATTACTTGGCTTTTGCCTTGTTGGTGAGATCAAACAGCTAAAAAACACATTTAGTTGGAGGTTTTTTGGTTAGCTTTTAAGCGAAAATGAAAAAGCTAGTAGCACTAGCTTTTTGGTGACGGCACTTGGCTTTGACATTATTAAAGGATTTTTCCCCTAGTCACAAGTAGTAATATAAATAACTAATTAATATTTAAATATATAACTAATCATTGTTAGTTATATAAAAATAATAATTTAGTTACAAAATTAATACTTTGTTACTGATATCAGTAACTAATTAGAGTAATAACTAATGGTCAATACTCTATGATTAGTAGTTAATAATTACTCCATAATTATTTATAGTTTGATATTTTAATCATAATTTATTATAAGTAAATAAGCATAAGATATAAACAATATTTCCCTCAAAAAAATATTTGTCCTTAGAGGTCTTTTTTGCATAGTTATAGACAAGAACCTACCACCAAATTTACCAAACACCCTTAAAAATATCAAAAAACACAAAAATGAGTCAATCCGTGAAACAAGCCAACAGAAACAACCAAAAACTAACCGTTACCGGCCGATAGCCATTCAAGGAAACTACGTTACCAAATGAAGACCTATGACAAGCAACACAAGCAATCAATGAAGTTTTAATCTCCAAAATGTGGTAGTAACATGAAATTTTATACTACTCTGTACAAATTGTAATCTAGCACTAGCTAAATAAGAGGTTAATGTGATCTCAAAGTAAACTTCTGTGAGAAGCATAGCTAAGTAATAATCATAATCCACTTTAGGAACCTGATTCTCTCATTTTAAATTTGTAAGGAACCAATAAGTAATCACAAATCATACTAACACAGTGTGAGTAGATTAACATGCTAAAAGAATGAATACAACGAATAATACTTTTTCATCAATCAGTACCTAGCCTCCATTACAACAATTTAGGACGCATTTTAAAAGCTGTACCAATTTGAAAGAGGCAATTAAAAATGAGAACAGTAGCACAATTTTTCCATTACATACTTCTCCTATGCTTAACGTTACTAGAAAAAACATAAAATATCACTTAGAATGTGTCCGATTCTTTTATCCACAGCATGATAACAAACATAGCTCCACTTACAAAACAACTTGAGGCTAAAAAATAAAGCGAACTCGTAACAAAAGCACAAAAGAAAAAGTAAAATAGGAATCAATGAGAAGAATTAGAAGCAAGCCACCAAATATTTTGTGAAGTTCACACAGCTAAAATCTTACGTACTTCTGCTGTTAATTATTATCCCTTTCAATGACATGAGCAACAACAGATGAGATGGTATCTCAATTTTTTTATATCCCAACCCTAACAAAAATAATAATACTCAGGGTGTGATCATCTGAATCTATAACTAATGTTTAACGAAAACATTTTACGAAGCAAAGCTTTAATGAAACCGCAATAAACTCACCACAATATTATACTCTAGCCAGTATATTAATTCAAACATATGGGAGTGGCATCACTAGAAGGAAATAACTGCATTCTATAAACAGAAACTCAACAACTAGCAAAAGAGATCTATCATGTGAAGTATGAATTATTGTATAAATAACTTGGAGCTAAGATAGAGCAAAAAATCTTTGGACAACGAAATTCTTTCCTCCCTTTAGTTTATGACATTACGATTTCCTTACAAGGGACAAATAAAAGTTGTTTATAAAGAAAAAATTTGTTTTTCCAAACGGAAGAATAATTTAATTTATTAATAGGAAAAAGGAATTGAATTAATTTGCTTAGGAAGTACTCCCTCTATCCCTAATTGTTTATCTCATTTGACTTTTTGCAATCTCCGACACACGACTTTAAACGTTTTTATCTCTAAATCCGTAAGACAAAAATTAAGAAAAATTGATATTCTAAAAATTTAAATTGAGATGTATCCACCAATATCTCACTTAAATATATTATTCCTTATAACATGATGAAAATTTGTTGTCAAACTTTTTGAATTTTGACTTTATAAATAGAAATGGAGTAAAAATTAAGGGACGGAAGGAGTAGAAAACTATTCTGGTTTCAGAAAATTTGAATCCATTCTAATCCAACCTCAAGCAAGTTATAATACCACAACCACTTAGATATCACGAGGCATAAAGTTATTCTATTAGAGCGGGAATTCTAATTCTTAGGCATAAGATATGTAATAGGATGAGAAAACTTTGAAAGGAATTAATCAGCGAAAACATCTTATATGCATCTACCTGGATTTTCTCTTTTTTTTCTAAAACCGAAATCAACCATCACAACTAACTTTACAAGTGGAAGTCAAGCTAATAATCAATGCAAAATGAAGACAAAACTGGTAGGGAAGTAACACAACAGCCTCAGCGAAGCTAATAATTGAATTGTCACAAGATTAACAGCCAGCCATTTAAAGGATTTATTCATTATTATCCATTGGTTTAAGAGATTTTACTTTTCTTTTGTTCTCTATGGTATTCTTTTCTTTTCCCTCTAGATGCACAACAAAAGCTGTATCACATCATCAATTTCCTCTAACCAGTTCAATCCAACACTCACTATACAACCAAATTGAATAAGCTCATCCACCATCAAAATTTACATTTTTTATTTCAAAACAGCAGGTTAGATCCAAATTTGTTGATGGCTAACTTTTATCACCACTAACATATCAAAATCTAAGATTCAAATTTACAACTAGCATTATTTTGTAAGACTCTAATTTTAATTAATATAATCTGTAGTACATAACATAACATAACATAACATAACATAGCATAACATATACCAATAGTCAAAGGTAACAAGGTTAAACCACAAAGCTAAATCATGCAGACTATATTTTGAGATCATTAACAAGTTTGAAAAGCTTAATTAAAATCATTTGCTAAGGAAAGTGACAAGAACATGAATTCAAATAAAGCTTATCACATATGTACACAGTACACCAGCAACGCATACATGGAAATAATGGTAAACCTCTTGGAAAAACAAAGTTAGCCAAGGCAAAAGGGAACAAACCTCTTCTTGCATGTGAAGAAGTTTGGCTTTCTTTTCATGGCAGTCCGGCCTGTAAGACTCGCAAGAACTTCTGCCGCTCAAATCACTTACTTCATCAACTCTCGAGCCAGTAGCAGTCGAACAATTATCAATGTTATGACTCCTCGAAATCGCTAAAATCTGATCATTCTCCTCCTCATCACCCCCTTTCAACAAACCAGTAGCACCAAAGAACTCGTCCAAGATCTGCTGAGCGGGGTTTAAGAACTTAGAGCTCTTCAAAATAGCAGTATAGCCAGTAAAAGGCCCCAAGGGGCCGACATTGCGATGTGCATGAATAGAGCTGCTGCTTCCTGCAATAACATCTTGCACAACCTGACTACTCCCACACTGATCTAGCTTACTACCGCTGCTCATTGACTGCTTCACAGCAGACGATGTGATTGCGGACTCGAACGGCTTCAACTCCGGGGGATCATTATTCAAGTGCTGATACTCACATAGTTGATTCGACGACAACGACAGCGACAGTCCACGGCCGTGCGGATGAGAACCCACATTGTCAGTCTGATGACTGACAAGATTAGCTGGAAGTAAAGGGAGCTCACCCCCACTCCCATTATCATTCCTCCAGTTTTGTACATTACTTCTGTAACCATCAATTTCAGGCGTCTGACTACTGTGATGAACCAAGTAATGCGGAACAACCGAACCTAAGTGCTGCCCAACGTCCACCCAACCTTCACAACCCTGCAGCAGCAGCTGCTGCTGCTGTTGGGGGTTACAAGAATCCGAACTCGAAGGAGCCACAAAGCGAGTTGGGTGGATGTTAGGGAACGGTGTCGTAGTCGACTGCGACACCGTGAAACTCAGCATCTCAGGTGGCGGAGGACAAATTAAAGAGGTGTTGTTACTATGATGGTGGTGAAGGTTGCCGGACTGTTGTAACTCCTCAAAATGCTGAACTCTCAGCTTATCACGGCGCCGTTGTTGTGCCACGTGTAACTCCGGCATAAAATTACTGCTGTTTATCTCCATTACTCCAATCACTAGTAGTTTGAAATGGATCAACCAATAAATTTTATACCTTCAGAATTTTGCAACAACAATTCAGAGTGATAAAAATATGCACAAATAATTACAATAAAAATAATATGAAAAAAATACATGGAGAGAGATAAACCTGAGGAAGAAAATATCGTACAGCTTTGTTGTCGGCAAGCTAACGATCCTAACACAACCACGCACACACACAAACAAAAAAAAATATTATCACATTATATCAAACATAATGTGAAAAAAAAAAAATGACAAAAGCAAGGCAGAAAAAGAAGAGTCAAAGTCTGTGAAAAGCAAACGACCAATCATCATGAGTTCATCATCATGTCAAAAAAAAAAACCCTAAATTTTTTCGTGCTCTTTCTTATTTTTGAAAAATAAAAATAAATAACTCAATAATTAAGAAAATATAGGTAAGAGTATATATATATACTAGAGAGGAAAACCTGGTAGCTAAGCTTATTATTATCACTATTATTATTATAATTACTATTATTATTATTATTATTATTATTATTATTATTATTCTAGATAGGATTAGACCCAACTCACCCAAGCGAGTTTCTATATTTGAAATTTGTAAGACATGTAGAAGGATGGAGTTGAGGCGAGTATGTAAAGAGTGATAATGGAGGGAGTTAGGTCTGCTGATATAAAACAAAAAGATTAAAAAAGGGTGGAAATTTAGGTGGAGAAGCGAGTGAGTGAGTGAGTGAGTGAGTTGGTTGGGGGAAAGGGTGGGGGTTGTGTTGCTATCAAAGAATATGGAAATGTCACCCACACGTTTCCTTCAACAGGAGAATTAGAGAAAGTGAGTGAGTTGAATGAGTGAGAGACAGCACTGAATTGTTCTTACGCTAACTTTGCGTTTGAAAGTTGAGCTAAAGTCTGGACAAGTACACACCCTTTGGCCTTTGCCCCCTTCTTTTCTCCACCTCTTTTATTTACCCTTTCCCACTTCAGCTGGCTGTAACTCTGAGTTTAAGCATTGCCAAATTATAAATAAAATAATAATAATAATAATAATAATAATAATAATAATAATAATAGCTTAATAACATTCTTTATATGCCTTTTTTTTTCCTCGGGCACTTCATTTTTCTTGAATGGAAAATTTTAGGGTGGAAATTTTATTTTATTAGTGAGTAGTCGTTAAAGGAAACAACATTCACTGATAACATAAAATAAATTATTAAAATATATAAAGGTGATAATTCATTAGTACACATTTAATTAATAATAAATTCAAAGTTAAGGCTTTGTTAGAAGTTGGAAAAAGAAATAGTTTCATTGCAAATACAAAAAACTTCTTATTCAAAACTTCTTCTCCCATCTCTAATTCTTTTAACATATTCCCATATTCCCATATACTCATAGAAATATAATTATTGTTCCTTTTAGTGCAAAAAAAATATCTCCAAAACTTTTTCAAAGGATAATCTAGATTTGTAAGATTATTTTTAAACCAAATATTAATGCAACTTTTTTGTTTGTGTAAGAAATCCCCAATACAAAATTGATATCAATAACATTGATTTGAACCACTTTCTTAAGAAATACCCTTTCTTAATACTCTTATCAAATAATGATATAAAACTCTTAGTACTTCATTAAGCTCTAAATCCAATAAAGAACCAAATCATACTTCTGAATTATCCTTCTCGACTCTTTAGTAATAAGATTACTAATAATATATTAAAAATTACCACGACTAAACTTTGAGTGTGTTTCAATTTCTCCTTCTATGCAATAAATTGAGAAAGAATATATCAATTTTCAATATGATCTAAAATCATATAACATATACGTGAGATTATAAAACCTAAACTTGATTATATCTATACCTGATATTTATAAATATCATACTTAAGATCATATAGCATATATCTAAAATCATAAAACTTGTACTTGAGATTAATGTGCTTGAATGAGAGAGAAAAAATCCATATTTGAAAATCATAAAACCTATAACTGAACTAATAAAACACATTTCTAACATCATTATAACCTATATTTGATATCATAAAACCTATAGGAAAGTCTCTATACTTGAGATCACAAAATCTTTATTTGAAAATCATAAAACTTGTATCTCAAATGACATTATCTAATATCCTTAATTCAAAAAACTCATATTTGAAACAAATGACTCATTTCCCTGGAAATAAAAGCATATATAGCAAATATGTCAACTTGATTTCAAAAAACATACACACATATAATAGTAACAATGATTATTATTATTATAATTATAATAATAGTATCTCTCCATAAGATGAATTGAATATAATAAATAATATTAATACAAATTGTGCTTACATTTTTTTGATTTTTAACTATGTTTACGACCAATTTTTTTCATGAATATCTACATCTTAATATTTAATGATCATTGTGTTGCTTTCCTATCTTTCTATTGATTTTGATTGTTTTTGCTTTCTTGTATAAGCTTTCCATTCCTTTTCCATTTATACTAAAAGTTAAAAATAAAATAAGTTTAAACTACAAAAAAAAATTAAAATAAAAGTAGTTTTCAAAACCAGAATCAAAGTTCAATTAATCTTTAATATTACTATCACAATTACAATAACGTTGAAAATCGACTATGAAATTGACAGAAATTTCCATAAATTAAAACTCACCTGAATTCAATGTAGTTGTACGACGACGATTGAATACGCAATTGATGTAGAATTGAAAAATTGAATACAGGGTTTAGTTAAACGACGATTGAATACGCAATTGATGTAGAATTGAAAAATTGAATACAGGGTTTAGTTAAACTCGGAGAAATTGAACAATAAAATTAGTTTTTAAAACATGAATCAAAGTTCAATAATGTGGGAAATCGAATGCAAAATTGACCTAAATTTAAAGATATTGAAATACACATGAATATAACTTTAATGCAGTTTAATTGAACTATACAAACAATTGAATATATGATTGAGAGATAACCAAAGAATTAAATGCAGAGTTCAATGTGTTTAAAGATGTAAATTTGTTTGTGAAATTTAAGAGAAATTGCACTATTTGAGAATTTTGAGGTAAATGGCGGTTACAAATATCGTATATGACAAAATATATGAGTAAATCTTAAAGTGGAACTTTTTAATATATTTGCCACACCATTTCATTAGCCCCACGTACTGTTTCACACAATATTTTCACATTATGTAAAGTCAATAACTCACAATAATTTAGTGCATTATTCGCAAATTATTTTAGGAACCTCTATGGTACGGTAACTCCACTTGGTCAACCAAAATGAAATTAGGTTCATCATGATTTAGTGAATGTCGTCAGTACGTGTATCCAATATCATACCTAATTATCAACCAAATTTTTACTTCATATGCTAGATGATCGAGTAGCTGAATGCATTTTGCACTATGGCTAATTGACCAACTTTTTAATTCGATGATTAGTTATATTTGTTGAACATCAATGAATTATACGGAGTTTAAGTAAGACAAAGTGTTCCTCCAAAAAGAATAATGCAATTACAAAATATGGAGTAAAAAAAAATTTCAATCAGACGTGCAACCGAAAAACTCTTTTATCAATACTAAAAAATGACAGAGCTCTATGTTTTACAGATATAATATTAAATTTAAGAGAAAATTATCGTGTCTCTTGAAAGACTCTTGATGGTTAAGATGTAAGAAGTTATATGTCCCATCCCTTCATATTTTAGTATATACTCCATATTTTAGATTGTAATAGTATAAATATTACTCCCTCCGTCTCTTTTAATTGCCACATTTGACATTTCATAATGTCTAAGATACAATTTTAAACGTTCTTTCTCTAAATTTATAATATAAAATATTATAAAAACTTGATATTTTAAAAATTTATATTAAGACGCATCTAATAAAATTTCAGTTGAATATATTATTTATTATAAATTAGTTAAAATTTATGATCAAAATTTATAGAATTTGACTCCCAAAATAAAATATAGTAAGTAAAAAAACGAATAGAGTATTGAATTTTATAATTCTGTTTAATTTCTGATGTAAAAAATTCAGAAAGACAGGAAGAGAGAAAGTTAAACACTTAAACGAAGGAAAAAAAGCAGGCAAAAAAAGGTTTAAACGAAGAGTTGGGCAGTATGAAAATAGTACGGATACGTGTATCAGTAAACCGCACTGTAAGTTAACGTCACCCCTATGAGGCTAAGACAATTAGTTCACTGCCACTTGCCCGATAATCGAAGCACTTAGTAAATTTTTTACAGTAGATCGTATCTTTTGCTTACTTGCAGTAACAATTTTAGTAGCAATCATCGATATTACAAATTAAAAGCTGCTCATTTTGCAGCCTACTGTTCATTAACTTGGCCGAATTACTGAATTTGCTAAAAACTACGAGATGTATGATACCTGTAGTTATTGTTTTCCCTATCCCTCTTTCGGAATTAAACACTGGTAAAAGGAACAAAATCATGTAAAGATTAAAATGCAATCGTTATCCATTTTAACTAAAAAGTTCTCGTAAAAAATAATTAAATGAGACAAATATTAAGAATTTATATTATTATTTCGTACAAGGGTCGATTCATCCCCGAAGTGACTGATATTGGTGCACCTAAATACACACTTTGTGTAATCATGTGTCTCATAACATTAATTTGATGATAATTTTATGTCAAATTCTAATGTATAATTTGAGGGAAATGCAAATAAGCAAATGAACAAAAAGTATTTGTTGTATTGAGTGTGTAATATAATTATTAAGTTAAAAAAAATATATATTATATAATTGTTTTCAATAAAATACCAAACTTATACCATTTATAGACTTAAGTTACAACTTATAAGTTGTCACTTAGTTAGACTAACATTTTAGTGATTTTACCATATATTGAATCCCTCTATTTTTAAATTTAATTAGGTGCATTCTTACCGATAGTTAAGTGTACACTCCTAAAAACGTTAAAGCAAGATTATTCTCTTGATTAACCTCAAGTTGAAGTAATAGTCTATTCAAGGGACATTTTAGTAACGTAATGTGGTGAGGATTTTGGTTAGGCATTCATATTCATAGATTAGTTAAATAAAAGATAAGTCGTTTTAGAGTAAGATAACGTAAGGAAGTAGGCGACGTCATGCAACTACGTGAGTTTGATGAACTTGATAGCCTACCCTCTGCAACATATGGATAGGCTGCGCTACCACCACAACTAATGTGGCTGGAAGATGTAGCATTCCCCAAACAAGTCCACAACTAATGTAGCTAGAAGATGTGTGTTCTTATCAGTTGTTACTTGTTTCAATTGCGTTAGATAGTTATATTCTTTCTTAATTTAACACACCCTAAACTATTGATTTTTTTCTAGACTGATTTTAACTAATTTCGTCTGAAATAGATTGCACATAATTAAACCTGTGTATTGGGTCGGGTACAAGCAAAACGAGGTGGGTCTGGTCGGGTCAAAGAAGATGTAAAACGGGCCGGACCGGGTTGGGCAAAAGGAGATACATAACGGGCCGAGTCGGCCCGTCCAAAGAGAGTATATTTTTTAATCTATAGAGGGTGATAGTTTACATGTATCACCTTCAATCTTTGGTAGTGGACCATCGGCAAGTAAGTGGAAATAATTCATTATTCTGACAGTGTTTAAAAGTTTTGAAAACTATTAGCCCACATTATTGACCCAATTTGACCCATTAAAGACTCAATAAAATATGACCTGTTAAGAGACCGACTCATTAGGCCAATTATTGATTAGACCGTTTTACAAATGGGCCGGTTACGGGCCTTTAACAGAGCCCCACTCATTTGAACAAGTCTACAAATAATCCACCCTTAATAATTTTAATCATAAATTAATTAGTCCCTAATTAGTTTTATGACTCATTATAACGTAGAGTTCGGGTTTGCATCAAATGATTCAAACCCAGTAATGTAGAGGTTTTGGATACAAGTTGTTGTTTGATTATCAAACATTTTTTTTCTTTTGTAGGGCAGATGTCATTGGAGATTGAATATGGGAGAGAAGAGACCATAAATTTAAAATAGATGAAGGAAGGTAGTAAAAGCAAATAATTTGAGATGGAGATGGAATAAGAGTTATAAAAATCGAATATGTGTTGAAATGATGAATCTAATAAGATAAACTTTTTTCAACTAATTTCTAAACTATCAATCAGTTTGAAGAGCATATTGTGGAACATGGGAAGAACACACATATATTGTAGTCCGTGACCATGAAAAAGAACAAAACAATTAAAAGAATAAAAACAAAAATAAATTGCTAAACTCGCCGATATAATATTATAATACAATGCTATATTTAATTTGAATACCGTGCCACAATTCATTTTGTTACATACTCCACGTATTTACCAATCCTACTTTTAAAGACAATAATCCAATCCTACCTAAATTTTTAACTCACATTTCCACAAAAATAAACAAATACAACCATATTGCAATATGTAAATAATCTAACAAACAACCATAATATTTTAAATTGTTTACTTTTTGGATAAGACTAAACCATTCAAACGAGGAGAAAATAACATAAGCACACAAGCTACTAATATTTTTAAAAATAAATAAATTAGAATGACTTTAAACTTATTACTTTGCTAAATACTACGTTTGATAATAATCAAAACAAAATGGATAAAAAAAAAGAAACTAGGGTACACACTAGTGTAATTAACTTCTAAGAAAATTAGATGTCCAAGTTTAATACTAACTCTTTTTTAAAAATAATTGACCCTTTTTGAGCTTCAACGTTTGCTAATGCATGGATTTGGCCATTAAATTCTATGAGCAACCATTAATGAAATCTTTCAAAATTTTGATATGTTTAAAGTACATATTAAAAGTAATATAAAAAATATTTACTTAATAATAATAATAATAATTTATCTTGATAAGAATATGGAGTCAAAGTAACAATAGGAATAATGAAAAAAAAAACAAATTGCGATTATTGTGAAAGTGAGGTATTATTATAAATCGTATGCAATGTAGAGTGCCAAAAAGTAACATGGTTGAACATTTGGTTTTATCATCTTCAATTCTTTATCTTGAGTCTCGGCATTAGAGTGCCATCACTCCGGTGCTATCATTAAGGGTGGCAAAAACTGATCCGAAATTAAATGGGTTAGGTTTGGGTTGGGGTTTTCAATTCGAAAACTTAAATGGATCAGGTTTGGGTTGGGGGATAGCTAACCCGAAAATAGGTGACCCAAACACGAACCCGACCCGACCTAATCCGTTTTCCACCCCTAGCTATCATGTATGTGGATGCATTGTCCATTTAGCATAACTAGAGCCTAGAGATGTAACATTGAGTTATTAGGTTTTTTTGGATCAGCTAATGGTCAAGGCCAGTGATATCAAATTTAGTTAATGTCAAGTTACATTGGTTGGCTTCACATCGGGTTGGATCAATCCAGATTTGGGTGAAGTAGGATAAATCTTAGTTGTGGGGTTGAGTTGGTTTTTGGTCAATCTCGGTTTAGTTTGAAATGGGTTAACCCAATACGGGTTTGTATCAGTTAATTTCATGTTTGTGTTCATATTTGGGCTAGATGAGCTTGGTACCAGTAAAGACTAGGTTGTTTGGGCTTTAGGTATGGGAAACTTTTGGTTTGGATAAGTCACGGATAAGGGTTAAGTTTGGTTCATATGAGTTTTGGGTATAACTAAAGTTTGAACAAGATGAGTTTCACTTATAATTCAAGTTTGGATAGAATGATTCTCAAGTATAGGCCATGTTCGAATCTATAAGTCTCAAAATATGGGACAAGATTGGATGAAGTTTCTAGAACAAGAGAAGATCGGATCAAATGTGTTTTAGGTTAGGCTCAAATTCGAATCACAAGAGTCTTAGGTTCAATTTAGGTCAAATTCAAATCAAATGAGTCTCACATTCAATTTTAACATTATGTTCAAAAGTATTACAAGAAATAAGTGTCCCTCCTCTAATCCTCTAGTTATCTCTCTTTCCTATTCTCTAATATACCAATAGAAAATTTACATGTTAAATTATTTTATATGAATTTGGTTTTTGATTATTTTAGCTTGCATACAAATTTGATTATTTAAATCGGATGATAAAGAATCATTTATATTTGTTGAATCTCAGTCACCTTGTATGATTAAGACTGCATATTAGATTGATTATTACAAATTCTTAATTTGATTGAGTTGGATCAAATTATATTCGAAGTTTAATTGCATTATTTCAAGTAGTATCATGTCGGGTTTGATCGGATTTTGATTAGAATCGGGCCAAGCCCAATCAGTTTAGGTTTTATTGGGATGAGTCAATTATATCTCGAATCTAATCGGGTTGGGTGTCAAATCGGATCTTAAATTAAATCTATTCTTACCATATATGGTTCTTATTTGGTTAAAATAGGTATCAGGGTGTTACCGGGTCGGGCAGGTGTTAGCACTACTGGATCTAAATCAAAGGTCGAATTTTCCTCAAATAGTTGTGGATGAATTCTGATTCTTGTTTTGTTGGGTTTTATATGACATTGGATTAACATTGGTTCGAGTAGTATCAATTTTGAAACTCAATTTCTCGATTTATAATCGGGTTGATGAGTGTCAATTTCGGTCAAACTGGTAGGGTACGGCTAGTGCATAGCTTGTTAGAAATTTAGAATTTCATGTGCCCATGTACTAATGTAATTCACTTGTACTAATTGCTGGGCCATTTCAATGAAGATTAAACCTGTTGTTGGGCGGAAAAGCCTGCAAGCCTAAGAAATTTCCTTTTGATGGCTAATATATGTTCACAACTTTTTTTTTTTTTTTGAACCAATATATGTTCACCTCATTGTTGGATTCAGTGGGGCTTTGGGCTCCACTTTTGTGCATGTACTTTAAACTAAGTTTTATTTATTTATTTATTTCTAAAATTTTTATGGCACCAACGTATTCTAGTAAATTTTTATTGTCAATTATACAAATATTTCAATTAATATTTTTAAATGTAATAAGAAAAAAAAAACACAAAGACTCTCTTTATAAAGGGAGTAACCTAACATATCTCGATTTTTTGAAATTATATGGTAGACATTAGCTAATCAATTTGCAGTTTGGCAAAAAAAAAGTCACATATTTCAAGTGCATACAATGACAATTTTATATATAAATGGGAGTTAATCTAAATAAAGTTAATATTTTAAACTTAAAAAATAATAAAGGAGGGAAAAACATGTGAGACCTAATTTATTAGTAAGGGAAAGATGTCATTTTTCCTTTCATCTGTTTTAGGGAGTTGTTAAACGTCATCAACATTTTTGTTACAACTTTGCCCTTCTTAATTCAACATGTCTCTCTTTCACTTTTTTCTCTCTAAATGCCAATATACTAAGAAAGCAATCCTAAACATGTCGCCTCCTTCGATTAATATGCAATCGCAATCATCGGATGTATTTAGCGAGATAATTTTTTTTACGGTAAAAATGGTTAAAACACCAAAAATAGGCGTTTTGACCATGATCAAAACACCCTCTTTGGGCGTTTTCTCCATGGTCAAAACGCTTATTCTGAGCGTTTTGAAATTTTTATGTTATTAATATTATTAATATTTTTATGTTATTAATATTTATATTATTTTAAATATTATTTTAAATATTATTATAATTATTATTATTGACATTATTAGCATTAATATTATTAGTATTAATATTATTGTGTTATTATTATTATTATTAACATTATTAGTAATAATATTATTGTTATTACTATTGTAATCGCACAAATTATTGAATGGTAATATTTTATTTTTTTTGTTTTCTTTCTTTATAACAGGCTTCGTTGCTGAATTATGGATTCGACAGGATTGACACAACTCTTGTTTTGAATCTACGACGATCTTTGGAACTTTTGACGATATTGTTGAATGGGCAAGAGACATTGCTGAACATCGTGAGTATTTTTTTTACAAAGTCCTCATATAAAAACTAACAAGATGGTCGTTCCTTGAGGTACTTATTATGTGGTCGTGGTCATAGAGACACTGTCGAAGACAGAAATATGCACAATGCTGTGCAAAATGATACAAAAAAGGGTTGTAAATATCCTTTTCGCATAAAGGTTGAAGAACTTGGAGGTAATCAAGGTTGGAAGATAGTTATTAAGTCGGGTCTTCATTGAATGCACAACCACCCGATGATGGTATATTGAGAGGGTCACAGACAAGTTAGTGGTCATAGTTCGGATGCGAAGAAGTTTGTGAAACAAATGACTACGACATGTGCTAAACCTTATCATATTATGGCAGTCGCGAAGGAGACGTTTCCTGATGAAAATCCAAACAAGAGACACATCTACAATTATAGAAGTTATTTGAGGTTAGAATCTGTGGACGGGAGAGATGCGATGACTCAATTCCTTTACTTGGCAAGCGAACACAACTACGTAAGTTGGGTTATGGCAGATCCTAAGTCGAAGAAATCCATGTTCTAGTCAATGGACTGATCAAAGACATCGTACCTCAGGATCTTGTATGTCGAGCCCCTGATCCCCCCGATCCATCAACGCTTTTGAACTTGATGTTCAGCCGCCTAAACTCTACCGGCTATTGTTTCATAAAAAATAAAATTAATAATACTCTAATTACTTAGAAAATGTCATCTATAATATTATTATTACTAAAATTACTAATAAAATACTATTACAAATGTAATAAGTTTATTATTATTATTATTATTATTATTATTATTATTATTATTATTATTATTATCCACTTCTTATTGTTACTATTCTAATTACGTAGAAAATATCATCTATAACATTATTACTATAATTATTTATTTCACGAAATATCATCTAAAATGTTATTACTATAATTACTATAATTTCATTTAAAATATTATTACTATAATTACTTACTTACTACGTAGAAAATATAATCTATAATACTACTCTAATTATTTCACGAAATATCATCTAAAATTTTATTAATATAATTACTTATTATTAATACTATAATTACTTATAAAAATATTATTAGCTATTATTATTCACTAATTATTGTTATTGATTCATACTACTCTAATTATTTCAAGAAATATAATCTGAAATGGTATTGCTATTATTACTTATTATAACTATAATTACTTATAAAAATATTATTAATTATTGTTACCCACAAATTATTATTATTATCAATGTTTTATTTCTACATACTAATCACTAATAGTATTAATAATATTAGCATATTAACAACAACAATAATTAAGCATATTAACAACAACAATAATAATAACAATAAATTATTTTTTAAATATACTAAACGTCAAAATAGGACTTTTCTATCGAGGTAGAAACGCCTATTTTGGGAGTTTTTTATTTTAAAAAAAATTACCTTTTGCTGTGCAGCCGCCACCTCGGCGTCTCCGGTGGTTGCCGTTCTCTTTCGTGGTGGCATGGTGATTCGTTGAAGAGTGTAAGTGAATGAAAGTTTGGAAGAGAGAGAGATGTATAGAGGATTTAGGTTTAGAGAGACGAAGAGAATGTGAATGAAATGAAGGAAGGATGACAAAACTGTAATAAAATGTTAGCGTTAAGGAGTAAAATGCTGGCAAACGTTTAGTATTCCACTAATATCAAATAAGTCCTAATTAATATCAATCTAGTCCAAAATGATATCCCAAAGTGTCATTATTAGAATAATTAATACTAAATAAGTCGAATGGGCTGAAATTAAAAAATGGTAGCCATAAAATCCACATGATGTAATCCCCTCATTTAAGTGGACAACATATGCTCTTGAGTAAAATTTGTAATTTTCACCCAACTTTTTATTCTTCATCCGTCTTTTTTTATTTGCCACATTTGGCTTTTAACGGTTTTCAAGACACAACTTAAAATGATTTTTTTTTCTCTAAATTCATAAGATAAAAAATTATAAAAACTTGATATTTTAAAAATTTACATAAATATATATATATATATATATAATTAAATTCCACTTAAATATATTATTTGTTAACATAAATAAAATTTTATGATTAAAATTTATAAAGTTTATATTTCGTAATAAAAATATAGCAAATAAAAAAATAAAGGTAGTAATTGAAATATGTGCACAACTGTCGCAGCTTAGCTAGACTTTGACTAATGTAAATATGTAATCGTCCGTTTACAAGTTTGTAATTGTACCACCACACACACGACACGGTACGACCTCCTAGAATTGGCAATAGGTCAAATAGTAACAGTCAAATTTATTTCTTCACTTCTCCACTCTCTATATGCAGAATTGAACGACGTAAATACGGAAACATCATGGTTTTTGCTTCGACCTCGTTCCCAATCTCCGGTTCACCAAACTTTTCGGAAAATTTACTGCTTCGTCTATACACTATACTTCAATTGAGACGTTGATCGGAGAACTAGGGTATCGAAAACCCTCAATTTTCCCCTAATTGCCAAGAATTTACCGCATTTCAATGCAATTTTCGAATTAGGTATTTTCCTTGATTTCGTGTTTTATAATTTTGTCAATTTTCTAAACCCTTAATGTAGAATGATGTCTGCTTGATATGAACATTGCAATTTTGAATGTGTTGATGTTGAAATTTGGGTTTTGGGATTGTTGTATATGAAGCCCTAGATTTGGCGCGTAAGAATTGTGATTCTGGAGGTGAGAAAATGGTGAATGATGCGGTTCGGGCGCGAAATAGTAAGGATAATGATGTGGGTAGCTCAAAGAAGAATGTATCAGGTTTGGATGCTTCGGGATTGAGGAGGTCGGTTAGGGGGCGGAATAATTCTAGCCCCGTTAGTGTTAGGAAGTCGCGGAGACTAGAAAAGCAGACTGCACCTGCCATGCCAGTTACACCGCCTTCTGTCAAGAAAAAGGTTTGTAACTCGAGCTCATTGAGGAGGTCGGTGAGGAAAAATAAGTCTAATCCTTTGAGTATCAAGGGGATGGCGGAGAAGGGCTCTGCGTCTTTTAAAGGTTCGAAGCAGCAGAATAAGGGTGCAGGTACATTGGATTGCTTGAAAGGGAAGGGAGCGAAGCAAGTCAAGACTTTGAAGGAGATTGCACAGGAAGTTAAAGAGAAAGGGAAGCAGAATGACAATTCTGAAGTTGGTTCTAAGAGGAAGAAGAGGTTTGATGCTCGACGTTACAGAGAAATGTTTAAGCCCCTGAAGAAGAGTAAAGTTTCTGGTGAGCCACCAATACTCTTGAATTTTGCTTCCACATTTGTCTCTGTGTGTATTGGGGGGGGGGGGGGGGGGGGGGGGGGTTGAGGGGCTTTGGCTAAATCACAAAGTTGAGCTTGTCATATGTTCTTTGTTACTGCTGTTGCATGATTCTTTTGTATTAAAATTTTTAGGATCAGAATCTGATAAAAATAGCAAGCTGGAAAATAGTGTTGACAGTGGAGATAGCAGGGCTGAGAAAGTTGATGAAATAGAACAAGTGCAAAGTGAGGGAAAGGACTTGAGAGATCCTGCAAAGGACATGGATGGAGATGCCAAGGATTCCATTTCTCGTGCTAGTGAAGATAGAGGTCTGGTGGTGTCTAGGGACCCCAATATCCGTTCTTCATCTTCTCCTCGGAATGAGGATGCTCAAAACTCAGACAAATCTGAAGAAGTTACAGCGAATGGCTCTGTGATGGAAAAGCTTTCTAACCAGGAAATACTGTCGGCTTCAAATGAGCTACCTGAGAATGGTAATGGTTCTGGATGTAGTCAGAAAGAGATAACGCCTGGGGCTTCTGCGGATGGAAGTGAAGATACCGGAAAATGCCTGACGGACGTTGCTTCCTCCGTATCATCTTCATACAAAATGAGCATTCTTGCCGAGGAATGTGCCAAATGTTTAAAAAAGCCAAGGTAATGATCTCTGTCCACCTCTTAGTTAGTATTTGGCGTTAAGTCATTAAGTCAGTGAAACTTAGCGAATATATGTAGTTGAATCGAACATATTTTCCAGGCATCATGTCAGCTGTAATCATTGTAATGTAAATGCCCACAGAAAATAACATATTACAGTGTTTTCATGGTTGGTGGATTGAACAAATTGTTTTTCAAATGGCAAGAAGGGGAATGTTTACTCTTTGCCACAGTGCCACCATCCCAAATCCTCTTAATTCTTGGTCTCTTCTCAGCAAAAGGTGAAGGTCATCGTTAATTTCTCTGTTTAGATACTTTCCTCTCTAGTCAACAGGTTTCATCCTCCATCCACCCTGCAGAAATATACTTCTGTAAAATATTATATAACACAGAGCATAAGAAATACAGACACCAAACCTATGATTCTTATTTCATTTAGTTCTCAGCATTTTTCCAAATATATTATTGATGCATTAACCTTCTGGATCGAGTGTGTTGGGTCTCATTAAAATGTTAAGGGTGAGAAACAAATGTTTTGTAAAATACATAGAAGATAGAATGACAAAGAGACCAGTCTTGCCAATACTTGAAACAAAGTGACAAGATACTGGTCTGAACGGAGACATGGTTATTAAACTCCAATTAGGAAAAGAATGAAATCAATTGAACATTAAAACAAAAAAATGCGGATGACATTTTGTTAAGTTTATTGTAATATGAAGTACTAGCGTCCCTTGGTCACACATGTGTTTTTAGCGGAATTAAGGAATGCTTGAGATCCCCTTCCTGCTAAGCTAATTTAGTTGGCCAACCATGCATTTGGTTGATTCTTGTTTGACCATATAATATACTTAGGAGGACTAGGACATGATTTGCATTCATAAATTTTAATGTGCAATCCTACTTCAAAACTCTAACACACACTCAGCTTGCTACATTCAATATTGGACACTTTCTGTATACAGTATACTACTACCTATTTGTGTGGCACATTGCTATTAGGGATAATTGAATGTTCGATCAAATCTATCCTAATAAAATGATTAGATCAATCTCTCTCTAAATAATATATTGTATGTTGAAGAAAAAAACTGCAAGATTTTTTTATACATCCACTATGAATTCTCTAGTAAAACTTTCAGTAGTTCTCCTTAATAGTTTACTAGTAAAGCTTCCACTTTTGGTAAATTGCTTATTATGCTTCCAAGCAATCATACTCACATAGTCACACTAACTAAAAACATTCTACTGCTATTAGTATTATGTACTACAGTTCTGATTATGATAACCCTAACTTTATTTTAAATCATTTACAAAAATAATCATACATTATTTCATGAACAGATTATCTAATGTTTTATTTTCCATACATTAAATACAAATTAACTGCTTATTCATGTATATTGCAGTTTTATAACAATGGATCATGATATGCATGACCAAGAGCCGAAATCTGAGCCAAATACAATGCAAAAAAAGAAAAAGACTGGGAGAGGTCCTTCAAAAGGGATAAAACCCATATATGGGGTGCAAAGAGTGCTCGAGTGGGATAAATTAAATCGACCCATTGGAAGATGGGTAAAGGCATTTAAGGCTCATCTTGGTGGAATAAGTCGTGCAAATGTTTCAATCTTGATAAAAGATTGGAAACAAGTTCCACAAGGAATAAAAGATACATTATGGGAAGATGCCAAGGTAACCATGTAATGTAGTTTATTCTATTAATTTTGTTTGAGATATTAAAGTCTTAACTATGTGTATCTAGAACTTATTAGCCTACTTCGTTTATGCAGAGAGAATTTCAAATTGAAGAAGAACCACGAAAGAAACAAGTAGTTCTATCTACATGTGATAGACGATGGAGGGATTTTAAAGCAAAATTGGTGAGTGGATGGATTTCTCGCACGAGGACCATGTCTAAAGATAAAAGAATGCCTTACGTGCTATATGATTTTATATCAGAGGATGTGTGGAACGAATTTGTGAAGTCACATACCACAGATGAATTTAAGGTAATCATTAGTACTTGCTAATGGTATTTGATCATTTGTTTTCCTCAATTCATTGTTCATTTGTATGGTACATTTAGGAAATAAGTAAGAAAGCGAGAAAGAGTGCATCTTTGAATTTGTATCCTCATCATATGGGGCAAAATTCGTATGCTGAAATGAATAACGTATGGCGTAGAAAAGGGTATATTCGCCCATCATCTTCGTCCTCGAGTTCTACTTTAGTCCTCGATAGGACATATGCATGGCTTCTTGCAAGATCAGTAGAAGATGATAAAGGAAATTTTTATTTGCCCGATAAACAAACACAGGAGGTGAAATATTCTATAGTAAGTATTTTAAAATTTCAGTTTTCTTAGCTAAGTAAGTAATTCTATTGTGAAAACAAATGCTAACAATGTCTTCTAATTTTATTTAGGATGAGTGGAGACAAAAATCATTAGATGGTGAATTCGTCCCTGATAGACGAGATGACATTTTATCTCGTGCTCTTGGCAAGCTAGACCATAGCGGTCGTGTGTTAGGATTTGGTGGTGGTGTAGGCCATAAAGTAGTGTTTGGGACTAGTGAGCGAAAGAGTGCTCCTTGGTGTGACTTTGGAACAAAGGCTGAGTTGAAGGCAAGAGTGACTCAGATGGTGAGAGAGGAGACAAAAAAGATGAGAGAGGAGACTATTAGAGAAATTGAAAAAAAGTTGGATGATATAGTTAAAGAGAAGTTTATGATGTTTGTTAAACAATTTGGTATTCATTTACCAAGTCAGCCACTCGATACAGACAACGTAAGGTCCAACACTCAGAATAAGCATAGCAGCTCTAATTCAGGGGAAATCGATTCATTTAAGGAGATACGGGTATGATAATGAAATTTGCTTGAAACATTTGTTTTGTAGTTTGATATAGAGATATTAAGTTTACTAACATATTTACTAAATATTTTGTTAGGAACCTATCTCATGTTGTCTGATGTTGATGAATGACTCGGAAAAAGTCATTGTCGCAAAAGGAACTATATACCCAGAGTTGGTCCTCGATCACCATAAAAACCTCCATTCAGATCATGTGAGGGTGAGTGTTGATGATTATGATGTTCAATATGAAGATGAGGAAGTTCCTGTGCCATCTACATTTATTAAGAAACTTGGTCAAGCTCATGGTACATTTACTCAGTGGCCAAAACAATTACTTTTGTTTTCGAATGATGAGGTAATACATATTTATGATGTGTGTATGATAACTTCACCTAAATAAGTTTTTTTTATACATGTTCACTAACATTTACTTGGTTATTAGGAAATTCCACCAAAGAAAAATGTTGCTAAGAAGCAAGGGGACAACGGAAAAGAGGTCGAACTTGGTCTCGAGACTGATAAGTTTGTCTTAAAATCAAAAAAACATTTTCTTATGGAATACGCCTTACAAAATTTGAGTGAAAAGTGTAATTATTTGAGGAACCATTTGTCTAGTCGAGCTCTAAATAGCAATATGAAATTCTTTGGTGGGAGAAGGACATTCAGTTATGCAGAGGATAAAGACATTACTGTCACGCATGAAGATATCACTCAACTTCTCACAGGAGCATGGCTCGATGTTTCAATTTTGCAAGTGTTTTTAATGTGAGATATTTAACTTTTTCCTTCTCTAACTTTTATTTATTTAGATATGTCTAAGATTTTTGTTTACTTGTAGGGCTTGCCATGAATGGTGTATTGAGAATGGAGTGAATTCTATCGGATTTATGTGCCCTGCATGGGTTTCTGCCACCATGGTTTTTAGCGATGCTGATCGTATTATGTCATATATGACGCATGCAATGGGAATTCAAAGTTCTAAGCAATTTATTATGTGTCCATACCACGAAAAGTATGAATCTTTCACTTTTTGTTTTATATTTGCCAAAATATACTATCTTTATCATCTGTTAACAATTTGTCATTTTATATATATTTATTTTGTAGACACCATTGGATTCTTCTAGTGCTTTGCTTGAATAAGCATATGGTTTACATATTTGATCCAATTAGGAAAAAAAGAAATTTGGCAATTAAGGTTCTGATGTCTAAGTAAGTTATTAACTTTCATTTACTTCAGTTCAGTTTTGGTTTTAGCTTTGGTTGATCTACATGAATAATAAGCACATATATTGTTTCAAACATTGGTGTAGTGCTTTTCGAAGTCATACATCCGGTGGACATTCAATGGGATATAATTTAAATTGGACTTTAGCTCAGGTATAGCTTCACATTTATCTAAAGTTCAATTTTTATATTTTGTAATTTATCACATTGTATGTGTTCTTTACTTCTTTTTTCTTTGCATGTAGTGTCCTCAACAAATAGGCTCAAGAGAGTGTGGCTATTATGTCATGCGATATATATATGATATAGTTCAAGAATATCATAATAGTGAAGACCTTGCTAAGGTATGAGTGATTTTGGTGCTTTTATTTTGTGATTAATTGTAGTAGTTGGAAGATAAATGTGTTAAATGTTTGTTGGATTATGTGTGTTGATTAATTTATGATGGAGGAGGATGACATTGTATTTTTGGTTGTGATTGGTTGTGTAAATAGGTTTAAATCAAACATTTGAAAATGGAAACAATCCAATTTACATATGAAATTCTACTGAAATTTCTACTTGAAAGTGTTTAATTATCCCTAAGGTTGTCAATAGATTATTTTGGAAACTTATGAGTGAAATTAAAGACTTTTTAAGCACTAATTAGAAAATAAGAAGTTTTTTGATGTTATTTTGCTTTCATGGGTCATAGATAAAAGCATCTTGGTAAACTATAAGTGATCGAACTAGTTAAACTTATGCATATTATAGATTATTTAGGTTTTTTTTAGTTATTCAAGTTTCATAAGTCTTATTTTAGCCAAGTAAAGGTCATTTTATTAAAGTCTCTCTTATTTGAAGTCATTTAGGATATTAGCTTTTATTTTGGGTATTCTCTATATTTGAAATCTCATTTTGTTTCCATTAAATTTTCATTGATTATTAAGTGTTTTTTTCCTCTAGGATTTTTCAAGAACAACATCTTATTCAAAGGAAGAGTTGAATGAAGTTCGTGATATTTGGGCAGAGTACTTTTTAACTAAAACGGACGTAGTTTAGTTTTACGTAGTTTTTTATGAACTTTAAGATATAACTTTAGTTATGTGTTAAATGATTATTGTTAACTTATGTCACAATTTTGTATATATTATCTTACGGAAACTTGTGATATTTGTAGGCATTTGATAAGTTATACCATTGGATTTTAAGAAAATGATGTCATTGAAGTATGAGCTCTTTTTATAATGTGTTCTAATTTGGTTAGAATATTGCAAACAAATGTTAGCTGGAAAAAGAAAACAACATTTACAGCGGTTACACAAAAAAATCGAAGCAAAAACCTCATGACAACCAAGTATTTGCGGCAGCCAATAGAAGAAACTGGAGCAAAAAAGGGTATGAGAGCCATATTTGCGGCAGTCATTTGGTTTGCAGAATTGTGTCGCCACTAACTACCAAGCTTATAAAACCGCCTCAAAAAAGATCTCCGTCTTTTTTTTTTTTTCCTCCAATTCAAATCTATGATTTTGCTAGCCTTGCTTGCTATAGTAATTTAGTGTCTTCTTAAGGCAAACTTTATGCTCTTAGAGGGATGTGTAGTTCATTTATGCAGAGTGCTTGCCTTCACATATTTGGCGCTCAAAGGCAAACTTGACCAAACTCCAAAGTGTTAATAATTGTCAAGTATCCATAAAACAAGTTTGTATCCCTTGGAGTCCTCGTGCAGTATTTCTTATGCTAGAAATATGTATTATCATATACTCAACATAAGAGGTTCAATTAAGGGTTCCTAACTGAAATTATTTTGGATGGCCATATAAATGTTTGCTACCCTTAAACCCACTTATTACCTATTACATCCTCATGAAGTGTGGAGGATTAGAATTATTAAATAAATGGACTATTAAATTGGGAAGGGAAACTTTTTTTATCTGCTCTACTGTTGTGTGTAAATTATAATCAACTTGGTCAGAACTGATTCACTTAGGCTATGCAAATGTCCATTTGATCCTGTGGGACTGGCTGCTAAGTGTTGGGTCCAGCATATAGCTCTTCCACTGAGGCTTCTTTCAATGAGTGGGTTACACATTACAATGATCAAACAGGTGTTGCTCCAAATGGTAGACTTGGTGTTCACCCAATTGATTCATCCATTTCTGGCACCACAACCCCAAGGCGTCAAGATCGCAACAGCGACTTAGACGAAGCTGTTTCACAGTTACCAGTTCACTTAGTTCCTGCAAATCAAGTGCAAGTTTCTATGTCAACCTGGTATCCCCCTTTCGTCGTCTCTCAATGCCTTCTAGGATATTATCTAGTTTCTGTAGCTTTGGGCCCACCTTGCAGCCATGTGTTTACTGCCACTAGTATTAGCATCAAGAACACGTAGCAAACACCAGTTGGTTTCTAAAGTTTTGTATAACTTTAATGATGGCATATTTATGAATAGCAAATCTCTGAATCAATCAATGAAAGAGCATAAAAAACTGCCTGGATAGAGACGTCCCCTTTCTGCTCTTGCCACTGAGAATTCATTCAAACTTCTTTGTGTTTTTGTAGATGCTCAAAAATGAAATACCATCTGTGCTGTTCATTTTCTTGATGTCCATGATAGCAAATGAAAAATTGGGATAGGATCCTATAAGATCTCCCCCCTTCAAAACCGGACGTGAAAGTTTCCCCTCGCCCGGCTCAAGTAGTTACAGCAAACAAAGAAAGGAATTCTCCCTTTCAAATCAATTCTATAAAATCTCCAAACCAAAAGATCTATTCCTTACTCAAGTTTCATTGAAGACTAAGAACCATTTCCTTGATTCATTCTTTTTTGTTGTAAATTTTTTATTTTTATTCAATTAAATTACAACAAAAATAAACTATGAAAGTCTTGAGTAGTCTACCTCCCTTCGAATACGGAATCCCTTAAAAAAAATGGAAATTCAGAAGAAATTTACTAGATTAAGGTCAAAGAATTCCAAGTGTAAAGATGATTTTGAGGCAGAGCCGGTGAGATTGTAATTTGTTTTTATGTAATAAAGTTAAGTTTGAAATGTTGCTTGATCTTATCATTTATGCCATTATGTCTGCCTCTCGCAAGTGTTCACATTACAGATTTACAGGTAATCCTTCCAGTTCAGTGGAGATTGCCTCTCAGTTACATTTTACAAGACCTTTTTTTGCTATAGCTACTGGTCCTTATTAATTAATTCTTATCTTTTTGTAAAGAAAGTTTGAACAAAATTTATTTTTTGTGTCAATTGAATATAACCAAACCACTACGGAAATTGCAATACAGAAGTTTAGAGATTCATAAATGGACAAATTTCTCTTGCAAATTCAAAAAGTCGTAGCAAACAATCACCAACCATGGAGACAAGCAATTACCAACCATGGAAACAGCGGCGGATCTGGCTTATGTCTTGATGGGTCAAATGACTCATTAGTTGACCCCAAAAAAATTAGATGTATTTTTTAGTATTATTAATTGATTGTTTGGTAAAAAAAAATTTAATTATGACTCATCAGACGGAAAATCTTGGATCCGCCACTGCATGGAGATGATCATTAAAAAAATTTCTATGCACTGAAATAAAGTTAAAACATAATTCATCGAAAGTTTAGGAGTGGAAACAAAATTAACAAAAATCGTTTTTGTTCCTTAATAAATTAGACGACCATTACAAACCTCAAAGAAGTCATCCTTTATTGCCAATAGTTGAATAATCGTTTGAAAATATTGACAGTGCTTCTTCATATTGGAGCTTACGGTGGAGATTTGTGGTGGTGGTGGTTGAAAACGAAGATGGATAAGTCGTTTAAAAACCCTACGCGAGTTAAATAATCACACCATTTAGTTGATAGCCAATATTTTCACATTTGATTAATGAAATAATTGATTGTTATAGGTAGACTTAAACAACAATCAACTAATTTTCTTAGTGAGGAA
The DNA here is from genome assembly GCA_026401315.1 of Dysphania ambrosioides. Taxonomy (NCBI): domain Eukaryota; kingdom Viridiplantae; phylum Streptophyta; class Magnoliopsida; order Caryophyllales; family Amaranthaceae; genus Dysphania; species Dysphania ambrosioides. The sequence continues at coordinate 3,053,533 of CM048672.1, forward strand.
TACTTATATAATAGAGATATAAATTAGACGAGTTTTCTTAAAATATAGAAATATCAACTATGAGATAATTATTTATCTAAAACCATTATGTAGATTTTATAGATATATCCACCCAAATGGGTGCACCTAAATAATCATTTACCTTTTATATAGAGTAAATAATCACTTACCTAACCAAACAAATGATGAAAAATAACCATAAAAAAAAAGATAGAAAGAAAGAAACAATTCAAAAAAATTGTCCACAAAAATGTCTCAACGGTTCTCGAAGGGGAGGGAGGAACGTTCTGGAACCCCTCCAAATATGAAATATGTATAGTGGTTTAAGAGCTAAAGCCCAAAGCCCCAAACCTAAGTCTACAAGTACATCATCTACAAACCCTCACTCACTCTTTGCCTTTGCTCCTTATCCTCACTTCCCCATTTCCAATTTCCAACACACCAAACCCTCCTCCCTCTCTCCCCCTTTCTTCGACAATGGCTTCTGCTAATGCCATCTCGACCACTTCCATCCTCTCTTCATCTTCAAAGGTATCTTCTTCGATACTCTTTTCTACAATCTTCATTTCTTCTTCGCACTTTTTATACTCTTTTTTTGGTTAAAGGTTGGATGTTGATTTTATTGGGTGTTTATGTATCATTATCCTTGGTTTAATTATGTTTTAATTGTTAATGTTGCTTGGAATTGTAATTGGGTTTGAATGATTTGGGGTTTTTCTGGGTGTATTGGATTTTTAAATTGATGAATTGGGTTGCATTTCTTTTGTTGGCTAATGGGTTCAGGCTGCTATTTTACCGACGCTGTTTAGATTTGTGCATTTCTTGGGTGAATAATAGGACACCATAGACAGCATTTCTTGGGTGTGTATGAGATTGAGGGATAAGGGGGATGATAGGATATATGTGAAGTTATGTTTTTGTTTAGGTTATTATGCTTGTTTGTGAATTTCTGTGTTTTCCTGATGTTGTATATTATATGACTGTATTGTGTCATGGGTTTAGGCAAGCTTGAGGAGAGCTATTCCACAGCGAGCACAGAAGCTGCACTATAAACCATCAAGCAGACGGATGGTCGTTAGAGCATCTGCAAAAGATATTGCTTTTGATCAGGATTCCAGAGCAGCCCTTCAGGCTGGTATTGATAAACTTGCTGATGCCGTCGGACTTACTCTTGGTCCACGAGGTATCTTGTGTTCCTTGAATAAAACCATTCACCTGTATCTTTCTTCATGAAGAGCCCGGTTAATATCATTGGTTGCCAAGTTCTATAGTTGGTTGACCTGTAATATGGCTGTTGGGCGATGTATGAAGTATTTGATTCGTGTTTATATTATTTGTCTTGTTTCCACACTTATCTGTTCTGTTTAGATTTTGATGGTAAAGGTATGAACGAGATGATTGTATCTATTTTTCTTACAGTTTAAATTTGAATGTAAAAAGGTGGATTGTTGTGATGGTCCTTGTATTCGTTGATTTAAGATTTCTGGAGTATCTCAACACCTGATAGTAAACAGTGCTGTGCTCTTTCACTGAGTTTTGCTAAGTTGCATTCTTTAATGCTTTGTACTGGCAGGTAGTAAGGAGTAACTCTGGGACTTAAATTTTTTCTTTTGCAGGGCGAAATGTGGTTTTAGATGAGTTTGGGAGCCCGAAGGTTGTTAATGATGGAGTTACTATTGCTCGTGCTATTGAGCTGGCTGATCCAATGGAGAATGCTGGTGCTGCTTTGATTAGGGAGGTATGATTTTTCCATGAATGACTGTTGCTTCCTCTGATAGGCAGTTGCAGTACATCTGCCTCAATGAATGAACACTGTTGTTGTAAGCAATAGTCCTGAGATATGATACAATTATGGTGGTTAATCATAGGTTGCTAGTAAAACAAATGACTCTGCTGGTGATGGAACAACAACTGCTTCAGTACTTGCACGTGAGATTATCAAGCAAGGTCTGCTGAGTGTTACCTCTGGTGCCAATCCTGTGTCTTTGAAGAGAGGAATTGATAAAACTATTCAAGGACTAGTAGAGGAACTTGAAAAGAAGGCCAGGCCAGTCAATGGTCGTGAGGACATAAAAGGTACTACTGGATACTGTTGAATGCTCTTTTGTTCTGCCATTGTGTTGACTTATCATGTTAATTGCAAATTCGCTACTTGCAGTAGCATTAAATAGGGAAAGCATTTTGACCTAATTTGATTTCATCTTTTGTTTTCAGCTGTTGCTACCATTTCTGCTGGTAATGATGAATTTATTGGATCCATGATTGCTGATGCCATTGATAAAGTTGGCCCAGATGGTGTTTTATCCATTGAGTCATCATCTTCCTTTGAGACTACTGTTGAAGTTGAAGAAGGAACAGAGGTTTGTTGCTTATAAACAACTTTCAAGTCGTCTGCAGTGTTTATTTGTACCAACTCTATGTATTTGTTTATTAATAAGTTTTTTCTTGGCCTGTAGATCGATAGAGGTTACATATCTCCACAGTTTGTTACCAATCCTGAAAAGTCAATTGTTGAATTTGAAAATGCAAGAGTCTTGGTAACTGACCAGAAGATCACTGCGATAAAGGACATAATCCCATTATTGGAAAAAACTACTCAAATGAGAGCACCATTACTTATTATTGCCGAGGATGTCACTGGAGAAGCATTGGCTACTCTTGTTGTGAATAAGCTCCGGGGTATCATCAATGTTGCAGCGATAAAGGCACCAGGTTTTGGTGAGAGGAGAAAGGCTATGCTTCAAGATATTGCTATCTTGACAGGTATCATAATGTGTTGTATTTTAGAAACTTATCATTTTGCAGTTATGGTTCACGCTAAGTCACCTAATAATGTTTTGATCTATTAAATGAATAAATTAGAGAATCCAACTAATAGTGATGACCTAGCTGCATTGGAGTAGTTGTTTGGAACTGGGTTACTTGTTGAGTATTGAATTCTCCATATAAGGTATCTTGGTAAGCAACTACATTATGTCTTGAAGAAGTGGTTTGGTTTCAACAGCTAACTTCAACTTAGGTGTGAGGATTTTACATTCAATATGGGTATGGTCCAATGCCTTACTTTTGTTATTCAAATTTAGATACTTCTACTTATGTGAAGGAAATGATAAAAAGGCTCTCTTACTTTGTGTATTCCTGGAAGAGGTCGTATATTACTCTGATTTTTTATAGTAGATGTTCAGTCTAACTAGTCATTAGAAGACATGCCCAATTAATTGTCCATACTTTGTGCTTAGCCATCTTATGGCTAGGTTGGATGTAGAGAGAACTTTTTTTTTTTTTTTTTAAATGTAAATTGGGTTTTTAAGAATCATGGCTTCTGATTCTTTATCATGTTAATTGGTCAGTAGATACTTCCATTTTTTTATGCTAAATTATTGATTGGGGAGGATCAAGAATATCATTGTGGCCTCGTCAGTGATGCTTTTAGCTAATTTCATTGCTCATCTTGATTAACGTTTTAATTATGTGAGTATTAATGAGTAGCTTCTGTATATCAGGTGCGGAGTTCCAGGCCAATGATTTAGGATTGCTGGTTGAGAACACATCTGTTGAGCAGCTTGGTTTGGCAAGGAAGGTGACAATCACCAAGGATTCCACCACCCTCATTGCTGATGCTGCATCAAAAGATGAGCTTCAGGCTAGGATTGCCCAGCTTAAGAAAGAGTTGTTTGAGACTGACTCAGTATATGATTCCCAGAAGCTTGCTGAGAGAATTGCTAAACTATCAGGAGGTGTTGCTGTTATTAAAGTTGGTGCAGCCACAGAGACTGAGCTTGAAGACCGTAAACTGCGAATTGAAGATGCAAAGAATGCAACTTTTGCTGCCATAGAAGAAGGTATTGTGCCTGGTGGTGGGGCTGCTCTTGTTCATCTCTCAACTTGTGTACCTGCAATCAAGGAGAAGTTGGAGGACCCTGATGAACGTTTGGGTGCTGACATTGTGCAAAAGGTTAAATCCATTTCTTGTGATATCTGTTGTCTCTAAATCAGACAGAAACATATGATGAGGAATTGGGCTTTGTTTCAATAAGATCAGACAAGTTAAGATAATCCAAGTAGTGAGAGAGAGAAGATTTGGGTAGCATATTTCAGGTTTCACCAATTAAAAATATAAAAAAAAGAGTTGAGGTTGAAAGAGCAAAACCCAATCTGAACACTGTGTCTTCTTTCTTGTTCATATGTGAGAGCTGTGCATGATTTTGCATTGTGTTAAGTCGTCCTTACTTTTTAAATGATGGCCTGTTGGGAACTTACTGTTGGGATGGAAAGCATCAAGGAATGGCTCAATTATATGGTACTAGTGCAAAAGATTTCACTGTCTGCCCAAGAGTTAAATTACTCTTTCATAATATATCTTCTGTAAATCTCATGCATTGACTCATTAATACAGGCACTTGTAGCACCAGCAGCTTTAATTGCCTACAATGCTGGGGTTGAAGGTGAGGTTGTTGTAGAGAAGGTGATGTCGAGCGAGTGGGAGTTTGGTTACAATGCAATGACCGACACTTACGAAAACTTGGTGGAGTCTGGGGTAATTGACCCAGCTAAGGTGACAAGATGTGGTTTGCAGAATGCTGCCTCCGTTGCAGGAATGGTATTGACTACTCAGGCTATTGTTGTGGAAAAGCCAAAGGCTAAAGCTGCTGCTGCAGCTCAACCAGGTTTAACCATCTAAGCTATGGTGTACTGTAGGTTACAAGAGCTAGGAGTTCAATAATCCAGGTATGTTTTGATAGTCAATTGTATCTAAGTTTTGTAATGAAGAGAATTATTGAATGAACGAGAAATTGGTCATTGATTTTTATATGAGTATGGCATGTGTTGTGTTTTGAATTATACACTGTTCAATCTTTGGCTGTAATGTTCTTTCATTCACAAGTGATGTGTCTCTCCTTGTGTTCTTCCGATGTCCAATTGGTCAAAATAGAAGTACTTCATGTAATTGATGTTAAGACAGTACGCTGATTGTGCATGCACATCCCCAAATTTCATCCTTCTAATCCAATCTTTCCCAACTGAATCTAAGACTCATGGTGCATACAAACTCTAGCAGCCCCTAAGCTGGCTTGCCAGTCAGATGTTAGCCCCTAAGACCGCTTGCCGGTGCTTTGCCTGCCTTCAAAAGGACTGGCCGGATGTGAGAGGGTAAAGGTGCAAAGCTAGCGAGACTGGCCGGATGGCGATACCACCAGGGAACCAGAAGAGGAGGTTTGGTCTGTAAATAATGCGGCTTGTTTATTTTGTTTCCATTTCTTAGTCAAGTGGTTGGCATAATTGCATTTGCATAGACATGCATCTCACTTGGAATGGTGGAAATAAGTGCAAACCTTTACTATGGGTGAAAATTGGTTGGACTTTAAGTCCATTCTGAAATAGTTCTGGACTCCAATATATGAGATATCCAGTCCTAATATTTTGTTTGAATCCTATGCTGTCTGACTTTTATATTTACATTTTTTTTGGTTGACTACGTGATTTCTCTTTTTGGTTAAGGCTGGTATTCAGTATTCACTTGCCAATATGACTGCGTGATTTCTTAGTTCATGTGCTTAGTGGTATTACTTTTAACATTATCTATTATTTTTTTGGGTTAGTTATGTGGTTGGGAATATATTTGATAGATTTATTCTGTGTTTCTAAACTATTGGCTATGATAGCTGAAATATAAATATTTGTTACTAAAAATAGAGTCATAATATAAATTAAATAATTAATCTTAAGAGTTATTGCACATTTTAGGGTCCAAATTTTTAAAGTTTTAAGTTTTAGGGGATACAACTCTAGAAGTTTTAGTTTGGGAAATCAAATATTTATTTTTATACATTTATAACAATAAAAGAGTTTACTAACATTTTAACTAATTTCATACTCGGTTTCTTTTTGTTATTTCCATTTGTTTTTGTGTAAATTGTAAAGTAAACTTTAATTTTAAATACCTTCAATTGTGTGTTTGCAAAAATTATAAAAAGTTGATGTTTGAAAAATATATATTAAGACGAATATTTTAAAACTTTATATAATTATGTTTTTTCTTATAAATTACAAAGTATTCGTTATCAATATTTGGCTTTATAATCTATATATTTCAAACGGAATAATAAAAGAAACGAATGGAGTAATATTTTAAACAGTCCAATACATTTGTAGATTAACAATAGCCCTTTTATCACATCCAATTTACTTTTATTATATATTTATACCTTAAATTAAAATTAATTGATGAGTATTGATCCATATTTTCCGAATCAAACTCCAAAATACTTGTAATCAATTTATTATAAGACGGAGTACATTTTTTATTTTATTTTATTTTTACAAACTCATCTTTACGTTCTACTTTATCATTTTATTCAATGAGCAATTGTAAATGAACTTGAGCTAGGAGCCTATAACAGTAGGATAGATTATTATTGAATTTTTCAAAATATAAAAGAGATATATTCCTATGCAACAAAAATACAAAAATTCAAGAATTAACTTACGAAGTTCTCTAAATATCATTAAATTTATTTTTCAATGCACTTTATGTAGACACCCATATCGATGTGGTTTTGAAAATTTCATTTTGAAATACGATCTAAACAATGTCATATGTTTCTTTCTTTAGCAACATTGATTCTTAAATATTCTCATATTACAAAATAATATTTTATAAACTTGATAATTAAAATATAATCAAAGTAAATAATTTTTTTTAATTGTAGCTTCTTTTATACATATTTTTTGCTAATGTAAATGAACTTGACACCTCGACAAATTAGGTAAATAAAGCTTCATATGATTTATTGCACTTTGCTGACCTGATAAAATCAAAGACCACATTCTATCTACCTTTTTTTTGTTTTTTTTTACTTATTTTTCGTAATTTTATCTAATCTTATTAAAATATAGTTTAGTTATAAATTATACTTGGATAGTCCTTATTTTTCCAAATCTTAAATGGAGTATTATTCGACCATACCTCTACTTATTTTTTTTCCTGAATTAAGTGAAAAGAAGGTGCATAAAATAGGGCCTAAAATAACATTAGAAAGAATAAGTAAAAAAAAAAAAAATCAAGTGAATAGAATACTCTTATATAAACTTTAAACTAAATTATTACAACTTATTTTATTTGATCTTACTGGTTATGAATTTATTTTATATGTAATAAATATTTAAAAGTATATGAATGTGAAAATAGTTTTAAATTAATATCTTCAATTATATCCTCTTGATTTTTAAATATAAGAAAAATAAAATATAGTCAAAGTAACTAGAATTTACAAATTTAGTCATTGTTACATGGAGTATTTTACTGCCGAAATAGACAAGTCTCGGTTAAAGCCCCATTTAACTTTATTAAGAGCTACCTATAAATATTATGATACTCTATTGATTCAAGTTTAAATTTCCCAAATCTCTAAGTCCTTAATATCCCTCTTCGTCCAACCCCTTTTTAAATAATTTTTTAAATAATCATCGAACATTTTATGAGTTTCAATATTATCATTACCATTGTGTGGGTCTGGTTACCATAGGCCCGCTTGGATAAACCAAAGTCAAGGATCAACCCATTAGTAAAATAGACAAGTATCGATTAATAACCCCGCAGTTTTTTTGAATCGCTAAACATCGCCCGCAAATTTTCAAATGAAATTACCAATACACCCTTAGTTCATTATATCAACTAAATCAAACCCATCCATACAAAAAACCATTTCAATACTTCAAACCCTTCCAAACCATTCATTAATTTTCTCAAAATAAAATTTACAAAATTCCTTCAAACATAATGTCCCGAAGACCCGGCAAAGCACTGGCGAGGAGGCCGACACCTCAGGCGGCGGCGCATCTCCCGGTGGTGGAGGTAAATATTTTTTATTTGAATTAACTTTTGCCGACAGTGGAAGGGGAGGTAAACACCGGCTCCGCGACGGCAAGGCAGCTGCCGAAGACGCCGCCTCAGTGGAGAGGCGCCTGATCCGTGGTGGGGCGTCTCGATCAGGCGCCTTGTCCAGACGCCCGCCACTTCTCCGGTGGTTGTCTTCGCCGGTGATGTGCGCCGCCGCTGCCTGAACTCTTGTGTGTTTAATTTTTTTTCAAGTTATTAGTTAATTACTAATGAACTTTGTTAATTTATTATATTAATAATTATAATATGTATATTTAGGTTATATATGATGTTAATATCTTATGTATAATGTTTGTTTAGGTTGAATTATTATGTTAACTATAGTAATTAGTTAAAATATATGATTAAGATATATTATTATAAATATTATATTAATTATATATAGTAATTAGTTAAAATATAAGTTTAAAATATATTATTATAGTTATTATGTTAATTAGTTAAAATATAAGTTTATGATATATTATTATAATTATTATATTAATTAGTTAAAATATAAGTTTATTATATATTATTATAATTATTATATTAATTAGTTAAAAAATTACAACTATTATATTAATTATTTTAAGTACTATGATTAAGATATATTATTATAAATATTATATTAATTATGTTAAGTACTTATGTATAAATGTATGTTTAGGTTATATTATTATAATTACTATATATTAATTGTGTTATAATTATTATATTAATTATGATAATTGGTTAAATATAAAATGTATGTTTAGGTTGAATTATAAAATTGATAATTATAATTATTATATTAATTATGTTAATTACCTAAGTAAAAAAATATATGTTTAGTATATATAATTATAATTATTATATTAATTATGTGAATTACTTAAGTATAAATGTATGTTTAGGATATAATATTATAATTATTATATATTGATTTTGTTATAATTATTATATTAATTGTGGTAATTGGTTTATTTTAAAATGTATGTTTAGGATGTAGTATTATAATTATTTCATTTTCCTTGATGTAATTAAGAATCGAGTTATCGATCAGGAAAAGGGAAATCGATACCTGCTCACATGATTAGACAACACTTAGAGGATGATTCGGGTCCAAGGCATCCACGTACTCGTGGTGTATCTGCCTCGCTTCGGAGGGAGAGGGTATCTACTCGATACGAGCAGTTAGTAGGTATGGAGGACGAAGAAGAAAGTGCTGATAGTTGGGATGATGATGAAAACATCTTCGAGGAAGATGGAGATGATTATATAGATGAATTAGAGGTTCAATTAGAGGGTGTTCGGGCTGATCAAGAAATAACTATTCGTAAGGGTAAGGGTGGCCGTTTTGTTAGTACTTCTGGTACAACTTCCTCTTCTATTTCTGGTCAAAGCCGGGAGAAGATGAAGGTCGATGATTCATGGGTTGTGAAACAGGCGATTCCTGGTGGGCCAGTTGATGGAAGTGTTATTCCTAGTTTTTTGGGTCCCATTGCTAGGCACATATGGGATGGTAAGGAGAGTGAATCTTCATCATGTGTTAGTATTTTAAAATGCCAGAACAGAGAGAGAGCGTGCACAAACTTGAAGTTATGGTATGAATCATGGATGGCTGATGGTTCACCTATTTGTGCACATTTAGATAACACTGGAGTGTACCACCTGCCTTGGGCCATGTTTAACCATATTGATGCTACCCTTTTATCAGCTTTTATAGAGTGTTGGCAATCTGACACCAACTCATTTCACTTCCCATTTGGAGAGATGACAATTTTATTACACGATGTACAGGAGATACTTAGGGTCCCTATTGAGGGTAAATTACATAGGGGATCTGAAGACTTATTGTGCTGAGTTACTTGCTGTGAGCATTGAAACATTAGATGCTCGTAAATATTGGCAAGGAGGTGGACTAAATATCAAGGCAGTCGATGATTTATGTAGGAAGGTGGTTCCACCTAGGCATTTGAACAATCAACTCAGTGCCTATTTGATCTAGGTAAAAACTCTCGCCCGACTGAGTGATTCGCGCTATAGTGCAAGCGCATGGAATCCCATGTATTGTCCTCAGCGCACACCTGCATCTAATGTCAATCTCGTCACGTAAAGCACTCATCCTACTCTTCTCTTGTTCCAACAAGCTCAGACAATGATGGGAAGTGCGACCATGAAGATTCTGGTACAATCGACCTCGATTGACGTGCCATGTCTTCGTTTGGAGTCCTCCAAACACTGTTTAATACCGTTGACTTGGGTCTTAATCGCCTTGTTAACACGCTCGAATAACGTGTCAAGAGCCGATGTGGAAGAGTTAAGTCAGTCCTTCAATGCATTGTGGGCACTCTCAACTCTACAAGTCGTAGTGTTCCCAAAATGAAGGACCTGATTCGTCCAGTATAACACAAATTTCTCTTTGTGAGGAATCCATTGTTACGTAACGTATTGTAAAAGTGTAGGACACCAGGTATATCAATTCATCATGAACTGAATATTATCCTCATACTGCTCTTGCGTAGTAGCATACATGACTTGCCTCCAACGCCCCTTTTGGAATTTTTAGCTGAAACCTTGTTATTTCCCATGCAATGATAAGCTTTATTCAACACACACTTATTGATATGCCTCCAACAAATCCCTAATCAGGGCAAAAAGACCACCCTCGCAATCGGTTACTATAGAACTCGGGTGCACCTCAGGACCAACATAATTCTTCAGCTTCTCCAACACCCACCGATAACTTGACTCTGTTTCATCTTTCATGATTGCATAACCAATCACGAAGTTTATGTTCCCCGGAATCCCAATTATCTCCACTAAAGGATACTTGTACTTGTTTGTCTTGTACGTAGAATCTATAAGGATCACATACAGATACGTACGTAACAAATCAGCAGACATCGGGAGCACCAAGAAGACATGGGTCACAACATCAGTGGCTGCATCACTCATAAACCAGTGTAAGTAATTATACTTGATTGCTTGATAGAGCAATTGCTGAATTTGGTTCCTTCTGACTTTTCTCTCCTTATCTTATCTCTTTCATTGTACACATGTCTTTTATTTGGATTATCTTCTGGAAATTTCTCCAACAAAGTTGCCAGTATTTTAGCCGGTCTCACTTGTGCCTCAGTCATCTCGTGCACAGCTTTCTTCGCACCAGGACTAATGGCGCTAATCTGTCGATGTTCTTGTGGATACACAACCAACTCATGGTTGTGTTTACCCCATTTCGAAGTACCAACAATGTGCCAACCGCTAAGATCTTGACGCTGACAAACCTTAATCTTAAACAAGCAACCACAACCTTTCCTCTTCGTGTCGAACCTCACGTCTGTTGTCAAATCTCGATCAACTTTCTTCGAAGAATGATCACATTTCAACAATTTATCATATCGACCATCTCTTTGCGTTTTCCATGTTGAGGTCATCAAACAAAAACCGGATTGAATTGCAACATTTTTAGCCCATTCAATTGCCAATTCCGATGATGCAAAATCATCATGTTCAAAAATACCACTATAATCAATCCCATCTCCACCGTAATCTTCATTATTATCCTAAAAGAACAAGATTTTTAATATTAGAAACAAAAAAAAAAATTAAGGTGTCTTGGGAAGACGCTCCACTATGGTGGGAGGCGTCTTTTCCAGACGCCCCACCATGGTGAGTGGCGTCTTCCCAAGATGCCCCACCATGGTGGGTGACGTCTTTTCCAGACGCCCCACCATGGTGGGTGGCGTCTTCCCAAGACGCCCCACCATGGTTGATAGCGTCTTTCCAAGACGCCCTACCATGGTTGACGGGGTCTTTCGAAGACGCCTCGGCAACACATCAGTAAAACGACTAATTTTTCAAGTATAATCCGAACTATTACCTGATTTTCGGGTGAAAGCGTTTTCGGTTGGTCCGACATTATCAATATGTCACAGTTAATGTCAAGTACACCTTAATTTGTCACGTACACCTTCCCTAATTGTGAGTTTTGAATGTTTTGAATGTCAAATACACCTTACTATAGTGAAAAACAATTTTACAGAATTACAATGTTATAGTGACTGATGAAATGAACTTATTTATCTTTTATTTGTTTTTTTTAAAAAAAATTAGTAAGGGCAAAAAGGTCATTTTATGATGAAAATACGGGCGATCCCTGATAATTCGCGGGCGATGTTTAGTAACTCTCTAGTTTTTTATTTAACTTTTTATGTATTTGTTAAATTTAAAGTGCAATTACAGATATTGTACGACTTTTTATTAATGAAGTGATTTTATTAATAAAAAAAAGTAAAATCTTAGTATCAGTGGAATAAAGGCCCAGTTCATTAACAAAAGAACGAGAATTGCATTTGGGGTCGAAAATGGTTGTATCCATAGAATAGTGTTTACCGAAGAGATAATATGAATATGATGGACTATATATTTATATTGTTCTGCAGCCAAGTGGTTAAGATGACAATGGACCACTAGCAGGTTTGCCGACCAATACTGCGTTCTATTAAATGAAGTGCTTCCACCAATAACTTCACTTTCAATGCCTCATTAATTCGTTGCAAACAAAGCTACTTAAAAGGAAGACAACTACAGCTATGTGCAGCCGATCTCTTGTGAAGTGCTGTCTATGCCCCATCACAGCTTTCATTTGAATACTGCTAATTGCCAGTCAACGTTATGCCCTCAGCGATGCACGTTCATCACTTTTCTTGCATGGGTTGCATTGTATTTTTCAAGGGTCTTTGCAGTGTATTGGACGTCCAAGGAAGTGTAGATTATAAAGTTTTGAATGTTATATTAGCACTAAACATTACAACACTGGCGTCTAGTGATTTTATAGGCTTTTAGTTTGTCATGTGTAATCGAATCATATGCATACATTTACTATTGCGTGTTTATGCGTAAAAAAATATTAGTCCATTTGTGGTGTAAGTGTATCATACATTATGGAAATCCAATGATGCCAGTACAGCTTTCTTACATGATTTTGCTATTACTTTCACATTGCCTGAAATGTGATATAAACTACTCCGTAATTAGGATTGATATATGTAGTTAATATAGGTATTAGAGTTGAACATAAGAAAAAGGAAGAATGATAGTGAATGAGAAGCAAGGAAAAAATTGTACAAACAGTTCAGAAGATGTCTAGTCTTCGTCGACTGAGAAATCAGGTTCAGCTGGCTTCTGCAATGAACTGATACTCGAATCCATTCTCGAGTGTTTAGCAGCCTTCCTATTAAATGCTGCTAGTCTTTTAGCATACAAAGAATACCCTGGCTCTACTGCAGGTGATCCATCGGCACCAATATCTCCGCTTCTTTGCTGTAGTTGATCATGTTCAGGAGTTGACAGGTCTTCCTGAGCTTTATACTCAGTTGCATTATTTCTACGTTTCTTCTGCCTCCGCCATGCTGCCTGGATAAAACAGGCAGCCCATAGTCTCCAGTGATGGGAGTAGAATCGAAATTTGTGCCTTAGTTGCTTGCTGTGCAACTTTCTGAATTGTGCAGCCACAAACTTTAAGTCATCTGCTATGAGAGCAAAGGCTTCCACCTCCGAGATGGCCTTGACTGTTCGAGTTGATGATGGAAGGATCACACTGGGTCGGGGGTCTAGAGCCCACGTTAGAAGCTCCTCACCACAGAAGTCACCTGGTCCAATCTTGCATGAGTTGAAGAACCCTGTTCGACCCCCATTTGTTGTGTAGGAATCTAGGTGGCCTCGGATTATGAATAGCATCTCGTTTACTGGGTCTCCCTCTCTCACAAGAAACGTGCCTTCCGTGCATAAGGCAGGCTTCAACCTCTCACATATTGCGTCCAGCATCCTTTCTTCCATTTGGTCAAACAATGGAACCTGTGTTCAGAACAACTTGTCATTCACACGCCCTCAATTGGGTTCACTTTTGCTCTTCACTGTGAATGATACTGCAGTATGTAAAAACTGATCAACCTATTAATACTCATTGTAAACTTACACGACGGACTAAATCAAGACAAAGATGGCGTTTTATATCCCTGCGTAGGTCCATGGGAAGGCCTTGAAGAAGGGCTTCCTCGTCGACCCCTCTTGTGGCCACCCATTTGTACTGATCATATCTCCTCACAGACTGTTTCAGCTCTGGAGGCAGCTGCCTGTGATGCATCCATTGCTCTGTATCAGTTCTCCTGATCCTCCACTCCTCCAACCGGACAGTAGTTGATTGCAGGTATGTCTGCAACAGCACATAACCAGATTCACTAATTATATTTCTTAAAAACTCTATACTAACTCAGTTACTATGTAATAGGCCACTTTCTAAATTACTAGTCACCAACATCATATTAGGAGAGTTTGAGCAAATGCTTCGCAGATAAAGTAAAACCGGTTAACATACACTCAAAAGATTTCAGAGAAAGGGTGCAAACCTGCATGTTGCCAATAAGGAGTGCAAATAAGACCAATCCAAGGGTTGCAATAATGATTGCAAAAACTATTTCCCCAATAGAAGTACTGGTTGAAAGATTCTGCCCTAGAGAGCTGCACATGATGATTCAAAATAATGAATTTCATTGCCAAAAAAAACGACTTACCAGAACAATTGAGAAGGAAAAGTATTCAAGAAGTGTCCAAATGTATTACCTCAAGTTTTTCAGACCCCACCAAAGGCAGTAGAAGTATTTATTGAAGAAGGGTGAGGAGGTAACGCCAGAAGTCACAGCCTCGCCATAAATTCCAAAAGTGTAGCTGTTTTTGTTAGGATCACAAATTTTTGTAATGTTGCTCATGCTGAACCAGCTCTCTCTGCCTGCATCATTGACTCTCCTGCAATCAAAGAATTTGTACAGACACCTCTGACTTTCCAAACTGCAAGCGTACTTCCAGCATGCCTCTTCCCTCTCTATTGAAAGAAGGTACCAGCAAGCTCCTAATACCTACAACAACCCGAAGGATCAGAAAGATTCATATGGCTTGCTTAGTTAACTCGTTTATCCATTTTTTTGTGATCTGATGGAAATAAATTCCAACTATAAACTAATATTTCAATTTGTGCATAAATGACTGATAATAACAAAGCAAAACTTTTCTGTATGATATCTAACCATTGAAATTAACACAATTGTCTCATATGATATCTGTAAAGATCAAAATTAGATTTCCACTATTATTATGTTTGATGAAATGATTGATGTTCAGAGAATCCTGTTTCAGCAATAGAAAATTTGCAGTAGAATACAAATTCAGAAGCACAATTATTATGCAATAAAAGTTATTCAATATTTTACGACACCCAACCAAAACCAGATATTAAAAACCAGAACAGACAGAGATCTGTCAGAAACTTACATGGCTTGCCATTATGAAGAGCATGAGGTTGTAAGCAGCACCAGCCCAAGCAGTCTCAGTAACCACACCAGTAGCCTTAACAATTTGTGATGATAATGGAAATATCAGGAACAACCTCGGCATGTATTGAAAAATCAGGATGAACCGCAACACATTTTTCGTGTTCATCATCATCGATCCACTTAAGTTCGGAATTACTCCCCATATCAACACCTAATCCATGAAAATCACAAAAATTAGTTGCCAATCCCATATCAGAGAGGAGATCCAAATGCTTGCAAAACTAAGCATTAAAAATTTACATGATCATCTCTCAGTAAACGAACACATACTATTTTTAGTATCCCATCAAATGCATACACTAACAAAAACTAACTATAAACTGATCAAATTCAATAACAGTCACTACTACAAAAACACCCTACAGAGAACAAAGAATTAGACCGGATGTATCCGTGTAGCACTGCTCTCTAACGAGTACTTGAGTTATACTGTATTAGACTGCGTCTAGGACTGCTCTATTCAAGGAGCAGGACTAGTACATGTCAAACATTTCACAGAAGCTTATGAGCGTCGGTTGAATAGGACCGCATTTATAACATTTGCTGTCTTTTTTACTTAGGCAAGTATATCCAAAATTAGAAAGTTAACCTGAGGAAGAGGCAGAGCAGAAATGAGGTCAATGAAAAACCAGTTCTTCAAATATCCAATAGCAATCTTGTTAGGATCAACCACAAGCTCACCCCTCCCAAAAACACGCGACGAAGGTGCAACGTAGGCAGTCCGAAATCTAAAATAAATCTGAAGAAGATAGAAAACATCAGCCAGAGTCCTTATTACAGTCAGTGCAATCTCCAATTTCATCTCAATCTCTATGCATACTGTCTCCCCTTTCACTGCAGGCAAGAAGAAGAACAGCGGGTCTATGAACAAAGATACTAAACAGGCTATCAGAAACACCTTGTTCCATTTGTTGATCGTCTTCCCCCTCGGATCATGTATTGCTATCTTTCTCTTCACTCTTTCGTAGTCCTCTGAGAACACTCTCGACAGCACTTTGGTTTTCAGATACGACGATGACGAAGACAACGACGACTTCCCATGGTTTGTTGTAGGTTCTTGTTCATAAACTACTAGGCCTGCAGCCTCTCTTGGTATTTTAGTTCCTTCAATGGTGTATTTCTGCTTTGCTAGCTCTAAGTTGTTGGTTCTGTTACCTATGTTGTCTGCTGCTGTTTCGACTTCGTCGTAGAACCTTACGGATCTTGATTTATTGTACGCCATTGTTCAGCTTTTCAAGTTGCTTCAGACAAAATACTTTGTACAGGAGAAATGGATAGTCATATAATGAGCACAAATTTCATAAACAATGGAAGAAGTGAGAAGAGAAAAGGAGCAGTGTAGAGTATGAATATGAATACGGATTCATTGTATTTTTTTTCACGGGTTCAGCACAGCAGTTGGACAACTGGATTGGTAGAGGTTGACTTAAAAGAGGGGGAAAGAAAAAGTATTTTCAAAAGCTTTTTCTTCTTATATTTTATATACACAGGAGCAGCTCAACATAAGCCTCTATTAGGATTACAAAGATAACATGAATTTTAATATATAAATGATACTGTTGAAGTTCTATGACAGTAAAACAATCTATTTGAATATCTAACATTTATAAATTAATAGAGAAATGCTCACTATATAAGATTGATAGACTGCTTCTCATATTGTCATGTAGTTTTAAGGTGAAAGTTTCCGTATCATGTTCTTCCATTCTTTAATATCATTTCTAATGGAACCGTCGAATTCATTAAATTTGATATGGATTACTATACCGAAAATGAGTTTCTCCTCTCTTATTGTCTTATAGTTTTAAGGTGAAACTTTTTTTGCATTTTTATACTTAACCTAGTTAGGACTACCCGTGTTATTTTCTTTTGGTACTAAACTGTTACAAAAGAAGGATAATGTGAATTTCATGACTTTGGTTTAACAGGGGTGAGGGTCATGTGAGAACTGAGAAAGTTAGAAGCAGCTCAAATAAGTAAAGTAAGGAGAGCTTTTTTTCATTCATTTCAACCAATGGGGAGATAGTTTGACGAATTCGTGGGTTGTATTTTAGACTGAGAAAGAAGTCTAACACGAGACTTAAACAGTGTTCGATAGTGAAGAATCAATAGGAGATATGATAGGATCAATATACTCTAGAGGGGGGGTGAATAGAGTATGGTCGTTTTTTGAGTTAGGCTTTCAAGGCTTTGAAACGGGTTTTGAGATGCGGAAAATAATTAAAACAGGTTTCAAGGTCTTGAAGTATATTTCAGGCTTTTGAACAGAATAGGTTATTACGAGATGAAAGAATTAAGTAAAGCAAAACGATATGTAAATGTAATAAGTAAAGTAGACGAGTATTTGTTACGAAGTTCGGCAATGTGCCTACGTCTCCGCCTAGGGTTTCCTACCCTTAGGATTTAACGATCTTTATTTCCTCCTTTAGAGACCTAAAGCCACCTTCGAAGATTATCACCCAATCTTCTATACCGTAGCTTTCCCTAGCTACACTCTAGCGTCTCAATTCCTAGAAATAAAAATCTCCTTTCTTTTTTCTGAACCTTTGAGTATTATAAACTTTACTCAAGGTATATCTCTCTTTTGATATTTCTTTTTCAACGCACAAGATATACTTTGTAATCTTTTCTCTCAATTCTAAATTACAATAAAGAGTAAGCACTAGAGAGGAAAGTAATTTTGCTGTAACTTAGATGTGTATCACGTTGGAAAGCTTCTTGTTCTTCAATGCTTCAGCTTCAATCTATTTATATAGACACAAGTGCAACGGATAGGCTTCATAACTGATTTATTCAAAATGACATTGCTTCAGGGTCTTGACTGACCACTTCAGGGACTTGAAATGTAACAGAATATCCGTATGACTCGAATTTCAGTTGTTGACTGAAGTTCTTCTATGAGAGCACGTCCAACAAAGTTGTTCAACCCAGCATATCTTCAATTCAACTCCTTAAGCTTAGGAAGACCACTTTGAATATTGTTCATCCTTATCTTGATAGAGTTTGAATTAATTCAAATGCTTGAAGTTCATGGTATAACAAATTCCTTATTTTAAGGAACCAATTTGAATTGCTTAGCTGAAAAACATTTAATCATTATCCACTAACAACAACTCATTAGATGAACGTTAGTATAATATAAAATCAGTGGGAGTCAAAGGACTTATGAAGTATCATACGCATATACCAACTATGAACATATACAATCAACATATATTAGATGATATATACTTGGACATTTATTAATAGGGACTTTGTATTATCATTTTGACTTCCATCATTCATACTTATATAAGTAACATAAAACATATACATCAAGGTGGAGTCTTCAGATAGTACGCTTATTTTTTAATCGAGTGATGAGGGGTTTTTATTATATACCAAATGTGTTAGCTTTGTGATGGGCATTGACTTGATGAACGTGCGCATTAAACCCACCAAATTAGGATGAAACTCTAATGTTGCACAAGGAATCGAAATTTTTTTAAAAACTTATTTAAATGCGGCGAAAGTAATTTAGTTTGAATAGGCTCAACGGCTCAAGTATCAAACGCTGTCATGGACAACGTTCTCTTTAAAGAGAAAGTTGTTGTTCGTGATAACGACTTTGATTGGATTGTAAATTGCTTTGGGCTAGTCTGGATTGCAAACTAGGAATACTAAGAAAGAACCGTTGTCACGCACAACGACTTTTAGTTTAATGAAGTCGCTAACAGTGACAATGGTTTTCTCTTAGTATTCCCAGAGTCCTTCCCCCGCAAAGCCATTCTCTTTCTTCCCCCCACAATCCCCAAACCCTTACCGTATCGACGACGATGTCCCATTCTTTTCTCCCTCACTTTTCGGCAAGGTTTCGATGTTGACGTGGGTGTAATACGTATAAGACCTAGCACTTCCTAAGGTAATTTACGTTCAATGCTTGTCCAATTCGCTGTTAAATTTTGGGTGGTGACCACTTGCATAACCTCGCCTGGTTTTTGTAGTAGGTGAGACTTCTTCTTATTTTTTTTGATGTCCTCTTTGCTCTAGCCAAGTCTTAGCATGGTCCTACTTTTGATTATGTAATTGAGGTAATTTTTACTTAGTTAAAATTAATTATATTAACTTATTAAAATTGGTTAGGTTAATAATATTAACTCATTGAAATTAGTTATGTTAATTATATTAACTTATTAAAATTAGTTAGGTTAATTATGTTAATAGCATAGAGAACTTATTGAAATTAGTTAGGTTTATTATGTTAACTTAGTGTTATTGAACTTGGTGTTTAATTAGATTCATAGTTAAACTTTTATTAAACACTATAAGTGCTCAAATTATATGGTAGTAATACATGCAAGATACCCCAATTAGACTTTAGTTGTGGTTGGGTTTTAGTTTGTATATGTTCGATTTTAATTTGCATTATATTTGTTTAGAAATTACAAAAATGATCATACTTGGATTGTTATGATTTTAGTTTGTATATGTTTGGTTTTAATTTGCATTAGATTTGTTCAGAAATTATAATGATGATTATGCTTGGATTGTTATCGATTGTGAATTGAGTGGATTTAGTGGCTTGAATTATTTTATTATTGACTTCAAACATTATTAGAAAATTTGTTGTAATGTTGTAGGTATTATAGATAGTTCATGTTATATCCTTTGTTATGTCGGTGAGAGGAATTCTTGTAGAAAGGATAGTACGTTTGAAGGTGGAGAAGTTGGGCCTATTTTAGAAAGTATTGATACCAATTTTATGGAGTTGGTTGATATGGTATTTGATTTGTGTGGGCTTGTTTGAAGTAGAGTCAAATTAAAGTTGAAATAAAATATCCTACAGGAACACCAACATGCATAGCGATGCCCCTTCAAGATGAATATTCATTGAAAGTCATATGGGTGTGGGTTAAAATTTTTTCACACGCTTCATTGATAATATACGTTGATTATAAGTGGAATTTATGCCACTTTTATGCACTTTTCTTAAGGAGTTTCTTGAGAATTTAGCCCTTTTTTGGTCCTATTTATTCCCGATTTTACCATTTTAACCACTTGTACTTTCTAGGGGCATTATAGTCATTTCAATTCTTTTTAATCATGTTTATGCAAAAGACTCTCCATTTTCATTTTACTGTCTTATTTCAGTCTATTGTGCAAGAATTGAATTGGATGCTAATGGACGAGTCTTAGAATCGAACAAATGCATCAAGAACGAAGTGAAGGAATTCAAAGGAAAATGTAAGCTGAGTGTCCACTTATATGTAAACATGTGAGACTTTAGAATGTCATGAGAGGGTAGAGAGCGCCCACTCATAACTTAAGAGCGCTGCTTAGTACATTTATGAGGCCTGCTCTTATGTTGATTTCCAAGTCTAGAATGTTATGAGATGGCACTAGGCTTCCGCTTAGGCCTTATGAGTGCCCGTTCATGACGAGTGAGTGCCCCCTTACATTAGGGTGTTTTTCACGTGTTTTGCCTCGACTATGATTGAAAAGGGGTATAAATAGGGTTGAGAGCCGTCATGAAAGGGCTTAGAAAGTTTAGCGTTTGGAGCACTCTATTAGTTTTCTAGATCTCTTTTTCTTCAATTTAGTAGTTTAGATTTACCCTAACAAAGATGATTGTAATTTGGAGTCTCAAATTCTCATTGGAATTTCCAGTTTTCTACGATTCAATACAATCTTCAATTATTTTTACTTTTCTTTGTCTCTTCTTAGTAATTTATAATCATTAGAATTGCTTAGTTATCTATTTATTTGCTCAATGTTTGTTTTGATTTGTGTTATTGTGATTTCGGTCATGACTTATGAGTTGTCTATTTCTAGGGTTTGGGTGAAACCCTTAATGAATTCATGATTATGTGATTGCTTGCGAGGTTTAAGCTTAGGAAATTCAATTTATTAGACTAGTATGTTCATTTATTGGTTTTTATGCTAGATCACTATAAGAGCCTATTTTGGTACCTTTAATAATGAAGGATATCGAGAGATGAAATTTAAGGAAAGACCCTACTATCATGCCCATTTGACTAAGAGACCATGAGAATAGGGATTTTTTGTAAAGGGTTTTGTTTTAGTCATCTTTTAATGTGCTTGATTTGCTTTGATTATGACTCTAGCCATGAGAATAAGTTTTAGTTTATGGTTTTGGCTCTTCCTTCTAGTTCGAGAGAGTAGCTTGGGACCTTAAATGACTTTCCCTAATTGAAATTCTATTGTTTGCTTCCCCATTGTAATTATTCAATTTATGAGCAAATTAAAATGATGAGTCCAATGCCCTAGACTTTGTTTTATCTGTCTTTATTTTTGCTATTGTTTCATTTTTCACTTATTGTTTAGTATTATGTACAAAACTACAAGACCTACGACACAAATTAGCTTATTTAGACATTGGGTTTTTAGTGACTGATTTCTACCTCATTTGGGTTCAATCCTTATTTATCCTTACTACTAGCTAATCACTTTGCTATATAGTTGTTGTGAGAATGGACTAGTTGTATCATATATATTATTGAACACAAGGTTGTGAGTTTGACGCTAACATTTGTTTATTCTTTTTGTGAGGAAACAATTATGTTGATGATTATGTGTAATGATATGGTAAGAACCAAATTTGAATTTATGAGAAAACAATGATGATGAAAGTTGTGTAATGACATGGTAAAAAAAAACAAATTTGGCAAAATACGAGAATGATAAGATAACATAAACTCATGCCAAATATGATAATGTTGATAGTTATATCATATGATAGTTTTTTTTTCTTTTGACATTAATTCCATAAACTAACAAGAATATAAACAACAATAATAAGAAACAACCAAACAGAAACAAAACAACCTAACATTTGTAGAAAGCAAAAGACGATATTCTGATCCTACCTGCCCGAGAATGGGCATTTGAGACCCAATCCCTTCCTACTTTATGGATGATACATAGATTGAAAGTACTCTACATTTCTTTGATCATATGAATTATGTTCTTTATTTCCATTAACAGTAGAATTCTCCTCTAAAAATAATGAGAGATTAATTATCGTAATTAGTTTATAAATAGCTTCATCATCCGATTATCATTGGAAAATTAATAATATTTCCTTCTTTATCCTCCTTTTTAATTTCTCTCTACTCCTCTCTTTTCTCTAAAAAAATCTTCAAAGCTCCTCTCACAGAGCATAGACATTATGATAAAAATTTGATAACCTCATAAATTTTTGATTTTATAGATAGAAGGTAGGCATTTATTTACGATTTTCATTTGATAAAATCACACAACTATTTTTATTAAGTTTTGCAAATCTCTTGATCGCATGACCCTATTAGAAGCGGTACTTTACCGAAATAGTTCGCTTTAATTTAGGTACATATCTACCATTTAAACTATAATTACTCTATGCAACTTTAATAATTTGTTTTATGCTATACTAATTTTATGCCTATTATTTATTCATTTTGAAATATCCTTTCAAGGATTTTTAGGGCAATGATAGAGAGACTAGGATTCAATTTTGCAGTTTATTTGCGCTTATTAAAACAAGAGTTTAAGAGAGTTGGAGAGAAAACAAAGTTTGTGGGCTAGGGTAAGGAATGCAGTTAGGAGAGGAAAATAAGACCCTATTCGGCAACAACTTTTGAGTACTTTTTAACTTTTAAACTTTTAGTAGTGCAATTAGTATTTATTAAAAGTTTTGGCAATCTCTCTTTAATAATATTTTATTTTTAAGTAAGTTTACATCTACTTTATCGAAAAATAAAGTTACAATTAATTAAAAATTAACCGCTACTTCACATCTAACAACTAGTTTTATAGGGTCACAACTAGGAATTAAAATTCGGTGTTTTGCTTTGATAAGAGTCCAAAATGATATAATTTGATTTTGAAATTTTCATTCCAAATCCAACCCATTAACAATTTCAATCCAATTCAAACCAATTTGAAATAGTTTTGGCTTGTTTGGATCAAAAGCATAATCTAGAATATTTTTGGGCATACTATTTATTAAACTGCATATTTTACTAAGTTAAAAAGGGATTTAAAGTGGTCTACAATCACCAAATAGCTTAAAAAATTACAAGCCACTAGAATACTTCAATATAACGCCATAAAAAAAAGAAATTCAAAGTGAGTTGAGTTTTAAATTAAAATACAGTCCATCTTATATTTGCTTCCATACATATAAGAGATGCTAAAATTTTGATTATTTCATTATATTTGGATATGAATATATTCAAACAGATCCAATGCGAAAATCCAAATTTTCATAAAGTGTCAATCTTATCCTTTTTAAATTAAAAAATAATAATAATTCAATCTGAATTTGTAAAATCAATTCGATTTGATTGAAATTTTAATTTTTTATACAAATAACTTTCACCAATCCTTGCAGTTACTACTATAACTACATCTACTTTTACCAAAAAAAATCCTAAATAAGGTTAGTGAAATAAATAATAAGAGTGAGCGAGTTGTAAGTGGGGTTTAGGTTGGATAGAAGTTTGCTTAAGATGTGTAACAAACCAAATTAGATCACTTGTCTTGAGAGATATGATACATGTAGTGAAATTTAGGTGACTAACAATTTTTTATTTGTTGAAATCAACATTATTTATTGGATTGCAACGAATGACAAATATGACCCAACCAAAATCAATTTTGAAATATGGCTACAAAATGAACTTTCGGTAAAACTAACAGGGATGAGCTCTAACTTTTTCCTTCAAATAATGATACTCCCATTAATGCTTTTGGAATTATATTAATCTTCTTCCTACGTGGGACAAACATACCCATATATCATTCCACCATTGAAGACTATCATATAACACAAATTTCTTATTGTTACTTGTATTTGACAAAAGAAAACCAACACTCACAAGACACTATAGTACTCTATTTGTCCCCCAAAAATTATTTTGATTATTGTTTATGAGAGCTTTGTGATCAATATAGCACAATATTTGGGAGACGAAGTGATAGTTCACAAAAAATGAGAAGGACGATACACAAAACCCACCATCCGCACCTTCTTCCTCCAGCCACCTACCCGGCCACACCTACCCTCTGACAGATCAAGCCATGACCGGGTGTCACTGCTCCCATCACCTTCCCGAGGATGAACAAGAGACTCGATTGATCGAAAGTACAGAAGTCCACATAAATATTACACTAGAGACCTAAAAACTTTCAAACAAAATTGAAGTGACTTGCATCTTAGAAAGTTGAGATGTGTATTGTCTTGTAGTGGATTTACATTCTGTTTTAAGTGTATGCTTTCTTAATTGACTGCCAAATAAACTGCAAATAATAGTCTATCTAAGACTTTACAAAATATACTCAAAACACGGCAGGATGTAGGAAATACTGCTTTTCAAGCGCCAAGAACACCTGCAAGGAAAGAAGAAAGGTGCCTCTGGTTTTCTTCGTTCAGCAACAGCATTATGACGTGAAGTTTCAGTGGCAGACTGATGCTGGATACTCGGAACATTGACAACATAAGGATGAGAAGGATTCCTTATCTTTACCATAAGATTTTGAGTTGAGCGCCTGTAGGCGTCGTGCGATCCTAATCAAACAGCAATCAGGAAGTGAATGACTGACAACAAAATTCTATCTTCATGTTTTCTTTCGCGGAGAAGACATAGGAACCTCAAAAACAGAGAAGAAAGCAAATATCATAAAGTAATGGAATCAAAAACTCATATGCTTGATTTACACTTTCTAGCAAACCTATCCGTCTGTTTCGCATATCACATTACTGTCCAGATTCTATAAACCGTGGATCACTCATCATTCACAGCTTCACAGGTGCTGCTCAGCAATCAACGCAGTTCGAAGATCACTAATCATTTCCTACTGAGAATGTTTCTAATCGAGGCTCCGTCAAGTCCACAATCTCATCATCATTACAATTGATACTACCATGACTCCCATTTGATGTCAAATATAACTGACTATTGAAATAATGAACTGATGAGAGATTTTCAGACTTCCCGATAGTATCAGCCAAAAGATTGCGGTCCATCTCAGATGATAAAGAGCATTGAGAAGACCATCTACTTGGACACATTTGCTTGAGCTCCTCAGAGTCTACAAGAACCTCAACTTGACAGGTAGACTTCTCCGTTAACTGTTCTGCTTTCATTCTACTAGAGGACAAGTTCTGCAAAAGATGAGAGGTGAATGTTTATGTACTAAAACAATAATATCAACAAACTAAGGATGTGTATCAAGGGACTAGGGGAGTCACGAAAGAGATGTAATCGGAACTTGGCAAATTATTTTAAACCACCTTGACTTAAACTACATCCACTCTGAAAAAGTGGTGTAATAATTATGTATTTTACAACCGGGAAAAGAAAATAGATCTCAATTATTGTCTTCCAGAAGCAATAAGAATGTGTATAAAGTTACTGCATCATAGAAGTATATTTTCGTAGCTGTCAGTGGAAAACAATTGGGATTTTCGTAATTGCATCATAGAATGTGTCAATCACAAGCAACTTGTAGCACTCTATATCCAAAACATGGGCAAGATTGAGTTTTTCAGTGGATGAGAAGGGAGTTTGAGAGAGAGAGAGGGAGAATTTAGAAATGAGACTCAAGGGGTGATGATCAACTTGATTACACTTTCTATCGTATCGCTTGAAAAAGAGAACATGATTTAAGAATCTACCTGGAACAGATTTACGGGAAACCTTCTTCGCCTTGACACATTTGGAGCAATGGTTGAGAGAATCTGAACAACTTCACTCATGCTAGGTCGGGATTCAGGATCCAAAAGTAAGCACTCCTTAGCTAAATAAGCCATTATTTGCATCTCTTCTTCTGGAAAGTGTCCTTTCAGATATGGGTCAGGTAATTCTCTTATTACACGCGTGCTATCTAGTAGACGAGGAGCAGCCTACAGCAAGAGCAACCACAAAGTATATATATCAAATATTTATATATTATTTAGCCATGGCATATTCAAGTGCCTATTAACAAGCAAGGTGCAAATAGACCACCTCCATAAATTATTTCTTTGTATAAGTTTATATTTTATTACTCCTCGCAAGAATGAAAATACATTCTCAACTGGATCAGTAAATGAAAATTCATGAGGTACATCAAAGAACAATTTCAGATTCATCACAATTTTAGGTCAATAATGCAGGAGGAAAGTATACCCATATGACAAGGCTTTCATCTCCTTTCTCAGATACATTGAAAATTGGAGTTCGACCAGTAATCAACTCAAGAAGAACTACTCCAAAACTGAAAACATCTGATTTTAATGAACCTTTTCCAACAATTGCATATTCTGGTGCAAAGTAGCCAAAGGTTCCTAGAATTCTCTCAGGCGAAGAGGAACAACTGGGAAAACCATCAGTGCTTATGGGTTTTGCCATACCAAGATCCGTTACCTGCAAATTATGAGTAACTTTATCACATAAAAGCACAACAAGGTTCTCACATCTAAGGACTTGTTTATTTACGTCATCAATAACTTATAAGCCAGGAAAGAATTTTAAATTTAGAAACGACTCTAAATTATTGATTTTTGGTTGGAAATTCTGCTAACATAACATTATTCTGACATTTGTTGTTCCAGGAACAATCTGCCTCTTATTGATTATAGCTAGCTCAGTCATCATGGACCAAAGACATTTTTTGCTGATGGTATTGACACTACATTTGTTAATGGTCAAACACTCTAAGCAGTCTTTCATTACACATGTAAGAGGGAAGTTGGAATAAGTGAAATAACAGTCGATCAGGCAAAATACTTACTTTTGCTTTCCAATTTTCATCCAGAAGAATATTATTGGACTTGACATCTCTATGCAAAATTCTTGGCGCAGCAGCTTCATGAAGATACTCCAGCCCTCTGGCAGCTCCTTGGGCAATTGCTACACGGGTATCCCAATCCAAATGCTTTTGTCCATCCAGACAATCTCTCAAATTACCATTTGGCAAATACTCAAAAATGAGTAGCCTCTCGTTCTGTTTACCCAGGGATATAGTGCAATAACCTAATAAAGGCACAATATGGCAATGATGAAGTTTTGATATAATGTTAACCTGCACAAAAATATTTCTATTTAGATGACTCCAAGAGCAACACCATCATTCCAATATATGGCCAAAATTGCAATTAATGTGTTGGGCTCCACCAATGACCAGGACACCATGAATTAGGAAGATGACAAAACCAGTTGAGCTTATACCTCCTTAAAGAATTCAGAGTCAGAATCTGGTCCTTTAGAAGATTTAAGTCGTTTCACAGCTACAGTTCTACCATCTTTGAGATGACCACGATATACATGGCTGCATCCCCCAACTCCAATCAAATTCTCATTGGAAAATTTGTTCGTCGCATGCTCCAACTCTGAATATGTAAAATGGGTAGCTACGCCATGAATTATTCTCATTTTTTTTCTGAGTAGGGAAGCAATGCCAATGCACCCTGTAAAAAGAGGTTAAAAATGTGATCAAGATCGCAAAAACTAGTGGTCCAGAATTCCAGATCTTATATATGCTTGAAAACATCAATAATGTTTCTTTAATTTTCTCATTACAAGAATACGAAGACCATAGTGAGCTTACGAACATTATATACAATAATATCAAACAAGAAACATTACCTGTGTTTGAATTTTCCGAAAATCCCACATTGCTTCTGTATGGGGACTGAGAAAGATTCTTGTGTCTAATCAGATCAGTAGTACTGTTAAGGCTAGATCCTTTATCAGACAAGGTTTTTTGATGCTCACAATTGTTGCTTGTGTAGAAGTAGTAGATTATGAATGCAATAAATGCAAATGTCACGAGCACCAAACATACAAAGAGAATGATCACTACTCTGCTAGATATGTATTTGCTCAGAGGCTGAGGACTGGTTTGAGATCCTGTTGACAAATAATGAAACAGAATACTTTTAGCAGACTAAGCTGATGAAACTTTCCTAGCAATCACTGGCCAAGTTATTTGATAATTAAAGTTGAGGAGTATGCATCATACTGGCACATTAACACAAGTTTGTGTCAAGTTGAAGATTAAACTGTAAAAAACAGAATAAGATATCCCATTCCTGCCTATTTAAACATGCATAAAGCATTTGACATTATCGCATGTCCATTTTAAAAATAGGTCAACTGCCACCTGAGATAGGTACTTGATCGAGAATTAACAATGTCGAAATATTACCCAACAAGATTAAATACACACATTGCTTTCCTTACAAATTCAAGAAATTATAACCAACAGTTCCAGTACCATCAAGTAATTTAAGGTGAAACCTGCATGCCATGCTTCTTCCATAAGGGAAAAGGTGGAATGTTCAAGATGAATTTTTATCTACCCAAACAAGAAAACTGTTGTCAACTGAACACATAGAAGAAGTGAAGCGCCAGGGTCAGATATAAACTACAGGGTCATTCAGAAATTCGAAAATAAATCTCCACTATCTAGCCATGTAACAAAATAACACAATTTAAAAGTACGAGGATATAGTTCCACCAAGACACGGAGTTATGCATGCAGCATACAATATCTTTCTCTCTGCATATTAATGTAGGGTTCATCAGAAAATGGATCAAATGAACTTTAGAGTTTAATGAACTAAGTTTGACAGAGAGTAGTCATAGTTTCAGTATAATGAACTAGATAAAATGACTTAAAAAACAGTTTTTTAATTCTTTCATCAATTAGAGAGTTGAATCTTCAGCAGTAGGTAGGTAATTTATTTGGTACAACAATTGGACATATTCTTGATTATTTTTAACATTGCAATCCATGCTCGACCTGAAAATTGACATCTAAGATCTAGGAAGTCTGCAATTGTAATTTGCAAGTGATAGGCTTTCAACATATACAGGCCGACTACTTAGCATATCATATCATAAATCAATCAGTAAGAACGTTACCAGAGATGCAATTACATCCTGTAAAGCAGTTACTATTCTGCTCTTCTGCTGCCAAAGTAGGCAATTCACTACTATTACAAACACATGTCCATGTGATGCCAGTTGATCCAACAAAACCTATGCCAAGAAAAAATGCAAAAAGAACAGAATAGAGGATGAGATGAGCAACTGACCTCACATTTCATAAGTACTAACAGAAATTTAAGAACATTGCTGAAGTGAGAGGGGATGGGTTTCCACACACTCTAATTCAGATGGTAGCCTATACTAGTAGATATGTGACAGAGTGGAATTGTTCACTTTCATTTCAGTATTATGCTTCAGAAATTCGGAAATCAAATATGTCAAACCTAAACTACAACCAAGAAAGAAGAGAAGATTTACTAAATAATAAATGAAAGTCTCCTACTTTTGTGGCCTCTAAATCATTGCACATTTCAAGATCCATAAAGAATTAGTATCTCCATGCGGTATAAGAACATGGAATTATTTAAAATCACAAAACCTAAAAAAACTAACCTACCAGACCGATGTAATAACCACAAGAAATAGCACAATGTGATAACCTACCAGGCCGGCAATCGCACGATTTGGAGCAATTAGCTGCGTTGATGGAATTTTGTGTTTCTTGATAAGCAGAAGAACAAGAGCAGGTCCACCTAGTTCCTGATGTATTTGACACCTGTTCTGCAACCAGAGTAAAGAAGATCAGGAATGCTTGATCTGCTAATCCTACAAATTAACAATTCCTTCCATGTGGTTCATTCTTTGAGATTAATTTGTTAGAAACTTGCCAGAACCACAACTGAACCAGATGGGTTTGAAATTTTAAACTAGTGCAAGAAGAGAAGAAATCAGTGATCTTTAAGAAATTGCCTCGTTACATATTCGCAGGATGAACACTAGGAAGCCCCCGATCTATGTGCTTAAGAATGCACTGGACCGACCAACACCCACAATCCTATTGCATATGCTATACGTTGCAAGACAGAATTACATAACTGGAAATTTCACTGCTCGACTAATGGATGATCTACCTAGCAAACAGCAGGTGTAACCATTCCACTTATGACCAAGCAGCCTAATCTAACTATTATATACAATGAAGGGAAATTTGCAACCAATATGATGAAAATATTTGAACATGACATCATAGAAGTACTTGATAGGTCGGTCATTAGATAAAATAATTTTATTGGGATCATTGAGATACATAGGTAAAATCAGGAGACTCTCAAATTTCTCCATCAAAAGGCACAAAATAACTATTTCTAAATATAAAGTTCAAAAGAAAACATCAAAAGGACCTAAGATGCATAATATACGTCAACTGTCTTTTTAGAGAACATAACATAGTTTCTTAGGCACTCACCACATGTTATCTGTTGAATGCAGATCAAGAACAAGAGATATATAACAGCAATTTGCAGCTGGATCTTCATCAATTCCTAGAAGTGAGAAGAACATCAAAAAGTTTTGTCCAATAAATCTTCTTACCACAAGCTAAAAGGACATACTATGCAATTTCAATTCCAACAGTAATTATGTTGATAGCAGCAAACAAGAAAAGCATCAAATATAAGTGAAGATTTGTTTTTGCAATGTGTTAAGTATCTGAGACAATAAAGACAAACCAGTGTAGTAGCATGTCAAAAAATATAAGCAAGACACCAATTTTTCTAGCCCCAAGATAAAAAGACCATAATTACCAAAGAAAGAAAGGCATCTTTAGACTATAATAACTTACATGTGAACAAAGAAACTGAACATGAATACATGGAATGAAAAAAGGTTGTGCACGTTATGCGTTAAAAGTCGAAAACCCAGAAACGTCCAAGAAATTGCTGAAACCAGGGAGGAAGGCCCTGAGCATACCTTTACATTAAGGATGGTTGGGGTATCATGTCCATATCATGAATATCATCAAATGCTTCGACTACCGAATCTGCCAGAGAATTGCTATACAAGTCAGCTATATATGCATCTGGATGAATGATAAAACTATAGTCAGCCAAAAGAATTCAACCTTAATTCATAAGTTCAATTGTTATGCTTTCATCTAGACCGACAAGATCAATTAATGTCAATTATAAGTTTCTCCAAACCTTTGTTGCTTAAGAAGCTAGCCCATGCACACATTTCAGGCTCATGAATGCAAAACATGTCCAGTTCCTCCTAAGTATATTACATGGTCAAACAAGAATCAACCAAATGCATGGTTGGCCAACAATCTATCTAGAAACTCATTTTTTCAAGAAATTTCCATCTACAACGGGAAGTTTTCCATATTAACGTTTAAATGATCAACAATTGTATGCTATGCACTTACAACTCAAATACCGTTACATTTCTTCCATATACACCATAGTGACCATACAACATCCTGTATTCCTCTGAGCATTCTACAACTTGACCGTTCCAAGAACATTTTTTTAAGTATACGAAAGATGCTGAATTAACTAACCTTCAGAAACTTCTTTACACGTAAATGCAAGCAATCCTTGAATACAGAAATGAATATAGTAGCAATATTTCACTATCTTCAGACAAATAAAACACCTAGCTCAAACCCCTTCATCATCGACTTATGAAAAGATCACACAGTTTATACCAGAACTCGAAAACCAAATCAGCATTGTCATTGCCAGCACAATAGAAGCATAACAAAATGCTAAGTTAAGGCAAACAAATATGTAGAACAGGAAATCGATGGATAAAGATAAACAATAGTACAACCCATCATTTCAGATATCACCAAAGCTAATCTTTATTCTTTAGCACAGTCGAAAGCGACTACTCAACGATTTCAAATATATCAAATTTTAATAATCAACAGAGATTAAAGTTAATGTCATTATTGTGCTCCCCATGATTCTAGCTAGCTCTCCAAAACTCCTGTAGACCATATAATATATGCTTTAATTATGTACCCACTTCAAACGAATCGTCAACATACAATAATTAATTCGTCAATTTTACATTATAATAAGACGTGTGATTTTGTCATACATTCCTGTATACTTACGTACACACATCAACAATATATAACTAATTTGTAATGTTCAATATTAGAAAGTTTCATACTTAATATCATTAAGGGGTCATTTCGAAGTCATGAAGTACTTCTACTACTTGACTTTAAAGTTCAGAACAAAGCAATGTACAAGCGCCAAGTCATGAAATTTGACGTGTGTGTGATAATGATTCCTCATCGAATTGATTTAAAATAATTTTTAATCACAAATAATAAATGAAATCTCTAGGTTCGCTGCTCCACCAGCTCAGTGTCTGAATTGCCGACAGAAGTAACAAATTCAAACAATAAATTTAAAATTACTTCGTATTTTCAAACATTAATAACACCAATTTACACATGATTTTACGAATGCATAGTCCGCGTCTTCGTATTATCAAACATTAATAACACCGATTCACACGTGATTTTTCTAAACGTGATTTTACTAATGTATCGTCCATATCTTTGGAGATTCTTTCTGATCGAAGATATCACGTAAAATCTCAGAAAAATCTTACTTAAATTCTTTTGCTCCAGTGCTCCACTATCGTATTATCAAAAATGTGGCGTGGGAGTTAGTACTACTAATGCACATCAATTTATGGCAGAATTGTTCGAAAATTTATCAGTTTTTAGAAGAAGAAAAAAAAACGAATTCCAAAGAAAATAATGTACAGCTGAATCGCAAGAATTGTGAAGAAAATTTGTAATCGATAAGTTGTAGAACAAAATATATCAGAAATTAAGAGGCATAATTTGTTTGAAATTTCCGAGAAAGTTCAATAAATATATCAGAAATTATGCATATAAAAAAATGACGGAAATGTGAGAGCGAAGCGAAGGAAGTCAGTTACCGGAGCAGCAGAGCTTCGTCTTCGAGTAGTGAGCAGTGAATTTAGCGGATGAGTGTAATGGAGGAAGAGCTGAGTAGTGTAAACGCCATGAAAATGAGTATGAAGCTTGAAGAGAGGGAGTGGAGCTGAGTAGCGGAAGGAGTGTGGGAGTTGTTTAGAGAGTGAAGTGGAAGGGGAATGTAACGGCGATGGGATAGGACAGGGAGAAAGTCTAAGCCAACGGTTTGATCGAGGAGTTGGAGAGTGGGACCACCCTTCTCCCACCCTGGCTCAGCACGGAAAACTGAAATTGATGCTACTTTTTACGGATTTTAGAAAACTAGGCCACGCTTTTAGGTGCTGTCAGAATGTTAATGTCTCGGCCCCCCCCCGGGTGAACTCGTCAATTGACTGAAGTCTGACCGGATTATAGTGATTACCCGAGGTATAAGACAATCAACCTATAACTCAATCGAAACCGATTTGACCCGAATGAATATGAATTTAATTAGTGAAATTAAAAAAATTATATTGTCAACAAAAGGTTGATTTAATCTTGGTGGTTTAGAGGAATTTGATCTTTGGAGTCCCCTACTCCCAAGTCTTACATAGTTAAACATCAACAATATTTGAAATTAATACTCCTAAGTCCTTAGAAAGCAAGTAAAAATATTTTTTCTGTGAATTGGTTTGACAAAAATTATAAAAACTTAATATTTTAAAAATTTACATAGAGATAACCCAACATCTCATTTAAATATAATATAATTAGAATATATGGTTAAACTTTTTAAACTTTTACTTTAAAAATAATAGTATAGTAAACAAATAGAGACAAATGGAATAATAGAGTTACTTTCAAGAGTTCTGCTATGCAGAATTAGAAATCCATTACCTACTCCTCAACAGGTACCTTTTCTAAGGTTTCGTTTTCTTCTAGATCCACTAATATTCAATCCCTACTTTTGATTAATGAAATACTTTTTGGTCCAATAAAAATAAATAATGACGAACATATATAGAGTAATATAAGTTCATCCCATTAAGATAACTTAAAATTATCCTTGAGCCTATTGCTCATTCAGCTGCATTAGACTGTACAATGCTATTGCCCAGAGAGTAACATAATTTTAAAATTTATCATTGGTATTAAAATGAAATCTGTTATGACGATGTAGGTGAACAAGACCAACCAACTTACAACAACGATTAACCTGTGCAATTATTCATACCCTTTTGGTTATAACTTACACTATTATGGTGTAGCTGCAAAGCAATGCCCTATTCAAATCAAAAATCAAGATAAACGTTGAACAACTGCAATGGCAGGGACCTTTTCGCGTAGTTTCTGTGTAACAGCCACACGGACAGTCATCACTCCAGCAGCTGGACCTGTGATTTTGACTTTGACAATGGGCTCTTCAATTGCAACAAGCTCCAAAGTTCCGCCAGCAGCACCTATAAGGTACGGCCTTATTTCTTCAAGGACCTGCAATATAACTTGTGTGGAATCAACTGTGCATGTACTAAGGCTCCATTTGGTTCAATGTAAAATGATTTTCCATGGGAAAATATATTTATGGGAAAACATGGAAGTAAAGTTTCATTTTGTTTGGTTCATTACATGAAAAGTTACAGAAAAGGAAAATGGAAGGACAGGAAGGAAGGGAGAAGAGTTAAAGGGAGGAAGACATTTCCCTTCTATTCAAATGGAAAATGTTTTCCACCAAGGGAGAGTTAATTTCCACCCTTAGGAAAACAATTTTAAACCCTTTACAAACTAAGCAAAGGAAGGGGGAAAA
Source organism: Dysphania ambrosioides (assembly GCA_026401315.1). Lineage (NCBI taxonomy): Eukaryota > Viridiplantae > Streptophyta > Magnoliopsida > Caryophyllales > Amaranthaceae > Dysphania > Dysphania ambrosioides. Next base: position 3,088,322 of record CM048672.1, read on the forward strand.
TCATCTTCTTGAAATATGTTTTACATCAAGCCAAACACTCCCTAAGTGTAAATAATACCTAACTAGCACTATGAAATCTACTAACTAGAAGAGTTCTTCAAGACCAACACAATATCCCATACCATTGACTTTGACTACTCAACATCTCGCATTCTATCATACAGAGAGCATCAGGTACATGGAAGGAGATTTGAAGATGAACAAAAATTAGAGTAAGAATCAGTGATTGAAGATTTATTCCTTCGGAACCCTTTACTAGTACCACAATATTCTCCACAAATACCCTCCTTTTTTTTCTTTTAAATATGGCAAACTGAGATGCTTATTCAATCAGTAAGCTCATCCCCATCCTTTATTACCAGCCTTCCTACTGTTGATAAAAAAAAAGGTGGAATGGAAGTTGTCAATTCCCAATCTCAACCTCCAAAAGTGATCTCAATCCTATGTAATAAACATATGTGGGAATCGGCTTCTTATTCACACCCCCAAACCCTTAATCTGTCAAAACGTCCCACTAGTTAAAAGTGTTTATAGAGACTAGCCATTCCCTTTTAAGCACTAAACAGTCACAATAGCTATTCCAACTAAAATCAGGCAACTCCATCAAACTGCATGTCCCCCAAAATAACTAAGGCTATTGCATGAGGTCTATTATGTAAGTTAATTACGAATAACACAACACTATCCCATTTGGAGCATTTCAGAAAAGGATTCACTCAACGTACATAGCATATTTAACTGCTTTTGTGATTCACAATATGCACTCAAGTGGATATCCCCAACAGATATGCACAAGGCTATTACTGTAAAATTCATGAGAACATTGCATCTCCAGTTCTTCTATTGAGTCCATACTGGTTCCCATTTAGGAGCAATTCAAGTCAGGAATTTGTTTGATGCACATAGCATACACCCAGTTGATCAAGAAGAGGCATTAGCTTAGAAAGGCAATGAAGTCCAGCAGGAATTTCAATCAATATAATTAGTGATATCAAAAAGTATGATTGCTGATGTCCAGAACTAAAAGTAGGAGCTACCAAGCCTTAGTACATTGCAAGCTTATTCGTTTATGACCAAATTGCTCATTAAAGGTATAGGAGAACTCTGAACATTATATTCCACACAAAGCTTAAAGCACTCTGAACATTATATCATAGAACAGGAATTAATCCCTATCCCATAGTATAACAATACAACATTGAAATTGGTAGCTTAAAGCAACACGACAATTAACATCATCTGAGAAAGGAAGTTAACCATGCAGAAACAGTTCTACTACACCAGAAGCTACTTGGATACAGCCGGAGTACAGAGTAGATGTGCAAGCTCAAGGTTACAAACTTATGATGCTATACAATAGCATCAAGTAATATCGGTTACTTGTCAGAACTAAGTATAAGGGGTAAAAGGTTAAGACACCCACAGACTGGGTTCAGTATGCATTTTGGACGAAATGACCGTGGTTTTTGATTCAAGTAACTAACAACATTCTATTTGACAAATAGCAGAAAAAGGTGTGTCCGGGATCAGGGTACAAGTAGGTATGCTCTAAAAAATTTCCTCGAGTGTGCAAGGTGGTGACAGTCAAATTACAGATCTGCCTCATCGTTTCCTCTATGCCAAAATCTTTCAAATAATTTTTTCTTCCACACTGGCCAAATTCCATATTTTCATGCTTGAACAAAATAACCTTTCAAACTATGCCCGTAAAATGAGCAAAGTCACTCCCTTTACAGAACTATAAACAAAACAGTGTCAAGCATGCTCACGAACTACAACATATCCTCATGAAGAAGTTAGATCTAAACCTTCTCAATCACAAGCTACATTTGCTATCATTGTGTAGTGAACTGAGCTATAATGCAGAAATTTAGAGAAAGAAAAAGAAGATTAAATTGATTATGAAAGCTGGAATTACAGAAAATAGTGACGGATAGGCAAGCTTTTGAGTGGCTTGTACACTCCCAAGTATAAACCAACTCTCTAAAATTATCACCATTCCACATACCTCCCTTCAAACTGATCACTCCTATTTTATAGCTAACTTATGCCCCCTTCCCCAAGCTAACTCTAATAGACTATTAAGAATTACCTGAAGTAACCCTTTCCATAATACTTGATGCATTACACACTGGTATCCTATCTGCAATTCTGATGTAATTATGTAAAAGAGAAACTACATGAACCATTCAGGTGTCTCTCAAGCCACTTCCATATTATTTGAGTCTTACTCCATTTAGGTGATAGACAAGTACCAAGAATTAAACATTGATTCAAATTTCATTTCATGATTGAACTTCTTGAAAATTGTGGTTGAAACTTAAAACATACCTTTTATATGTTTTCTTCATTTAGCTCAAGGCCAGTTTCTTCATCCGGCACTGCTTCCACTGCAATGATCTCAGGAATTCTTTCCGTAAGACGGAGCTCAATACCCAATTTCATAGTTGTTGCAGAACTTGGACAAGATCCACATGCTCCTTGTAATTTCAATCGAACAATATTTCCATCAATTTCATGCACGGCAACATTACCCCGTCAACCATTAAATATGGCCACACTTCATCTAGAACACTTTCAACATTTTCTTCGGTTAGGGCAGCTCCAGTGCTGAATTAGGAGTGGTAACAGCTTTCATCACTAACACAAGAAGAAAAACAAGACTCGACATAGGAAAAGAGCATCATGATAGAAAACACAAAGAAAACCATATAAGACGATTCTGATACTGAATTTTTTATTATACATGTTAACAATGTGGTAAACAACCTTCAAAATGAAGACTGAAAGGACATTGACACACATCCTCAAGGACAAAAGATGGACTACATTTTTCGAAAAAATGACAAACCCAGTCAACAATCAAGCAATTGACTGGAAAATTTTCCAGGAGCAGTTGAAGGAGAATAGCTAGAAAGTTAATCACCACATCAAATTGAACAAGAGCAACCGTATCACTGCTGAAAATTTAGCTTTGGATTACATTGCATTTGAAACATTCTGTTGTATAGAGCTACATTAAATCTCTTTACTGCCTTTGGTCATGTGATATTAGACACTATTCTTTCTGTTATGAATGATTTGAGGAACTAGGATCCTAGCTTCAATTGATAATTGGGTTGAACTTGTTGATGGAGCTGTATGGTGAGAGCAAAAGCATAAGTCAATAACAAGTGAAAAATGAAGTAAATTTCTAATAGGGAGGAAGGCTGATTTCAATTCCCAGTACACTTACGGGTAACTCGTTCTATCTAGTGTGGCATAGGGGGTCCTCTGAGAACTCCAAACAAGACCAGAAGCCAGCACACAGTTCCTACACGACCATGCAATGCATCTTAGAAGAGTTAGTAACAAAAGACCAGACAAGCCTTCAAACTGGTACCTCCTCCACAGCACAAATAGATCCTGCACGGTATGACTACACAGCTCTAGACAGCTAGCTTATGGTGCTGCTTTTTGTTGAAAATTCAAGTAATGTACAACACACTCTCAAAATCTCAGCACTAAGACATTAACATTTAAGGTTAACCTCCAAGAAAGGCTTTACACTAAGTCTGAATTAGCCAGTGTATGAATAAGAACCTCATGAACTCATAACCAATTGACCACCAGTCAATGCTTAATATATGGAGATAAATATCAAGAATAGTCTTCAGGTAGAAATGATAAGTCCTCTCATCTTGCTCTTGCGTATGGTAATTTAACTGAAAGATCTCTATTAGCTCCTCTACTGCAAGTGTTATTGAATAATACTGATCCAACATCTATCTTTTCAAAGGTTCATACTCATTTCTGCGTTGTTTGCTGAGATATATCTTTATAGTTCCTTTATTATACGGATTTCCTTCGTTTTGACCTTTATTCTTTTAGTAAAAACAAATTTTCTCTGTCTTTGAAATCAACCCTATTCCCTCTTTCCATTCCTCTACTCATGATTTTTCTTCTCTCTACCAATTTTTGACTTATTGCTTTCTTATCTTTTCAATCAAATATCTACCACATTCTATATCTTGATTATATCTACACTAATAGATTAACATTCTTAAAGCAATTGTGCTTAGGAGGTAATATCGAATCCTAAGATTCTCAACTTCAATGCTTTAGTAAGGCTTTTATACTTGAATTAGATGAAACTATTGAACAATGAAGAAAGTGATGATTCAAGATGATAAAATTAGGATGGATGGTGAACTAGTGACAATGTTTTGAAGGTAAAACTTCACTTTAGAATGAGTGAAACCAATAGGTAGCGTTAATTCGATAAACATACTTATCCACCAGGTGATGGCAGTGGTAAAAACTATGAAAGAAATGAACTAAAAGGTAGTACAAACTCCAATCACTACTCACTAAGTCACTAAAGCCATAAAACCAAGCTTTAATTTAAACAATGAATAAATTACCCCAAATTAACATATAGTCACAACTCAACAAACACAAAGAGATAACACTCCCACATAAAGATTCAATTGAGCCCACAAATGTTTGACCCACCTGGAGCTCTAATCAAAGAGCGGGATTGGATGCACCCCCAACGAGCAAAGCTTCGACATGCTCTACTGAAACCTCTATGCTGTGTACCAAATAAGAAGGAATTCTGTTCAAAAATATTCAACAAACCCATGTCATAGCCCAACCACAAAAATCATATTACATCATATTAACAAACCCCAATCACTCAATCTACTAAATCAAATCACATAAAATCACAAGGATATGAAGGAGAGGACCTTGAAATGAAGAGGAAGACAAGCCGCGGCCCGAGAGCACGATGGTTCAAGGATTTGTTGAAACTTGTAGCAACATGACTGGCTCAACATACTAATTTCTATCTTTAGTTTTACTCAACATCAACATGTGAGAAGGGAATCGTACAGTTTCAAAGAAAACTAGAAAAACATAAAGATCAAATTTTGATGACAAAGAACGGACGCTACCCTTTAGACCGTGTCGTTTGAGTGAATCGCCGGAGATTGGAGGGGTTGAGGGTTGTTGGTGGCGGTGGTGGAGAGATAGTGAGAGTCGGGGATGATCAGTGTTCACAAATTTACAGAAGTTTGTTGAGAGGTAACAGGGGGTTACAATTGACAATGACAAGTTTTGGAATTTTTGTTATCACCAATTTAAGCAGATGAAATAAAGTTAGAAATTCAAGAAAAGACGCCTATTTAATTTGCTCTTTGCTCTTTGTTTTTGTTTAACCAAATCTCTCCCATCACTCTCATAATTCTTCCACCATTTCTTCGACATTCATATACCATTAAAGCTTGCTTTGCTAAAAGGATAGAATTACGGTATGTGTTCGTGTGGTTTTGAGCGTATTTTTCTACAATGTCATTACTGAGTCATTACAATTTAGATGTCTTTTGTTGTTTTTGTGCTTCAATTTTCGGCATGTTTTCTTGAGTTTTGCCTTTACTTGACCTTAATTATTTTTCGAATTATTATGGGTTTTATATTTATTCTTTCTTGAGGTAAGTTCATTTTCAGACATTTCAGTTTCGATTCCTTATTTCTTAATTTTAGTCGTGGCATGTGTACTACATTTTCTATTGTTTGTTTTTTTTTTTTTTTAAGTTTTTTCTCCAATATCTGGCTATTATCTGAGGTTTATTTTGAAGTTTTTTTTCTCCTGTTTCTAGTGTTTTCCATTTATTTTAGAGCAATTCTGTGTACTTGAATAAAAATGATCAATATTATTGAAAATACAATTTTCGCGCTCTAGTGTTGTCTATTGATTTTGGAGAAATCCTAGGTATTCGAATGAAATGAGCTAGTTTCATTGAAATAAGTAATTTCTTGAATAAATTAGCAATTTCTCTCAAAATAAACAATTTGTAAATAAATCGAGCGAATAATTTAATGTGAGTTTGAGTGTGTGTATGTGAGATGTTTCTTGGCGTCAATCAGAGAGTTGAGAGTAATGTAACACTATTCTATTTTGAGCCATATGTATAATGTACCATTTTACTATTTTTAGGTTTATATGGAGTATGATGTAAAAATGTAGTGATTAAAAGCTATGTATACTTGGATCTACAAAGCAATTATAATGTGATAATGTGGTGATTGCTAAAAGAAATGTATACTTGAAACCAAAGCCTATATTTTAATATATATATATATATATATATATATATATATATATATATATATATATATATGCTATATATTTTATTATGCGTAGTGACTACTATTTGCTTGTATGTCCCTTTGTTTATGAAGTATTTGAATCTGTTACTTTTATAATCGTGTTTTGTTTAACTTTGCGTGTATAGTTTTGTAATTGCTATTTTGTATGGTCAATGACTTTCTTATTTGTCATGTTGTTATAATATGTTGTTGTTATAACCATTCCCTTATAATGAAAATGGGTGCAAAACCTATACATAGGGAAGGATTCAAGTCGAGAACTGTTAGCCTAAGTCTAAACCATCAACGGAGGTTGCAAATTCAACAGTAGAGATTGGAAAAGAAGTCATTATAGATAATGTTGGGAAACTAGGATGTAGGATGTCTCCTAGTAGTCTAATTAAAGTTTTGTATACATTGTCTAATGCATAGAGTCTGGAAAATCTGTTTTGGTTCTTTATTAGATTTGAAATTGACTAGGATGACGTTAGGGCTTTCTTATTGCCTTCTAAAATATTTCGACGGTAAGAAATGTTCTTTGAACATTTTTAGTGGTCAGGAACTTCTCATAACTAATGGTGATGTCCATGAGGCTTTAGGTCTTTCGTTTAGAGGGGATAGGATTGATCTTAATGATGAGTCTAAGGATCAAGAAGTTGTAAATGAATAAGGAAAACCAGTTTAATCCTCCATCGAGCCCTATTTTATTTGGTAACCTTGTTAAGCTGTTGAAGTCAAACAAAGAGGGAAGAGTTGTTTTCCAATGTAACTTTGTGATTTTTTGTAGTAAAATTTTGATGCAAGAAAGTTATAATAAGAATGCAAACATATGGATTTTAAAATATTTGAAGGATGTTAGTATGATTCAAAATCTTGATTGGTCGAAATATATTTTGGAGAGCTCAATTTGTGAGAAGATTTGTTGGGAAAATAACAAGAGTAGGTAGTTTATTGGCCCTATGTTATTTTTGGTGGTATGTTTTCTAGTCTTTATTCTTTTTAAATAATGTCATTTTTGCTTAAAATACTGGTATAACATTGTTTGCTATAATTTAGTTAATCTATTATGATAATGTTGTAGCCAAATATTCAGTTCTCTAAAGAAAGTTTTATACTTTGAAAAATCTGGAATTTAATGTACTTTATGATAGGGAGAAATGAAAATTAATTTGGTTAGGAATTCATCCAAAGATCATTCCAACCAAGAAAACATTAACAAAGAATATTTGCTTACGTAGATGTTCAACTATTTACTTTTAGAATTTTATTTTTTAGTTTTAATAGTAATTTTCTTACTCTCTTTTTTGGTGTATTTTGAAGGCTACATGCAAAAAGGAGAAGAAAGTCACTTTAGTTGGTGAATCTTCAAAAATAAAGCGAGGACTTAAGGTTAAGAAATAATCTAAGATAATTGAATCAATAGTATAATTACTTTTGAATGTTGTCAAGGCTAAGAAGCAATCTAGGGTAATTGAATCAATAGTATAACTACATTTAAATGTTATCAATTGCAACTTTATATTTACTCTTTTATCATTTATTTTTTACTTTAGGCACAAGCATTAAAGTCTGTAAAATCTAGACTCTAGAGCTAATGATGAAGGAAAGTTTGAGTCTAAGTTGAAAAAAGTTAATTTTCTCATTTTGCTTATGTTTTCATTTGCTCATTTTGTATAAAGCAAATTGTGTGTTTATAAAAATACTAGAATGAAATCATAGGCGGACCGGGCTATTGTCCTGGTGAGTCACATGACTCACCAGTGGGCAAAAAAATCCTCATATATAATTTGGTATATTTTCTAACATACATGTATTCCTCAGATCATTGGTAAGGCTAAGGTACTCCTATACCCTTCACCCAGGTTCGAATCTTAGTAGAACCACTACACCTCACCTTTTTTCACTTTTTCTAAACCTATATTTGTCTATCTATTGTTTTCTTTTCCTGATTCACATTCACTCAATCCCCTAACCCCAATATATAGAGCCCTGTCCATACTCCACTCCTCGTCTATTCCTACTCGGCGAAGGCGAAAAAGGAAGGCCATCTCATCCACGCCGGCACTCCCTCTCTTCTTGTTCGGCTATTGCTGTCACCAGGACCCTTCAATTTTCCGGGGAACCCGAATTGGTGGGGCTGGTGTTGTTTAAATTGATGGGTTTTGCTAAGGAGAAGGTCCCAAATTTTGAGTGGAAAATATACCAAAGTTTAGGTTATGATTACGGGTGATTTGGTTGGTGGGGTTTAAGAGAGTGAAAGGATTTTGGATGAGTGTCGTCGGGTTTTGAGATCTTTTGGGTTTTTGTTTAGAAATCATTGGGCTTCTGTTTTGAATGGTATCAACTAATTTCCTCTTCATTTTTATGTTAATTTGTAGGTTAGTTTGATACAATTGTATATTTTATGCTCATTTGATGATCACAAACTATTGTGATTTGTGATCTAGTTGATTGAGTATGAATGCATTTCCATAGTGTGATTTGGGTTATGCTCTTGGATTTGTGCTTAATTGGATTTTTTTTTGTCCTAGATTTGTGGAAAATGTATATATGATTGATTTTAAAATCATAGTTGCTTACTTGTTATTCAATTATATATGCTTGATTGTAAAATCTCCTGATTTAGATTTTTTTAAAAGTTTGACTACGTGATTGAACATTTGGTTGTATTTTGTACTGTTTGAACATTTGGATGTATTTTTTTAGTATTATTATTTGGTTATTTGTAAAAAAAATAATACATATTTGATTATCGACTGTGACTCACTAGGCGGAAAATCTTGGGTCCGCCCCTAAATGAAATATATATCATGATAAGGCAATCTTTCTGCTTCGTTTTCTTTGCAAATGATTGGAAGTTACTTGACATGGAAACTTAAGGAAAAAGGTAATAATATGGGAGAATAAAGGCGAGAGAATGTTGCTTATTGTATGACATCTTTCATGTAATAAATATTGGACTCACAAAAAGATGTCAAAAAAGTTTTGACGTTATCGTAGATAGTGTGTTAGTCATTTTAAAAACTCTACTACACTTTCTATACAAGGAAAAGTGATTTTATAATATATAATAGGGTTCTAAATTTCTATATCCCTCTTTGAAAGTTGCTTTATATATATTTTTTATTAAATGATGAGAAAGTGAAGGCTTTTGCAAATTTGCATCAAACATTATAATTTGATTGACACCAAATATTAACCCCTTATATTCTTGCCCCATGTGAATATGTACGTGATGCTATTAATGAAAAAGTAGAGAAGTTTTTAAGAGCCTTTCAATAGGTTACACTTCACACCACCATAAAAAAATTAATTTGGATGATCCTAACTCAATCAACCCTACTTAGATTTTATTTCTTCTCTATTTTCAAGAAATCTTTTGTTCATAGTTAGTATAATGTAGGGTAGGCCTGAAAACAAGCCGAGTCGAGCCCAAACTTGAGAAGCTCGTGGCTCGGCTTGCCTGAGACTCCTAAAGCTCGGGCTCGAGTTTATGACTCGCCGAGTTTAAAATTTGAGCTCGGGCTTGCTTGATAAAAGCTCGCGGCTTGGCTTGGTATAAGCTCGTCACTTGGCTCGGATTCGCCGAATGCTTATTAGAGTAATTAAACTCGATTCTATTTAAAGATTGGTTTCAACTAAGTCCTTAAGATTGATTCGAATGTTTAGGCTCCTCGAGCCCTCGAACCTGAATTGTTAGAGCTCGAGCTTGGGCTCGCTTTTGTAAAGCTCAGGCTCGGCTCGGCTCGGGCTCGCCTAATTTCAAGCTAGAGCGGAGCTTTGGGCAATCCGATTTTGAGTAGCTCACGAGCTAGCTCGACTCATATCCAACCCTAATATTGTAGGGGCCTTGTTAAATATGATTAGATTGTAATTTTTGCTCGTACTTATAAGAAATGAATGTTATTTATATGGATCAAGTCATCGAACATGTTCTAGGTCCGACTCCAAATCAATTCTTATGGTTAAATTTGTGATATGCTAGATTGTGCCCATTGTGGTACATATGTCATGCTCCCTTTCCTAATGCCAACATCTTATGTAAGAGATATTATTTGATCGGAGTTGGTGAATGATTAAGTAATGTGATCATATTCCAATTAAGATGAACATTTGAGAACGATGGTTGATTTTCTTGATAGTTGGTGTCCAATACGCAACAAATATCACTAGTGGCTTTGGTAATCCTTTTATTTATTAGCTTTATTTTTTAATGGAATTGGTATTGTTGTCAACTTCCTTAAATCTATGAACTTCTTATTAAAAGGGTTTCATATTATTTGTTTGATATAGTTCCTAGTGGTAGCTAAGTTACTTTTATAGTGTTTTTGGTTTATTTATTTATTTATTCATGCATTTTGAGTTTATTATTATGTATTTTTTCTATTAAAGGGTTGCATTTTGAACCTTGTTAATGTTGATAAAGCTCTTGTTTTCACTATGGAAAATTTTAAGGCTTATGCAAAGAAAGCTTGTATGAAGAAAAGTGATGTGAGCGTTTCTTTGTCAAACTATTTTTTCTTCTACTTTCTGATATTGGATTTTGCAAAAGTTCATTAAAGTTTCTTATTTCTCTTTTTGTTTTTGCAAATATTACGTGAAAAATCATCCAAAGTGATATAAATGGTGCAAAAGAAGTAGGAAAGCAAGGATAAATGTTAAAATAATGTAGTTTTATGTAGTGGGGATCTCATTGTTACTTAACTTGTTTTAGATGCACCTTGTTCACATATATTAACCTTTCTGCTCAGTGATCGGATAGTATATAAATAAGAATTTTCTTTTTATTATTCCTTTATTATATCTATATAAAATAGATTTTATTAATGATAATGCAATTCTAATCACATACTTAAACAATATGTTGTTCATCTTTATCACTATAATGTACATTGCTCATTTCATCAATTGTTCAATGACACCCAAATCTATATGTAATAGATTTTATCAAATATAATGCACATGTTCGATCAACATTTTAATCAATGATATTGCAAGTTGCTCATTTAGGTATCTAAACTCTTGAATTGAGCAATGTTGCTCATATTTTTAAGATATTTGTTCATTTTTAAGATAATGCAATGTTGCTCATTTAGGTATTAAGCGGGTGCTCAAAACAAATATTGAGTAGTCGCTCAGTTGGAAATCAATTGGCTTCTAGAGAGTATTGAGCGGAAGATGAGCGGTCTTCAAGAGACCGCTTAGGAGGCAAATTTTCCTTCTAGGCAACTACTCAAGGTTTGAACCAAGTTGTCACTCAGTTGAAAATTAACCAGCTGACTCCAAAAAGTTTTGAGCGGGAGATGAGCGATCTTCAAGAGGACGCTTAGGAGACAAATTTTCCTTATAAGCGACTGCTCACATATCAAATTGTTCATTTTGTCCATTTGTCAATTTTTGCTCATTTTAAATATATTTGTTCATTTTGTATCATTTTGCTCACTTATGCCATATTGTTTATTTTTTTAAAAAGTTCTTCGCATACTTAGTTCAATTTGTTCATACTTAGTCAAATTATTTGTGTACTTAGTCAGATTTGTTCATTTTTACCCAAGTTTCTTTCAAAATTGTTTATTTACTTTAAGATTGTTCATTTCGCTCCAAATTGCTCATTTAAGTTAAAATTATTCATTTTTGGCCTCAACTATTTAGTAGGTTGCAAATTTTATTCATTGTGATAATAATTCTCTCTTTTCACAGAATTATCCATTTTTCTCAACAATTTTTTATTTTTTTCAAAGTATCCCATTTTTACCAAAAACTGTTAATTTTTACCATAAGTTTTTATATTAATCTAAAATAAACATAAATTTAAAATAAGATTAGGAATGGTTCTTCCTTATAAGTATACTAATAATGTTGAATAAAATTGTTCTTCTTCCACATATAAAAATGTAGAAAAAAAATCAAAAAAATTATAAACACTCAACTCTAGTTTGATCCATCATTATTACATCACTTTTGCTCTGATCCTGGCCACAGAGCTTTTGTGGGTTTTGGGAATAGTTTTGCACCTAATAGGGTTGGGTAGGGTTGCTATCATTTATGAGAAATAAAGGTATTACAGATGTGGTTATGGTAGGAGTTTCAATATAGTATTTCTGAATTTGATGATTGTTCTAATAAGTTTAATATCCTTGATGATTTCCTCTTCCATTTACCTCTTACAATACTCCTTTGCTTTTCAGGTATGCTTTCCTCTTCCATTTACCTCTTACAGTATTCCTTTGCTTCTCATGTATTCTTTTTGGACGAACATTAGGAACATACTTAAGCCATTTACATTTTGGATTTCTTACCATATCTTCATTCATTGCATCTTCCTCTTCTAAATATGAACTTTCCCAATGTGTGTTTCTACTACCTCTTTAGCTTTCTAAAAAAATTTCTCAATATCTCTTCTACGATCTATATTCAAATCTGATGACATCAGCAATTTATAAAACTTACATGTCATTTGCAACCTCCAAACAACACCACCTATCATCTTCTTTTTCAATGCTAGGATTTCTTTATCTTTCTTTGGTTTTGCATCACGAGTTCAACACTTTAATATATAATAACTTAGGATACTTTCAACACAATGAACATGATAAATTCTTAAAAAATGATGATATAGTATCCCACACTCCTCAAATTCCTTACAAGTACACTTATCATTGTTATTTACTATGTAAACTATCACAAAATTACCATAGATATCATATCTAGTTATCCACACTATATAAACTCAAATAGGATGTGTCGAAGGTCAAAGCTCATGTTTATGAGTCATTCCACTATTGATAAATTTAGGCCCGATTAGTACCTCAAGGTTTTACACAAAAGCTAGGTATTGATTATTTCTATACATATGCACCTGTTGCTAGAATATACAATATAAGATCATTAATAGCTCTCACAACTATTCATAACCTTGTGATGCGTCAAGTGGATGTCAAGGCGACTTTCTTAAATGGAGAACTAGAGGAAGAGGTTTACATATGATAACCGGAAGGGTTTGTCATGAAAAGTCATTAACATAAGGTTTTTAAACTAATTAAATAATCTTTGTATGGGATAAACTAAACACCAAAACATTGGCATAAAAAATTTAATGAAGTTATGTTGTCTAATAAATTCATATTGAACAAATCAGATAAGTGTATATATAGCAAATTTGATGACAATGGTAAAGGTGTCATAATTTGTCTATATGTGGATGACATGTTGATTTTTGGAATGGATTTGGTTCAAGACTAAATCTTTCTTGTCTTCAAAATTTTCCATGAAAGATTTGGGGAAGGCAGATGTCATTCTGGGTATAAGAATTAAAAGAAGCTATGGGATGTTGATCTTGTTTTGATCTCACTACATTGAGAAAGTGCTTAAGAAATTTAGTGAAAGTGATTTCTCTCTTATTTCAACATCTATGGATCCTAACGTAAAATTGTTACCAAATGAAGGTAGTGCAATTCCCAACTTGAATATGCAAGGGTGATATGTTGTTTAATGTATGCAATGACGAGTACAAGGCCGAATATCACATTTACGGTAGGCAAATTAAGTATGTATACTAGTAATCCTAGTATGGATCATTGGTAAGTTCTTCGTTATGTATTGAAATTTTTGAGGAAAACCATAGATTATGGTTTGTCATACAATGGATATCCATCGATTTTACAAGGGCACTCAAATGCAAGTTTCATCTCTAATCGAGATTATCACTCCTCAATAAGTGTATTGGTGTTCCTTCTTGGGTGCGGTGATATATCTTGGGCATCCAAGAAACAAACATGCATAGTAGACTCCTCAATGACATCCGAGTTTAATGCTTTGTATTTGGCTCATAAGAAGCCGAATGGTTAAGTAATCTCATGTTTGAGATACCATTGTTTCTTAAACCAATATCACATAGAGTTGTAACACCCCGATAATTCTGTCTTTCTGAAAACCAAAACATTAAGAGAAATATTGTTGTGTTATCGCCACATGTTTAAACGCTAAGGCTTGAAACAAAAATTTTCAGCGAAAAAATTAAAAGACTTTCAAAATAAAATTAACCATCAAACTAAACTCTTAAAACATTACAAATTGGAACCATTAAGGCCCTTACTGCAAAGTTCCAAAATATCATCAAACTTAATCCAAAACAACAATTCAAAATCCTTTAAAATAAATTAAGCATTCAAGAAAGCTATGTAGATCGACACTCCACTTAACCCACTCATGCATGAATATCCAACTGAATACCTGTTAGAAATCTTCTCCCCAATATTAATGCCATGACCAAAGATCACACACAAATCACGAAATTAGCAAGCTGAATACATACAGAATTACAAAATATAAACAGTTGAAATAAGTATTTAAACATAAATAAGTACAACATGATTAACATATAACATAACATCTTATTCAATTAACTCACGTTTTAATTAATAAATTGGATTAAGTAATACACAAGATTGTCTCTCCATGTCCTAATTAGGACATCAAAAATAGATAAATAAAATCATGCACTCTCTTCAGAGGGCATCAAAAACCGTATAAAGCCAAATAGTAAACGGGCGCGACTTCGTCACCATAGTTAGATGAGATATCAACTAACTCCAATTTTAATTCAAAACTTTGCAAAAGAGAGACTCGTTGATCACAAGGCCTCCAAGTAAAAGCCACGGATAATACCCCGTGAAGCTCCGATCCCTGATTGTTAATACTCTAGACATGCATTAGCCTAGAGGTTTATCGCTTATCCTTATTTTACTTAACATGATTTATAGTTTAACACTTGAGTTCCAATTCATCAAAGTAAAACATCACAATTACACAATCAACCCCTTTTATATTGTAATTTTAACATTTTGATTTCCTTCTTAATTTTTAACTTATTAAACAAAGTCAACTAACCTCATCATTAAGACTTGAAAATCACCTTCACTCAATTCATACCATGAGTAATGAAAGAGTAATTATAAACAACCTCATGGGTTAATTAGCAAATTAATTCCACTTGAATCAGTCAAGATTTATCAACAATACATAATCCTTTCCTAATTAGTATTAACAAATCATAGTTATAACTTATTAATAATACCAAATCATGCTCCTAATATAAAGAACATGAATCCTTTCAAATACGTAACCAAACAATCTCACCCAAAAGGTTCCTTAAACATGATACTAAGTTTTCATTATTTTACCCTAAATCTTTCTCCTAAAGGCGAGGTTTTCGTAACTTGTACGTACCTTGAATAGAACAATTGAGTTTCCACTTTCACGACTACAAATCACCTTCTATGAATCATTTTCCTAAACTATATAACACAACCTTAATCAATACCCTAACAAATACGTTTACAACAACTATACCCATTCAAAAAGGCTTCTAAAAAAATCATGTAAATACTTTAAACCTTGGGTTTTAATACTTAAATCCATAAAATACATAAAAACTTTGATGACATCATTTTTAGTCATAACCAAATGATCATTTGGCACAATCAGGTGGTGATTGAAGAAAAATTGACCACAAAATAAAAATTGTTCAAAAATTATCATCAAACTCAATACATTGCAACTACAAAAGTAACCCGGGCCAATGCCTCTCCAGAATTTCTACTTCTATCTTACACTGAATAAAAATTCAGGAAAATCATATAGCCTTAGCATTCTGTCTCACGATTCTCAAAACCTTAACCAAAACAACTACACCCTAAATGCCCATTAAGATGTTGTCGGACCAAATGGGGAACCACCAACTTCATAAAACACACAACCAAACCCACAAAATGCTTTGATTACACTGATTGATCTAGCTCATCACTACCTAATTCAGTTTTAAGTAGAAATTAACGTGATCATGCAAAAACATATACTTTGCTCAAATTTAGCTTGGTGTGTACTTTTTTTCATGCTAACAACCCCTTCCACAGAACCTACACCAAAATCAATAAATATTGATCACAAACTTCAACCTGGGAGTACAAACTCATATATATCAACCTCCACATCTCCTACTAAACCCGACATTCAGTAAACTTTACTACTAGGTCCACTAATCAGAACGTTAAGATAGAATTCTAGTTCATCAACGAGCATCAAATTATTCATCCGGCATTCATTAATCACTCATTTTCACACATCCCAATATTCTAACTCAACTCTTTTAACCCATAAATGAAAGTACATATGTAGAAACATACAATAAACCAACTAATGATTGAACAATCATATCAATTCAAAAGAACAACAATTAAAAAGAGAAAACTTTGAATAACTAAATATCAAATGAAAATAGGGAGATTGCAAAATATATACAAATTCATAAACTTATGATTATAAGGTAGGAGGAAGAGGGAAGAAGGCTAGTCGTGGCTGGTGGTCGGCTCACCAGTGGCAGCAGGGCCTGGAGAAGCTAATAGCAGAGGGGAAATCACGACAAAGGGGAAGCAAGGGAAAGCATGGCAACAGGGGGGGGGGGGGGGGGGGGGGTTGTTTGATTTATTTTGCTTTGGGTAAATGAGGTTTAGGGTTTTGGAAAAATAAGGTTTATTGAAAAGGGAGTACTAGGTTTATTGGGTAGGATAGAGTTTTGAGCTTTAAGGGTTTGGTAACTTAGAAAAATATCTTTTAGAAAAAAAATAGATTTTATGATTAAAGTAAATAATTACACACTTATTAAAAATATAATGTATAATATATATAGAAAATATATAGAAATTATATAGAAAGTATATAAATTGCAAAATTTATATGTACGTATAGAAAGTATTTTTGATAAAATATAGTCAAAATTTCGTAAATTTATGAGAGATTATAATAACGGCACATTTGTGATAGTGATGTTGCATTGGCAAGAGCTTATAGTCAAGTGTATAATGGTAATTCAAGACACATAGTATAGGTGTGAGACATAGTTATATCCAAGGACTTATTAAAGATAGCACTATAAGTGTTGACTACGTATGAACAACTATAATCTAGCTGATTGCTTCACAAAAGTGTTAGCTAGAGATACAGTAAAGAGGATGACAATCGGTTTAGAATTGGAGCCCTATGATAATCGTGAATAAGGAAATATTAACATAACGCCCAATAAGACGTTGGGTCTTAAGTTCAATAAGATTGATTTTCTCATTTGATGATTGAAGAACTTTGCATTCATCTTAGGTAAAGTTCTTGAACTGTGATGTTTTATGAGGTTGTTTCTCTTAAATGTATCTTTTGGCCTTGTGCTCAATCACGGGAGCATGTTTCTTTGAGAGATCTACCTATGTAAATACGAAGGTTGGCCGCTTTAAGGAGCTAATGGGGCATAACTTTGATGCATTTATGAACAGATATGGACACATGGCCCTTTAAGTGTCAAGAATATTATGGGATCAAGTAGTTAGTCTTGTGCGCATAATATCTTCAAGTTTCCATTATGTATTTATATTGGTTCAATCGTTTATCGACACCAATTGGATACGGATTTTTAGAATGTGTATTATACTAAGGCTCCGTTTAGTAGGGTGTAAAACATTTTCAACTGAAAATAGTTTTCCATGGAAAACCTTTTACGGTGGAAAACCTATTTTCATGGAACTTTTCCGTTGTTTGGTTGCATGAAAAATAATTTTACATTTAAATATTTTCAGTTATTTGATTGAATTGAAAACCAATTACTCCTATTAACTTTTCTCATTGTATTCAATCGAATCGGGGGGAAATCTAGAGTTTTTTTTATTTATGACAAAAATGGATAAAAATAGTTCAAATTCATGATATAGTTCGATAATTTAATAATCAAAACATGAGATTCGAAGAAAACGTACTAAATTGATGATATTCGAAGAAGATGAAAAGAAATTATGGATTTTCCCCCAATTTTTAAGAGAGATAAAGTATGGAGTAGAGAGAGAAGCTACCGAGAATATGAGAAATGAAAAATGCTTGAGTAGAGCTGGGCATGGGCTGAACCGAACAGGCACACTTTTGGCAAAGTATGACATAAGCAAAGTCGTGGTACGACACGATACACTATCCATGGAGTGGACCGCAGGCCAGAGCGCAAACAACAAAGAAATTTAGGCACTAGCACGCAAGCGGCACGCCAATTTGGCACGAGCCATGGCTGCTATTATTTAGTATTATTTAATACAATTAATATTACTATTATTTTTAATATTATTATATTCTTATAATATAATTTATATTATCTAAAATTATTTTTTTCAATTCTATTTTATACTTTATTTTTATATTTTTGTTAAAAAATTTAGGCCAGCACAAGGCAAGACACGGCATGCCAAGCACATGGGCCGTGCTAGACCATTGGCCGACTTTTAGGGAAAGATAGCATGACACAGCGCGACACGACTAAAATTAGGCACGACACGACAAGAGGCCAAACACGAGCTAACACTGTCCATGACGAGCACGACACAACCCGTGCCCAGCTCTATGTATGAGTTGGTAATGTGTGAGTTGTTTGTTAGTTGGTATTTTTTTTGGAGTGAATGGATGTAAAATTGTTTTACTTCCAATTTCAAAGGAAAATGTTTTCAATAGGGTGTAAAATAAATTTACACTCCAAGTTTTACATCCTATATTTTACACCAAACTAAACAATGTAAAATGGAAAAACAGTTTTCAGGGAAAATATTTTACACCCTACTAAACAGAGCCTAAAAGTGGAAGTTCAAGTCTTTGCACACTTTCATTTACGCATAAGATTGTGTTTATTATGATGATGTTTGCACAATAAATGTTTTCAATACCCTAAATGGAGGAGGATTGTTGGATCTTTAGAGTGTATAGTTGTTTAATTCATGTTGCGTTTAGTTTAAATTATTGGGTTAAGGTGTCGTGACATAAATAATATAAAAAATAGAATATGTTAATGAGTGAAAATGCATGTTTATTTTAACAATAATACCTTTTATTTCATGGTTATTTTGAAACAATACATTTTGTTCATTATTATTTTAAAACAATGCATTTTTCATTTTGTTCAAGGACAACATTTTTTTTTATAAATACGAGGCATCTCCTATGATGGAAAAAAAATATATAGAGGATTAGATTTATTCATCATTACAAAATATACTTCATACTTTGTTTTCATTTGACAGTATTTTCACATTGAGCGTGATCATTGTTGATCTTCTTTGTTTCTCGAAAATAAATTTCATAAAACTCGTGCTAAAATATAGAGTCATAATATTACTTTTGGAAAAATGTATTACGCCTAGACAATTATTTAATTTTTCTTGGCATACTTTGTGACTGTTTTTTTCGATATCCTACTTTATTTTATTAACATAATCACCTAAACGTTGTTTGTAAAATCAAATTAACTCTTAACTCAAATTCTCAAATTAGTTCTCCAAACAAGATCCTAGTACAGGTATGACCTTGAAAGTGGTAGAGACGACCTCAACTCTTCCATATCAAGCAAGAACGACAATAATATTAAATATCAATTATATCTACTAATCACTTTCAAATCATGTGATCAAACCATAATCATTCATAAAATTACAACCAATTACTCACAAATCACAATTATCTGGTATCTCCAACTCACACATTACCATTAACAGTGGGTCCCATACTTCCCCAAAAAAAACAGTGGGCCCCAAACCCAGGAAAAAAGTCAAATATCAGAAGGGTCAACACTAATACAATGCCACATTGCCACGTACATGACTTCCACTTTCACATGGGGGACGTGCCATGGACCACACTCCTAGGTGGCATATCTTGGTTGGCCAACTCCAATCATAGGCACCAACAAGGGGCAAAACCGTCATTTCTTACACAAACCTATCAATTTTTTTGTCTTTTTTTTTAACAAACATTTGTACTATCTTCGTAATTTCGTATTTCCCTCAAAAACCTTAGTTGTTCTTCAATCTTCATTCCTTAATACTGCCAGTTTTTGTTTGAATCTTCTGGAATACTTGACTTTTCCCTCAAATTGCATCGATAATTCTGTCGCAATCTCGAATAATTAGGGTTTTTTGCTTTAAACCTCTCTCCACTTTTGAATTCTTCTCAATTTCGAGTACTAGATCGCCGATTCTAGCCGGGTTGGTACTCTTGCGAATCAGCCAAACGTTTCGATTCTTTTTTTTGGATGTGAAGAATAATGTTCAATAAAATGGGCACGCCGTATCATCGCAGGTTTGAATTTGATTTTTTTTTTTTGGATTTTTAATGAGTTTTATGAATGATTTGATTGTTGGATTTGATGATTAATTGTTTGATTTTTGAATTGTAGCGGAGTTTTGAAACGACCAAATGATAGTGCGAGGCTTGTGATGATGACTATATTAGGGATTGTGCTTGGGTTTTTCATTGGAGTTTCGTTTCCTTCGGTTTCTGATAAGGTACATTTGATTGATTTATTATAATGTATAACTTTCATGATCATTTGGATTGGAATTTATAATGATGTAATTTTCGTGGTATGATTTGGTGTTCAGATTAAATTTTCGTCAAAAATCATTTCCTCTTTTGACGGATCCTTAAAAAGTGCTTCTGCGAAGTCTCTTGAAGATCTTGGATCATTAACAATCCCTAAGGTATGTGTGATTAATCGTATGCTCGTCTTTCGAATTGAGTGATTTTCGCTTGCATTTTTTATTTGCAAAATTGAATGTATGTTGATTATAAGCACATCGTGAACTGCCTTAGAAAAGCTTAAGTTAGGAGTATTGCCGTTGATATTTGGGCGGATTGAGTTAAATAGTATTAGTGAAGTAAACAATGTGGTGGAAGCTGAATGCACTAGGTTGTTTCTGGATTAAGCATTGCAGTGGTGATAATCGGGGTAATTCTAGCAAAGATTCGATTCAGTGTTACTTTGGTCGTACGCTGGCTTCTTATATACTCTGTACTCTATTAGCAACAATTGTTATTTTTTCGAAATTTATTCCTGGATCCCTTATGGTTAGCATTCGGCCTCCTGTATTGCCATTTTTTTTAGAAGGCTTTGATTATGCACAATACTAGTGTGTCTATCCAGGAGGTTAGGCTTAGCTTAAGTGTATAAATCCAGGTTGTTAGTAATTCTAAAATTATGACCTTGTTCTTTCTACCTTACTGAAGAAGTATTGGAGTTACATGTTCAAAGAAGAGCTGATGAGTTCAAATGGCTAATATGTTCACATAAACTTGGATATCTTTGTTGAAGTTCAATTAATGGTTTTCCAGATAATTTCAAGAAAAAGATTCAGCTTACGTTCAGATAAAAGGCTTATGATTCCTTATAAGGGTCCATGATTTTGGATGAGATCAGATTGTTTGTTCAATTTTTCAGACTTCAGGTTGGAAATTTGTGCAAAAGAATGGTTCCCAAGATGATTAACACTCAATGTTGTTATGTGCTTTAGGTTCCTAAGGTGTTTGTTATTTCCCCAACATATGTATGTAGGCTGGCATTGTAAGAATTTGTGCGTAATTCTATGAGCTACATGAAATTTTAGCTACAAAATGTTTGTTGTACCATTATTCAAATTTTCAAGCCTTGATGTATCATGGTTGTGCAGCTACATTTAAATTTAGCTAGTTTTAGATATTGTTTGGGTAAATTATGATGTTTTACTTGTTAACATGTAGAAGGATTCCCATTTGCTTTTTAATTTTTTTTTTTTAATTTTCTACTACTATATATAGCAGGGAATTGCTAGTCATTTTTTCAGTTTATATGTAGAAAATAATGTGACAACATAAACAAACAGTGACTTAGGTATTAATTTCTTTTTTGCATTCTTTGCTTACACTGCAGCAGTTTTGTGTGAGAAATTAGTTGGAAAAGATTGAAGAGGGTGGTGTAGGTAAAATGATTTAATGATTTAATGATTCAGGAAACCTTGACTGTTGACCTGCATACTATTTACAGTGATCGTCCCTATACTATAGCTAAGGCTGGGTTTATCCTTATCTTGGTCATAAAATCATAGGTATTTGTTTTGAGTTTTGACGTAAAAAGTTGGAGACTTGTATTTTTGTTTTCTAATTAGACTGAGATCCAGATCTGTTATAGCCTCATAAGGATAATACATCATGTATGAACTAAAGCACCATTGAAATTATATTTAAGCTCGCTTAACTGCAATTTTGCTCCTTTTGCTGCATCCCGTAGCTTTCATGTGGTTCATAACTATTATATTGCTTGATGGATAATTCAATGCCCCTTCTGACTGGTAATATGCCACTGGTTTTTGCATCTTCTTTCAGATTTATGTACCAACCAACCCTCGTGGTGCTGAGATGTTACCACCAGGAATTGTTGTGGCAGAAAGTGACCTTTATCTTCGAAGACTGTGGGGTGACCCGAGTGAGGTACACTTCTGTTAATCGAACCACTTCTTGTAGTGCTTTTAACTATCTTTACCTGTAGGGACTCTGTACTAACCAATAAACCGTAGCCTTCTTTATAGCAAGTTTTGTTGTTGTTTGCTAGACAATCTTAGAGTAGTAGCTTTTGATAGGTAGGGTAAGCTCACCTATTATTGAATTATGAATTATTATTTGAATATTTTGTGTTGGGAAATTTGTTGACGTGGTTCTTAAAGCCAGTGTCCTCTTGTTCCTTTTAAGTGTATGATCTTGATTCTTGATGTTGTTCACATCATATAAATACAGTGCACTTTATTGAGGTATCTTGAAGTCTGTTTTTTCAACTTGATGTGTTTTGTATTCCTTACTATGCTTTACTCCAAGGAAGCTATTTTCTACTACACCATTGGTGTTACTGTGTCACAAAATTGTGTCTTGACATGTGGCGTGGTGAAATACATTGATATTTAGTCTTAAACATAAAATTTGACCATCATATCTACACACTTATTTAAGTGAGATTTTATGTTTCTTACTAATTTTAAGTAAATAAAAAGCATGCATTACAAAATTAAGGTTTTGCTCTCACTCTCTTTTTGTTCCTAGAAGCTCCAACCTTGATCCATGATTTTTTTATCTGAAGAGTCTTGTCTCCTTGCCATGCTCAATCCTTCCTTCTCCCCACCATTTTTCCTATTCTATAACATTTTCATGATTGATATGTTGTCCTCTTTCGCAATTATTAATGTCACCCTCCTTTGTTTGTGTGAAGCAATTTTGAGTGAAGATGATTTACTCTTGGGTGGTGGAAGAAGGTTGGAGGAAAGCTTGGAAAGCCTTGGCTTCCTTTGAGAAATTAACTTGTTTAGGGGGCATGTAATATGGAGGTACGGGAAGAGAGTAGTGGATTTGAAGAGGATTTAAGGGTACGGATGCCATATCATTTCTTTTTTGGTAAATAATGAAGTAATGACCTTGTCTAGGTGGATTGGGTTTGGGGGGAGTAGGAGTTTGAGGCTTGAGTGTATTGTTGGTGCTTTGTGTAAGTATGTCAAGATTCTGGGATCCTTTCCCCTTTGGTTAATAATGAAGGAATGAACTCATCTAGGTGGATTGGATTAGGGGGGAGTAGGTTGAGGCTTGAGGGTATTGTTGGTGCTTTGTGTAAGTATGTCAAGACTCTGGGATCCTTTCCTCTGGTAGTATTCTTTTCGATCCGAAATTAGGTGTAACTCTCACGTGAGGAAATTTTTTCAGTTATTATCAATCAAAACAATTTTTTTATTTTATTCAGAAATCATTATAAACAAGAGGGTGAATCCAGACTGCAAAACAGTGATAATCAGTATAAAGCTTATATATTGAACTTAGTATGTGAAAATTCTTTTCATATTTTTGTGACTTACAAAAATCAGTGATAATTTAGTCTTATGTCTTCTTTTTCTTACTCAGCAAAAAAATTATGTATTACTCTCTCTATTCAGTAGTTTAAGAGACTTTTTGTCATTTCTGTTCTCTGGTTACTGAAAAGCTAGTTATCTCTGGAAGTTTCAATATTTAACATGATGCAAACTTTATCCATAACTGAAAAATTTGCCTGCCAACTACCTCAGTTCTGATGATTTACATTTATCAACTGATACTACTAAACTTTTATAATTGATAACCTCAATTTATAAGATCAAATCTCAAGGTACCCACCCTAATTGAAAAAAAAAATGTGAGACACTTTAAGAATATTCTAAATGGATTGGACTGGCTGTAAGAACTAAGATGTTATCCCTGTCAGTTACTCATGTGAATTTCTATAAACTGATCAGGGAGTTCAGTCTTTCTTGCTCCTTTTTACCCTTCAAAACCATCCCTGATCAACCTTGATCCTCCATTTTCTCCATTATCCTGAATTTTTTGTTTTCTAAAATGGTTCCTCTTGATGTTAGCATTGGATATGCCCACCCCTGCAGTCATTTTATCCTGGCAAAATGTTTCAGAAATAAGTTTCAGATAACCAAATTCAATATTAATATTATTCTAATGGCTCTAAAGAGACTTTTACTATATGAGGTAGGAGGCCTAGCAGAAAGCCTTTTCTTTTTAATAATAGGAGTTGCCTTTGATGCCATCCACTGCCCCACAATACTGTAGAACTGGCAGATAGTTGAATGGACAACTTGTTTTTTTTTTTTTTTTGGTAATACAAAAACCAAAAACTTGTGAATTGTTGGCTCTGTTGAAAATGACCAATACTGAGAGTAGTATCCATATTTTGTCTACCTTCACATTCTTCAAAAGTTGACAACTCAAAGTGAAAATGAGATAGCTCACAACTCGAAAGAAAACATTTTTGTCGGCATGGGCAGAATAGCTAGACGTGGTTTCCTATCTTATGTAGAATGGCTTTAGTGATTGTTGTTAGGTCTTATATTGATAACTCCCCTCCCCCTTTTTTGAAGTTATTCCTGATTATGGTTGTGAATACTATGTATACATTAACATGCTCTCCCTCCCCCTCTTTCCTCTCAAATACCTCTTTTTTCCTTACTTTATCACTTGTGCTTGCAGGATTTGAAAAAGAAGCCAAAATACTTGGTAACTTTCACTGTTGGAATTGCTCAGAAGGACAACATCAATACAGCTGTCAAGAAGGTATTGAAATATCTGTTTCTCTTTGTAAGCTTCTTACAGTCTCTAATTATATTCAAGGACATTCTATAAATTTGATGCTGTGTTGCAGTTCTCTGAAGATTTCCAAATTATGCTTTTCCATTATGATGGGCAAGTTACCGAATGGGACCAGTTTGAATGGTCCAAACAAGCTATCCATGTCAACGCTCCAAAGCAAACAAAATGGTTTAAATCCTTCTTACAAATCTCTTGCATTATGCATAGCTGCATAGGTTAAGACTTAAATCTTTAGAACTAGATTCTGGCAAATGCAGGTCCTGTAACACCATCTGTAGGATGGATAGAAGTATAGATTATTTCTAAACAACTTTTGTTTTTTATCATAAATGAAACAGCACTTGTATTATCCGCTTAGTCAATATAATCTTCTTACATAAAATTTCAGGTTTTTAAAATTCTATTGAAAATTATTTCAATTAATACTTCCTCTTTTTCTTGATATTTGCCACAGTTTGACTTTTATGTTTTCCAATGCACAATTATGACCATTTATATCTTCAAATATGTGCAAAATTTTTATATTTTGAAAATATACATTAAGACTAATTAATCAATAAAATAAATCATATAATTTTTAATCTTTGGAGTAAAGTTGTGGTCATAGGTTTGTGAATATTGCAAAAGTCAAACTGTTGCAAGTATTAAGGAGCAGAAGAAGTTGTTGATTCTTGTTATTTTAATGTTTGAAATTTTGATTGCCTTAAATTCAAGCCCTATAATATACGAGGATGAAGTTCTCCCCCATTTATATTTTCTGTCTTACCTTGCCAAGTCTTGAGCTCCTACAAGAATCCTCTTGGTTGTTTTTAATTTGTTAAATATTTAAAAAAAATTGAATTTCATTTAGGAACTTCCTTAGAGCTGATGACATGTGACTATGCGAGTACTTGAAACAATATAAATAATTGTGGGCCAATTATTCTATTCTTCCTAATCTTTCAAAATTTGTTTCCAAATGACACGATCTTGTTGGCTTTATTCTTTTTGCATTGATTTTCAAGTATATCTGTTAGCTCTAGTTGTCAATAATAGGTGATTTATTTGGTCTTGTAACATATGATGTGAATAAGACTTAGACATACAGCTTATTGTACTGCCTATCTGATACTAACGTTCTTACTCGAATACTCTGCAGGTGGTATGCAAAAAGATTTTTGCACCCAGATGTTATTGCATCTTATGAGTACATCTTTATATGGGATGAAGATCTTGGTGTTGAACATTTCAATGCAGAGAAGTAAGTTGGAAAATTTTATATGGCTTTGTTTATCATATGATGATTTGAATCCTAAGGAACCTTGTTCAAAAACTTTTAGGTACATCAAATTGGTGAAGAAATATGGTCTGGAGATTTCTCAACCTGGTCTTGAGCCTAATAATGGTTTGACATGGGAGATGACTAAGAGGAGAGGGAATAGAGAAGTACACAAGTATGCCTTTTGATATAAATTTTATTGTTAACTCCTCTTTCATTCTTAAGTTATATATCTGTCATCCACTTTCCTTTCAGTGTAATAATGTAGTCTTTTTGTTGACCAGGGATACAGAGGAGAAACCAGGCTGGTGCTCCAACCCACACTTGCCTCCTTGTGCTGCGTATGTTCTCCTTCCTTCTGCCCCTCGTGCACATGACATGTGTAATCATTGAAAGAAAATAACGGAAAAGGAAAACAGAAAAAAAAATCTTGTTTCACTGGGAATGTTTTTAGGACCTAAATCACTTGATTTGATGAAGAATCACATAGTTTAATAGAACAAAAATTGGTGTCATGCTACTTATGTTATCATGCACATGCTTCAGTAGTTAGTGCAAGATTAATTCTGGTAATCCTTGGTCGATATTGAATGAAATTGAATCTCTTTTAGTCTGTTGATAAAATTTTCAGTGTTTTTTCATGGCAGGGACTGTTGTGGATCTCTGAAAATTAAATGCTGCGTGAATTGTTTAATAATGAGAAGCATGTCTTGATGTATAAATACTCAAAAGTCTATTACTGAGTTTCATGAAAGATATATGAAATGTGCAACTAACTCACTGTCATCTTCTTCCCATTACTGTATGTTGTGGGGGTACTGCAGATTCGTGGAAATCATGGCCCCCGTCTTTTCTCGGGATGCTTGGCGCTGTGTGTGGCATATGATACAGGTATATAGCTAACATTCTATAGGTTTGACATTGGAGTAATCTATCTTTCTTAGAGTTCTATCCAACTGTCATTTTTATTTTGAGTCCAGAATGATTTGGTACATGGATGGGGACTGGATTTTGCTCTACGAAGATGTGTTGAAGTAAGTCTTTCATTTCTAATTGACATTTCAATTTGGCTGGTTATCCAGAGTTACCTTGAATTACTTGCATTCCCTTCTTCCTGAAGTGTTCTAGTGAGAGTGATTGTTAAGTATATAATTTGTTGCTTCTGTGTTGACCAGGTAGCGTACTCATCATAAATGTCCGTGATTTTTAGTCTTGTTTTCGTGAATGGATTTTAGAACATAATCATTTTTTTATCATGATTTTTTTAATTTTTTTTCTTTTTCATTTTGTGATTTCTCCTTTTTTTTAGTTGAATTCTGTTACGTAAATAAATGGTGATGTTCTCACTTTTTCATCCTTCTGAAAATTGCTTAATGGCCCAATGCTATTGTATGAGTGTTTATTGACTGGGTATAAACTAATTTATGGTTTGCATCTTTTGCCTCATTAAAATGTGCTACTTTCTAAATTGCCTTAACTTTTCTTCTGCAGCCTGCACATGAGAAAATTGGTGTTGTAGATCAACAATGGATAGTTCATCAAGTGATTCCTTCTCTTGGGAACCAGGTATGTAGATTTTTAATATTACATTTATTTTGGATCTTTTGATACCATACGAGATGTTATTGGAGAAGCTTATTTGAAATGACACCGAAAAATCACGAACACATGGAAGAGGGGCTGCATTATGCATAGCTTGTCTAAAATCCAGAATGATTTGGCGGAACATTGTCTTTTTGTTGGGGTAGAGGTGCTGTAGTGTAAATGTCTAAAGTCCTAGCCCTTTGGATATGAGAGGGGAGAAAGGTGAGTTTTATGATATTTCCAGTGTAGAGGTGAGGTAATTCTTATGAGGTATCTTAGAATATAAATATAGTTACAATATCACTTGACTTGAAATTCTCTCAATGGTGAAGTCTATCCATGTTCTTTGTAAGAGAAAATGGTATGCATATTATTGCAATTTTTTTTTTTGTTAGTAGATGTAGGGCATCTTGTATCTTGGCCTAGTGGAAAGGTCCCTTATGCTGACGCTTCTCTGGTTCCCTCCTTCCCCCCCCTAAAACTTTCAAAGGACCTTGGCTGTTAAACCGAGCCAGGTTAACCCATACATGGTTCTGGTCTTATAGGGCGGTTCTCACCTGCCAAAAAAATTACCATTTACCCATAAAGTAAATGTTCACTTTAGCTCCTGAACTTTTGATTGAAGCAAATTGACCGTGTGCAATTAAGCCTCAATGTCACTTTCTTCTAGTTTAATTTTTTTTCTTTTACAAAGGGAGGATATTTTTATCTTTCAAAATAAACATCCACAAATACTCCAAATACTACCTGATACAAAGTAATACTCCTGTAATTTATAGGCATCTCTATCCTATTTAAAGTCACATGAATGCCGCATTCCCACGAGGCCACAACCATCCACCACCGTCAACCCTCAAAATTGCAATTTTGTTTTTTTGTGTTGTCGGATTACCCTATCATCAGTGTCCTTGCTCCTAATTCTTGTAATGTGGTCAATTTGCTTCAATCAAAAGTTAAGGTGCTAAAATTTACGTTTGCTATAAGTTCAGGGGGCTATTTAACCACTTTTGCCAAAAAACTTGTGTATATGAAAATTATTTCGGCTTGGAGAATCAATTTCAATTACCCTTTGGAGACTGACTGTTCAATTTAAATGATAACAATTGCTATTAGTGTGTATTCTTATCCTCCCCAAAGCCTTGTTTTTATTTTCTCTCCAGACTTGATGCATTTTTCCTGTGAATCCTTTTATTCCCAGTATTATCTTCATGAACTTTGTATTAACTGGTGCACTTTATCATTTTCAGGGCCAGGCTGTGGAAGGCAAGGCTCCTTGGGAAGGGGTGGGCTTTTTTACCCTTCTTTTATTTATATATTTTTAAATTATTTTCCTGTAAAATTTTCTAGGTTGCCTTGGATTTTTGCTCACATTAATGGGGTAATCATGTTTACTCGCATGTTAGATAGAATGTTAATCTTTCGATTATTACTGTTATGTTATATGTTTCTTTTGCCCAAGAATTTTCGGACTGATTTCTCTCTGATTTTTTGTATTTTGTTCAATTTACCATCTAGGTCCGTGAGAGATGCAAGAAAGAGTGGTCTATTTTCCAAAATCGGCTCGCAGATGCTGACAAGGAATACCTAGCACAGCTCGGAAAGGGCTAATGTCGACCCTACCGGTGGCTGCATGCTAATGCTGATTACTTTTGATCCTCACTTATTTAGTGGCATCTTGTTGGAGGATTTAGATCAGTTACTAATGATGTGCTTCTGGTTTGGTTATGGGTACTCCTTTGGCCTCCAACGATATAGGGAAGAAAAAACTACACATTGTGCATAGAATATTACTCTTATGTTAATGCTAGGTAACCTGTGTAGTTTAGTATCCTTTCCTATGCCTTGTTACTTCCAGTATTGCTGTTATATTGGATTACCCAAGTGAGTGTTGCAGATGTGCATAGATTTTAGAGGTCATCCTTGTATTACATTGTTGTACAAATTTTGAACTTAGGCAGATAGATTAATGAGACTTCGTCTTGACTATCTACTTTTTTTTACCATCCATTTTCCATCACTTGTTTTTAATTTGCATGTTTTTCTCACTCATTATATCCCTTGACACATTGTTTTCTTTTCTTCCTTCCTATACCAATTTTTTTTTTTTTTTTTTTTTTTTTTTTAACTTCATTTTCTATTCACACTACTGTTTGAAATGCTTTCTGAACATATATATAGGTCACCTAGTACATCCCCTAATACAGTGGTTAATAGCAGTGTATTAATTGGCTAACATTTTCAGTAGACGTCAAACTTCAATGGGTTGATAAATGAATTTCATCTCTTATAAATTTATCTTTATATATAACTAATCAAATAAATACTTGTTTGTTTTCCTTCTACTAATTTTCTAACCGAAGTCTCTCCACCAAATTGACCAAACATGTTGCTATCAATTTACCTTAATTGACTTTATAAGAATCCTCTAATTTACAATTATCATTATGTTCGCATTGTTACACATATAAGAAGTTTTGTGCAAATTTATTTACATAGTCGAAGTTTGAAAAGTTTGACTATAAATTCTCATCATATTATAAGAAATAATATATTAAAGTGGGATCTTGTTGAATGTATCTCAATGTAAATTTTTAGAATATCAAGTTTTTATAATTTTTTGTCTTATGAATTTTTGATAAAAACACTTAAAGTCGTGTCTTGAAAACCATGAAAGATGCAATTTTTTGAGGGATAGGGAGTATTTGTGATACTTATCACACGAAGCCTAACGATATACAAATAACACGACCACGCATTCAACCAAAAAACTCTATGCATGCAACTATCATCTACCACCCACATATTTCTTTTTACCAAACTTATGTTCTACTGACGTCCATCATATATTCATAATCATCAACTCCACTCGTATTTCTTGTTCATCATGCATTTGTGCGTATGCTTCACCTGTTTACAGACCTTCTTTATCTATTCTTTGTAATTCGAAATGCATGTCTTGACACAATTTATTTTCATATCCTATAGTTCTTTCATGAATTAAAAGTACACTTAGGACCAATAGAACACCACTCCCAAAAAAAAAACCAAGTATGCCCCGTCTTTATGTACCCTATAAATGTAACTAATCGACTTTAATCATGTAAAGCATCATGGTTGATCCTCACTTTCATTTTTCAAGGGTTAAGCAATGTCCATATTTTATGCAAAATATATTTTAGATTTCAAGCATAATTGAATTATAAACCTACTACTTTAATTTTGCTAGGATTGCAATGAATTTTTTGTATTTGTAAGCATAAGGACCCTCATCAGACGTCAACTCTCATGAGTCTTTGATCCAATATTTACGGGTCGGATACTTGATTATAAAGGGAAATGGTAAAGAGATCTCCATCCCAAGCATTTTCACTTGACAAGATTTAAACCTCATACCTTTAAGATAAGAGAGAAGTGACTTGTCAAGTTAGTTAAACTTTGCTTGATAATTGCCATGAAAATTTAGCTTTCTTCCCTTTATATACAGTTTCCATAACACAATCTCTTTCTAGCTTTTCTGTTGTAGTTTTCCCCATGTTCATCAAAGTTCCACCGTTATATGATACAGATTCCAACTATCCCTGATCCACCTTTATTCCACATTACACCATTAATTTCACTATTCTTTCAATGAGATTTCATTGTGATGGGATAAACTTTCATCCCTTCTTTACAAGGTGCAACTTGTCTCAACAGAAATTTTTGTGACGAATGCAAGAATAATAAATTAAGATAAAAATCACACAAATTTACACAAAGAATTTATGTGGTTTACTAATAATGTTTAAGCTATGTTCACAATCGAGGGATAATAGATTTTATTGATATACGAAGAGGGAGGCGAAATACAAAAGTTAAAATGTAGAAATTAGGTTAAAAAGGGTTTAAATAAAACCCCTATAAAAAAAACCTAATCAGAATGCATAAAGACATAATCCATATTATGACAGAAATTAAGTCAACAATTATGAAATAATGTAGTCAACATTAGCCTTCACTCAAACTCTGTATACAGAGAGATGAGTCATACATAAAATGAACCTAAATCGATGAATAAGCCACCAGAATTCCAGACCTCATGAGCTGTTTTTATGTTTGAGAACAATCAAACATCCAAATTATCTGCAAAATTACTGCACCATCATTATTATATAATGAAGCCCAACGTGGAGGGAGAAATCACTCCCAATTATTCACCAGAATACCAACATATTCACATCCTCGTCCTTTCAAACCGCTTCGTGCTTCGTCCATATTTTCAGCACTACCATTCCAATAGCATACTCCACCCCCACCTCTCTCACTCTGGCCCCACTTTACCTCCCCGATCTCTCTCTACCCATTTTTGTCTTTTTTTTTATAACTAAAAGTTTAAAAAGTTTATCCACGAATTCTCTTTATATTATAAAAAATAATAACTTAAAAGTAAATATAGTAAAAAATAAATATCTCGGAAAAATTACAGTCATTAAGGAAGTCTCACTCCCAAAATAGTTGAGTTTGTTCACTGGTTTTCTAGCTCCCCCCAACAAAGAGAAAAACAGTAGTGAGAAAAGCAGAGCAACACAACAATGAACAGCTTCATCATTTATCTCCTACTCTCACTACTCTCGACTTCAGGTACATATGTATAAACCTTACAATTACTATCATAATATATACATGTATATATCTATATATATATATGACTTACTTTTTATAGATCTAACAATCGATTCTATTGTTGTTGCAGAAGGGGGGTCAATAGGGGTGAACTACGGAAGAATAGCAGATAATCTACCTTCAGCAACTAAAGTAGTGAACCTCCTTCAATCCAACGGCATTGAGAGAGTTAAAGTGTACGACTCTGACGCAGCCGTGCTACGCGCACTCTCCAACACCGGCATTAAGGTTACCATCAACCTCCCTAACGAGCAGCTTAAGTCCGCTGCCACCCGCAGCTCCTACGCCGCCGTGTGGGTTCTTCGTAATGTTGTCGCCTACTATCCGCGAACCCTGATTGAAGCCATTGCGGTCGGCAATGAGGTGTTCGTGGACCCACACAACACCACCACGTACCTCGTCCCTGCCATGCGAAATGTCCATTCTGCCCTACTCAAGTACGGTCTACACTCCAAGATCAAAGTTTCCTCCCCCATTGCGCTCAGTGCACTTGGAAATTCTTACCCTTGCTCCGCTGGTTCTTTCCGGCCTGATTTAATCGAAACCGTTTTCGAACCGATGCTGGAGTTTTTCCGGCAGACCGGTTCCTCATTGATGGTCAACGCCTACCCCATATTCGCGTACCAAGCCAACAGCGACGTCATCTCACTGGATTACGCGCTTTTTCGGGAGAATCCCGGCGTGGTAGACTCCGGCACCGGATTCCGGTACTTCAATCTCTTCGACGCCCAAATCGACGCCGTTTTTGCCGCAATGTCGGCGCTTAAGTACGACGATATCCCAATCATAGTAACAGAAACTGGGTGGCCGTCAAAGGGGGACCCACTTGAGCTCGGCGCGTCGGTCGAAAGCGCCGCCACTTACAACGGTAACCTTGTAAAACGTGTCCTCACCGGAGGTGGGACCCCTTTAAGACCCAAAGCTGAGCTGATTGTGTTTCTATTTGCTATGTTTAACGAGAACAAGAAGCCAGGGCCCAGCTCGGAGAGGAACTACGGGTTGTTCTATCCGTCGGAGAAGAAAGTGTACGACATTCCGTTGACTTTGGAGGGGGTGAAGAGCTGGAAGGGGGCCGTCAAGGGGAGCGCCCCGCGGGCAGCGAGTGGTGGGACGACGGGGAAGGTAGCCGTGAAGGAGACGTGGTGTGTGGCTAATGGGGAGATGGGGGAGGCTAAGCTGCAGGCGGCACTAGACTACGCATGTGGGGAAGGTGGCGCAGATTGCCATCCAATCCAGCCAGGTGCCACGTGTTTTGATCCTGATACGTTGGAGGCTCATGCTTCGTATGCTTTCAATAGCTTCTATCAGAAGAACAATAGGAAGATGGGTACTTGTGATTTTGAAGGGGCTGCCTTCGTTGTTTCTCAACCTCCTAGTACGTACTCTACCAAACCCTCTCTTATTAATTCATCTTTTCTCTGTTTTTTCTGTTGAGTGATGATTTTTATTCTTTGATTAATTGTTATAGAGTTGCTCGATTAGAAGAAAAGACTAGTCGGATTTGGGATTAAATCTTGTTTATATTAATTATCGGTCTTGTCTTTCTAGTATTGAGAAGTCGATAAGATGAACAAGACATACTTAGTAGTGATAATAAGCCTTAAGACTTACTAATGTTGATTGTTATCGGTTCTAGTAAAAGTGACCTCTTAATATAACAAAAGTTATCACTCATATAGATGAGTTATTTTTATTAGGGACATAATAACTTTATTGTGTCCAGTATGTCTATAATATTTTTGTATATCCTTTAATGTCAAAAAGGGAAAAGTTTTAATGGTAGATTAAACTATTGCATTTTTCCCTACCATATGGAGTCTTGGATTAGGTCAGTCTAGATGTTTCAAATCATTTTTGCCTAGATGAAAATTTTCTCCCCTTGTTATTGTAGGATAAGTAAATAATTGAGTATATAATATAATAATATAATATTAGAGTGTTTGGTAGGAGGGATAAGGGGTGAGGATAAAGATTATTATCTTAATAACTTTTATCCTTAATTTGTTTGATAAGAATAGGGATAGAATATGGGATGACCTCCAATTCTATATCTAGGGATGGGATGGTATATGGGGATAATATATGAGAATGAAAAGACATAATAAAGTGTCTTAATTAAAACAAAGGAATTAGTAAATAATGAGAGAAGTAAGGACATTTTGATAAATTTACTTATTATTTCAATCTTATTTTCAACACATACCAAATAAGGATTAAGGATACAAATTATAAATCTTCTATAATAATATTTCTATCCTCATCTCTATTTTATCCCTATGGCCACTCCCAATTCATATCAAACATCCGTAGGAAAGATTGTTAAGGATTGAGTTCGTAAGTTACTTCATCTAAACCTAATTGATTGCCCTCATTTTTAAAGCTTGTGCATCAACTTGAATCTTAAAGATTGAGTACTACAAAAACATGTCAAATTCTACCCAATTCCAATATTTGAGATCTTTATCATAAATCTAGTGTAACACTTCAAATCTTGTTTCGTAATATTTAATACGGAGTACTTTATAACCTATGTAATGGTAAATGCAAATTAGACCTGTTCAGCTTCATTAAGAGTCTTTGATTAACCAGTTTGTAAAAGAATCTAATCATTATGAGATTAATGAGTCGATCTTTTAATTGGTCTGTTTTATTGGGTTTTTAATGAGTCTAGTCGGGTTGATAATGAGTTAATAGTTTTCGAGGTTTTTAAAGAATATCAGGTAATAAATGATTTCTATTTACTTGTCAATAGTCGACAACCAAAGATTGGAGGTGATACAAACAAATTATCACCCTTTATAGATAAAACTATACTCTATTTGAACGACCCGACCAGTTTTGTATCTTTTTTGGCCCGATCTGATTCGGCCTGTTTTGCATCTTGTTTGACCTAACCTGACCCGGTCCGTTTCGCATGTGACCCATCCCAACCTCGATCTAACCCAATGCACATATCTAATATAAAATCAGTTAAACCAACTTACATTAGAAATGATGGAGCATTTGGGTACGTGGAAAATGTGGTTGGAAATGAGAATTTAATTCAGACTTATTACATTTTGCTTGTTTGTTACTCCGTTTGTTTGAATGGAAAATGGTGTTTAGTATTTAGGAGGGAGATGGTAGTAATTGAGAGTACCTGAACTGCCCCAATTTCCATTATGGTGTACCAGAAGCTCTATGTACGAAAAGCTCTCTAAATAGCATATCCAAACAACTTGTTCACTGCTCCGAATACGTAGATACTCTCGTGTCCAGCTAATTTTGTTGTTGATGAGGGGAGGTGGTCCTACATGTTGTCATGTATTGACTGACGTGCCCCTGCCAGATAAAAGGAAAAGCTATTTATGTTGTGTGTACTACTCTTGTCTTTTTTTTTTTTTAAAACATATTTTAAAACGCTTTTATTAATAAATTTTATAAAATAAAAATTTATTAAAATTTAATACTATGTATTTTAAAAATTTATATTAATAAGCATCTAATAAGTATTATTTCTTACAATATAATGAGGTTTATTATTTTTTTATTTTATTTTAATTGCTACATTTTTATATTTGTAATCAAAATTTAAAAAATATGAATATAAATTCGAATTATATTATTACAAATAATATATTTAAGTAGAATCTTATTTGATATATTTCGTTATAAATTTTTTAAATATTAAGTTTTTATAATTTTTGTCTGACAAATTTAGAGAAAAAATATTTTAAATTGTATCTTAATTATAACAAATAAAAGAAAAAAGTAAGTGTTAAAATTTTGACGGCAAAAATAAAAGAAGAGGAGAGGGAGTGTGTAATATTTATGCTGTCATGTGTTTGGTGACACTGTTTAATCGATAAAACGAAGGGTCAGATGATGATGTTTGCATAATGGTCACCTCGTGCCCTGCCACTGCCTTATCATCTGTTCATTGATACCCCGTAGAGATTGCTGTTTGTTTTTGGGTACATGAATGCGTACAAATTTTGGTGCCATATGGTAGTTGAGCTTCGCCTAAAGTTCATAGATGCTGTAATCTGTCAGTGATCGACAAATTTTAGCCAGAACTTCAGCAGTTGTTAGCACCACCGATCAAATTTAGTGTCAGACATTACTTTATTAAATAAAAATACAGAGTACGGAGTACTCCTTTGCGTAAATCATGATATTGTTGTTGCATATTCTCGAACCAGCGCACAGAACATTGAACTTTGAGTTTGCTTTTTCTATGTTTCTTGTGCGACAATAGATACTTTTACTTGGAATTTTATATCTCATTCTTGGTTTATCCCAGTTGACGGTGTTTTAAAACTGCTAAAGAAAATCTGATTTACATGATCCGACCGACCCATTGGACCCTTGAACAGATCTGTTTACAATACAAAATTGAATGGTGAACTTTGGTTTGGGATTGGACTTGATACACAGGAATACATATGTTTAAATGGAAAGGCTTTTAATCGGCTTGTTTATAAAAGAGTTTAATTAATTATGTACTTAATTGAATTGGTATTTTAAATGATCATATTTTATTGGGTATTTAATGAGTCAATAATGTGTTAATATTTTCCAAGCCTTTTAAACACTATAAGGTAATGAATAATTTCTACTTACTTGTCAATGGTTCACTGTTATATAGTCAATTACCCTCCATAGAAAGAATTATACTCTTTTTGAATTGGTCCGACCTTGTTTTAAATGTGATCTATCTCGATCCTAACCTTACCCAATACATAGGTCTATCCAGAAATCATGTCATTTATAATCTAACCAGTCTAACATAGTACACTCCTTAGTTTGATGAAGGCTGTTCTTGTTCTCACTAAACCTTCATTGATTGTGCTGCAGGATTTGGAAAATGCGACTTTCCAACAGGATATTAACTCCAAAGCTGATGTGATTATATGAAGAAGTATGCAAGCATGTGGGGTTAGGTCTCATAATTTAAGAGTATACTGTTGGGGGTGGGTGTTCTTTTTTTGATGTACTTAAATAGCTTGGGGGCATTTGATTTTAACAGTGATTGGAAAGTTGTGAAAACCGTGCTAAAGTTGCTTCGTTTCTTGGCCTTCTTTGTAATTACGAGTAACTACGAACAACTTTACTGACTCAGCAGCTTGTATGAATCGTTATTAGTTTGATACTAATAGTATTACAATGGTTCTCTTATAGTAACGGTTCTTAAATTCTTATAATTCGTTGGTAAAATTTTACAAAATTGATGTATTTACTTTTTGTACAGATCACTTGAAATACGAGATCAAAATACCTAATTAGAGTGACAGATCATCTTTGTGGCTAGTCTTGGCATGAAGTTGAACCATTCTCTTGCAAAGAATGGTTTAAAACAGGATTTTTTCTACTTTGTAGCTTGGTTATTATAACAAATTTATGATGAGGTTGGCTTTTTTTTTTGACATCCTGAAAATTAATCAGTAAAGAATAACTTAACAAAGAAAAACTTTAAACAAAAGAGAGGTTAGGGACCCCAAAAGTTAGCTTCTTATGTTTATAGGAGTACTAGTTAGTAGGGTGTATTTGTAGAACTTCCTCCACCTATGAAGATCAGAATATGCAAAAGTCAGCAAAGGAATCAGGTAAGCAAGAGAAGAATATCAATCAAGGCAATCAAGCTTTAATCAGTCCCTTCATTACTAGGAAAACCAATTATCTACATAAATAGATTAGGAAGTTTAACAAGTATGCAATCCTCTTGTAATCAATCCATTGAACATAGAGAATACAAAAAACCGCATTCAACCAGTCTAAATTACATGGTATCAGAGCGGGCACGGTTTTTGCTCATCATTTACTAGTAAACTTACTTGGAAATGGAGAATGATGATGCCCAATCATTCATAACAAACCATACTGAGCCCAAGTATAACTTAGAGCAAAATTTATGCAACTTTTCTCAAAGTTTAACACCACAAAACCACCCGAAGATAATACAAACAATCAACCGCTCAATATGTTTGAAAAAAAAATACATAAGTGATGCAGTTTTACAGAAAAACCGCAGCATTTAATATGTTTAAGTGCTGCCGTTTTTTGAATAACCGACAACACTTGGACATATCAAATGCTGCAGTTTTTCCAGAAAACCACAACCCTTGCATATATTTCAAGTGCTTCGTCAATAAGTAAATTATCCTTAATAAACACAATATTTAAGCGTAGATAATGAAATAGATAGCGAAACGATTATAAAAACATTCATTGGGGGCAAAAAATCGGAGACATAGAATAATAGAAATAAATCAGCCAAGAAATAATTTTTGTGATGGAATAATAGACGTGCGTGGTTGACAAATAAATAAGAAGATAAGCAAAGGAGTAGTGGGCAGCACGTCAATTAGGTAGTACTACGTATCCTTCCACTCATGATAAATCTTGAAATTTCCATACAATTAACTAGGTTCGTAAGACATTTAGATCATTAGTCGTCTTAAACAAGTCACCTTGCAAGGTATAGAACAAGCAAAGAGTGGAGAGATCGAGCGGAGATGGCGGCGAGGATGAGCGTAGTAGGGTGGATGATGATGATAATGTTGGGTTGCAGCCTCAAAACAATGGAAGCAACAATGGATGAAACACAAGTCATTCATGTGAGTGGTAAGGTTAAATGCCAGGACTGCTCTCAAAGCTGGAATGAATGGGTTGATGGTGCTAGAGGAATCAAAGGTATGTAACTTTTCTGTCCTTCACTTTTTTTTTCTTTTTTTTATCGGTTTATTCTCTAGTCTTTGTTTTATCGGTTTAATTATATTATAATAAATAATATATTCAAGTGATCGAGGATCTTGTTTGATACGTAAATTTTTAGAATATCAAGTTTTCATAATTATTTGTCGTACAAATTTAGAAAAAAAGAACGTATCAAGTTGTTTCTTGAAAACTGTAAAGAGTCATATATAACAAATAAATAGGGATAGAGGGAGTATCAATTACACGAAGTCAAATCCTTGAACCTGAAGTTCAATCTTTCAACAGGTTCTAGGGTATCAATTACATGCCTTGATGAGAACAAAGGATTAGCATACTACGGAAGCGACCTGTGCGACGACGATGGTGAGTTCAACCTGATCGTAGATAAGATGGTTCATGGCAAAAAAGTGAACCCCAAAGATTGTCTAGTGAGATTGGTGTCATCCCCAGACTCTACCTGCAATATTCCTACAAATTTTGCAAAGGGAATGACAGGGGTGAAGCTAAGACAGCCTTCAGTTGTATATAGGGATATGATCAAATATGTTGTTGGTCCATTTTATTATACCACACCTGCATGTGATGATGACACTGATAGTCCTTCTTACCAAGGCTCACATTGATCGTATGTGATCAACTACTTACCTTTAACATTTTGGATTTGTTACATGTCAATATATATAGCAAATCCCTTCCCATGTTTTGTTTAGAATTTATTGTGTTTGTGAATCCATTGTAGTGAGCTGGTTATGCGTGCAAGAATGAGAAATTCTTAATTTATACCTAATATAAATATATATTAAAGGGTACTTTTATAACTTTGTTTCTATATTTGATATCATAATATCCAGACCTGGTATAAGTTTTTATTTGTTTCTATATCTGATTGAAAAATAGTTATATCTTATATAATAAATATATAGTTATATTTGAGATCTCAATATTCTAATATAATTTATATCATGTACTCCTTCTGTTCTTTTTTTTCATTTGGAATCAGGGAAAAAACCAAGA
The DNA here is from genome assembly GCA_026401315.1 of Dysphania ambrosioides. Classification (NCBI taxonomy): domain Eukaryota; kingdom Viridiplantae; phylum Streptophyta; class Magnoliopsida; order Caryophyllales; family Amaranthaceae; genus Dysphania; species Dysphania ambrosioides. The sequence goes on from CM048672.1 coordinate 3,128,658, forward strand.
CAATATTAAATATCATTAAAATTCTATAAAATAATTTAATAAGAATAGATTCTATTAAAAAATGATGCAAGTGGGTTGATCATTAAATAAGTAATAGAGTTTCTAAAGTTTATGGCATTAAAAAATTAAAAAAATCAATCAATTGGCTACATATCACATGGATAGTGATCCTAACCAATTGGCTACATATCACAATATTAAACTAAAATAGAAGGATTTCAAATGAGAACAACATTTTAAAATTTTCGAATGAGAAAAATGGAAAGAATAAAAAAGAATAGAGAGAGTATGAATGAAAAAAAACATCGTGAAAGAGCATATATATTATTATATTTATAAAACAGGCATTGATGATCTATGGTAATACTACCTTATGCTTTTCATGATAAACTACTTCTTGAGTTTTTCAAATTGAAACTTCACATGAAAATATTACTTTTTTTATATTTATTTGATAAAATATATATATTTTTTATGTAAATAAATTAAATTTTCAATCAAATAATTATCTTGTAGATGATTTTTTGGTTATTTTATTATAAGGAAGAGTAAAAAAGAAAATTAATTTGACATCACTTTAGTTGACTAATATAAAAGAGATTAATATTAATTATCTCCTCTATATGACTATAGTCCCTTTGTTTTAAAAAAATTTGAACCCTATTTTTTATTGTACTTGATGGATTACCACGACAGAATTTACGTAATAAAACATTATTGACCTAAATCCAACCTTTACCCTAAACTCTATAATTTTTTTCTTAAATCGAAGTTGATTTAAACAACGAGAAAACTAATTACTAAATTGATCTGTTTTTAATAACTTGTTGATTGGCAATATAAAAAAAAAAAACATATAATTTGGCCTTATCCCTTCATCTTCATATATATGATCCAAACTCAATTGATTACTAGAATTGAACCGGTCTCAAACGACCTATTAGTCTATTACCATGTGATAAACAATTAAAAATAAAAATAATAAATGAATAATGTTTCATTCGAAATATATAGCATTCAATTTAATATATTATATAATTATGTATAATTATGTTCTAATAGTATCAGTTGATATTAAAGGAGTTCTGACAATAAATCTAGCATTCTTTTTTCATACAGGTTTAAGTTTTCTTAGGATAACCATCAACTCGTTTGTTGTTGCAAAGACACTTAATTAGATTATATTATTAGGGTAACACTATCACCCGATGCACATTAGACTTGTTCAAATGAGAGGGGCCCCATTAAGAGCCCTTGATTGGCTTGTTTGTAAAAGGCTTAATCAATTATGGACTTAATTGGATTAGCCATTAAAAATCATATTTTATTGGGTTTTAATGAGTCAAGTCGGGTTAATAATGTGCCAATAGTTTCCAAAACTTTTAAACACTATCAGATAATGAATTATTTTCACTCACTTGTCCATGGTCCATGGCAAAAGATTAGAGGTGATACAAGCAAACTATCACCCTCTATAGATAAAAATTATACTATCTTTGAATGGTCCGACCCGTTTTGTATTTTCTTTGACCCGACCCAATTCAATCCGGTTTGCATCTTCCTTGGTCTAGCCCGACCTGACGTATTTTACATGTGACCCATCTCGATCCTAATGTACACTCCATCCCATTTTTGTGGTTTTGTTTTTCTCGTCTCTTTGACAAGATTCCTATTAATAGGTTATTGACAATTGGGAAGGTGACAAACATTCTAAAAGGACTATTTCGTCTATTGGGTTGAGTGAGGGGATCTCTTTAAAACAGTCAAGTTTGTTTATTTACTTGGTTGTTTAATGTGTTTCACATCATTTTCGTTTCAAATTATTAATCCTCTAGCCCTAATTTTTGCCCCATTTGACTTTTTATAATCTTCAAGATACGACTTAAAATTTTTTTTCCTATTTATTAGTAAGACAAAATTATCAAAATTTGATATTTTAAATATTTACATTGAAATATATCTAACAAGCTTTCATTATAATATGATGAGAATTTATGGTCAAATTTTTTAAACTTTGACTCTATAAATAGAAATAGGGCAAAATTAAAGTGATGAAGGAAACCCAACATAGCTAATAGTGTAAAGGCCCACGTACTTTTGAAAGATGCAAAGTCATTAGAACATGTTTTACACATGTATTATCATTGCATATGTCGGATGGACAGAGTATTTAGTTAGTGTTTTAGTCCTTCATTTCAGATTTCTGTAGAATTAAGACAAGTTCTATTAACTTTAACAATAAGAGTTAAGTCAATGGAGGGGAGAGAAAAAGAACCTTCAGCCTTCGAGGCTGATCTTTTAAGGCATTCAAATAAAAAGTTTAAAAGAATAGATGAGTTTAACAATCCCTCCTCTAGGGAGATAGATCCTCATCCTGGAAATGAAACAAGTTCAAGAATAGAGTTGTTGGAAAACCCTAGAGGAGGAAAGACAACAAGTCAGTTGTCTTACAGCCAGGTCATTAGAACTTTAGGAAAGAAGAGGCATTATTTGATGGAGGACAGAATTTGGAACGAGGAGGATAGTAGCGATGAGGAGGAAATCTCTGAAGATGAAGGATGTAATAATGAGATTAAGGATAGTATGTGCCCTACAATTAGGTTATCCAAAGAGGAGAAGTGTAGACTGTGTAATTCTGGTGGAATGCCCTAATCATAAAAGTGTTTGATAAGAAACTGAGTTATGCAGCACTTATTCGAAGCCTTCGCTTAAAGTGGAAATTACAGGGTGAAATTTCCATTACAGATGTGGTGTGCCTTCTACGTGGTCGGTTTTACTTGCATGGAGGATTATAACTTTGTCCTCACTCAAGGGCCTTATATGATTGAGGATAGTTATCTCACCTAGGAAATGGGTGCCAAATTTATTGGTGATAATACTCCATGCTGTGAGTCAGAGGAAGCAAAATTACGAGAAGAGGGTTCCAGCTCAGCAGAAGTTTGTTACACAAGACCTAGAAGGTTGTTACACAAGACCCAGAAGTTTGTTAGAGACGGAAGATTATTTTTACTTGTATATTTCTATACATACACACACACATATATATATATATATTGTAATACACTGATTCATTCAATGTAATATACATAACAAAAAACCTCTGTAATAAAATAGCTCTACATTCTCTATGTTCTCTCACTACAAGCTCACTCATTATCATTCCTTCTCTATTCTTTTCTGCTACTGCCTCTATACATTTCTTCACTTCGTATTTGACTGTATATGGTGGAGCTTATCATGGTATCAAACAGGTAACTCTTTCCGAGATCATTTTTTTCCGTGCATTTTGATAGTTGTTTGATTCAATTGCTGGAATTAATGAAGCGATCTTTATCAAAGTTCAATTTGACTCCTCATTTGTCTATCATTTGTAACATTTGAGATTAAGTAACTTGATCATGGCACCTATAGTTGGTAATTCACCTGAATCCACAACAAATCCAAACTCAGTTTATTTTCTTAGTAATTCTGATGCATCAGCTCAAAAAATTATGTCCGTAATTTTTGATGGAACCGGATATAATGATTGGAGGAGGTCTATGATGTTAGCTTTATCTGCATGTAATAAACTTTGTTTTGTTGATGGATCATTTCCAACTCCTGAGCCTAATACTGAAAAACACAAAATCTGGATGAGGTGTAATGACCTTGTCATCTCGTGGTTTCTTGCTTCTCTTGAGCCTTCGATTGCAAGAAGCGTGCTGTATTATCAAATAGCCAGAGAGATATGGAATGATCTTGAAGAAAGATTTAATCAATCTTCAGGACCACAATTGTTTTCAATACCACAACAGTTGTATGTGATTCATCAGGCAGAAGATGAGTGTATACCAGAATTTTTTACAAGAATCAAGTTGCTATAGGATCAACTTGATGCACTGGATCCTTTACCTTCATGCGTGTGCTCTGTATGTAATTGTTGTATTACACAACATCTTTTTAAGTCTCAACAAACACAAAGATTGATGCATTTCTTGATGAAGACAAATGAAAAATATGAGAATGTGAAGACTAACATCTTGATGATGAATCCACTTCCTACCTTATCGAAGGCATACAATTTTTTTTCAAGAAGAGAAACACAAAGAATTAAGTAAGATCAAGGCACTAGTATCAACTGAGAACATAGCATTTGCAGCAAGGAGGTATAATGATAAGCAAGACAATCGAGGTTTTCGAGGTCAGAACATTACTCAAAAACAACAATACATTCTAGACAGAAGAGGAATCACCTCTACTATGAGCATTGTCAGATGACAAACCACACTATTGAAAAGTGTTGGAAACTCCATGGTTATCCAACAAACTTCAAAAATAAAAACAGAAGAGTAGCTGCTACTTCTAGTGCTCAGAATGATGATGATTCATGTGATTATGAGTCAATTCTAACATCTCTTACTCCTAAGAAGTATAGTTTGCTTATGGATGTATTGTCAAGGCATTCCTCTAAAGCTGATGTTAACTCTGAAAATAACTCTCCTGTTGGTCTCACTGCTCAGTTATCTTTAACAGGTACATCTTGCTCAAATAATAATTCTCAAGCTAAGTGGTTGCTGGACAGTGGAGCCACTAACCATATGTGTTCTAATCTAAGCTTATTTGAATGGTATAAGCACATAGATAAGGCACAAAATTTTATCACAATTCCTAATGGAACTAAGGTTCTAGTAACACATATTGGATCTGTTTGTTTAGATCCTGATATTGAGCTCAAAAATGTTCTCCATGTACCTGGGTTTCAATACAATTTGATATCTGTCTCTAAGCTTTGCAAGGACACTAATTCTACAATTAGTTTCTCTGAGAATGTTTGCTACATTTAGGGCCTTTCAAAGAGAAAACCAAGGGTTCTTGGTAGAATAGACAATGGGCTATACAGTTTATCATATACTACAAAGTACAAGAATCCAAGTTAAGTCAACAATAATGATAACCTCTGTCTAGCTGCTGTTGATGAATTAAAGATATGGCACCTCAGACTTAGACACTTACCTTTTGACAAGATATAAAAGGTATGTGATTCTGTTTCAATAAAGAAATGTATGAGTGAAGAATTCTGTCAAGTTTGTTCTCTATCAAAACAAACTAGATGTCCTTTTTCTTCTAGCACTATTAAGAGTAGTAGAGCATTTGAACTTCTTCATATGGATGTATGGGGTCCATACAAAATAAATACTCACAATGGCTGTAAATACTTTCTTACCATTGTTGATGACTATACAAGAATGACTTGGACACATCTCATGTCAAATAAAAGTGACTCTGCCATGATTCTCAAACAAATTCTCAGTTACATTGATACTCACTTTCAGCTCAAAGTTTTGTATGTAAGAACCAATAATGCTCTTGACTTGTGTGAGGGAAATATGAAGCAATTATTTCTTGACAATGGAATATTACATCAGAGATCATGCATTGATACACCTCAACAAAATGGGGTAGTTGAATACAAGCACATACATCTCTTAGAAACAACAAGAGCTCTCTTATTTCAATCTCATTTACCTATTAAGTATTGGGGTGAATGCATTCTCACTGCTACTTATTTGATCAATCGAATGCCCTTGAAATCGATTGAATTCTTGTCATCATTTGAGAAACTTTTTCAGAGAAAACCTGATCTAAATCATCTGAAAGTATTTGGGTGCTTATGCTACACATCTACTCTCAAAGTTTCAAGAACCAAATTCGATCAGAGAGCCTCTCCTTGTGTTTTCTTGGGATATCCCTCATCACATAAAGCATATAAGGTTCTTGATCTTGTTACTAATAGGATAATGATTTCCAGAGATATTCATTTCTTTGAGAAACATTTTCCATTTCATTTCTCTTTATCACCAACTCAGTAATATCCAAACAAGATTTTCTTACCAATCACAACTGACATAAATAATTTTGATCAGTTAACGAGAGATGATTTTCCATGTTCTTATTCACCAAGAAGTGCAAATCTCATTACTCCTTCTAGCCCTCTAGTTCATCATTATTCAGTTGATTTACCTGAAACATTTGCACTAACTCCTCTTCCCATCAGAAAGTCCAGCAGGATAATCAAAGCACCTGCTCATCTTCAAGAATATGTCTGTCATAATGCCTATTCTAGTATTCCTAATCATTGGTCTAATCTCATCTCATCAGATTTTTACACTCCTAATCATCATGCTTGCGTAGCAGCAAATGCAGTAAATGTTGAACCTACAACTTATTCTGAAGCCTCTACTCATCAATGTTGGACAGAAGCAACGGCTAAAGTTATACAAGCCTTGGAATCCACTAATACTTGGGAAGTTGTTCCCTTACCAAAAGGTAAAAAGACAATAGGGTGTAAGTGGGTTTATAAGGTCAAACAGAAGAAGGATGGGACTGTAGAGAGGCACAAACCATGTTAGTAGCCAAAGGCTTTAATCAGAAGTATGGAATTGATTTCAAGGAAATATTTTCTCCAGTGGTTAAAATGCCAACAATTAGATATGTTCTTGCTCTAGTAGCTAGTAATAATTGGCCATTATAGCAACTATATGTCAATAACGCTTTTCTACATGGTACACTTCATGAAGAGGTGTACATGAAAGCACCTAATGGATATTCAGTTCCTAATGGTCATGTTTGCAAGCTAAAAAAAATCTCTCTACGGACTCAAGCAAGCTTCAAGACAATGGTTTACAAGACTTGTTACTAAGCTCAATAGTCAAGGGTTTCGTCAGTCTAAAAATGACTACTCACTGTTTCTAAAACATGAGGATTCTCATCTAACAATTGCTGCAGTTGATGTTGATGACATTATACTTATTGGATCAAGCATCGATCAAATTTAGTCTCTGAAGAGTCATCTACATAACATCTTTAGCATAAAGGACATTAGTGATTTGAGTTTTTTTTTCTCGGAATTAAGATTAGTAGATCTCAACAAGGAATTATTATGTCTCAACTAAAGTTCACCAAAGAATTGTTACAAGAGTGTCCATTTGATTTGTCAAAGCCAGCTTTGACACCTCTACCTATCTCTCTCAAGATGACACATGATGACATCAAACCTTATACAACTCTAGAGGTTTACAGGTGCCTAGCAGGGAAGCTGAATTTTCTTACGCATACTAGACCTGATATAGCTTTTGTTGTTCAGTCTCTAAGTCAATTTATGCATGCACCATCAGAGTCTAATGTCAAGGCTCTAACTCATACTATCTGATATATCAAACACACTGCTGGCCAAGGCCTTTTTCTGCATGCCACAGACACATTGTCTCTGCAAGCATTTAGTGACTCTTATTGGGCATCATGCCTGTTCTCTCGTAAGTCTATCACTAGATATATCTTACTACTAGGAAACTCCCCTATTAGTTGGAAATCCAAGAAGCAAAGTACAATATCCAAGTCTTCATCTGAAGCTGAGTACAGAGCTATGGCTCATGCTGCTAGTGAAATCACCTGGATTGTACGCTTGTTAGAAGAATTGGGGTTGTCAAATTTGAAACCAATTACATTGCATTGTGATAATCATTCTGCATTACACATTGCTAAAAACCCGGTTTTCCATGAAAGGACAAAACACATAAAGATTGATTGCCACTTCACCAGAGACAAAGTAATTGAAGGCTTAATACAACTCAGTTATCTTCCAACTCAAAACCAGCTTGCTGATGTTTTCACCAAAATCCCTCCTAGTCCTCAGCATACTAACCTATTACACAAACTTGGTATGGTGCATGTTTCTCCCACACCAAGTTTGAGGGGGTATTGGTGATAATACTCCATGTTGTGAGTTAGAGGAAGCAAACTTACGAGAAGAAGGTTCTAGCTCAGCAGAAGTTTGTTACACAAGACCCAGAAGGTTGTTACAGACTGAAGATTATTTTTACTTGTATATTTCTGTACATACACACATAAATATATTGTAATACAATGATTCATTCAATGTAATATACATAACAGAAAACCTCTGTAATAAAATAGCTCTACATTCTCTATGTTCTCTCACTACAAGCTCACTCATTATCATTCCTTCTCTATTCTTTTCTGATACTGCCTTTATACATTTCTTCACTTCGTATTTGACTGTATATGGTGGAGCTTATCAAAATTTTGTCCCTGATGAGGAGCCGATCAAGTCTCTCATTGCTTAGGTTCGGGTTCCTCAGTTGGCTTAGGAGTATAAACTTGGAGAAAAGATTGGCAAGGCTATCCGCGTTGATAAAAATACTGAAATAGCGGATAGAGGTCAATGCATCCGGTTTAGTGTGGAAGTGGATATCTCTAAGCCTTTACTGTTGAAATTTAGATTGAATGGTAGGGTGTGGAAAATTCAATATGAGGGCCTGAAGCAAGTTTGTTTCAAATGTAGGAAGCTAGGGCATAAAGAGGATTCTTGCAGTAAGTTAAGCGATATGCAAAATCCTCTCAATCGCCCTCCTCCTTGCCAACCAGAGAACGAATCGGACTATGGGGCTTGGATGTTGTGCAAAAAATCAAGCATAAGCCTAATCCCAGTCTCAAGAAAGGAAGTGAGTCTAGTCCAAGGCAAAATGGTAAGGACACTATTTTCATTGGCATACCCAGTCAAAGGATAAACAAACAGGATGATTCTTTCCGGAAACCAAAGGATAGTTCGAGGACATTAGGGTCTCGGTAAGCAGCCTTAGGAATGGAAGATTTGGTTAAGGAAGATAGACTTCACATGGTGGAGGAAGATGGTGAGGAGATCCAACCAATTATGACGTCCATAGATGACCTAAAAGGAAGTTTTTTAAATTTGGAAGATCCAATGAAGGATATGGAAAGTGAGGATGCTTTGGTTACGCAAGATCTTGCGAGGCAAGATGTGGGGAAGCGAGAGATTCCTATGGAGAAAGTTGATTTGGAAATTCCCAAAAAGTTGGGTAAAGATCCTCCTTGTATGGAGGAAAGACGAGCTATAGTTGAAAAAAAAGTGTAGGATTATGGAAAGAAATCCCATAACCGTAGCCTTTCCCCTACAAGGAAATTGATGATTCCAAGCCTAGAGAGGGATAGCTTAAAGGGTACGAAATCTAGAAGATCTGCCTCCCCTTATTCTAAGCCCATAATCTCGTCAAGAGATTAGTGGAATCCAAAATTTGCTAATCCTACTTTCCTCTTACCTTTCGCTTCGTCTCATCCACAGAGTAGTGGTGTTGTTAGGAAGGAATCTAACCCCTTTGACCCTAGAGATAAAATCGGTGCTAGGGGGAATGGTGTACTTAAGCAGGTTGGACAAGGAGCCTTTACTGCTGTCTTTTCATCCACTGATGTTTCAAGTAGTTTGGGGCATCAACATTTTGAAAGACTTGATTCATAGGAATAAGCCTTTAGTAGTATTGCTCGTGGAGACTCATATTAGTGGGATTCAAGCAGAAAGTGTGTGACAAAATTGTTTTGATGGCCAGATTAGGGTGGAGGCTCGGGGTTTTAGTGGTGGTATATGGCTGTTTTGGAGTAAAAATGTCTCAAGTGTATTGTATTGAGAGTAATCGTAAGCAGATTACAGTCGAGATTTTTAGAAACGGAGGGGATCCTTGGTGGTTTACGGCAAAGTATGCTAGCCCATTGAGTGCAATGCGTAGAGATTTATGGGATGAACTCTAGAATAAAAAACATTTTTTGTGGTCCTTGGTTGGTTGCAGGGGACTTTAATGAGACTGTTAATTTGGAAGAAAGGCAGGGAGTGAATAGTTCGGAAATATGAAGACGTTGCATGGCATTCTCTAACTGGGTCCAGGAGAATGCGATAATTGATCTAGGCTTTTCTGGTCCTCGATACTCCTGGTCTAGAGGATTCCTAGGAAGGCACTTTAAGGCTGTGAGATTAGACAGATTCTTGGCTTCGAAGGACTGGAGAATAAATTTTGAGGAAGCTGTTGTGCGTCATCTTCCAAAAATAAAATCTAAACACTGTCCTATTCTGTTAAGTTCATGTGGTTTTTCTCTGATCCCTAGTGCAGCTAAACCTTTATGTTTTCAGGCAACATGGATGAATCACAAGGAGTTTGATAAATTTGTGGAGATTAAATAGAATAACGATCTATTGGTGGAATTTCTCAAGAGCTTTGTTGTTATGCTTTCGTCTTAGAACAAGGAAGTTTTTCACAATATTTTTCGGAAGAAATCTGAATTACGGGCTAGACTTCAAGGAATCCAAAAAATTCTAGCTGAAGCTCGTGATAGCATCTGATCAAGCTGGAAAGAAAATTGAAGGATGAATTGGAGGAGGTGTTAAACTAAGAGGAAATGCTCTGGTTCCAGAAATAGGATAGAGGCTATAAGGGATGGGGGATAGAATTACTAAGTATTTCCATCTTTCCACCATAATGAGGAGGCGGAGAAATAAAATTGTTATGCTTCAGGATAATGAAGGGAGATGGGTGTTGGATGAGAAAGATGTCACCTAGATGATTGTTAATAGATTAAAAGCTTTACTGCCAAAGCTATTTCTCCAACACAAAGCAGTTTTGTTCCTCAGCCGCAAATTTCTGATAATGTTATCATTGTCCAAGAGATGCTCCACTCTGTGAGGCGCAAGAAGGAAAGAAAAGCTAAGGTTTCATGGAAATCAAGGTGGATTTTGAGCCTATGATAGGCTTTGATGGATTTTCATTCAGGAGTCTTTATGTGAAATGGGGCTGCCAGAGACTATGATTGAGGCTACTATGAAGTGCATTAATTCTGCTAGTCTTCAAGTGCTTTGGAATGAGATGACGATGACAACTTTTTCTCCTAGCAGGGGAATCAGACAAGGGGACCCCTTGTCCCCTTATCTCTATGTCATTTTTATGGAGATTCTAACGCAACTAATCAATATTGCAGTGGAGTTAGGGGCTCGGAGACCGATGAAAGGAAGTAATCATGGTCCCTTTATCTCTAATCTTGCCTTTGATGATGACTTGATTCTCTTTTGTGAAGCCACGGTTGATCAAGCTAGAATATTACGTGCCTGTTTGGATCAATTTTGCCAGAATTCAGGTAGTAAAGTCAATAAGGGTAAGTGGCATGTGTTTTTCTCTAAGAATACTGACTTGGATGTTAGGTGAAATATATGTAGTGAGCTGTGTATTGATTCAGTCTTCTTTATGCTCTCTTCCTTATTATGCCATACAAACCACAAGGTTTCCAAGGTCCACTTGTGATGCTATAGATATAATTTTGAGAAGGTTCCTTTGGGAAAGCACAGAGGAGCAACGAAAACCCGTCTTGTTGCTTGTAAAGAGGTCAACAAGCCAAATAGGCTTGGAGGCTTAAACATTAGAGCTATGCGAGAGGTGAATGCAGCTTTCATGGCCAAATCGGGGTGGAGGCTCTTGGAGGATCCTGATGCTCTATGGGCTTGTGTGATTAGGCATAAATATTGTAATGGGAGGAGGAGTGACATTGATATGTTCAAGTTAACCCAAGGGTGTTCAAATGTTTGGCGTGGGATTGTTGAAAGTATTGATATCCTCAAACAAGGGGTGAGTATGGGAAGAAAACTTTTTTTGGCACAACAAATGGGCTACTGAGATTCCCCTCCTTGACCAAACTGTGCGTGAGCCTCCCCTTAGAGCTTCAAGATGCTACTGTTCAGGAAATGTGGGATCCTGATGTGGGATGGCTTTTTGAAAGATTTGCTGATTTTTTTATCGACTGATGTTGGTGAAAGAGGAAGACGCAGTGGACAAGGTCTTCTAGAAAGGCACGTCATCAGGTAGATTCACCCTTAAGTCAGCAATGATGATAATAAGGAATGAAACTCATCTTATGGAGAACCCAAAATGGAGTATTATTTAGAGAATGAGAGTTCCCCAAGGAATTCGCTTCTTTCTTTGGTTGATGATTAGAGACAGGCTGATGACCAATGCTAATAGGCTAACTAGAAATTTGACTAACGATCCTACTTGCAGTGCTTGTGGTGACCCTGAGGAGAATATTGAGCATATTCTAAGGGATGCTGGGCATTGGAGAGTTCATCTCTCGGTGGATTCGGAAGTTATAGTGAAACTTCTCTCGGAGGATAATGAGTCCTCCTCTTCTTATTTTCATATTATACTTCATATTATACGTCGGTGTAGGGTTCTTATTTCTCGAGATGGTTGGGAGCTTAAAATCATCCACTATTATCGAGAAGCTAATAGAGTTTCTAACTGGTTAGCCAACCAGAGTGTGATCCAATACGAGACATTTGTTTTACTTGAGGCGGCCCTGATGGATCTTCGTGCCTATTTTTGTTGGAGGACATTAGTAGTGTTGCCTTGTCCAAAACTGTCCCTGCGGAGGCGGCTTAATTTGGTTTGGGTTTTGTTTGTTTTTATTTGTTTTTCTTATCTTAAGTGTTTGTCGTCTGTTTTGTTTTGTTCCTTCTTTGTCTGCTGGGCTTTGTCTCTCTTTGTCACCAAAAAATAATTGTATATGTCGGATGACTTGAATGACATACAATATTTCCTATCTCTTCAAAAAGAAAAATAAAGAAATAAATTTACATTGTGAAATTTTCTTTGCAGAATTTGAACTTACCGGCCCAACCCGACCCGCATCTGGCCCGGACCAAACCGGCCCGCCCTGACCCTGACCCTATTCGATTCGATTCGGCCCACGATTCGGTTTGGCCCGGCCCACTGATTCGGTTCGTCCCGGCCCTATTTGGCCCACCTAAATCTTTTAGTTTTGTAAAATTTAGTTTATTTAAATGTATTTTAGTTTATATAAATGTTAGTTTAGTTGAACATAAATTAATTTATACGAATGAATATTAGTTGATTTGCATATAGTTTAATTTATAGGAATGTTAGTTTATTTGAATATACTTTAGTTAATTCCTATGAATCAATGAATGTTAGTTTAGTTGAATATAGTTAAGTTTATAAGAATGTTAGTTTAGTTTATATGAATCAATGAATATTAGTATAGTTAAATTTATTTTAGTTTATATGACTCATTAAATATTAGTTTAGTTATATTAATGTTAGTTTAATTGAGTATAGTTTATTTTTATATAAATGTTAGTTTAGTTGAATACAGTTTAGTTTATATGAATCAATGAATGTTAGTTTAGTTGAATTATATATAATTTAGTATATATTAATTAATTAATGTTTGTTTAGTTGAATATAGTTTAGTTTATATAAATTAATAAATATTAATTTAGTTAAATATAGTTTAGTTTACATGAATGTTAATTTAGTTGAATATAATTTAGTTTATATGAATCAATAAATGTTAGTTTAGTTGAATTGTATATAGTTTAGTTTATATGAATCAATGAATGTTAGTTTTGTTGAATATAGTTTATTTTATATGAATTAATGAATGTTATTTAGTTTAATATAGTTAGTTGAACATAATTTAGTTTATATGAATATTAGTTTAGTTGAATATAGTTTAATTTAGATGAATCACTGAATGTTAGTTTAGTTGAATCTTAGTTTAGTTTATATGAGTGTTAGTTTAGTTGAACATAATTTGGTTTATAAAAATCAATGAATGGTAGTTTAGTTGAATATAATTTAGTTTATTCATTATATAAATCAATAAATGTTAATTTATTTAGATTATATGAATAATGTAAGTTTAGTTGAATATAGTTTAGTTTATATGAATCAATGAATGTTAGTTTAGCTGTATATAATTTAGTTTATATGAATCAAATATGATTATGTCTTTTTGTGATTCTATGTAATATATGTAATTTATGTAAATATGTAATGAAAAATGAAAATTTTTGACAAAAGAAATAAAAAATGAATGTGATTAGACGAATATAAAGTTTACAACGAATGTCATTATATGATTCGTGAATAAAACATTTAATTACTTTCAAAACAATTCATTTCTTCTTATTTCTAATGGCATTATGTGGAATTCGGTTTGATTCGGTTCGTGAATTCGGTTCGATTCGATTTTGATTCGGTTCGATTTTGATTCGGTTCGTGAATTCGGTTCAATTCGGTTTGATTCAATTATGATTCGGTTTTGATTCGGTTCATGAATTCGGTTCGTGAATTCGGTTCGATTCGTGAATTCGGTTCGATTCGGTTCGTTATTCGGTTTTCGATTCGGTATGAATCAACTCACCCCAGCCCGACCCGGAACCGGACCGGCCCGCCTTCGGGTCGGTCCGATCCCGATCCCCCAGCCCAGCCCAGCCCGCACGGACCGGTGGCCACCTCTAGTTCTTGATCCCAATTACTAGTTTTTGCCCACTACAATGACCCAAAAATACTTTTTTTATTTTTTTTTATTTATGAGTAGATGCATGTTGGTTTAAGAAATTATTATAGTTACATTGATAAATTATTGTTAATGCATCCCTGAATAAGGTAAATGGTGATAGTAAAAAGGAATTGAATGAAATTTCAGTGGGAATACCTAACTATGCCTAAACATGGCTAACTGCCACTTAAAAAAGTTTGAATCCTATTAAAACTTATCATTAAGGTCATGAACAATAACTTTCAAAGAGTAAGGACTACCAATGATAAAGTTATTTTTTCCACTTGACCAAATATAATTTTAAAAAATAGAGGGTGACCAATGAGAATTACCTGTAAATTATTTAATATTAGAACTTGTGTTACCATCATGTAAAGGAAACACTTTGATCAGCAAGAAAATTATGTAACTTATTGATTAATTGTTACATGTATAGGCATGCTATGAAATTAAAATCAATGTACTTAGGATTTTAATAATAACTTTACTCATGAATTTAATACTCAAGATAATTAATTATGACTGAAGTATGAAAAATTTGGTAAAATCAGTCAAGCCAAAGATAAAGTATCGTGTAACTTTGATTCAAGTATGCCATTTCCCTACCATGAGATGATCTAAAAGGAGAATTTTCAAAAATATATCCGATATATATTTGTAAATATAAATCACAATTTTTTTTTCTAAGAGTAAAATTTTCATATTTTATAAGTATATTTTTCATTTGCACATAGTACAATTTCAATTCTCAAACATACAACTTCAATAAAAATTAAAAGTAAAATAAAGGTCCCACACAAAAATATTGAAAACTATATATAACTTTATTTTTTTATTAGTATAACAAATTACTGTTTTACCTTCCAATATATGCACTGTTGCATATATCAGATATAGATTCAGACAAGTTCGAACTAAAAGAAAGTCAAACATATATAAATTTTCTTTTCAAAATATAAAATTAAATTGTGTGATTGTGTCGACAAAATATTTTATCTCAGAAATAAACTTAAATATATAATAAAGTCTTATTTTTTCTTCAATTCTTGTTTAATTATTACTCGTAGTTGTAAAGCCCCCCATCCCGAGTTTAGCATTTTTTATAAAAAAAAAAAGTTAGTATGAGGATAAACATTTTCTTAGGATTATTGTTTTGTATTCACTAAAAGAATATCAATATGTAGAGCTGTCAGTTTTCAAACCGAACTGTAAACCTAATTGTACCGACCCGATTCAATCTAATCCAAATTGCTTAACTATCCAAATGGAGAAACTCGTAACCCGAACCGACCCAATTCGAACTCAACCCAAAACCATTTTAACTCGAAATAAACCCGACCAGAACTCAACCTGCTCCAACTCGAATATAATCCAATCCAAAATAACTCGATCTGTTAATAATTCAACCCGCTAGTAAACCGATTAGTAACAACCTGCATTTAATTGAACCCGACTACAAATCGACAAGGCTTAACTAATAGAGACCCTTAATTCAATTAAAGACGACATGCTCAAATCCAAACTATTGTTGATAAGGTTGAGAGTTATAAGTACTAAATATCCTACTATGTAGATCACATGATTTTACGATTTGATTCGATCTAACGATCAGATCCTACCAAACCCTTCCCGATCAAAGTAAAATCACAATCCTTACAACATTGATCTTTGTCAAAGAATTGATAAGCGTAAAATAGCAACTAAAGAATCATGAATTTACGGTAACTTGTAAAATGTGATTTACAATATAATTGTAAAATGTAAAATAATCATGAATCAAAATTGAATTGTCTCGAAATAGCCCAAAATAAACTCCATTAACATGTCCAATTTGGACTCAGCCCAAAATTGAGCCAAATTCGAAATAAATGGTATAACCCGTCCAAACCCAAATTGTTCAAACCTGAACCATGCAAGCCCAAATTGAACCTGATTTGAATTGATTAAGTAAATAACCGATTGAACCCGATACGATTATTGACCCTAACCTGAACCCAACCAACCCGAGAATAATTAACAACCCATTTGAATCCAACCCGAGAATATCAAATCCATTAGTACCGTACCTAGCCCGTACCGATAACCCAAATTGACACCCTTCGCAATATGTAATGCCTAGTTTTGGGCAAAATTAAGCACACAAGGGTTTTAAATAATTTTGGAGTAGAACTGAAGGTGTTCTACCTAATTAAACAAATGTAACATTTAGTTCGTTGCCTTCTATTTAAGTTGGTTGCTTTGTTTTAGCAGATGCAACGACAACATTATTGGACGGCATAAGATATGGGCATCTTACCTTCTCAAGCTTGTGTTCCAAGCCTCTATCATTCTAGCTAAAGGGACTAGAAATTAAGTCACATCTTAGTATAACGCCCTTTAATCAACATGCCAACTAAAAATTGACCCTCATTCACATGTATATAATTTCAACCCTAAGTATTTACACTTGCATTAGGCTAATTGAGGTTGGAGTATATATGTAACGACTTTTATCATTTTAATTCGAGTTTTAAAGAATAAAATTTCTTTATACTTATAGTGCACTCGTTTGGTTTTCCTCCGTATTGGATACCACCTTTACTGATTAATCTAGTTAATTGGTCTTATATTTTTAATAACCTAGAATAAAGATAAAGTTTTTTTTTTTTGTCTTTTTTAAAAATGTTTTTATAACAGAGTATAAGTTTAAGTTTTTTTCAGGGTTATTATTTTATTTTCACTACATTGTAATGGAAGAAATCAGTTGAACAGACAATAATAACGAAACTTAACCACAAAAAGGTCATTATTCCAGGGGGTGCACTAGGAGTCATATATGATGTCTTAAAGAAAATTGTCCCCCTTTTGGGAAATTCTTTGCACTTTCTTATTTTAATATAATATTAATCAAGCTAGAAAAACACAATTACGACTTGTAGAACTCTTATCTTTCCATGCACCATAATTGAAGATGAACGTACTTGCTGGGCTTCAAAGTTATTGCTTTTTTACCTCCACCTTTTCAGAAAATAAAGTAACAATACATAGAAATTTCTAATTTATACCTAATATAAATAAATCGGAGACATTTTCGTAATTTTATTTCTATACCTTAGATTATAATGTCTATATCTGATATATGTTTTTCAATATTTTTATATCTTTTATATTTCTCTATATCTTATATAACAGTAGCTATATCTGATATAACAATAGCTATATCTGAGATCGACCTAAATATCCTGATATAATTTATATCAAATATGAATTAGGAAAAAGCTCATATAATATGTGAGCTAGAAAATATAAAAAGGAGGGTCATCTAATAATTAGATGTACTCTTGTATATATTACATGTTCTACAATGACAATCAATTAACACACAAAAAAAACTATGAACAAACTATAGTTATTATATGTTATATAGTTTATCATCATCGATCATTTTATAATTCAAAATTGGTGTCGCTTGCTTGCGATTTTCTTAATTGATGTAAGCAAAAACTATGCATAGTGTATAAGCGTATTATATTATACATATATGCATCATGCCACCAAGAGAAACGCACTTGAAAACAATGCTTTATAGTTGGACCAACAACCTACCTTCCTCCCTTCACTCCCAATCAAGTCATATATATGTTCTTCCTACACTTGTTTCTCACACCCATATGCATCTCTGTCTCACAGGCAATCTCATTTTCAGAATATAATTCTCACACAAACAGTGAAGAAATTAAGAGATCTTCATTCAATTTTGATCTAATATATACTCCACAATCAGATCGACTGGGCTCTTTGCCATTGCGCGTTTACCACGCCAAGGCTACCATTATATTGGGAAGCTCGTCTGATTACGGCAACATTTGGCAAGTATGTTTAAACTCGCCTCGATCTTCCCCCCATTCCGCACTAGCTTTCTCCTGAGGAAAAAATAAAATAAATACTCCTTATATAGTTATTGTTATATCAACTTCATTACTGATTTTCGAGAGAAAAGAAGCAAATGAAAGAGTTAAAGATGATTTGGGTTAATTGCTTCGGTTTTAAGTGAGCTACGCAAAAAATCATAAATGAGCTTTAGGACAAATGCTGCGGGTTTTTTTATTAAGCCGAAGTGAATAATTAATTAACAAGTATCTAAAGAAAAGTAGATCTAGTGTTTTTTTTTTTTTTTTTTTTTTTTTTTTTTTTATGGTCACACTAACATTAATTATGCTAATACATGTAAGTGCACATATGTAGACCATATAGCACGCGACGTACCTCCCCATTCAATTAAATGGTTTATGGGAATAGGATAGAAGGCGACTCATTGGCTGGGTGCACGTAAATACCAGAGTATGAGTAGTAGTCTAGACTACTTGTTTTAAGCATCATTTAAAACATGGTGAATACCCTGCATGGATGCTTAGGTAAATGAAAGAGCTATAATAAGGCCATGCCATTTAATGCCTGCTGATTTTCTTACTTCACTACTATTACATAGTTGTAGATAAACCAAACACAAGAGCTAGATCTCCAATACATATATGAGTCAAATAGGTATTCTAGTTTTATTTTTTGTAAAATTGTACTGTTTAGAATTGAAGCTGTACTATTTGAAAATAAAGGTGAATAAATTCTCACTATTTTTCGTGGGGCCGGTTAATTGACTTACGGTATTTTCTACCTTTCTTCTTCATTTTTGAGTATGATGTATGTTACTATTTACATACATCATATATGTATTTGATATTTCTTGATAAAACACTTTGTATTATCTTGTTTTATTTCCTCTATCTCTTTTCATTATCTTCAACTCTTATACACTATTAATTTCAACCTTGCAAATAGCCCATTTACAAAATTAATTTCATTTTGTTAACAATTAGTATTATATTTAGTAATTTTTTGGCTTTACGACAGGGAGTAATTTAGAAAGAGTGTGGAAGATGGGAGAGAAATGGGGGAATCAAGCAGGAGTGGTAGGAGCATTGTTTCTTTCAGTGGCTTCATCAGTGTCTATTGTCATTTGCAACAAAGCCTTGATGAGTAATCTTGGCTTCCCATTTGGTACGTCATCTTGTCTTCTTCACTTTTTAGCTTTATTCTTTATATATATATATATATATATATATGCATGCTTCATCCGTTGACTTTCTTGTGTTTTCCACTTTGGTATAAGCACAATATTAGTGAAGATTCTTTTGATCTAGGAGCATGTTCTAGGAATAGGAAATTAGTCCCTCCAAATCTCCAATATATAGGTATTTGGATTGATATAAATGGGGGTCTTATCTTGAGTTTATTGGGACACCTTCTATACGAGGGGTATAAAATTTCAAATGTTATGTCCTGAAGGTGGCATGGTAATCAATTTAGTTTAAGGATAAAAAAAAATAATTGACATGGATATATATGCAATTAAATCCGTGTATGGAAAATCAAAATTCGTAGACTATATATGTATTATGGTATTGAGTCTTTCCTAATTCATACCTGATATAAATTATATTATATCAGAATATTGAGATATCGGATATAGATTTTGTTGTATCATATACAACTATTATAATATCAGATATAGGTATTTTATATCCGATATAGAAATATAGAAAATATAAAAATTCATAAAAATGTATATCATGTACATACAATATGATCTCAGTTATAAAAATAAAATTACAAAAATGTCCCTCGATATATTTATATCAAGTATAAATTAGGAATTTATCTTATGGAATTTATTAGTCCCATCCATGGCTTCAGGCAACCCATAATAAAACTGGATTGTTTTGATTGAAAATGAAGTCACATTACTTAAGAGTAAATTAAAGGAAACATAGTATGTCTCTGCTTCTATTGCACTGAAACTTTGCTTTCAAACTAATTATTGTTTGGTTGCCCATTAAATTTTTTTTAAAAAGCGTTGCTCAACTTTGAAAAATAGGCTTCACCAGCTTATGGTGGTTGAGCATGGCAACAATATAACCAACAACAATAATGATTGGCTAACTAAAGGAAAATAAGTTAAACAACCTTACAACTCAAAAATATACATAACATGAATGGTCATCTAAGAAAATACAACTTATATAACTAAATTTTGGTCCATCATTATTATTTAGGATGAAGTTGAAGGAGTAGTTAATTATTCGACATTCATATAAAATACATTGTTGGTGTGTATTTTTTTTTTTTTTTCCTTTCTAAGGGACAATGTCTCCTAAAAGGATGCAAATTGATTTTGTAAAATTGTGATATAATCTCCGATTGTTCTTTTTTGTTTATCACATTTGTTTTTTGCATAATTTTTAAAGCATATATTATAATTTTAATATCTATAAATATATATTATAAAATAATAAAATATTTTCATATTAAAAATTATATTCCGGAACGAATCTAACAAGATCCCACCTATATATGTTTTAACTTATATATATACATATATATATCAATGAAAAAGTCATATTTAAGTTTCTCACTTATCGAATATAATATTCTAAATAGGCCAAACAAAAACTAACTGAGGGATTTATTTTTTGTTTAGTGAAATTATAGTTTATAGATTTAAACTGAGTTTTACCCTGCTATGAAAATTACTTGATAATAAGTAAAAAAAATATGTATATGAACTGTGGACTTACCTTAGTAATTTGCAGCGACAACACTTACAAGTTGGCACCTGATGGTAACATATTGTACCCTTCACATTGCTCAACGCCTCAATTTTTTCGAGACAAAGTCAGTGGAAATGAAGACTGTAGTTCTGTTTGGCATTCTTAATGGAGTTTCCATAGGACTTCTGAACTTAAGCCTTGGCTTCAACTCTATTGGATTCTACCAGATGACTAAGCTTGCCATCATTCCTTTCACTGTCCTCTTGGAAACTATTTTCCTCAACAAACATTTCAGGTACCAGCTTTATACCACTACAATTCAACTGTTCGCATGCATCTTAATTTGAAACAAACTAAGGCCATGTTCTCTTCAACCTTGAATTAGCAGCAAAAAACCCACATTTAACATGTAAAATTGAGAATATGTGACCAACAGTTGGTAAGGAGAACAAGGCCTAAAATTGCTAGGATATCTATTTCGAGTGTCCTTATTATGAATAACCCACACCATCTTTTGAATTCTACAGTCGAAAGATAAAATTTTCCTTGTTCATCTTGCTGGTGGGAGTTGGGATTGCCTCTATCACAGACCTGCAGCTCAACTTTGTTGGGACAGTTCTTTCTGCTCTAGCCATAGTCACAACATGCGTTGGACAGATTGTATCCTGCAAATTCTCTGCTTAATCTTGTTCCTTTCTTTAATACTCTTAATGTTTGTGTTTTGTCCGAAATAAGCCAACAGTAAAATGATTATATAGTATGATTACTTAGTACATTAATTCCTTAACCAAAGTTTTATTCAGCTGACAAACACCATACAGAAAAGGCTTAATGTATCATCTACACAACTGCTATATCAATCAGCACCATTCCAAGCAGCTGTTCTCTTTGTGTTTGGTCCTATGGTGGATAAGTTCCTCACCAAGCAAAGTGTCTTCGCCTTCAAGTACTCCCCCATTGTCTTGGTACGTTAAATTTTCTTTTCACAGTTTCGATTTCTACCACTTACATAACACAGATATCACCAGAACTCCATCCTCTTATCAAGTATGCATTGCATGGCCTATATCTAACAAACTCTTGCATTTAACACGAAAGTCAGCTTCAAAATGAAGATGAATTATTAGCTGCATGCGCAAAACAATCTGAACATAGAAAATTGCACACAACAGTAGAACATTTTGCCAACAGCATTAGCGCATACTTCTCTTGAGCAGAGCAGATTTTAAAGCCAGCTTTCCCATCTAACATAACCCACATAAATGAATGTACTTTGATGGTTAGGCGTTTATCATACTGTCATGCCTGATCGCGGTGTCAGTGAACTTCAGCACATTCCTGGTGATAGGAAAGACATCACCAGTAACATACCAAGTACTAGGCCACCTGAAGACATGCCTAGTTCTTGGATTTGGTTACACATTATTGCATGATCCATTCACAGAGAGAAACATAATCGGAATAACTATAGCTGTATTTGGGATGGGACTCTACTCTTATTTTTGCACCAACGAAAGCAAAAAGAAAATCCCAGTTGGGGAATTATCCACAACCTCCCAGGTAACTATCAGCCTTTTTCACTGTCTTACTTTATTTTTACCACTTTTTACTGGCATAGCAACTCCTCCTTAAATATGGAGTGACTAATTTCATAGATATAAATCACCTTTTGTTCGTAAATTTTTTGGAAATATGATTACCTGTTTTGATTATGATAGCCTTAAAGTTCAACTTTGTACTTCCTTTGTCTTTTTTTTTTAAATGAGATCTTGTTGGATGCATTTTTATGTAAATTTTTAGAATATCAAGTTTATATAATTTTTTATCTTGTAAATTTAGAGAAAAAACGTTTTAAAATATGCATTGAAGACAATGAAAAGTCAAATATAGCAATTAAAAAGATACCGAGAGAGTAATTTGTTTTACACTTTTTTTCAAGTTTGTTCGCGTCCTTGAACCAAACAACTTATTGCCTTTTAAGTTGGCCAATTTAGTTGTCCAAAATTTTTGCTTCCTTCTAGTAACTAAAACTACATGGCCTATAATCATGTGAATAATACGTCTAAGTCAACTAAATTTTCCTAAAAGTAAGGTAATTTTCTCTTCAAAAAGAAGTTGAAAAAGGTATGATTTAGTTTCTAACGTTTATTATTGGTCGTGATTGGAAATAAAAATGTTTTTTCACTCCCTCGAGTCATTAATATTCTTCCTACATATTATCTATAGTCAACTTTAAAAAAATTTACAGTCTATTTACATAATAGAAAAAAATATCAATCTAGTCAGAATTATTCTAACACGAAGATTTATAATTTTTCATAATTTTCACTTAAATAGAACTAGAGATATTCTTGATTGTAAATGTATATTAAACAACGCACAAAAAAGAAATTAGAAAAAACATTAAAGAACTAAGGGATCGAGTAATACATGCGATTTTTCCCTTCAGTATTTTAACAAGATGGCAATCTATAATGTTCTTCCATTCAAAATAACATTTTAGGGGAAACAAATTTCCACATCTTTTTTAAAGAAAAAGGTATACTAAAAGAATTGTGAACTGCCTGTTGCAGATTAAAGACAAGGAAAATTTGACAGTGTCATCAGTGAAGAATGTGGGTCTCCAAGATGAAGGTCATCAAAAGGTCAAAGCAGCCAAGGATTCTCTCGTTTGATTAACTTTTTATTTCTTTCTATTCTTTTTTTTTTTTTTTAATTTTCTCTTAATTGGTTTGGAGGGATTTTTGTAAGTGATTGATTTTGCATAGTATTATTCAATATTCAGGGCCTTTTCCCATTATTATAATCTGCAGCAGCTATGACAGGAATACCTATGGTCTTTATGCAATAAGACCTACAAAGCCTTTTTCTACGAAAAAAATTGAAATTTTCAATGTAAAAAAAATTGTCCCCAAATAATAATAATAATAAAAAAAAAAACAATGTTAATTTGCATCATTGCATGTGAGAGATTGTCATCTTGGTATTCAACCCTGTGCCTAGGGGCAAGCGAGGCAGCCACCTAACGCCTCTTTAAATAAGGTTTATTTTTTTAATGCTAAAATAAAAATAAAAGGGATATAACTATAATGTATGTAAATTTTATCGTATTAATTGAAGTATTTTAATGATAAAAAAGCTACTTAAATAAAATTTTTAATGTAATTTGACATGAGTTTGATTTCCTTTACTTGTATATTTTATGATTGTTCGTTTAATTCTTTTTTTCCTTTACCCCATGCTATATATATGATTCATATGAATAAAAAAAATAAGCAACAACCTACTAAAACTAAATACAACAAACAAAATACTATTGTTATTATACTTATTTAATTATTAACCTTTAAACTAAAATAGCTACTTATGTCACCAATAAAAAAAATATAGGAAATTTAACTAATTATTCTGTCTGTTAGTTGTACGCATTTATCATTATTTCTTATTTTGTTAATGGAATGAAATCTTATTAATTCATTGTATTTAAAATATAAACTATATTTATTAATTTGTGAAGAAAAATATTTATAATATTATAAAAAGAAATTAATAGAATAATAAGATACTTGATAAATAAAAACTTTTATAAAGTGGATTGTTGATGATATTATTTAAATTAAAATTTTTATTAATGATTTATGTGATTATAATGTATAGTATTATTCTTAATCAAATTTTTTAATAGTTTATTTATTTTATGAAATCACTATTAAATTTTTTTATTCGTTAAACAAAAAAATAAAAAATACAAAATATAATATTAAATTTTATGGTCCAAATTTCTTATTTCGTCCTGGTCTCTTAAATGCGAGGAAGAGGGCCGCTGGTATTCAATGTTCCTTTTCCTTTTCTACAAAATCCATCTAAAACTAATGGAAATTTCTAGAGTCCTGTGCAATTTTCTTGGCATCACCAGCATTGAACATATGCTTTCTATTTCACCCCTAGCCTCTCTTTATTCTCGTTCTAAACCCATCTATACAACACGACCACCGTTACGTAAGGTGTCATGAGAACCGGAGAAGAGGGTGGCAACGTCATAGGAGGCAGCGGTGGAGACAGAGGCAGTAATGAAGACGGTATATTCCTCATAACGGCGCCATGACGGACACCAGGGAGCGTTTGGCTAAGACGCCTCGATCATGAAAGAAGTGTCTTTAACTAGTTAAGACGTACGCTCTGACAATTTTTAATTTTTGAAAAATGTAATATAATATTTAACAAAAATAATTTTGCATTATTATTGATAGTTTGTATAAGATATGTTAACTTATTGATAACTATTAATGCGCAGTGCACAATGAATAGTTAATTAAATTGTATGTTATGATTAGTATTTTAGTTAAAATGTTGTTTATATAGATTCAACATACAAGAAGGTTATAATATGAGCACTCTTTAGTCGCGCGAATTCACGAGTTACGAGGAGATACGGTCAAAATGACAAAAAAAATTAGTTCTCATATGAATATTGGGAGCATTTTGATGGTAAAGGTAAATTTGAAAGGACATATGTTCTAATTTGAGAGTCTCATTAGAGTAAAAGTTTTTTTCCCGAAGCCCTTTATTTTTTAGGGTACTAAGAGCACCCCGTTCATAAAAAAAATAATGATTTGTCATGGACAATCCATTATTTAGGGCTCTTAACAATGAAATGTAAAAGTTTGTTCATGAAATGTTGGTGCAATCACTCGTACAGACGAGTGAATTGTTGAAAAAAAATTTGTTGAGTGGAAATGGGGCCATAATATATTTTTGGCTGAAAACAGATCAAAACACAGTGTTTTGATCAAAAACAAATCAAAATGTTGCATCTTGATCTGTTTTCAGTAAAAAAATTCAGATTTCGGCGGCTGAGAGCGCGACACTTGGTCTAGTCGCGGAGTGACATGTGTACTAACTGTTGAGAGTTTAACGTTACAATTTTGTAACGGCTATAATTTAAAAAATACAATTCAAAAAAATATTTTATACCAATAGTCTTAATTTTTTTTCTGTATAAATAGAGATCCACTTTGATATATTTTATCCATCTTTAAAAAACCATCATTTTTTTTCCTCCTAAATACTTAATCTCCCCTTCCAAATTACTGTATTATTTTTTCCAATCCCAAATTAGACTAAAAATTTTTAGTTGGTATGGATGCTAATATTAGTCGCAACTCCAAACAAAAACAAAAAAAAATCAACTCAAAATATTATCCCAAATCCAACTAATTTTCCCCCAAACCCAGTGAGTTTTTCACAAAACCCCTCAAATTTCCCTCACAATTTTTCTGGAATTTTTCCCCAAATTTTCTAGCCGAATTACCCATATAATCCCTATAATTTTCCACTCAACTTAAATTTTAGTCAAAGTTGCTCCAATTTTCCACATTCTTCCATGCCACAAATGCGTTTTGGTGAATCTGATTGCGAAATTGGTTTCAATGCGTTCCAACAATCAAATCTCGGTGCTTGGGAGACGAATAATGTCTTTTCTGAAGAAGACGATGAGGATAACGAAAACGAAAATGCCGAGGGTTTTGGGACTCCTCCCCCCATCAGAACTTCACCGAATTGTTGACGCAGCAAACACTCCCACCAATGCACGAACCTCGTAGTAGTGGTTCTGAGAATATGAGTTGGTCGAGACTAGAGACCATCGCTCTAATCTCAACCTTTATGAACACAAGCACCGATACAATTGTTGGAACAAATCAGAAGAAGGGCATTTTCTGGAAGAGAGTCGTGGAGTCATACAATGCTCCTAGGGAAACAAATCCAAATGAATATCCTTCAGAACTCCTAGTAGTTTGAAAGGATGTTGGTTGCGAATTTCTGAGGCCGTGTTGAAATGGTGTGGAAGTATAGACAAGGCCAAGGCCAGGAAAAGAAGTGGTCATAACGACGATGATGTCGTCCGTGAGGCACACCAAATCCATGAGAACTCGTTCGGACGATTCTGTTTCTACGAGAAATGGGTCCTAATAAAGAAAGGGACAAATGTCGCTCCATCTTGGACCAACAAGTGTTCAAGCCAACGCGTGGACGTCCGTCAACAACTCCTACGACAGTTGAGTCCTTAGGGAGCGAGAGCAGCGGAAAGAGGACACGGGATAAGGGTGGCGGTTCCTCACCAAACACCCCGACCAGTGGAGGTATTGGTGATGATTTTGTACCTCGTCTAGAAGGAGTGAAAAAAGCAAAGTCAAGATTGAAGGGCAAAGGTTCAACTAGTGATGTATCTGAAGCTTTTGAGACATTCAACGAGCGATTGAAGCTTTATGGCGAGGTGAGGAAGGAGTCCGGCGAGAGAGAAATTCAGAGGCTTGAAATCGAGAGGCTTAAGGAGGCAAGGAAGCAGAAGCAAAATTGAGCTAGAGGAGAAGAACATTGAATTATAACAATACAAGATCAATTGGGAGCTTCTCGAAAAACTAGAAGAAAAAAAAAATCGAACATCGTGGAAGGATGAAATGATAAACAAGCTTCGGAACAATATTCAACGTTTTAAGGGTTTAAGACTTTGAATTATCATAATTAAGTGCCAGTAGGCAGTCTTATTCGTATGTATGTCCTAAATTCACAATTTGTAATAATTAAGTGTCGTTAAGCAGTTTAATTTGTCTTTCTTTTCCTAAATTCGCGTTGTAGTTCACCTTGTCTTCATTTTAAATTATTGTACATTATCAATCAATCAGTAATTTGGTTTTCAATTTGTCTCTTAACTGTAATCTATTTATTTACTCTGTAGTGCCCATGTGATGCCTTTTCAGTATTCACTAACTTACTTTGCAGAGCCCACGTGATGCCTTCTCAGCATCCACTGAATAAGTGTCCATGTGATGTCTTAGCAGTAATAATCAATGTCCTTATCTTGGACCAACATGTATTCAGGGCTTAGCTGTAGTCCATGTACAATACAATGCACATGAGATTCCTTTTTGTCTATTTATGTCTTACCTATAACTTGTTTTCTATATTTACATTGTTTTAGTCCATTTGCAATGTCCATTCAATGCGCGTGGGATTCCATTTATGTCCAATGCGCATGAGATTCCTTTACGTCCATTTATGCACCGATACTTTGTAGTGCCACTGTGATGTTTATATATTTCAAATTCCATCACTAAAACCCTTCTCAGTTCCACCTAAAAAACCTTCATTTGAAATCTCTTACGTCAAAGATGAGCTCATACAAAATCAACATAAGCTCAACTGATAGCTCTTTTTCTAACTCGGATGAAGAGCGAAGGCAAATAAGAGCTCAGCAAGAAAACGATGTCAAAGATATGATAGAGAACATATCCTTTGAGTACCTTCCACACCTTGTCCGTGGGTCCACTCAGCGACCACGGCGCCGTTCCGGTCCTTGAGTCGATAGGGGACGAGAAAAAGGTCATGCACGGTTGTACAATGACTATTTTGTGGAAGTGCCAATTTACCCAACTTCCTTGTTCCGGCACCAGTTTCGAATGCATAAGCACGTGTTTGAACGCATGGTCAATTCAGTGACGCAACATGACCCTTGGTTTCAACTAAAATGGGATGCAACGGGTCGTATTGGGTTGTCTCCACTACAAAAGTGCACTGCGACAATTAACTTATGGGTTAGCTACAGATGCCTGTGATGAGTACGTCCGTATCAGTGAAAGTACTGCACGATTGGCACTGCAAAATTTTACGGAAGGTGTCATTAATCAGTTTGGTGAGCAGTACCCGAGACGTTCAAATACTACGGACATGGAAAGGTTGATGTGGATCGGGGAAGAACGTGAATTTCCTGACATAATTGGCAGCATTGATTGTATGCACTGGGGGTGGAAGAATTGTCCATACGCGTGGAAGGGGTAGTATCAAGGAAGAGCTGGAGTTGCAACTCTTGTACTAGAGGCAGTTGCCGACAAAGATTTATGGATATGACATTCGTGTTTTGGGATGCCAGGGAGCTGCAACGATATCAATGTGCTTCATCGATCTCATGTGTTCGAGGGCGTCTTAGAGGGTCAAGCTCCCACTGTGACCTTCGTTGTCAATGGTCATCAATATGACAAAGGGTATTATCTTACTGATGGTATCTAGCCCAAGTGGGTTACTTTTGTGAAATCCATTACGAGTCCACAAACACGTAAGGATAGTTTATTTGCACAACATCAAAAAGCAGCAAGGAAAGACGTTGAACGCGCTTTTGGGAATCTGCAAGCTCATTTTGCCATTATTAGGAAGCCGTCTTTGGCGTGGGATATCAACATACTTCACAAGATCATGTTAGCGTGCATCATAATGCATAATATGATCGTTGAAGATGAACGAGAAATATATCAGAATTATGATAATACCATTGAGTTTATAGACGACCAACACAATGCTAATGAGGATAATCTCGAGTATCATAATGATCGTATTGTGGACATCGACATATACTTGCAACGTAGAACGAAGATTGAGGATCAACAAAGTCATTTGCAATTGAAAAGTGATTTGGTCGAGCATATTTGGAATAAATTTGGACGTAACGAGTACTAAAACAATTACGTTCACATCAGTTGGTTTCGCTTAAATGAAGTTAACGATATGATGTATAAGTGGTTTCACTTATATTATGGTAATCACGGTTTGTAATTGGTTTCGATCAAATAAAAAAAAAATTTAGGTTGTTTTAATTAAATCCGGCCAATGTAATTAAT
Source organism: Dysphania ambrosioides (assembly GCA_026401315.1). Taxonomy (NCBI): domain Eukaryota; kingdom Viridiplantae; phylum Streptophyta; class Magnoliopsida; order Caryophyllales; family Amaranthaceae; genus Dysphania; species Dysphania ambrosioides. Next base: position 3,158,104 of record CM048672.1, read on the forward strand.
TATGTTAGTTATATTCAATAATTAAATCTTGTATCCAACAATTAATTACGATAATTAAAATAAAATAATTAATCATGATAATTAAAATTAATTACGTTAATCATAATTAATTAGGTATTACATGGATTAATACTTTCTAATTATGAATAATTAAATTATATTGAAAAATATAAAATAAGGTAGGGTAGGGGTATTGATGATGAACCTTTTTTATTTGGTTAATTGTTAAGAGTGAAATTGGTAAATGGTTTGTTGTGATGATGTGTATAAAGGAGAATGAGTGATAGTGACGCGTGAACCATTTTTTTTTCATGAATAATGGTGCTCTAAATAACCATGTCGCCTTGGAAGTTCCTCGCTTCACGGACATAGGATCACAAGAAAAATTTTCAAAAAGGCATAACTTTGACTCGAAGTGAATTTTTTTTATTTATATATTTTTTTGAGACATACATAATGGCAAATCCCCCTACCTAGTACTTTTTATTCTAAAAAGGGCCTCCAAAAGGACCATTAAAATTTTACACAACTTTAGTATCTAAAAAGGATTAAGGGTATCATATTTAAGGTTTAGGGCTTATTTTTTCGTGGTTTAGAGTTTTGATGGTTGACCAAAATGATTTTGAAGAACTTCTGTAAATCCATGCATACCTCAAACTCAATGTGTAATAACCTTCAAACGGAGCCTATCATTTTGGACATTTATAGAGTCTAAAGGGTCATACTATGCTCTACAAGTTTTGAGTCCCGTCTAATCTGACTCCAAACATCTCCTTTTCATTCGTTTTCCATGCACCAATAATAAATTATAAACATCACTTTTCGGAAGATCAAAGTCGATTGGTGGTGCACCCACAAGGGGAACCCACCAATGAATGTACATGTTACTTGCCCATTGACTCCACACACATGCCAACAATGTTTTTTTAGCCTATATTAGTTTTTTGTTGTAATAAAAGTTAATTTTAATAATATGTATAACAAATTAACATTTACAATTAAACATATATGATAAATTAAATTGAATAAATGTATTTTTCATCAAAACTTTCTTTATACAGATTTTACACTAGAGGACATCTCTCACCCATATAAGGGGAATACACAACCTTCTTAGTGAGACAATATGATGATTTGTTATAGTCATAATTTTTTGATATAAAGAGAGCCGCAAGTAACAAGAAAACAACTGATATAGATGAGATTTAATCCTTAGATATTACCTTCTTTACACTTTAACCAACTAAACTGCTATCATCCATTTTATTATAGTTATAATGATGGTTCAATATTTATACAAATTTAGTGATAAGGGTTTTTGTGGTTGATCGAAATGATTTAACATAATTAATAATATTAACATCAACTAATATATTAACTTTCATTTACTAATAAAAACACATTAAATATGCACTAACAATTTATCAATATATCATAATATTATGCACCAAGTAACAATAATAACACTAAATAATATTAACAATTATACACTAATAAACAAATTAGTAATAAATTTTTTGATATGATTATTAATTTTCTTTAATTATATAATTTTACTAAGTAATTGTAATTATTATACTTTTAAATACTAAATTACATTTCAAATTTTTTTTGAAATGTGTCGAGGCGACTTAGCCAGACGCCTCATCCCTGGCTATCTAAGGGGCTCCGGCCATAGAGGCATTCGGCCTAGACGGCTAGCTGTTACGAGATGTATCACCGCCCTCCTATGATGCTGCCGCCACCATCCCTTATCTTCACGACATCTTACGTGCTGGTGATTATATTGTGTAGATGGATTTAAAAGGAGAAGTTAGAGATGGACAAAATGAAAAGTTCGTGTTCAATTTGCAGGCAATGCCAAACGGAACTGTCGACAATGTTTAGCAATTTAAAACTAAAACCCCAAAAGAATGTAATGATAATCAGTGCCAACTTCAAACTGTTGACAACATAAACATTTTAATGGAGATTTGACATATACAGAAAACTAGTATAACAGTGGCACCACAAACACCTATGTTTCAACTCAGAAACAACTATCTGGAAGCATCAGGAAACAATTCTGCTGAATGATATGTCCTTTGAAAGATGGCAATTGAAATCCTAATGTCCTATCTCGCTCATGTATTTGTGTTTCCAACTTAACGGTGTTTCGAGAATCTTCTAGATGAATAGGGGGTCTCTAGACTAGTAGACCATTAGGAAGAAATAACCAAATTATCTTACCCATCTCTCTAAGATAAGGTTATCAATACTCCAATTCTACTGTACTGCTACTGCTAGTAGAGATATATCCCACTCACTCAGTCCTCGAAAAAGGGCATGCCACTAACAAGAGCAGAGAAGAACATTCAGGTAGCATGATTCTAACTTATTTTGTCTAGGAAGAAAGATATAAGAGTAATTCTAGTGTTGGGTATTCCATCTAATAGAGGATGTTTTGGAAATTGCTATGAATAATAAGGACATAATGTTGGGCAATTTGTGGATGAGATCAGCAGATCTCATGCATATCATAAAATTTAATGTCATACTTAATGACTAGTTGACTACTCCATAACCTCACCCTTTTTTTCTTATGACTTCACAATACACCATCTCCTTTCTTAAGTGTGAGGTTAGTACAATAGTACTACCATCTCCCCATTACAAACTGTCTTAGAATAGTTGAGCATTTAGCGCCAGGTAGAATAATCCACTATCAAAAAGTTGGATTCAGATACAGAGCATCTAGCCATATGACACATCAGGGTTTCAAATGCAGATATGAAGACTTCATAAAAAGAAGCATCATATAAAAGAAACTCGCCCCACATAGGCCAAGTGTAATGGACCTACACCAACTGCAAGTCTTTCGCCAATCTCAGATATTGGACAATAATCACACAGGTTACCCTAATTTACAGGGCTTACAAAAAACTCAATAAATAAAATAAAGTCATTTCAAGCAGAATATGGGCAGTTACGAATATGTGGAAATAATTAAGAGTGAATATTTCATACACTTGGCTAAGAATTTAAAAGAGAGAATATTTCATACACTTGGCTAAGAATTTAACTCCCAAAATCCAAAGCAAATTACACTGGCAAGGCTATACGCCTATACCCCCTCTTCATCGAGAGAAACACATTACTTTCTCTCTTTATGTACAATTAACTAAACAAAATAAATTCTAACCCATAAAAGAAAAAAAATCCACCTATATCCTTTCCCACCCAAAATTTTTCTCAAAACTATTTCTCTCATCCTCCCATTATTTTTAGTCATTTACATTGAATATACCCAAACCATATTCAACAATCCACAAACACCAAAATTATCTTACACTCCTTATCCTATTCCAACCTTTCTAAACAAAACTAAAATCTAGAGGATAACAAGAAAACAAAAGATAAGGTAGAATATGTAGATTGTATAAATATGTGCAACCTCAAAATTTTACTAAGATTGCAGATTACCTAGGACTTGGACGACCAGAGAGAGATCAAGGAGGCCTCACAGGAGGAGAAGGCGACAAGCTGGGAAACACCATCGTCTGAGAGCGAGTAACCATTTCAGACATGGATGAAGTTTGGTAAGCTTGGGAAAAAGTGGTGCTACTAGTAGTTGCCCTCTGCCATGAATGTGAACTCAGTCCAGACAAAACATATGCCCTTCCAGATGCCTCGTACACCTGACGGCTAGACATCCTCTCTTGCATCTCCTTTAGATCATTAAGTAGTGTCAAGCAAAAGGGTTCTTGTGCTGATATACTTTCAGACAACGTTTTCCGACAACTCTCAAGGATAGACACTGCACCCACCAAGTCACTATGTTCAGCAGCAGATCTAGCCTCCGACATAGCATCTGCTGCTTTTAGCCTGTTACGCTGCTTGTCCACCTCCATGGAAACCTCTACATTCTCTGTTCTCTCTGGCCTATTGATATTGACTCCTTCAACTTCACCTAAATGCACCACCTCTTTTGTTATTGGGTCCTTATAAGTGCAGCTAACCTTCATTAAATGCATCTCATAAGCAGATGTCAGAGGAATGTTCATTGTCACAAGAAAATCCCTTTCTTCCTCAGCATACAAATCTCCGACACTTACATAACCCTTTCTTGCATCAGACATCACCCAAGCAGGGTAGCTTCCGGCTTTAATAGAAGAAAGATGCAAACTAGGGTATACACAATCACATTCCAACTCTAGCTCTTGTACAATCACACTCAGCAGACCTCCCATGCACTGGGCAAAAGCATCCTGAATCACAGACTCAGCCTCTATAAAAGAGAATGTGCCTCCAGAACTCTCTGAGATGGAATGCATTGACGCAGAATCATGATCTGCACCAAACCCAAAGGTATGCACTGGTATCTGAAAACTTGATCCAGAATTCTGTTGGATGGAACTTGGAAGAAGTGATTTGTAATCTGCAGGACAATTGACAGTATACATATCCTGCCCATCAGATAAAAGGATGATGCTGCTAACTGGGTTCTTGCACTTCCGCTCTAACATTACCTTAGCACCTTTTTTAAGACCTTCGGCAATATTAGTACCTCCATGGGAAGAAAGAGAATTAACTGCTTGGAGAGCCTGATTTCTACCATCATCAGTCATACGTCGAAGGGGAAAGAGACGGCGGGCTGAAGAAGAAAAAACAACTACAGAGAGCCTATCACGAGGACCAAGGTGATGTATCACAAATCCCATGGCTCGTTTGAGTAAGACAAGCTTAGTACCTGCCATGCTGCCACTCACATCCAGTACAGTAACCAGATCAACTGGGGCCCGATAATTTTGAGACCCTGAAGGCGAATTTGCACCATTATAGTTTATCTTTGCAACAGGAGCCTTCAGGTGTATCAGAACTGTGAAATTATCATAAGATGCTGACTTAGCAATGGCAGAAACTTCAGGAATTGTCCTTATCTCTACCCTTCTAGTAGAGCTGTCATCAGAAGAATTATAAGCAGATTGATCCGTAATATTATGCTGCTCGTCTAAGAGATCATCATCGTCAAACACAGCAGGTTCGGCAATCCGATATGTTGGGGAGATGTTCTGATTATAATCTGGTTGAGGAAGAGGAAGCTGCTGCAAAGCAGCTAATGCAGCAGTTGTTAAAGGATTATCTCTGTTCCCATTGACTGAGTTGGCTCTCAGCTTTCCAAATAGAGCATCTGATGTTTGACCTTGAAACGGAACTTCTGTCCATTTTGCTCTACAAACTGGGCAAATGTGATTGCCATGCTTCACATTAGAGGTGATACAGTTGAAGTGAAATGAGTGTGAGCACTCAGCAGTAAAAATAGCATGGCCTTGGCCTGGGATCACAGTAGTCAGGCATATTGCACAGATCTTCTGCAATAATGAAACAACAAAAAGCGTATAAAAGAAAACCTCAATATAGCCAAACTAATAATATCAATTAAGAAAGCAAACAAAAATAATACAGAAAAGGAAAGAGAGAAAATCTTTAAAAGGACAACACTAATAAAAACAGTGAAAGTACTATTTTTCCCCCAGCTTGCCTCTTCTAGGTATAGTTGATTTAACTAGACCATTTCTGTTGCAAGGTGTAGGGAGACATAAATAAAACAACATTAGGAAACTTACACAATGCATCTGCTAAAGACAAATTGTCCCAATTATATCCTTGTCTAATGTAACCTGAAAATTCCCACCATAGAATATGTATGCAATCTAAATATAATCTAAAAGACCTCTCTCACCCTTTCAAACCCACAGTTCTGACCAAAGGCTAACTGGGGCAAGACATCATTGTTATAAGTACAAAGGCACTGATTTCATAAATATATTCCTGTCATCCCAGTCAAGATTACCCAGACAGATGACTGTAATAGAAGTAATGAATTATCCATACGATTGAACCAATGTTACTTCAGCAACTTTCTAGTTTGGCCAAACTAAACCATCAAAGATAAACAATTTCAAGAAGGATTACTCAATCATATAAACAAAAGATATCAATGCATAGAATCCTTTAATGAAGGATACATATTTTATCTTGGTTGATATTAATGACAGCCAAGTGACATATGGGATCAGTTTTCATAGTTTTACATGTGACTCCCACTAAAGTAGTAGAATTTGCAAACCCATTAAGACAATGACAACATCCTAATTACATCTCCATAATAAACTTGCATGCAATGTTTGACAGGAGAGTTAACATATCTACAACTACACATTTACTTCTAGAAAACAAAAACCGGATTGATAACATGAAAAATAGAAAACTAATCTTGTTAATCTTTATAAAGATTTGCATAGATTTTACATACAAAAAAGGAAGAGCAATCCATAGTAAAAGTTTGCGAAACAACTGTCATACGAAGTCAATCAAAATGAAACAGAACCTTTTTCCTCTATAGATCCCAAGGCCTAAATCACTTGCATAAAAATGCCCAAATGCATGTCATAGTACTAAAAGATATTTTCCTTGCCTGTGTCCAATGCAATAAAAATGTGAGAAAGTAACCTATCTCACTAAACTATCGTACAGGAAACAACAATTTGATGGAGTAAACAACTTCGTACTATATTGGTCATTGATGGAATACGATCCAAGAATCAATTAATGCAAACAGCTAGCAAGATTCCAAAAACGGAAAGCCTATTTGAACCACTTTACTTTGGAACAGCGACAGGCAACTAAATCTGAAGGAATAAAAATTTTCAACATTGCCTAACAACATAAACCATTGTTTACAAGTCATACTCAAATTCCTCCAAGAAAAATTGACAGCAACAAATGGACTAGTCAAACAAGTAAACAACATGAGGGAAAATTGCTTCAAAGGTTCAATTACGCCATAATTTGAATTCTACTAAAATATTAATTACATTATTGATACATTTTATAAAAGTAATCAAATATTTTAACAATTTAACCAAAAACAACTTGCATCTCACCACATAAATCCCATCGAAAAGGGTCTGCGACACTTTCAAGACTTTTGTGTTGCCATTTTTTTCCTTTTCTAAGCAAAATACAAGTTAGCAGCAGGATCTCCATTCTCAAACCTCACATGAGATATGATTTTTTTTAAATTCAACCGTTACGAGTTTAGGGTATTTACATACATCCTTTTTATGGATAGATTAATATACAAATTATGGTTCAAGTTAATAAAAAATTATAAATCAATAAATTAGGTTATTTTAAACATCCTCCCAATAAATAAACATTGCAAAATCAGCAAGATAAAATTGCTTCCCCTACTAATAAAATTCCTTTAATATCAAGAATAAGAATTTAGAAAAAAAAAACATTAAAAGGAAGTCAAACACCATCCAACAATTAGAAAAACATGTCAAAGTAGAATTCTGCAAGCAATAATCAAATTAACAGTCATATATTCAATCTAATTACCTAAGTAATAATTCAAATAAAAAAAAAAACATTACTTTAAAAGTCAAATGTTAGGCTGCCAAAAGGATGAAGGATATAATTTTAATTGAGGAACAACCTCAAGTGGGGAAAGACTTTTTATTTTGTTTTTGCAAAAGCAAAAGCAATCAAGCAACTATCTCACCAATAATAGTTATGAAGCTTTCAAGGCAAACATGAGAGGGATGTTGAGCCCCACTTATCAAAAGATGTGGAAAATCATAAGGGTTATATATACTACTGTTTTCTTTACAATCCCATAAATTTTTTCTTTTCAATAACACAAGTGCCCACTTCACAACTTTGTTGAGTTTTAGGGTCATCCTCATTGTAAAACAACCTCGCAATCAACGGTCAACCGCCTTTTTCATCTAAAATGCTCATTGATTCATTCATCAAAAGGAGGGGGAGAGAATGAGTGAAGTAATGGGGTGAAAAATGAATGGCCATAGCTCCTAGTGCTGACCCATGCAAAGCACTTTCTCATGGAATGGTAGTAAAGTTGAATGATACTCATCATCTAGTTGTTCCACTTCTTTCTACGAGGGCACAGCACTCCTTGGACTTTAAACTTTATCTTGTTAGATTCATTTCGATGTATTTACAAGTTTTACGATATTCTTTTTAACTCACGAATAGAGATATTAACGGTTAAATTAAATAAGTATGTACAAAAACCGTAAAAAAACAAATGAAACAATTAATAAAAATAGATCTAGTGTGATACGTAACATAGTGTTGCTAATGGTATGGTCCCTAAAGTTGTACCAATTTACCAACACTAGATGACAACAACAAAGCTTCATCTTTACCCCACTAATCATATTCCTTCACTGTAAGTATATCCCATTATCATCGCCTTTTTTTCTATTTTTTTATTATTAATAATTCCGCATTATTCAAAATTTAACAGAGATTAATACTTTCTTGGTTCTCTTTTCATTACAACTCCGGGCATTCAAAAGTGTAGCGATTATTGTTAAACCGATTAACAAATAATACATTTTAAGAAAAAAAAAATTGATTAAAAAATTGAATAGCAGAAATCCAGATGAACAATTTCACAAAAATTAGCAAATGAAACCCAAGGAAATTCAATTCAATTCAATAAATCAACAAGCGTACCTTAGAAGATTTGGAGGAGCTTCGGGGGAAGCGAAGGCCAGAGGAGGAAGGAGATGGAGTAGTGGGAGGAGAAGGACGGGAGTCAGCGGCGGAGGCGGAGGAGGTGGATGAGGGAAGAGAAACGGCGCCGTGGGAGAGTTGACGACGATGGGACCTGCCGCTAGTGAAGCTGTTTGAAGCAGCAGAGGCGGAGGAGAGAGAAACTGCGCTGTTGGGGAATCCTCTACGATGACGGCTTGCGCCGCCGTTGGTGGGGGTGGAATTAATATGAATGTCGTCGTCGTCAAGGGTGGGAGGGAGCTGAATGCAACCTAGGGCTGATTTGGCTTTCCCCCATTTGCTAGCCATAATTTTAGATACTTGAAAAGCGACGGGAATTGTTTGGAGTTTTGGTTTGGGATGCTATGTCCATGGAAGAGAGAGAGAAAGAGAGAGAAGGGGTGAAATTTTTTGGTGTTATGAGATTTGAGTTTAATAAAGGAGGGAAGCTGGGATTATTCATTCACTTTGGTAAGGACGACGACAAATTGGAGTGGCTCAAAGCCCAACGCAACTATGTAAAATGTACTCCTCTTGCCTCCTTATTTTAACTTTTTATGATTTTTTAAACAAAATTTAAAATTTTTTTAAAAGTTATGAAATTTTTAAGATATATATAATAAGATTATATTTGAACATATATTTTTTTATTACAGTGATGAGAATTTATAGTCAAATTTATAAATTTTCTTTATAAATAAAGATAGGGTAAAAATAAAATCAAAGGAAGTGATTTATTTATCTAAAGTTATGGAATTGAATTTTGAATTTTTTTATTTTTAAGCTTTTTTTTTAAAAAATTTGAAAAATAAGCTATTGTTCAAAATATTTTAAAAAATAAGCCGAATTTAGGATCGGACTAAAAACGCTGCCTCGGACAGCGTTATACCTAATAAAAAAAACGCTGCCCTAGGCAGCGTTTTGCATGGGACTGAATTTGGATGGAAATTTTGGGTCATATGAAAACGCTGCCCTGGGCAGCGTTTTTCTTTAGAATAATTCTAGATATGGGAGGGTTAATCTGGGTTAGGGAAAAATGTTGTCCAAGACAACGTTTTTCTTAAAAAAAAAAAACTGGGCCTCAGAAAAAACACTGCATATGGCAGCATTTTTCTTAAAAAAATAAATAAATAAATAAACTGGGCCTCAGAAAAGACGCTGCCCAGGGCAGCGTTTTTCTTTTACCTAAAACGCTGCCCCGGGCAACGTTTTCCCCTGACCTAGATTAACCCTCATAAATCCAGTCCCATGCAAAACGCTACACTGGGCAGCGATTTTGCATAGTGTTTTTAATCTGAAGCTAAATCAACTTATATTTTTAAAATAGTTTGAACAGTAGCTTATTTTTCAAAATTTTTTTTTAAAAAAGCTTAAAAATAAAAAAAAAATTTTGAAAGGATCGATCTCACATCAAGTCCAAGTTTCTCTCTCTCTCTTTAGAGGCATATGTCCTAGCGTCCCCAGCTCCAAGAGATCATTTTATGCAAGATAATGTTTGAGAAGACTTGTTTAATGGCCTACCTCATCTTACTACCTCACAAAAACATCTTCAAATTCTTTCTCGGCCAAGGAGATTGAGCGAGCAGTGTTCAGCATGCACCCCTTTAAATCCTAGGGCCAAATGGAATCCCTCCATGGTTCTTCCAGAGATGTTGGAGTAGTTGTAAAAGTGATGTAGTCTCTGCTGTTTTGGACTTCTTTAGATTTTCTTCAATACCCAAGTGTCGGAACAAAACCCATCTAACTCTTATCCCTATTACGCCAGGAGCTAACTCTGTGAATCATTCAGGCCAATTGGCTTGTGTAATACTATGTATAAGATCATCTCTAAATATCTAGTCTTGAGGCTAAAACTAGTCATCAAGGATTTTATTAGAGAGTTCCAAAATGCATTCGTTCCTGGCCGTCTCATGTCTGATAATGCTCTTATTGCTCACAAAATCATGCATAGCATGCGGAACAAGAAAAAGGGAAAATTCTTTCAAGGCGCTCTAAAGATTGACCTGATTATGTAAGTTGGGATTTCATCGAGGAAGTTTTATGAGCCATGCACTTTCCCCAAAGCTGGGTCAAATGGATCATGACGTGTATCTCCTCGATATCTTATTCGATTCTTGTTAATGGAGAGCCTTCAGATTATTTTCAACCTAAAGTAGGACTTTGACAAGGTCAAGGACCCTTCATCACCCTATATTTTAATTTTATGTATGGAGGTTTTGTCAGGGCACCACCTCTAGCTGGAATCTCAAAGTCTTTTGCAAGGAATATCACTAGGTAGGCGGTCTCCAAGGATTTCTCACCTCTTCTTTGCTGATGATGCTTTATTCTTATTTATAGCAATGCCATCATCGTGTAAGCTCATCAGGGATACAATTGATACATTTTTCCAGTTATTTGGGGAAACGGAGAAATCGGCAGTCATCTTCAGCCCCAATACTCCTTGAAGATTTATAAAATTCCTAAAGAAGCCATTAGGAGTTCGAGTTGTTTCTATGTTGGGAACATATCTAGGAATCCCTATGGAGATTGATGGCATATCATCCTCTAAATTTCAGTTTGTGGTTGACAGAATTACTAGAAAAATCTCATCCTGGAAGTTCATCAACCTCAACCGGGCTAGGTTACTCGTTCTCATCAATGCAATTCTAGTGGCGCTTACTTCACATATTATTTTGATTTATTTACTTCATAAGGTGATTCTTAAGAAGATTTCCTCTCTCTTGTTATGATTTTGGTGGGCATCTAGACAAGAAACCTATGTATTAGAAGAAGAAGAGCTTGTTGTAACTACCTAAAATTGTAGGGGGCATTGGCTTCAAAATGTAGAATGTCGAAATTTGTGTCTTCTCTTTAAACAAGCATGTCATATCTGATGTGCTCATTTTAGAGCACGTTTACTACCTCGTTTTAGTGTCAAGTCTTGTAGTTTCATATTGATTTTGCATATTATGCTTGATTTCACCTTGTTCTTGTCTTCGAGTTGTCTTAATATCATTTCAGGTATTTTTGATGATTTTGAGGTAAAGTGCTATGCATTCGAGCCTTAGACACGTGTATCATAGCTTGGGCAAACATTTCAAGTCACTTATGAAGATCCCACAGAGTTCAGAAAGGATTAGAAGTGAAAAGAGAAGTTCATGGTCTCAGATTCGATCGAATCTGAGATACATTCGGCCGAATGGTGCTGATTCGACCGAATCTGAGAGAGATTCGGTCGAATGATGGACAATTCCTCAGACGTATTTTCCATGGTCCCTGGGAAGGCCGAATGGAACTCATTTGGGAGAATGAGCTTCCATTCGGCCGAATCAGACCCTATATTCGGGCAAATGGCGGACAGAGAGAAATTCTTCGGAGCCTCTAGAATGGGCGAATGGAAGAGCATTCGGGCGAATGGAGTCATATTCGGCCAAATGGGCCTTGAATTCGGTCGAAAGGCAGTGTTTTCTCCGGAACAACTACTTCTTTTTAGGGCCGGCCCAAAGGCATTTTAGGGTTTTCATATTTTTCTTATGCTTTGTTATAAATACCCCTCCCTTTGATGAGAGGGAGGGAAGCTTTTATGCACTTTTAGTTTTATTTAGCCTCCAAATTCTTTTAGTTCTAGCTTTTGGTTTTCTGTTTTCTCAACATTTGTACTCCGAGTTCTGGATTTTGTCGTTCAAATTTTGATCGTGGATAATACATTGAAGCTTTTGTGAGTATTAATCTATTCCCTACTTTTGAATTCCTTCGCTTTATTTCATTCCATGTGTAGTTCTATGCTTATCGTTTACTAGAATAGTTTCTGATTTGCTTTCGTTCTCGCTGATTTCTTTTCATGTTTGTTTCATTTGCTTTATTGAATATCGTTATGTTGTTTAACATGAATATGAGTGAGTATTCTTTTAGGGGTTTTGATTGGTGAAACCCTAGGAAAAGCTATGATCTTTATTGCTTAAGGTTGTAGGAATGATGATAATAAGTAGTTTCGGAATCCGATGCGAATCTTGTCCTCTTTGGAGACATTAGGCGATTATAGGTTGTTCGTTGTGATTTGTGGAATCACCAACTTCCTCTCGTATTCTTGGATGTACATACTAGTTATTATTAGATTTTCTCTAACCTATCGTGTTTGGTTTTGAAAGCTTCATTCCTAGAGTGAATCTAATCTTGTCCCCGTTTTTCTCTATTTGATTTACTTCGTAATTTATCGTTATGTATATTCTTGTTATTAGTTTTAGTTGTTTCCAACTCCAAATAGTCCGATTGTGTTAAAAATTGAAGTCTTGATATCCTTTGTCCTCGTGGTTCGACCCCCTACTCCACTATACTTGTATAGTTCGTAGGTTGGTATAAATATTGTTTGCATAACTAGTCTTTTAGTTAACGATAATATTTAGACTTTTCTATTCTTAGTATAACTTTATTTCATTTCATTTCTGCTTGCTGTTTATTGTTTTTCTTTTTGTTATTGGTTGTCTTTGACTTTGCTGTTTGCATGCCCCATAGCACACGTAGGTCAAACCAGTCAATAACTCCTTATAATCCTGAAATCCAACGCGTGAGTAGACAACGCCCATCAAAACACACCTCACATTCTGTCCAAAACCCATCCATATCCCCAATGGCCGACGAACATCAATTGTTTGGTCAATTCGGAACTCCTGGCTCACAAGAGTTCCAAGGAGGTGTAGTGCTCCCTGTTGCTGCTACACCATACAAAATACACCCTCAGTTCACAAGAATGGTTAAGAAAACACCTTTTAATGGCTTAAGAAATGAATGTCCTCTTCAACATTTAGAGGCATTTTCTAACATTTGTGGACTTATCCCTCCTTTCCCTAATAGCCCAGATTATGTGCGAATGCACCTGTTTCATTTGAGTCTAGCGGGAGATGCCAAAGATTGGTATAAATGCTTAGAACCCAATTCAATTTTTAATTGGGCTCAACTGAAAACCGTTTTTCTAGAGAGTATCTATCCTACGGTTCGAACGCAAGATTGGCGTAAGAAAATTGCATCATTTACCCAAGAGGATGATGAGAACCTTAGTGCTGCTTGGAGTCATTTTTAGAGAATGATTAGAGCATGCCCCCACCATGAGTACGGGGAAAACCATCTCAGCACATTATTTTACGATGGTCTTAATGACTCAACCAAAACACTTCTAGACTCAGCAGTAGGTGGCCAACTTTCCAAAATTCCTTGCACCCAGGTAAAAGCCAAAATTGAGGAAGTTGCTAAGAATAGTGCATGGGGAAGAACTAGGAGTCAGGGTTTACTTAGAGGGATGATAGACACAACCAATTTGGACACCATTAGTGCTAATATAGAAGAAGTTATCGATAAGAAGCTACTGTTCAAACTATTTTAAAAAATAAGCCGAATTTAGGGTCGGACTAAAAACGCTGCCTCGGGCAGCGTTATACCTAATAAAAAAATGTTGCCCTGGGCAGCGTTTTGCATGGGGCTGAAATTGGATGAAAATTTTGGGTCATATGAAAACGCTGCCCTGGGCAACGTTTTTCTTTAGAATAATTCTAGATGTGGGAGGGTTAATCTGGGTCAGGGGAAAATGCTGTCCAGTTCAGCGTTTTTCTTAAAAAAAAACTTAAAAAAAACTGGGCCTAAGAAAAAACGTTGCACTGGCAGCGTTTTTCTTAAAAAAAAAAATAAAAAAAAAATTGGGCCTCAGAACAAACGCTGCCCAGGGCAGCGTTTTTTACCTAAAACCAGTCCCAAGCTAAACGCTGCCCTTGGCAGCGATTTTGCAGGCAGCGTTTTTAATCCGAAGCTAAATCATCTTATTTTTTAAAATAGTTTGAATAGTAGTTTATTTTTCAGTTTTTTTTAAAAAAAGTTTAAAAATAAGCTACTGTTCACACTATTTTCAAAAATAAGCCGAATTTAGGGTCGGACTAAAAACGCTACCTCGGGCAGCGTTATACATAATAAAAAAAAACGCTTTCTTGGGCATCGTTTTGCATGGGGCTGAATTTTGATGGAAATTTTGGGTCATATGAAAATGATGCCCTGGGCATCGTTATAGGTCAGAAAAAAACGCTTCCCTGGGCAGCGTTTTTGTTTAGAATAATTATGGATGTGGGAGGGTTAATCTGGGTAGGGAAAAATGCTGCCAGGGTAGCGTTTTTCTTAAAAAAAAAAAAAGAACTGGGCCTTAGAAAAAACACTTCTTTTACCTAAAACGCTGCCCCTGACCCAGATTAACCAGGCAGCGTTTTCCCCTGACCCAGATTAACCCTTCTAAATCCAGTTCCATGCAAAACGCTGCATGGGGCAGCGTTTTTAATCCGAAGCTAAATTAGATTATTTTTCAAAATAGTTTGAACAGTAGCTTATTTTTTAAAATTTTTTTTAAAAAAAGCTTAAAAACAAAAAAAATTCCAAATATTTATTTATTAAATTACTAATATAAGAAATTATAAGGTTACTATCCAACCTAACCCCCCCTACAATTCTAGCTTGAGATCCTCATTGGGCCCCTTGTGGCTTGTTTGGGTCAGCCACACCACCCTTTGAGAGACCAGACATCTTCAGCTCTACCTTTTCACCTACATCATCATCCGAGAAACTGCAATCACCCAACCCAGTCTTCATCCCGTACAAGAAGGAATCATCATCATGATCAGACAACTCATATTTCTTTGCATAAAAGCCTTTGTAAACTCTTGTATGCTTGCTCTTTTTTCTCCTTGATGATTCCAACTGTAGAGCAATATCAGGGCTCCTGAACTCCCAGTCTGGGTTCAGCAGCTGAATTCAGCTCTTAGAACTTATAATACCGGTTAGGCAGACCTGTATCATGATGCACAGTTACAACTTCCAGTGCAGTACAGTTGAGCACATCCATCCTCAACTTTGCACCAGCTGATTTCAAACCCTTAAGCGAAACAGCCTGGTTGAAGAGGTTAAGCGAGGGCAATCTAGAGGCTGAGGGCAACTTACCATTTGGCAAGTAATTCTGAAAACCATTTGCTAGTAGGGGTACCTCAAAATCTGACTTGTCATGCTTGACAACATTGTCCTTGGCACTTATATGAGCTCCAGGTTCCATATGATTCGTCGAAAAGCTAGCTTGATTCGGGAAGTTTGGATACAGACTCACATAGCCTCTCAAGTACATCATGTCAATGAGGAACTTCTTCCAGGAAGCTTGCCAACCATTGGTTCTAGACTTGGGAATCTGAACAGGGTTTTTCTTAGCATCCTCAGTAAACCGCATGTTCATGTACACATAGAACTCTCTCCAATGCTTGGGGAAGAAAACTGCGCCCCAGCTGCAGGGAAGCTGGTGGAGATAATGCGCTGGAAGAATTGTGTTGCATTCCACTTGGGTCTCTCTTTCAAAACTTCAACAATTCGAGGAGTGTAAAGAGAAGTGGAGGAGCGTTCAGGAAAAGATACTTGAGGGTCATAGTGGTATGCTAAGAGGGCATACTTGATCCATAGATAGTAAGGAGAGACTTCAATATCATCTTCGAGCAATAGGCCGAAGTCATCATCTGATGATGGATACCAACTCTCACTCACTGCACGAATAAGTCCTCCTTGAATGATTCTTCTCCTTATAGTCTTTGTACCATGTGGCCAGGAAAATGTTTTCAACAGCTTTATTGTAGGCTCATCCACTTTGCTTTCCACATTGAAGGAGATGGGAACATCATCACCCAAATAGTAGGCATTACTGAGAGACTTGAGAAGCCTCATGAGAGAACGAACACGATTTTGAGTGATAATGTTGATGAAAATTCTCATCTTGTTCCAATCTGTGCAAACCGTTAAGTTAGGTCGAATTATACTTTCTCAATTCAGTATTATGACAAGTAAAAAGTTCACAGACAGTTAAAACAAATAAAGCCTATATGAGTCTTGGCAGGGGTTAAATGTGACACATTTCTTCTGCTGTATTCTAAAATCTATCTTCATTTTAAGATTTATCTGATACATGAAGGGAAGTGTTCAGAAAATAAGAGGGGGCTTACTCGGTAAAGCAGTGGATCTCAAATCAGCCATCCAAAGGACCTTGGGCACAGATGCTCTAGGTATAAGAACAAATGCAGTACTGTTTTTTCTGGTCTCAGATGCCATTTTCAAAGCCTTTTTCACATCAGAATTAATATCATTAACAGCAATGACCACACTGGGGTTGTGAATTTTAATGAGCCCTTTCATGCTGGCATACACACTTTGCACTACAGGTACTTCTGAGTTTGATACCCCTGAAAGAGCGCTCACTCCCTAGTCGAAAATTTTAAATCTTCTCTCCTTGCAGACTGACTTTGGCCAGCTCAAAGCTGCAGCGGCATCTTCGCAAGAACAGTAACGGCCCCCAGAGACAACAATGTAGGCTTTCTTACCAGCAGTTGACCGAAATTTATCTAAAAGAGGAGCAAGGGCCTTCACTTCATCTATGTAGTGAGCATAAAGTAGCGCATCAATCTTTTGCAGGTACATTGCTGCCCGTTGTGTTACATAACCACTCGAAAGGGCTCTCCACCACTGATCATCTCTTACTTGAACAATATCTTTGAAAATAACAGTTGTTTCAGACACATAAGCTAGCCGATGTTCACTATCTCCCCATGTTTCTTTGTCTTTCGGATCAACTGGAAGCACAAAGGAGCCAGCTTTCCGGTACTTTTGAAGCTGATAGCTGCATGCCAACACATGGACATTAGACCATCTGACTCGAAAATATGTGGATATGGAACATAAAGATGAGAGTTGACAGCAACATAATGGAGATTTTGTCTCACTTTGGCAATTACTTAATACTCTATTAGATATGTACCATCAACAACAATAGTGATATTCAAGATTAATGCTATGCTCTTACTCCATGTAAGTTAAGTCCTTATTTTGAATAACACACTGAAAAAGGCTGAAGTTACATGAGTTAAAGATTGAAAGATCAAAGAGGGAGTACATAAAGGACCTGGTTCAATTATGATTCACAATTTTCAAAATCATACGATTAGCACGCATTAAAACAAGAGCTAGACGAAAATATAAGGGCATATTAACAGAAGGTGCATGAAAGACGTATACAGAAAGCTGTGATAAATTGTTCAGGGAATTACCACAGAAAATATAATCCACACAACAAAATTATATCCAATGTATTCAATGACCGAAGCAAAAAAGGTTAAAACACGTAAAGGACGCAGCTTTAGCCTTTTACCGCACAGTATGGATGACAACTTTAATATTGTGTACGATTTGCAGGCTATAATACTAAGAAATAACTCAATTACAAATATCAAATTCGATACCTCACTGAATATAGAAGTATTTTCATTGAAAATCAATACATCAATAAACATAGTTGCATAAAAAAAAGAGCTCATGAAATCTGGACAAGATTATAAGTACTCAAATACTAAAGCAAAGAAAATTTAGAATCAAGGATTGACCTTAGGTGCAGATCTTCACCAGTCATAAAGGTCATAGGGTTCTCAATGAAAAGAGTCTTGACCAGCTCTGCTGACAAAAACCAAGAGCTCGAGAGGAAATCCACTTGCACTACCTTTTCAACAAGTATATCATAAGCTGGATCAGGTAGATAAAGGCCTGCCTCTTTTGAGCGGAACTTTCTGTAGCTGGGGAAGGTGAAATCCTTCTGTCTGAAAGGTAGAATCCTGCAACATGGGACAGTATCTGAAGCATTTTCTTCCCTGGTATCATGTCATCATCCACAATACATACAAGATCGGCTTCTGTTTGCAATGCCATTTGGAACCTTCCATAGTACTTGGTACTTAAATTCATAATTAGAACTAACAAAACTAATCCTGTTATCGTTGTAGCTTTGCACGATTTTTCTTAGTTGCAGCTCATTTGGGCTCCCAAACGCGAGTACCCAAACATGGTGGAAAGGGAGAGTTTGCTGCAGCAAAGAATCTAGCTGTGCACAAAGAGTTTTTCTTTTAAAATGGTTTAGTATAACTGTAACTTTTGGTCTGTAAGGGCCCTTCAAACCCCACTTTGATGACATTGACATGAGTTGGTGAAGAGACTCAGTGCCAAAGTTCTTGCTCTGAAATGCCAACACCTCATCATAAAGTTCTCTCTTCAACTTTAGCATTTGAAGATCATTGGACTTCTTCTGCATAAAATCAATCTTTTCGTGCTCGCAGACCTCACCAGCAGCAGTTGGTAGCATTTCAGCTGCAACCGAATTAGATAGTTCTTGATTGTGGATCACAATGTTTGGTTGGATGATGTGTTCCTTCCATTGCTTCGCAATTTGAGTGGCCCATGAGAAGTCTGGTTTAGTCCGTAGATCAACTGAAGGGCTCATGTAATACAAAAGAAACGTTGCATACACTGCAAAAGCGAATTGTAGGCAAGTGAGTGCTGTTACCAGCCGAGTAGAGCCGCTCTTGTGACTTTTCGGCTTCCCCTTTCCTCCTACATAATCACATAACATCCCTTCTAGGTACTCTCCGCTTTTCGCATTTGTACTTGTACTCTTGTAGAAACCCATTTTCCAAATTTGTTCAAAGAACCACTGGTCCCCTGCAGGCCAAAAAAAAAAAAAAAAAAACAGAAGCAAACTTAGCATAGGTCGCATTCAATATTCAGCCATATTATGTAATATGCATTCACCAATAGATACACACAAGTACGTAAAAAACTAAAACAGACAGTTCTTTGCACCTTAGTGTCTATCAGCTGTACTGATATTATGCTGCAGATATCGTCGTCACTTTCGTGTTAGCTGAAACTTAATCATTGACAATGCAGCAGCAACATCAACGCCGGTATGAGCCTTGAGTAAGGGTCTCAACCAAGCTATGTCCCACGTTGCAGCCAAGATAAGATACGTGCTACTACAAATAGGAGTTAGTTGATGGATCAAGTGTCAGTGGTATTGTGATTTATCATTTGAAGTACAACAGAAAGTGCACACTAGTTTATATATGTAAATGTGAAAATTGCTCTCACAAGCAATAAGGAGCATTCATGAAAAGTACATCCTAGCTCACATGGGCCTATAGACCTATTCATGTCTAATTATTATAAATTTAATGAATTCTGTTAAGAAAAACTATGCTTTTATATTCACTATTTCTCATGCATTATCCCACTCAATAATATGAAGCCAGTTTTGCTGCCGTAAAATTGGGCTAGTCCTGCGTTTTTGGCACAGATTCTACTCTAACAAATTTTCTATCTTCTGTTCCTTGCCATTCCAGTATATACCTTGGAGGTAGAAAATATTATTACCTCCCAACTATGAGCACTAAGAATTCTTATTTGCTAATCCCTGAACCAAAAAAGTCATTCAGTGCCAAACCACTGAACTTCACATTTGCATCATGCATGAGGCCATCCCCCTCAACAAATAGACTCCCTCCTAAAAGAACCTAAGCTTTTGTCCCCCCGCCAAAAAAATAACTCTTAAGTTCCCCATTGGACAAAATTATTCATACATTCAAAAATATATGCCCCATTTCTATTTTCATATAAAATAATACTCAGTATTTCTATGTAAGAGAGTTTCTACACATAGTAAATTCTAATGTGATATTTCTCATTTATCTTTAACTAAAAGTTCTGAATAATTACAAACAGTGGTAAGGGAAATATGTAAACATGGGAAAGAATCAAACAATATGGTAAAGAATCAAGTGAAATCAAGCAAGATAGGAAGACTATCAATTAGTGCAAATTGTATAAGAGTGATTGTTGGGTGTAAAATATGAAGTTGTACTATATAAACAATGTACGAATACCTAAGTATATGCAATAAAAAACACAGAAAACACAAATCAAAACCATCCAATTAAACATAGTATCAGAGCCAGTCATCCTCTAGGGGCTTGCTCATAAAAGGCTTTATCATCTACCATGCTAACTTGCCTATCATGGAGAACGACGTAGTAAACTCATCATCCACTGAACAAACATAACAACCTATAACTATAGACCGATAGTTAGGGGTGCTTATGAGCTGAGTCGAGCTCAAGTTTGGTTGAGCTTGACTCAAGCTCGATAACTCAAACTCAAGCTCGACTGAACTCAAAAGCTCGTCAGCCAAAAAACTGAAGCTCGAGCTCAACTAAAGCTCGTTTTTTAACTCGATCTCGAACACATTTTCAACTCGTTTAAAGCTCAATAAGCTTAAATATTTATGCTCAAATCGGGCAGATAAGATGTTTAAGTTTTAGTTTCAATAAGCTTGATTTGATTTTAGGTGGGAATGACTATTGAATTTATATATACTAACTCTCTCAAACCATTTATCATTTTTTTTTTCAATGTGGGACTTTGGGTTTATATATAAAGCTCTCTCCAATCATCTTCCTTTTTATTCCAATAATGGACTTTTGGTTTACATATCAAACCATCTTTTATTTTTTTCTAATCTTATATCATAAGTATATTTTTATATACATATATATTATACATTAAATTTGAGCTTCTCACAAACTTTTCAAGTCGTGCTTTGGTTTGCTCAACTTGGCAGGTTAACTTATTGAACTTAGTTTGATCTCGAGTCGAGTTGAGTTTTGATCGAGTCGAGTTCGAGTAGCTGAACTTAATAAGTATCCCCACCGATAGTTACAACAGTTAAACACCAACCAATCAATTACAAAAACAATCAGTTCATCGGCAATTATTACCGAAAAACTCAACAACCACAACTACACCAAATGATCTCGTCTTATGCATCTAGTCATTAGTAGTATGGGGAGGCTTAATCATATCACTGCCTGCCTCTATCAACCTACAAGCTGGTGTACACAAGATGGGCACAATGAGATTCATATATAATCTCTTGGATTAATAGAGAACATTGTATTAGAATTGGTAAACCAATACTTGGATTACATGACAATAAGAGATTTATGGAAGGGTGTCAAATCAATGTACAATAGCGGTCAAGGCTAGCTACTCATAATACCCCTTCTTGCGACCGAGCTCGCCTATGAAGATAAAGACAGCCCCAACTATTAGCCACACCATCCTGCTCAACTGAAATCCATGAGGTAAGTAGTAATCAAGAAACTCTTGAAATTGAAACTCTTATGAATGTTAAATCAACTAACATAATGTAAAAAGAGTCACAAGAAAGGTATAAGATTCCTCCTCGAAGTACTAGGAGAGTACCTTCAAGGAAATATAAACCCAAGTATGAACCTTGCAACTCGAGATACCTAGTACTAAACTTTTTAGGGGGAGTCTATCTCAAGAAGTAAGAACTTTCAATATTGTGATGTACTTAGCTAAAGTTCCCAAAAATAGTGGAAGGAGCATAGAAGAGCGAAAATTGGAGATTAGTCAAGCAAGCTGAGATGGATGCCTTTGAAAAAAATGGAACATGGGAGAAGTGCACACTCCCTCAGTATAAGAACGCAAATAAGATCTTGCACCCGGTTGCAAGATGCACATCGTGCACCCGGAACAATTTCACTGACCATTTACTAAACCTCAATGAACATTTCCTCTATTTCACTAACCATTTGCCCAATGAACATATCCTTCATTTCAATGATCATTTGTCCAATGAACATGTCTTTCATTTCAATGACCATTCACTAAATCTCAGTAAACATTTGCTCACTGAACATTTGATAAATTTCACTGAACATCTAATTAAATCCACTTAGTTGTGTTGCATTTTACACCGGGTGCATGATGCGCATCATGCACCCAGGTGCAGGGTCCAAGCGCTGGTATAAGAACAAGTGGGGTACAGGAGGATCTATACTATGAAGTATAATGTTGATGGGTCTATGAAGAGGTACAATGCTAGGCTAGTAGCAAATGGGTACACTCAGACGTATGTCATTGACTACTCAAAGACATCTCTCTTGTTGCTAAGATAGACACAATCATAGTCATTGTCTACCACAACAAATCAAGATTCGCATCTTCATCAGTTTAATGTGAAGAACGCCTTCTTAAATAGTGAATTACAAGAAAAAGTGTACTTGGAAGAATTCCAGGGTTTGCAAAAGGATTCAAAACCCGGGAAGGTTGTAGGTTGTTGAAAACTATATATAACCTTAAACAATCCCCTAGGGCATGGTTTGAAAGGTTTACTATGGTCATGAAGAAGTATGAATATGTCCAAAACAACTTAGACCACACTTTATTCCTTAAGAGAAGGGGAGAACGAGTAGCATGTATCGTTACATATGTTGATAACATGATTATCACTGACAGTGACACAAAGGAGATAGAAAACCAAGAAAAAACTCTTCAAAGAGTTTGAGATGAAGGACTTACAAAGATTAAAATAATTCCTAAGGATTGAGGTGTAAAGTAAAAAAAGGGGAATCTTCATCTCTTAGAAAAAAATACACTCTTGATCTTCTTGCTGAAATGGGAATGATGGACTATAAGCCAGTACAAACACCGATAATGGTAAACAAAGAGCTCCAAATAACATAAGGTGGTCAATTGACTAATCTGAATCACTATCTAAAGTTGGGTAGGAAACACATATACATGTCACATGCAGGCCTGAAATCGCCTACACTATGGGAGTGATTAGATAGTTCATGCATAAGCCACAAATGGAACACATGGAAGCTACAATTAGAGTTGTGAGATACTTAAAAGGGACTCTAGAGTATTGCTCCAAAAGAATGGTCACTTTGAAATTCAGGCATATGCATGCAGACAGACCCATTATGAATTTTAGAGGCTTAGGGTGAAATAAAAAATTTGGGCCCAAAAATTTAATAGTATACTTCGTATAATTTTATTTGCTTGTTTTATATATAAAAAAAATTAAGTAGTGGTTTTACAAAATAAATAAACTATTAAAAAATTTGATTAAAAATAATACTATGCTCTATAATCACATAAGTAATTAATAGTGTTAAAAAATAAAAATCATTAATAAAATTTTTAATTAAAACAATATCATGAGCAATTCACTTCATAAAAGTTTTTATTTACCAAGTTATATATCTAATTACTATGATAATTTCTCTTCATAATATTATGAATAGTTCTCTTCACAAAATAATAAATATAGTCAAAATGCAAAATATTAGTCCACATTTTAAATACAACGAATTAATAAAATGTCATTGCATTAACAAAATGATTAACAATGATAACTGTGCATAACTAATATACAAAATAATTGGTTGAAAATTTCTAACATTTCTTATTGGTGACATATGTAGTTATTTTAAGTTAAAGGTTAATAATTGGATAATTATAATGACAATAATATTTTGTATGTCATATTAGTTTTAATAAGTTGTTGCTTAGTTTTTTTTTTATTCATGTGAAGTGTATATATAACATTGGGTTAAGAAAGAAGGAATTGAACGAACAATCATAAAATTTGCATCCGGATTAAATTGTCTTAGAAAAATAGGACAAACCATTATTGGAAAAAAAATTAATATGGAGGTAAAAGGAATCGAACCCATGCCAAATTACATTAACAATGTCATATACGAAAGATCCTTTATCATTGATCTACTTTAATTATTATGATAAAATTTACATACATTATATTTATATCCCTTTTATTTTTATCTTAACATTAAAAAAATTGGGCACTTTTCCCGAGGCACTGGCAGCTGCCTACTCGCCCCACCCTAGGGACGGGGGTGCATGCAGATTAGGAAGGAAATCTTAATGATCGACGATCTAATCTAGGGTATTTTGCATTAGTTGGAGGAAACTTAGTAATATGAAAGAGTAAGAAGCAAAAGTAGTGGCACTATCAAGTA
Source organism: Dysphania ambrosioides (assembly GCA_026401315.1). NCBI lineage: Eukaryota > Viridiplantae > Streptophyta > Magnoliopsida > Caryophyllales > Amaranthaceae > Dysphania > Dysphania ambrosioides. Next base: position 3,182,382 of record CM048672.1, read on the forward strand.
ATAAAGCAGAGTTTAAAGGAATTATAAAAGGAGTAGCAAAGGCACTTTGGCTACGGAAGTTACTAATAGAATTTGGCTTCCCTCCAACTAAAAAGTGTGAGCCGTTCTATGATAATAAGAAAGCAATTAGTATCTCAATATATCTTGTACAACATGATAAAACTAAGCATGTAGAAATTGGAAGACATGCATATGTCATCAAAGAAAAATTATAAGATCAGATCACTTGCCTTCCCTTTATTCAATCTTACAAAATTCTTGAAAAAAGCTATGCCAACTAGACCATTTAGTGATGTGTTGTGCAAGTTGGGTTTAAAAAATCCTACGACCCAACTTGAGGGGGAGTGTGGGAAAGAATCAAGCAAAATCAAGTAATATAGATAAGAATCAAGCAAGATCAAATAATATAGGAAAGAATCAAATAAGATCAAGCAATATAGAAAGACTATAAATGAGTGCAAATTGTATAATAGTGATTGTAGGGTATAAAATAAAAAGGAATTGTAGTATATAAACAATATACCAATACCTCAGTATATGCAATGAAAAACACAAAAAATACAAACTAAAACCATCCAATAAACAGTAAAAATTGTGAAAGACCACAATTATAGATATGATATTCAACAACATTCTTGTGTTAAAGATCACAAGTTAATCATATAGACTATAGAGGGAATTAAAACTAAATACACTTGAATCTATACTGTAAATACCATAGCTTTAAAGTAAATTAAAATCAAATTATTCAAAGTCCTACTTCCCAAGACCAAGATTCATGTGATCATGTCGATGAAAATACAAAGGAATAAAAATCATTACGCAAATAAATAAATTAATTAATAGTGTTGAAATTCACTTAGCCAGTAAAGTATAATAAAGACAAATCAAAGTAGTATATTACCTTAGAAATATATATAGTATCTATAACTATTACTAAACCAAAACTCTTGCTGACGTCACACTTAACACGTGTCAAGCTATTTTTTAAAAAAATTCCTCTTTTTTTATGATGATTTATCTTCTTTTTTTTTTCTACTTTAAATTAATATTATATTAAAAATTATTATACATAGAAAATTATGCGACTATAAAACTACATTTATTTCTTCCTTTTATTTCATGTTCCATCTCTACCTTTTTCTATAATAATTTTTTTATTTAATATGATAAAAAGAATTATTTCAATTAAATTTTCTATAATAATTCTATAAAACCTAAAAGTTTTCACCAATAAATAAAAAATATTCTTATAATTGAAATATTTGACAAAAATAATTTATTATCAAACCGTGCATCGCACAGTACTTACCTAGTTATCAAACTATGTTAGAACATGTAGATATGCATCCTGGTTCTTTAGTAAAGTGAGCCATATTATAACCTCAAACTCACACCATAAAAATCAAAACATAACCTCCATTTCAAAAAAAACCAAAGCATATCCTTTAACGAAAATGAACGAACTCAACAAACATCAGTGTGTAATATAATAAAAACCCATAGATTAGTAACAAATACAGTGAAATCAACCAAGATTAGGGGAAAAATGAAGACTAGTACCAAGTACAACGAAAATAACAAAGATTAGGAACAAATAGAAGCAAAAGAGGAAACATAGTGGAAAATTTGACATCAGGAACAACAAAAACCAGCAAGAAGAAACAATCACCTGAAACAATGTAAAGCACATACTCACACATATATAAAATAGGGATGTAATTCAAAGGGAATTAGAAACTTATCCAGGGTTTCATGAAGTAGTTAGGAACCAACAATTTCAACATGTCATGACTTAGATTATGTACATAATTTGGAGGAAGCCATTCGTGCTCTTCTTCTCCAGATTTAGGGTACCAATCGTCATTCTCACCATCGGACTTATACTTTTCAAGAATCAGGCATCTTTGGCCTAGAAATGACTCATATTCCAACTTCTTCTCTGCACGCCTAAGCATCCGCCTCTAGTACTCTGGTGTGGACCACACCTCTTCTAGGGTTTCAAGGACCACCAAATCTGGTGGATGAAGGTGGGGAGAAGGTTTCTCCTTTGAAGGTGGTCGAAGAGGTAAAGGAGGGGGAGTGTAGAGGTTAATTAGAGGAGGTGACAATGGTAAATAAGGCGGAGGGGGAGGAGATTTAGGTAGTGTACAAGGCGAGGTACAGGGAGTCTTCAGGACAAACTCTGACCAATCAGGGCAATAATCAAAGAAATCTGAATCACCCATGGGGTAATTAATACAAAACCAGGGGAACTAGAGCTGTCAAATACCAATAATATAAGATTGGGACAATTTGAGAATAAAAAAAGTTGAATGTGTGTGGATAATTCAAGATTTACAAGGAAAAAAAACCACCAACAAAATCCGAAAGATAAAAGGAATTCAATAGAGGAAAAAGTATCGAAGGATCGATTGTGTATGCTAGTAGATCTAGGGTTTTCATAAAAGAAGAGTAGAGGATGAAGGAGACACTTCTAGAGAGGCTAAGACAAAGAGAGTGATGGCTTGGAGGGTAGCATAGGGTTAGGTATAATGGAGGGAGTCATTAAGACGTGAGCTAGAGCAATTTAGCTAGTAAAACTTTTTTAAGCCTTTGCAAAATGTAGCTTGAGGGACATTTGATGTAAAAACTAGTAGAGGTTACTAGATTTCATAGGTAGCAAATGGATCTCAAAAGAGATGAAAGATGCATGGGATTGAAAGGATATGTGCGGAGGCTTTAGGGATGCTTAGGGATGTGTTTTGGCTTGGAGAAAAGGTTATGGCAGTAGTGCTTATGGGGAATATGTGGGAAAAACATGAGGAAATGTGAGGGTAAGTAGCATGGGGTTTTTGGATAGAAAAAGAGAAGAAAGAAAAGTTGTGATTGCAAGAATTACTCACTTAAATAATCTAGATATGTAGGCAAGGATTACTCTCTTCAACCTACTAGGTATAGTACTTTGGCAAGGAATACTCACTTGACTACTCAAACTCCACAAGTTAAACTTAGAACTCATTTTATACAATCTTCACAATTGTTCTAAGGCAAAAGGCTTTTTCCATTCATTCGTCAACAAATTCCCCTATTTATAAGCTCTAGAATCTAACCTAGAATGCTAAAAATGTGGGAAGTGATAAGGCAAATATTAACTTACAAGTTCAGCACAAAAAACACATTAATACTCCCTAACTGATCAGCTACTAAATCTAATTAAAACAAAAGTTGATCTCATCAAATGCAACTTATTAACATAATAAAAATGAAGTATAAAGATGAATTGAATGGATGGAAGTTTCGGTAAATGAACTTACTTCAAATCAGCTCCATTTGATTTTTTTAGACCATGCATTGAAAGGAAGACTCCAATTGCACTTCAAGGGATTAAGTCATGCCATTTAAGTTAAGAACCTTCCCTCAAATTCCCCTTAATTCACTATAACTCCAGTCATTAAATACCCCTTTAATTTAACCACTTGAATGTGTAACTCTACCCTTAAATTGAGGAAATAATTCTTAGACTTTTAACCATGCATTAACCCCCTATTAATCATGTCATTTACCTTCATTTGTCTCTATAATACCAGCCTTAATCACACATTCAAAGCCTTCATTCACGTCCCTTAAAATTCTTGAATGATCAACATAAATTTAGCTTTAAAATTCCCTTAATTCATGCCCTTAATTGGGTGGGCATTAAGTGAGTAACTCCCCCTTGAATTCCCATAAATTACACACCTTAATTACTCGGAATTAAGTGCATAAATCCTCCATTTAAGTCCCTATTTAAGCAACGACATAAAGAGGCTCAAACTGACCAGCTCCATCCCCAAACTCATGACATTCCCATTAAATAGGCCTCTTTATGATTGCTTCATTGATGCATGTATTCCCATTACTCAAACTACTTTATTTAACCAACAAACTCTAACTAAATACTTTATTTAATTAACTAGCTTTATTTAATCAAACTAGCTTATTAATTTAACTAGTTTAATAAATAACTACTACTTATCATTAGATAAACCTATACTTATAATAAATAAATGAAGTTCTCCAACACAAAATTACCAAGTGAAAAACTTAGGGTTTTGTGATTTACATCATTCTCCCCTTTTTGAAAAAGAGTTGTCCTCAACTTTAGGCCTTCCACAAGAGGAGATAAATCAGCAATGCCAACTATGGGCTTAGACCCATAGGAATGCCTTTGAAAATTACCTAAGTTCCTCAAGTGACAATCAAATCTTCCTCCCTATCCACTTCCTTGTTCAAGAGTTCACAAACTACACTCTTAGGAATGTAAAACTTATCCCCGTTGAAAGAGGAAACACCCATCATGTCAAATGGTCTAGGAACCCTTGTACTATCAATTTTCATGATCTCTAGGAATTCTTCAATAAAAACTTAGGGGGTGACCATGATGAAACGTTCTCCACTTTACAAGGGTTTAATTTTATCCCTCTCCTTGAGGTGGGATTCCTAGTAACCTTTGAATCAAGATTACTTGATTCCACATTAACTTTATTCCCTATGTTGTATTTGTTAATCAAAGTATCTTCCCTTTGAACAAGTGTTGTTTCAACTTCCATTTTCATATAGGGTACTTGACTAAATACCAAGCCATGATTTTCAAGAATATAACTAGCAACGTTCTCATCTTCTAGTTCCTCATTAGAATCATCGGATTCTAAAGGAACCTTTATAAGCAATAGACTGCTCTTTTCAGGGAAATAATCTTTCACATTTTCTTATTCTCCTTGTTCCTCATTAGAACCAAAAGATTACAAAGGAACTTTTACATTCTCATCATCCATATTAGAATCGGAAGATTCTACATGTATATTAGGAATTTTGTCCTCCTCCTCTACAAAGGTGAAGCTTTGAGCTATAATGCTTTTATGCTCTTTCAAGGTTAAAGCTTGTGCATTTGGAAAATCCTTCTCATAATGTCATCTACCATGACATTTGAAATAAACAATGTCACTTAAATCACCTTCTTTAGTAATGATTTTGCAATTGATTTCCTTCAAGGATTCAAAAGGTTTCTTTGTAATGGTTGAAATTTGAAGGGAGGAGATCCTTAACACTTGAAATACATCAATATGAGTCAATATAGGCTAAATATGAGCGGCTTTGAGTCCATAATGGTGTGTTTCCCTTACAAAAAGCCCCTAACACTTTGAATATGACAGTTTGAGTCAAAATAGGTAAAATAAGAGCAGTTTTGGGTTGATAATAGCGTATTTCCCCATGAACATGCCTTAAACTCTTTGAATAGGACAATTTGAGTCAAAATAAGTCAAATGGGAGTGATTTTGGGTAGAAAATTCCCTTAACACTTGAAATACATCGATTTGAGTCAATATAAGTCAAATCAAGGATTTTGGGTAGAAAATGACCTTAACACTAGAAATACATCGATATGAGTCAACATAGGTCACATAGGAGCGATTTTGATTCAACATTAGCGTATTTCTCTTAGAACATGGTTTAAGTCAAGATAGGTCAAATAGGAGTAGTTTTGGGTCGATAATGGCATATTTCCCCTAGAACAATCCCCAAACACTTCGAATAGGACGGTTTGAGTCAAAGTAAGTCAAATGGGAGCGGTTTTGGGTAGAAAACGGCCTTAACACTTGAAATACATCGATATGAGTCAATATAGGTTAAATTGGAGCGGTATTAATCGATATTGACGTATTTCCCTTATAACATGCCCCAAACACTTTGAATAGGACAGTTTGAGTCAAAAATAAGTAAAATAAGAGCGGTTTTGTGTCGATAATGGCAAAGGGATTGTGTCGATAATGGTAAAATAAGAGCGATTTGTGTCGATAATGGTAAAGTAAGAGCAGTTTTGTGTTGATAATTTGAAAGAAACCATAATATCCATCTAAATAATTGAAAAATGAATGCTTTACTAACCTTTTAGCATCTAATCAATGCAAGGCAAAAGGAAATAATACAGTTCTAGTGGAAATTTGCTCACCTTTGTCATTCTTGACAACGATCATGCCTCATTTGTTTGGGACTACTTGCACTGGACTAACCCACTTACTATCAAAGATAAGGTAGATTATATCAGTATCAAGCAATTTTAGATCTGACTACTTCCATCATATTTGGTTCTTTGAGGTTCTATTGAAGAAGCATGATCATCCTCAAGAATAATCTAATGTGTGAAAAATGAAGGGTTAGTTCCCTTAATATCATCAATACTGTACCCCATGACACATTTATATTTTCTCAAAACAATAAGAAATTTCTCAATTTGCATGTCATTCAGCTGAACATTGACAATAACAGGATACGTCTTATTAGAACCTAAATATGCATATTTCAAAGAAGAGGGGAGGGGTTTTAACTCTACCTCAGGTGGTGTAGTACTCTCCTTAGATCATTCTTGTCTCAACATCTTCTCCTCGGGCTCCTCAGTAACTGATGCATTTAAGTCCTCTAAGAGCCTTTTGTACTCCTTTGATTCCCAATCTTCTTCATCAGCACTACCCATGAGAATTGTTTGAAGTGAATCATCAAGTTGTAGGCTAGCTTGTAATACCCCGTATTTTAGACATTATATTAAGAATATTTTAGTACAAATTAAATAAATTAAAAAGTATTTAGGCACCAATCATTATCATGGACCGCCATTTATATATTTATTTTACAAATTTATTAAGAAACCATTTAATAAATACTTAAGTCCTTAGTCATTCCATTAAATACCCAAAAATTCCTCCAAAATATCTCAAAAAATATCTCGAGTATCTTCTTCCATCTTGAATATTCTAAATTCTTAAATAATTATTATATTTATTTTATATTTTTAGTTAAGAAGATAGTTTTAATTTAAAAATAATAGATTTTAAAAAAAAAATTAATCTCAAACTTATCATGGCCGGCTGCCATGATAAGTGTTTCAAAAAATAATTTAATTTTTAAAATATTTATAAATGTTATTTTAATTTAAAACCTTTTTTGTTAAAATATGATATACTTACAAAAAAAAATCATGATTAGTATTTCAAAAAAATAGAATACTTATATATATATATATAATTTATCTTTGTTAACTAATTCTAATTGGTTTGTATTGAATTAAATAATTTTAATTGGTTAAAATATTTAATAATTTAATTATTTTAAAAACAAAAGATTTTTGTGAAAATTTGGAGGATAATTATTATTTTAAATTCATATTTATCTTTATTTTTTTTAAATCCTAAAATTTATTCTAATTTCTACTATATATAAACTCGTAAACCTCACCTAATGTGTCACACAAAAATCATTAAACTCTATATATTTCTCTCAAACTTTCTCCCTCTCTCTCAAGTCATTCTCTGCATCTCTTTGGCCATCTTGTGCCACCAATAGCCACCAGCCTCCATGAGCCTCTTCTTTTCCTAACTATTTAATTTTTCTAATTGTTTTGCAAATTTTTTAATTCTTAAAACTACTTCTAAATTTAATTCAAGTTTCTATATTTTATACATAATTATTGTGTTGCATTATGTTTATTAGTTCATTTTAATTGATAGGAGGATCAACTTGAAGTTTAGTAGAGAGTTGCTAGGAAGTACTAGAATTTAAGGTACGTATATATATTAAATTATTTTTTGTGCAATGATGTTTTGTTAAATTATATTGTGTTAAGATATTTTTATTATATATTTTGATAATTAAATTATAATTGAAATTTTAGCCATGCGCCATTTTTTTTAAATATATATTTATATATAGTTATTTATTTGAAATTCCGGTTATAAAAAAATGACGATATACAATTACCTTATTATATTAATATGTATCATATTTCAAAAGGGCCGAATGGCATTTGGGATTTAATAATTTTCAATGAGTTTTAAAAATTAAAGCAAGGTCTTTGTATTTAAAGGAGTTATAAAATGAGAGCTATTATTATTATACATTACCGCTTGATTTCATAATCAAGAAGGGTTCATGCTTCAAAGTCCACTTATTGGCAAATAAAAGGAAACTCCAAGGATAGATACGTAATGGGATAACTAACTTGGAGGGTGCGCACACTTAGGATTAAGGAGGGGATATAAGAAGAAGAAATTGTGTTTATTTAGTGCTTTAATAATTCCGTTTGTATTGGATTATTATAAAGGAAGGTTCAAAGTTTATTGATTATAAGAAGACATGTTAGAAATAAAGGAATTTAAAAGTCAAAGTATTTCTTTTAGTATGTATATGTACACAGTATTTTTACACTGACACGTATTTTCCTATTTGTTTTTTGTTCACACTAATTATCATTTATGGTGAGTATGTTTGCAGGAATAAATGTGCATGGGATAATTACATCAAGGGGCACATATTATTTAGGAGTTTTCATAATTTTTCTTATTCAAGTTTTGTAACTTTGGATGATCAAATTCTTTTTAATAAATAAATCGAGTTTTTCTTCCGCTACAATATAGTAATTAATTAGCACAGTCGAAGTGTGGTGACACGTGGCGGTAATACCCCTAAGTTACTAAAATCAATATCATTTTTATTATTATTATGTTAGTAATTTGGGGGTGTTACATAGCTACTCTTGTTTCTACTACTTCATCTAATGCATCTACTCGGTAGATAATCTCTTCAATAGAAGGAGCTCCCATGGAGTTTGTGAGCATGTACTCTACTTACTTCAAAGGTAATCTTTACATTCTTCATGTCAATGATGGCTCCAGCAGTGGCTAAGAAAGGTCTTCTAAAGAAAATGGGAACCTGTGCATTATCTTCCATCTCCATAACTACAAAATCACAAGAAATAAAGAACTTTCTAACTCGGAGAGGAACATCTTTAAGAATACCAAGAGGGTATTTGACTGTTCTATCTGCCAATTGTAAAGAAATGTGAGTGGGCTTAAGTTCACCCATTTGAAGCTTCTTGCAAATAGATAGAGACATTAGACTAACACTTTCCCCTAAGTCACATTGTGCCTTCTTGATTTCAATGTCACCAAGCTTAACATGAATGGAACAACTGTCTGGATCTCTTAACTTCTTAGAAAGTTTTTTTTTCCAAGATAGCGCTGCACTTTTCTGTTAGTGACACTATTGCATTTTCTTCAATCTTCCTATTGTTTGATAGCATGTCTTACAAAAATTTCGCATAAGAGAACATTTTAGAAATAGCATCTGTGAATGGTATGTTTATATCCAGCTTCCTCATTATCTCTAGGAACTTCCCATATTCTTCTCCATCTTTGCTTGTGCTAACCTCTGTGGGTGTGGAATAGGAGGCTTATAAGGCACTACGTATGCTGGAGCTTGTTCTTTCTTTTCTAACTCAATAGTCTCATCATCTATCCACTTCCCATTTTATGCTTCTTCTTCAACTACAACACCTCTTGATATCTCTTTCAAAAGAGGATCTACTAACTCTTTTCCACTCCTTAAAGTCACAACATTGATATGACCCTCAGATGGTTGCTTAGTATTGCCCGGAAATTAGCCTTAAGCCTTTAATAATTGATCCATTTGTTGAGAAATTTGGCTAATTTGTATCTCCATAAGCTTTTTATGAGATTTCACCTATTAAAGTTGCTCGAGTGCATTGTCGGTCTTCTCATTTTGATTGGTTTACTGTGAGATGAAGTTATTTAGAGAAGTGACAATTCTCTATATCATAACATTTGTGTTAGATATTTATTGAGGAGGATGAGGTTGTTATTGATTACCACCATGATTGAATGGAGCTCTTGCTTGAAAACCCGGTGGATTGAAGCTGTTGCGTGGAGGTGGATTTAGTTGAGCTTAAGTATTCTTATATGAGAATGATAGGGGTTATGCTTCCATCCCTCATTGTATGTGTTAGAATATAAGGATCATATGGCCTCTTTTGGTTTGAATTATAGAGAGCATTGGCTTGCTCAATGGTCATCCCTTTATTATTGATTTGGCACTCAAGAGCCGTATGTCCTTATACTCCACACATTTGGCATGAAGCTACAACAGAAGTTCCAGCTTGAAGTTGATTGAACTTATTAGATAGGGCCTGCACAATATTAGTCAATGTTGTTAGTGCATCAATATTATACATACCTTCCCTCTTAGTGATATTTTAACCACTAGGATTATAGTTGTCATTGGCTGCCATCTTCTCAATTAACTCCTTTGCTTCTGCTGGGTTTTTTTGTCATCAATGAGCCTCCTGATGCATCATCAATATAGATACGAAATTCATGTGTTAAACCATTATAGAAAGTTTGTATCAACACCTATTTAGGAATCCCATGATGAGTGCATTGTCTCTACAAATGCAGAAAACCTTCTCTATGCTTCATATAACTATTCATCTTCAACTTGATGAAAAGTTAATAGCTCAGTTCTGAGCCTGACCATCTTCTCTTACCCTAAAAACTTAATGAAAAATGCCTTGGTAAGTTTCTCTCAAGTGTCAAAAGTACCAACACTTTCATCTCTTTAGGAAATAGGCAAAGTCGAACGACCTCTTCACCTACATTACTGATCTCCACAATATCACATTTTTCTAGAAAACTAGCAATATGACTTACAAGGAATTCATTAGGTGATCTTGCGAATGAATCATTAGAGATGAATTGGATAAACTAAGGCTTTAGTTCAAAATTAGCTACAATGACGGTTGGTCGAATAATGCTTGATAGTACACTAGTTGTAGTATCTAGTACACCATACTCCCAAAGTGATTTAGTAGGTGCGTCTATAATATTCTCTAGTGTGTTTCTGTTTCTTCTCCTCCTACCTCGTTTCCTGCGTGTAGTAGCCTTGATTTCAAGGTCTATAGAAATCAAATTATGTGGACCTGTACTTCGAGTTTGCATGCAACAAGAAAAACTAGAAAGAAAAATATTAAATAGACAAAGAAAAAGGCTAATACACTACTAAATCAAAACCTTAGAAAATATAAATAAAAAAGAACTAATTGAAATACTCTTAGTCCTTGGCAACGGTGCCAAAGTTTGATAGTTATGTCGCGCACCTAATAAAAATAACCTAACTATTCCTCCTAACTATGTAGTAGACAAGTAAGGGTCGAATCCCAAGAGACTAATGATTTAGTTAGCTAGATTGATTTGAACTAAACTAAGCTAGTAATCAAAGTGAATAATGATGGTCTAATCTAAAGACTAAAATGAGTAAGATTGATATGAAATAATTAAGGTTTAAAAGCTTCTAGAGTTAAGTATCACCATTAGCATGGACTAATGTAATACCAATTCCTTCTTCCTTTATTCAATTACTAAACAGTTTATAGGATAGATACGCCCTAATCAATACCAATGATTTCTTTGGATCAATCAATGATTTCTTCAATAAGGCAATCATACCTATTTTTATCATGCAATTCAAAGACTTTAAGCATAACATCTTAACATTCTAACAAATTTCATCAATACTTTCGTAATGATTTCCTTTATCTTAAATTAGGGTTCTAAATTTGATCGAGGATCAACTTTCGTTGCAACCTAATCATATTCAACAAATACTATTTCTAGTATATTGAATAAAATAACAAAAGCATTTTAAAAGAAAACATGATTAACAATAACAATAAGAGAAATGAGAAGAGAAAATAATACTTGAAATTGATTGAAAATATTGATTTAATGTTGAACACCAAGCCTTGCTTCAATGAGTTGCCAAGAGGGAGAACAAAAGTGAAAGCTATTGAAAACCCTAGAGCTAATGAATAATCCAAATTAAAGAAAGGGAAAAAAATCAATAAAATCTCCCAAAACTCAACCAAATGGCGTGCAAAAATCATGGCCCGAAAGAAGTCTAAAACTACACAAATTCTAAAACCTAGCTATATCCCATGACTAGGATTTTGGGCTTCCAAATAATTGTTCCAAAATGGCCTCTAAGGTGTTGCAATGCAAAATGAAGGACCACCATCAAAGTGCGGTGTTCGCTGTAAGTTTTATCAATTTCTCGCCAAACTTCACTTGCCACACATTGCATGGAACAATCTACAACTTGCTACAGCCACGTTGCGGTAGGTCTTCAAGAATTCCTGAAACAAAGGCTAATGATCGACGCATATGCTTCAAACATGAGTCAAACAACAAGCTTACGATATCATGAGAGCTCTTATTACCTCAAAATCCTACAAAACAAAACAAAACATATCCGAGAAGAGCAATATCAAAATATATAAAATGAAAGCTCATAAAGGAGGAAAATATGGAGGAAAATTGATTAAATGAGATCATCTTAGGCATTAAACCAAGAATAAAATCGTGCGATCATAATCTTTTTAAAAAATATCTTATATTCAATTATCTTTCTTAAAATATTATCAAATTTTGGTCTACTCGTAAAATATAAAAAATCTGATTTTTAAGACATATTTTCTAATTAAATCCATATAATTAAAATAATTATTTTTATTTATTTTGGAATTAAAATAATAATTAAATTTTATTCATTAATTATAAAATTTTATATATTCCTCCTAAATCATATATGTAATTTATTAACATCCAAATAATTTGAATTTTATGTAAAATACATATTTAATTTAAATATGGTGTAATACTATTTTAAATAATCCCAAAATATGATGTATTACAAAAATATTTCACGCACTTACTATAATTATGATCCTTCCTAATAATGACCACTTCTCACATATTTATGGAGTAAGCAAGAAGATGAAGAATAAAATGTTTCATAAAAACCACAATCCCCTCTAAAACCAATTTGATCATATAAGATGTCATCATCGAAATTAGCCACTTTCAGTTGCTAATAACAATTGTGACTGGTCTATAAGAGAAGATGAAGTTCTAACTAACACTTACACAATTATTGGAAAAGATTAGAAATTTGATGATCTTTGGAGAGCTATTCATATGTCGTATCAAGTAGCTCAAAAAATATAATAGGCCATATGAGTTGCTAGAACGAAACCTGAAAATGTTGGAAGCTGGTTAGAGGAGGTTAGGCATGCTTGTTGAGGATAGTGCTTTAGAAGAATCTTTTAAAATAGCAAGAATTAAGTATAATGGTGCAAATGTTATTAAACTTATGCTATCTTTCGATGGTTTTGTAAAAATGCATCAAGAAGCTTCAAATTTGAGAGCTCTAGGAGATTGGTAAATAAACATATAAAGTCGAGAAAGTTCATGAGACGGGGTTTGGATAAGGAAGAAAGAAAGCTGATGTTAAAAACAAGACGGAAATGGAGCAAGAAAATAGTAGTGGTAATGGCAAGAGAAGTAGATAAGATGCTAGTAATTTCTTTTCTATCTACTTGTTTGACTTGCCTATGTGGTGTGAAGAAAGCCAAGGCGAAAAGAAAAGGCAAATGGGTCATATCAAAATACTATGTTTCTAATATTAGTGAATAGATTAAGGTTTACACTGATGTACGACAATTTGAGTTGATTACAAAGTAGGACAAATTGATAAATGAAAGACAAATGGAAATTAGGAGGTAAAGACAATTGGAATAAGAGGAGAGAAATATTCTAATCCAAGGTAATCGAAAGTGAAATCACAAACGTAGACTTACAATTTAGATATATTGTAAGTGTTACCCAAGATATTGCTAACCTAAAGTAACAAGGGATTTAAGAAGAAATTACTCATGGAACTTTTGGTAACAAGATTTTCACAGTCGTTTATGCTAAACCTTGAACCAAACAATACTTATAACAACCTACGAACCACACAAGTATAGTGGGATAGGAGGGATTTAAGAAGAAATTACTCATGGAACTTTTGGTAACAAGATTTTCACAGTCGTTTATGCTAAACCTTGAACCAAACAATACTTATAACAACCTATGAACCACACAAGTATAGTGGGACAGGGGGTCGAACCACGAGGACAAAGGATATCAATACACTCTGCTTCTTAACATAACTGGACTTTTTGGTTTGAAAAGCAACTAAAACTAATGACGAAAATATAAATCACGATGAACTAAAGAGGAAAATCAAAGGGAGAAAAACAGGGACGAGATTAGATTCACCCTAGGAAGGTGATTTCAATAGAGAACATGATAGGTAAGAGGAAATCAAACAATAACTAGAATAGATACCCAAGTATGCGAGAGGAAGTTGGTGACTCCACAAATCATATCGAACGACCTATAATCGCCCTATGTCTCCAAATGAGTTGCAAGACAAGATTTGCATTGGGTTTCGAGGGCTACTTATTGTCATCATTCCAGTAACCTTAGACAATAAAGAACGTAGCTTTTCCTAGGGTTTCACCAACCAATCCCCAAAGAGAACTACTCACACATGTTTGAGATGTATAGCATGATGATAATAAATAAAACAAACGCGACATATAATTATCATTAAAAGAAACCAACGAGAGTAAAAATAAAACAGAAACTATTCTAGATAAGCGATAAATATTAGGCTAAACAGTGACTGCAATAAAACGAACGCAAAAGTAAAGAGAAAATTGATACTTACAACCCAATGAAGATTGAATGCAATATCCACGATTAGAATCTAAACAATAAAGTCGAAATCTTGGAGCACATATGTTGAGAAAACAGAAAAATGAAAAACTAGGGCTTAATGAACTAAGAGAGGCTTAGAGGCTTATCAAATCTAAAACTAATGAAATTAGGGTTCCCCTCTCTTCAGAAGGTGGGGTATTTATAACTTAAAATAAAAGAAGTTCGGATGCCCTTGGGTCAGCCTAGAGAAGAAGTAAAATTTCCGGAGAAAAACAGGTCCATTCGCCCGAATAGGGGACATATTCGCCCGAATGCAACACCATTCGCCCGAACGTTTCTCCATTCGCCTATTCCAGCAGCTTTGGTAATTTCTTCTCTGTGCGCGATTCGCCTGAATGGGACATCCATTCGGCCGAATGGAACCTCATTCGCCTGAATGTTTATCATTCGGCCTTCCCAGTGACATAGCAAGCACAAGCTTCTAGGATGGACTACCATTCGACTGAATGGTTGTCAGATTCGGTCGAATCTGAGTCTGAGTTTTGCTTTTCAACTTCTTCGAAGTGTCTAATGGCTTTCGAACTTTGTGGGATCTTTAGGAATGACTTGGAATGTGTGCCCAAGCTACGATACATGCTTCTAACCTCTTAATAATAGTGTCAAAGCCTCGAATACGTTGCATTTCACCTTGAAATCATCGAAAACACCTGAAATGACCTTAAAACAACTCGAAGACAAGATCAAGCTAAAATCAAGTGTAATGTGTATAAAATTAATCTAAAACTGCAAGACTTAACGCTACAACGGGGTAGTAAACGTGCTCTAAAACGAGCACATCAACTTTATTAGTAATTTTCTAATGAGGCTTCAATTAGTGTTTGTAAGTTTAGTGTATCATATGAGTTTCATTTCATATTTTTTATAATACTTAGTCTAAGTTTCATGTATTTTCCTATGTAATATCAAGTCTTTGTATTATTGAAGCTTTTTGGATTATTGTTTACAAGTGGTCTTAATTAGTCAATTGACATACTTTAGTACCTACAGCTTAAAGGCTTATTCAATAACTTATTTTCTCTTAACATTAAAATGTCATTGCTGACATTGATGTCTTTTATGACATGATATGCTAATATTCACCTTATCATAATGAGAATTTTATCGTTAAATAGTTCCATTCATCTAATTCAATAATTTTTTTCTTTTATCAATGAAATATAACTGTATATATTAATGTTTTATATGATTATATTGACTTTATCACAAAGAGAAGTATACCATTGAAATATCATATTCATCTTATTTAATTTCTTTAATGTGAGTCAGGTCTACATAAAGCATATGTAAATGATTTTCTCTCCCAACTCAAAACACTCAACCAACACACAATGTTGTTTGAAGAAGTTCTAGTTCTTCATCGGATGAAAATATTGATGATTTTATTCGTATCACTTGCCAACTTTATTATTTCCACCTCCTCCCCCTCAAACACAAATCATAGTGTTGTTTTTTGAATAAATAGAAATTATGTAGTAGGGCATACCTTTTTTTTAGAGATTACTTGGTTGATCCTCGAGTATACAAAGAAAAAGGAGTTTCAATAGAGGTTTTGAATAAAGAGACCTCTATAATTAGGATCATAAATAAGATGGTGAAAATGACGATTTTTTCTAATAAAACAAAATGCAGCTGGAAAGTTAGGGTTACAAAGATTGAATACATCCCAATAATGAAAATGCTAGATTATGTGTTGGCTTAGACATAATTGGTGAATACCGCAAAGGGGTTATCAAATAATTTCAAAACAAGTATATACGAAGTCCAATAGATGAAGACTTATGAAAGATTCCTATAGAAATAAACAACACGGATTTCCAAGCATGGCTTGCATGTATTGGAAGCGGAAGAACGGCCCTAGTGCGTGGAATGGTCAATATTAGGGATTGAACAAGAACCCAACCCTCATTTTGGATAAATGTTGTGGATGAAGATTTATGGATTTGATTTTTTTTGGCATTCTAGGTTTGTGTTATGACCTTATAATTCTTTACTGTTCTCTTATTTTTAGTGATGCTTTGCAAGGTCGTGCACCTCGTGTAAAGTTTACTGTAAATGGCCATGAATGCAACTTGGCATACTACCTAAGAGATAGTATTTATCCAAGTTGAGCTACTTTTGTACAAGGGTTTACCCATGCTCAAACTCCAAAGGCGAAATTCTTTGTTGATCGCTAAGTTAGTGTGCATAAGGGTGTTAAATGCGCATTTAGATGTCTGTATGTGAGGTTCGGAATTACATGACAACATGCTCTTGCTTACTATGAAGATATATGGACATCATTATGAAGAAGTGTGTCATACCATGATAGTCAGGAATGGAACAAGACGAATATAAAAATGTTGAAGTAATAAGAGGATTTTACAAAGAAGATCACCCTTCTAAACGTAAACAATGGAGAAGCAAAGCGATTACAAGTATCCAGATGAATAATGATGAATAATGATGAACCCTTCAAGTTACCGGTTGTCTACTAGGGAAAAGGGGCACTTTGTGTAACGTTGATGTCACTCGTTTCTTAAATATGACTTAATAGAACACATTTGGCAAAATCCCAATTTAGTAATTTATTGGTTATTAATTAGTATATAAATTAAATTGATAATTACTTAATACACCAATTTATACATTAATATAACATTTATGAAATATTTAATAACAAAATAGTTTTATTTTTTGCAATGATTAACAAAATATTAAGGCAATTTGTGTGAAAATGAAAATTTAATATATAAATGAGAAATCAAAAATTACGTTAGATAGAAAATTATAATAGGCTATATTAAAAAATAAGAGATAAAGTAGTAAGAGAAGTTTTTATTTATTTGATGAAATTTTCATACCATATATTTTTTTTAAAAAAAATACGGATGAAAATAAAAATACCTTTAAAAATGATGTCATCCTTTCATTTCATCCCCTAAAAATTGTCCTATTTGACTTTTCGCAATCTCCAAAACACGACTTTAAACATTTTTATTTTCCAAATCTGTAAAATAGAAAACTATGAAAACTTGATATTTAAAAAATTTACATTGAGATATATATAACAAGATTTAAATATATTATTTTAAAAAAATTAATAATAATTTTTTAAAAATTTCACATAATAAATATAACATAAATCAAAAAAATTTATACAGAAGCTGACAATCCTCGCAGGGCTCGCACAGAGTTGACTTTCACTCAAAAACAGTCAAACTGCCATTCTCCATTATACCCTTCCACCTCTCTCCACTCTTTGGTGTCCTGGCAAAGTCTCCACTCGGACTCCTCAACACCAACACCAACACCGAAACCGAATGCTTAGTGCTTAGTGCTTAGTGCTTAGTGCTTAGTGCTGAATAATTTTCCTTGCAAAATCCAGTTGGCAATCGCACTTACTTAGGGGAGAGGGTGGGAGGTGGGACCCACCCCACCGTTTTCGGTCTCCATATTTAGACAAGCACGAGATTCCGCTCTTCTATACCTCTGCTTCCTATGTAATCTTCCCATTTCTTATTTCTTGTATGTATTATTTATTTATTTATTTGTGTTCAATTTTTATGATTTAGGGTTTCTGATTGACTTGAATTGAAGTCTTCAATTCACGAATTTGTACTGTTCCTGTTGGTGCAACTATCAGGAAGTTGATCACCGTTGAACAACTCTAATGGAATCGGGTTTGAATCGGGTTTTTTTGCTTTTACTCATTGGATCAGGTATTGTGTTGATTTTTTTTGTTAGTTTTATGTAGTTTTTGATGTGCCATGGCATTGAATTAGGGTTATTGCATTAAATAGTTTACAATTGCAAAAGTTGGAATTTTTAGAGTTGGATAGAAATGATTAGGGTTTTTGGGTGAAAACTTTCAGTTCTTTTTGTGGCAAATGCTTCTTCCGTTAAAAATGAAGATGATTTGGAGCGGTGTGAGGTTGCGGTAAATAAGTGGGCCACTTCTCAACTTAGTCAAGAAATCAAAGAAGATAAGCATACACTTCGTGACCTGTTGTTTTTCCTGCATATACCGAGGACTGGTGGACGCACATATTTTTACTGGTATTTCAGTATGTGTGCTTAATGCTTTTGCTGTTGTTGTTGTTTGTTTGTTTTGGTTAGTTGACAGCAGCATTTGCCTTGCTTGCAGTTTCTTGAAAAAGCTCTACTCTTCCCAGCTGGAGTGTCCTCGTTCCTATGACAAATTGCGGTTTAATCCAAGGTATCATCTACTACGTTTTTGCTTGATTCACTACACTGTTCTTTTACCTTAGTTTGTTTATTTTTTAAAGTGATTCCTCTTTTCGTGAAGTTATATTCTTTTCATATGCCTGATAGTCCTTAAGCAAAGATATTTTAAACTTTTTGGTATATTTTAATAAATTATCTGATGTCGGACAAGAGTAGCATTCGACTGTATACCAGCTGTGCCCTCAGGCCACAGTAGTAGAACCTTAATGCAGTGTGGCATTTGAAAAGTTTGATCTGCTATTTGAAAGATCATGATCAATGAAAGTTTCCTAGTATGATCTTTGCAGTATGTTTTAGGACTGAGTTATAGAGAGCAAACGTGTTATTTATCTTACAAGAGATCATTTTTAAAGTTCAAATTGATCAGAAATCGTGATTTTTTTTTTTTTTGAGGCAATAATGGCTGAGTATAGAGTATGTGCGTAAAGTAGTGTCAATGTTTCCCTGGTGAAACGTTGCATCATTTCCCATGTGTCATGGAATGGTTGTAGATGATTCGTCTTATGTTGCTATTTGCAAAACTATACCTATTGTAGTATGTTGGATGTGAGCATGAAGGGCCTGTCGCTATCATTTGGAATGAAGATGATTGACTCAGAACTCAGAACTGAGGCGTTAATTGTGTCTTTTCATTGAGTTTCTTTTGATTTTCTATTTCAAAGAACAAAAAGATAAAAGGTGCCTTGTGGAGTTTGATAGGTGCATGTAATTAGTTATAAACCGATGTATGAAATCTTCACATCAATGCCTGCAAGACAGGACAGGAAGCTGGGCGGTGGCTGGGGGAGGGGGGGGGGGGGGGGGGGAGGGCATAAATATTTACGGCTCCACCCATGTTTTAACAGGGAAACTGCATCCTATAGACTCTTGTTTCAATGTGAAATATCTACATGCTACTTCATAATGAATAGGAAGCACTATCACACTTAAAATAAGGTAGTTGCAAATATTGAACTTGAGGATTCTTGAAATTTTTCTGCTTAGAATATATTGTGAATTTTTATCCTACATTTTTTATTTACTTGAGGCCCAATGCTATAAATTTGTAAAGGCTGAAATTGTCTTGAGGGAAGCGTGAACATGACATGTGGATTTCCTGCACTTTCTCACATTATTCTTCAAATTGTGGTCACTTTGTCCTTTTAATTGCCATATTTTTCCAATGTGAGGTCTGTGAACCAGCAGTAGTGTACTTAAGACTTGTTGATGAAAGGAAGAAAAAAGGTTGGCCTTTGAATATTTTGCATGTAAAAGAATCCCTTGAATGTCTTCTTTTGCTTGTCTAAGTGTGAGCTTTGTGGTTAATTTGCATAGAATCTATGTGCTATTTTTTGGTTTTTCCCCCTAAATCACTCTTTGACATTGTTATCCTTGCTTTGAATGATTTGTAGAAGATTCTTGACACTTGGTGGTAGCTTAGTGACTTACCGTTTGCCAAAGTCAATTCCTGAGGAGTTTTCTATTAAATTAGATTATTATCACTCTATCAATCTCCATTCTAATATTAAAAAGTTTCAGAAATTTTCATCCTCAATTGTACTCCTGTCTTATAATGGCTGCTGATAATTCCTTAAAATGTTGTTGGGACAAACTGTTTAAAAGTCAAAACAATTAATTATGTTGTTTTGTGTTTAAATTGGTTCTCCTTTGAGGAGACTTATTATAGAAGGGACTTTGTTTTTTCTGGTTGAACTTTTATTTATATTTTTCATCTCAATTGCTCTCTATTTCATCTTTTTATATTCCTATCTAAGCTTTACTTTTGTTCTTTTCAAATTGATTGCTCTCTACTTAGTTGTACATGTTAGGAGCTCATGCATGTTCCTATGTGTAGAACGAATGCTGTAGTAGATGTTCAAACTATGCATATATTCTTTGTTCTTCTGCAGAAAAGCAAATTGCAGGTTGTTAGGCACTCACGATGATTATAGCATGATGACTAAGCTGCCCAAGGAAAAAACTTCGGTGGTGACAATGCTTAGAAACCCTGTTGATCGTGTATTCAGTACATATGAATTTTCAATTGAGGTAGCTGCTAGATTTTTGGTGCTTCCTAACTTAACTTCATCCTTACAAATGGCGGGACGTTTGCGAAAGAAAAGCAATGTGGTCAGTACACTAGACATCTGGCCATGGAAGTACTTGGTTCCATGGATGAGGGAAGATCTATTTGCTAGGGTATGGTTCACTAATGTTGCTTCTTTTTATTAATACCAATCACTGAAAAATGTGCTATGTCATGGTTAAATTATTTGTTAAATAACCACTGTGCTGTGATGCTTTAACTACTTTTTGCCATTTCAAGTTTATACTTCTAATTTGCTAAGGGAGTTTAGGGATATTGCTGGAAAGCTATATTTGTTTCTAATAATTTTGTGCTAAACTTGGGATTACTTTCATCCCCTTGAACTCAACACAATTTATGCCTGAAAGGAAAAAAAATTATCTTTTGCTGTCTGCCCCACGTTTGGGCTGCTCTGTTACCCTGCATCCTATCCTGAAAAACCGTACTATTTGTGCTGACAGTGAGGTATAAACTATCTTCAATTTTGAGTCAAAGATACTGAAAACTCATAATTTTTGAAATTTATTCTCTATCTTCTTTCATGTTCTTTTATTTCTTTTATTATTTTCTGTTAAAAAATATTTGGTGGCCACATGACCCCCAAATTTGAAGGTAATGAAATATAGAGTTGAATGCCCTTCTTCCAGGACTTCCTAGTACACCCCACCCAACCCCACCCCATCCTTCCAAGAGCTTATAACTAGCTCTTGCTATCCTAAGACCTCCTTATGGAAGGAGAGGGTGATACCGTCTGAGCTAAAGCTCATCTGGTCTATCTTCTTTCATATATCTCCATGTACAAATTTTGCAAAATTTATACCTCAAATGATTTAAAATCTAACGTATACTTTTTAATTGGTACTTAGTCAATTATTTATCTTAATCATGGTCGAGCTTATGAGACACATCAGTTTTCATTGACAATGCTATCAAGTTTTTTATTTTATTGAACTTAAGCTTTAAAGAATACATAGAGTAATTTGGGTTTAAGCCTGCTTTGTCACAGTCTCATTGATATAAAACTGAATTTTTTTTGAAAGCTTATGCTTAACTTGGTGTATACCATCTTCTCTGCATTTCCATGTTTAACCACAGTGAGCCCTTTTGCTTAATAATTGATTGATAAAGGAGACAGAGACGTCATGGGCATTACCAGAAATGCTACTTCTACAATATTGGCAGTGATGGCTGTGTAGTTATGAACTGGTTAATACATTAAAGAATGGCACGGGGTAGATCTCTAGTAGCTTTGGGATCAGATCAACTGTTGGCATTAGCCTATCTAGGCCTCCTATTGAAAAATTGTTAGGATGCCATAGTGGAAATCAATAAAATTTTCAAATCTGTTTTAGTTGTCCATCTATGTTTCATTGGGATTATTTCCCTATCCCGAAGTTTTTATTAAAGCTTTTCCCCAGCTGTATTGTCTTTCTGATGTCCACTGTGCTTCAGCCACATGATCCAGACATACACGTCTATTATTTTGGGTTTTTGACAATAAAAGTATCCTGTAAGAAACATAGAGGTAGAGCTGGGAATGATTTCCTGCCTCTTTTATGGCTACCTCTTTTGTATCATCCTCAATTAGGGTATCCTGTATGTTTGCTTGTTAATATACATTACTACATTAGTATTACGGTGTTACCATGTAGACCTTCCCTCTATGATGAAATCTCCTTATCTCTCTGACGTATTTTCTATTTAATTGTTCTTTATGCTGCCAGACAAGTGAACTCATAACTATGTTGCACCGATACGATTCTGAATATGGATACAGGTACGGAAAATGACAAAATCAAAATTTCTAGATTCGAGTACAGCAAAAAAAAATTATATAAAGTTAAAAAAAATTCAAATGTAACTCCTAGAATTAAAATAAAATATAATTTAAATAAAAAATGAAAACATTAAAGAATAATAGGATCAATTAGCCAAAAAAAAAGTAGAGTAAGTTTGCCTATCAGTCTATCACTGTTCTTTTTATATTAGCTATCATTACTTTTGCTCAGCCTCATATAGCATTTTCCATTGGGAACTAGAGTCCCTATTGATACTCACTTTTTGCCTGTTCAACCTCCATCTTGACATCACCATCCTTGCTTCAATTAGCCAAAAAAGTAGACCAAAGCCAAGAAAATAACCCAGAAGAGAAGAGAAGAGAGGCAGCTGAACTCCAACAGCGGGAAGAACCCAGAAGAGAAGAGAGGCAGAGATCGAAGAGAGGTTGAGAGTTAGAAGATAATGTGTTGTATTTAAGCAAATTGCAAAGCTTTTTTTTTTTCAATTTTCTGGGTTAATTGAGCTGGATACGGTTTGGATATGGCCCAGCCGTACCCGATACGTATCCAACCCGTATCCAGCCGTACTCAATCACATCCACCCGTACCCAGCCCGTATCCCGGGTCTTGGGGACGTATCCATGCCGTATCCGTACCGTATCCGGTACATAGCGATAAGGCATGGATATGACGTATCCGTGCATCGCAGACTCAAAATACCTCTTTTTTATGGCTAGATCGGTGTATTTTCCTTCAGTGTGTGTGTCTGATAGGTAACTAGCACTCCCTCTGTCTACGAAAAACTTTTCTGTTGATTTTGGCACACATGTTAATAGTTTTAGTAGGGTGGAACAACTGTTTCGTAGATAATGGAGAAATATAAATAAAATAATTGATGGAAAGAGAATTGGTGGAAAAGGAGGCCCATGTCACATGATATTAAAATTGAGAGTGCGAGAGAAAGAGTTAGCGAAGGGATCCACATTAAATGAGTTGAGTGGCTAGATTTTTGTATTAGAAGTAGCTGAAAGATTTTTTGTGGATATCCTAAAAAATAATGCAGGAAAGTTTTTTTAGAATAGGGGGAGTATACAAACTATGAATGCTATTATGCAAACTTTGGAAAATTTATCTGAGTACTGGTGGTGAAATTCTTTGGTATCAGCTAATTTGGCATTATAATGCATACCTAGCATGGTGATCTGGCAAGGTGATTCCCTCTGTCCTTTAAAAGAGAGGAATTTCCTTCTCTTTTCTGAAAGTTTTACTCACTCAAATCTCTTACTTCAAATACAAATGGATATAGCTAGTATTAACCATCAAAATTTGTACTTGTTGGATCCTGTTAATCAAGCTATTTTCTGCTGTGAATCATTCTGCGCAAAATTATTTTGATGTGCATTTAGCCCTTGCAATTGTACCAATGGATCTACCCAGAAGAGAAAAAAGGAAAAGGCAGAAAGAAGTTATGAAGGATAAATGTATTATGCTACTATCATCATTGATAGTTCTGCAACTCACTGAGAGATTTTCAGTAAGTTTGATGTCTTTGTCTTGCTGAAGTTAGTGCGATGCAGAAAGGTCATGGAGTATTACTTCTTTTGTAATAATTAGGTGCATGTATCGGGATTAGGTTAATAAATCTCTTTTGAAAACGGGGTGTTTCTAAATAGTGATAAGGTAATGGTTGCTTTTTGAGTGATTTCATGTGGTCTCTTTTCAAATTTCTGTGAATTTGGGAAATGTGCCTGATTGAGAACCTTGATGTTTGGATTTAAATGCTTAAGGTAAATTCTCGTTGATATCTTTGTTTGATTGATTGGACAGAGAGATGCTAGGCGGATTCAAAACTTAAATCATGTTGACAATAAAAACTCATACAATATGGAAGATTTTGCTATGCCGCTGCATGAATACATTAATGATCCAATCGCTTTGGACATCGTTCACAATGGGGCTACTTTTCAGGTATTTCAGCTTGAATCAGTATCTGTGGATTCAACACTGTTTTCCCCCAAAAAATATGATTTAAAACTGTTCTTTTTTATAATGGTTATGTTACTCTCTTATTAAGTGACAGCATCTGTTGGATCTAAGTCGTAGCAGACATGCTAGGCGCATTTGCTGCCAATTAATTTGATTAATACTCAAGTGTATAATTTATCTGATTGAATTTATGGTTGAAGTTAGAGCGAGGGAAGAACTACTTAATAGCTTGAATTAGGTGGTCAGAATATTGATAATCTTTCTTTATAGTGGATTTTTTGTTGCGAAGTTATGATTAGAGTCGTATTTTTTCCTACTCCTGCTTTAGTTGCACCAAACTTAAAATTTCTGTTCTGCATTGGAAGTTTTTGTGAAGAATTTCTTGAATGGCTGCAATTATGACAAATTAATATGACTTATACAGATAAAAGAGATGACTCGGATGCAATATTGCAGTCTTCTTATTCTTTTTGGTATGTAATCCAGATGTATTACTCGGCTTGGGTTCAAGAATATCAGAACATATCTAAACAAAGCTTCTATATTATCAGAAAACTAAGTAACATTATTGCTGGGGCCTTCTTTTCTGAATTGCGGGCTATATTTCCAGCTATTTTGATAGGATAGCTATTGGATTGCAGGCCTCTATGATTTTCTTGGGGTGTACAATGTTGGGATGTTTATGTTTCTGTGTTCATATTCTTGTTGATATATTGGAATTCTCTCCCCAACTGCTGCAGGTTGCAGGACTAACAAATAATTCGAATTTGGTGGAGTCACATGAAGTGCGTACTTGTGTCCAGAAGTATCATTCTCTGGGTGATTCTGTGCTTGATGTAGCAAAGGTATCTATATGTATTTCTGGTCTTGGCAATTTCGCCACACTCTTTTTCTCTGGAGACTATAGCTGGTCTGGCCTCATATAGCCCTATATTTGTCCAAAATTTTTCAGAGGAGGTTGGATAATATGTTGTATGTTGGACTGACTGAAGATCACAAAGAATCTGCAACAACGTTTGCTCATGTAGTGGGTGCACAGGTGATTTCTCAGTTGGTAGGATCAAATTCTAGCATAGAACATCAAGCCAAGAATATAACAGGTCAGTTGTACATATTTTTTTTTTCTCTTACTGTGGGGGTAAGACAAAGTTTTCTCCAGGAGTAATTAAAGTATTACACCACTTTAGAAAGCAAAAGTAAAATCTCTTAGGACCAGAGGGTAAGTCTTACCCTTTTGTGTGTGTGTGTGTGTGTGTGTGTGTGCTGGTAGTGGTGGTTGGGGGTGGGTATCTTCTAGGAGGGGCTCTAACCTAGGACCTTTGATTTTAAAAAATTAACTATAAAAATATTAGTTGATCAGCGGTTATTAAGCTTCATATTAGTTCCTATTTACTACTGGTCATCCTAAGTCGTACAGCCTCATCCTCAATTTGGCACCATCCTTACTCATTTAACAATTATAAGAAGTAACGACACCTTTTGCTACTAGTATTCTGTATTCCTGACCGTCCAACTTTCCAAGTATGAGACACAAGGACTATCAGAACAGCTAGGATGACGCTCATCTTCTTATTTATATCCCTTCTATATCCTCGTCCACTCCATCTGATATGTTTATATCCCTGCATCTTAATCTGCGGCTAATCTAGCACCGTACCTGAGCATTCTGAACCCTATCTACCTCTACCCATGAAAAGTAGGTGAGAGATAGTATCGGGGTTGTTTTAACACTCAAGAGTATTAACTTTTTCATTGGCCATATTAGGAGCAACCTTTCCTAGTTTTTAATCTGCTCTGCATCATTGACCAGCATATCAAATTGCATTTGGAATATATGTATTCCAATCCCATTTGGCCAATTAAACTTAGTATTCATTATCTTTTTTGCTAGAAGTAAACACATGCAGTGGTATAAGCTCCTTTAGCATAACCCTTCTAATAATTTCTTACTGAAGTTTATTTATTCAAGGGAAACCATGGTTTATCAAATCTAACTAGGATTGACACCAACCTAGTTACCCTCCGTAATGTATCTCTGAGAAAGATGTGTTGTATCCACCTTACTCACAGATTATCTTCTTTTGAGCTACCTGCCAAACGTATTTCTTCATACCGGAAGAACTACAGGCCACAATTTCTGTTTTTTTTTTTTTGGTCTCTGCTTTTTGATTTGCATACAAGATCACATGTGACTGAGGAAGTTATGTCATAGGAGACTTTACCCTTCTAACAGAATGTCTTGCACATCACATTGATTTTATCATGATTCAGTTTAGGCAAGATAAAAACAGATGATCAATTGAAAATACTCAATAGCATTAATTAGCTGCAGTGTGTGAGATGTGCGTAGAACCCCAGAAGAGATTGTAACCCTTGAACCGGGAAAGCATCCAAAGTAAAAATAGAGGGGGCTAAAATAGGATATACCAAATGAGCCAGGACTAATGCCGTTGGCATTCTGTCCTGAGGAAGCAGAGAAAATAAAGTTACATGAAACCCCAAGTACTAATATAACTGAAGCTATCTCTTTGAGCGCACATTTTTGGTCAAAACATTGACAAATTAAGATAACAGTAGCAGTTATACTCCATTAACAGCTTATTAGAATTTGACCTTGGCATTTACTAGATTTGAATATTTTATAGATGGGGACTAATTTCCTTCCCGTGATCCTCTAAAGGAATTTATGGGATTACTCCATCTTCTAAAGGAATTTATGGGATTACTCCATCTGAATATGTTTCCCCTCTTTGCAATTTTGACTCACAATGTTGTGATTCATAAATTGCAATAATGACAATTATTTCCAGATGGAGGGAGTTGTAATTGTACTTTGCTCCAAAATACACCTTAAACTTGGATCTGGAGCATATTTCCTTTTGGGAAGGAGGGCAGTTTTGGAGGGGCTAATAAATATGAAGTATGAGTTTTGATAGAGGTATATGCTAGTGTCAACTCAATTTCATGCTCTGCCAAGATCTGATTCATCTATTATTTGATACTAAGGGTCAATACATTGAGCTCTCAGTTTGATAACTTTTCAGAACAAAGTGATTCACGTGGGGAGTTTGAATCTCAAGATGGCCAACAAAAGGTTAGCAGTAATACTATTTCTAGTACATGCATTTAAAAACAACAGATACACTAGAAATTTCATGCTTGATGCTGCATGCATTACAGGGTATCCTTGATGAAAACCCAAGAATGGTTTCACCCAAAGTGGTTGGAGAGATTAGAAAAAGTGTAAGTTTTATTGCTTGATTATTTGACCGCCCCTATTCATCTTCTTCCTATTGTTTTTGAATAAATTACTGTGTTTCACCCATTCAGAAGATGACTGTTGGAAAACTTATGGAAACTTATGAAACGTGCATTACCAATTTGCGGAAGGCTATGTCACAGCGACGAATTAATTCACTAAAAAGAATATCCCCTGTCAACTTTACAAAAGAGGTGCGTAATAATTCTATGATGATAATTATACCATCTTTATGCCTTGTGAACCTTGTGGTATTTGTTCTAATTTAGATTAAAAATATATTTTATTGGAAAAGGATATTTATAAAATGCATTAAAGAAAGATTAATTTTGCATTGCTGTAGGATTGTAGGAAAATAATTACCTAGTGTTTACATTCTGTTTTTTCTTGAGGAAGGTAATATGTCAAATAGTGAATCATCCATCTGCAATGTAGACAAGATGTGTTCACTGACATTGTTGAGTCTTATTTATAGGCACGCCGGCAGGTACCGGAATCTCTTATTGAGCAGATAATTTCACTGAATAGACTTGATATGGAGCTTTACAAATATGCGCAGAATATCTTTGCTGAGCAACATGACCAGACACTGCAAAAGCTGGTGAGTGCTGTAATATGAGGTTTTTTTTTTTTTTTTTTTAAATTTAGTTATCCAAAATATAAACATTAGTTCAAGGAAAAGAAACACCGGAACTTTACCCACTTTTTACTACATGAAACACGATAATTCAGTGGGGTTCACCTTCTACAGATTAAGACTAGTGAGACATACATTCATAGTTGGGCTATCCAAATAGCTGGTTCTTTTTCAAAAGTGTCAGCACATGCTTGGATTAGAGGTAATACATTAGGGTGTTATAAAAGTCAAATTTGGTAAGTGAAAGTGGTTTACAAAGGGAATGTAGTATTGATGGTGTAATGATATGGGAGGGAGAGGGGAGCTAATATCCTCATTTGAGAGGGTAATATATACTCTTTACTCCCCTAGGATAGCTATTATCTCCGTAATAAGAGTAATAACTGACTAAAATATCTTCTAATTTCTTCTTCTTTTTCGTATCACCATTAAAATATCTTCTTTTCATCTCATTCCCTTTCTCCACCTCTATTTACTTTTATTTTTTATTAGTTTGACTTTAATTACCCTTTTAATCCATTTCCCTCTGTCCAAACATGTCCTCGAGGTGTAATTTTCTATTATTCCATAGCAAAAGTTTCCTGTGGTTGGGTTTATTGACAACAATGAATCTCATGCACATTGCCTTTTGCTTAAGCAGTCTCACAGCTCCTCCAATATCTTGTGGGCTTTGGACTTTGAAGTTGTTCTGATGTTGGATGAAATTGTGATATGTATTATTAACTGTGTTTCTACTCATAGTAAATCGGTTTGATTGGCATGTTGATTTCTAAGTTAATATTTTATAAACTTCTCTCTGCTGGGAACTGTTCTTGGTATACCTGTGACTTATTTGTCAAATCGATACATGGATTTGTTCAAACCTTGAAGTTAATTACATGGATTTGTTTAAACCATGAATTCAGCTCATGTAGCTTTGTTATTTGAAATTTGAAATTAACTTATCTCCATTATAAGCAAATTTCTGTTCGATATTCAAGTTGCAGGACAGACAAAACAGCATCCTGATGAACTCATTTATTGCTCTGCGTTGGGAAAATATCCCGTTAGTCATAACCGTCATTGTGGTAGTTGTTGCTGTATTTTTATTTGTAAATGCAAGAAGAAGAATGTCTAAAGTTAAGGTATGAGATATACGTAAACCTAGACAGGGATCAAGAAAAGGCTTATAGAGAAAGGAACGGCCTCCACATTGCAGTGCAGCACCTGATCATTTTGAGTAACTTATGCTTCAAGGGCCCATCTTTGTTGAAGGAATGACTACTGTGAACTCTACAAATGATTCGTGTGGCAACTGGAAGTCTGGACCTATGATTCTTGTAGGTGGCCGTGATCCATTACATGCTCATTTTTTTGCCATTTTATCATTGCAAATATAAAGGTATATTGGTAGCTGAGAATGGGAACTCTTTTCTGCTCTAACCTAATTCCAAGATTATGATTTTTTTTTTTTATTTCAATTGGTGTAACACACAATGTACTAGTTTTTAGGATGGTTTTAAATGGTTCCGGGCTTAAGAACAAGCATATGGAAAAACCATTTGTACCCCTCTGGGGTTCATATTGGCCAATTTTAGTACAGAAAATAAATTGTAAAACCAAAATGTATTATAGTATCTACTTCTTCGGTGACGAGGTCTTTGTTATTCTATTGATGAAGCTAGCAAGTAATGTTGCAATGCTATTTCAAATAGTCAACAAGTCAAATAATAGTGTATTTGATAATTATAGTGATGATTGTATGTTATACGAGAAGTAAAATAGCTGGTTAAGAGGACAGTTGTTGATAAAATAAAGTTCATCATTACAATTCAAATAAGATTATTTGCATATCCAAGATCAAGTAATAAAAGAAATTAATGATAACACGTTAATAAGTCAAGTCTTTTCTCGATTATGTTATTATTTCCAAATCATGAGCTCGTTCACTATTGAGCACACCCCTTTTAATCTCATACTAAACAATTTCTTCTTTCATAATCTCCAAGCCATTGTAATTGTCCATTAATATATTCTGTTTCATTTTACTACTTTTTGTTTTTTTGAGTTTTAATTGGTTACTATAGAACTAGAATTAGAAAAAGTCCTCTTATTTGATAGAGAGTAGGAGAAATTATTGAATATATGATGAGGTCCTATTTGATGGAAAATGAGTTGATAAAAAAATGTATATGATTGCCATTAAAAAAAGTAAAAGTGATTAGAATTTAGAAAAACCAATGGAAATAGAAAGTGGGTAACTTGAGAAAACGGATATAGTAGTAAAATTTTAAAATTATGATATTAAAAAAAAAATTATCATGTAAATCTAACTACAAAACACAACCTCATGTGATCAATTTTTTAATGTATAAAGGGTAAAAAAAATAAGTAGACTTGATAAACTTTAAGCCAACATCAACTGTCTTCAATTCAGCCATTAGTAACATCCTTGTATTTTGCTTAGTTCGTTGCTCATTCATAAGTCAAATCAGTAAATGTTACAAGTTCATGCAGCGACTCCTATATCAACATTCTTCAAATTACTATGTGGCAAGTGTGCAGAGCATCGATCATGTATGCAAAATTCTACATAAATTAACTGTTACATTGTCATCTTTAACAGCAGAATGTTTCTATTGGATCAATGGATCATGAGACCTTGTTAGCTTAATGTTTGTATCAAGGATTCCAGGATTTATCGTATATTTGTATTTATAACATTCTTAGCAAATGTCATATTGGCGGTATGCCATGCTATTTGCTGCAAGAAACTGGTCTTGAGAATGATGTGAAACATATTTGTACACGTACACCTTCAGCAATATTCCTTGAGAGCAGAGGCGGTTCTTGGCATGTGCAGGGTGTTTGACGGAATGGGGCCCCCAAATTTAAGAGGCATCAAAATTCAGATATATTTATATTTATGCTTTACATGAGAGGTCTCAAGTTCTAGCCTTTATATCAATAATTTTCTTATATTTTGTGAAATAAAGTGGACAGCCTGACTTTTATCAAATAAAAAATTGAGTATTTAATTTATTGAATAAAAGGCCCAATTTGATAAGTTAAATAAAACCCAATAAATAATATATAAGTTTATGCCTGAGAGTTGTTTTGTTACCAATAGTAATTAAAGCTTGTGCATGAAATTATCATTCTACATAAAGTGATGGATTTGGTTGTGGTAGGTTCCATCTTTTTCCTTTGCTGATCTCCATCTACTCAAGCAAACAGGGCAGATGGATCAGTGCATTCATTAGTACAGAAGAAAATACAAGGAATTTCATTGTACACAATTTTTAAGCATAAATGCGGCTTTCAGAATCCTCTGTTGCTTTCATATTAGGGTACTGGTCTGAGAAATGACTTCCAGTATCTTCTCGTCTTTTGTGCCTGCAGTGACTGGGAAAGTAGAGAAATATTTCTTGGTTGATTTCCTTGTGGGAGAGGCTGGCAGGCTGCTGCTATTTCTAAGATTGCAGCATGTCACGACTCATCTCCCAAGCTGCTCACTTAAGCTCTTAATCCTAAATCAAGATGAAATGCTCGAAACTTGTGGATTGTCTGAACCATATAAGGGTACATTTGGCTGTTTTGCTAGAACCGTTAAGGATGAAGACATGATTTTTCTTTGGAGGGGAAACACTGCTAAAGTTATCAATTTGCTTGTGTTTTGAAGGAGGAATGCAGAAGATATTTTTTCTTGGAATTACATTATGTTACCTAGTCAGCTTGTTTGTTTTATTTTGATGAATTGTATCTAGGAGCGGGTTTGAAGTAAGAGGGAGTGAGAAATGTTGTTCGATTTTGGTGATGACAATAAACTGCATACTTATTTGATGATTGTTTTCTTAAGTGTGTGAAGGCTCTTGAATCAATTTTTGGAATAGGAAGAAGGTATGAACCGAGATGTTAGGTTGCAACAAGTTGATGCAAGCAAGGAAAAATCAATGAAGAAAGCAAATAAAAGACCTACAATTCGAGAAGTAGGAAGATCTCCCAAGATTACTTTTGTATTTCAATTTTCCGGATGCCTTTACATTCCATAATGTACTGTATATATAATGCAAACCCTCCCGCACTCCTAACAACTTAGATTCTGCAAGGAATCCTACGAGACCTCCTATCAAGATTACCTATATTCGAAGGAAGAACAAACGAGTGAAATGAGAGGGCAAGGGAGTCTTTTTCTAATTAGGTGGTTAGGAATAATATTAAGGGAATATTGTAAACCGTAGTTTGTTACGAGTGGAGAGTTGTTAGCATGTAAATAAATATGGGAGGAGTGGGAGAGTAGAGGGCATGCATAAAAATAGTAAAGTCTCATATACCAGGGAGAGTAGCCTTCCTCTTGAACTGAAGGAAATCGTTGTAATCGAGTGGACCTCGTGTAATTCATACCATACTTGTTATCAGAGCCGCATTCCAGGAAAAGGTGGGAATGGCACCGACGACACGGAGCAACAACCAAGATAATGATGAGGCGGATTGGGGTAGCTGGACGATCGGGTAACCCAGGCAATTTCTCATACCATGTTGACCCTTGAGCGACGACTAACAACCCAGATTATGGTAGGATTGGAGTTTCCACTCGCAACAATTAAGAGCAGATATGTCGGCTCTCTCACTGCACTTTGAAGGCCGACAGAATACCAATAATTAACAGGGAGCTTCCAAGAAGAAGGGAGTGATGGAGGAGGAGGGTGAGTCTGAAGGGCTCCATATACCCAAAGTCAATGAGAGGGGTTTGGGTCATTTTCAGGAGGACAGCCACAAGATCAAGGTAGCTAGAGGATGAGGAAATTGGACTTATCAGGGTTTGATGGGACCAATTCGAACGGATGGATTTTAAAGGCAGAAATATTCTTCAGTTCTATCAATTGAGTGAGGAAGACAAGCTTGAGGCAGCGGTTGTAGCACTCAATGGGGACACACTCCTTCTCTACCAATGGGAACATCGCTGGCAACCTCTGATGCGATGAGAAGACCTGAAGGGGCTCCTCCCGAGACAGTTTAGAGCCACGTCCACCAAAGCCCTTCATGAGTTGTGGCTGTCACACCTGTAGACTAGTGACGTTGTGGAGTATAGGAGAAAGTTCATTGAATTAATCGCACCACTAAAAGGGATACCAGAGGAGATCGCCAAAAGTGAATATGTGAATGGATTTAATGATGAAGTGAGGGTCAAGGTGCGGATGCTCGGATCAAGAACCCTAGATTTGGCCATGGATTTATCCATAAAAATGGAGGAGAAATTAAGGTACGGGTCGGGGCGACGTGTCAAAGCCAGAGCATCTACAAACGAGACTCAGTGGAAGGCGGGGTCAATATCACCATCCCTCACGTACAACCGAGTAAGTCCTACTTTTCCTAACTCAGTGAATTACCCACAAAACCTGCGGCCCGCTACACGTCCCAGCTAACAACAATTTCCAGTTGTTAGGTTAATTGGTGAGGTAAAAAGGCTTAGTAAAAAGGAAGTTTAGTATTAATGGGAGAGAAGCTTGTTTCAAGTGTGATGGAAAATGGTCTATAAGCCATAGGTGCCCTAGAAAGGAATTAAGTGTGCGTTTAACTGTTGATAGCAGTATGGAGGATGAGTGGGAGGCAAAAGAGTAGGGAAAATTTGAAATAGCCATGGAAATTGAAAAGGGGGTACCAGAGAGTGAAGTAGGGAGCACGCCTAAAGTCTTATCGAATTCAGTATAGGGATTCACGAACCCCAAAACAATGAAATTTCTAGGCATGAAAGGCGTGGAAGTGGTGGTTATGATCGACCCTAGAGCGACGCATAATTTTATTGTATCCTCGGTAACCCGGAGATTGGAATTGAGTATCAATGGAGGTAGTAAAGATATGCCCCTTGGGTTCGACTTTCCTTTCTTATATTAAGAAATTCTATAGTTATAGGGAGGCTAGACATTCGCGGGGGGGTTTTCCCGGTCTTCTGAACTGGAATAAGGGGTATGGAGTGGTATTGGAAAACGGAGAGTCAGTGCAAGGGGAAGGTGAGTGCCTTAGGGTATGCTTGTCGATACAGGAAGTGAACATTGTAGAAGACTTCCTCATTTTACCCTTGGGAAATTCGTATCTTATCTTGGGAATACAATGGCTTGAGAAATTGGGTACTATGATGACCAATTGGAAGACGCAAACACTCAAGTTTCAACTAGGGGATACGCATGTGGTGTTAAAGGGGGATCCCTCTCTAGGGAAGACAAGAGTCTCACTAAAGGCAATGATAAAATCCTTATAGAGAGAAGGAGGGGGACTGTTATTGGAGTGTAATCAACTCAAAGGTGGGACATTGGATGAGGGAAGAGTTGGGCAGGTGGAGATGCCCATGTTTTTGGTTTGTTTGTTAACTCAAAGGTGGGACATTGGATGAGGGAAGAGTAGAGCATGTATTGTTACTCAAGGAGGGAAGTGACCCCGTGAGTGCAAGGCCTTACAGATATCCTCAATTTCAGAAGGATCAGATCAAAAGGCTAGTCAGGGACATGTTAGTAGCTGGGATTATTCAACCATCATCGAGCTTGTTTTCCAGCCCGGTTTTGCTAGTCAAGAAGAAGGACGCCTCTTGGAGGTTTTGTGTGGACTATCGCGCTTTAAATAAGGTAACGATCCCTGAGAAATACTCAATTCCAATTATTAATGAATTGTTGGATAAGCTGCAGGGGTCGAAAATATACACTAAGCTGGATCTTAAATCTGAATATCACCAAATTCGGATAAAACCCAGTGACGTGCATAAAACGGCATTTCGTACACATAAGGGTCATTACGAGTTCTTAGTAATGCTGTTCGGATTGATGAATACCTCGACAATATTCCAATCACTCAAGAATGACATCTTTAGGCCATATTTGAGAAAGTTCTTCATGGTCTTCTTTGATGATATATTGGTGTATAGCTCAGGAGAGGAGGAACATATCCAGCACTTAATAAGGGTACTGGACTTATTGAGGGAGCACCAGTTGTATGTTAATGCAAAAAAGTGTGAATTTGGGAAGAGCAAAGTGACATACCTAGGTCATGTAATCTCTAGTGCTGGGGTGGCTATGGATAATAGTAAGATCCAAGCAATGCTCAATTGGCTGGTGCCCAAGAATATCATAGATTTGTGTGGTTTTCTAGGGCTGACAGATTATTATCGGAAATTTATGAAAGGATACGCGTTGATAGCCCAACCACTAACTGAGTAGTTGAGAAAGGAGAACTTCGGGTGGTCTGAAGAAGCAACCAGAGCCTTTGACATCTTAAAGAGGGCCATGACCTCAACTCCGGTGTTGGGATTGCCCAATTTTTCTATACCTTTTGTATTAGAGACTGATGCCTCTAGCTATGGAGTGGCGGCAGTTTTGATGCAAAATGATCACCCCTTAGCATATTTCAATAGAGTGTTGGGATTGAAAGCACGCAATAAACACATTTATGAGAAGGAGCTAATGACAACTGTGTTATCAATACAAAAATGGAGACATTTTCTGTTGGGCCGGCATTTCACTGTTAGAACCGACCAAAAGAGTCTAAGGTTCTTACTAGAATAGAGGGAAGTGGGTCATGACTATCAGAAATGGGTTTGTAAGCTATTGGGGTATTCTTTCGATATTCAGTACAAAATGGGGGAAGCCAATAAAGTGGCCGATGCGTTGTCAAGGGAATTTCCTCCAGTTGTCGTGTGTTCGTCCCTTATCATCTTCTGTGGGTTGTCATGGCCTCAAGTTCAACAGAAGATATCACAGGATCCTTGGTTCAACGCCTCCAACAGTCACTTGAAATGGGTTTACCAACACCTAAATGGTTTGCCTTGGTCAATGGGGTACTGCAATACAAAGGTAGAGTGGTGTTGTCACGGAGCTTGAAGTTCATCACCAAGATCTTGCATGAGTACCATGACACACCTGTAGGTGGTCACTCAGGTGACCTCAAAACATATCAAAGAATCGCATTAGATTGGTATTGGCCTGGTATGTGGAAGGATGTGACACAGTATGTGCTTGCTTGCAAGGTCTGTCAGGTTCAGAAGTCCTCATCATTAACTCCTTTGGGTCTACTACAACCATTACCAATTCCGGACAAGATATGAAAAGACATCTCTATGGATTTTGTAGAAGGGTTGCCGAATTCGAATGGGTGGAACATAGTGTTGGTTGTGGTTGACAGGCTGTCCAAATATGCACATTTCATTAAATTAAAACACCCTTTTTCAGCTCAAGTGGTGGCAAAGGCCTTTATACATGAGGTAGTTCGGCTCCATGGATTTCCTTACACCATTGTATCAGACAAGGATAAGATATTTTTGAGTCATTTTTGGAATGAGCTTTTCAAGTCTCAAGGTACTAAGCTCTGTAGAAGTACAGCGTATCATCCACAAAGCAATGGGCAAATCAAGGTAGTGAACAAGGGTCTAGAGGCCTATCTTCGGTGTTTCATTGGGGGCAAACCAAAAACTTGGTCTTCGTGGCTAAGTTGGGAAGAATTCCATTACAATACCTCCTGGTACTCTGCAATTAATAACACTCCATTCTGCGTATTATACGAGAGGGAGCCACCTAAGCTGGTAAGGTTTGAGCAAGGGAGTACTTCCATTTTTTCATTAGAGGAAGAACTGAAGGAGAGAGATGCGATAATGGATGAATTGTACTTTCATTTAGCCAGATCACAGAATACAATGAAACAACAAGCTGATACAAAAAGAAGAGATGTGGAAATTGGGGTTGGTGAGTGGGTGTATCTGAAATTATAGCCATATAGACAATGTTTTCTGGATAAAACAACAAATGAGAAGCTCTCTCTAAGATTTTATGGGCCATTTGAAGTGGTTGAGCGTATTGGAGTTATGGCTTACAAGCTGTCTCTTCCTGATCAATGCAAAATCCACCCAGTTTTTCATATCTCGCAATTAAAGAAAATAGTAGGGGACACCCCAACATTTCTTACTCTTCCTCCTCACTTGTCCTCAGACTTAATGATGGAAGTGAATCCAGTTGCAGTACTGGGAGCACATAGTAACTTGAAAGACGACAACTTAGAAGTCCTGATTTAGTGGGAAGGCCTATCTGACGTCGAGGCTACTTAGGAACGCACGGATGCACTATCTCAGAGATTTCCTTCCTTCAACCTTGAGGAAAAGGTCGATATTTGGGAGGCAGGTAATGCAAGGAATCCTATAAGACCTCCAATCTGATTAGAAGGAAGAACAAACAAGTGAAATGAGAGGGCAGAGGAGTCTTATTCTAATCAGGTGGTTAGGAACAATATTAGGGGAATATTGTAATCCGTAGTTTTTTATGAGTGGAGAGTTGTTAGCATGTAAATAAATATGGGGGGAGTGGGAGAGTAGAGGGCATGCATAAAATTAGTAAAGTCTCACATACCAGGGAGAGTAGCCTTCTTCTTGAACTGAAGGAAACCGTTGTAATCGGGTGGACCTCGCGTAATTCACACCAGATTTCCCTCCCCTCTTGTAATTACATAAAGTATTACATATATATCTATATATAAATGAATAACAACTTTACAGTTACAACTTAAATTATTGTGTGATGTGCTTCACGCTTGCTATCATGCTGCTTCATACTATCTTGGTGCTCCACTCTTCTGGCCCAAATTCCTCCTCCTGTAAGTGATGATAATCGATGGCTTAGCTTGATTCCTATCATTACCCCGGGCCAAATAACTCACCTTGTCCTCAAGGTGAAAGGATGGAAATCTAAGGTCAATAGCCGCATAATCCTCCCATGTAGCTTTGAACTCTCTACATTCCCTTCCACTTGATAAGCACCTCTAGGTCCGCAGCATCATTAATCTTCCCATGTCTTACTAATAATACAGATTCAAGCTCAGCATCCATCACCAAATTAGGGGTAATTAGGGGGGGGGGGGGGGGGTAGGTTAGAGCTAACAAGCGAAGTACCAATGGCTTCCTTGAGCTAGGAGACATAGAACACTAGATGAATTCGAGCAGTGTCTAGAAGAGCTAGCTTGTAAGCCACCTCACCCATTTTCTGGACCACTTCATAAGGAACATAATACCTGGGCACCAATTTCTCAAATGGTCTCTTGGCAAGAGACTTCTGCCGGTAAGGCTGGAGTTTGAGGTACACAAAATCCCCCAACTCATAGTGGAATGCTCTCCTGTGTTTGTTAGCTTGCTCTGACATCCTCTGCTGGACTTTAAAGAGTTGAGCCTTCAAATCATCTAGCTTGGCATCCCTCTCCATCAACTGTTCTTCCAATGTTTGCACCGAGATACTGCCTAGCTCATACCTTAGCAATGTTGGTGGCTCTCTTCCATACACGACTTTGAAGGGAGAACAGCCTAAAGCAGCATGTGGAGTAGTGTTATAGCATAGCTCAGCCCATGGTAACCATTGAGCCCAACTTCTAGGTACCCCATTGATATAACATCTCAAATAAGCTTCCAACACCCGGTTGATTACCTCCGTTTGACCATCGGTTTGTAGATGATATGCGGTGCTTCAGTGTAGCTAAGTGTTCAGCAATTTAAAAAGCTTTGTCTAGAAGATACTCATGAAGATCTTATCCCTATCAAAGACAATCATATCTGGGAGCCCATGGAGATGCACCACTTCCCTCACAAATACCCCTGCCACTGACTTTGCTGAAAAAGGATGTTTCAGCCCAATAAAATTAGTGTATTTTGACATCCTATCAACTACAATGAGCACCATATTTAATCCCATTGACAGTGGAAGCCCCTTAATGAAATCCATTGAGTAATCTTCTAGAATCCGAGTAGGAACACGTAAAGGCTGCAAAAGACCAGCTGGGGATAGTGTAGAGTATTTTTGTGGCTGACACCCTCCACAAGCTCAGATATATTTGGTTACATCATGACGCATTCCCGGCCAATATCACTCCATGGCAATATTTTTATAAGTTTTGTAGTCCCCCATATGTCCCCCCAAAGGAGAGTCATGATATTCCAGTAAGAGTCCCTTTACTACACTAGAATTAGAAGGCATAATTCATCCCTTATACTTGAGAATGCCCTGCACTAACTCATAGCCTTTTATCACTAACTTGCCTTCCTCTATATTTTTCTTAATCTGATTTATGAAGGAATCCCTAGCAATTGCTTTCCAAACATCCTCCCACACCACTCCTCTAGTACAAATCAACGCCCCTAATTCAACTTGATTCAAATATTCCCTGGACAATGCATCTGCTACTTTGTTGGTTGTCCTTGGTTTATAACTGATGTCAAAATCATACCCTAACAACTTACTGATCCACCTCTATACTCAGGTCCAATATCTCTATGTTGCATTAAGTATCGAAGGCTTTGCTGATGTGATCGTACCGTAAACTTCCTCCGTAACAGGTAATGTCTCCACTTTTGCACTGCTAGAACAACCACCATCAGCTCTTTCTCATATATTTACTTGTTTCTCACTCCAACTCCTAGAGTATTACTCAAAAATGCTACTGGATGTTCGTCTTGCATGAGGACTACCCCCAACCCTGAGCCACTTGCATCCATTTCTACCATGAAGGGTCTCGCAAAATCTAGTAATGCCAATATAGGAGCACAAGTCATGGCCATCTTCAAATCTTTAAATGCTTTAGTGGCTGCTGGAGTCCAACAAAACCCATCCTTCTTAAGTTGCTTAGTTAATGGAGTCGCAATACTTTCATAGCCAGCAATGAACTTGTGATAATAGCCAGTTGGGTCTAGGAATCCCCTCAATCCTTTAAGAATCTAGGGTATAGGCCAATTCACCATAGCTATTATCTTCGATTGGTCCACCTCCACCCCTCTACTTGATATAATGAGACCAAGATACGCTACCTGGTACTTCCCAAAATCACATTTTTTTTTTTGCAAACAAAGCATTGTCCCTCAGAGTATCCAACACTACAGTCAAGTGTCCCTTGAGCTCCATCTCACTTTTTTTATGGACAAGTATGTCATCAAAAAAGACTAAAACAAATTTACAAAGATAAGGCTTAAATACCTCATTCATCAGTGCTTGGAAGGTTGCCGAAGCATTTGTGAGGCCGAAAGGCATCACTAGGAATTCGTAGTGACCTTCATGTGTGCGGAAAGTCGTCTTGGGTACATCTTCTTTCCTGACTCTAATTTGGTGGTAATTTGATTTCAGGTCCAGCTTGGAGAATACCGCAGTACCCCATAGTTCATCAAGCAACTCATTTATTACCGGTATAGGGAATTTGTCCTATATCGTAGCTTTGTTTAGTGCTTTGTAGTGCACACAAAAGCGCCAGGATCCATCCTTTATCTTGACTAGCAATACCGGACTAGAGAAAGGACTTAAGTCCCACATCGGTCATATAGGGTGTTGATGTGGGGTTAATATAGGATAATATGCTCTTCTCCATTTGAGATAGCTTTTGGGGATGACTCTCCTATTATTCTATATCAATAGTATCGGAGCCGCCCACCACTTTTTGCATCCACATGTGACTGATGGAGGTGACGTCGGTGCTCGTCCGGGGTTAGGAAGCTTCTCTCTCTTTTGTCTCCTCCCTTCTTCTACCTAGCGTAAAGCCTGCCACATGAGGGCATGTGGCTTGCAAAGAGGGGTGGTATGTTATGGTCCATTGCAAGGTATGGGACTCGAGTCCCACATCGGTCATATGGGGGACTGATGTGGGGTTTATATAGGATAATAGGCTCTCCTCCCTTTAAGTTAGCTTTTGGGGATTGTTCTCCTATTGTCCTATATCAGAAGGGTGTGTTCAAAGTCATCATACAAAGCACAGAAGAAATCAAAACACATCAAGGCATGTTGATACAATATGCAAATGTTGTTTTTTAAGTTCCAGAGTAGGGACTAAAAATGAAGTAACATTGTGAAAGCATCAAGACAAAGAGCATATGAAGACTAAGCATAATGTACTTAGAATTTTATATGACTATGCTTTTACTAAATTGGAACTAGGGATGGCAATGGATCGGAGTCGGAGCGGATCCACCAAAATCCGAATCCGATCCGACAGCTTCACGGACCTCACTCCGACCCGATTAGGGATTTTGGACCTTCGAATCCGATCCGAACCGTCGGACCTCCGAATCCGATCCGTCGGACCTCCGAATTCGATCCAAAATTTAATATATTGTAACTTTTGCACTTTTTTATCTATATTTTTTTTGTAAATTTCATTACTAACACTATAATTTATTTATAATTTATAAATTAAATTTTAAAAAATTATACAACACAAGCAAATGTTATGGGTCATCATACATTCCATGACCCCAATGGGGCCATTTACAAAACGCTCATACATCAACATAATAGTAACAAAATGTCTTTTAAACACAACAAAGTACAATAATAAAAGTTTCCAACTAATCATTAATGCATCCTTCTTTAAGCTCGACATCTTCATCTTCAAATATTGATGCACATTGAAGACTACCACTCTTTGTAAAATCAGAAAAATACAAGAAAAATAATTTAATAAATAAATTAAACTCATGTAATAATGAGGAATTAAAAAAAAAAACTAAATCAGATTTAGATAGTCACCTTTAAAATGAGGAAGCCTCCAACTTTGAAGACACATTAAAGCTTCCACGGTGTCCGGATGAAGTCTCCTACGATGAGGACTAATCACTCTACCACCGGTCCTAAAGGCACTCTCCGAAGCAACAGTTGAAATAGGCACAACTATAAGATCCATAGCAATCTTCGAGAGGGTAGGATACTTACTTGATTCGGCATTCCACCAAGCTAAAAGATTGAACTTGCTATCATCCACAACTATCCTATCCTCCTCTAAGTATGTCTCTACCTCACATTTGCGTGGTTTTTTTGTTGGTTGTGTTAATACATGTTTTGCCCACAAGCCCTCGACATCATCCAAGTCAACCATTGGCCTCTTTCCATTATCATTTGGAAGTAAAGAAGAAACATTCGGAGAAGAATTTTTGTAATACACATCAAACTTATAATCAATAACCAAATCAAGTAAGAATCGCCTAACCTTCTCACATTCGTAATCACTACTATCACCATAAAGAACTCCAAAATACAAAGACACACATTCCATTTTTCTCCTAGGATCCAAAACTG
Source organism: Dysphania ambrosioides (assembly GCA_026401315.1). NCBI lineage: Eukaryota > Viridiplantae > Streptophyta > Magnoliopsida > Caryophyllales > Amaranthaceae > Dysphania > Dysphania ambrosioides. The sequence continues at coordinate 3,224,850 of CM048672.1, forward strand.
ATGTCGCCGATAACAACATATTAATAACATCCCAATATTTATCAAATTTGATAGTCACTTTTGAAGCCATTAACTCTATGATATTATTCCCAACACACATCCATATTTTTAATGCAAGTTTAATTTCACATACTTTCTCAAAATACAAATTTGCGGTGGGATAGTTTTTTCCCGAAAAAGCATCACTTGTCCTACTAAATAATGCCAACCTCTCATAAATGTCACTAGCCATTATCCACTCCTCCTTATTTGGCAACATGAATTTTTCCTATCCTCTCTTTTCAACTTTAGAGGACAACCTAGTAAAAGCTTCTTTATACATCAGGGCAATTTGCAACATTTCATAACATGAATTCCATCTTGTCTTACAATCTAAAATAAGTTTCTTACTTATTGGAATTTTAGCATAATTACAAGCATCTTCAAACGTTTCATACCTCTTTGGTGTGGACGTACAAAAAGCAACAACACCACGAACTTTTTCAATTGCACCACTAATAATTTCCATCCAATCATTGATAATCAAATTTAGAATGTGAGCACAACATCTCATATGCAAATAGGTACCACTCAAAATAAGCTTGCTAGATGTAAGTTTCTCATGCAATATATCCATAACTGCATCATTAGTTGTGCAATTATCAACAATTATTGTAGACACTTTTTCATCCAAATTAAAACTCTTCAAACTTTCAACCAATGCCTTACTAATTGTATCTTTATTGTGTGGGCATGGAACATAAATGAACCTAACAAAGGATAAAACTAACATATAATTAGCTATGTAAACTACTAGGTTAAATATTATAATAATTGAACTATTGATTTAAATTGAATTAGAAAACATAAAAATAAAATTACCTTATAAGAAGAATTTGCAAAATCCAATCCTCATCAATAAAGTGTGCTGTCACAGCCATTTAAACTTTTATTTGATTTTCACAAGTCCACATGTTGGTGGTGATGGCAACCTTACTCTCATTTGCTCCCAAAAGCCTCATCAAATGAGCTTTTTCTTCCTTGAAATCTTTTAGAATGTCAGACTTAATTGTGTTCCTTGAGATGACGGTAAATTCAGGGTTCAAACTTGTGAGTATCTCCTAAATCCAAGGTGATCAATAATGGCAAGAGGATATTCATGCATTATAATCATGTTGACTAACTCATATCTTGAAACTTGTTTGTTAAACTTGAATTTACCCAATTTCATAGTAGAAGAGCCACTTTTACTTGAACTAGATAACAATAATTGTTGTTTTATATCTAATGTTGGCTTTCTTTTCAAACATCTCATAGCATGTTGTTTCAAGTGAGTAGTACCACTATTGCTCTTACCAACTAGATCCTTCTTACAACCCTTACAAACTACTCTAAAAACTTCATCAATTCTCCTCCTATCAAAAAATTTCCAGAACTCCGAAGTTAGCCTTCTTCCATTTTCACCCGTGATCACACAATCTTCTTTATTTTCAGCTTCGTCATCTACTTTTTGTGAAAGTTTTATGGCATTTATGTCCTTTCTAGAAGTTTCTAAAAAAAAGACTTCTAGAAAGGACATAAATGCCATAAAACTATCACAAAATATAGATGACGAAGCTGAAAATAAAGAAGATTGTGTGATCACGGGTGAAAATGGAAGAAGGCTAACTTCGGAGGTCTGGAAAATTTTTGATAGGAGGAGAATTGATGGAGTTTTTAGAGCAGTTTGTAAGGGTTGTAAGAAGGATCTAGTTGGTAAAAGCAATAGTGGTACTACTCACTTGAAACAACATGCTATGAGATGTTTGAAAAGAAAGCCAGCATTAGATATAAAACAACAATTATTGTTATCTAGTTCAAGTAAAATTGGCTCTTCTACTATGGAATTGGGTAAATTCAAGTTTAACAAACAAGTTTCAAGATATGAGTTAGTCAACATGATTATAATGCATGAATATCCTCTAGCCATTGTTGATCACCTTGGGTTTAGGAGATACTCACATAGTTTAAACCCTGAATTTACCGTCGTCTCAAGGAACACAATTAAGTCTGAATTCTAAAAGATTTCAAGGAAGAAAATGCTCATTTGATGAGGCTTTTGGGAGCAAATGAGAGTAAGGTTACCATCACCACCGACATGTGGACTTGTGGAAATCAAAGAAAAGTTTAAATGGCTGTGACAGCACACTTTATTGATGAGGATTGGATTTTGCAAAGTCGTCTTATAAGGTAATTTTATTTTTATGTTTTCTAATTAAATTTAAATCAATAGTTCAATTATTATAATATTTAACCTAGTAGTTTACATAGCTAATTATATGTTAGTTTATGCTTTGTTAGGTTCATTTATGTTCTATGCCCACACAACAAAGATACAATTAGTAAGGCATTGGTTGAAAGTTTGAAGAGTTTTAATTTGGGTGAAAAAGTGTCTACAATAATTGTTGATAATTGCACAACTAATGATGCAGTTATGGATATATTGCGTGAGAAACTTACACCTAGCAAGCTTATTTTGAGTGGTACCTATTTGCATATGAGATAATGTGCTCACATTCTAAATTTGATTGTCAATGATGGGTTGGAAATTATTAGTGGTGCAATTGAAAAAGTTCGTGGTGTTGTTGCTTTTTGTATGTCCACACCAAAGAGATATGAAAAGTTTGAAGTGCTTGCAATTACGCTAAAATTCCAATAAGTAAGAAACTTATTTTAGATTGTAAGACAAGATGGAATTCATGTTATGAAATGTTGCAATTGCCCAGATGTATAAAGAAGCTTTTACTAGATTGTCCTCTAAAGTTGAAAAGAGAGGAAAGGAAAAATTCATGTTGCCAAATAAGGAGGAGTGGATAATAGCTAGTGACATTTGTGAGAGGTTGACATTATTTAGTAGGACAAGTGATGCTTTTTCGGGAAAAAATTATCCCACCGCAAATTTGTATTTTGAGAAAGTATGTGAAATTAAACTTGCATTAAAAAAATGGATGTGTTGTGGGAATAATGTCATAGAGTTAATGGCTTCAAAAATGACTCTCAAATTTGATAAATATTAGGATGTTATTAATATGTTGTTATCGGCGGCATCAGTTTTGGATCCTAGGAGAAAAATGGAATGTGTGTCTTTGTATTTTGGAGTTCTTTATGGTGATAGTAGTGATTACGAATGTGAGAAGGTTAGGCGATTCTTACTTGATTTGGTTATTGATTATGAGTTTGATGTGTATTACAAAAATTCTTCTCCGAATGTTTCTTCTTTACTTCCAAATGATAATGGAAACAGGCCAATGGTTGACTTGGATGATGTCGAGGGCTTGTGGGCAAAACATGTATCAACACAACCAACAAAAAAACCACGCAAATTTGAGGTAGAGACATACTTAGAGGAGGATAGGATAGTTGTGGATGATAGCAAGTTCAATCTTTTAGCTTGGTGGAATGCCGAATCAAGTAAGTATCCTACCCTCTCGAAGATTGCTAGGGATCTTCTAGCTGTGCCTATTTCAACTGTTGCTTCGAAGAGTGCCTTTAGGACCGGTGGTAGAGTGATTAGTCCTCATCGTAGGAGACTTCATCCGGACATCGTGGAAGCTTTAATGTGTCTTCAAAGTTGGAGGCTTCCTCATTTTAAAGGTGACTATCTAAATCTGATTTAGTTTTTTTTTAATTCCTCATTATTACATGCGTTTAATTTATTTATTAAATTATTTTTCTTGTATTTTTCAGATTTTACATAGAGTGGTAGTTTTCAATGTGCATCAATATTTGAAGATGAAGATGTCGAGCTTAAAGAAGGATGCATTAATGATTAGTTAGAAACTTTTATTATTGTACTTTGTTGTGTTTAAAAGACATTTTGTTACTATTATGTTGATGTATGAGCGTTTTGTAAATGGCCCCATTGGGGTCATGGAATGTATGATGACCCATAACATCTGCTTGTGTTGTATAATTTTTTTAAATTTACTTTATAAATTATAAATAAATTATAGTGTTAGTAATGAAATTAACAAAAAAACATATAGATAAAAAAGTGCAAAAGTTACAATATATTAAATTTTGGATCGAATTCGGAGGTCCGACGGATCGGATTCGGAGGTCCGACAGATCGGATCGGATTCGGAGGTCCAAAATCCCTAATCGGGTCGGAGTCGGAGTCGGAGTTAGGTCCGTCGGAGCTGGATTCAGATCCAAAATTAAGGTCCGTGAAGCTGTCGGATTCGGATTTTGGTGGATCCGCTCCGACTCCGATCCATTGCCATCTCTATAGGTAATATGCCAGATCTTGATTATTATTTCTCCATGCTGTCAGATTTTCAACCTTCAACAATGCTTTGCAAGTATGATTATGTTTTAGGGATGGTCTATATTCTTCCTGTCTTGTTTTTAGTGTAATGCAGTTCTCTATAGAGTGCCTGCTTTGTGCATTGCTTCCCTTTTTTACATGATTTACAAGAAGTTGCTGATGGTCGATGCTTGCAGAATAGCTTTTAGGCCAGCTTCCTGTTGAGGTGTCACAATCAGTGCAGGGTTAGATTCCAACACTTTTTAGAGACTATTTGGAGAAAGAATGACGATGACTTCTGGAGAAGCAGGTAAATACAATAGTTCTATTAATGCATTTAGTCAAACCATGAAGAACCAAGGAACAAAATCACTTTTGGAGGCTGGTGCAAACATTTGGCTCGCGGTTGCAGGTGATGGTGTGCTTGCTGGTTACGGTTCTGATGACGGATAAGGTCAAGACTCGTGTGTTGTGTTAGAAAAAACTCGGGGTGGTGTCTTACTCCGAAGTCTTATAATTAGATTGGGGATGTCTGGCGTTTTTGGAGTGAACATAGAAGACTGTACTCACATCAACGTATATGCAAAAAGGATAAGTCAGGTTACAGGATATCTTCAAATTTTAGTGCAGGCTTCCTAAATTTTTGTAGCTTACATCATTTGCAGTAATCATGAACTATTTCTTACTCAAAAGGCTGGCTGTTGCATGTTCCCTTCTCCTCACAACTAACTCCACCTTTTGACAAGCATATGCCAAGACTTTCAAAATTTTTACTTATTCCTTAATTTCGAAGAAATCTCGTTAAGTGCTAGTCATAGAACTAACGCTGGAAGGACATGTTGTCTCCTCTCCAGTTGCCCTTCTGCAAGGAAACGAAAGAAACACTAGGAGGGAAGTCGTTATCGATCACTTATCTTCCGGTCTGATTTTCTTGCTTGGCAGCTTTGGTCTCATCAGTACATCATATTTATGCTCTTGTGTTCAAACCGCACAGTCATTCTTACTGACCATATCCCAACAACAATATCGTTTTTGAGGATGTTTACCTTCAACTACTAATGAAAACCACACCAACTAATACAGAGCAATAACTTTGATAAATAGGTTGCCTTTCGAAATGTCAATGAATGATTAAGCAGAAGACCCTGAAGCTCATGATTGATTGAATATGAAGTTTAAGTCCCTTACAAAAGCACTGCAATATTGTGAAATATTTCCCACGGGCTGAAGGCAACAGCAAGCAACAAAATGGGTTCATACAGATCAAAAACTTCTGCTTTTGTTCTTACTTTATGTCTACTTTTGCTCTTAAATAAACTCGAAACCAAACACGACACTCATCATTCTCATCCTCATCACAAGCACTCACATTCGTCGGTTACTTACCGCAGGCTCTACCAGGCATACATTGCACTTCAAGCTTGGAAAAAAGTCATCTACTCTGACCCAACAAACTACACCTCCAACTGGGAAGGATCTTCAGTGTGTAGCTACAGAGGAATATACTGTGGACCTGCAATAGATGACAACACCACAACTGTTGTAGCAGGTATTGACCTCAATCACCTCGACTTAGCTGGCTTCCTTCCAGATGAAATCGGCCTTCTCTCTGACCTTACCCTCCTCCATCTAAACAGGAATCGGTTTTGTGGGATCCTCCCATTAACTCTTTCGAACCTTACTCTTTTGTACGAGCTTGATCTTAGTAACAACCGCTTTGTAGGACCCTTCCCCTCTGTAGTTCTTTCCTTGCCTTCCCTCAAGTACCTTGATCTTAGATACAACGAGTTTGAAGGATCAATTCCATCAGACCTATTCAATAATAAATCTCTTGATGCAATCTTTGTCAATAATAATCGTTTTACTAGTCTAATCCCTTCTAACTTGGGTATGTCTACACCCTCTGTGGTTGTATTTGCTAATAACAAATTTGGTGGTTGCTTGCCTCCAAGCATAGCAAATTTTGCAAGCTCCATCGAAGAACTTCTACTGATCAACACGAGTTTAAGAGGGTGTTTGCCAATGGAAGTTGGATACTTGTATAAGCTGAGGGTGCTAGACATGAGTTACAATCAATTGGTAGGTCCAATACCTTATAGTATAGCCGGGTTAGCTCACTTGGACCAGCTAAACTTTGCTCATAACATGATGAGTGGAGGAGTGGCCGAGGGGATATGTGTTTTGCCAGACTTAGCTAACTTTACACTTTCGTACAACTTCTTCTGCGAGGAGGATAGACTTTGTGGGAACTTCACTGCAAGAGGAATCGTTTTCAACGATCGCCATAATTGCTTACCAGGGAAGAAGCAACAGAGGAGTAAGAACGTATGTGATGCAGAGTTGGAGCACCCGGTTGAGTGTGAGGAGATTCATTGTGACCACATTTAGCTTCTGGAGTGCAAATCTCGGTATACTAGCTACTTAGCTAAAGATGAGTGTATTTCATGTCGCTTGTAAGATAATGAAAGAAAGTTGAATATGTGCAAAATTTCTTTATGCTTTCTGGGAGACTTTGAGGAAAACCAAATAGTTCCTATCTAGCTCGTCTTGAGTGCATTACCGAGCTGATCTGACTGACAGGGCAGTAAAGAACGGAGATTTGACCTGCTGTTAGAGCTTTTAAGCGAGCAAGACGAATCAAAATCCTTGCTATTCCTGCGTCTGTCTACCACGAGATGCTATTTTGCTGAGTAAGGATGCTTGCGTTCATTCTCTTTTATTAGATTGAAAATTTATACTCCCTTTGACTTTATTTTTTGCCCCGAGTACAAAAATCAACTTTTTAAAAATACAATAGAAAAACTTTGAAGGACAACCCGAAATGAAAATTTTTTAAGGGAATGATCTAAGGAATAGACCAAAATGAGAAATAGGAAAAAAAAAAAAAAGGGACAGAAGGAGTAGCTCTTAATATTGCTCAGTAACTTATCAAAAATAAATCTTAAAAAAATGGAGATTATTCGGACAAAACAGTGTTTTCTGAGGGTAATTCTTGCAATTAGCAACTTGGACGAGTTCCATCAGGCGTGGGAATAAGGCATACTCTCCAAAGGTCTTGACATTCTTTTTATGGAGGGCCGGCTCTGATTACCAACAACTTAGGCGCTCAGCATACGTAGACGCTAGTCTTGTTCTTTCACTATTTGTTAACTTTTTTTGCTGTAAAGTTGCCTATATTTTTTAGAGAGACTTGTCAATCCTGTGTAACTTACCATGCCACGAGCTGTAAATTCTAATCGACCGCTTCTTACACCAAGCCACAGTAGGATTTTCTTCATCACTGACAAATCAGTGCCTATAAGTCTAAACCATCACTGCAAACCAAGCAAACCCGAGAACTACATATGCCAACTCTATGAAGTCTATCTCAAGCAAGAAATCTATGCTTTGGTACAAACATATGGCCTATTTTTTTAAGTATATTGCTCTAACATATGACATTTTTTTTTTTGGCTATTGAAGGGCCTACTGCAATTATCTTTATTTATATGAGCATTAGTCATGACAAATTGTCAGCTTCAAGGTTTTTTCTCATCATTCTTTTATTTCATCACCTGTTTACAACAATAACAGGTTTCACACATTGCTAACACTTGTATAGTTGTATGACCTTGTATAGCTAGAAATACCCTAAACGTAAACAATAGCTTTAAAGACCTTTTTTCCCAAGGTCTAAGTCCCACTCATTCTCATTGTCTCTATACAGCAAAATGCAGAGAGCTTGAAGCATGCAACAGTGGATGACACTGAAGATGGTCTAAGCATTTTACTACTTTACTTCTTTAATATACTTTGTAGCAAAAGCAAAACCGGCGGACTCAAAACAAGAATTCACACATATTATGAAGAATTCAAAGCATAAACACACATATTACTATATATAAGCAAGTATTACCCCAGTAGAGTGTAGTAAGGTGTAGTGAACGATTACAAGTTTTGCACAATCAAATGTCTTAGAATGCATAATATATCGATCACTCCACAAGTCGAGGCTTTGGAAGTTTATTTGCTCACCAAATAGAATCATTCACCTTTGGTTATACAAGTAGTATAAGGCAGTTCATTAATGCTTGGCAGCTCCATAAGCCTGCATGAAGGACATTGAGAAATAAGAATCAGCATACTATTGAGATCATTCTTATATGTCTAAGATAGCCAAGCCCTAGTAAAGGCAGCTGAAATATCAAATCAAATCAAATACATGTGAATATTAAATCTAAAAAGAGTGTAACAGCCCTTTTTTTTCTCCTATCTTACTACCATAATTCAAACCCACATCTCTATTTGAGGAAAAATGATAGGTTATTAAAGTAAGGTTTGAAGCCACACAATAATAAACTCCAAATCTGCTTGTAACATACTTAACAGTGAATAACTGAGTCCTAAGTAACCCAAAACCCCTCCTACTAGTTTCAGAGATCTCCCAAATACCCCCAACAACTTCCATGGATTTCCAAAATACCTCCTTGACCACTATTACAAATTAGGCCATGCTTAGATTGAGGGAGATAGATTAAAGGATGATAAAAGTTAAACTAATGAAAAATGAAGGTTAATAGAGGTGGTGATAAGTGGATGAGGTGGAAAAGAGATATTATAGTGGTGGTATGAGGAAGAAGAAGGAATTGGGAGATTGATTATTACTCTTATTATGGTGATAATAGCTACCCTAGGGGTGTGGTGTGTATCCATTACCCCTCAAATGATGGTATTAATTCCCCTTTCATCAAAATACTAACACTACATTTACCTTATAAACCACTTTCACTAACCTTGTTTTTTATTGATTTGACTTTTATTATTCCTCTATTACATTACCCTCAATCCAAGCATACCCTTAAAGTAGTTCCTCAGTTAATACTATAACGCGAATAAAGTAGAGCCCGCAAGCCCAGCACCATACAATTCCCTCCGTGACAACTCCTTCGGGTCCTCCATTATTGGACCTGTGAGGCTGTGAGCAAACTAAACTAATTCACCCATTAGACCGTGAATCCAAGTAAGACAATGGGATGAAAAACTATGACACGCCCTCATAAGGAAGGAGAGTAAAGAACCCAAATTGTTTTGTTACCATTGATCATTGAAGCCCGATTACTAGACCTTCCGGCAATAGTAGGATACTAATGATATCTTACTTCATTCAAATATTGAAATGTTGACCATTTTCTTCCATCATCCAAAGCCTATACAGAATACACTATGTTGTAATTCTTTTCTCAAAATAGACCATCACAAAATAAACAAATTACAGCCACAAACCCTAATCCTTAATTTTAGTCCCAAACACCTTCATTCAAAAAATTTCACAAATATTATGAAACCGACAGATATATAACTCATTCAAATGTTAAGATTTCGACAAGTTTTCTACTTTATTCAAGGTAAGTATACTCCTATGTTGCATGGATTGGCGTATGACGTGCCGCGCGTACGACATAGTTCACTGACGATTAAATTATTTTTGCCGTTTTTATCCCGATTCTTAGGTATAGTCTTTCGATTCTTCATTAATAAAAATTTGAATGAATTAGACCCTAAATTTTTCAAGCACAAAATGATTTCAAAAAAATTTCCCATAATAATAACAATTCAATTCATAGTATTAACCCTACATGCAATCAAAAACTTTCAAATTCATTAAACACAAAAATAGAATGAAAGTGAGCGAACCATTGAAGTGAGGATAGGACTAGTTGTAGTAGAGCTCAAGGCCCATGCCATCATGAATCTCGTAATCCTTAAGAGTGATGTGATCCTTGTAAATGTTGTACCACTTTTGAATCCGAATCTTTTCGGCCCGGGTACCCGTTTGAGCGGCAACCAGCTTCTTCAGGTCTCCGATTGTATCATCTTCGTTACACTTCACTCGCACCTTCTTCCCCAGTCTGTCGTTCAACACCACCTCGATCATCTTCTATCTCTCTCTCTCCGAACGATTGAATAGGGGCTTTTGGTGTAAGCTTTGTTGAGGGATTCGGGTTGACTAGGGGTACTCAAGATGTTCCAAGTCGCGTAAGGATATTATATTCTACGATTTGTCGATGAATGCTTTTCTTTTCTTTTTTTTTTTTGACATTAGGTAAAGTAAACCGTCAATCAATTATACGGTTTTGGTTTTCGGTTATTAATTGGTCGGTTTTTAATGATTTATCGTTTTTAGCAGTTTGGTTTGGGTCAGTTTTAAAAATTATCGAGTCAGTCCGGTTTGGTTTTTTATTGCAGTTTCTATTCGGTTCGGGTCCTAATCGGTTCGAGTTGTAATTGTTCGGGTCATTATCAGTTCGGGTTGTAATCAGTCAGTTTGAAAATGGGTTGTGTCAGTTTAAAGAAGTATTCGGGTCAAAATAGTTCGGGTACCAGACGGTTCGGGTTGTAATCAATTCAAGTCATGATTGGTTTAGGTATTATTCGAGTGGGGTTGTAATCGGTTCGGATTGATATCGCTCGGTTTGAAAACGATTTTTGGTTCAAAAAAATGCTAAAACTAGTTCAGGTCATAATCAATTTAGGTTGAATTAGGCCCATTTGAAAAAAGACTTGGTGTAAATGTGTTTCCAAAATATATAGGAGTAGAGAGTAAGACTTATGCGCCAAGATACACCCAAAATGGAACTCTTTATGAATTACAAAATTAGTAAATTATACATTACTCATATAGTTGTATGACTCGTATAAGTCGTATCATATAAGAGTTAAGACTAATAAGAGTATAAGACCATGTTACAATGTTATATTAGAAATACTTTTTGAATGATTTGAACAATTGAGAGATTAAGAAGAATAAGAAGAGATCTTAGTCATTCAAATGATAAGAACAATTATATATATAGGGGAGGGATCCAATGAAAAGGATAATTAAAATAAGAAGAGATCTTAGCCATTCAAATGATAAGATACAACGCTAGAGATTTTATGTACAAAAATAATTACTATAACAATTAATAATGATCATTATAATAATAAAAAGAGTAACTATATTAATAAAAAGAGTCATTATACGTGAAAAAAATTATTTGGTCACTAAGAGTTAAAAAAGGGTCACTATATATATATATATATATATATATAAATATATATATATATATATATATATATATATATATATATATATATAGGAGGGATCATATGAGAACCCCTCCCTTATGTGAGAACTCTTTTTGTGTGAGAACTCATCTAAAATCATCCACTTGCTAGATCTAACGGAGAGTATTGAGTGAAAAAGAATGGCAAAAGCGTAAATAATGACAAAACTGACACACTTTTTTAATTTAAAAAAAACCGACACACGTTTCCCCATTTCAGAAAAATACTGAGACAAACACAACTTTTTGCAAAATCAAAAGCCAAAAAGTTGTACGTACTTTTCTCGAAAACATTTATTCTAAACTTTTGTTCTAATTGTTTCAAATGTCTGTTCTATTCTTCTAAAGTTCTGGGTTTTTGTTCTAAACGTTGCTCTAATGTTTTAATTAGATGTTTCTCTTGTTCTAAAATAGTTTAGTGGGTTATTATTCTAAACGTTCCTCTAACGTTGTTATAATATTCTAAAACGTGACTCTAATGTTCTAAGAAGATGGTTTCGTTGTTCTAATTTAGTGAACTCATGTTCTAACTTATACTTCCTCGTTATACATAATGCTTCTCTTGTTCTAAATAGGTTGGTTGATTGTTCTAAAATAATGAACCTAATATTCTAAAAATGCCTTCCATTGTTCTAAAACATTGCTCTATTATTTTAACGTTGCTATAATATTCTAAAATGTGACTCTAATGTTCTAAGTAGATGGTTTCATTGTTCTAATTTAGTGAACTCATGTTCTAACTTATATTTTCTAGTTCTACATAATGCTTCTCTTGTTCTAAATAAATTGGTTGGTTGTTCTAAACTAATGAACCTAATGTTCTAAAAATATCTTCCATTGTTCTAAAACGTTTCTTTAATGTACTTATGTTGCTCTACTGTTTTAACATTGATATATTGTTTTAAAACGTTACTCCAATGTTCTAAGTAGATGTTTTCGTTGTTCTAATTTAGTGAACTGATGTTTTAACTTGTACTTCTCACGTTCTACATAATGCTTCTCTTGTTCTAAATAGGTTAGTTGGTTGTTCTCAACTAATGAACCTAATGTTCTAAAAAGTTCTTCCATTGTTCTAAAACGTTGCTATAATGTACTTACGTTGCTCTATTATTTTAACGTTGCTATAATGTTCTAAAACGTGACTCTAATGTTCTAAGTAGATGGTTTTGTTGTTCTAATTTAGTGAACTCATGTTCTAACTTATATTTCCTCGTTCTACATAATGCTTCTCTTGTTCTAAATAGGTTAGTTGGTTGTTCTAAAATAATGAACCTAATGTTCTAAAAAGTTCTTCCATTTTTCTAAAATGGTGCTCTAATGTACTTACGTTGCTCTACTGTTTTAATGTTGCTATAAATATTCTAAAACGTCACTCTAATGTTCTAAGTAGATGATGTTGTTGTTCTAATTTAGTGAACTGATGTTTTAACTTATACTTACCTCGTTCTACATAATGCTTCTTTTGTTCTAAATAGGTTGGTTGGTTGTTCTAAACTAATGAACCTAATGTTCTAAGAAGTTCTTCCATTGTTCTAAAACGTTCCTCTAATGTACTTATGTTGGTCTATGATAACCGTTCTTTTAGGTCGTTTGACTAAAAGAATAGTTATGCAAACTAAATTTATAAACACCCTAATACTACTACAACTAGTGTAGTGGTAAGTCGGGGATCGAACCACAAGGACAAGGGGCGATAGCTTTTAGACTTGATGTAAAGGAGTTATTTGGATACGTGATAGAACTATACTAATAAAAGAAAAGTAAAGCAAGAACTAAAATGATAATATGCTATGGAAGGAAAATGGGGACAGATCAGTTCCACCCTAGGAAGGACTACCGAACTATCAATACGCTAAATTAGGAGAAATCAGTCAACAATGAATCATGACACTCAAGATGACGAGAGGAAGTTTGTGACCCTATAAATCACACGAACAACCTATAATCGCCCTATGTCTCCAAAGGAGTGGCAGGACAAGATTCGCATCGAATATCAGTCAATGAATCATTAACAATCTCAAATCCTAACTATACGCATGAAGAACGAGCCAACCTAGGGTTTCACCAATCAAACCCCTAAGAAAACTACTCATACATAGTAATAACGACTAGGGCATACAAAATGATAAAGGACATGATTGAAAGCAAGAACGAATTGAATGCAATGAACAAGAGAATGAAAAACTAAGAATTATAACTAAACCGACAACTACTCTATCAAAACTGTAAACGAAACAACGATAATAGCTAGAGGAATGAAATTAAGAAAAACAATACTTGAAAGCATTAACCGAACTAAAACAGAAAAGAAACAATACCTTGCATAAATGAAACTGCTTGAACGAAAGAGAAACCGAATCCGAAATACAAAGCTTGAAAATGAGAACAACGAAAGCTGTAAATCTAAACTAATGCATGAAAGAAATGAAAAGCTTTAAAGTGATGTTCTAGGTTGAGGCACAAGAGCTCTCAAAGTAGGCATAAGGTTATGTACAGAGAAAGAGGGTATTTATACCCTAGGGACAAAAGGAGTAAAACCCTAGGAAAAACTCTCAAGCGCCGACTAAAGAAAGAACCAAAATCTGTGGGAAAGAAGGTCATTCGGCCGAATGAATAGGGGATTCGGCTGAAAGGGTGGCCATTCGGCCGAATGGTGTGGCCATTCGCCTAAAACAGAAACTTGACATTTGTGCAATCTGCCCACCATTCGGCCGAATGAGTGGAACCATTCGGCCGAATGGGTCTTGATTTGGCCGAATGAGTCTTCATTCGGCTATTCCCGAGAGCTTGATTTATGTGCTTGAATCCCTGTCTTCCATTTGACCGAATGGATGTCAGATTCAGTCGAATCTGAACCTAAACCTTGCTAAACAGTTCCTTTGAAGTGCCTAGTGGCTTCTAGAGTTTATGGGATCTTCGAGAGTGACTTGGAACGCATGCCCAAACTATGATACGCGCATCCAAACTCTTGATAGAAGTGTCAAAGCCTCGAACACGTCTCATTTTACCTCGAAATCATCGAGATCACCTGAAATGACCTAAAAGCAGCTCGAGGACAAGATCAAGGTAAAATTGAATATAACGTGCATAAAACCAATATAAAATCACGAAACTCGACACTAAAATGAGGTTGTAAACGTGCTCTAAAATGAGCACATCAGTCTACTATTTTAACGTTGCTATAATGTTCTAAAACGTGACTCTAATGTTCTAAGTAGATGGTTTCGTTATTCTAATTTAGTGAACTCATGTTCTAACTTATACTTCCTCGTTTTACATAATGCTTCTCTTGTTTTAATTAGAAGAGGACGTTAGAACAATAGGAGACCAAAGTAACATTTTAGAACAGTATAACAACGTTAAAATAGTAGAGCAACGTTTTAGAACAATGGAAGAATGGTTTAGAACATTAGGTTCATTAGTTTAGAACATTCAACTAACCTATTTAGAACAAAAGAAGCATTATGTAGAACGAGGTAAGTATAAGTTAAAAACATCAGTTCACTAAATTAGAACAACGACATCATCTACTTAGAACATTAGAGTGACGTTTTAAAATATTTATAGCAATGTTAAAACAGTAGATCAACGTAAATACATTAGAGCAATATTTTAGAAAAATGGAAGAACTTTAGAACATTAGGTTCATTATTTTAGAACAACCAACCAACCTATTTAGAACAAGAGAATCATTATGTAGAACGAGGAAGTATAAGTTAGAACATGAGTTTATTAAATTAGAACAACGAAACCATCTACTTAGAACATTAAAGTCATGTTTTAGAACATTATAGCAACGTTAAACTAATAGAGCAACGTAAGTACATTAAAGCAACATTTTAGAACAATAGAAGAACTTTTTAGAATATTAGGTTCATTAGTTTAGAACAACCCACTAAACTATTTTAGAACAAGAGAAACATCTACTTAAAATATTAGAGTAACGTTTAGAACAATAACCCAGAACTTTAGAATAATAGAATAGACATTTGGAACAATTAGAACAAAAGTTTAGAACAAATATTTTCGAGAAAAGTACAGCTGTGTCAGAAAGTACAACTTTTTGGCTTTTGATTTTGCAAAAAGTTGTGTCTGTCTCAGTATTTTCTGAAATAGGGAAACATGTGTCGGTTTTTTTTAATTAAAAAAGTGTATCAGTTTTGTCATTATTTACGCTTTTGCCATTCTTTTTCACTTAATACCATCTGTTAGATCTGGCAAGTGGATGGTCTTAGATGAGTTCCCACATACAAAAGAGTTCTCATATTAGATGGTTCTCACATGAACCCACCCCTATGTGTGTGTGTGTGTGTGTGTGTGTGCGCGTGTGTGTGTGTGTGTGTGTGTGTGTCTATTTGAATTTATCTTTAAAACAATATAACTAAAATTTAAAATAGTAGAGAAAAATTCAAAACAGTAGAACTAAACTTTAAAATAGCAGAACTAAAATTTGGAACAATAAAATTAAAATTTAGATCAATAGAGCCATAACTTAGAACAATAAAACAAATATTTAAAATAATAAAACAAATATTTAGAATAATAGAACTAAACTTTAGAATATTTTTGAATTAAACTTTAGAACAATATAACTAAATTTGAAACAATAGAGAAAAAATTCAGAAGAGTAGAACTAAAATTTAGAACTATAGAACTAAAATTTGGAACAATAGAATTAAACTTCATAATAATTGAATTAAAGTTCAAAACAATAGAACTAAAATTTGGAACAGTGGAGCTAAACTTCAGAAAAGTAAACTAAACTTTAGAATAAAAATTCGGAATAATAAAACTAAATTTTAAAATATTTTTGAATTAAACTTTAGAACCATTAAACTAAAATTTGAAACAGTAGAAGAAAAATTCAGAACAGTAGAACTAAACTTTAAAACCATAGAACTAAAATTTGGAATAATATAATTAAACTTTAGAACATAGAACTAAACTTCAGAACACTAGAACCATTCTTTAAAACAATAAAACAAATATTTAGAACAATAGAACTAAATTTTAGAATATTTTTGAATTATATTTGAGAACAATAGAATTAAAATTTGGAATAGTAGAGAAAAAATTTCAAATAGTAGAACTAATTTTTAGAACAATAGAACTAAAATTTGGAACAATAGAGCTAAACTTCAAAAAAGTAGACTAACCTTTAGAACAATAAAACAAAAATTTGGAACAATAGAACTAAACTTTAGAATAATTTTGAATTAAACTTTAGAACAGTAGAACTAAAATTTGAAATAATAGAATTAAACTTCAGAACAACATAACTAAACTTTAGAACAATAGAACTAAAATTTAGAACAATAAAATTACACTTTAAAAAAATTGAATTAAACTCTGGAACAATAGAACTAAATTTTGGAATAGTAAAGCTAAAATTCAAAACAGTAGAAATAAAATTTAGAACAATAAAACTAAAATTCTAAAAAATAAAACTAAACTTTAGAATATCATGAATTAAATATTAGAATAATAGAACTCAAATTTGGAATAGTAGAGATGGGATTCAAAAAAGTAGAACAAAACTTTAGAACAAAAATTTGGAATAGTAGAACTAAAATTTAGAACACTTGAACACAATCAGAAATTTTGTTATAAATTAC
This sequence comes from Dysphania ambrosioides, assembly GCA_026401315.1. Lineage (NCBI taxonomy): Eukaryota > Viridiplantae > Streptophyta > Magnoliopsida > Caryophyllales > Amaranthaceae > Dysphania > Dysphania ambrosioides. Next base: position 3,241,814 of record CM048672.1, read on the forward strand.
CAAATTTAATAATCAAATAATTAAGGCTAAGTAAATGTTTCCATTAATTACATTTGTGAAGCATGCCAATTTATATGTTGCCACTAATTAAATATTATCATTAAATATTTACATTTTTGCCATTAAATGTTAAAGCACACTGAACCATTGGATTGTTTTGATCAACGGTTGTAGATGAGTTCTTATATATTAATGGGTCATTTTATATATATATATATATATATATATATATATATATATATATATATATATGTGTGTGTGTGTGTGTGTGTGTGTGTATATATATGTATATATATATATGTGTATATATATATGTATATATATATATATGTATATATATATGTATATATATATATATATGTATATATATATATATATGTATATATATAAGGTCAAAGTTATGCGTAGTCAAACAGGCTAGTGTTATGTTCAATGTTGGTAATTTGGCTCCTTGCATATATGACAAGAATTTGAGGGTAAATTCTTTTTAGGAGGGAGAGAACTATGAGAATCAAGTTTAAGATCAAAGCCATCAAGTTGAGCTCAAGAAGTGGTTGAAAATATCTAAGCTCATTCAAACCAATTTACTTAGAAACGCTTGGAGTTGAGCTTGAAAACTCATGCTTAGATTCATGTGTGAGTTGGATTGAAGAAGAAACTTCTAAGAGCCTTATTTATTTTGCTTAAATGATTTTAAATTTCACTTGAGGAGGTTTTTATTGGTAAAGTCGTTGTTGATTGTAATTCACATTTTAGGTTGTTTTAAGGTTGTAGGACTATTTTAAAGTATTTGAGTCACATTAGAATAAATAGGAGTTGTTGTTAGTTTCCTAGTCAAAGTAGAAGTATTAAGAGAGTCCTAAACCTTATCAAAGATAGTGTAAGACAGGTATAAATAGGTTGTTCATGCCTATTTGTTATTCAATAAAATTTAGAATTTTATTAAGTTACGCTTGTTTGCTTGCTTTAAGTCTATGTGACAACCTTTGAGTTGGAAATTCAAGTTACTTGCTCAATTCTAACCTGAGGAATGTGATTTCCTTAGTTATTATATGGTTACTTATCTAGCTTTTGTGTAATCATATTCATAATGGCCCAAAAGTTCACAAGTGGTGGTGTTGGCCAACTCATTAGTTTGCCTATACATATCTCCAAATAACATGTTCGTGCTCTAGATGAGGCGACAGATTAAGAAGCCTTGAGAAGATATTTGAGCATATGCCATATAGAGTGATTTGTAAAAGAGTGGGGTGACACAAGTCTCAAGTTGAGGAATAACTTTGGTCTAACTTGGAGGTAAATGAGATATAATATGTGAAGTTTCCTACAAATGGTTAGTAGTATTAACAAAAAGAGAAACTAGAGGATGGAAAGTTGAAATTATTACTTTTTCTAACATATTAATTGGATAAAATTTGGAGGCAAATGAGAAATCACATGGAAAATTTGGAGGCAAATGGCTAGTAACACTGAATAAAGAAGAAATAAGAGGATGTATAGTTGGAACCAATGACATATCCAACACATTATTATCCATGCAATCTCCAAACAAATTGATATTTAACGGACTAGTATAGTAACGCACGTCGAGTCTAGACATATTGATGAAGAACATGTTGATACCGAACATGTTAATGTCTGACATGTTGTTGATGAATGTGTTGATTCTTAATATGTCAGAATTGGCACATTGGTTCTAGAGAGGAGGATTTTCCACTTGATATATTGACATTGGATGGAATGTTATTACATGGATCATTGCTAAGATAGGTGAACCATAAATGGGACCTTATGAATGCAAAACATCATTCTCACGCTAGATGAGGATGATCTTTTGGTTTATTTTCTCAAAATATTGACGAGCTTTGGGATAATAAATGTTACAAAGTTTTTTGAGTAAGTTGAGATCATGTTTGAAGAGAATTGACTTATTTAATCGAAGGTCCCATGGCGGAAGCCAAACTGTTAGGGCAATTCAACAAAATGGCTTAAATTATCTAATAGAAAAGGTGCCAACAATTAAATTATATAAGATCAAGAAGGGATAAATATTAGGTAGCTAGGAATTTAGTGAAGAAAGAGATGAGAAAACACGTCTGATTTTTAGGAAATACCAAATTTATTGTTGAATGGATCATTGCCTCAATTGGAAATACTATGAGTATGTATAATAAAAAAAAAGGCATAAAACACTAAAACTTTACTAGAATGGACTAATATGAGCTTAATTGGCAAAGAATACATGAAATTCATGAAAGATATATAAGGTATGATGAAGATATATGAGTTAGAGATAGGAAGATATTACAACGATGATACACAATTCCTTTTATAGGACTATAATATGACAAGACTAATAAAGAAGACGTAATCTCCTCCTCAATTTGTATTGTTACTTCTTTGTTATCGAAATATTATCTTGCTTGATGCCTTATCCTTATTTAATATAGTTTGATTAGCAATCACTTGATCTTTAACCTTGAAACTGCCACTTTAATTTAGCCATAATATCCTCCTTATTGATCAAGTCTTAATATCTTCCTCCTTGATTGATAACAATGACCTCATGATGGTGGTTGATCATTCATTACTTCTTATAACATTAAACCTCTTCTTATCACCATGGGTGGTAATTTCACACTATAACAATAAGTCTTAAATTAGGTGCAAACATAAAAGTGGATCATATTAATTACATGTAGAGCAAGGTTTTTGCATAAATAAAGTAATCTAGTGTAGTATTTAAAGGTGTGAAATCGATTTATGCAATATGTATGATTTATGTAGGGAAAGTAGTGAACATTTACTAATCAAATAAAGGAGAGACTTAGACAAGTTTTTCCCATGACATACTCCAACTTAGGCTATGTAACCTAAAACAATCTAGTTTGAAGAACACATTGAGATTTGACATTTAACATAATTGATTGTAAATGAAAAGAAAAATATCAAAGTATGGATTATGATATGTATGCAAAAATGAGATTTAAGACAACACTTAGGTACATTTGATGACTAACCAAGGTTTGCGCATAAAATTTGATAATTTGAATGAGTCTAGTGGATGTGATAATTTCATCTTCCACATTATAAACTAAAGTAAAAAAATAAAAAAGTAAGAAGAAAGTACATAAATAAATATGCAAGGCATATATCAAATGGAAGGGGAAGGGGTTTGCTTTGATTAAGAAGAGACCATCCTAAAGGATACGATTCCAAAAGATTAGGTGCTCAAAGTTAGAATCTTGGGACCTTATTTTAATATTAGAAGGAAGTTGCTCCTTTATTTATAGTTTTATACATCATCAATTATGCATAAACATAATAAAATTACAAGATTTAGGAGTAGATCAAAAGACAACAATAAGAGTGATACATTTTTAGTTGAGCATAAACTCATAATGAAAAGCAAAAGAGAGAGGTTTCTCATGTAAAGGGAGGATTACATCCCTAAACAATCCTTAACTAGAGAGGTACTAATTTTGGCTAAGGATTATTCACCTAAAGTACTAATTTTAGAAAAGCTATATTGTTAAATAGTCCTTAATCAGGTAGAAAGATGCTTTAAGAGTGTTTTCTGAGTGTATTTTGGTAAAGTAAGAGTGTTCGTAAGTTGAAAAATCAAGAAAAAGATTATTATTTTATACTTAAATAGGTCGTGGAATTCAAAGCTATTTTGGAAATATTTTGGATCTTTTTTTTATGTTTTTTGGAATTATTTATGAGTTGAACTCACCTTATCTTATCAAGAAAAATGATTGGATTTTACATTATTATCTTTAGGTGAATTTTATTACTTCCCCATATGTAAAAGTTGGTTTTTAATAAAACTATGAACTTTGTATGATCTTGGTTTTCTTTAAGTATAGTCTATGTAATAGAGTTACTATCTTGGGGTGTGTGTACTTAGTAGGTTTTGAAAATAGGATTTGTTTGAATTCCACAAGTTTTGACTACTTATTTTTTATTTGGATTTTATGAGTTGGTTATAAACCATTCTTATTTCAAATGTATTATTTGGAACATTTTAAGAACCTTTAATTGTATTTATGAGCTTTTATGGAAGTTTATAAGCCAAAGCATATTTGTATGTAGTTCAATTATGATCAATTATTTTATTTATTGCATGCATGAATATACTTAATTTTTACTAATACGTATTTCTTATTATTTTTTTATTTTTAGCCTTATTTACCTATAATAAATAAATTAACAATTGATCTTACTTTAATAAGTAGATACCTTTATAAAGGGGGTTTGAGTGAAAAGAATTCACAAATCTTGAATTATTGACATTACTTTTGAGTTAATTGTTTGAAAAACAATATTTTTATTATTATTACACTTTTGATTAAGTACTTATTTGTAGTGTATAATTAATTAATTATATTGTGTATAAATTGAGGATTTAGATTATATATAGTAGTTATTGCCTCATGTTACACATTCTTATATTTTTTGAATATTTTGGTAAAAATATTTAGTGTATATAATAGAAATATATAGAGGTGTTACGGAAGATGTATTTCCACAATATTGAATAGTTAAATTAAAATTATTATATGTATCTCCTTTATTCAAAATAAGAGTCATTTTAGAGAATAATTTGAGCTAGTAGGAATGAATCGAATCCAAAAGTATGGAGTATATTTTATTGTTGAAATAGAAATATTTATCTTCCTTAAAAAAAATAGGACTAATGGTCTATTATTTTAGATAAATTAAAGATATTAAGAATATATACTATCTAGCCTAGCACTATTGATGAAAAAATGTTTGTATTTTCTGAGTTTCCTTGTGTATATTAAATATTTTCTTACATATAGTAAACGCATAAGAAGATTATAACAAAGTTAAAGAACAACAAATAACAAATGAGCAGTATGTCGTAGCTACTTCATGTGCACCCTTGATAACATAACTATGAACCTTTAGCAACATACATCCTTGCTTGAAATTTAGCTCCTATCCTCTTGATCTCACAATCGTCCACTGGATACCAATGTCTCCTCCTCTTTGATTGCGTAGTAAATAAACCAAATTAAATGAAAATGTGTGCATAATAACATTGTGGAGATTACAACCATGTTCTTACTTTAGGTCTTAAAAAGTAGACCACGGTTTCAGGATGAAGTTTTGAATATGTGATGCACGAGAAACCACCTCTTTCTTTTCTTCCCCGTACCTCATAGAATATATCCCATCTCACCCTGTTCAAATCCTTATTCTAATCTCTATCATTAAGAATAGTGGTGGGGAAAAGACACCCTATTGTCCCTACCAATGAAAGCAAAACAGAATCCAGGGACGTATTATCCTCCTCCTCTAAAAGATGGAGGAAACAAAGGGTCAGTCCCTTAGCCTTAGAAAAGACTTGATGTTGATTTATAGCCTTATTGAAAGTTGTAGGACAACTACAATATTACCTCTTTTAGAATTAAAGACCGCATGACTCCTTATAATCCAAATGCTCCAAAGAATTCCAATAATACATATCAATTCTACCATATTTTGAACCATCCTAGCATTTAAAAAGATGGATATGAGAGTAGATCAACTCCTTAATTAGGGTAAAACATTATGATATGAATGGAAGTTAAGCTAGTTGTTTCTCCGAACTTGATTAGTAACTGAACACAATTCTCTTCTAGATTGTAGAAGGGGCTTGTACCATCCACATGTATACCCCATCAAGAAAGGTTTGTCTTCATACCCAAGTTATTAAGAGAACAATTTCCAAAGAAACATACTCCACTTTGGCATATATCTAATGTGTGTGCACGTATGACTGGAATAGTTGAAATCTTATTATTTTATTAGGTTTTTAAATTTTTTCTTAATGATATCGGTTGTATGCTTTAATGTGTGATAATCAATGTGTCTCATTAAGGCATTAAAGTAAATTATTTTGTTATCATAATGCAAGTCATTTATCCTTAAACCAATACAATATTATATATTTTATCATATAGGCAAGATAATAAGTTAAGAAGAATCACTTCATCACAAATAGCCTTATGTGAGCTAATAGCCCCCTAAATGAGAAGAAAATATCTTGTATTCTTCATCCAAATTATCTACTGCAAAAAGCAGAGGACCTTTTAAATTATTTAGGTTAATCAAATGACGAATTTTATCTCCATAACCTACTGACCCAAATCTATATATCGTGCAATTGATGTCCTTAACATATAATGTAAAATGTTGGCCACGTGTGTATCACTTCTTATTTTGAAAATGGAGTAACTCTAGAAGATTGGTCATTTGATATCTAGTAGAGTTTAGGGGCGAGTTTTGAAGCACACGTATCACCTCTATAATAAATAAAAACTTCAACCAAAAATATTTTACTCATATAATTATTTATTACTCCCTCCGTTCTTTTATGTTCTTCCCATATTCCTCATCCGGAAATTTCAATTGTTCTTCCCATTTAGAATCTTTCTATTTCAGTCAATTTTTATTTACTAAAATAACCTCAGTTTCCCAACGAAATTGACAAAAATACCCTACGAATTGACAAAAAAACCTCACTTACCCTATGCTACGTACCCTATGTCACTCAATTGCATTTACTGACCTAGTCATCCTCGTAAACTCCCACTCATCCCATTTACTCACCCCTCTTAACATTGCACTCATCCCAACTCATCCCATTTACTCACCCCTCTTAACCGTCCTCTACCTTCCCCCTCTCTCATTTCGGCAGTTTCTCTCAAAGAAACTCAGATCTCTTGCAGTATGGCCTAGATCTCCCTCTTATTTTCACTCCACAATTCTCCCCTCATTATCCTAATCAAAACAATACCCATTTTGGGGGTTTTCAAAGAAATCGACATTCATTGGCTCTTTGGTGGTTCTGTGTTCGTGGACCGATTCCTCTTCAAATTCCTCTTCAAATCCTATGATGAACTATCCTAACAAAATTCGGCCAAGAATGGATGGCCTATGTTCTTATGGCCATCAATGCTCTTGTTCAGATCGAGAGAGATCTCATTCTTATAGCTTGGAACTCCTTCGTATGAGCCCTAGTTCCATTGAAGCCGAGGAACTCCACCAAAAAGCGTTGGAGGACGATGCTGTCTCAAAATTCAGGCCTTATTATGGGCCGATCTGTCCTAGCGATGTTCCGATCTGTCCTAGCGATGTTATTGACCCGGATCCCCCGTATTACGGTCCATTAACATCTCCACCAAGGTCCCCTTTGGTTTATAGGGCTCCTGGTAGCCATGGTCTTGATTCGAAGGTCCACTACGAGAATCTCGTAGTTCCGGACACTCCCGAGCACATCATTGCATCTAGAGATTGTGCTAACCCTAAAGTGCGTAAGCCAGATGAAACTCTTGATGTGCAACGCAACCCTAAGACCGTCCATTCCAAAGCTAAGTTATCTGATCTCTTCTATCAATAGAATGTCCCCTTCGGATGTTGTCAGTTTTAATAAAATATGTCTCCTTTGAGTTTCAATATTGTCCAGAAGTTGATTGTTCGAGGTTGGTTTGTTTGAATGCTGTAAAGTCCCTCTCCCTTTAGAGAAGATGATTGTTCGAGGATTTTAGTTATATTGGCTAAGAAGCCATATTGGGAATTGTTGATTTTTTGTTTTTCCTGCAACTGTGATCTGTTGTAGGGCTTGTTTGTTTAATGACTTGTTATTAGCAATTGTTTTGGTGTTGTTAGTATGGTTAGAACATGTCCAATATGGTTTTGCTTAGTTCAATATGGTTAGAATATGTTCAGTAGGTTAGAATATGTTCAGTATGGTTAGACGTTTGTATTATTATGAACTTGTTCAGTGTTGTGACTTTTGTTGATGGTATAAGGTGTTTTCGATGGTAGATGGGGACATTCTGATACGTTTGTGTTGTTGTGACTCTCATTTTCTGATTTTGTATGTTGTTCCCTGTCATTCTGATGTTGTTAGCGCCATTTTGTGATTTTTATGATTGTTTTGCTTTTATTGTCATTTTTGGGTAATACGTTTATGCTTTCGGTGGTTGTTGTCGATGATGAAATGTAAAAGATTGATTTAACACCTTATAATTACCTTAAGCAAAAGATGCCACTAGGAATCAGTTAGTCCTAATTGAGCAAAGGCTAATAGGTGACTTTTGTTGATGGTATAAGGTGTTTTCAATGATAGTTGGGGACATTCTGAGACGTTTGTGTTGTTGTGACTCCCATTTTCTGATTTTGTTAGTTTTCACTATCATTCTGATGTTGTTAGTGCCATTTTGTGATTTTTATGATTGTTTTGCTTTTATTGTCATTTTTGGGTAATACGTTTATGCTTTTGGTGGTTGTCGTCGATGATGAAATGTAAAAGATTGAGTTAACACCTTATAATTACCTTAAGCAAAAGATGCCATTAGGAATCAATTAGTACTAATTGAGCAAAGGCTAATAGGTGACTTTTGTTGATGGTATAAGGTGTTTTCGATGATAGATGGGGACATTCTGAGACGTTTGTGTTGTTGTGACTCTCATTTTCTGATTTTGTTAGTTTTCACTGTTATTCTGATGTTGTCACTGCCACTTTGTGATTTTTATGATTGTTTTGCTTTGATTGTCACTTTTGGGTAATACGTTTATGCTTTTGGTGGTTGTTGTCGATGATGAAATGCAAAGATTGAGTTAACACCTTATAATTACCGTAAGCACAAGATGCCATTAGGAATTAGTTAGTACTAATTGAGCAAAGGCTAATAGGTGACTTTTGTTGATGGTATAAGGTGTTTTCGATGATTTTATTTTCATTTTCTGTCATTCTGATGTTGTTCCCTGTCATTCTGATTTTGTTAGTGCCATTTTAAAATATGTTCAGTTTGGTTGTCGTTTTTGTGATTCCATTTTGGTGTTTGTCATGGTATAAGTTTGTGATTTTTATGATGTTTTTCAGTTTTCACTGTCAGATGGTATTCACATTGTACACTTAGATTCCAACAAAACATTCTTATTCATATGAAAAAGTGCTTCAGTACATGTTTCTTTGTTTTTATGCATCAATCCCAAAAATCTCATTAGCGTACTCATCCCCGTGTACCAACTTCATGCATTCTTTGACAGCCCACTTTGGTGCTATGACTTGTTCCGATAACAAACCATCATCGTCTAATTGCTTCTTCTTATGATGTGGTACATCATAATAATTTGAGCCTTTTGCTTTCAATATTTCATTCAATACGTATTGCAAAGACATCCACACATTACTTAGAGTTTTCGGATGTAACTCATTGCATGCTTGCTCTACCACTTCAACTAGTTGCTCAATTGTCCTCGGCATCTTCTTGTGCATAAGTGATTGTATACTTCTGAAAAAACCCAAGTCTAAAATGTTGCAACCAGGGTTGTTTGGTGGTTGCTGTACGAGAATGAATGTAAAATCATCTTGTTGGTAATGTGCTTGCCATTCTGGATCATCTTGTGTAATGTGTGCTTTTGCATTATCTTGTTGAATGTAAATAACTTTGTGCCTTCATCCGGCCACTTTGCCTTGATCGTTGGTAGAATGTGATTGATTAGCATGTCCCTTGTTGCTGTCTTGTTAACTGATTCAATGGGTTTGGTTTCAATAGTGCCCTTTTGTCTTTTTTTTGACGATCTCCTAGCTGCAACTTGTTCTGTAAATGGAAAAATGCCTATCTTTCCATCAAATATGCATTGACCATCTTCATTCCATCTTGGTCTTGCAACACAACCCATGAACATGACTTTAGGGATAAATTTACTTGATTTTCCACACCTGTATGGCTTTGGCTCACCTTTTGCTAGATAGACTTTCTGTGATTTCTTTGATAAATAAAACCACTTCTCGTCAATGTGAACAAAATCGTACATAGTGTAATAAGTTGGGATGGTTGATAAAGTTTCATGTTGAAGTAAACTTAGCACCCAATCTAATCTTACCAATTTGTTTTCATCTGAAATTTTTGGGTGCATGGTATTTGTGAGTGGCTTCAAAGATCCTCTTTTGATCATTCTCCAAACTGTGGATGATGCTAGATCTAACTTGCTTGCTAAATCTCTAATGCATGTTCTGTCCCCCATGTGAATGCTTGTAATATTATTATATGGGACTGTTACTCTCTTTCTTCCACACATATGGTACTTATTATCCAAATTGTATGGTTGCCTTGCTGTCATTTGTTTCTTTGCTCTATTCCATAATGAGCCAATTGTTCTCCTACTGTATCCAAATTTCAATGATGTTTTGTTGATCTCCCCATGTGGAAGAGTACCTGAAATAGTCTTGCTTATCAAATGCAGCATAATCTGTTGCCTCATTTGATTGTTGAGCCTCGGCTGATGATGATTTGGTTGTTGTTGGGTATGATTAAATTCTACTTGTGGAGATGGTGGTGGGTTGTTGAGGTCAAATCTTTCAACATTGGGCAGCACTAAGTCCCCTTGCTCCCCTTGCTCACCTGGTTGTTGGATTTCAGCATCAATTTGAATGTCTTCAACACCATCCGCTTCTTCACTAGGAAATGGCTCATAAAGTGAATATTGCTCAGCCATGAAATCGAAGTGTTCTTCCAAGTCTGAAGCCATTAGAGGCAATGATACTCCTGGAAATATTACTGAAATTTTTTTTGTTTTTTATTTATAGAGGATGAAATTTTTATGTAGTGATTTTTTTTTTTGCTATGCTCCATTTGTGGAAGTCCCATTTGCTGTATTTATAAGAGCAATTTTATTTGGGATCACTGTAGCTACAGTGATCCAAATCACTATTCATCCATTGGTTAAAAAAACAGGAATAGAGATCACTGTAGCTACAGTGATCCGAGACACTATTCATCAATTGGGCAAGTTTTTCTGATTTTTTTTAATGTATTAAATGTACTTATTCATATCCCCAATGTCATTTAAAATTATTTAAGACTATAATCAATTTTTATAGAATCTGATTACCTTTTTGTTTAATTTAATTTTTTTTCCAATGGAATCTAAACCTCAATTAAGTTTGCCTTGGCTTCTTCCCAGATTCTAAATGGGAAGAACATAAAAGAACGGAGGGAGTATTCTAATTGCAATCTTATGTAATTTAATAGTGATTTAGAAGAGTAAAATAATAAAAGAAAATTTTTTTAACATTTAAACTAGTTGAGGACTTCGAATTTTTTATTTAAAAATGGAGGTTAGATATCAAATCTTTCCACTCCTTCAACTTTGACTATGTCTATTTACTACTCTTCAACTTTAATTCGACTGTGTCTAGTTAGTATTTTGTACACCATTTAAAAAAAAGGTAATAGGTTTTGTTTTACAAAATTAGGTTATTATAACTACTTCAATTTTTTTCTTTTTGACATAATTTATGAAAAATTAATTTTTCTTTTCCTCTCAATTCTTTATTAATGTTCACTAAGCCTTTGACGAAGGCTTGTGCCTTAATTTTCCTTAATCCTACATTCAGTTTTGGATACCTCACACCTCCCCAAAAATATGTCTAAATTTATTTTGTTACACTTTATCTCCTAATAAAAAAATTTCACAAGATATATCAAGAGGATAAGTATAATAACTCCACATATTAGCATTTAAAAACTTAATATTTAGTAGTTTATTTAAAATATTATAAATCAAAATGTTTGATTAAAAAAGTAAAAACATAATATGAAATATAGTTGTCTTCTTGTTGTATAGTTGAGAACAATAGCATTTGAAACTCATGATTATTTTACTTTGATGGCTGAAATTAGAAATAGATTTATCCTCAAGGGTATTCACCAGATTTCTTATTTTCACCAAAAACATCTATTTTATGCCACCTGTTTGTATTTTTATAATTAGGCCGCAACTCCAAGGCTATGAAAGAGCCTAGGCAATTGTTCAAAAACTTTTCCAAATGAAATTTATGCATGGCACGGTACCAATAGGATAAAGATTTGAAATTTGTTTTAAAATTAAAATGTCACAAAAATAAATCTAACAATCAAGATCATAGAATTAAATTTAATCTAACCTAACTAATAAGATAAAATATTAAAAATTTCTTTTGAAATCAAAAAATCTAATTGACATATATACATGTCTAACGAATGGGATGATAATATTAAAATAAATTTAATTAAAAATCATAGGTTGTGCTCCTTTCTTTTCACAAAAATCTTATTGATTGCTATAATTATGTAGACCAATATATAATAAGTTGATCTTAGTGAATCTTATTTAATAGAGGGAGAGAAAAATAGTTGTAGACTTAAGTATTATATAATAGTTAAAAAGTTGATCCATATAATAGAGTAAGTAAAATAGTTAATGTAAATAGTTATTTAAAATAGTTATGTATAGTTTCCATAAAGGGATAAAGGATAAAAAGGAATTTTTTGTGGAACTATTGGAGTATAAGTGAATGATAATCTTTCACTTTAGAGAATTTTAATTTAAATATCTTTTAATTTATTTTTGAATTTATTTAAATGTTTATTGTGAGAGAATCAGAGATATTATTTATTAGTATATCGAGGTAATTAGTTGCATATAGGTAAAGAAAAAAAATATATTCTCTTCTATTTGTTTGTGGTATGATCTTAGCTTTAAGCTAAAAATAAATAAATAGTGTCACAATACTCATATGTATATACTATACTTTGTATTTTAAGTTTTAAAATTTAATACTCCATGCGCTTCGGGATCAATAATAACCCAATAAGATGGACCAAAATCAGATGTTTTGTTCGTGTACATGATAGATAGGATGATAATAAAGGAGTTTTAAATATTTTACAAGACCAAGATAATTAATTGATTATATAGCTTGAACTCTCTAAAAGAAGGGTGGCTAAGATGTTTATATATAATCTTATTATCCAATGCATTCAAAGGAATTAATAAATATTAGTAATTATATAAAGCAATATAGGAGAGAGAAAAATAAATAGAATCAATTTGTCACAAATATTACTATCATAAAAAATGGCCATAAAATTATAAAAGAGGTTTATAGAAAAATTTAATGATATAGTTTTATTGTCTTTTGTTTTCATATTTACACGATATTGATATACAATGAGTTCATAAAAATACTATGCATTGCATAGGCCTAAATATAGTATATGGTTGTACCATTGCTAATGTGGTACAACCATATACTATATTTTAAATAATCATTATGAACATATATACCTTCAAATAATTTTTAAATTTTATTAATATACTAAATAACATGTGCATACTATATTTTATTTAGTTATATTGATCAGTAATTAATTGTTTTATATATTCATAACAAAAAAAAAATCTTACACATAGCAGTATGTATAAACTTTCAAATGATTTTATTTTCTGAAATTTCTTGCATTAGTACTTATATTGACTACCATGTTTCTTGATTGGATTTACTACTAAGATTGAATCAAAAAGTTAAATTATCATATTTTTCACCCATTAAATTAAAATTGAAAATAAATATTGAATCTTTAGTGTTACCCCAAATTTACAGACATCACCTCGTTCTAGACCTTTTTCCCCCCTCCTCCCTTACTTTCTCTATAATATCTCCCATTCCCTTCACAACTATCCATTCTCTATTCAATTTTTTCTCACTTCTCACAAATTTTGCCACCGCAAGTGTTTAGTTGTCACTACTGTTGCTCACCAACACTCCCTTTTCACTCTTCTCTTTTCGCTTTGCCAAATCTCACAAGGTTATAAAATTTATTTATTAACACTATAAATGGGTTATCTCCCACCCACACCATACATAGGGACAAGAGTCACCACCTAGGTGGTGCAAGTTGCGAAGGCCATCTCTTTCTTATTTTTTATTTTTTTTATATAAATGGTCGTGACTGCTAAAAGTACTCACTACGGGTTATTGATGGTATGTGCTATATTTTCTATTGTTGGTTGTAACTATTATTGATTGCAGTTTATAGGTAATGGCAGAGTTAAGATGTTATGAAAGGTGGGTCACCATATACCATCAACTATCGACTCTTGAAATAGGCTAATTCTTTTTATATTCCGATAGTGAGTCCCCCTATCCTATAACAACCTTTTTAAAAGAACGTGAAATTGATGGACCCCCTTAGTGGAGATGTAAAACACAATGAGCGAATGATTCTTATTTTGATAAAAGGAATGTTTTTAATTGATGTAATTATTATGTATTTGTTAGATTTTGCTCTCTTTTGTAGATGTATTATGACAACTTTCTAATGAATAAATTTTTTATTTTAAAAAAATACTTATTATGTGAAAGAGAGAGGAGGGTTGAAGAGGCAAGAAGAAGGCCAAGAGTTAAAAGAATGTTATTGGGCACCACTTTTATTTTTATAGTTAAGAACTAAGAGGAGAGGAAAACTGATTTCTTGTGTCGCTTGGTTTCGTATCGTGTCATTATGATGTATTTACTTAATCAAGTTCTATTGTCGTGATTATTTATTTTTTCTTATTATTATTTAAACTTTATTTTCTACAAAAATAGTGGTGCGTGTAACATACCATAATAATTAGTGGCTTTATTATAGGTTATGGTTTAAGTGGTGGTAATAGAGGATGTCGTTGAATGATTGATGGGTAATGGTGGTGGCCTTTCAAAAAATTAAGAAAAAAGCTGTTCAATTTTTTCATAAACCATACATTAAAATCAAGAACAAAACATATACTAACCTTAAAATTCTACTCTATATTACCATATATAATCACGATAATAAAACACAAATACATTTTCCATAATCCCCTCCAAAAAGGACACGAAGATTAACATGAACTTTTATGAGATGCGACAAGTGCAACAATGGAGGAGCAGAATCCTTTCTTCTCTTACGTTGGAGCATTTGGCTTTATAAATTTTTTTTGTGATTGAAGTCTGCTTCAATAACTCTCATCGAAATTCGAAAGTCGTCTTCTCCATTTTTAAAGAATGGTGCAGGAGTTCACAGGCTTTGAACTTAAAAGATCGGCGAAAAAACTTTCCATCTTCCTCCCTTGATAATTCACTCTTAGACTGTTGAGAAGCTCCAAGATAGAAATCTGACCATTGTTGATGTAGATGGTGCTTGAAAGAGGACCAAGAAGGAAAATAAGAGCTGGTTCGTTGAAACTAGGATAGGTTGATATAATGAGAACAATGATGGAAGATGTGGAGGGGGTGGGGAAAGAGTTTGGGCATTTTAGGCTCTTCATTTGGAATTTCTAGCAATTTGGAGAGGCATGAGGGAAGTTCAAAAGAAATGCGAGACTTGTTTTATATGCAAATACAATTCTTTAGCAGTGGAAATTTTAAAGCATCATTTCAAATCTTCGAAAGAGCTTAGAGTCCTGATAGAGGACGTATTATATTTGATGCTTGTAAGTTTTGTTTTCTCTTATGTAAGTTTCAAAAATTCTTATAAGTTATGCCCATAAACTAACTATCTCTGCAGATAAAATGACTGTTATGTTTGCCTTTTACTGTAATCTGTCAAAAAAAAAAACCAAGATATAAATAAAATCTGCAATACGAATATGCAAAATGTCACTATCAGTCACATAAGAGAGTCACTTGTGATATCTGGTATCATATTTGTACTTTTGCGCCTACCCTCCTTCACCCTTCCCTCACCCACACCACATCTCCTACCTCCCTTCGTCAGCTCCCCTGCTTATCCTGCGCAAAATCTAGGGTTTTTCCCTATCTCTCGTCGATCACCTCCGCGGCCGCCTCCTACCTCTGCGCCACCTTGTCGATTTCAATTCAAGTCAATAACCGTCTTTCCAGCAGATCTGTCCGCCATTTCCGACTCTCTTCTCCTTGAGTCTTCGCCATGTTTTGGAAGCTCACTGCCTTATCTGCTTCGTCTCCTGTATGTTGTTTATAAATCCAAGTTTCCTTTTTCGTTTCGATTTTTTTTATATTTTTTTTAGCTGAACGATTGGGAAATGTATCCGACTTTTGATCTATTAGGTACAGTTAGGTATTATTCAATTCAATTATTAAATTAAATTTATGTTATTTTGAAATTTTGAAGTTCAATGATTGATGAGTAGTGAACTTGACGATTTGAGCTTCGCATATCTGTCTTAGTTTTTTGGGGATTTAGCATGATTGTGTGCAGGATGGATTTGGACGAGCTCCCGGTTAGGATAGGATTTCCTAGTTTTTTGGGTATTGGTGGATTAGGCCGAGCATCAGATAGGATAAGATACTAATAGGCGTTCTGAATGAGACCTGTTCCGTTGATAGTTACTTTCGGGATGGGATCCTTTGACATAATATGTTGGATTATATGTTGAGTAAGAGAGTTGCTGATTGAATCTACATCATGTTGCTCTTAATTGCTATTGTGTTCTTGTTGTTTAAATGATTGATCGGTATTGTACGTAGCTACGAAATTAAGTTTTTTTTTTTTTTTTTTGAATAAATAGCTGTATTCGTTTTTGTTTACGTTACTAGGATACATTAATTTACTAGAAGAAATTAGTCATCTCATGTTGTATGCATTAGCAAGGTGAGGTTCAATAAAACATTCACTCATTTTTGTCCTATTAGCTCATTGTTTTACATTTTCAGCTGATTATCTTTTGAAGTGCAAACACAAATGTTGGGATTTTCCACGTGGTTACCTTTCCTCCGTTTCATCATCCCCCTTAGGTTTTTAAAGATGCAACAAGTGCAATGCAATTTCTGGTTGGGTGAAGAGGTCTAAATTATACTGTGTACATCTAGGTAACTAATTTGATGACCTTACTTTGACAGTATTGTTTTATTAATGTCTAATATATAACACCAAACTTTAATAGTTTTGCCTCAATGTGTACTTATAAAATACCAACTTTTTATTTTTTGTACTCATATAATCAACAATATAAAAGGTCTAAGTTATGCGTAGTCAAACAGGCCAAAGTAGAACTGGTTCAACCAAACAGAAAACAGAGGGATTAGTTTGGAAACAAGTTGCTTGTGTACTACAGGAAAATATACAAGCTGTTTTTACTGGCTTTGAATTCCTGGAAATTGATGGTTATTGAGGTTTAAAGGTAGGGAAAAAGCTGTAGAGGGAGGCAAAAGGAGTCTGATCTTTGTGTGGAGATCATTTGCTTGATGCAGCGAGGAAGTCAGCTGTTTTTGTTCACTTGGTGTCTACAAAGCACTCTAATGAGTTCCATATGATTTTAACATCCGTAAAAATCAATGAAAGCTCTTGTTAGTATTGCCTGTCACATGTGTCAGATTAGTTAGTGGAGAACTGTTCCTTTCTTGGCTTATCTTTATTTTCTTTTCTAGGGAAAATGTCCAACTGTTCCTTTTAGAAGTGGAACTGTCATTCAAAAGTTGAAGTCGCATATGTATTGGATGTCCAAGGGTGTTCCTGTTCTTTTGCAAACACATCAGAGTTTGTGTGTGTGTGTTTGGGGGGTGGGGTATAGATTTAGTGTCTTTTTCTGTGATTTCTCTTGCCAAACTTCCTGTTGTCTCTCTTTCGATAAAGCTATGCATAAATCATGGTTTTGGATGCCAAAGTTCCTTGAACTTGTAAAAAGTTCTGTTTGGGAACAATATTGGGATAGCTTTATTTTGATGAGGACATATTGTGCAATTGGAGAAAAAGCATAATCTATTGACGGGAGACACTGTTACATGGTATGCGATTTGATTCAATAAGGGGTAGGAGCTTTTTTTGCTACTCACGACAGATTGAATAAATTGTATTATGTGTGTATTTAAATGTAGAGAGAGACAAATGAATCAAGTTATATTGTGTTAGAGAGGCACATGGCCATGAATTACCTAAGGAGCTGGCAAAATTTTCTTTTGGATTCACATCATTTAAAAACCAAACCCTTAAGCTTTGGTTTATAATTCACTTATGCTTCATTAAAACCTAGATATGAAAACAACTTTGATACTTTTGCTCAAAGAATCAATTAGATGGATTTTAGGGGATAAAAGAGGAAGGTTTGGGAGTGAGATATGTGGACTGAGGTCTGGGGGATTATACCATTTGATCCAAGCCTGTAATTTGTGTAGGATTGAAACCCTAGTTATGAAAATCAGAAATTTGATTGTTGACAGTTCCTTCTTTTTTGCTGTGTAGTATATAAGTCTTTTTTGGATTCCTTTGGACTCATATCTCCATGAAACTTCTTTTCTTTCCTTTTACTTGGATGGATATTGGTTCTCTTTCATGTAAGCTATCATCATTATTAGTTGTTTATCAGCATAAAAAATATGAAAATGCAATATGCCATGCAAAGATTAAATAGGATTCTTTCATATGCATTCAGAATTTTCCGCTTTCAGTTGCATCATATTGTATTGTGTAGATACATACATAATCAGTAGTTCCTTAGTAATTTTCAGCAGCGTTGGGTTAGTGATAAGTTGGACTGAATTTGAATTTTAGTTGCAGAAAGTTATTTGTAATTTATTTTTTCCTCTTACTACTTATGGTTGCTGATGCCTTGCCCTTTATTTCTTATGTCAAGATTGATGCAATATTAGACAAGGACAACTTCACTTTGGACGAGCTATTGGACGAAGAAGAAATAATCCAAGAATGCAAAGCATTAAACAGCCGCCTAATAAATTTGTAATTACTCTTCTTGGAGTGATGTTTGTTATTTCTTGTTATTCTGTGTCCTTCTACCTTTCTTTTTATTATTCAAGTTTTTAAACTTTTGGTCAACATTTACTGAGAGCCCCTATGTTTTTGTTTTCTAATTTCCTTATGATTTTTAAACTTCTTCCTCCAGCTTACGGGACAGAGCTCAGGTGGAGCAGCTCTTGCGTTATGTTGTAGAAGAACCTCCAGAGGTTGCTGATAGCAGACGCACCTTTAAGTACAGTATTTTATACACTATCTTTAATGAGTTTGATACAAGCATTGGTTGATAAATATATTGTCTAGCACAATATAGTTTTTGATGAATTATGAGAACCTGGCTGCTCAACTTTCCTGCTAAGTTGTTTCTTCTATAAAGTTTTGAACCCATGAATTAACAGTTGAATATTCTCAGTCACTTACCTAAGAGGAATGAAAAAGCTATTGCTTTCCACATATTTCCTTTTTGAAAGACAATCCTATTTGTTTTAACTAGTTGTTTCTGTAGCTAATTTAATGTTGCTACTTTGAAGTTCTTTGAGGATATAACAAACTTATGGTATGAATGTTTTGAAATGTTGCTTGAAAAGTTTCCAAAGGATAACTTGGGTTGTTGAGATATTAGCTGATAGTTATTTCAGGGGAGCTCTTTGGTGTTTCTTGCTGGTTTGGCGCTCTAGACATTAGTTGTTGAACATAATACCTAGAAAGTGGTTGGTTAAGTTTTGTGTAGATGTCATAATGAATATGAAGGCATAGTGACTGGCGCCAAAATTCTTGTCATGGATCATGGTTGATGTATGCTTTTGCATCTTAGAGGGTCATGGTTGCGAGTCTTCATATATCATTCTTTGTTTGTCTATTTACCAAGCTCTTCATTTTAATTTTAGGAAACTTGTTTAGTGTTTATGCTAATGGAATTGAATTTAATGAGTTAAAATTGTTGGCTACTTATCATTTTTTTAAGCTCTCGATTTGCGTATTATTGACCCATCATGACTTTTGTATCTTACTGGTGCTTGGTATTGTAGGTTCCCATTTGTGGCTTCTGAGGTTTTTACTTGTGAAATTGATGTCATTTTGAGGACATTAGTTGAAGAGGAGGTATGACTTTTATAAATTTCATTTTGTTCATCATGGTCTTAAATAGGGGTGACAATGGGTCCAAGACCCGATCCAGACCCGGTTAGACCCGACCCATTTTTTAGGGTTTGGGTCTAATTTTTTAGACCCATTGGATCCGGGTCGGATATGGGTCTAAATGTCATTGGGTCGGATATGGGTCCGGGTCCAAAAAATTTAGACCCAGATCCGACCCATGGACCTGCACATTTTAAAAAAATAAAATAAAAATCTAATCTCCATTTAGAACTAAAACTAAATATTCATTTACATTGTTCCGCGGTCTTTAACTCTTTCTCATCGCCACTCGCTAGGTAACATATTCATATAATTTTGATGTATACTTTGTGATTACTAACTTCTCGTCATCACGCCCCCGTAAACGTATTCAACTGGGTTTGAGATTACTAGCTTCTGTATGATTTTAAAACTTGCGAGTTGAGTCTAAGACTTTTGATTTAGTGATGGATTTTGATTCTAGTGCTTACTTGTTTTCCACTTAGTGGACAAAAGATTGTTTTGCAAGTATTTCAACGATACAAATTATGTGCTTAAGAAAAGATTTATTATTTTATCTCATTTGACATAATAATGCACTTTATCTTCCTTTATAACACTTAATCGGTAAACAATTTTAAGGTCAGAAATGCGAAAATATATCCAATTATAAAACATATGAATAATAAGCACATAAAAATAAAAATATGTTATGGATCCATTTTGGACCCGAGATCTATTAGATCTAGTGGATCTGGGTAAGGGTTTGAAATTTTAGGACCCAATGGGTTTGGGGCGAATATGGGTCTAATTTGAAAATAATGGGTATGGGTCTAATAAAACCCGACCCATTGCCATCTCTTAAATCTACCCAATAAGAATCCAGCACTATGATTTCTGATGTTTTTACTTCTATTGCTTGTCAGATGATGGATTTTCTTTTCTCATTTTTGGAACCCAACCGACCTCATAGCGCCTTGCTTGCCGGATATTTTAGTAAAGTACGTTGATATCTCTTATGATCTTAATGATACTCTCACAGGTGCTGTTGAATATTATTTCTACTGGCAGCTGATGTTTTTGACATTATAGGTTGTTGTGTGTCTCATGTTGAGGAAGACAGTCCCACTCATGAACTATGTGCAAGTAAGTGTTCAATGACTCAGGTCTATGTATTTCTTTCTCTAGCTGCAAAATTGAGTTGATCTTGGGTTTAAATTTTACACTGGTGCTGTTGTTGCTGACAGTCTATTGTTTCAGGCTTGTTTGTTTTACTTGTGTTATTTTGTATACCCTCCCTCTTCAAAACATGTTCTAATCTAAAAAGTTAGTTATCTTCGGGTTTTATTTTTTTCCTGTAGACATTGTTTTAATTATATCCTTGGCTCAACAGGCTCACCAGGATGTTTT
Organism: Dysphania ambrosioides; assembly: GCA_026401315.1. NCBI lineage: Eukaryota > Viridiplantae > Streptophyta > Magnoliopsida > Caryophyllales > Amaranthaceae > Dysphania > Dysphania ambrosioides. The sequence continues at coordinate 3,262,876 of CM048672.1, forward strand.
CCAGCAGCTGGTTGATTTGATTGGAATTACTTCCATTATGGAGGTCAGATACTCTGATAAGTCTCTGTTTGTTTTGGTCTCTTTGTGAGTAATAGACGTAGTTTGTTCTTAGTGGATGTTGAACTGTTTTCTTTTCCTGTACAGGTCTTAGTTCGACTTGTAGGTGCTGATGATCATGTTTACCCCAATTACATGGATGTTATGAGGTGGTTGGCTGATAGTAATCTGCTGGAGATGATAGTTGATAAATTGTGCCCTTCTGTAAGTGTTTTTAATGTTCTTGTCTTCTTCTTTTCTAAGCTCTTCATGTACTCGTATTTCATGAAATTTTCTGTGGAAGTTTCATTCCTGAGGTGTGTATTGTGCTAAATGAGGATAGGAATGTGTAGATCCATTTCCTGGGGTGATGGTGGAATGATGGAGGTTATGAGGGTGAAGCTTTTTGTTATAAAATCTTGGTTCCAGGATTGATATACTCAAACCAAAGTTTCATGCCTTAAACCCAAGAGAGGACTTTGGTTTGATCTATGGGCTATTTATTTAATTAAATTTTTTTTTTGGAGGGGGGGAGGGGTTGGGTGGGTGGTTGGGGAAGAGGTGCCTTTTTTTTTTTCAGGACATGCATGGGTTACAGACCTAAATTCCTATTATCATGAACCAAATATTGCTCTAGAAGATTTGTCCGGGCTATTTGGTATATGAATGTCTTCTAGAACTATATTTTGGCACCTCTGACAAAATAGCAAGCTCTAAGCTTTTCACTTAAGCCCTAGGATTCCTTTTGAGATGGAAATTCCATGAAATAGCATCAGCCTATCAAATCTGAATGTTTGGATTTCTGATGGTATGGTAAAAGGCAAAATATATGCAAAGAAAAAGGTTGGTCTTGTGCTTAAACCTTCCCTAAAAGCCATCTTGTGAATATACCCGACTTTACATTTCTACAAGGAAGGAATTGGGAGGCAGCTGGGACATGAATAAAGGTGCTGTTGAGTTGATGCATTATACCTACTGGGGAATCACACTTTTTTTGTGCTGTAAAAAACAGGCTTTGCTATCCAAGTATAATTTTGTCTACTCCATGCTCCCTAGAACTACCCTCTACTTTATGTTAGTGGATCAAGTAACCCACATGAGTATAGTTTTTTTGTTTGTCTTTTCGATGACAAAATAAAGTTCATATAATTCTCTCTTAGTTTAGAAACATCTTTAGAATTATTTAAAAGAGAGTTAAATTCATGATACCAAATAGGGTTTCATATCCATGTAGGTCCCAAGAAACTACCCTTTTTCATATCCTTGTAGACTTTGTTTTTTTAAATTGAATTTTCATTATTTGAACTTATTAGGCTTCATATAAGCTTATCTGATCTCCACTTCACAAATATAGTTGAAATTCTTTAAAGTTGAACTCAGTATCTCTCTTCACAACTTACTTGTACTTACCTGGATGTATTGGCTTTTTTGGTGAAAATTATAAGTCCATTTTCTATAGTAGTGATAATTATTTTGTTCTCCTCCTGTATGGTTTCCTTTTGCTAATGGCTTCTTTTCTCCTCTATTCTTGTTCAATGATTCAGTGCCCTTCTGAGGTTCAAGCTAATGCGGCAGAAACTCTGTGTGCTATTACTCGGAATATGGGGTCTCCTCTTGCAATAAAACTTTCCAGTCCCAGGTTTGTATATCTATACCATCACTTTTTTGGTGAACTTAATCCACTTAGGTATTCTTAATATGATCTCCATCCCTAAACATATTTCATTCTTTGTTTTTGCACGGAGTTTAAGAATAATGATTAGAAAGAGAATTAAGAGATAGTGTGGGGATGTAGAATGGAAAAGGAGAAAGTTTACTGGGAAAAGCAAATGTGAAAGTTTTGGGACATTCATTTAAGGCAAGTGTGGAATTTTTTTAGGGATGGATGGAGATATTGTTTATAAAAAATAAACTAGTAATTGGGGGAAATACCTTCTTCTATGCAGCTTTGTTGCAAGGATCTTTGCTCATGCACTCGAAGACTCCTCAACCAAGTCTGGTCTAGTACATTCTCTGTCTGTATGTATATCCTTACTGGATCCAAGAAGATCGGCGTCTTCTTTGATGTATCATTCTCTACGAGGTCAGCATATGTATGAGTCTCCGATTGCTGTAAATCCTGAGACTGTGAGCGCAATGTTACCTAGACTTGGTTAGTATGAGACCTTAAATTTGTCACTGTTATTTATGAGTATTTTGCTGCTATGTTTGTCAAACTTTTAATGGATAATTGTTTAGAAGTCCTTTTTCTGATTTTCATAAAATTTATTATTGCATTAGTTTCCCAATTTGTTTTGTTCTCTTTTGGTTGCTACATCAATGTGTTTTTGTGCCTCTTTTAAAGTGATTAATTTGTGTCACATGTTGTACATTTTATGTATATTAATGTTCTGGTGTTATGCAGGTGATTTGCTAATACTTTTGAATGTGACATCTGATGAGAAGATTCTACCTACGCCATATGGCGAACTGAGACCACCTCTAGGAAAACATCGGCTCAAGGTGTGTTTCTGTCTGGCATGCTTTACGATGGGTGCTGTTCTCTGTGATGTTTCAATTATTCCCTTGTGGTCTTGTCTAATTACTTCTAAGGCATTGCCTTGAATTTCACTATCAATGTACTTTTGAGTATTAGAAAGATTGAATCTACCTGAACTTGGAGACAAACTTGAACAGGAGATGAGGAAATTTTAGTTTGGCTTGTCTTCAATTTGACCTTTGATGTGACCCATTCTGGTGTAGACATGGAAGTACATTGTATTATGAGTATAAGAGCTGAAGGGCTTGTCACATCATACATGTTTTTCAGCCAATGCATTGGCTGAAAGAAATACGTGACAGAGTTCAATCAATTCATACAGTGATAAAGGTGAAGAGTGTTCTTGTGATTTCAAGATATGCTGGAGCAATTTAATTACAAGCTATACTAATTAATGTGATCACAAGATAAGGAATCCTTCAAGTTAGTATGAGGTTGAAGAAGAGCATTTCATCACAGGGTACATCAGATGAAAGATAATTCTGAAAATGGCCAGAGGTTCAAGATCAGACAGATTTCATTTAACAAAATTTATCCTTGTGCTCTATGGTGAGGCCTTGTGGGACCTACCATAAAGAAGCTCGTCATTTATCTCTAACTAGAACACCTGCAATGTAGCCATACTTGAAATTCTCTGAAAAACCTTTTAGCTCTTCGTGTCTAGCCAGATTTTTTTTATTTTTAAGTTTCCACTTGCATGTTTTCCTGAGCAAATTCCACACCATGATTATCTAAGAAATTCTTGGATCTATTCTGTATTTCGCATAATGATCGCGGCCCTAATATCTGATTTTTAGGTTAGAGAGGGTAGTGCTTCTTTCTAGAGTTTCAACATCAGATTATCAGAAAGATCGTAATTGATTCTAGATCAAATATTCTGGTTTTTGGAGACAATTTCTTCGTTTTGCTTTTCTTGTCCATCTGTTTGTGTTATATCTAAATCAGGTGTTATTAAAAAATTAGAATGTTTAAGTATTCATGAAACATCTACTAAAATTTTGAATGTTGATTATTTTTAATCTCTGTTATTTTCTTGTTTGTGCTTTTCCTATGGAGGAAACTAGTGAATGGTTCCCACATATGTTCTCATTGCCATGTACTTATATGCATTACTCAATAATTTACTTTTTAGCTTTGCAATGCATTGCTCTACATATTTCGTTGATCCACTGGCAGTTTTATTAAAGGAATAAAATTGGAGGGAAAGACAAAATGCATCTCCTTAACTGTTTGCTAGCTTCTTGTGGATAACTGCTGATAGGATTGTGTTCTTTTTTATATTTCAGATTGTTTTCCGCTAATCTAGCAATATGAAAATCATTGGTCTCAAGTATTTTTCTTGATTATGATGTGTCCCCCAGATTGTTGAGTTCATTGCTGTTCTGTTAAAAGCCAGCAACCAAGTTGCAGAAGAAGAATTGGTGAAGTCTGGGACCATTAAGAGAGTCTTAGATCTCTTTTTTGAGTGAGTCACTGGTGCTCTAGGTCTTCCAAATTGAATTCAAAGATAATTATTGTGTCTTTTGGTATTGATACTAGTGCGATTGACCTTTCAGGTACCCATACAATAATGCATTACATCATCATGTTGAAAGCATAATATCATCCTGCTTGGAGAGTCGGAATGATGCTGTTATTGACCATCTTTTCGGAGTTTGTGACTTGATTAGGAAGATTCTAGATGCCGATAAGCATCCTATGCTCTTTAGTCATCTTGAACTGGTAACAACATAGTGCCTTCTTTTTGATAACTGAGTCATTCGAGCTTCAAAGATGTCAGTGTTGTGATTTTCTTCAGAAGTATCTTTTTTATGAAATCAAGTTTTTATTGAAGTGAATAAACATCAATGACATAGCCAAGGATTTGAATGAACAATAATATTATGCTAGATCTCTATATGAAGTTCTGTGGCTGCTCACTCATTATTTATGTTATCTCTTATAATTTTTTTCTTGGCAACATAAACTTCTATTAGTAGTTAGTCAATGTACTAGTCTAAAACTAGTGATACTCTCTCGCTAAGTAATATGAGACATTTGAATTTTTTTTTTTTTTTTTGGGGGGGGGGGGTTGAAATTTATTGGGTAGAATTTTTAGGTTACTGATAAACAAAACAGAAAGCTTTGGTACTTTTATGGTTAATGTCATTTGTGCAAAATTTTTATTGCAGCCAACAAAGCCTGCTGTTGATAAGAAGCCAACAAGGGCTGGTAACTTGGGACATATTACTCGAATTGCTAACAAAATTGTTCAGCTTGGACAAGGCAACAGAAGCATTCAATCATATATTCAGGTGCATACAGTTTTTGACCCAACTTTTAGGCTATGAACTCAGAAGTTGCTTGGTTAACTTTTTTGGGCATGTCCTTTTTTCATAGATCTCATTGCTTGACCATGATGCCTACTTGTTGACCGTGCTTGGTTGTATGTCTGAATTATAGGAAAATGGTGAATGGAATGAGTGGCATGCTACAGTTTTGCAGGAAAGAAATTTGTTGGGAAATGTCTATCGCTGGGCTTGTGGGTATGATTTCTTAAATTAATTATTCTTACTTGACAATTTGACAGTATGTATGATCCAATTTATGGCGCATGTTTTAACTCTGATATTGATGTTATTATAGATCGATTGATTTTTAACCACCATTACTTTTCGGTTTTTGATAATTGTAAGGTGAGTGTAGTTTATGGTTCTTACTTGACAATTGTTTGATGTATAGCTGATACTAACATACTTTGCTTTTTTGTTTTAAAAACAAACCCCTTGGTCTTGTAGATCTTTTCATAAACATGTCTCTTTAGTCATTGACATTATTAAAGGTACTTTAATGGGGTTGTCAAGCTGTTTGTATTTGGAGTTGTCAACGGTTGTGCATGCTCACCTGTTCTTGTATGTTCTGATTTGTTGAGATTACTATTGTAGTGAGGTATATAACAGGAAATTCTTTAAGATCTCTTCTTATGCTCCTTTCACAGTTTTGTTGTTTATTTGATGTAAGGTGACATTATGGTAGTTGTTATTATGCTTTATACTCCATCATCCAAAATTAAGCTCCTTGAATGCTTTTTCATGGCTAAATTTTACAAATTTTTTTCATGAAATTGTCATCAATAAATAAGAATAACATTTGCCTAAAAAATTAATAACAAATATGTATTCAAATACTCAAGTGGGATGTTGTTAGATTCATCTCAATGTGTATTTTCTAACTATCACCCATTTAACTTTTTTCAACATGCAATCAAAGAGGTCCGTGAGAAATAATGTTTTGAAACGCTAAATTGTAGCTTTTGTTTGTCTAAGCTTCTAAAAGTGTTCTTCCTCTTAAGAAGCTGAAACTAGGGTATATAAGGAAATGGTTTCTGTTTCTCAAGAACACTAGCTGCCAAGCCCCCTAGAAAGAGAAACTACATATTGGAGCTTCTCAACATTGTTTTTCTGGGAGCTCCTTACTCATTTAATGATATTTGTTGCGCATAAAAAATAACCCTTATGAAACAGGAAATACCCTTGCTTGATTGTGAAATAAGAACTCTTACCAAGAGACCTACGTTTTCCATTTTCTATTCTCTCCCCTGTACACCCCCTACCTTCTGTTACCTCTTGATACAACCACCATTATTCTCCCACTTAATGTAGAATTGTTTCTGTTTCTCAGAAATACTTCTAATAATTTGTGACCAAACATGTCTATTTCTGACAAGTGTGTCTCTTGAAATTGTTTTCCGAAAAGTGGAAAATCATCAATGGTGCATTAAAAACTTGAAACCGTTAAATTACAAAAGGCAATATATTGCTATGTATGACTATCAAAAGATAAGCTTATTGTAAAAATTAAATGGAGAGTTTGAAAATCCCTCTAGACTACTTTATCAAACTTTGAATATTCATTAGTTAACAGTTAAAAACTTAATAAATAATAGGCCTAACAATGTAGAATTGTTTCTGTTTCTCAGAAATACTTCTAATAATTTGTGACCAAACATGCCTATTTCTGACAAGTGTTTCTCTAGAAATTGTTTTCCAAAAATGTGGAAAATAATCAATGGTGCAGGAACAGGTGCAGTAAAAACTTGAAACAGTTCAATTACAAATGGCAATCTATTGCTATGTATCTGACTATTAAAAAATAAGCTCATTGTTAGCATTAAAAAATAACACACATTAAAAATTAAATGAAGAGTTTATAAATCCCTCTATACTACTTTATCAAACTTTGAATGTTAATTAATCAAAAGATAAAAACTTAATAAATAATAGGCCTAACAATGTAGAATTGTTTCTGTTTCTCCGAAATACTTCTAATAATTTGTGACCAAACATGTCTATTTCTGACAAGTGTTTCTCTAGAAATTGTTTTCCAAAAATGTGGAAAATAATCAATGGTGCAGGAACAGGTGCAGTAAAAACTTGAAACAGTTCAATTACAAATGGCAATCTATTGCTATGTATCTGACTATTAAAAAATAAGCTCATTGTTAGCATTAAAAAATAACACACATTAAAAATTAAATAAAGAGTTTATAAATCCCTCTATACTACTTTATCAAACTTTGAATGTTAATTAATCAAAAGATAAAAACTTAATAAATAATAGGCCTAACAATGTAGAATTGTTTCTGTTTCTCCGAAATACTTCTAATAATTTGTGACCAAACATGTCTATTTCTGACAAGTGTTTCTCTAGAAATTGTTTTCCAAAAATGTGGAAAATAATCAATGGTGCAGGAACAGGTGCAGTAAAAACTTGAAACAGTTCAATTACAAATGGCAATCTATTGCTATGTATCTGACTATTAAAAAATAAGCTCATTGTTAGCATTAAAAAATAACACACATTAAAAATTAAATGAAGAGTTTATAAATCCCTCTATACTACTTTATCAAACTTTGAATGTTAATTAATCAAAAGATAAAAACTTAAAAAATAATAGGCCTAACAATGTAGAATTGTTTCTGTTTCTCCGAAATACTTCTAATAATTTGTGACCAAACATGTCTATTTCTGACAAGTGTTTCTCTAGAAATTGTTTTCCAAAAATGTGGAAAATAATCAATGGTGCAGGAACAGGTGCAGTAAAAACTTGAAACAGTTCAATTACAAATGGCAATCTATTGCTATGTATCTGACTATTAAAAAATAAGCTCATTGTTAGCATTAAAAAATAACACACATTAAAAATTAAATGAAGAGTTTATAAATCCCTCTATACTACTTTATCAAACTTTGAATGTTAATTAATCAAAAGATAAAAACTTAAAAAATAATAGGCCTAACAATGTAGAATTGTTTCTGTTTCTCCGAAATACTTCTAATAATTTGTGACCAAACATGTCTATTTCTGACAAGTGTTTCTCTAGAAATTGTTTTCCAAAAATGTGGAAAATAATCAATGGTGCAGGAACAGGTGCAGTAAAAACTTGAAACAGTTCAATTACAAATGGCAATCTATTGCTATGTATCTGACTATTAAAAAATAAGCTCATTGTTAGCATTAAAAAATAACACACATTAAAAATTAAATGAAGAGTTTATAAATCCCTCTATACTACTTTATCAAACTTTGAATGTTAATTAATCAAAAGATAAAAACTTAAAAAATAATAGGCCTAACAATGTAGAATTGTTTCTGTTTCTCCGAAATACTTCTAATAATTTGTGACCAAACATGTCTATTTCTGACAAGTGTTTCTCTAGAAATTGTTTTCCAAAAATGTGGAAAATAATCAATGGTGCAGGAACAGGTGCAGTAAAAACTTGAAACAGTTCAATTACAAATGGCAATCTATTGCTATGTATCTGACTATTAAAAAATAAGCTCATTGTTAGCATTAAAAAATAACACACATTAAAAATTAAATGAAGAGTTTATAAATCCCTCTATACTACTTTATCAAACTTTGAATGTTAATTAATCAAAAGATAAAAACTTAATAAATAATAGGCCTAACAATGTAGAATTGTTTCTGTTTCTCCGAAATACTTCTAATAATTTGTGACCAAACATGTCTATTTCTGACAAGTGTTTCTCTAGAAATTGTTTTCCAAAAATGTGGAAAATAATCAATGGTGCAGGAACAGGTGCAGTAAAAACTTGAAACAGTTCAATTACAAATGGCAATCTATTGCTATGTATCTGACTATTAAAAAATAAGCTCATTGTTAGCATTAAAAATAACACACATTAAAAATTAAATGAAGAGTTTATAAATCCCTCTATACTACTTTATCAAACTTTGAATGTTAATTAATCAAAAGATAAAAACTTAAAAAATAATAGGCCTAACAATGTAGAATTGTTTCTGTTTCTCCGAAATACTTCTAATAATTTGTGACCAAACATGTCTATTTCTGACAAGTGTTTCTCTAGAAATTGTTTTCCAAAAATGTGGAAAATAATCAATGGTGCAGGAACAGGTGCAGTAAAAACTTGAAACAGTTCAATTACAAATGGCAATCTATTGCTATGTATCTGACTATTAAAAAATAAGCTCATTGTTAGCATTAAAAAATAACACACATTAAAAATTAAATGAAGAGTTTATAAATCCCTCTATACTACTTTATCAAACTTTGAATGTTAATTAATCAAAAGATAAAAACTTAATAAATAATAGGCCTAACAATGTAGAATTGTTTCTGTTTCTCCGAAATACTTCTAATAATTTGTGACCAAACATGTCTATTTCTGACAAGTGTTTCTCTAGAAATTGTTTTCCAAAAATGTGGAAAATAATCAATGGTGCAGGAACAGGTGCAGTAAAAACTTGAAACAGTTCAATTACAAATGGCAATCTATTGCTATGTATCTGACTATTAAAAAATAAGCTCATTGTTAGCATTAAAAAATAACACACATTAAAAATTAAATGAAGAGTTTATAAATCCCTCTATACTACTTTATCAAACTTTGAATGTTAATTAATCAAAAGATAAAAACTTAATAAATAATAGGCCTAACAATGTAGAATTGTTTCTGTTTCTCCGAAATACTTCTAATAATTTGTTACCAAACATGTCTATTTCTGACAAGTGTTTCTCTAGAAATTGTTTTCCAAAAGCTTGGCCAAACAGGGTACAAATTGTATTTTTGGCCAAATTTTTTCTTCCCATTAGTTCTTGTTCCTCATCAGCACTCGATGGGTAGTGTAACTTCATTTGTGGAAAGTACCTAAATTTGAAACAGAATATCAAAATAAAATAATGGAAGTTGGGAACGTAAAAAAAAATGTAATTCAACCTCATACACTAAAGCTTCTATTCCAGAAAATTTTCTGAACCTCTCTAAATGTGTGGGCTAATAATTCCCTCTTTATTTTCTCTTGGCTTTGCAAATGAAGAGAACAGTTGCTTTCATCTCCATGTCAACACTCGAAATATTAGAAGTATGATGGCTTTTCAGGTCCTATAATCCTGTTTTTGTGGCTTTTGGCTGTATGTATTAATATTTTTTTAACCAAAACATGATACCTGTCATTATTGGTGCTTTTAAAACACATGGAACATTTCTGCTGCTTTGATTTGATAAGGTTTGTATGATTATGATGAAGAGTCTAGCAATCTGGCTGTATATGCTCTTCATTACCAATCTAGCTGTGTTTGCTTTTTCAGCTTTTGGTTATACTGATATCTTGCTAGTGCTGGTTGGTCTCAAAAGTAGGCTGATTCAATGTGTTCCTTTCTTTGTTCCTCTTGGTGGTTGTAATAGTCTTTAGCAATTACATATCCTAATTATTTCTCCCTCATCTATTCTATTGGGGGTCCCTTAATATACAGGCGTCCAACTGCATTGCACGACAGAACGAGGGATAGTGATGATGACGACCTTCACGATAGAGATTATGATGTTGCTGCTTTAGCCAATAACCTTAGTCAGGCTTTTAGACCTGATTTATTCAGTAATGATGGTACTGAAGAGGTATAAGGCTGCTTTGGCTTCTAGTCTGGATCAATGCTTCAAACTTTCTGTGCATATTTTACTCAGTAATGTGCTATTATCTTTAATGTTGCAGGACAATGGTGCTGTTGATCGGGATGATGAGGTACTGGAATAACATTTTATTTGTTTGTCTTCTATTTCTTAGTAGAAATAATCAATGGTGCTTAGACTGCTTACTTCTTAGTGAAAAGAAAGATAAATGAGAAAGGGGGCAAAACCGTCTGAAAATGGGGGATAATATCTTCTTTTAACATAGAGCTTTCTCATGGTGGTTTCATCATGCTGAATTGCAGGATGTCTACTTTGACGATGAATCTGCTGAAGTTGTTATATCCTCATTACGGCTTGGTGATGACCAAGGAAGGTGTGTTTTGTTTTGTTTTTTTAACACTGGATCTTAACTTCAAACTTATAATGCCTTTTTTTAACACATGAATGTTCTTTAAATTAAAATTATAATGCTTTTTTGTGGCTGTGATACAAATGTCTGGTTTTGATGTGGTTTGGTGGTTGTGACAATCTAATTTTACATTTTCTAGGGAGTTGGGAACACTTACAAACTTAAATTATTTTGAGTTATTTCATCTTTAAGGTTTCTAGTGTTTGGATCTTATTCAATAGAGTGTATCTTTGTGCTCTGTGGAAAGAAAAAGCTGTGTTCTTCAGGTGTGCTTCATGATTTCTCCTTGCCTTTGTCAAGGCACTTGACGTCTTGCACCTTATTGCCTACGCATTCCTTTTTATACACTGGTGATTGTATGCAAGAAACAGGAAGTTGTTGAATATGTTCAATGCAAATTGTGGCCTATGATTGGGCTTCCTTTTGTTTAAAATAGTAGGTGCAATGTTTGTCTTTATTACTAATAATAATGGCATCAACGTCAACTTTACCATAATTATTGTAAAGAGGTTACCGCCCTGGCTGAGGAGGATGGATTCACATAGCCTTGTCCTTGTGAAATTTGTGCTAAAAAATTATTTAATTACAACATTTACCTGATAACAAAGCTCTCCTTGTGTTTTTAGCTTTCCTGACAACCATTTAGATGCCTGAGAGTGGATGTGACAACAAATTACTTCATTTACTTGATAACAAAGCTCTCCTTGTATTTTAAGCTGTTCCTGACAACCATTTAGATGACTGAGAATAAAGTCTTACATGTTATTTTCTACTGCAGTTTGTTCACGAATTCAAATTGGTTTACATTCAAAGACGAGAGAGCGGACAACACAACAGTTAGTACCTCCCTCTCTGATACAATGGAAAATATCATTTTGAATGGCACCGTAAATGGTGGGAATAGCAGCAGTGATGATGAGGTAGTGGTTGGCGAGGATGAAGAGCTGACCAATGTTAAAGACTCCAGCAGTGGCACATCCAGTTCTGAGCAGAGTGATACCCATGGAGTTGGGAAAAATTCGATTGACAGTGAAGAGAGGAAGACTGACAAGGTGGACCCTTCCTTTGAGACAGCACCCTTGGGATCTGATTCATCTGATACTAAGGATCAATCTACAGAAAGGCCTGCACCAGATTGGGTGAATTGGGGTGAACCATCAGATTTTCTGGTTGATAAATCAAGTAACCTGTATGTTGATCGTGAACACTCTGTCAGTGATAGTAATGCGGAAGAGGTGGTGATACCAAACTACAGCTCTGCAAATGGGGAAACTGCACTGCAGAATGGTAGTGGGGACTGCAGAGAAACATCAGCTAATGGTGATATGAGCCAAAAGCCTACTGCTCCCTCATTGTTTGAAGAGGATGTTGAGTTTGTCGGTGTTGAACCTGAGGGTACGGAGAAAGCAATGGAACAGGCTCTGAAGGAAGGAATAGTTGGTGAAGCAGGGCCTTTGAAGAAAAATGTTGTACCACTAAAAGTACCGGAGGAGAAGCCAGATGAAGGTGCACCAGGGACAGAGTTCAATGATGCAAATTACTGGAGGGTTGAGCCGGAGGTTACTGTTCTTGATTGATGCTTTCAGCTTATGAAGCTATGTTTAATTTAGTGCTGCTGATCCCCTTTCCAAATTAGCGAATGCATTCAAGCCAAACTAATGTACAGTATGTCTTTGGCTTTTCTTTGTGGAAGATCATATGATAATTTATCCACTGCTTAATTTTGTTCTTTTCTCATTGCATATGCTCTGTCCATTATTCGAGTGTTGATGTTTTGGCATATTTGGTTCCATTTACCTATATATTTCTAATTCTTTTTCTTTTTGATCAAGCTAATCTGTTCAGTAATTGAATTTCCAAATAATAGATCATGAATTCAGACATAAAATTGTAGCCTTTACAATCATAGTTCCAATGGAAGGTGACCTCCATATTATCGATACTTGTGCACCTCTTTTTTTTATTCTGTCAAGCATTCTACAAATTCTGTCTTCATAACACGCAGTTAATGTTAGCTTTATTGAATCCGAGGTATTCTGCATCTGGTCTACGGCCAGTTATTGCTTTGCGGCTTTTTGATTGGAATCATTAGCAGTGGCCGATGAAAGTGTATAATTTGGTGGTTTTTGTTACCTTCATTTGCGCGGCTTTTAAAGAAACTGAATGCAGGAATGCTGGCTTTTATCTTAGCTTTTCTGTTGTTAGTATATGCAAGTCTCTTGAGAAGATTGGCCACAACGATCTGGCTGTGATCTAACTTTTGGGCTGATTCCAACATCAAGTTTTACTAGTAAGTTAATATTGTTTCAAATAATCTTCATCAATTGCAAGAACATGAAAAGTTCTCCTACGAAAATAATAATTTCATTTCGGTTGTCCAAACAAGATCCTTTAGGTAACACCCAGGTAATTCCTCTTTCCAAAAACTAAAACCTTGAGAGAAATATCGGAGTGCTACCACCATGTGTTCAAATATTAAGGCTTTAAATCAGAATTTTGCAGCGGAAAACATGAAACTTTCAAATAAAACTTCAAAATGGCAACTTCAATCAAACATACAATCTGGAACCAGTAATGCATGCAAATCCCCGCTATACATGTCAGAATTATGTCCCCCAATATTACAAGTATAGATATCGGATCATTATAGGGTCATTGAAAAGTGAAGGTCATTACCAAAAGATCACACAAAGCACGTAATCAGCAAAGCTGAGTACATAAGGGTTACGAAGACAAAATGAAACGTACTAACTCCTTAACAAGAGAATGCATGGTACATTTGTTTGCATAACACAATCCTTTACTTCAATTGACTCATAATTTATTTGATTAATAAATTGGATTAAGCAATAGACAAGATTGTCTCCTAATGTCCCAATCAGGAACATCAAAATAAATATATAAACCCCATACTCTCTCGTCAGAGGACATCAAAAAATATAGAAATCCAATGGCAATGGGCATAACTCTGTTACCATGATTAGATGAGATCTCAACTAACCCAATTTAAGTTTAAAACTTTATAAAAGAGATTTGTAGATCACACAGCCTCCAAGAAAAACCACGAATAATACCCCATGAATCCCCCAACCCCTTATTGTCAATACTATAGATGTGCACTAGCCCAAAATTAAATTGTTTATCCTTCTTTCACTTTGCGTGATTCACAATTTAACACTTAGGTTCCAACTTATCAGAGAACACACATGTAAAACATCACAAAAACACAATCAACCTCTTTTATATTGTAATTTTTACCCCTTTTATTCCCTTCTTAAATTTTAACCTATTAAACAAGTCAACTAACCTCATTATTAAGACTTGAAAATCATCTTTACTCAATTCATATAATTAATAATGGAGTAATAATAAATAACCTCATAGGTTAATTAGCAAATCAATTCCACTTGACTCAATCAAGATTCCTTAACCATACGCAATCCTTTCCTGATTAGCATTAACAACTTTTCATTCTTAACTCATCAACAATACCCAATCATGTTTCAAAACAAAGAACATGAATCCTTTCAAATAAATAATAAAAAATCTCACCTAAAAAGGCCCCCTAAACATGATACTACACTTTCGTTTTTACCCTAGATCATGCTCCTAAAGGCAAGGTTTTCATAACTTGTACATTCCTTGAATAGAACAATCGAGTTGCCAGTTTTACAATTACGAATCATCCTTTTACGAATCGATTTCCTAAACCAAATAACACAACCTTAATCAATATCCTAGCAATTAACAAGTTTACATAAACTATACCTACTTTAAAAGGCTTTTCAAAAATCATGTAAATGTTTTAAACCTTTGTTTTTTATATTTAAACCCATGGAATACAGTGAAAACCAGATTAATAAATTATGGAAAATTCCAAAAGTATGCATAAGTTTAGTTTTTGTGTTCTATGTATGAAATATAATATTTGTAATAGTATACTATATAATAAGCCTAAAAAATTCTCCAAATACTTATCATAAAACTCAAATATCATGACTTTAAAAATTCAAAATTTTATTTTGAATATAATATCATCATATTATTCACAAATATATCACAAAATAATCATAGTTTAGTGTGTACTAATAGTATATGCTTTTAAACCTTAAAACATGAAACTAATGCATTTAAACCAAAGTTATATACATATATGTATACTGAAAATTCTTTTAAAATAAAACATCATAATTAAATCACTAAATAATCATGATTTCATGCAATAACCAAAAGTAAAGGATTATAAACCCTAAATCATGAAAACTAGTACATTTACTCATAATTTCATGTTTAAAATATTCTGAAAATTTTTAATGCATATCTAAATTCATAAAAACTATGGTTATAACTACTTTTAACACATGATTAATCATTAAAATCAATCGAAATAACAATTGGAACAACCCTCTAAAATTATGAATATTAGACCTCCCTCCCTCTCTCTCGTATTTTTTTTTTGTAAAAATAAATATTGTTTGGTTTTTATTAAAATTATACTTGGAATAAAATATAATTAAATCTCTTAAATTTTTTAATTATGATCTACCCCTCTTTAAAGCAGTTTTGTCCCTGAAATAAACTCAAAATCGATGATTTTTAAGCAAAATCACGGAGAATTACACTTTAGGGCTAAGTTAAATATGACATCAAAAGAGCCACTTAGGGTAGTTGTGACACTTGCATATGAACTAGAGACTAGATATTGAATGTGAGAATATGATAAAAGAAAGACATTCTCGTGATACAGGTGTATCTAATGTTGGCAATGAAGACTACACTAACGAGTTAGTTTTGATAGGGGTGGGGATGACAGCTAGAAAAACCTCATTATCTAATGATGTTTATACATTCATCAATACTCTTTTTAGAAGGTTAAATGAGTTAATTTGAATCATGTAATCAATTGATCATATGACAAAATAACAAATGATATCAAATATGAATTATACAAATTTTATATCTCATACACTATCGGTGTATGTTGACACACCACATTTTAAGTTCTACATTAGCTCTCAACATTGCTTTTTTTTTTTAGGTAGGGATGAGACGCTGCCGGATGGGACGTTGGAGGCTTGAGTGTATATTTGGGGTTACAGTTAGTATGAGGCACCAACTCAAATCAAATTCGAAGTTGTATCGGGTCATTTGAGTTTTTAGTCATAGCCCTTTAGGCTTCTGGTCAACATTCGACATAATAAACACTCTAACTTTTCTTTGGTAGATTCCGTATTTTGAGTATCGAAATAAATTGGATTTTAACCTTTCAATAATAATAATAATAATAATAATAATAATAATAAAACTATGTTGGATTATAATAGCAATAAAGTTTTAAATATGGAGGAAGACTTAAAAGCCTCCGGACCACTACACTGATAAGTGAAGAGGCAAATGAAAGCAGGACGTTGAATGGCAATAAGATAGTTCAACAGCAAAAAGGAGTGTTGACAATTTGACATTCAACTTAACATATAAAGTACAAATGGGAACAAACTTCAAATAAACTAAATTGAAAAAAGGAAAAAGGAGAGGAAGGGCTTAATGGGAAAATCCAACCACAACCAATGCTATTGCTGCCTACCATTACAACTACGTTCTCTTCCCTCCTCCTATCCATTAACTATTTTTCTTTTTCAAAAATTTACCTTTACTAATCTTTTTGTGTATATTAATACTCTACTTTTTTTTTTTTTTAATCTATTCACTCCTACAAATTGATACTCAATACTCTTATATCAAAAATTAAAAATATAATATTAGAGTTTATACTCTCCTTTTTCTTCATTTTTAGTGTTACAAAATCGGAGTTTAATTTCTCACAGTTTAATCTTATTGTTATTATTATTGTGAACTACGTAGTTCTAAAACATCAATTTAGTTTATTTGTAAAAGATATTTTATTTTAAAGTTAAATATTTTTATTGTATCACAAGATTTCTTTTTCATTTAATTTTTACTCCTATTTTGTTTGTTTGGAAAATGTTGTTTAAATACGTAGAACTTTGTATTCTATATAATTAGGTGAAATAAACATTATTACACCATTTTTTTTTACAAAAAATTGTAGTGTATTATATAAAAAGTTCCATGAAATTTAATACCATCCCCCCCCCCCCCCCCCCCAACTCTCTCCTAATATATCAGAGTCTCATTCGCTCTCTCTCTTTCTCACTCTCACTCTAAGATCAAACCCCACACACCACCACTTGACTGCCCAACAAACCTCTCCCCAAACCAACCCACCTCCATTCCCTAAACCCTTACTCCTCCATCAATTCCCGATCTTACCCTCCACTCCTCTAAAAAATCCCTGAAAAACCCTCCTCCCATTTCCTCAATTTCGGATTTTTCCGCCGACATCCCACGGCGGCGTTACTAGTGTTTCCCGCGGTGGAGGTGGAGGTGGAGGTGGAGGAAGGTAAATTAAAAAACGATGTATAAGAACCAGCTTCAAGAGCTGGCGCAGCGGAGCTGCTTCAACTTACCCTCGTACACTTGCATTCGAGAAGGTCCAGATCACGCGCCGAGGTTCAAGGCCATCGTTAACTTCAATGGCGAGAGCTTTGAGTCGCCGTCGTACTGTTCTACACTTCGTCAGGCTGAGCACGCCGCCGCTGAAGTCGCTCTCAATTCTCTCTCCTCTCGCGGCCCCTCCCACTCTCTCGCCGGTCGCATCCTGGTCAGCCTTCCTCCTTCCTTCTCTCTCTAGAATGCGCATGATCCTCAGCTTCTCTTGTTGATTGTCATGAGTCTTTTTTGAATTTACTAGAATGCCCTTCTACAGATTAACCCTAATCTGATTTCAAGGATATTAATAAATATTGAATCTTGATCATATTTGTAGTAATTCATTTAAAATGAATTGGGGTTTCTTGAATTGCTATTATTTATTTATTTATTATTATTAAATTAATTTCAGGTGGGTTTTAATTTAGAGTTAGGAGGGAGGATTATTTATTAGGAATAATTAATTTTGATTATTGCTTGTTTTGTGTGTATGTTGGATCAACCTTTATTAACTCATTTACTAAATGTGGTAGTTTTTATTTTTGCTAGTATGTTAAAATTGGAAAGGAAGTATGTGAATTTCCCAACGTACGTTATGATGGGGTGAATTTTTATTTTTGGAATGTGAATCAAGGTGGCAATTTTTTTTTTTATCTTTAGGGATTGAAGAGCTTTAGATGGTTCCTAGGATAATGTAGTTACATTGGGTGGATTAGTAGCCTTCATTGAACGTGCGCCGAGATAATCTGTTGTTATTTGTAGTCCGTAGCTAGTTTGACATGCGTACAAAATTGATGGGAATACAAAGTTTGAAACTTTGAAGTTATATAATGTGGATGTGTCGAGCACTCTAGCCGCAAAGTATGTATGATTCTGTGATGAACAATTCTCTGTTATTGCATATGTTTGACAAGATTAGGTTGTAGTTAGTTAAAGGTAACGTGTAGTGGACTTGTGGTATTTGTGGATGCCATTGGTGGGTGGAAGGCAATCCATACGGTTCAGCCTTTTCATAGGTTGCATGGGGGGGTGGGGAGGGGATGCCACTTGTGGCAAGTATTTAAATTTCAATGGACTAGAGTTAATGTCTCTATTGAGATTCTCTCATTCTTGATAGTTTGAGATGCCTTGTGCTTTAGGCTTTGGTCATTATTGGATTAGGGATGATCTCGTCCTCTGTTCTGTTGCAACGGATCTTATATATTAGCGAAACTACACTCTTCTGCAAATCTTATGTGTAAGAATAATGTTAATTTTTTACTCTGTATTTAGTTGGGGGTTTGATACTGATTGATTGTTTTATTTTTCTTTTTTATGAAGGATGAGACAGGGGTTTACAAGAACCTTTTACAAGAGATTTCACAAAGAGTTGGGGCCCCATTGCCACATTACACAACTTACCGATCAGGCCTAGGGCACCATCCTGTTTTCACTGGTAAAGTTGAACTTGCTGGTATCTTATTCACAGGGGAGTCAGCCAAAAATAAAAAACAAGCAGAGAAAAATGCCGCTTTGGCTGCTTGGCAATCTCTAAAACAATGTAAGTGCTTTAGTAAATGTTCCATTTCGTTGTGAGACATTCAACTTAAAAGTTTTTCTTCACACCGTTTGCTGCATAGTCACCTTGTCATAACTCCTTGGATAATGTGATTTTTTATCAATCCCATTTTGTGGTCTCGTAAGGCTAGGCTCTCTTTAACTGTATGACAGTAATCCTTCATAACATAGACCTTGGTGGTCTATGTCTATGAAGAGGTTGCTCTAAGTGGGTGTGAAGTATTGATTTGATGTTATCTGAACAGTGGCGCAACAACCTGGGATCTCATCATCAGAGCAAGAAAACATTGACGAACTTGAGCAGGTGACTATAGCCCGAGCATTATTGAGATACCGATTGAAGGAGAGAATGACAACTACGTCGAGTAAACCCTTGCCATTCCCCCAAACATTCCCGATCCAGAATCCAAGACCATCAAGCCCACAGTGCCGCCCAGTGACTGCATCCAAGATTCTTCCGCTTATCTGCCCAAGGAAGACACAGCCTCGAGTCCGGCCCTCGTCATTTACATCTACATCTTCAGATAATTTGGCTCCATCATCCCAGTCTCAGCTTCCAGAATCCCGAGGAACTCAGCCTCATAGATTCTTAGGAATGGGGGCACCTCCATACATTCCAATCAGACATGCACGTTCACCGGGCCATGGCATTGCACCGTCAGTGACTATTAGGAATGTCGTGCCTTGCTACTCTGCACCACCCATTCCCCGATCATCAGCTGCAGCTCCTCCCGTAATGAGGACAGCTCCCACTGTGAGGATTGCACCGCCAGTTTGCATTAGGCAAAGTATCCCTGTCTTTTCTGCGCTTCCATGTCCTAGGGAAGATCTGTCCACTGCTATCCATTATGAGTCAAACAATGCTTTGAATAAAGTAGAAGCAGTTCAAGAGTCAACTGGAAAGGAATATCAAGAATCCAAAAAATTTAATCCGATTGTGAAACCTCTTTCCGTACCCACCTTGTTCCCTCCTGTGACAAGGGATTCCCCTGTTAGAATTGCACCACCAGTCTGTATTAGACAGGCTATTCCTGTTGGCGCTTCCCCACCAGCTGTAAAGGATGGTTCAGGGTCACCAATGGAGCCAAGTGACCCTGTTAGAGAGGCAGCTTGTGAAGAAGAAACTCAGAATTCAGAAGCAGTAGAGAAGTTGAAACAGCTTAAACTTTGAAAATGCTTGTAAGGAAGAATGTAGATCTCTAGGAGTATCACATCAGGGAGTATGATTTTGGTTCTGGTTTTTGATCTTTGGTCATCGATGCCATCTTGTATGAATGTCCACCTCCCGTCTTTTTATCTCTCCCCTTTGTTTCACCCTTCTATAATTTTCTTGTATTTGAGTTGGCATATCATCGATGTTTCGCTATAGTAATATTTTTTTAACCAGTATATTAGTAACTTAGTGTCGGATTGGCTTGGTTGTCAAGTATAAAAATGGTTACCATATTGTTCGAGGTGCTGCTTTTACAATCATGTAGAGCATGGCCTTCTGGTTAGTCTTTCTTGTACCCTAAACACAGTAATATCATGCAGCGTTCTTGTTGCTGAAATTCTCCATAAATACACAATGGGAGGTGTTTATTGACAGAACAAGAGGTTTGTCTGACGCAGTTCTGTGTATTGAGATTTCCATTAATCGTATAATGCATGTATTAGTTCTACTTTCGTCCCACATCTTGCTCGGTGCAGTGCTTAGGTCCGCCATTTACTGCTTCTACACAGGGCTTTTCAAGGCTGCTACATCAAACTTGAATTCTGTACCTGCCCTTTTGTTGTTGCCTTTGGTGTAGCTTATCAGTTACAGTGTTTTGCGTAAACTGCTCCCTCTTTTTGATAGTGGATGGCTCACTTATCTGCAGACTGCAAATTTATGCTTGGCTCTAGAAACAAAAGTTAAAAAGGAATGATTGATTTCCATCTTTTTTCCCCTTAAGAGCATGAGTATCACTTTTTGCTTTTAGAAGTTACTGAAAAATAAAAATAAAAATTATTGTACACTTTATGGAGTTTTGAATTATGATACTTGCTGTCCCCTTGGTTTTTCATGAATAATTGGCCTCTCAGAAGTCATAACCTTTTGACATAGAATGGGATAATTATGCTGGGACATGGGAGATTTTTAAAGTTGTGAAGGGGTTGACATTCCCTGTAAACCACAACATCAAATTCAATCTACCCCCCACCCAAAAAAAAAAAAAAAAGAAAAAAAAATCTAAGACTGTTGGAATATCTTTTGTAAGATTGAATCTCAAATGTTAGGAGCATAGGGGCTTGGTTCCTGGATATAGAGTGAAAATGAGCTCTTTTTGTTTTTATTTTCCATCTTTTTTGAAACAGGAAAAGGAACTAGAAGGATTCTGTACACCCTCTCGGATGAAGAAAACAATATAGGGAGCTGAGAGCTGAGAGCTGAGAGCTGAGAGATCGGTACATGAAGTCCCAGTTGAGTTTATCGCCTTTGCCAATCCCTTTTGACTGACCTCCTCCCTTGTAATGTAATGGAAAAGAAAACGGAAAGGCAAACATGTTGAGTTAGAAACATCTCAACTCCTAATTGGCAGTGACATTGAAACCCCATCATTGGAGGATTTATGATTAGTTGAATGACTTGTGTAACCATAAAATACTTGTATAATGAAGTTTATGAGACCTTTATTCATACTAGTCCATACTCATGGAACCCTTGTATTCAAATCAATACTTATGAAACAACTTATTTAAGCTAGTGGAGTGCTTTCTGATGTGCTTCCAAACTCCACACTGATCAATAAGAAACTTAGTACCTTATGAATTAGTTACTCCACTATATAATTTGAGGCAAGTAAGAGTTTAATCCAAATTCCACACAAGAGCTGTTACTGTGGGGCTGGAAAAATGTATTGCGATCTAAACTTGGGGGTAGCACAAAGTTTGACTTAACCCATGCAATTTCACGTCATCCTTAACATGCACATTAACTAACCACTTGGTCAGGTCAGGGCCAAAATGGGTCACAAGCAAAACGGGTCAGGCCGGCTCATCTAAAGAGAGTATAGTTTTTATCTATATAGGGGAATAATTTACGTTTATTACCTCCAATCTTTGGTAGTGGATCATCGGCAAATAAGTGTAAATAATTCGTTACCTAATAGCGTTTAAAAGTATTGGAAATTACATACCCATTATTGATTAGACCCTTTTACAAATGGGTCGATCAAGGCCCTTAACAGGCTCCCACCCATTTGACCATGTCTACTTGTCCTCTAGAGAATATTGACCGTAGAAATTTAAATTTCGAACCTCTTCCTTCTCTTATGGTCCCTTCGTTCCGATCCTCCTCGATAACCTTGGTTGGCTTTTCGTTTTGAATCTATAGATTATAAAGTCAAACTTTGATTATAAACACTTCCTAGCCTATAAGGAAAAAACATAATAATATGGGATCTTAAGATATTCATTTCAATGTATATTTTTCAAATATCAACTTCTATAATTTTTGCAAATACACAATTTAAAAATATTTAAAATTTAAGTTGACTTTGGAATTTACGCAAAAATAAATGGGAAAAATAATTAAAAAAAAAAAAACGGAGGGAGTGATTAATTAGTTAATTCTTGTGCAATACTCCACATATACATGATAGTTCGGTTAAATCAGAACTGACAGCGTCCATACCATCTGTAGGTCAGATGTGGGAGATAACACCAACTTTGGAGAAGTTTCTACTCATTCAGGATGTTGAGTTTCTCGGCAAATTGGCAATACCTCTTTGACTATAAAGCATTTGGGTTGTAATTTGACTGATTGAAGTACAATATGAAGTTATAAGTACTACGTATATTTGTTAATTACAATATTGTGTGATGTACATGTTAGGGTGTGATGTACATGTTAGGGTGTGATGCACTTGTTTATTTTTTAAGTATGATTAGGGTGTGATGTATTTGTTTTTTTTATAATTAATTTAAGTTAAAATGTGTGTTCGACAACTATAGTAATCCACATTTTTTTGATATCTTCTTTATAAAATTAATTTGGATTGGAGTATAGATCATAGACTAAACATGAATCTCCTACATTAACTTAAATAAGAACTACACATAATAATAGTATAATCTTAAATAACTTCATAAAATGCAATGATTCCATTTTTTATGTAGTAATTATTTTTTTTAATTTAATATATTATAATTAGATCTTATTTTAAAGTACTTTTTAAAATAAATTCAAAAAAATAAAAATTATTTTTTTTTTAATTAAATTTATTGCAAAAGTTAAGATTGTTTGATGTACTCAATACAATTTAATATTATGAATATCCAAAATTATTTCCTAATCCATGTTTAACTTATTTATTTCCTGAACTAAGTTGAATTGTGTGATTACTTGTAAAAAAAACTATTTCCTAATCCAACTTGAATAATATGAAGACTTTTTCTTTTCTTTTTTTCACCTAAGTGGCGTAATACGTATCAAACAACAGTGATGTCAAGTACATTATTTTGTTAGATAAATAGATTGTTGTATTTTTCCTATATTGACACCAATGTGTTCTCCGTGCGTTGCTTTTGTTTTTCTGTTAGTAATACTAATTTCATTCCCTTTTATTTTTCACATTTGCATTTTGTATAGTTTTCAATGCATATCTTATATCTATAGTATCTATAAATACATATTATAAAAAATATTTACATAGTAAAAAAACATACTTCGAGACGAATTCAACAAGAATCCACATTAATATGTTTTAACTTATATATATCAACAAAAAAATCATATTTAGGTTTCTCACTTCTCAAATTGAATATTCTAAATAGGACAAATAAAAGAGAATGAAGGGATTAGTACTTTATTATTTTTTGGTTTATTGTCTACTATTTTATTTAGTATATTCGTACCTTTGAAGTCATTCTTGCATTTTTTTTTTGTTTATGTTATTTTTTTCTCTTTCGATGATTTAGACTTATTAGAAACATAAATACATTTAAAATATGAAGGTAATTTATTAAATATTTACATATTGTAATAGAATTGTATTGGTTTATTTTTTAGGTAAGGCCACTTTGGAATTTTGGTAGGATTAGATAATTAAAAAATGGGATTACTAAAATGTAAATAAGAAAAAAGAATGGTTAAACATTACTATAGTAACAGCCCACTAATTCCACCTCACTAATCGGAGTGATTAATATTATATGATAATTAACTTGAATAATGCAACTCAAACTCAACATTCTAAATCATAAGTTCGGAAGTAAACATTCACAACTTTTAAACTTAATTTATATTACAAAAACGTTGAAAATTAAGTGCCAGCAAAAGTCCAAAAATAATGTACAAGTACAAACAAACCATTTGAGTATATATATCTTATTTGATTACAAAAGTAGATGAAGAAAGATGTAAGCAAAAGAAATTTCATTTCGAATACAATACTTGTAACAATACATATAAGTATGCAGGAAGCTATGATCACAAGATGGAGCATTCAGATATGAAGCAGAGAAGAGATAAAGGAGAATGAATGAGAGCATTTTTATTACTATGATTTTTGTGTATTACAAGACTGACTACATCAGTTTCTTACATGTGTATTTATACACAAGATTAGGGTGCTTAACGAACCAAGCTGCTCAAGTTCGGCTCGATCAAAGTTCGCTCAAATTGAGTCTCGAGACTTAATGGACCAAGTCGAGCAAGTCATGGCTCGCCTCGAAGCTCGTGAATAAACTTGATTACAATATATATATATATATATATATATATATATATATATATATATATATATATATATATATATATATATATATATATATATATATATATATTGCAAAACATACTATCAAGCTTAGGCTATTAAATCAGTTACAATTCCCTAAAATGTCAATAGCTTCTTTTCTATAACCTCCATTTTTTGCGAAACAACTTTGTTTTACCTTGAAGAATGTGTTTGAACTCAATGGATGAAAACATTTGGATGCTAAATTTTTTTATTTTAACATTATAGCTCCAAACATAACCTCTTAAGTGATGATAGATATTCTTTAGGTTTGCACTACTGGATTTCATATAAATGCTTTGTTTTACCTGATATATTAGTTTGTAATCTTTGTCTAGAAATTTATTTTACCTTTCTCGATTCATCTTAATGTTTTCCATAATTTTATTTTACTTGACAAGGTTGCTCGTAAAATACCAGCAATGAAGCTTTTAGCAAGAAGTAGTAATGTGTAACATAAACACTAATATTTGTAGGAAAAATTTGCTCGAAAGCTTTGCAAAAGCTAATAGTATAAGCATTAAGGCACTATTGAAGATTTTTTCTTGGCAAAAACAAGCTCAACATGGAGATGAAGAAAATGAGTATTTTGAAATCAACAACATAAATAATTTTGATCAAATTGTTGCTGATGATGAGGATTGTCAAAGGGAGGATGCAGTTTGGAAGAAGACCACCATCAAGGGGGAGAGATGTAAGCCACATGATTTTTATGGCAAGATTGAGTATGATGTTGAGGGAAATCTTGTGCATGATAAATCTGTTGATGATAGTAAAGAGAAGATAATTAGGTCCAATAAACAGATGGTTATAGCTAAAAACACTGAATAGAATCTGTCGTTGTTGTATTTCTGATTATTAATTTGATGTACAAGCTTCGGTTTATATACATGACATTGAGATAGTTTGTTTCCTAGTAAAACTCTACTCTATCTCTATCTTTTTGTAATTCTATCCTATATAGTTATTAGTCTTCTATCTTTTACTTAATCTAATCCTATCTTTTGTTGTTTCTATCTTCTACAGTTTATTACGCAGTACTTACTGAGTTAATGACTTAATGGTGATGGTTTAGGACTTTATGTTGTGTCAAGTGTTTGTTGTTTTTGTGTGTGACACTAGTGGACTTTGTCCATCAATCTAAGGCACATAGCCGGTAAATCGGTAATAAACCAGCCCCATTTAGAAGTTGTGGTGCTACCTCATAATCCCCCCTTACAGTGAGACACACAACCTTAGGCTGAGCTGCCCCTGCAATCCTGAACCTATTGTTATGTAAGTACCATTGGCTACTTCTCTAGTAGATATGTATGGCAAATGTTGTGAAATCAGTAGTTCATAAGTAATCTTTGATAAAATGCAGAGAAGGGATATTATGACTTGGACTACTCTTATATCAGCTTATACAAAAGGAAATTACATTGAGAGGGCAGTTGATCTCCTTATTCTAATGAGAGAAAACAGTGTAAGGTCTAACTAGGTAACTATGGTTAGCCTAGTATTATAGGTGCACTTGACATGGGCAAGTGGATCCATACATTCATTGAAAAAGAAGGGATAAAATATAGACATAATACTCAATACTGCTCTTATTGACATGTATGCCAAATGTGGGGATATAGCAACGGCCTACAGGCTCTTCAAAGAAGCTACAAATCGAGGTGTATGCATATGGAACTGTATGATGATGGGGTTCAGTGTGCGTGGTTTTGGTGTAGAAGCTTTGGAGCACTTTCTTGAAATGGAAAACTCTCGAAAGCATTCGCAAAGCATTGAAAATGTACTAGAAAATCACAAAGCATTCACCCATCAGCTTGTTTGCAAAGGCATAATTTGTCCCACATTGGGCAAGAATAGAATATAATAGGAGTGTATGTATAAATTAGAAGCACAATTGGGTCTTAAGTCCACAGCATACAGAACTAAACTAGCTGCAACTAATATGCAAGTTTGGTTTTAATCTTTGGGTCTAACTTGGTCCCTAATATAAGTTAAACTTGAGTTTATTTTGGACCTATTTAAATCAAACTTTTTATCTTAAATTAAGTCTATACCTATAATTAAGCTTATCAAGTTTCGAGTTCAAATAAAGCTTGATATTTGGGTCACGAGCTCAAGTTGAGCCTTAAACCTTGATATTTGGGTCACAAGCTCGAGCCGAGCCTAAAGTTTAAGGCTTGTCGAGCTTTGAGCTCGAGGGCTGAGCTTATCACTACCACGACTCGACTCTATTATTAAGTACCCCTAGTATTAATAAATTAGGAGAGTTTATATCTTTTATACAGTGATTGAGGACAAATATAAACAACTAATTTGAATAGGTAGTTGAAGAAATTGTTAAGTGCTAACAAATGTTTATAGTAAGAGTTATAAAGTACCTTTTATCTCTAAACAAGATTGCCTCATATTTCCTTTGAGTTATCCCAAAATAAATTGCTCCATTTTCTTTCCAGACAAGGTTGAATCATTTGTTAAACGGCATTATTCTCACAATGATTGCATTTAGTCCCACCAAATTTCTCTCTCACTCCGTTTCATTTTATAATTAAAATAAGACGGAGAGGATAGTAGTTTCCTTGTTTTCTATCTTGATCCTTGACCAAACGGTAAAAGAAGGATTCCTCAAATCAAAAAAATGGAGAAGGAAGAGGAAACGAAAAGGGAGGGGCCAATATCCTGGAAAACCGAGCCTAATGACATGAAATATGAGCAGCACCCGCCTAGCTTTGCCTACCCCTTCATTGTTGATATGATATGGATTATTATTATTGTAATAAAATAAACACACACTTTGTTCTCTCCTACTTTTTCAAATTCCACCAACCTCACTCATTCACTCTCACTCTCACTCTCACTCACTCGCTTCACTGTTCCATGACTCCGTCTCCTGTCTTTAGGGTTCCCATTCTCTTCCACATTCTTTGCATACTCCAGACTGACACGGCCGTGTTAGGGTGATCTCTAGAGTTTGAAGACGTTCTTAAACAAAAACAAAAAAAAACAAAGAAATAGTAGCACATTATTTTAATTACAAGGTCGGATTTTTCGTCGTTGAGTTTGTTTTGAGCTCTTGAGCTCTCAATTACTTTGTTATCTTTGTGAAAGATTGTCTGAGTTTGTCTCCCTCTCTCGAAGATATTTTGAGTTGAGGGAGGAGAGAGAAACTAATTATAATGGCTATGGTTGCGCACCGAGAGACTAGTAGCGGCAGCGGAGGGAGTTGTGGGATGAGCAAGCACATGGCGGCTGCTGCGGTGGATGCTGGGAAGTACGTGAGGTACACCGCGGAGCAGGTGGATGCGTTGGAGAGGGTATACGCTGAGTGCCCGAAACCCAGCTCATTGCGCCGTCAACAGCTGATTCGAGAGTGCCCCATCTTGTCGAACATCGAGCCCAAGCAGATCAAAGTCTGGTTCCAAAACCGAAGGTGAAATTTTTTTCTGGATTTTATTTTCTCTTCCAAATTTATATGTTTCTTCGTTAGAAATTTACGCGTTCTGTGTGTGTGGGTACAGGTGCAGGGAGAAGCAGAGGAAGGAGTCGTCGAGGTTGCAGACAGTGAATAGGAAGCTATCTGCTATGAATAAGTTGTTGATGGAGGAGAATGATCGGTTGCAAAAACAGGTTTCTCAGTTGGTGTGTGAAAATGGGTTCATGCGCCAACAACTTCACACTGTATGTTTATTTTTTTTCATTTTAATTGATTGGATATGAAATTTGGAATGCTATAATTTAGATCTTGTTACCATATTATACAGATCAGGGTTTTTGTTTTGTTAATTTTGATAATTAAGAATTTTCAAGCTCAAGGATCTTAGGTTTTTTTTTTTTTTGTAAAGATTATTGTTTTTTGGGTCTGATGCATGAATTTTGGGTGGTAAGCCTCTTGATGCTATGCCATTGAATTTTGGTTTGAGATGGGGTTTTGATCTACTTGGACCAAAATAATCTAACTTGTAAAAGTTCCAAACTTGTAAAAGTTCCAAACTTGTAGATTTTCTTGTTCAATATCTGCTAAATTTGTTAACTTTCTTTCAATTTATGCATTAGAGTTACCGAATTCGCGACATGCTCTGGTTTAGATATGGGAACATACTTAGTAATTTAGTGTCCTTCCCAGATTTTGTTGAGTTAGTCTAAAAATATGTACTGATTCATATGTTTCATATTATAAATTGCGGTAGTAATGACAAATCAGGTGACATTGTTATGGGCTTTTAATGCTCTACTTCCACTAATCTAATGCAACTTATTAAAAGTTCCAAAATTGCTATTGTGCTTGTCCTCTATACTCCAAATTTGTTAACTTTCTTTCAACTTATGTATCAGTGTTACCCGATTTGTGGTTGTTTTGATTTGGGTATGGGTGCAATTTATTATTACAACCAAATTTTTTTAAACTAGTCTACATTTGTGTACTGATTCCAAGATTCATTTGTTTTGTATTGTAAATCGTGGGAGGAATGATGAATTAGGTAACATTGAGATGGGATGTAGTTATGTTCTGTGATAAATAGCCAGTGTTTCCTTGTGGGGTTGTTTCCCATACTATCTTTATTGGAGCATATTTAAATCAGGCTTCTGAGTTAGAATGTCAATGGGGTTGATTAGATTAGTTGTGCAGATGTTCAGTGTGAAGGAATAGTTCAGTTGAAATATGTTATTTTTGTAAGTAGTTAATGATCCTATATTGGAACTGATGGATATAATTAAACAATCTAACAGGCACCGGTTTTGACCACTGATGGAAGCTGTGATTCTGTGGTCACCACCCCTCAGCATACTCCTAGAGACACCAATAACCCTGCTGGGTAAGGTTTTAAGGGCATTTGGTCCACTTCTATGCCTTAGTGTACTTTACATTTCATTTTTACAATTTATCACTTTTCTTGTGCTTGTTGACAGACTCCTGTCGATTGCGGAGGAGACATTGGCAGAGTTCCTTTCCAAAGCGACTGGGACTGCTGTTGATTGGGTCCAGATGCCTGGGATGAAGGTTTTGAAATTGTTACTTGACTTAATTGCTAGTAAATTGGGAATTCGATTGATGAAAAAGCTCCTGATTTTGTACCATCAAAACATAGCAATTGAGCAGTTTGCTTGATAATTACTGCAGCCTGGTCCGGATTCGGTTGGGATCTTTGCCATTTCGCATCGTTGCAATGGAGTGGCTGCTCGAGCCTGCGGTCTCGTGAGTTTAGAGCCCTCAAAGGTAAGTTGACTCAGAAGCACATTCGATATCTCTTTGATATTCCCTGGTGATTTGTGGGATGCCAGTGACTTATTAGAGAGTATGACAATGTTTAAACCGTTTACCAGATCGCAGAGATCCTTAAAGATCGTCCATTATGGTTTCGCGACTGCCGAAGCCTTGAAGTATTCACTATGTTTCCTGCCGGAAATGGAGGAACAATTGAACTTATATATACACAGGTTTGATATCCTTACAATGGGGACTTGTTTTGGCTGTATTCTTTAAGGTTTGATTTTCCTCCTGGATCTCTAAAGTTGGTTCCTCCAGATATATGCCCCAACTACTTTGGCGCCTGCACGAGATTTTTGGACTCTGCGATATACCACAACTTTAGAAAGTGGCAGTGTCGTGGTATGTTCATTCCAAGGCTGTACCGTTTTTTTTTTGTTAATGTTGTTTTGTTCTTTCTCTTTCCGGGTAGGGTTGCACATTCCATGAGTAACTGGGGCGCTCTCACAATCCCATCACTCACCTTAAGTGGGAAATTTATGGGAACTCCAATCATAGTCATGTCTGATTTTAGAAGGGCAATGTCTTCTTTGGGTATCTCAACTCTCAAATAGAATCCAATGTTTTCTGATATAGACAAGTATATGTTTCTGTGGAGTAACAATGCAAAGTTGTTGGTGTGTACATTTTCTGCATCATGTATTATCATCTGTTTTCTAGTGATGATTGATTACCTGAATTCATCTTAAAGTTTGGTATGAAGTGAGATGCAGTGATCCATGAATTTTATACTTAAATTTGTAGTATATTATTCTAAACCAGGAGAATTTTAGTTGATGTTGTTTCCTTGTGAATGCATTAAGGTTTGTGAGAGATCTCTATCCGGTTCTGGACCTAAAACTGCTGCTCCTCAGTTTATAAGAGCTGATATGCTTCCAAGTGGCTATCTCATTAGGCCCTGTGATGGTGGAGGTTCAATAATCCACATAGTAGACCACCTTAACCTCGAGGTTTGTTGTGTCTCACTGAGCGTTTGGATTCTTTTCTGCTGCTTTGGGAAAACTTACCTTTATTAATTTTGTAGGCATGGAGTGTGCCGGAGGTGCTGCGACCATTGTATCAATCATCTAAAGTTGTGGCTCAGAAAATGACCATAGCAGTAAGTTTATTTCTTTGACTTGAGGTGTTGAATTGCAGTTTTTGACATGGCTGTGTTTAGCTATGTGGTATTGTTTTGCCATAATGGAGACTAATGAGGCCAATAACAATGATTTGAGGTATCACACCGTTACCTAAGTTAACCTGACTTTTTCCCCTCTTGATGAAGGCTTTACGCTACATCCGACAAATCGCACAAGAGACAAGTGGGGAGGTGGTATATAGCTTGGGTAGGCAACCAGCAGTTCTACGTACATTTAGTCAGAGATTGACCAGGTATATCCCTAGCTCTTAGATATGTTGTTCACGTTGTGCAAAAGCAATTTGCCTTTTGTGGTAATTTAGTCTTTCAAGTGAATTATGGAGAATTTTTTTAACTCTAGTTTATTGGTTGTTCCAGAGGTTTTAATGATGCTATTAATGGATTTGGGGATGATGGTTGGACATTAATGACTTGTGATGGTACTGAAGATGTCGTTATTGCCTGTAATACGGCCAAGACTTTTATGGCCACTTTGAATGCTGCCAGTTCACTTCCCATGGTTGGTGGTGTCCTGTGTGCCAAGGCATCCATGCTACTCCAGGTAAGTCATGCAATTGTCAATTCTTCAAGGTTTGAATCTGTGTGCCAGTAGTGCTGTTTTGTTTTTTTGCTGTTGATCTGATTGGTGTAATGATTTTCGGATTGTTTTATTACTTGAAATCAGCTCTTTGTAAATTTGTACCCTACGCCCCTTCTGTTCTGCAGAATTACATTGTCACCAGTGTAGGCAAATATTTATCTTTGCTATGGCTTAATGCCTATTTCTTTTCATCTCACATAATCCTGTTGGTCAAAAAGGGGGTGGGAAAATGGAGTTCATATCTAGATCTATACTTCAAATATGTTAATGCCATATGTTTCTTCAGAAAGCTACAACAAAACCTTAACGAGTCCTGCCCGGTTGTATTTATATGTGCTAACTCTTAAAATCAACCTGATTGATGGTAGCTTCTTGACTTGAATACAGGCAGTGGGCATGCTTGTTTTTGTTTAAGCAGTTAGTCTGCCATGCTTCCGGTTTGATTTTTTATTTATATAAATATTCATGTTATGAATATCTGTGCAGAACGTACCTCCTGCTGTGCTGGTCCAATTCTTGAGAGAGCATCGGTCGGAGTGGGCTGATTTTAGCATTGATGCCTATTCTGCAGCAGCTTTAAAGTCCAATGCATATGTATTTCCAGGGATGAGGGCCACGAGGTTTACTGGAAATCAAATAATCATGCCTCTTGGGCACACAATTGAAAATGAAGAAGTATGTTGACCTTGTTTTGTTTTTGGGACTTTTGAGTGCTGATTTTCTTTCTCATGATTGGACTAGTATTCTTTCTTCTGCATGCTACTTTAGTAGATGAGCACTGCTGTATATGGGATATCTTTCACTGTTTTACTGTGTCAATAACTCAACAAGTGCTTGATTGGGAATTTCAATAGTGGGGCTTTCTTTCTTTTAAAAGTTGGAACTATTCTATTATGTTATTCAACTGTGATCATGGATGTGCATCATGTTTAAAATTGAAAATCTTTTGTTGATGCATTTAACTTTTGAGGGTGGTGAATCTTTAGTCTATGAATAATATTGTGAAGGAATTTGCATGTCACTAGTTGATTTTCCCCACTCCCTTATCCTAAATGACATTCCTGAATGTCAATGAATCTGATGTATGCATGCCAGATGCTGGAGGTGATACGGTTGGAAGGACATTCTCTAACTCCAGAAGATGCTTATATCTCTAGAGACATCCATTTATTACAGGTATCTTTCAGATTCTCGGTTATATAAGGCCTTCGATACTCTAGTTGGCCTTTCTGAAGTTAGATTCCTTATGTTTGTGGTTATTCTTTTGTTTGATTGTTTTATTTGTAAAGTTCTTGGATCCCAACTTTCTAATCCATGTTTTCCTTAAGAATCCCTAAACTATGCTCAGTTACCATATTAAGTTAAAATATCATTAGCTAAACTCAAAACATCCTTATTTTTGCTCAACCTAAATTTTAGTTACCAGTCATAGTTTTAGAAGATAAAGGCCAAGTAGAGCCGTTGTAAAAGTAGGCTACTTTCATACTTAGCATTGAAAATAACAATGAATTAGGGAGCTTCTTTTGAGTTGTTTGATGACGAGAAAATCACGCTCCCTTTTAGTTTATTTTAATGAATTTGATTCTATATCACCTTAGAGTTCTTTCTTTTTGGTTATCTTGGGGTGTTATTCTTGAAGCCATGTCTTTTTCTAGTGTTTAGTTTAACATAAGCTATTTTTCTTTGTTTCCTTTCAACTCTTGAAGAGATTTCTGTAAAGTCATGAGTTTTGACTTTTTTTATATAGAAATCCTCTTTGTTTAGTTTGTTATATGTGCTTCATTCTCAGATTCATAATGTTAGTATAGATTAACCTCCTGGCTTCTTGATTTTACTGCTTGATGTATTAGTACACCTCCTTTGTCTGGTCAAATCCTTGAACTAATTGCTTAATTTTTGTGGCAGATATGCAGTGGAATAGATGAGAATGCAGTAGGAGCCTGCTCTGAACTTGTTTTTGCACCAATTGATGAAATGTTTCCAGATGATGCTCCTTTGCTGCCTTCTGGATTCCGTATTATTCCCATGGATACAAAACCAGTAAGTTTTGTTGTCTTACTGCAATGGACTTTTTCTCACTTCGCCGTACTTGCTGATAAAAATTGTCTTTGAGTCTTTCCATTCTGCTGAGTCCCTTATTGCAGTCTCTTTTTATTCAGCACCCACTTTCTGAAGAAACACTTTACCTAGTTCCTTCTTGAAGCTATTTTTTAGAGCTTTATATTAAGAATCTAGTTGTATCACTATCTTTTTACAGGGCCTAACATTTGACAACTTTCATCTATCAATAATCATGTTGGTGTTATGCCGCCAATTGAGAAAGTCGTTGATACTTTGCTTTATATTTTACTCTATTATATTCTTGTAAAGTCCTGTCGTACCTGGCCTTTGTACCAAGACCTTTAGAGCTCATTTTATGTGATGATCTATGGCAATTGTAGATTAAAATTTGGGTTTGGAGAACTTTGTCTAGTCCCTTCCTTTTTAGTGATGGTTGTTTATATCCACGAGCAATAAAACTGGTATTGCCATGAAATATTTATTGATTTCTTGTTTTTGTTTGACTAATAGGAAACTGCAACAACTCGAACACTTGACCTAACTTCAAGTCTTGAAGTGGGTCCATCAACCAACCATGGGGTTGCTGGTGTCTCATATTCTGGTAGCACTCGTTCTGTGTTGACAATTGCCTTCCAGTTCCCATTTGAGATGCATCTGCAAGAAAATGTTGCGACAATGGCTCGCCAATATGTTCGAACTGTGATATCTTCAGTGCAAAGGGTTTCCATGGCGATATCTCCTTCAGGATTAAGTCCTGCAGTGGGCCCAAAATTATCTCCTAGCTCCCCGGAAGCACTTACCTTGGCCCATTGGATCTGTCAAAGTTACAGGTATGTCAGTTTCGGCATCCTGTGCTAGTTGGTCATTCAAGGCCCTTGTGTATATGCCAAAGATAAATGTATCTTATCAGACGGTTGTTTTCTCTGCAGTTACCATATGGGAACAGAACTGCTTAGGACTTCTTCTGCTGGTGATGACACAGTGTTGAAACATCTTTGGCATCACCAGGATGCTATTGTATGCTGCTCATTGAAGGTATGCTATAACATAGCATTAAAGACCATTGTGTTGCTTACTTGCTTGTGTAGAACTATTTACCCTTTTCTTTTCCAGTGCTTGATTTATGGATCAGTATGCCTTTGATTCAGTTGGAAATTTAAATTTGTTAGCAGAACACCTGTGGACACGAGTAGTCTCATTGTGCTCTTCTTTGCAGTCCCTTCCAGTTCTCATCTTTGCCAACCAAGCTGGCCTCGATATGTTGGAGACAACTTTAGTGGCACTACAAGATGTGACCTTGGACAAAATATTTGATGAATCAGGCCGAAAGTCATTATGTTCCGACTTTCCAAAGATAATGCAGCTGGTAACCCTAATGAACTTCGTCTGTTCACTGTGGATATTTTTTTGCATGCTGTGTAGGATTCTGAAACTTATACATTCCTTTCAGGGATACGCTTGCTTACCTGCTGGCGTTTGCACATCAACCATGGGCCGTCATGTATCATATGACCAGGCGATTGCTTGGAAAGTCTTTGCTGCAGACGAGACTACAGTCCATTGTCTTGCCTTCACGTTTATGAACTGGTCTTTTGTGTGACTTAATTTAGGTAATAGTTTGTCATTCTACCCTAGATTGCTTCTTCACGGATGATGAGGTTAGAAGGGTGTTTTAGTAAGTTAAGATGGTATAATTTATGTGTAGAAATCCAGGGAAAAACGATTTTATTTATTTATTTTTTTGTAATATTTATTACTCCAGGGTTTCATTTTCTTAATTTATATTAAATTGGAAAATTTCATCAAAATTTCGTTGCAAGAATTTGGTCAAACTGTAATGAAGTGTGCTGCCATTGCTAGCAGATACCGAAAATGATCATTCACATATCTTGAGCTTACTGTCTATGGTATGACAACTGCCTATTTCCACTAGGTGGATGATACCTTTCCACTACTTTATGGCATCTGTCTAATTCTTAGTGGAAATAACATTCATATTAATGTAGCAGAGGTAGCTCACACTGATTATCATAGTTTGCACTTGTCAGTTGAATAAATAAATACGTAGTCCTACATTTTGACTTTTGGGGCTTTGAGACAACTTCAGCAACTTTTTACCGACAACTCTTATGCAAACAGTTAATATATATACCTTTGTGAAATCATTTTCTAAATCATAAGTTCGAGATGCGGATATTTAAATTTGCCAAAGCTTGACTTTAGAAGTTGTGGGAGTAATTGGCCAGGAAATGAGATTATAGACTGTCTCATTTTGACCAAAAAAATCCGATAAAAAATGGTTGAATGGGATAAATTTTGGATTAAAAGATTTATCGGGAGGTATAATTTATTATGTTTTCCCTTCCTATCCTTTCCCTTCTGAAAAAACAAAATAAAAAGAAAGTCTTAAGCAGTAAGGCCATTCAAAGAGGTTTGGATTAGCGCAATTTGCATTAAATTTGAGCATGCAATGCTGCAAAGAAAACGCAGCTTTGAAAGACTGGTCAATACCCACATTAAGTGCGTGCAGTGCACTCGTTGTACTAATTGTTTTCAACTTATTGCTTGTTTTGGGAGGTTTTGGCATAACAAAATGTAGGTCGTTTCTTGTGTAATGGACAAGCACGTCACAAAATTGAACTGTAGTCAAAACTCAAAACCCCAATTGCGTGTCTTCACCTACGAAGGGTGGAACAGATAACTTGCAGTTTTGGGTTGGCTGGTAAATACTTAGCTAAGTGGGTAAAAAGGTGACATGCTTGCATTTAAGCATCAATTGTACCCTCCTCCAAGGGTCACCTAACATTTATGTAGAACGGCTAAAAAAAACAAAACATTTAGTGCTCTATTTCTTAATGTTTGTCCCGTTTTGACCAAAAATCTCTCACAAAAAATAGTTAAATGAGTCAAATATTAGGGGACAGAGGGAGTATACGGTAAATTTTGAGATGTGTAGGAAACAGCCTTGGGGTCACAACCCTTTTTATTACTAATGTATCTTAATCATGAGGAAGATTGACAACCATGGCCAAAAACCACCAGCCATTCTTGTAAGCACCATAATAGTGTATTAGTGTGCTATAAAGTGTAAGTGCATTGAGTTAAGAGACGTGCAAAACGTATTTTCCTAAAAAAAATTGGAAAAGAAAAATAGATGAAGATATGTTAATGAAATCATTTAATTGGTAAAATTTCGAAAATCTTGCACATATATTTCTATGCTCTACCAAGACACCCAAATTATTATAAATTCTGAGTCATTTAACTAGTCATTAAAAGATTCAAACTAATAAAGTATAGAAAGAAGATCTTATACTTTCTATAATTATTATCTCATACTTTCGTTAATCCACAGTTTAATAGACTTTGACTAATCAAATGCTCATCCAACAAACATTTGGTGATCTCTGGAGAGCAATGTTTGATGGGAATAGATGAAAAGAATAGGAGATCCATTTCTTTATGTAAAAAGAAATTTAGTATTCATATACTCTATTTTTTTTAATTTTTTTTTTTTTTGCATCTATTGATGTTGAGCTTTGATATTGTGGTATATTTCTCTAAATATATAATGATGTAGTTGTTTTCAGTGCCCAAAAGGGTCCTCAAATTCATAATTTATGTAAAAAAAAGGGTCCTCAAATTGGTTTAACTTAGCATAACTCAAAAGTGTTTATGCTAAATTATAATAGGCAAAAATGGACTCGAGTGGGGATTGCTAGATTGGTGCCCTAACCAGCCTAAAGAGGGTGCAAAGCACACCAATTCCTA
Source organism: Dysphania ambrosioides (assembly GCA_026401315.1). Lineage (NCBI taxonomy): Eukaryota > Viridiplantae > Streptophyta > Magnoliopsida > Caryophyllales > Amaranthaceae > Dysphania > Dysphania ambrosioides. The sequence goes on from CM048672.1 coordinate 3,300,435, forward strand.
TGTCTGTGACCATATTTCCAAGGCGCTAACTTAAGCATTGGAGGAAATTTTTCCAAACCTCCGACGATACTAGTAATGTGCCTTCTTTTGTAAAAAATTTATATCAATTACCAAACATATCATTTTCCCTACAACATACAAATCAATCTCTTGCCCATGATCAGGAGAGTCAAGGGCCTTCTGAAAAATGTTGATGCTACACTATCAATCCTACTTAGGGCGCATGAAATATTGGTTGCGGCCAAAGAAAAAGAGATGGCTGAACAGGACTCTGCTCTGTCGCATTCCTAGAAGAAGCAATGTCATATCTGGGAGAAAGTACAAGCTCGCAAGTAGTTGTACATGAATCTATGAGAAGGTCTGGCATGCTGGCGAAAAAACCATAGGGTTTGTTATCAAACGCACAACTAGATTTAGATTGGCAAGAGTCTCTGTAGGAGAGAAGTGCGCAAAGAAATAAGCATCCACAGCAGACTGCGGTGAGAAGTATTGTACAAGTAGAGTGCCCAAGAGGAGAAGAGACTCGCGTCAACAGATCGAGCTAAAGGAGAAAACCCAAGATCATGGGTCAAAGGCGTGTAAAAGAGCATTTTGGGTAGCCGCGATCCCAAGCAGTCTCGAAAGCATGCCTAAGTTTTCAGAGCCCAACTGACTAAGGTTTGGGGTTCGTAGTATATTAGGTTCTCATATCTCCTATGTTCCATTCACGTGAGAGAATAGGGCAAGAGTTGTCAGGTTATCTACAAGATCTCCGTTTAGTGAAGGGATCTTAGGTGAGCCTAACCAAGATATATAAAGCTTCCCAGTCATGTGAAGTGTGATGGTAAAGGGGATCCTCAAGATCATAGTAGCCTAAGCCTATGATGGTCATCTATTCCTTAAAGAGTAAAGGTGCAACATGGTGCAAGTATTTTCCTACCGCTCTGATTAGGGTTGCCCACGATTAGTTCCTGCTCGAGCCTCGTGTATCAATCTACAATTTCACTCAGCTAGAGCTATTTAAAATTTAAGTTTGCTTTGTAATCTGTGTAAAAACAAATGGGAAGAACAAAAAGAGACGGAGAGAGTAATTTACAATTACAACTATAAGCATCCAAGTCCCTTTGAATTTCTATAACATTCTCCCAAAAAATCAAGTACAATGAATGGAGCCAAATGATGTATTTAAGAAATACTCCCTAAATTTAGTTTGAGAATATTTTGTCCAATAAGTATAACTAAACTTAGATATATAATGAATAATTTATATTCATACGTTTAATTTGAGAGTTTCTTAAGGTAATACACGACATCTATGCAAAGTATGGGATATTATTCACACATTAAACAGTTTAATTTACAAATTTTATAAAACAAACATTATGTAAGCTATGGTACTTGACTTGTACATATTTTTATAGGGATACAAATCTTACAATTTAGCCATGTTAGGAGATTATATACTATTTACATGCAACGTAAAAAAAAAAAAATCAAACAATTAGTGTAGCGTATGAGCGTCAAAAACTAGTTTTATACTACGAGAGAAGTAACAAGGGTGAAAAAATAAACCCATAATAATAAAATAAAGGAAAAATTAATGGGAATAATCCGACCTTTGCCCGATTTGCTTTTATTAATCCAATATTTTGTTTATTTCTAAATACACCTACCTTTAACCACTATTTGCTTTCACTGATCCAATTTACAAGTTAACTGAATAGTAAGTGGATTACATGGTGATGTGGCATAGACTGTTTCTTTTTCCTCGTAAAGTCCTCAAAATTAACTCCCTTCATTGCATTAATAACTTCCCTCCTCAACCTAACTTCCATCCCCCAATTTGATTGTGTTTTTGCATTAAAATTCGCTCAAAAATTGTCCAATTAAACTTTCGAAAATATGAACCCTAGATTTCACCCCAAATTGATTGATTCACATGAGTGTAATTATATGATAAATACATGTCATGCTCTCAATTCTGACCCTTGATTTGAGCAAAAGTTGCTCGGATCCGTACAAACTATGCGCAATTGTTGCTCAAATGCAAAACTTCACGGCGGTCATGACTGGGCTACGATGGTTGGATGGCGACATTGGTTTGGTTTTTGTAAGGTCGATGGTAATTTTTCTACTTGCTATGCGTGGATTAGAGGTTGCGTGAAGCGGCTGTTGGCTTGCTATAGTTGCGGGCCACAATGGGCCTAACTAGGCCTTGGAGCCCAATCGGTAATAGAAGACAAGATTTTATTTAAAAAGATTAATTGTATCAATTATTTATTCTTTACCAACAATTGCAAGTCACAGTTGGAAGTGGCTCAGCGGAAGTAAAGAGAGGCTCAAGGAAGGCATATTAAAAAATAAACAAAATGTTAGATTAATAAAAGCGAATCGAGCAAAGATTGGATTATTTCCATTAATTTTTCCTAAAATAAAACACCAATATATTTTTTTGGAGAGATAATAAATAATGAGACAAAGATACTAGACGTAAGGACGATATCACCCTTAGTACATTCAAATCATAGATGATTGAAAGAATTAGGGTAGTACAATGAAAACATAGATACCAAATAACAAGTACTCCATAATTGGAGAATGTACCTTGCCAAAAATAAATAATGGAGAACGTAACTAATTAAAATAATGACCCAATAAGACAAAATTGGTATTAGTAAAAAACTGATTTGGCCCGTGGCAAGCGCTCTTAGACAACATTCAGATTTCAGAATCTCAATTCACAAGAGGCATTATACTTAACAGCAATACTAAAGCATTAATAGGCGCTACAACGTCCCAACCAGCACAAGGCAACTGACTCTCCAGCTTGCAGGGAAACTAAATCACAAACCCACAGTAGTGTATTCTTTGGATAAAGCAGATTCAACCCCAATATATATAAAGCTATACACATATGGGTCAGAGGCATGAATGAGTCCAGTGTGCCACAGAGTTGAGTCTAATATAAACTCTTATCAGACTCAGTTATTGTCATCGAGAAGCCAATGACCAGAAATTCAAAAGAAAAGAAGGTAAAGCGGCAAACCATGTCATGAAAGCCATGCCTGTCGAAGTTTCAAACTGAGCACAGTGATTCTTTGAACAGGTCTGCAGATCATTTCCAATGAGAACAGTGATACCCGCAGACGCACAGGCTGCAGAAAATACGAGTGTAGAAGAGATCTGCAGGACAAGTGGAATGTGGCAGCATATCAAGTACTGTTTTTTGCAACTCTTAGACTCGTACAAAATACCCAGTAAGCCAAAACTAGTTTAAGAACACTTAAACAAAAAAAAAAAATAAGTCTGTTCCAATAATCCAGCCTTTTGACCATCCTCTGATATTAACATTCCACCTCAAAAAATGAATACAAACAATTCGTTCAACTGTAATTCCAAATGACAGTACACCAACTTCTTCAAAGGAAGAACTTTAGTCATTTATTATCAATTTTTATAATAGAATCACGCAATAGTTTAACAGAATGACTGTGAGTTAGAGGATTATGGAATGATTGCAAGATTAATAAAATGAGAAGGTAGGAAGTTTCCTGCCATACCAATCATTTAAAAAATAGAACTTTGACTTGTGCTCATACAATTTGAAAACTGGGAATAATATTTGTAGGATGGTGAAAAGGTAGGAATGCAAATGGGAAAAATTCCTTCAAGTAAGCAGATTATAAAATTTCAAAAAAAATTTCCACAATTACAAATTTGTTAATTTAATTAAATCAAGTTTTAAGACCCATGCAGAAGCAACCATTGCAATCGGATCATATAGGTTATGTGTCGGGTGCAATCGGTTTCGGGTTCTCTTTGGGTCGGATTTATAACGGGTCGGACACAGATCGGATTCGGGTCTTCGAATATCAGGTTAAATCGATTTCGGGTTGACTTCAGGTCGGGTTAGGTCGGTTTTCGAGTCTCACTTTTCGGGTCATAATCAGGTCGGTTTCGGGTACCTTATCAGATAGGGTCTAATTTTGACAGCTATATTCCTAGTGATGCACATTGATTTGCAAAGTCCAAATAGCTACAAAATTTCACAGAGTAGATGATTTAGGTGTAGAGAAATCTGCCATCAACTCCGCAGTGTGATATTTTCTACTTAATATTTCAATCTAAAGATTCTCGCACAGGAAAGAAGGCATATGACGATAATAATTTTTTTTTACACTAATATCCAGCAAGGCATGTAAGAGACATCTTTATATATATGCTAGTAAACAGAATATAGTGTGCAATTTCATGAATCTTAATCCACAAAAAATATAAGCATGCAAAGAAGTGGTTATTAATGGATCTATGTTTATACAAGGGAGAGAAAAATTGATCTTTCAGGCATCTAGATAAAAGACAGAACTTGTGCCGGAGTATTTCAACACTCGTCAAAAAAAGAAAATACATGCAACTTGCAAGCATGCAGAGTCATCAAAGATTAGTATAAAGTCATCATCTTACCCCATCACCAGCCGCAAACAAAAATACAGCTCGAGGATTACAATAACTACGTTTCACTAGAATAGCATATATATCAAGCATCGCAAGAGAAAGGCTCCACAAGATCTGCAAGCCAGAAGCAGCAACAAGGAAGCTGGAACATAGATAAGCACTCCATGTTATAAACAATTCTAGAAGAGTATATAACTTAAACACAAGTTACACAATGAATCAGATAAATGGAAGGCGCAGAAGAATACTGCAAGAACTAAAGTAAACTAGGCTTAAACAAAAGCAACAAGATCGTTCATGGGTATCAGTAACACAGAAAGTTCTTCCGTCATTCTACACCGTCCCCTGATTCCAGTCAGTATGGGCATATGTATCCAAAGGAACATACAAGCCTTTCCTAGCCAAAGCCAGCCTTGAAAGTTTGATACCTCAGGCCTCACCCACCCAATTCTACAGATATTGTCCAGAAATTGATAATGGTTGGTCATCCCTAATAAGCACACAACTTCATCAGTTTAACTCATTCCACTCGCTACATTTGTACTTTTCCACATCATAACAATTTAATTTCACCAAAGAACCCAAACTTTAGCATTTACCAGCATAACGAACTTAGATCCCAAATTCCCAACAGAATTACGACCATAAAATTTCCGATACTCGGGGTGAAGCCAGAAGGTGGCAAGGGATAGCAGAAAATGCTTTTACAAGTTAGAACAAAACATGAACCAGTAATATACCACATGGAAAAAGCGATTTAGCCCATAAAGCCACCTAAAATCAGCAGAAGTTAGCTTGCTAGAGGCTGTTTCAACTCCTGGCAAGCCTGATTTCCTGGTGTCCAGGAGCTGTTTGAGTCCTTTAGAGGGTTTAAATGCAAGATACTTCCATTGTCTTTTAAGTTAGGGGTAAGGATTTTCCTTTTTCAGCAGTCTTTTCTAGGGGTACTTGGGCTCGTTTGAATGCTTATCTTCATCTTTGTATGCTGGATTTGATTTTCGAAGCAGATAATGATGTAAAAACTATTGAGGAATCACTAGAAATTACAAGTTCTCAAATGAACCTTAAAAATTGGAAAATTGAAGTTGGCTAGAATGGGAAATGCGTAGGCTTTATTTTGTGGTTTTGGTTTGGATTTGCGGGGGAATGGTGGGATAAGGGTTTGAAAACAGCAAGTTGTGTGGGGAATTGGAAAGGACGTTTTTGGGTTTTTTGTATAGTGTTTAGGAACGTTTTGGTGTGGGAGTGAAGGAAATAGAAAGGGGTGTGTTTTATGGGATTTGGACACAAAAGATTGGAAGAAAATAAAGATTACCAAGAACACTCAAACTTGTATTCAAAAGGATATGTAGGCAAGGAACACTCAACTTGCTCTACGAGGTGTGAAGATTACACAAGGAAAACTCAACTTGCATAAAGACCACTGAAATTTTGGAGGAAGGAACTCTCACTTCACACTCAAATTTTTCAAGTAAAAACTTGGAAAAACTTACTTAGACAATCTCAAAATTGTGCTAGGCAAAGAAGGCTTTTTTTAATCATTCATCATCTAGTTCTTTACAATGCAAATGCACCCCTTTTAATAGGCTACATTTTTAGCCAAAGGAGTTGAGAAGATCAGAAGTTACAACACTTAAAGCCTCATAAAAATCAAAATTAAAACCCTAGAAATCTGACCAGCAACTTCAACATCTAATGCCCTACAATAAAAAGCTAATTAAACATTGAAAAGGAAGCTCAAAAGACCAAGAATCCAAGGAGAAAAGGCAAATTCGGCTGGAGCGAAGGCAAAAGCAATTGGAAGCTTTCAAGACTTCAATTTGCTGAAGTAAATCAGCTAATTGTTCTCCATACCATAACTCAAATCTAATTACCCTTAATCAGCCCCTTTGAATGCAAAGAATCCTAAGGGTTTCCAAAAGTTAAAACCATGCATTATAGTTGTACTTCAATGCAAAGGAATCCAATTTGCCACTTGAATTCGTGGATTAATGCCAACAGCTCCTTGATTCACGCCCTAGCTTTAAAGATTTGAAACTCCTCTATTAGTCCATTCATCACTCCTTTAAGGCTAGGCTGACCACTCAAGACCAACAACCCAGCAAATCACGTCATTTACTTAGCAAGCTTCCTTGAATTCATTGCCTTTAATAAATACGCTTCTTTTAATGAACTTGCTTTCTTTATTCTACTAGTTCCATAATACTAGTTTATTTACAAAAGAAAAACCCAGATTTTCCCTAATTAAATAAAGTTAAGTTTATTAATTAAACTCCGCTTAATTTAAGTTTGAAAGGTAGGAAAATCCTTGGACCGATATAAACGGTCATGCAAGCTAAAATGGTCTAATATGTCCTCCTCCGATGATAAAGCTTGAAGGACCTCCTTTCCAATCCCATTAGACCCATTTAAGCTAGAGTCCACATGACTCCTATCAGATAATGGATTCGGCTGAATGTTATTTTCTTTAGCTATGATTAATTTGGATAATGTCTTAAGAAGAAGTAACAAATGAGGCAATAGATTTTAATATGCAAATTGGTGATGAGATAGAAGTTTTGGCTCTCTACAATAGCTTAGAAGATGAGAGTATCCATCTCTTTAAGAAGAAAAGGGTTGAAAATTCTTTCCCTAAAAAAATTATCTAATGAATCTTTATACGTTGCATCTCTTTAAACTAGAGAAAGGCAAAAAAAATTTATCAATCTTGTTGTTTCTTAGAACCTCAATCTTGCATTGTAGGCTTTCAAGCTCAATATTTTGTTTTAGCATAGGATGTATGCTCGTTAGCCCATTGTGTGATTTGATACTTGTGAAAGAGTTATAAGGAAGGGCTTTCTCTTTACAAGGATAACATTTCCTAAATGAGGCTAATGTGGATTTAGTGAAAGCAACTTGATTGAAAAAAATGAAGTCCAAAGGAAGGGAAATATTGGACAGTCATTATATTTAAAGAAGAATTAAAAGAGAAAGAGGATCATTTCATCTGGAGTTGGCTTCTTCATCAAGTTATGTTGTGGAATGTGTGGAATCAATAAGTATGTTTGCCATATGTTAGGATATGGAGGCCAATATGAGCGCAGACCCAGCTTGTGGAGTAATTGGTATGGAATATGACTTTATTTATTTGAAGTTACTCTTCCAAGTAGAAAAATGACCCAAAATGTCATTTAAGAGAAAGGTGTTCCTTTCAATGAGAGCTTCAATTTGAGTCTAAAAGAGAATGAAATAGAGGTTCTTTGCGGTGAAGAGATTGATGGATTTGAAGTTGATTACCACAACGGTTCTAACACTGGTTTAGATGCGGCTGATTAAACTAAGATTCAAAAGGAGGATAGGTATTTGGGTAATGGGGAGAATGGTTCCAGGAGTTCGATTCCTAAAGAAAATTTTGCTCTTTTGAAATCCAATTATTGGTTCTTTAACCAGAGAAAGAAGGTTTCTTCTATGATGTTCCAGAAAAGGTTTAATAATCAATTAAAGGGAAATGTATCGTTTATCACTGCCCAAAGTCAGGGTCAATATTGAAAATTGGAGAACTCGGTACTTAGGAGTCTTCTAGTAGCATGTAGCAAAATGGGAGTATGACACTCTTTATCACATCTAACTATTATATATCAAGCCACAAAAAGAGAAGAAACCGAAGGTGTCAGCATTCTCGTTAACTGAAGGGAAACTTAGCTTGTCAACAGAGGCTTCATCTGATGGGTATTTGGGAAACAATAGCAATATAACTCCAAGTATAAGTCCTAAGCTTGACCGAATCTCTAGTCATAAATCTGCAAATGGTGGTTATTTCACGTTCCCCTCAAAACAGAAATGACCTTTGTCCTACCGGAACCCCAATCAACAGTTTGGAGCAGAAGAATCTCAATGCAACTTTCTCAAAAAAAAAAAAAATCTCAATGCAAGTGTTGACAAAGCAACTCAACTTCAAGAGGGTCAAGAGAAGGAAATCAACTAGGAGTGGGGAGTTAAGCCACACCCTCATCTAATTGCCCTAATCATTCGACTAAAAAGTATCTTTCTTTGTACTTATAATTCATTTGTTAGTAATGTTTAGTCAAGCCGAGTTCTATCCTTTTGTGCCTTCCATTGTATGTAGTTCCTCTACGACTGTTTAGTTTCTATCTTGTAAGTTAGAAGTTTAGACCAACATTATTAAATCAACCAAGAATCAAACTCGAACTCGAACTCGCTTATAGTAAGAATTTAGGCACAAGAAAACCCACGAATGAACCAACAACACTATTTCATAATCAAATTCTTCAATTCCTTCTCCCTCACAATACCAATTACAACTACACATGCAAATCAAGTAAAAAAAGAAACTTCCACAAATAACGCCAACATATCACAACACCAATAGGACTTCAATTATAAGCTTCAAATCAAAACCCAACAACTCCAACCATTCCAAAACCCCACAAAAAACCACATCTACCCATCCTTCAAATCAACTAAATTCAGTCAAATTAGAAGTATTTAGCACATAATATTTACCGGAAAGCGGAAACAGACGGGAAATCACTGGTGGTGACCATGATAAGGCAAGCTCCAAAGGCGAACAAACATTGAAAGACACGCAACACAAGCCCACCTGGGGTCCCACCCGTCCCTTGAAGATACTTCATTTGAACTCTCGGCACGGTGTTGTCGGAAGTATGCAACGGCGGTGCGTCCACTGGGTGCACCGCCGGGTGACTCATATTCCCGATGTTCTGACTGTAATGGGACCCAATTAATAATCGATTCGGATAGTCCGATAAAAACGGGAAAGGGTCAAGTAAAATATGTGGATTGTTGATGAAGTTGGGAGTGAATTTGACGAGGGAATAAAGAGAGAATTGGAGGATGAAGAAGTTGTCTGTTTGGTAAAGGTGTCTGCTTATATGTGACGTGATATTTGAGTGTTGAAGAATGAAGAGACGGAAGTGAAAAAAAAATCATACTATTCATTCACGCCCCCATTTATATTTACAATTTTGTCATTTTCGCTCATTTTCTTCATTTCTCTCTAAAATCTTTTGCCAATATTCTCGAAAAGCGATCTCAAACATGTCTAAGCCTTCGATTCTTTTGCTTTCCAAGAGTATTGGCAAAGAATCTAGAGAGAAAGTGAAGGAGAGAAGAAAAAAATTAGAAAAATGGCAAAACCGTAAATATGTTGCTGGTGTTAAGGAGTATTTTGTTGGCGTTGAATAACAACTCCCAAAAAAATTGAGGAGAATCAGAATATTTGGTGCAGGATTTTCTTTGGTTAATTATATGTTTTTTGGGCGAGCTACACGAATGACGACCTGGACTTAACGTGTGATAATATGATCGGGGAGGATTTCACGACTTTCCCCTTAGTTAAAGAAGAATGAATATAATTGTGTAATCGTAGATTCCAACTAGATTAATTGGTTTAAGTCTTAAAGGAGTCGTGTCTAAGATCTAGGATCAAATCTCGTCTACATCACTTGTGGCCTTGCCGCTTGCTGCTCTCTTTACATAATAAAAGTGTAATTGGATAAAGTTTGTTATGCGATACTGCCAAGCTAGTCGGTTAAAATTCTCTCTAAAATATTGAAAGTTTCCCTTTCTTATAAATTTCCTTAAGCTCTTTTAGGCAATTAGGTTCTTGAATCCCTAGATAGATCTTCGTCCTTCTTCTTTGATTCTGAGTTTACTTCCCCAAATCTTTATTGCTATGTCTAATCCCTTATTGTGTGTGGATCTTGATCTTTAGTCTCTTTGAAGTTGTCCCTTAGAACTGATTTGGGTATCTTATACTCCCATTATGGCTACCTAAGAATTCAGGATGCTTTCATAATCTCTCTCGATTCCTTATATGTCAGTTGCATTAAATTTTGTCTCTTGTTTTTAGATGTTCTACGTTCAACTTATCTAGGTTTTTAATCATTACTCCTCTAAATCTGGAAATTTTTGCCCTTTGAAATTCCTTTCTCTTTGTCTGTCGGCTTTCAACCGTTCGGTTCCCTTAACTTTTGGTTTTCCAAATTCTCTCTGAGTTTCTTTTCTTATAACCATAATAGGTAGACAAGTGTATCCCATGCACCGATTTTTGAGTGGGTTTTAATCAGCCCTTCTTAATGTGCTTAACCCTTTCTTCTTTATAACACTTAGAATCTTTGTTTCCTTTGTTCGACCTTCATTCTCAACCCTTCACCTTCAATTTCCTTCTATACTAACCCTTTTATTTCCCCAATGACTTCTCCTCATGGTCATAACTGCAAATAAGACTATGGACCCAGGTGCACAGTGAGCATCGTGCACTCGGGTCAAAACACCTCATTGTTACATATAAAACGCAAACAAGTTCATTGAACAGAGTGAACATTCTTTTACAAGACAATGAACAATGGGATATGTAATATTCATTATTTCCCATGTAAGTGACTTCATAATTGGGAAAAGCAGAACTATTTTTGCAGTGGGAGTAGTACATGTCCCAATATTCTTTAAAAATCTGAACTTTTTGCATTGGGAATAGTTCACGTAGTACACAAACAATGAGAACGAACATTATATATTATCCCACTGAACATTATATATTCTAATGGGAGTTTTAGTAGACCCTCCAACTCCTCATCGTCTTCAACAACAACCCAACGGGAATCTTTTCGGTGATAGGAGCCTTTTATGGGCCTAGTCCTCCCTCTGAAAAACCATGCCGAAGCCATGGTAGAGCTCCAGACCACAGTGATTGACGGACATTTGATTTCCTTTCGAAAAGGAGGTTATTCATTTATTCTTAATAACCTAAACTTTGATGTAGCCAAAGTTTAGGTAAGAATTGTAGGTCTCCCGCTCGATAAAATTGATAGGCAATGGATTTTACAAGCTCTACACCACGTGAATTCGTGGAGAATGTGGAGTTTACATATCACCCTCCTGGTATTCTAGAACTCCGTGCCTTGATGCATGTAGACTTCTCTAAATCAATCCTTTTGGGATGTTTCCTTCCGGTTGAAGATGATTGAGTGGTTTGGATTCATTTCAAGTACAAGGGGTTTTTTAAATTCTTCAAAAATTTTGGTATTGTGGATCATAGTAATTCCAATTGTAGGGTTCCTAAATATGAAGCTTATAGATGGCTTCACGGTCGACTAGAAAGCCTAGAAAGGGGGGATACTCGGTATTATATGGACCCTCTTCCTATTATTTTTTCCTCTAACATGTTTAAATGATTAGTGGATAACTTTTGTAACAAAAATCCTAGGGTTAAACTTCCTCATGTAGATATTTTTCAAAGTTTGAAAGAGTAGTAATTAATGGAGATGAGGAGAATGGTGTAGATTCAGGTAGTAATGGGTCTCATAGAAATAGAGGAATCCTGAATTTTCAACTCACTCAGGAAAACTTTAATGAAAAAATGGAGAAGCACAGGAGAATCAAAGGTTGGAGAAGGAGAAGAAGGTAGTAATCGAGTTCATCAAGGAAGGAGTACTCATTTTGGACTCAAATCTGACCCCTATGCAGAATTTTACCCTAGTAACAATCAAAATGCAGATGAGGATGTTCAAGATAATGGTAACAAAACTAATAGAAGAGGAGGTGGTGGGAATCATTTAGGAAGGAGGAGAAGTGGAAAGGAAAGTAGGGCAATAAGAGGTGCCTAGTGGACCTTCAGTGAGGCATCCTACTACAGGAATCATCTCGGGTCTTAGAGAGTAAGACTTACCCTTCACAAGCCTTTAACTAATTCAAATGCATCATCTTTATACCTTTAAGGTACAAATAAGAAGTGAGAGTCTAGAAGAGGTTACCATGGGAAGTAAAAGTACAAAAGAAAACTTGGGATACCACATGGATGAAGCAGAGAGTAATAGGAAGGGTATAAAAAGCTTTCAGTTTGGTTAATTTAGGATACACACCATCTTAGCTCAGTTGGGACTGGGAATGATGGAAGCGAGGAAGCTAAAGATATCAAGGAGGACTCAAAAGCTTCGGATGCTAATTCGAGAATGAATTCGTTAAAAGGAAAGAAAATCCTCTCTTCCTTATAGACCTCACTCGAAAGACTTTGGAATCTTAAGTGGGGATTGAATATTCAAGTATGTAAATTGGTTGGATAAGAGAAGTAGAATAATAAAGAAGGGGGTTAATCTTATGATTGTACAATCGATATGTGTAACGGATGTTTCATTAGCTAGATTGTGGTTACGTTCAAGTGCCCTAGTTGATAAATGGATGGAACTTTCATTAGCTTGGCATCATAAGAGAAAATATGAAGGAAACTCAAAGATTGGTATTAACAAGAAGCAACGAGTGCTAGAAGATGATGAGCAGGGGGTATCCTAGCCGTTGGAGGAGTATGATCAAAAGAATGCCTCTCCAAGGAATGTAGGTGTTTATGTGGGTTTGGGGGTTGGTCCTTCATAGTCTCCCATTAGAATATGAAGTATATCTCTGAGGTCCAAATAAGCCCAATTCCTTGTCTATTCCTCATTTTTTTTTTGTACAAAACTTTAGATCCTACCTTTATGTTTCTATCAGAAACTAAAATGAGTACTAGTGATGTTTTATTGAGTTTTAGTAGGTTAAAACCCTTCTTATTTTGTGAAGTAGATGTATGAGGGTCATCTAGGGGTCTAGGAGTATTTCCTTGGACTAATTTTGACGTGTCTTGTGTTTTTCAATGTTTTATTGTGATAGTATGTGAAGTAGATGTCAAGATGAGATTGGTATGGCACATTTTGTTTGTATATGGTGCCCTCAATTTAGATGATAGGGCTTTAGCTTGGAATAAAATACTTGATCTCTTTTATGTTTTACAATTGGTATTTGCTTAAAAGAGATTTCAATCAATTAGAATATTGTTCCAATAATTTAGAAGGTTCCCCCGACATTCAAGTATGGGTGGATTTCATTAATTGGAAATGCAATCTTCTTTAATGGATGTTTCTTTTTCAAGACCTAGATTTACTTGGACCAACTTAAGAAAAGTTTCTTAAGTTTAATTTTACAACGTCTAGATAGAGCTTACATATCAAAAAGAATGGTTTGATTTATATCCTTTTTCTAGAGTGATAAATCATCCAATTATGATCTCTAATCATACAGTCATAGCTTTGGATACAAAATTTATTAATTTTAAGTCATTTCGTCCATATCAAGTGGAGGATTGATGTCTTTTATTTCCTGAGGTTATCAAGATAATCTCTTTTGTTTGGGAATTCTTAGTGGTTGGATCCAAACTTTCTATTTGTATTGAAAATTAGACATTTTGAGATGTAATCTTAAGAGTTGGTGCTTATTGCATAAAAAGAGTTAGGGTATTTAATGGAGAAACTTCTCTAGAGCCTTATGAGATGGTGGTAATAAAGTGGAAAAACCTCTCTCAAGGAATGAAATATGTTGATAAAGTTTTATCATCTCAAGAATAAATGAGTATTCAATATCATTATTGGTGCCAAAGATTAAAGACTTCTTGGTCTACTCAAGGTGACTTCCCAACCAAATTAATGTATTCAAAGGTGCAAAGCTGGAAAAATAAAAAGAACATCACGAGTCTAAAGAATGCTGAAGGAGAGTAGTTGTCAAGGAAGGAGGTAATTTAGGAAGTCATTTTGAATTCCTTAAAATCGATCTTCCAAGTGGGATCTCAAAATTAGATTTCTGAAGATGCACTTGAGGCAGACATTGTCCTTCAAGAAATGGACATTTCATGTTTATCACCCATAGAATCATCCATATTACTTTCTCTTCTTCAGTTTTCTAAACTTGAAAAACAAATGTTTAAAATTAATGGAGGTTTGACTCCAAGTCTAGATGACTTTCCTTCCTCCTTATTTAAGAAGCATTGGACCTTGGTTAGGGTTACTCTCTTCGAGGTGATTAACCACTTTTTTACGACGAGATATCTGCTAAAATAATTTAATCAATCAATTCTGGTTATGATTTTGAAAGTGGAAAATCTTGAAGAGGTTAGTCATCTTTGTCCTATTGGTTTATGTAATTTTATTTAAATACATATCTAAATGTTTAGTTCAAAGGATGAAGGGTTTGCTTCTAAACTTACTTTAGACTCACAATCAGCCTTTATCTCTGGTCGATATATGTGTGATAAAGTCATTGCTATAGCCATGAACTTTTGAATACCATTATTTAGAGGAAAAGAGGTCAGATGAAGTTAAGGACCCTAGAATTGGACATGAGTAAAGCCTATGATCGAGTGGACTGGAATTTCTTAATCAAAATTCTTAGACTCTATGGTTTTCCTCCTTGGTGGGTTTATTTTATTAGCCAATGTATCTCCACCATCTCTATGAGAGCTTTCATAAATAACAGAATCTCAACTCACTTTGAACCTTAGTGTGGGCTCCGTCAAGGAGACCCATTATCACCTTTCCTCTTTTGCATGGTTATCTTGGGTCGAATGATTCTTCTTCGGGAAAATTTGGGCTATTTGTATTCAGACCTCACGCTAAGCTTCAAAGAGTTCTTTAATACATCTTCCATTTCATGTCAAGCGGTTTTCTGTGATTATTGATAGATTTTATAGGATATCAGGTCAACAACTAAACCTTTACAAATCCTCAATCAAGTTTAGTCCTAATGTCATAGAAGAGGATAAAGTGACCTTCAAATCCATCTTACTAGAAAATCTAGTCTCTTCCTTAGAACACTAATAAGGAGCCCCTATTGATATCTTTGGGAATTGGAAGATCCACTTCCAATTTATTCTGATTAAGATCTTAACCAAGATAATTATGTGGAACTCGGTGTTCCTTTCCTTGATACAAAGACTAATTTTGATTAACTATATGAAAATCTCTATCTCAAGTGAATTTATTTCATCCTTTGAGATTCCAATATCGGTGACCTCAAATATTGACTCAATTTTGACTAGTTTCCTATGGGCTAAACATCGACAACCTGGAATTCGTTGGATTAAATGTGAAATAGTTCATCTTTCAAAAGGGATGGGAGGTTCAGGGATGCATGGAATTAGGGACCTTAACCAAGCCCACAAGATGAAATAAATATGGCGAATGGCTAGAGATCCTACATTACTAGTTTCCATAATATATGACGTTCGTCAGAGTTTTGCTCAATATACTGGAAGAAAATATGGGTCAATAGGCTTAGGTTCTTGTAAGGGAATGAGAAGATTTTTAAAGATGGAAAACCTAATCTTAGAAGGTAGTGCATGGAAAATAGGGAATGGGTCGACAGTCAAGGCTTCTAATAAATGGGTTAACGTCCAAGTGTCGTCTTGTAGGTCCAACATCTCTTCGATGGAAGCCCAAAACCTTAAAGTAAGCAATTGTATGATGGCTAATCCAGGATATTGGAACTCTTTTTCCTTGTTTAGAATCTTTGAAAATAAGGCAGCCTGAGAATTTTTATGTATGGAAAATCAAATAGTAGAGGACTAGGATTGATTATAGTGGAAATTCCAAAAAGCTGGTAAACTATCACTGATATCTTGTCATGTCTTTCTCCATAAAAGAGGAAATCCATCTTTTAGAAAGAATAGAGATCAATTCCTTCAATAATTTTATAAATTATTTTGGCATATTCTTGTCTAGCCTCGTTGACTTTCCCTCCTATGGAAAATTTCTTATGCGAGTATTCTAGTCTTGAATCAACTACATCATAGAGGAATGATGGACATCCAAGTTAAATGTAGTGAATGTGGACTTGATATCGAGAATGTGAGTCATAATTTTTGGTTTTGCCCCTTTGCGATTAGGGTTAGAAGAATGGATCATAGGCGTCAGCTCAAATTTTAATGAGAGAATCTTTTCAACTTTCCTTTCTTACCATATCTAACCTCTTAATAACATGGATGGATCTAGAGAAAATCGTATGTTTATGTTTATAGCTATTCTATGGGCATTATGGACAATAAGAAATAACATGGTCTACACTAATAAAACAATTGAGGTGCTACAGTGCGTTGAATTCACAAGGTTAGTTATTGATCATGAGGATTGGATAGAAGGATGTCTAAACGATTTATGTTATCTGCACCCTCTAGAAGAAACATGCAAGATTCCTCCGGAATTTGATAAAGTTTCACTGGATAAGGAGGAGATAGCAGAAGAGGTAATCATAATTCAATTAGTTGGGGCATATAACAAGAAAGATGGCTCCTTAGGCTCAGGCTAAAGAAATTATGAAAGCTAATATACTTTATTGATTGGCCTAGGAGGGGGTCGATAGGGCAATGCTTCGTCTTCAAATATGGAAGAAGCAATATCATGTTTACTTGCTCTTTATTGGAGTGCTTCATGCAACTTGTCATCGGTTTCAATCTTGATTGATTTAAGCGTATTACTCTGTTCTCTTCAAGACAAGATAGAGGTTCCCTTAGAATTTAAAAACACCACATGCCGTATAAAAGAATAGGGCCTCATATTCAAACATTGTTGTGTTTTCAAAGTTACAAGAACCTAGGTGGAGAAGGTTCACTGTTGAGCAACTGTAGCACGTCTCGTCGCAAAATCCTTTGTTTTTAAAAAATAATTTTATTCTAATATCTTTTATTATAGTTCATTTTCGGAATGTCAAAAAAAAAGAATGAATGAATGTGAATGAACAATGTGATAAGTGATGCTTATGCTATATTGTGTTGTTAATAAAGTGCTAATGAACAATATGATCTGTTCTTTTTGAAAACTATTTTGAAGAAAATGGATGAAGCCCTCGAGGATGATTTATGTTGTCTAAAGAGGCTATGTAGTGAGCACATTTTATAAGATACTTGAATTACCAATTTTTTTAAAGTAACCCCTAAGGATAATCCAAATATTAGCCCTCAACTTGAAAGAGTAGTACAATATATGTAGCAGAAGCTTGATTGACCAATATCCATGCTTAAAGTTATGGTAGTAAAATAAGCACTTGTGAGAGTCCCAATTTTCTTCTGCAATCTTCCAATGTCCATGTTTGAAAAAGTTTAGGGAAACTTGGAAATTCCATGTTCTCAGCTCTTGATACGCTTAGAGAAACTCATATGCTTTTGATTTGGGCTTTGATCTCATTATCGATCGTAAGTGAGCCCATTTGCTTAAGTTGTTGCTTGGGTTTTGTTCTTGCTATAAGCCTAAAATGAGCTCATTTGTTATTGCAACCTCATTTCAGTTTATGAAATAAGATTCATATGGTTTGAGCCTTAAGTCCAAGTTAGGTGTTCTTTCTTAATTAAAGTAAAGAGTGTCTAAAGTTCTTATTAGGATTAGTAGATTTGTGATGCTTTCCAAATCATTGTGCTTGTATTGAGTTTGAGGTTGTAATTTAACTTATCTTTTTAATTCTTGTTAGGGCTTAGGGTGATCCTATATGATCTTGCAATCCCTTTGTGAGTTTACTTTGGCCTTTGGGTGATAGGAGCCCTAGTGAGAAGGGACAAGTGATAAATGTGTTGCACTGAGGGAAAAACTCTTAAGGTAGAGTATGAGTTTGTATAAAGCTTGGTGTAACACAAATACCATTCATCATGGGTAAGCACAATGGGTTAATGATTGTTGTCATTGAAGTAGTTAGTGGCTGATTGAGTTTGAATAATTTTAGTGTCCTAGAACCACTACAAGGATTGATGATATAAGATCCCACTTTAGAGCATTTTTATCAAAGTTCAATTGAATTGATAAGAGTAGAAGAGTCATAGAGGGTGTCACCTAAGAGACATAAGGTTCTTAAAAAAATAAAATGTGTAAAATTTGTGACTAGGGGTGAAAATAAAGTGCTACATATAGTTAGCTAGTAATGTAGGTCTTAGCTCAATTCTTTTTAGGGTCTAGACTAATAATTATTGTACTTAAAATTATAGAAAGTCAAACTATTAAAAGATCATGATACATACCTCATATGATTTTTTTGTTGATGTGGTTGGACCGCAAGAAGAGGCTTTCTACATATCCTTATAGAATCAAACCATTGTAGAAGAGACTAATAAAGTGAAGAAAATCTGAAATGTAGCCTCAAGATTTACGTGTGGCATTATAGGTTTCTGGCTCTCCTACATGGTTGTTGTGCCTCTAGGATAAAGGCTTTTTGATCTTTAAGCTCTTGTTCACTAGACATTAGGCTTTGGTTTGACCCAAGTGAAGAATGATGTTATGCTCACTCTGTTGACTCTCTTAAAGGTGTAGCACTCATGTATTGAAGATGATTTTTGTACTTGGGAAACATGTTGGCGATGAAAATTTGCACCAAGTCTTTCTTTGAAGGATTTGAAACCATTTGGCTAGCTATCCCTCTCCATCTTGTCAAGTAAGTAGTAAAGCCCTCATTGTTTTCTTGCTTGAGAAACATGAGCTCTCTTTAGGAAGTTTGGAGGCCACATTTTCCTTGTAATTCATCATGAATGTGTTTAAAATATCTTCCCAAGTCCTGGTGACCTTATCATATACAATTGTTGGCACATCGGTTCCAAAGACATGGGAAAATGATTGAATAAAGAGATGGTTTGACATTCTTAGTAACCATGGTTACCCTAAAGTTTTTCAAGTGAAATCCTAGGTCATCAATTGATTTAAATTTGAGTAAAATCTAAAAAAGGAAAATTTCTTTGAAAGATTCACAATTTTACTTCCTTAATTACTAAATGTTCCTCACAAAATTGACCAATTTGAGTGTTCGTGTGAAACATGATAAAAAAAATATTCTTTGGTAAACTCCTTGAGAGTCAATGGTTTCATGTTGTTTTGGTATGTTAAAGAGGTCTTGAACCAAGGTTGTCAAGTTCTTAATGGTTTCATTTAATTGTGTTTCATCTTAAATGGAATTGAGCATTTTTGGTTGGTCTTCTTTGAACAAAATTGTCGTGGGCTCCTATCTGCATCTTCTTCCCTCCAAATAGATCATCAATGGAGGTTCATGACTAAGAAATAAAGAAAGAGGGAGAAGAACAACGTACATTTAAATAAAAGATCATTTTCATAAACATTTTGATTTACAAAGGTATTTTACAAGATTATATGCTTCTTAGCAACAAATTATCCATATGCCTAAACCTAAGTGTAAAATGCATGCAAGACCATACCTACACTAATAGAAAATATCATATTTTCTTCGATTAAGGATAGAATCAAAGCAATAAAGTATTTAGAGAATGAGCGCAATGGAAATTTCCCATACCTCTTGGGAAATAACCTTGAGAGCATAGACTTGCGACCTCGGTAGGTAGTGGGCAAAATGAACTATGATGAAACTTGCTTGGTGATCCCGAGTAGGTGTAAAACGTTGATTATGCTTTAATTTCTAAATCCCATTGTACTTGCACACCCATGGCTAGGGAAGAGTTTTGCACGTGCACGGCTTACATTGACTTGATTTTCACTTCCCATGTTCTGCATTCGTCTCTTCATTCATTTCTTCATTCATTTTGCCTTAAGCTATCACTTCACCTTCCTATTTCGTTTGCTAGGGACTAGCAATAGTTTAGCTTGGGGGAAGTTGATGTGCTCATTTTAGAGCACATTTATTACCTCGTTTTAGTGTCAAGTCTCGTAGTTTTGTATTGGCTTTATGCATATTATGCTTGATTTTACCTTGATCTTGTTTTCGAGTTGTCTTAAGTTCATTTCAGGTACTTTTGATGATTTCAAGGTGAAATACGATGCATTCGAGCCTTTGACACACGTATCATAGCTTGGGCAGATGTTTGAAGTCACTCATAAAGATCCCACGGAGTTCAGAAAAGAGAGAAGTGAAAAAGAGGAATGAATGGTCTCAGATTCGACCGAATTTGAGACTCATTCGGTCGAATGGTTGCAGATTCGACCGAATCTGAGACAGATTCGGTCGAATGGATGACAGACTTCAGAACATTTGACCCTTTGTCACTGGGAATGCCGAATGGAACTCATTCGGGCGAATCAGCTTCCATTCGACCGAATCAAACCCCTCATTTGGGCGAATGGTAGACAGAGCGCAATTCTTCGGAGCCTCTGGAAAGGGCGAATGTATAAACATTCGGGCGAATGGGGATGTATTCGACCGAATGGACCTTTCATTCGGGCGAATGACAGTGTTTTTCTCCGGATCAACTACTTCTTTTTAGGGTCGGCTCATATGCATTTTAGGGTTTTCGTAGGTTTTTCTTGTTTTGTTATAAATACCCCTTCCTCTGATGAGAGGAGGGGGAGCTAGGTTTTATACTTTTATGCACTTTTAGATTTCTTTAGCCTCAAAATTCTTTTAGTTTTAGCTTTCGGTTTTCAGTTTTCTCAATACTTTGTCGTTCGAATTCTGATCGTGGATAGTATATTGATGCTTTTGTAAGTTTTAATCTATTCCTTTGGTCTTAATTCGTTCGTTTCGTTGCATATTTAGTTTTATGTTTATCGTTTATTAGCATAATTTCTGAATTGTTTCCATTCTCGCGATTTCATTCCATGTTTGTTTCTGTTGCATCGTTGAATATTTTTATGTCTCTAAGCATGAATATATGTGAGTAATTCCTTTAGGGGTTTTGATTGGTGAAACCCTAGGAAAGCTATGATCTTTATTGCTTAAGGTTGTAGAAACGATGATAATAAATAGTTTCGGAGTCCGATGCGAATCTTGTCCTGCCACTCCTTTGGAGACATAGGGCGATTATAGGTCGTTCATTGTGATTTGTGGAATCACCAACTTCCTCTCGTATTTTTGGATGTCCATGCTAGTTATTATCAGATTTTCTCTAACCTATCATGTTCGGTTTCTAAAGCTTCATTCCTAGGGTGAATCCAATCTTATCCCCGTTTTTCTCTATTTGACTTACTGTTTAATTCCTCGTGATCTACATTCTCGTTGTTAGTTTAGTTGATTTTCTAAACCCAAATAGTTCGGTTGTGTTAAGAGTTAGAGTCTTAATATACTTTATCCTCATGGTTCGACCCCCTACTCCACTATACTCGTATAGTTCATAGGTTGGAATAAATTTGTTTGCATAACTTGTCTTTTAGTTAACGACCTAAAACACCGGTTATCAAAATGCTTCGGTTCATATCTAAACCGAATCACATAATCACCTAAATGCTTCAGTTTATCAAATACCGAAGCATTTAAGCGAATTAATGCATTCATTAAGTGCTTCATCTTAGTAGTTAACCGAAGCATTTAAGACTTAAGTGCTTTGGTTTAGTGGTAAATCAAAGCAATAAAGTCTTAAATGCTTCGGTTAAGCACTAAACCGAATCACTTGGGATTTTAAATAAAGCTATAGTTTTTGCTTTTCATTTAACCCTCGCCGATTTACATGTAGCAACTCATCCACTTCTTTGTATTCTCCTTCGTTCCCATCAAGCGTCCCCATTAACCTCCTAATTACGTCCTAAAGCAATCCCATAACAACCCAAGCCTCCTTCGTCTTAATCCCCATTAGCCATTGTAGGACTTTTCAAGGTTAGCACACCATCTCCCGTTCTTCCTACTCTACAAGCTGAAACCTCCAGTTTAACAGTAGCAGCAGCAGCCCCACTTACTCACCCTCCACGCCTCTTGCCTGTTTGTTAGGGTTCTTAGGATGAATGGGGAGTTGAAGAGGTATGCAGAGAATAGGGACAACTCTATCGTCTTTGTTCTTGCGTTGTTTGTTTGGTTGCTAGTTTTGCTGTATAATGGCGTATCGTTGTCTTTCTTCGTGCTTTTATTGTAATATGTGTTGAGTATATACTCGAATTATTAGTTTTTATTGTGCAAAGTTATCTTCTTGCAGTGCAATACCTTTGAGTTGTTCATCTTGCTTTGGATGGAGTAGTTTTCTTTGAGGCCGTTGTTGTCAATGTTTTTATGGATGGCATGCTACTTGTTAATTAAACACATTGTTTCTTATATTTTATTTATTGATTAATATATCCATTATCCCTACTATTGTTGAATGTTGTTTGGGTGGGTGCTACTATTTTAACAATTTCTCATATCGTGTATGGCTACTGATGAATATAGGATCACTTGGGTTTCCTTTTGTTTTGGTCACTTGTATCATATACCCTTGTTTCATCGTTTCCGGCTTCATTCAAAACGTAGGTGTATTTCACGAAAAGTGGTTACTTGTGAGATTTTTATCTATAAAAAAACCATGGAAATAAAAAAAAGGCCAAATAGAAAAAACTAATAATAACATGAACTTGGTGTTACTTATGAATATTTTCAAAGTAGATGTCATAATCTGTAAGGACTTCAGAGGATGCTTGAGACTGAGATTATCATGCATTCCATTTTTTGTCATTGATGCTTGTTCTTCTTCATGGGGTTGGCAACGATGCTTGTTCAGCTTCAGAAGTCATTGATGTCTTCTTCAAAGCTAGGTAGTAGTAACTAATTAATAAATTACTAGTGTCTTTGTAGTTCTTTCTAGTTGAGATATGTATTCAATTAGCTACATTGGATGCTTAAGTTTTTTTTTTTTTTTTTTTTTGGAATGATTAGAGAGTTAATTTATTACAAGATTATTGGTATAAGACCTTGACTTGAAACAGTAGGTCCAACACATGATATTCCCTCAAACTCACATTACTAGCAGAATAGAAGATACAAAATATTAAACAATTAAGCCATGAATTAAGCTAATACATGACACACAAAATATGCTAAGGACATCTTTCTAGTGAAGTCTGGTGCTATAAGCTCAAAATTAAAATATCAGATTATCAAGTGAACCACGAACAACTATTAAATAATCTACAACATGCACATATTTCGATAGTTAGGCACAAGTGTTTAATCATAAACTATTTTAATTGAAATGCCTTACCTGAAGTCCGATAGTTTTTTTCACCAACTTTAGATGACATTTTTTAATTGACATCATGCTCCACTTTATATCTTGTGTAATATAGATGACCTCTTCTTTTTTTTGGTTAAACTAAGTTCTTGCCTGCCTTCAAGTTCAATATAATACATAGACTACGGAAAAATTCAGGTTTAATATACTCCTAGGGCTCATATTAATTGAATGTGGTTATTATGTGATGTGTTATATGCTAAATATAGTTCAAAGTCACTACACAAGTGAAGATATACTCACGGTATGTATTTTCTAATAATTTACAGCTAGGACCGAATATTTATTATTCAATTTTCAATTGTAAGGTGGTTTCAATATTATTGACACTTTTATATGTATACGCTAGGATTTCTCAAGATCAAGTCCATATTTCGACAAGGAGATAAATGAGGTCCAAGATTTATTTATAGAGTTTTTTATAAGTAATGTCAAAATATAACTTACATTTGAACATCATTATTGCGGGTTTATATATGTAATTGTCTATGATATGTATTATTTCGTTATAGATCAATTTGTGATAGCTTCCAATTTGAAACAAGAAAAGAATATAGGATTGTATTTTATTTGTTTTCAATTGAAGATTATTCTCATCATGGAGGTGGTTAAGTGTTTTGGCCCTTGTACTATATGGTACGACCCTTGTATGACAATGTTATCATTATTGGTGTTTGTAAATAGGTACCTAGACGTATTAAAAATTTGGAAATGGTCTTATTTACAAACGGAACTCTGCCAAAATTTATACACGATATCTTCTGTAGAATTTGTTGGTGCATGTGTTTATATTATGCATTATGGTTCTACTTGATTCTTACTAACTAAATTAGTTGAAATTTCATTATTTTTCAGGTTTTTTTAAGAGCAACACCGTACGTCGATGAAGAGCTAGCGAAACTCGAGAACTTTGGACAAAGTATTTCCTAACTTCCAAGAGTGATTGCTAGCTAAATGCTGAGAATGGTAATGGAAAATAGGATAAGAGAATGTCAATGTGTTCTAATGATATATTGTAAATACTTTGAGAATTTTGTTGAGTTTAATTTCAATATCTTGTGATATATAGGTTATAAGTAATTTGTATGTAAATTGTGACAATCTATTATTAAAGAAATATTTTATTTTTTAATCTTGTTAATTAGTCATAAGTTTTATATATTATATATTTTACTATTTAAAATGTTTTAAAAAAACTAAATCTATTATTTGTTTCGGTTCCATGCAGAACCGAATCACTTGGTACACTAAGTGCTCCGGTTTTGCCTGAAATCGAAGCAAATAATGGATTAGTATGGGGATTTTTGGTTGATTATAGATAATTATCGAGGAACCAAAGTAATTGTACCATTTCATAAGTGCTTCACCTATATAACTGAAGAAAATAAGCCTTTTTAACTGAAGCAAATGAACCTTTTTTCTACTAGTTTTAGGGATTGAACCATTTAAAGTTGCCTATATACTCGAAAATAGGAATCAAATAGCTCGTAGTTCAAGTTGTTGATGAAACAAGTTCTACTATGAATATTTTGGATTGGTACAAAGCCTAAATGAACATGCATGAATGTTAATGGATTCTAAATAATATAAAATTATATAATGATATTCTATACACAATGAAAGGGGCTTATGATGCAAGCTACAAATTACTTCACTTAGACTTTACTATGCTCATGTACTAACGCTAAGACTATGCATGGTAATGCACACTTACAAAAAATCAATTCTAAGTGTTAATACATTCTAATGCATGGGCTTTTATGAAATAATGGATGGACTTAAGAGAAACTATCATGTTTGCCATGCATGTAAATAATATAGACCAAATTATATGAGAATGCATGACTTGTTTTTTTTTTTATTTTTTAACTTTGTTTTAATGAGAAATGCAAGATACATTTTTTAGAAAAATAAATCTATCCTAAAATACATGATGTGAAATTATATATTATTTGCAGTTTCGTATCACATTTATAGTGTTTTGTAGCAGATCCTGAGTGTCGTTAAATCGGCATATGATGTATGTCTACTATGGAATAAGCCTAAAATGTGTGTAAATGGTAGTACTTGGAGTCTTTTTGATGACTTGCAGTTTTACCTTTGTCTTTTGGAAGTAAAGATGATCCCTTTCTTTTACTTGCAACTTTTGAGTATGTATGAAAAAAAGCTTGTAGTTGTGATCTGGGTTTCATTCGCATACAGTTTCCTTTCTGAATTGATCTTTGACTGAATAGGTTGAGTTTTGTTTGTAATTACTTTGTTTACTTCTGATTTAGTCCTCATGTGTTGCACTGATGAAAATGATAGTTTTTTTTTTTTTTTTTTTTTTTTTTTTTTTTTTTGTCAATCAAGGTTTATAAGTGTAGAACGGTTTACAATGTTGGGGATCTAATTTCGGAAAAATTTCTAATTTATACCTAATATAAATACATCAAGGGGTATTTTTCGTAATTTTATTTATATTTGAGATCATAATCTTTATACCTAATACGAGTTTTTTTGTATTTTTATATATTCTATCTAATATAATATATATATATGATATAACAATAGTTATATTTGATATAATAATAACTATATATGATATCTCAATATCTGTTTTGAGCTGGCCTTGGATAGTTGTACATTGTTTCTTGTTCCCTTGTGAGAACATCACCTCTGTTTTCAATTACAAGGCTCTATATTTTTGCTTTTTTTTTTTAAGTTGTTTAAAATGTATCTGCTTCTTTCCTGCTCAAGCCCATTTATTGTAAACATCTAAGAAACTTCCCTCAGTAATGGTTTACTTGTGTTAAGCCCTAAATTTGAGTTCAGAAACCAAGTGGATGAACAAGAATTTCAAAATGCAACCTTACAACTAATCACAAATATAAAAAGGCCAATTAATCATTAAAAAATAGAAACTTAGCAAGTACATGCACTTGGAATTCTTAGTTGGAATGGTAACTTCTCCACTATCCAGAAGTTGCATTGAAGAACACAGTTGGCCAGAACTGTCAACTATTGCTACTGGATCAAGAACACATGTTGAAGTCATCATTCTTACCTCAAATCTACACAGTATTGTTTCACTAAAGGAATGACTAATCCACTGTGATAGTTTGATCTGATGATCATAACCCTTAATTTTTATTAAATCAGTGGAATGAACACAAAAACCACTACCAAGCCTATAATCTGCTGTAGAAGGAGGTTTGTAGTTATGTTGTCACTTATGCCTGTGCTCCTTGTAAAGAGTTTATAAAGTTTATGCTCAAGTCCATTCTCAACGATATTGTTTTTTGAATTACACTATGGTTGATGTTTATGTTCACAAATTTGTTGTATGTTTAAGATTTATGATGGCGTTTTGCTTGATCTTATTCTCTTATAACCTTCATATATCTTGTTTTTCTTTTCTACTATGTATTGTTTATAACAGGATTTTTGTACATTGCAGATCAACAAAATTTCTATCAAGCTTCAAATTAGATCCTTTGTAGGATGAGATTTTTGGCAAGATTGCTTGATTTTTTGTGTTAATATTATATTGTAGTCTTGGTTGTTGTAAAATAATAAGGTTAGGTGCATAAATTTTTTATGTTGTTCATGTGTTAAAGCAGATGCTACTGAATTTTTGCAGAAAGTTGTATTTACCTTTTGTGATGCCGAAGTCTCTTACCGAAGACGACATTTTCACCACTACACTCAGAACTTCTCGCGATTTGGAAAAGTATAAAAGAGGCCAAGAGGTTGGGAGAGTCCAGTACCTTATGCTCGGATAGTACGATTGTTGTGGGAGGCATTAAAAGAACTCAGGCCTCTAGTGGCGGATATTAGAAAGGAAGCATCCAATCTACAGTTCTTTGTTTGCTTTAAAATTTCTAAATTTCTTATTAATAACGCCCATAAGCTAACTACTGAATCTAGAATAGGAAGGTAGTTTTCTTTTCTATTTCTACTTTCTTTCTTGTCCTATAAAATATATGTCTATTGCCAAAAGAAAAAAAGAAAAAAAAATTCCTCATTCTACCATGTCATTTCCTTGGCACCTATAAGTTCTCGTTTAACTCACCGAATACCTCCTTTGCTACTCTACAAACATATGCCTTCATTTTTAACCAAGTAGAGTCAAGAACCACCTTAAAAGTCTAATTGGCTACTTTAACCAATCTTTCTTATCACAACCTTGACTTTAATACCCTTTAAATTTACATCTAATCCTCTTTTCCCTTAATTGCTTTTCTAACTACAACTTGGTTGCTTTCATGTGTCCACTTTACCTTTGCAATTTATTCATTTTTTCCCTTGTAATTAAAATAATCACAACAAATCCATGTCTTTGGCTGTCATACTAATCAAGAAAATCTCAATCAATTTCTCCCCACAAAACTTTGATAACAAAAAAAAATAGTCCATTTTTCTACACATTTGGTAAATAAAGTAATGTTTCTCAACTATAAATTAATCAAATTTATAATCTATGTTCAACAATATTATACAATGTCAGCACTATTTTGTCTTTTATATGAAATTGGAGTTTGAACATAGTACAATTACTTTCCATTTACATATTATTCCTGCAGAAAAAATATCTAAAAATAACCCAATCATGCAAAAAATTATGAATATCAAATTATTACAATAAAATTTTTGAAAAAAAAAAAGTAGAGGAAATATTCTCTTAAAATTTGTCAATGAAATTAATCTAGTAGAACACAATCATTATACAAATTCAGGAACTCCTAAAAAATTCGAGTTCCAATCACATTACACCTCTTTAAATACATCAAGTGATATAAATTCCCACACTTTCAACAATTACATTACAAACTAAAAATTCTGGAAAAAAAAAAACTATAAAATTTTCCAGAACAAGAGTAATAAGAAACTTAGTAATCATACTAAGTTAGTAATGATAGTAAGTGTAAGATTAATAATATTTGTAAAAAGCCGGTTATTTCCACTCCTTTTCCGAAATCAAAATTGAAAATGAATAAATTAAATTAATTTAGCACTAATCTTGAAACCCAATCTTCTCCCAAATCGCATTCCTAACCTTGTGCAGATCCCGCCCTTTCAACGTCCGTCCAACCCCTTCATGCACCGACAGCGACGCCATCCTTGTCCTCGCCAAGTATTCATGCGGCGGGACCCACTCCTCTCCGCCACCCCCCACTCCGCCACCATCATCGAAGTTGAAACTCCTCTCTGTGTCGCCCTTATGCTCCTCCCTAAGTATCTTCGACCAGTCCGGAATATTCACCGGCAACGACGCCGCGTCTCCGACCCGCCTCCCCCGGTTTGGAGTCGGGGCTACCATTGGCTTCCTCGACGATTTTCTCCAACTCGGTGGTGACTCGGGCGAGGCGGAACGAGTTGACCCGCCCCAAACTTCGGACTCCTCGAACTCCAACTCGGTTGTCGGAGCGGGTAGGACCGGATCGTAACTCAGGAACCGGTAGTTGCTCGCTCTCCTCGCCACCATGCAACTCTTCGCCATTTTCTTAATAAAAAAAAAAAAAAACTTATTTGTCTCTATTTTTCCTTTTTTTTTTTTTTTTTTGAGAACTTGAGTTTGTCAAAAATGGAGGATGGCTGATTGGGAATGGAGTTGTCAAAGACACTTGTAATTGTAAAATGTAATGCCCCAATTTATAATGGATTGTAAGAAACGGATAAGGTCTCGATCCAATCAAACCTGTCTCTTTAAAAATTACGATTTTGCCCCTCAGTGTTTCTATTTTTTAGTTAAGTGAACTTTACTAAAAGTGAATTCAATGTACAGTTGCCAAGTGTTCCAATCCCAAAAATCGGAAAATAAAAAGGACAAAGAATTTTCCAAGTGTACTGCAATATATATATATATATATATATATATATATATATAACTCCTTCAGTTGATAAGAGAATAATAGGGTGGTGGGGGTGGTAGTACATGCACACTTCTACGGCTCCATTTTAAGAACGCGTATTTAGTAATAAAGGTGTAGTACATAGTACATCTATATCACCAAAAAAATTAAATTATTACGGAATTTAGAATTGATAGTATGACGTTGATGGATAAAGATTCTGAAGTTTTTACTAATTAATCGTCTCTTTACACTTCTGCGAAGATGAATAAACCCAATACTCAGGGGTTCTTTAAGATTATGCTAATACGTGGTGGATGTAAGGCTATCAATTATTGGTTTCAAATGAAATTTGGGCGTAATTTAGCCTGAAATAAGTTTAAAATTCGGCACAAAAAAAAAATTTGAGTTTTGTAAATTTAATTAAGCTCGATTAAAAATAACGAATGTATCTAGTATGGTCTCGATTGGAGAGACTGTGTTATTATAAAAATGAGCCTATTTTAGATAAGTAATTAAAATGACAACTCCTATCAAATAACTTTCATAAATTTATTATTAAAAAAAAAAACAAAAACTTTTCTTTCATGGAAAAGGTAAGTTTTGGTCTAAAAAAAACAAAAGAAAATTTGTGATTATGGATAAATTATTTCTAACTAAAGTCTACCAATATGAATTGATGAATATTGCGAGTCATCGATAATTAATGATATCATTTTTCTGAAGTCTTATCACTTGAAAGTTGAGTTTCAAAGCGAGTTCTAAAAATAAAATCTATATTAGAACTTATATTGGAGGGAAAAAAAAAAACTTAAGAAATGTTTTTTTTTTTAAGAAATAGGTAAAGGTTGACCATTAATGGTGCTAAATAGACTTTTTAACGTTTAGAGTTGAATCATATTCCCTTCTTATTTTTGTCAAATTTGATCATCTTATAATTTTAGTCAATGACATTTAATAAAATTAGATTATTGGTTCCTTTTAAGTTGGTCAAATTTGAAATTGGACAATCTTGAATTAAGTCAAGAGTAGATTGAGCTTTATTTTATTTTTTTATCGTTGATATGATTTTAGATCAACTTATTTTAAATTTGGGTGTTATTTTAAGATCATCTTGAATTTGGACTGTTCTAACTCAAATTCAGGCTGAAATATTATTGAGATTAATTTTGATTTTGGTTGGAATTCACTAGTTAGCCTTAGCAAGAAAATCAATAGTAACCAATCAATCATATCAACTTAGTTTAGGCATAGAGCCGTGAGAAAAGTAAGAGTTACATTTCATGTGAACATATATATATATATATAACTAAAAGAATTTTTTGCAGTCCGTTTTTCAATAATCATAAAGAGAAACGCTACATGACAAAAATAGCTAAAAAAAAGCTTGTTAGGTGTTGACATAAAGTCGTAAACTGTTAGGGTTTTAACGTACTATAATAGTATTGCTACTTGCTATAAGAAATTATGGGAATCAATCCTTTTCATGATCACCAAATGGCCAAATTATGTAGATAGTAGATTGCATATTAGTGTAATTATTGGATGCATGTAATAATTGGGTCTAACCTAGTTTTGAATTGGACAGTCTTATCCTCTTCATCCAATCCTCCTTAACTTCTAATTTTTCATTTAGCTCTTTTCAAAAAAAAAAAAAAAAAATTGCAATAGAGCAGCAAAAGGGAAAGAATTGAAAACAAAAATTATAATTTTTAATGTTTCTTAAACCTCAATCGTATACGGATCAAATCAAAGAAACTCCATCAAGTAGCAAAGCTGTAATGATCTTGAGTTCTTGACTCTTGGTTGTCTTAGATGTTCATGGACTTCGGGTCAATTTGTGCAATATATAATGTTTCTGTCTTGATATTAAACAATTACTTAGGAGCTAAATATAATAATAATTAGGGTTGATGATATGTTGGTTATGGATGGGCCGAATGAGTGAATTGATCGTTTGGACATCGGGACAGTGAATAGCATGCACAAGAACAAACAGCGAGCCTTGGAGGTGATGTTTCAAGGAAACCCACTCTAATGCCTAATTCAGATGTTTTTCCTGGGATCTTGAGCCTGACTCGAATTTATGTATGTAAGACCCTACTCTTGCTTTAGAGAACGGTGTATGTATTTTAGTGATAAGAGTTAATACATTTGTCTTTAACCCATAAAGTTGGTATTTTTAGTGATCGTTTTAGCTTGATTTCAAGTATATATATATATATATATATATATATATATATATATATATATATATATATATATATGTATATATTTATTGCAACTCATTCTATATGAATACTGATTTTATTGAACGAAAACTATACTATCGCTATTCCATCCTACACTAACAAAACTATAACTTGAATAGCAAAGGATAAAAATATGCGATCAACTCTTTGCCTCCTTGGTAAGCAGTAGATCCTAATTGTCCAATCCTAGATCTAAAATAGAACTTTATGAAAATTAGACAACCTTTACATTGTAAACTTAACTGAAATCAGTCCCTCTCCTCGGAATTTTAATTTAATGGTTGAGTTAGGATATTTTGAAAAAATTATAACTTAATTAGTTCGTACTCCATATTAAAGTTGTATGTAGAAGAGTTGAAATGCGCAAATACTTCCAATCATCTTTCATCCTAGATTAATTTATACAATTAACATATGGTAATCCTTAGTCAAACAATCTCACAAGTTTTGTTACTCTTTTACTTTCTCTGTCCCTTTTTATGACCCTAAGTAAAAAAAAATCAATTTTTTAAAAATGCAATGTAAAATTTTTGGGGATAACCCAAAATGAAAATGTTTTTAAAAAATGGGATAATCTTTAGAAAACGGAGTAAAATGAAAAATGGGGAAAAAAAAGAGACAGAAAGAGTATAAGACTAGTATAAACGTGTGATTGGTCAATGATTATCCGAAGAGCGATTTTTGGTGCCTTATAATAAATTAGTGTTGCAATTCTCACGTAACACGTATTGCTAAACATATCAAGCTAAAGTTTGTTTTGGTGGAAAGATTTCTACCTTCTCATATTAAGGTTGGGATAAAATTTCACTAGACAAGTTTAAGGATGGAGATTCTCTAATCCATTTGCCTTACTCGGGTCTTGCCTGTAAACTTGAGACGAGTTAACTTAGGAGGGATTTTGGTCTGAAATACTTCACCTAATTATTTTATTGCTAAACAAGACTTTAGTGTGTATACCCCTCAAATTCCGTTGATTTTATAAATAAATAAATTAACAATTTCTTAAGATTTCACTAAAATATCCTACATAATAGTCAACTGTGGCCTGGGTATGCATGTTTGAACTTCTTCCTAAAATTTATCTATAGTTGGAGGAATTGAAGTATGCAGGAAAATTTTTCAAAAGGTTAAATATTAGTATGGCAAGTATATATATATATATATATATATATATAGGGGCGGGTTTTGGTGAGAACCCCTCCTTATATAAGAACCATGTATATATAAGAACTCATGTATAACCGTTAATTAAGTGTACTTTGATGGTTGTGATTAATTCTTTAATAATGGCAAAATTGTAAATATAGAAAAATTTGAAATTAATTGGCAGTTGAGAAAATTCCGCACCCCATAATTCGTGGGTAGTTTCCAAAAACTTATTTTTATACTATTAATGAATCAGGCTTTCAATGTCAACTTGCACAATTTTTTAATAGTTTCCAAATTATTTCTATTACTTTATATTTGATTTTCACTATTTTTTTAGTAGTAATTTGAACATCAATATTTAAATTTGGAATATCAATATTAGACCTTAAAACAATAACATAAACATTTAAAACATATGTGTTAAGATTTAGAACATCGCTACTCAATTTTAGAACATCAGTATTACATTTTACAATAATAGATGAAAATTTTAAACATATGTGTTAACCTTTATAACATCAATATTAAATTATAGTGCATCAGTATTAGACCATAGAACAATAAAATAAACATTTAGAACATATGTGTTCAGATTTAGAACACCAGAACTCAATTTTAGAACATCAATATTAGACCTTAGAATAATAGAATAAACATTTAAAACATATGTGTTAAACTTTTGAACACAAGTACTCAAACTTAAAACATCAGTATTACACATTATTACATATTACAACAATAGATGAAATTTTTAAACATATGTGTAACCTTTAGAACATTAATATTAAATTATAGTACATTAATATTAGACCTTAGCACAATAGAATAAACTTTTAGAACGTATGTGTTAAGATTTAAAACAACAGTACTCAACTTTAGAACATCAATATCAGGCCTTAGAATAATAGAATAAACATTTAAAATATATGTGTTAAGCTTTAGAACACAAGTACTCAAATTTAGAACATCAGTATTACACATTAGAACACTAGTACTAACTTTAGAACATCAATATCAGACTTTAGAATAATAGAATAAACATTTAAAACATATGTATTAAACTTTAAAACATCAATACTCAAATTTAGAACATCAGTATTACACATTAGGACAATAGAATAAAATTTTAAAACATAGGTGTTAAGTTTTAGACCATTAGTATTGCGTTTTAGAACATCAGTAAACAATGAAATGAATATTAACACTAGTGTTCTAAAAAGTTAGACTATTGTTCTAATTCTAGTGTTCTAATACCTATTGTTCTATATTGTAATTCTAGTGTTCTATATTCTAAAATTGTCATTGTTCTATATTGTTTTGAAATTTAATTCTATTGTTCTGAAATTTAATTTTATTGTTCTAAACTTTTGCAATGTTCTGAATATTAACTTTATTGTTCTAATTAATAACTCTCTTATTCTAAGGTTAAATTTTAATGTTCAACTCTATTATTCCATTATCTACTGTTCTAAAATGACACTATAGTTCTAAATAGTAGGGCTATTGCTCAAAGGTTGTTATCACTTGTTCTAAACTTTTATTTAATTATTCTAAACTTTTGCTACGTAGTCCTAAATATTAATTGTATTGTTCTAAATATTAATTGTATTGTTCTACGTTATTATCTATTGTTCTAACTTTATTTCTTTTGTTTTAAAGTTTTGTTACGTTGTTCTAAATATTAATTGTATGGTTCTATATACTCATTGTTCTATATTGTAATTCTAATGTTCAAAAAATATATACTAGTGTTCTACAAAGCTATACTAATGTTCTGAAATACATACTATTGCTTGTATTGTACTTTATTGTCTTATAGGCTGAATCTAATGTTCAAACAATCTATACTAATGTTCTAAATATAATTATAGTATACTTATAGTTCTAAAATAACTATTTTTTATATTGTAATTCTAGTGTTCTTAAAATATATACTAATGTTCTAAAATAACTATTATTCTACATTGTAATTCTAGTGTTCTTAAAATGAAAAATATTGTTCCAAAGATTTATATGAATGTTCTACAATTATATAATTTTGCTCGTATAATACCTATTGTTCTATATTTTAATTCTAATGTTCTAAAAAACTATACTAATATTCTACAAAACTATACTAATATTCTAAAATACATAATATTGCTCGTATTGTACTTTATTGTCTTATAGCCTAAATCTAATGTTCAAATAATCTATACTAATGTTCTAAATATAATTATAATATACTTATAATTCTAAAATAAATATTTTTATATTGTAATTATAGTGTTCTTAAAATGTATACTATTGTTCTAAAATAACTATGGTTCTACATTATAATTCTAGTGTTCTTAAAATGAAAAATATTGTTCTAAATATTTATATTAATGTTCTAAAAATTCTATAATTTTGCTCATATAATACCTATCGTTCTATATTCTAATTCTAATGTTCTAAAAAACTATACTAATGTTCTATGCATACTATTGTTCTATAATTACAATTCTAAAATTGTCATTGTTCTATATTCTAATTCTAGTGTTCTAAAAATGTTCTAGTGTTCTATAATTACATTTCTAGTGTTATAATTACAACCATCACAGTACACTTAATCATGCACTATATAAATAATGAATCAATTACGAAAAAAAATGAATCATTGACCATATTTTCCAATGCAAAAACAGCAAACCTATACTTTGAATATGATATATAGAGACACTACTGATTTTAAAACCTATATTGACATTTAAAAATGGATAAGAATAGGAAACTGATTATGGAATAAAACTGATTTTTTATGCGAATTTTAGTGAAAACTGCCCATTAATCACGGAAACTTCCTTAACTAACAAATCCGACTTTATTCTATTTACTAATTTGCCATTAATGTTGATTGAATCATAACCATCAATCTCAACTAAATCAATGGTATTAGATGAATTCTTATATAACAAAGGTTCTTATATAAGTAAGGGGTTCTCACATGATCTCATTTCTATATATATATATATATATATATATATATATATATATATATATAGATAGATAGATAGATAGATAGATATATAGATAGATAGATAGATAGATAGATAGATAGATAGATAGATAGATAGACAGACTGCACACAATAGTTGTCAATTGAGATGTCAGTTTTCAACACGAACTATAAATCTAACTGTATCGATTCGATTCGATTCAATTTAATCTGAATTGCTTCTACAGCCCAAAAGGAGAAACTCGTAAATCGAACTAATCCGATCTAAAATCAACTTGGAAATTAATTTAACCTGAAATAAACCTGATCAAAACCCTACCCACTTCAACTCGAATATAACTCGATCCAAAATGACCCGATCTGTTAACAATTCACCCCAATAGTAAACATATTAGTACAACCGTAACCTAATTCAACTTGACAATAAATTGAACTATTATTGATAGGGCTGAGAATTATAAGTCCTAAATACGCAATTATGTAGGATCACACAATTTTACAATCTGATCAAATCCAACAATTAGATCCTACCAAACTCTTCCTATCAAAGTAAAATCATGATCCTAACAACACTGATTTTTATCAAAGTATTAGCAAGTGCATATTACCTTACCAACTAAAGAATCATGAACTTAAGCTAATTTATAAAATGCGATTTACAACGTAATTATAAAATGTAAAATAATCATGAATCAATCTGGATTGTCTCGAAATGGCTCGGAACAAATTATATTAACCCGTCCAAATTGGACTCAATCCAAATCCGAAATAAACTATCTTAACCCATTTAAATCCAAACTGCTCAAGCGAACCATGTCAACCCAAACCATGCAAGCCCGAAGTAAACCCAATCTGAATCGAGTAAGTAAATAAATAATTGAATCCAATCCAATTATTGACCCGAACTCTAACCAAATCGACCTAAAAATAATTAACAATCCATTTCAACCTGACCTGATAGTACTCAATCCATTATTAACGAACTAAACCTGTACCGATAACCCGAATTAACACTAGTAAATTCGTACCAATAGCTGCCATCTTAGAATTGACAATGTTGACTATCATTGTTTTCCAAATAGAGCTGTCAAAACAGACCCGCCCCGTTAAGTTACCCGAAATTAACCCGGACCCAACCTGATTATGACCCGAAAAGTGAGACCCGAAAATCGACCCAACCCGACTTGAAGTTAACCTGAAACCGATTTGACCCGATATTCAAAGACCCGAACCCGATCCATGTCCGACCCGTTAGGGACCCGACACGATACAAACCCGACCAGTTACAAACCCGACCCGTTTGATCTGAATATACATGAATATGACCTAATCTTGACATACCTATATTTTACCTAATATCTAATAACTTTGAAACCAAACTTGTCATTGTCAATTCAAACTAAACATATTACAAGTTTTTATGTATATAAACTTAACATCGTATGTTATAGACTAGTTTGATAGGATAATACACATTTAATAATCATTACCTCATAAATATTTTGTTTTTAAATGACTTATCGACATTATCATTGTCCAATTTATGAATTAACCATCATCATTATCCAATTTTATCAAAACCGACCTTGACCCGAAATAACCCATTCAGGAATCGATCTGATTTTACCAGAACCAACCTTGACCCGAACTCGGAATAACCTCGCTATAACCCGTTTAGGAACCGTCCCGATTTTACCAGAACCGACCTTGAACCGAATCCGAAATAACCTGATATAACCTGTTTAGGAATCGACCCGATTGTACTGGAACCGACCCTGACCCGGACCGAATACCCAAACCGACATTGACCTGAACCGAATACAACCCGAACCGAACCCGACCTGAACCCGACCAAGCAAATAATCGATTTAACCCGACACGATAATGACCCGACCCGAACCAGAACCGACTTGATAGGCAAAATTGACCCCATAAGAACCGACCCAATAAGACCCGTGATAGGTCAACCCAGAATCAACCCGTTGACCCGATTTGACACCCTCGGTTCCAAATGTGATTGATTAGAAAACTGAATGTACAAAAATAAATTTTTCATGGCTGACAGTTGTAACTCCAAGGAGCAGTTTCTTTAAGACACGTAATTTTGTCGTCATCCTAGAAATCAAAAAACAAAAAGGGAATTAAATTTTAGGGTTCAATTCAATTCACCTGGCTTCTGGAAGAACGCTGAAGCTCGTGTGTCCAATTGATTGTTTAGATGATGACACGTGTTGGTATGATCTTCAATGACTTTTATGCAAAAATTAAACAAATAAATTGTATTTATGACACGTGGCTTGAGACGGGACTTGGAGCATGACTCGCACGTGTAGTTAGGGCCCTGGAACTTGGATCCACTCCATTTGAAAGCAGGCCCAGCCTCATTAACTTCAATGTTATAGTTCTTGTTTGCCCATATTTTTGTTTATTTTGTTTTTATTTTTATAGATATTTTATTATGAAGTACGGACAAAGTACAATTTCTTTTGGTATATAGTTGACGTATCCAACAATTTATATTTTCTAATTCTATTCTTTATATTAGAAATTGAGGGACGAATCAAGAACCATTAAATAATAGAAGATCCAACACATTTTTAAGAGTAATGAACAAATAAAAAGAAATTCAGATTTCTCTTCGTTTTTAACAACTTTTTGAGCCAAAAAAAAAATTTACTTATTTTGAGGTGAGTTGGGAATTTCTTTTTAAAACAAGCCAAGAAAAAATTCTAAGCAAAATCACTTATTTTAAGGTGATTTGATAAAGTACTTCCTCAATTCCTTTAATTTTGCTCGATATATTAAATAAAATTGTTTCAAAAAGAAAGAATCATTTCATTATTTTAGTAAAGTTGGATAAAAAAAACAATTCCACTAGTTAAGTTAAATGGATGTACTAAGCAGGTTGCGTATTACCTTTTTTTCATAAGATGACGTAAGTTACTCCCTTTATTTCTTTTTTTTTTCTTCCCATTTGTTTTTGCATATATCCAAAAGCAATGTTAAATCATAAATATTTTTAATTGTATTATTAAAAAAATTATAAAAATTCGATATTTGAAAAATATACATTGAGACAGATCTTCTAAGATCTCATATGATATATTTTTTTCTTATAGATTAGGAATAATTTATTGTCAAAGTTTGATTCTAAAATTTATAAATTCTAAACGTGAAAAATAAAAAAGAAACGAAGGGCTTAATTAGTTTGATTTGATTTTTGGGAATATGGATATTCATGTCGGATTTATGATTTATGGTTTTGTGAGTAATTATGGTTGATTATGTTGGTGTTTGTGTGAATTTCGTATAATTAATGAACTATGTTAATTTATGAGATTATGTTCCATATTTTATCCTTGTCCGAGAGTTTCTTTTGTAATTTTTATGACAGAAGTATGCATATTAACCTTTTTCATATGCTAAAATACGTTAATTATTTTGCTTTGATATTTTGAAATGATGAGGATATTCATGTCGATTTACGAGGGTTTATGGTTGATTATTATGTTGGCGTTTTAGTAAA
The DNA here is from genome assembly GCA_026401315.1 of Dysphania ambrosioides. Lineage (NCBI taxonomy): Eukaryota > Viridiplantae > Streptophyta > Magnoliopsida > Caryophyllales > Amaranthaceae > Dysphania > Dysphania ambrosioides. The sequence goes on from CM048672.1 coordinate 3,339,337, forward strand.
ATTGTTGAAGATGGTCCGCATTCATTTTTCGCGACATTGTGTGATTTAAAACGAATGACTTTATAGTTTTATGATGATTTATACATGATTATGTTGTTGTGCATCCATTTCTTACTAGTTTTTATTTAAAACGTTAATTTCAATGTTTTATAAGGATATATGGTTGGTTATTTTGCTTTGCTCTACACTGTTTTTTTTTTTGCTATGTTGTTTGAGCTAAATCAAATGACTTAATGGATTTATGATGATTTATGGTTTTTATGTTGCTATGCATCCATTTGTTGCTATGTTCTTTGATATGAATCGCTAATTTTAATGTTTTATGAGGATACGTGCTTGGTTATGTTGCTCTACACTTTTTTTTTGTTATGTTGTTTGAGCCAAAATGAATAACTTCATGATTTTATGGTGATTTATGGTTTTTAAAATGATGTTGTGCATCCATTTCTTGCTAGGTTCTTTGATTTAAACTGTTAGTTTCAATGTTTTACGATGATAATAATGATTTATGGTTTTTTTTATATTACTTTGCATCCATTTCTTGCTAGGCTCTTTGATTTAAATCATTAATTTCAATATTTTATGAGGATTTATGGTTGATTATGTTGCTTGCTACTAAATTTTTTTTGCTATATTGTTTGATTTCAAACCAAAGGCTTCATGATTTTACGATGTTTTATGTTTTTTATGTTGTTGTACATCCATTTCTTGCTAGGTTCTTTGTTTTAAACCGTTAATTTTAATGTTTTATAAGGATATATAGTTAACAAATTCATTTTTTGCTTTTTTGTTTAAACTGAACATATTGATTTCAATATTTGTGATGATGTGTATGATTTACTACTTTAGTCTGTCCCACAAATTATGCTCCCTTTCTATTGCATATAATGTTTGACTAAAAAGTTGCCTCATTTCCATTGCAAATAATGTTAAATGGGTGTGTTAAGTAGGTTTAGTTGCTTGAGTGTATTGGCCTATGTGCTAACAACTCCTAACCCTAATCCCTTCCTCATGTTTAGTGGGATATGTTAACTAAGTTTACTATACTTAACTCCCTGGGCCTAAGAGTTAACATCTCCCTTTGTCCCTTAAACTTAAACCATATATGAAGTTATTTTTTGTTGGTTACTTGAATGGTTAGTTTGTGTATTACATTAAAACACCTAGAAGTCTTATTTGATGCTAAAGTTCAGCATAGGAATACAATTAAACATGTCTTTTTAGACTATTTATCCCTCGCTTAACTACGTGCACTTGATTAAGAGGCATGTAGGGAGTCAAATGCCTAGGGCTATTTCTTGTCTTACTACTTATTTTATGAATTACAATCCTGAGATGTATTCTGAATGATGAATGAGTTGTATCTGACTATAAAGTTGCTAATTACGCCCTAATGTGCATTTGGTGTCATGTAGCACCAACAACTATGTGTCACTTAGGTGTAGGTTGCATTGATGTGCTAAAATGACTTATTTTTACTGTGATGATGAGATATACTTGCTGAGAGGAGAACATAACATGCAAAAACTTTTCATTCATTACATGCATTGACTGAATTTACATTCTTCTTCAAAATTTCACAAAACGTTACATGTTTAAACTAATTTATTTTGCAATAAAGCATGCACATGTTTAAATTAGCTAGTTAATATTATGACACTCCATACTATTTAATTCCGCTGCATCCATCTCATCATGTTCTACTTGTACTAAGTATACATTATTGGGCTATGAATCATCTTCTTGTCGCTGTCCACTATTGTTGTTGCAATAGAGATAACAAACTAGATTCAAGTAGTTGCCTTAGTACCTCTATTGTTATAGGAAGCACTCCTTTTCCTTCCTTTCTCTTCTTTGATACATGTGGTAATTTGTAAATACTACCCACCTACTGTTTTATTATTTCAATCATCACATTTTTTTAATGATAGGATGACATAATTAGTTAATCTTAGTTCACACATATTGAATGCATAGTGAACCACTCTAATGAGTTCTTCAACAATTCTTGGTGCTTGCTTATGTTGAATTGGTTGGATGACTCTAAAAATTCTAAGTAAAATAAATTTGTATTTGGAGAATATAGTGGTTGTGACACCAATTAATATGAAATCCGTATGAATTAGCTGCTCTTTTAAAATCTTCATCCCAACCTAAAATATGTGGGGTTGTATTATCTTATTGTATTCTCATGTATCCATTTCCCCCTAACAACCCCTTCTCTTGATTGTTGGAATTAGTTTTATAAAAAAGATGCCCTTGATGGCTTTTGTGTGGTGTTCTTGATTGATTTTATTTATATGGTTCCTACTTCTCTATGCACACTTCTTCTCTTAGCTAGTACTTCTTGTGCAAAGGGTCAACACCTATTTTTCCATCAAATATGCATGAATCTTTTGGACTTTACACGTCTATATGACTTTGCTTCTGTTAGGGAGAAGTAAAATGTTTGGTTGGTCTTTGACATAACAAACCATTTCTGATTTATGTGGATTATGGTGTACATATCTTCAAACTTTGGTAATGTGTTGACGCTAATTACATGTGACATACAGTATTGGAGCCTTTGAATTTTGTTCTTAGGTGTTAATGTGGGCTTCATGGCATTGCTGTGTTTTCTTATCTGTCCATGATGAACCTATAAACTGAGCTCGTATTCATCTTTAATGCTTTGGCCAAAGATATGATATTAGTTATATGTTTTAGTGGTATTGACATTAAATCTTCAACAACTAACTTCAAGGCTTACCTCCATACTTTCCCTTGTAAATCTTCTCTATCCTAAGATGTTTTCCACCCACTACAATTGTATAAATTTGCAAGTTTTGATATGTGGTCATGTGGTAATTTGAGGTTCAAGTCGTGTTGTAGGAGGTTAATTATGCATGTTAATTTCTCTTCTTCATATATCATATCTCTTCTTTTTGTTCTCATGCTCTTTGTGATTGAACATGCAAATTGTTGCTAAAAAAGTGATAAGTTACCTTAATTTTTCCAATATTGGTAATCTGATGCCTACGTCCCTTATTGGTTAATTGTTGCCATTGTTGACTCTAACCTTGTGCTGATGCCTTTATCCCTTGGTGTTTCCTTTATTCTTTGTCCTGCTGCCTCTCTCCCTTGGGTTCTTGCCTAGTTTTCATGGTTTGTTGTTGTCTCTGCTGCTTGTTGGATGCCTTATCTTGCTGGTTGTCTAGTTGGATGCCTATTAATGAAGGTGATTGAGAACAAGCCACAAAGTAATAGTTCACTATTATGCCACTCATCCATTGTTTCACTCAATGATGATTCAATATGAGAGTAATTACAAGCTTAGCTCCCTCTTTCTTCAATAATGATGACAATTTTTGTTATGACAACTTTGTCTCTCTATGGTGAGTGTAACTGAGGTCTTAAATAGATCATGGACTTTGCTTTTATAATGGTAGTAATCCATACTTGTACTCTTTCAAAATTGGGTGGAAAGTTTTAAATTTAATAGTTGGCGGGAATTTGAAATGTAGCTAAAATTTTTGAATGTAGGACAAAATTTCAATAGGTTGACAATGTGAAAGTGTGGAATAGAGACCCAAAAACTTGCTTTTTCATCATTTCTTCTCTCAAATTAAAAGTATGGGAGTAATTTGACTAATTTTTAAATTATGTAATTAAAGTTAAAAAAAATTGGCCTACCACCCTTACTTTTTTGTTTGCTCTTAAAAGAGTAAAACTTTGTATATGGGGCAAAATTTAAGGGACAGAGAAAGTACATAGTAAATAAATTATAAATTGCATAGGAAAATAATATTCAATAAATATAATAATCTATTTTGGCAAAGAATAATATAATCGTATGAATGGCATAAAAAGGTGAGAAAAGAGGGATAAACAGGGGTAGACACCAAATTTTGACCCTACTTTTGGTCTCTTGTCCCATCGTGGTGCTCGATAATGAGGAACTATATTCCCTAACGTTTGCTTATTTTTTGCAAATCTTCTAAGCCACACTGGGTTGTTTAGTAGACAAATTCATTATTATTCCAGTCAACTCATTGAGTCTAGACTAGTCCTCTTGCTTGTTATGGTCATGTTATCTTTTAGGAGCTGAACCCCATCGTATTATTTGTATGGAAATCATGGAAATAAACCTCTTAGGCCCATACTAATCAATAATGGTCACTCTTAGTCTTTGTTAGTGATTAGAGCCTAATATGTTCTTTGTCCAAAATCTCTTTTCAGCCCTCTTCTAATCTCATCTAGTAGGTATTTCAGATCAAGTTTAACTCCCTCTAACTGAAAAGCATCTAAATATATCTCTGATGTTTAGGATAAATGGGCCATTGTTGAGCCATATTCACCCTATTTTCGCTCCATTTGAGGCTATTTTTGTTTATCTTTTAGTTGTTGACTTAATCTCTTATTCTGGTCCTTTCCATTATAATACACCCTCTCACTAGTAGAAATTAGTAAATTTTCTTTGATCTAATGTAGTGGTTAAATGATAGATGCACCACATAACTCTAATTATAAGCACATAATGAACAAGTGTTGTGGTTTTCAAATTATTGTAGCCCATAACATAACAAATGCTATGTTTTTTAAAAATAAAAAACTGTAGTAAATAAGTAATTTTATTGCTTTCTACCCCAATTTTTTCGTTATTTTCCATATAGCTCGATTATCGATTCTCTCCTTTCCTTTGTTTACTACCCTAATCCATGTCTTTCTATGGACCATATATTTGTCTAGTGATTTGAGTCACACGATCAACATAAAATATTAATGTAGAATTTATAACTCTGGTTTGTACTAGAAGAAGATCCAAAGAAGAAAAGTGGAATGTTCCTAAGGGTTAAAAATCTTATTTTTTCTCTTTAGTTATGCTTTCCTTTGCATAATAATGTAAATCTTATTGCTATATTTATTTGTACAATAATTTACAAGTTGTAACGTTATTGGTTTCCAGCCTATTTTACTTCTTTCGTCACCTTTTACATGTTAAAGGCATAAATCTATTACTTTATAACTAATTCAAATAAGTTTTGGATAATCTGTTTGCATGTTAGGTTCCTATAACCAATCTAAAAATGATTTGGCCTATAGAATATATCTTTTATATGATATTATAACCTTTAATTGCATGTCATATTGTTATGTGGTCTTACTATCGAAATCTATGCACTTTTATGCTTGTGTCTTTACCATCGAATTTGAGTATATGTTATAACTAGTTTGATAAGATGCCTCCTTTTTAAGATCAATGATGGGATTATGTAGGATTTGTCTCTTTTGTTGTCTTTTGAACTCTTTATTGGTTTGATGACTTTCCTTGGAAAAACCCGTTGACAAATGACTACTCTCTTTAATTATGTTGCCTTCAAGATATATGAATCTTAATCAATATTTTATTTCCACACATTGTCCATATGTGGCTATGTGCATTTTTGGATGAGTCACATTACCACCAATGGGGAGGGGGGGGTTCATGAAAAAAAGAAAAATCATGTCCCCTACAATGGCAACTCTGCTAAGGACCCAATTATGCTAATTATTGAACAAGGTCCATTTTTCTAAGCTCCTATACACCTTAATTGTAAACCATCATAATTTTCTACTTTGATAAATCATTTTCTTGAATAAAAAAAATCAATAAAGAGAATTTGAGCCTTCGGTCCTAGGCCTTAGACGAGTGCCCAGTAGCCCTTGATCATGGATAGGCCTATAGGTTTTTTCAAGTCCAAAATGTTTTTGAGAAATGAATGGGATGTTTAAAGATGACATGTTCATATATTGATATTAACAATATACAAAATATATTTTTCTTCATAACAAGATCATTCGTGTGTTTCAAAAGACAATGAGCTTAGTAGGGAATTATGGAACTATTGTTTAGATGCTTAACAACTTAATATAAAAATTTATTCGTATCGTAGTCTCCATAAGTAATACTCTATACTTAATATCAAATTAGGTTAAACATAATAGTTTAGAAGGGTTCCGAATACAACCCGAACCATCAAAACCTATCATTGCCAACATAACACACAACTATGGAACAACCCTAGTCCCACGCACATTGACACACCGGTAAGATTCTCCCAATCACGTTTAGTGGTTTAGCTCTTTAGCCCAAGAAATTGCAAAAAACGTAACACACATAATGAAAGCCCACCACAAAAAATAGAGGACAAAATGGACAATTCCAGCACCCGTTCTGCAAAGCCCTAGTTCCATAACTCTCCGTACCCATACTCCCCTCGGTCGCCTCCCTCTCCCACTCTCTCTCCTCCGCCGTCACAATGCCTCCAAAGCTCGACCCATCACAAGTCGTAGACGTCTTCGTCCGCGTCACCGGAGGAGAAGTCGGCGCCGCCTCGTCTCTCGCTCCGAAGATTGGCCCGCTCGGTCTCTCCCCCAAGAAGATCGGAGAAGACATCGCCAAGGAAACCGCCAAGGACTGGAAGGGTCTCCGCGTCACCGTTAAGCTCACCGTCCAGAACCGTCAGGCCAAGGTCACCGTCGTCCCCTCCGCTGCTGCACTCGTCATCAAGGCGCTGAAGGAGCCGGAGCGCGACCGTAAGAAGACGAAGAATATCAAGCACACCGGTAACATCTCCCTTGATGACGTCATCGAGATTGCGCGCGTGATGAAACCAAGATCCATGGCCAAGGAGTTGAAGGGGACGGTGAAGGAGATCCTCGGGACTTGTGTCAGCGTTGGTTGCACTGTTGACGGCAAGGATCCTAAGGACGTGCAGCAGGAGGTTGATGATGATGAGGTGGAAATTCCTGAAAATTAGAAATATTTTTATTTTATTTTTATATATTCTTAATGTTTTTGGGATGATGTTGAATGAAATGAACCACATATTGTGAGTTCATCTATGTTTTTGATGGATTTTGGGTATTAGGTGAACTTGAGTCATAGTTTTGGATAGTTTGGAGCTATGGATGAGACTGGATACTTGTTAAGAGTATGGTAACGAGGAAATTGCATAGTTTTCTAATGTTATATGTTTTTAATCTGTTTACGATATGGTTGACCAGACCTATAGGCTAATTGTAATGTTGCTTCAGTTGTTGATGATTCATTACGCTTCTTGATTATGTTGGGAATGATGATGGTTGAGTTTCAGGTTCTGTGATTGGATGATGTTAGTGAGTTTCAGGCATTGGAAAGCAACTCTGTTACTGAACCTTATGAAAGCTGATTACTGGCATCTTTACGGAGATTGTCTACTGAACTGCATTAGTATCACCTTCAAAAGTGTGGTGTCTGTTTTGAGTTGCTTGGAAGGGGGATTCGAGGTTGGGGGTATCGATGCTCGTCCGATTTTGTTTCGGTACCACTTACTGATGACTGGTGAGCATGATTCTATTTGATTACTTTTTGGGGAGCTCTAATGGTAATGTCATGGTTTATGAGCATGCTTGCTGATGTATTCAGGGATACAGACCTGTACTGCTGTCATTATTGGGAACCTGGGGTAGATGTCTAGTGTAATCTCTTTAATGTTGAGGTCTTCCTTGGCGGTAGGAGAGTGTACGAGTGACTTCTCCAGAGTACTTGTTTTAGGGCAGATAATCATAGGAGGAGGCCAGAGACTGTCACAGTGTTTGATCTTTGGGGAAACACTGATTTCGCAGTTTCACTCACCCTCTCTTTAGTTCCACTTTTCATCCTTAGTCTGTTTGCACTCCACATTTCCAGAATTCCACTAGTTGATTTAAGATAGATGGTTGGGACACTAGCTGATGTTATCAGAGATTTACTGATGATGTTATTAGAGAGGTGATCATTTTCTGATGTTTGTTTTCAGTATGCGATCTCTTAACGGCTAGTTGATAAGCATTAGGCTCACTGTAGGAGCATTTTTCTTGCAGATGTTGGGAATTCTGGTCTAGTGGTGAAGCCCAGTCATTTACACTTATTGAGCTTATTTGGTGCTGTAAAAACAGTGACTAAAGTCTCTAACAAAACATTTCTATTAGTCTTTTGCACTTTAATAGGCTTATTTGGTCTGTAAACCGATGCGGATTTATCATATCTTTATTAATCCTACTTAGACTAGGACGTGATGAGTTACTCATTCTAATTGGATTAGGATTCGTGTTTTACTAAAATTGATTTAGAACAGGTTTTAGAACATTTTACTATTCCAAAAATATTTCTTCTACTAATCCCAATTGATTTATGATTTTCTTTCCTAGCTAAGATAAGTTTCGGTTACATGATTTTCTATTTTCAGAATTTAAGAGTCTAAAATGACCAGTTGACCACTATGAATATAGGACTCATATAATCAATTTAAGATGGATAATTGATAATAAAATTCTAAGCTTTGTGCTTTCTTTCCTTGAATTTACACAAATTTTGCTTTGTGTAAGTATTAAAAATTTCTTTTCAAATTTCAGTGATTCTTTTTGAGTGAAAGTGCTAAATACTTTTGTCCAATGATTGTTCAAAGGAGATCGAATGAGGCTTTGATCAAGGCTTAGTGATTGTACCTATATCAAGTCATATCTTTCTTCTTCAAACTGATTCGTTGCTTCCAAAAATATATAAGGATTGCTAGCCTACAAATTCATGTACCCTATAAAATCAAAACAATTTGGTGTCGGAGCTTGAAGGCGGTATTTTTGGACGTTATTGTGCAAATTCGGAGCAAGAATTAGGATTTGCATTGAAATTAGGAAAATTAGGGCTTTTGCGGAGTTTTCGATGTTTTGGACCATAACTTGAATTCTACTACGAATTTGCAAGTGATTTTTTTTTTTTTTTTGCATTGGAATCCTTATATATTGAAGATTTTTGGTATAAATTTTCATCAAATTCCAACCAATAATGAATTTTTGATAAGAAGAAACTTGTACTTGAAAATCAAGGAAATTGCAGTTTTGGACATGTTTCAAATTGCAAGAAAGTTTTCAAGATTGATTTTTTTCAAAGATTTTTAATTTTCAAGAAGTTTATTAAACGATATGCATTGGAAAAGAAGTTGATAAAAAAGTCTAAACACTAAGTCTTTTCGCAATATGACTACACAAGAAGACATGTTTGCTCAAAATTTAAGTAAAACTTCGAAGAATTTGGATTATTTCTTGACCTTGACAAAACTTGATGGCAAGTTTTTTTTTTTTTTACGAGGGAGGGAATAATGTGAATGCATGAATGAAATTCTATCAATCACACTTTACTTGATTATCTGCAACAGAATGTGACATATTTGGCTTATTGGGCGTCAAGGCAAAGTTGACAACAAGTAGAATCCTATTCCCTCTAGGCATTTTTCCTTTTTCTTGCAATATTTTATTTATTGAGGTTTACCTATGTCGAGCCTATTATTATCAAATAAAAGTTTTAGGAACATATATTGATTAATATGATACGAAATTTTCAAATTGATACCAACTTAATCTGAGATCACAATTCATGTAAGATTATGTGCAATCGCAGTGATATTAAATTTTGGAAGTTGGTATGCCATCAAGAACCAAAAGAAAATTACTTAAACTCATGATAAGAAAAATTTTCAACCATAATATGCAATTACATCCAAGAGGCCCTAAGGGAAATACTCGTAGACCCACAATTACAACATACACAAACTAGAACAAGATGTTAGAACAAAGGTGTAATACATCGTATTTTAGACATTATATTAAAAACGTTTATATGTTAAGTTATATTTAAAATTAAATGTATATTATAAATTAGAATTTTGAATAATATTATTTTAAGAACGTTTTAGTACAGTTAAATAATTTAACAATTATTTTGGCCAAATTATAATTATGGATCGTCATTTATATTTATATTTTATAATTTTATTAAGAAAATCATTTAATTTTATAAATAAATATTTAATTCCTTAATTATTCCATTAAATTCCTAAAAAGGCCTCCAAAATATCCCGAGTATCCACTTTTATTCTAAAATATTTTAAAAGCTTTTAAGATATTATTCTTAGCAAAAAAAAAAAAAATCAGTTTAAGATATTTATAAAGATTGTTTTAACTTAAAACCTATTTATGTTAATAATTGGATATATTTACCAATTTTTTTTTTTTGATCTTATCTAATCATGGCCAAATGGCATGATTATTATTTAAAAAAAAATTAAAATTATTATTATATTTATTTTATCCTAATTTAAATGATAGTTTTAGTTGAAAATATAGCTTTAATTTAAAAAACAATGGATTAAAAAAAAAAGAAAAAAATTATAACCTTATCATATCCTTTTTCCATGATTGATATTTCAAAAAAAATTATTATTATTATAAAATTTTATCTTTTTTAATTAATTCTAATTGGTTATTTTGAATTAAATGATTTTAATTGGTTAAACTATTTAATAATCAAATTACTTTAAAAACAAAAAAATTTTCTGAAAATTTGAAAGATAAATATCATTTTAAATTCATAATTATCTTTTAGTTTTCAACCCTAAAAATTTATCTTAATTTTTACTATAAATAGATTATAAATCTCACCTAATTCTTCACACAAAAATCATCAAACATTTTTTCTTCTATCAAACTTTATCCCTCTCTCTCTAGCCTCTCTCTCCATCCCTTCGGCCACCTTGCACCACCAATAACCACCAACGATTGTGAGCCTCCTCTTTCCCTAACTATTTTAATTGTTTTACAAATTATTTAGTTCTTAAAACTATTTCTAAATTTAATTAAAGTTTTAATATTTTATGCAAATTATTGTGTTGTATTATGTTCATTAGTTCATGTTAATTGATAGAATGATCATCTTGAAGTTTAGTAGGAAGTTGCTAGGAAAATACTAGAATTTAAAGTACGTATATGTGTTAAATTTTTGTATGTACAATTGAATATTTTGTTGAATTATATTGTGTTAAGATATTTTTATTTTGTATTTTTCTAAATAAATTATAATTGAAATTTTAGCCATGCGCCATATTTTTTAAATATATGTTTATATTTGGTTATTTATTTGAAATTCCGATTATAAAAAAGGATGATATACATTTACCTTATTTTATTTAATATGTATCATGTTTCAAAAAGGGTCGAATGACATTTGAGATTTAATAATTTTCAATTAGCTTTAATAATTAAATCAAGGTCTTTGTATTTAAAAGAATTATGAAAAGAGAGTTATTATTATTATTATTATTATTATTATTATTATTATTATACATTATCACTTGATTTTATAATTAAGAAGAGTTCATGCTTCAAAGTCCACTTGTTGGCAAATAAAAATAAACTCCAAGGATAAATCCATGGTGGGATAACTAATTTGGGGTGTGTGCACACTTAGGATCAAGAAAGGGATATAAGAAGAGGAAATTATTTTTATTAGGTGCTTTAATAATTTCATTTATATTGGATTATAATAAAGGAATGTTTAAATTTTATTGATTATAAGAAGTCATGTTCAAAATAAAGGAATTTAAAAAGTCAAAGTATTTCTTTTAGCATGTATATATACACATTGTTTTTACACTAACACATATTTTTCTATTTGTTTTTTGTTTGCCCTACTTATCATTATGGTGAGTAGGTTTGCAGGTTTAAATGTGCATGAAAGCATTACATCAAGGGGTACATACTAGTTAGAAGTTTTCATAATTATTTTTGTTCAACCTTTGTACCTTTAGATAATCAAAATTCTTTTTAATAAATAAATCAAGTTTCACTTCCGTTGTAATATAGTAATTAGTTTGCACAGCCGAATCATGGTGACACGTGACAATAATACCCCTAAGTTACTAAAATAATAATAATAATTATTATATTAGTAATTTAGGAGCGTTACATAATGTTTTTAAAACCGAAAAGAAGTCAAAAGCGGTAGAAACAAAAAAAATCACCTCAATCACTCACAACATCCCCTTGACGGAAATACAACTCTCGTCTACGCAACCCCTCATTGCCTCCTTCATCTCATAAAGGAGGTGAGCATAGGCTAAGCCACACTAGTAGTAAGTGGGGAACTTCTCCAGCCTCACCAAAGAGGGGAGGAACCTCAAGGACTCAACATATGCTCATTTGTCGTCCCTCATATTTTCAGTCTCGCTAGGCATCGTGGTCGCAACAGGGCCTAGCAGTGCATTAACATCTGGGTCCTTAAACGGGAGGTCGAAGCTCATCTCTACGGGACACTTTGTAAACTAGCGACATGTACTCATAACGGAATCTATGGGGATGATGATTAGTTCCCCCCAAGGAAAGTGAAAGGAGTTGATGGTGTCTCACCACCACAGTAGTAGGCTGCAGATAAAATATACAAGACCTACGCTATTGAATAAAGCACTGAGCGACGGACTATCGCTCAATTTCGTTACTGCCCACATCCTTTTCTTTCCCTCATCCCATTTCGAATCCGTTCACTTTGGAGGGAATACAATAGTTTTGTAGTGTCCTATGTGTAACCCAAGGATTTGAGGAATAACAGAGTGAACACATCCGTTCTAGATCCATTCCCTTTGTGGGGAATAATTATATAGGGTCTCGACCTCAGGGCCCCAAGGATTCGAGGAGAGTTAAGCATAATACCTACGTCCGGACATATTTCTGTCTTCATTTATTACAACCTTTATGAATTACACTAGATTCCACATTTATTACTTTATTAGAGCATTCAGATACATCTAAAGAGAACAGATTTGGATAATGATGCTAGTATTTTAAAGAAGACGCAATATAATGTAACAACCTAAGGTTTATTTAATATGACTTCATACAGGAAAGTTTTATAAGTTATTTATACAGGACGTTAAGAGAAAAAAAAAAAAGTCACATACAACTCTATTACCTAGCTTGACACATTCGTTTGCCTCAAATCCTCACATATTCATATTTATTTAACGAATCTCTAAGAAGAAAGTGAACTGGATAAACTACCATGTGAAGTACACGATATCCTCATCGCAGGTTGCTCGCATTTACTATATTCATCGTTGCATTTCTCCTCTCTTTCCTCCACAATCGGCTCCAACTTAGGCGGTTTGTACGACTTCAGTGGGAATACAACGCGTGCGGGGAGAGCCTCGATCCACGGCTCTAACACCTTCACTGAACCCTTCTTCCCGATTGCCATTTTCGTACTGTGCACACTTGACCTTTGAACTATGCACTATGAACTATGAACTTTGAACTATCTCACGCACAGACGCACTCCCTTTTTTATGAGTATTTTTTTGTATGCATGAAAAATTCGAACGAAGTAGGTTGATTTTATAAAGTAGGTGGAGAAGAATCATATAAAGAGGAAATATCTACGAGTATAAGTCATATAGACGGTCGTCATTCCTCCACGTGGAAAATAGAGAAAGGGACCAAGTAAATTGGAGCACAGATGGCTGAATTTGGTGCACAAATCATAGTCTTAAACGTAACTAGTCCCCTAGTAAGGTCAAGATAGACGAGGATGTTAGGGGTGTATCTTTTCCTAAATTTATCCCTTTCTGACTAGTCACCTACTAAGCCCAAGATGAAGGGACTCTAAGCCTCTAACACCTTAATTTGTGAGACTATTATTTAGCCGTATATGTAAACTTCATCAAGACAACGGTCAAAAATAAATTCTATGAACAAAAATATCTTCTATGAATCATTTAGGGGTGTGGAATCAACCATTTATTCCTTGTTTGGTGAAATTGTAAGGCAAGTGTTAGCCTCTCTAGGAGGGAATTTGTAGCGAGTTTCCACGAACGATGATTGTTTTTGTTTCAGGATTTTTTGCATCGAGGTGTTTGTTTCAAACTATTTCACCTGCGTTTTGTTTACTTAATGCTTGCACGTATATCTACCTTCGTCCTATTATTTTTGCTCCATTTACATTTATGGAGTAAAAGTTTAAAAGAATTTGGTCACAAATTCTCATTATGTCTCATAGATTTGGAAAAAAACGTTTTAAATCGTGTATTGAATACCGTGAAAAATCAAATAAAGTAAAAAAATAGAGACAAAGGGAGATATTATTTGTAAGAGATATAAATTTATAAAGTACAAAGTTAGATATTAAACACATGGAATGACTTATAACCGACTAATTTGGATAAAAAATATCATATAAATGAAAAGAAATCACCTTTTTTATATATATTAAATATGAAAGAGGAATTTTCAAGAATTGGATCAGACCAGACCGAACCCGTCTCATTTGGTTCAAAAGCATGTACGGTTTTTATTTTTAAGCAAAAAGTACCCTACTCTTTTTTTTTTTTTTTTTTTAACAAGGCAGCATATAAAAAGTACCCTACTGAATCAATATCTCTGGCAAATAAATCCATTCCATTAATGCAAATCAAACATGTGGAAGAGAAAGGAGAATAAGAAAATTCCCCACCCTATATATGGAGTCTTTAGTGGAGTTTGGCCTCATGATCAAATTTGTCAAAAGGCCTAGCATTAAGGCTAAATCTGGCTTGGTATGCATGAAGGTTGGGCATCATTCAGACGATGTATTGGTGATTGAATTGATTCCAGAGATTTGGTTGATAAAATAAATAAAATTACAAGTACTCGTAAATGTCTTCTACAAATCCAAATAAATATTTAGCCTTACGAAAGACTATTTTTCACATACTTTTCGTGTATGTGAGGTTATTTTACTCAAAAAAACACCATAATAGAGGTAGATTTTTTGGGCTTAATAAAGTGTTTGTTGCAAACCATTTGAATAGGAACCGTTTGACTCAGAGTTTGTATGTATACATTTAGGGTTTGAAGATATCATTATTATCAATCTAAATGAAATACCCTTTTAATTAACTAGACACTAGTTTTCTATAGTTTTAGTAATTCATCATACATCCCTCTATGTAAAACTTAATTCACCATTTGCTCAAGTTTTGGATTTAGGGTATATTGTGAACAAATTTTTGGATTAGGGTACATAGTAATTTAAGTTTTGAATAAAGAGTATATTGAGAACAAAGTTTTGGATTAAGGGTATATTGTAATTTAAGTTTTGGATTAAGGGGTTAATACACAAGATTTGTTTATGTATTATTGTATTGGGGAAATTTTTTGCACATGCTATGCTTACATAATTGGCCAAAACTAATTTCCTTGAGGTATTTTACGACATTTAAACCTTCATTTGGTTCAAATATTGTTGTCAAGTATGGGTTTAAGAATTGGGTATTATGTTTATGCAATAATCCAAATTTACTTCTGTTTGATCATTTGTTTGGTAGATTGAATAAAACTCAAGATTTTTAGTTATTCTAATAGAATATGAAACTACGGTATTTACAAGTAGTGGTATATAGTTTTACTATTTCGTGTGGACCGGTTATTTTTCCTTTATTTTCTTTCTTGAAATTGTACTATTTAAATATGAAATGTCATTATTTTTAAATGAAGTTGTACTAATAGATATAAAATTACATTATTATAAAATAAATTTTTTATTTTCTCGTGGGACACATTCATATACTTTGGCTTTTTTTTCTTCTTCTTTTTAAATATTTTTCCTATTTTATTAATAATAAATTGTGAGCAAAATATTTTTGGAATTTCCCAATGAAATTAAGCTTATCCTTAGTACACAATAGAACAAAATGTAAATCACCTTTGCAAGCGACCAATTGTAGTCAGTTTCTCAAAAATTGATCAAAGATCATACATTGTTCGTAAAAGAAAATATCATACTTCGAATATTGTTAGAAGAGTTATACTGAGCTGCTGCCTTGAAGACAAACTTGATACTCCATATTAATTGCAAAAAGATGCACAACCGTCCAAATCTTTGGCCAACGACACGTGTTAATCTAATGAATTCTTAAAATACAAAGTCATCCCTTTCCTTACGGCTAATAGGTCTATTGGTGCATAATTTTTCGGAATATTATCCGAATTCGATCAAAAAAGTATTCAAACCACTAATAAAACTGTATTTTTATATTGTAATACAAAACTAATATAAATATGTTTGAATTTTAAGACTCCTTAAATTTTAAGAGCCCAACTCCGTTAAGCATCCTACTCGTACTCATAACCGCCTGTGACTCCAAGTCGTGATTGTTCTATAAGGCCATTTTGGAAAAAAACAAAAATACATAATTTTGGCCCCTTATGAAATACACAAGTCTTGAAACTAGGTTTATGAGTTGAGTATCCAACACGAATAATTAATATGAAATGACGAGTTGAATAATGTAGGGTTTGAGTGGACAAAATTAAATGTCTTAGATTTAATAGAAGTTAGTGCTAGGCTAAGGTGATTTCAGTTGAGAGAACCACATAAAGTCATTAACAACTTCGTATCAGAGTTAGCTTATAATTAAGTTAGTATTCTGTTCGAACATGTGAAGCATAATATTAGGATAAATTACAATTTAAATATCCTACAATAACTTAACTAGGACTTCACAAATTATACGATCTTATCTAATTTCATAAAATACGGTGATTCTTGATACGATAATAATTATTTTTATTTTATTAAATATATTATAAATAATTCTTATTTTAAAGTGTTTTTTGAGATGAATTAAAATAAAATTTGTATTAAAGATACAAAATAAGATTGTTTAATTTGATGCATACAAAACATTTTTATTTTATTAATATCAAAAGTATTTCCTAATTCGAGTTAATCTTATTTATTTCATAAAATAAGTTGAATTGCACACTTACTTGTAAAAAGAATTATTTCATGATCCGACTTAAATTCTATGTTTTTATGTAGATTTTTCCTATTTGTCAACTTAGAAATAACGATAATATTATATAGTGCGCTCCTAGGATGAGAAATTTAAACCAAACCAAAGTAGGGAGTAGTTTATTGTGTTATGATATATGATGCACTGACATTTTTCTCACTATATTTTGTTGCTTGCAGTAATAAGTAATTATTGTAATATGGATTATGGTGGAAGGCATCAAGTCCAATTCTCTGGTGTTGGCAGATTTACAGCAGCGCAATTCTGTAGTAGGCGTAAATACAAGAGGCTCAAGTGATTTGAATTGTTTATGGAGATACATGCTATGGAGTACTCCGTAATGGAGATGTATAGACTTTTTTTTAACCTTTTTTTATAAATAATTCAAAACTGATCTCGTAATGAAACTATTGTAGGAATGTAGATACGTAAAGCGGAATTTCAAGAAACATTTTCTTGCATCTACAACAGGATCTCATGCATATTTCAATATGAATTATAGGATTAGAATTCCATACCCTTGAAGCGTGTTTTCCACAAAGCGAAGAACGATTCACACTTCTATATGGAGATCCTTAGAACACCAAATATTGCTCCTCTAGTGTTGGTCCACAAGCAACGATTGAATCACCACGTATGCTAGTACGGAATAAGAAACAATTTCTTATTGCTTTTGTTGGTGATGGCAAAGAGAGGGGAAAAGAGCTTTTGGAGTATATGGCTAAGTATGAATGTTGAAGTAGTACATCTTATGTCTCATACTTATTCTTATTTATAAGTAACATCTATATGTTACAAATAACCTCTTTAGTCCATACTTTACATAAGCATGACCATTTAGCTTCTTAACCTCACATAAGCATGACCATTTAGCTTCTTAACCTCTTTTGCATTTTAATTCAATCATATACTTATATGTGTGACCTCATAAGACCGGTTTATTATTAGCAGTGCACTAATCAAATTAGTTCACAAATCATAGTCGGTTTCTAGCAAAACACTATGATCACCTAAAATAACCGATTATATATATTTCCATAAATTTGTCCATGTTACACTTAATCATTACACTTGATCAAAGGACATTTTCCTTCAATCTCCCACTTGTCCTAGAACAAGTGTGTAACTACAAATTTCTTAAGTCTCTTAGTGTCTAATTTGATAATATGGTAGCATCCCATGTTATCCATACTAATATTCAAATCATTTCTCGAAATATGAGCTTGAACTGTCAAAACAAATGATTAACTCTTAATCCATTTGAGCACGACCATGCATTTTTCAGTTCTTACTCTTCAAGAGGCTTAAGACACCAACCCTAACATTTAGGAGAACTTATTCAATCTTGCACAACCAAAACTCCCACTTAATTTTTAGCAAACCTGAACATTCCCTTTATAACCTCCTTTTACTGCACGACGTTTGAGAATGTCAAAGACATACTAATCACAAAATGAGACTAGTGTTGAACTCATGTCAAGGAATCCATTAAATGTAACAAATGAAATTCTAAAAACATTTTGAAGAATATCAAGTAGGTCTATCCAATATGTATCCATATACATATCCATATACATATCCATCTAAGTGACTAGACATCTCTATGTCCTCATAGCCCATGAAACTGCGCTATCAATCAACTTACAAACTAGTCTTTGTGTAACACCCCAATAATTCCCGTTTTCCCGAAACCCAAACCTTTAGGAACTATCGGTGTGCTACTGCCACGTGTTCAAACGTTAAGGCTATAAAACAGAGTTTTGCAGCGGAAAACCAAAAGACTTATGAAATAACATTAAACGTAAATCAAGTCCTGATGTAACAAACTGGAACCTCTACGGCCCTTACTATAATGTACCAAATAACGTTTAACTTTAATTCAAATCCAACAGTTTAAAACCAAATCAAACCTAATATAAATTCAGAAATCCAAATTAAAATAACGTTTCTCTCCAACCCGCTCATGCATGAATGCTTGTTTAGATACCTGTTAATAATCTGCTCCCCAATAATACAAATGTAAATATTGGATCATTACAGTGTCATTTATAGGCGAAAGCCATGACCATAACACACAAGGCACGTAATCAGCAAGCTGAGTACATACGAATTACAAAGAACGACAGTTGAACTGATAATTAAGTATCTATAAGAAATGTAAGAACGTATCATGCAACATTTTACTCAACTGACACGATGAATTGATTAATGGTTTGGATTCTGGCACGATAAATTAATTAATGATTTGGAAATAGATTAGGTTGTCTCCCCCATGTCCTGGTTAGGACATCAAATAAATAAGTAACCCATGCACTCCCGTCGGAGAGCATCAAAATACAGTATAAAAATCCAGATGGTAAACGGGCGCGACTCCGTTACCATAGCTAGATGAGATCTCAACTAACCCCAATTTTAAGTTTAAAACCTTATAAAATAGAGACTCGTAGATCATACGGCCTCTCACAAAAGCCACGGACGTGAACTCCAACCCCTGATTGTCAATACTCTAGACGTGCACTAGCCTAGAGTTTTATTGCTTATCATCTTTTTCTTTAAGTGATTTACTATTTAAACTCAATAAACACAATCACAGTAGCACACAACAGTAAATATTATAGTTATTCAATCTATCTCTATTATGCTATAATTTTTAACTTTTTAATTTCAAACTCAACTGATGAAATTGTTGAACCAAGTCAACTACCTCGTCATTAAGACTTATAAAATACACCTTTACTCCAATCATACTATCAGTATTGAAGGAGTAATAATAAACAAACTGATGGATTAATTAACAATTAATACCAATTAATAAATCACGGTTTCTCACAAATAACACCAAAACATGTCCCTAAAATAAAGAACATGAATTCTTACAAATGGGTAACCAAACAATCTCATCCAAAGGGTTCCCTAAACATGATACTATGTTTATTTTTCACCCTAAATCATGCTCCTAATTAAAAATAACGTTCTTCGTAATTGTACGTACCTGGTGTAAAATGCACGGGTATCCAATTTCTCTATTTTTAAGGACCTTCTACAAATTATTCTCCTACACCAAATAATACAACCTAAAATTAATATACTAACAAATACCAAATTTACAGCAACCACACTAACTTTTCTAAGACTTTAAAATCATCCAAAATACATTTTTAAGTCTCCCCAAAACACAAGTTAGTATATAAAATGTAATACTACTAGTGTTAACTGAAAGATTATAATACACACCAATGCTCATTAATTAGTATCAAAGTTTATCGCTCATAAAATTCTATGGCATTTTCCACAGGTGTAATTTATGAAATAGGCTACAAAATACAAAATGACTACGCAACGTTACTCATAGTCAAGGTCATGTGTCCGACAACTCATTTGTCCTCATACGTCTTGATTTATACAATTAAAACGCCTCATACAAGAACACGACGGGGTGGACAACTAATGAGGGAATACAAAACTATAAAAATAAATAACTAACTATATTCCAAGACCAACTCACGAAAAAAAGAACGGTGGATGACAGTATATGATCCCATCATTTTATAGCTAAATTTTAATCACTTTACCCATCAAACATACACACCTTTACACAAAATCATCCTCGGTTCTTTGCCATCCCAACATTCCCATTTAATTCAGACATGAAAATATAACACCAGTCATAATGCCTCAAATTCCACAGCACATCCAACCTGACAACCTCAATGAACACACCTTCAACTAAATCATTCATCCCAATCAAAATTACAACCCCAAAACAACAACCAATTATATCCCAAATAATCACAAGCACCAACACAATTTATATTATTAATACAAGGGAAAGCAAAGAGGGAAGGGGGAGGAGGGTTGTGGTCTGCTCACCGGCAGGGCGGCGGCGGCGGCGTGGCAGCGGTGGGCACGACAGAGCAGGGCGGCAGCAAGCACGGCGGGGCTGGGGTTATGTGCGGGAGAAAACTTCACGGGGTGGGGGTTTGGTGGGGAACTTCACGGTGAGGGAGTGGGGGTTTTCTTTTTTTTTCTTTGCTTTGTTTTTGTGGGGTTTTACGGGAAGGGTAGGGTTTGCTATTGTTTTTGTTTTTTTTGACTTTGCTTTCTTTGCGGGTGGGGTTTCACGGGTAGTTAGTATATAGGTAGGTTTTGTTTTTTTTTTTGAGTTAAGGTTTAGGTAAAATTCTTAGGTTTAGATAAAATGTGTTTAGGTTTAATAAGATAGAACTTCGGGTATTATAAAATTTTAGTAGGATAGGATTTCGGTAGTTTAGACTTAACGGGTTACCTAGGAAAATAAATAATAACAAAATAATTGTAGAATTTCGGGGGATTACACTTTGAATGAATCATTTATGTCCATATTAATGATTCAGACCAGGGACTAATAGTATTCATAACTACGGTTCACTTAATAGGGTTTCATTCATCAAATCACATATTTGACAAACCTATCGAACATTATACAATACTTTAGACATTTTATTTAACACCAAACCACAGTTAAATAAGAACAAAAACTTTATTGATAAACATAAACATACATATCTAAGTGTTTTATGTCTGTGACTAATTTTACGATAAAATAGTACACAACTAAAGCCACTCTCCAATATGCTTAAGCCCTAAACCCCTAGTATGACTTTCATGCTTGGGTTGAGACAACGGTTTAGTTAACGGATCAGCGATGTTATCGTCCGTATGAATCTTGCAAACTATCACATCCTTCCGTTCCACTATTTCACGAATGATGTGAAACTTCCTAAGTACATGTTTGGACTTCTGATGTGATCTTGGTTCCTTGCTCTGAGCAATGACACCATTATTGTCACAATGTAAGACAATACCATTTCCAATACTAGGTACTACTCCTAGTTCAGAAATGAATTTCTTCATCCAAACGGCTTCCTTTGCTGCATCAGCTACAGCAATGTACTCAGCCTCAGTTGTAGAATCAGCTATGGTGCTTTGCTTTGAACTCTTCCAGCTCACTGCCCCTCCATTTAGACGAAAGATGAACCCAGATTGAGATCGGAAATCATCTTTGTCTGTTTGGAAGCTCGCATCCATGTAACCTTCAACAAACAACTCACTTTCACCTCCATAAACTAAGAAATAATCCTTAGTTCTTCTCAAGTACTTAAGGATATTCTTAGCTGCATTCCAGTGCGCGTCGCTTGGATTCGATTGGTATACAACTCACATACTCAAAGCATATGAGACATCTGGTCGAGTACAAATCATGGCATACATAATGGACCCTATAGCCAAAAAGGTACATTACTCATTCGCCTAATCTCATCAATGTTTGAAGGACATTGAGTCTTGCTTAGCGATAAGCCATGTTGCATTGGGAGGAAACCTCTCTTGGAGTTTTCCATATTGAACCTAGTAAGAACCTTATCAATATAAGTTCTTTGACTAAGTCCAATTAATCGTTTAGATCTATCTCTATAGATCTTGATCCCAAAAATGTACTCAGCCTCTCCAAGGTCTTTCATAGAGAAACAATTCTTTAGCCATTCTTTGACAGAGTCAAGCACGGGAATATCATTTCCTATGAGTAATATGTCATCTACATATAAAACCAAGAAGACAATGCTAATCCCACTAAACTTCTTATATACACAAGATTCTTCTTCAGTTTTGAGAAAACCAAACTGTTTGATAGCCTCATCAAATCGAAGATTCCAACTCCGAGATGCTTGCTTCAGTCCATAAATGGACTTTCGAAGCTTGCACACCTTGCTAGGATTCTCAGGATCCATAAAACCCTCAGGTTGTGTGATATACACATCCTCTTTCAAGAACCCATTCAAGAAAGAAGTTTTGACATCCATTTTCCAAATTTCATAATCAAAGAAGGCAACAATCGCTAGGATTATCCGAATGGATTTAAGCATCGCAACTGGTGAAAAGGTCTCATCATAGTCAATACCCTGAATCTTCCTGAACTCTTTTGCAACCAATCTAGGTTTGAAAACATCAATGTTTCCATCCTTGTCTGTTTTCAATTTGAAAATCCATTTGCAACCAATAGGTGTAATCCCATCAGGCAAATCAAACAAGTCCCATACTTGATTCATAGACATGGATTCCATTTCAAAATTCATGGCTCCAAGCCATTTTTAGGAGTCTTGACTCGCCAAGGCACCTTTGTAGCTAGTAGGTTCCTCATGTTCTAAAATCATTATTTCAGAACTTTCAGTTAACAAGAAGTCCACAAACCTCTTTGGTGGATTTCTTGGTCTACTAGATCTACAAGGGGCAACAACAGGAGAAATTTCCTTCTCAACGATTTGAGAATTTTTGCTCGAATTAGATTCGAGTGGAGCAGTAGGAGGTTCAACTATTGAATGCTCTTCCTCCAGCACAGTGTCATGCATAGGATAGGGTTCATGCATTGGATGCACTACCTCTACCGCAGGTAATGACACAAGTACCTCTGCTTCTGATATGGGTTGAACCACATCCGTTTGTTGCGCTTCTCGAACTTCTTCGAGAAATACATTACTCCCACTTACCTCTTTGGAAATGAAATCCTTTTACAGAAAGGTACCATCCTTAGAAACAAACACTTTGTTTTTATAACGGTTATAGAAGTAATAGCCCCTTATTTCTTTAGGATAACCTACGAAGAAACATTTGTCGGCTTTGGGAGCGAGCTTGTCAGGCTGTAAACGTTTTACATAAGCCTCGTAACCCCAAATGCGTAAATAAGATAGGCTAGGAACTCTTCCTCTCCATAACTCATATGGTGTCTTATCGACTGCCTTGGATGGAGTCCTGTTTAGCATAAAAGCAGCAGTTTTGAGAGCATGTCCCCAAAAGGATACTGGAAGGTCAGCAAGACTCATCATAGATCGAACCATATCCAATAGAGTTCGATTTCTCCTCTCAGACACACCATTCATTTGAGGTGTTCCAGGTGGAGTTCGTTGTGAAAGAATCCCACAACTCTTCAAATGATCACTGAACTCTTGGCTCAAATATTCTCCACCACGATCTGATTATAGTGCTTTTATTGTCTTACCAAGTTGGTTCTCTACTCATTTCGGAACTCTTTGAACTTTTCAAAGGATTATGATTTATGTTTCATTAAGTAAATATACCCATATCTACTTAAATCATCAGTAAAAGTTATGAAGTAGCTATAACCTCCCCTAGCTTTTGTACTCATTGGTCCATATACATCTGTATGTATTAAGCCCAATATTTCAGTGGCTCTTTCACCTTTTCCAGAAAAAGGTGATCTTGTCATTTTTCCCATCAAACATGACTAGCATACATCAAATGATTCAAAATCAAAAGATGTTAGAAGCCCATCTTTATGTAACTTCTGAACGCAATTTTGGTTTATATGACCCAAGCGACAATGCCATAGATAGGTGGGGTTTATATCATTTGATTTATGTTTCTTGCTTTCTATGTTAAGTATGGGTTTATCTTGGTTAAGTAGATACAACCCATTAGTATTGTTAACACTGGCATAAAACATATCATCCTTATAGATAGAGAAACAACCTTTCTTTATCGTAAAAGAGTACCCTTCATGATCTAATACATGAATTGAAACAATGTTTTTATCAATATTAGGAAGAAAATAACAATTATTTAGTTCTAATACTAATCCAAAAGGTAGAGGTAGAAAATAAGTTCCAACTGCTGTGGCAGCAATCTTTGCTCCATTAGCTACACGCATTTCTACCTCCCCTTTTGCCAGTTTTCTACTCCTTTTAAGTCCCTGCACATTTGAAAAAATGTGAGAAAAACAACCGGTATCAAATACCCAAGAAGAAGTAGAAGTTGCTAAATTAACTTCTATAACATAGATACCTGAAGTAGAAGCACCGGACTTCTTATCCTTCAAGTACTTGGGGCAATTCCTCTTCCAATGACCAATCATGTCACAGTAGAAGCATTTGCTTTCAGCAGCCACCCTTGGCTTAGCTATAGCCTTTGGCTTTATAGAAGCTTTAGAAACAACTCCTTGTTTGCCCTTCTTTTTGCCGGCCCCAACCTTCTTAAACCTTTTCCCTTTTTGAATCATAAGAACATCCTTCTTAGGTTCAAAGTGGATGTTTTGCTCAGCAGTAATGAGCATCCCATGTAACTCAGCAAGCGTTTTCTCCACTCTATTCATATGGAAATTCAACCTAAAGTTTTTAAATCCATCATGAAGTGAGTGGAGTACAATGTCAGTAGCCAACTCTTGGCTATAAGGAAAGCCCAGTCTTTCCATGTTTTCAAAATGACATATCATCTTGAAGACATGTTCTCCCACTGGCTTGCCCATCTCAAGCTGACACTCAAGGATAGCCTTGTGAGTCTCATATCTCTCAACTCTAGCTTGCAGTCGAAACATAGTTTTCACCTGCTTGGTGATGCTATATGCATCCATTTTCTCAAACCTCTTTTGGAGGGAAGAGTCCATGGAGGCTAGCATGAGGCAAGTAACAATTATCGACCTCTCTAAGATAGCCTTGTGAGAAGCTATCTCAGCCTCCGTAGGAGTTGAGCTAAGCATTGGGATAGGGGTTTCAAGAACATCCTCTCTTCTTTTGGACCTTAGAACGATTCTAAGGTTCCGTTCCCAATCAAGGAAGTTTTTGCCGTTCAATTTATCCTTCTCAAGGATCGAACGTAAGTTGAAAAGTGATGCACTGTTGTTGTTGTTACTAGACATGATATCTATAATATAAAATGCAAAATTCAATATGTTTATCATAATAAGCTTTAAGTATTTAAACAATTTAAATAATAAAAAGCCATGCACACTCAATTCAAGTTAAAATTTGTCCCTTTTAAATTAAGTGATTCCAAGATCCCTTTTAAAATAATTCTAAGCGGACTTGGGCCCTACTCTTAAAATTGTTTTATCGGGGTAAGTAAACTCTTTTACTAATTACAACTTTTGTAATTCTTAGTCGACGGTGGTAACTCCTTACCCAATACCCATCTCTATGCTTCAAAATCCAAAACCCTTTTGATGATTTTGTTGAGTATAACCAAGAAAACATGTAAATTTCCCAAATTTACCCTATTTATTCCTATATCAATTAGTGACACCCTGCTTAGGCAGAACCTACCACTAATGATTAAGGCTTCCATTGGTGTTTGTATTAGAAAAGCAAATTAACTCAATATTATATTAGGGACCTAAGTTCTATGTTGGTTTATTTAAAAGTGAACACATGCAGTAAATAAACAACATAAACTTAATAAAGCATATTAAAGTAATAAAAGGCTAAAATATAAATGTGATCCTAGTATGGCCCCTAAAATCCTAAGACTACTCTTCATGGGCTTCATTTTTGAACCATCATGGATCTCCATCCTTGATCATTATTGGATCTTCACTCCATGGATCTCCATCCATAGAGAATACATAATATTTTTGAAAAATTAAAATAACAAATTAAATTAAATTACAAAAATACAAATGATACGCATATCGTATTTAGGATACAAAAATACTTTGACGATTCGCAGATCGTATTTTCTATCCTAATTTGGGCCATACTAGTCACCTCATGCAATCACAATATCAAATATTATAAATTGCATAAAACAATAATAATATCATGCATAAAATTAAATAATAATATCACATATTATTAGTCATAATGCATAATAACAATTATTAAACATTAAAGAATTTAGCATGTCATAAAATTATTAAAAGAACATATTAATTTTAATTTAATTAATCAAATTAATTAAATTAAGCATTAATAAAAACAATTATTAACAATTTCATTATTTAACTTTATTAATCATATTAATAAAATAAAATAATAACAATATTAAAAAAAACTTAATATTCATTACTAATATTTATTAATCATATTAATAAATCAAATAATGATAATATTAAAGCATATCATTAACTACTCCATTTATATTAATCAAATTAATAAAAATAGTAATAATGGTCATTAAAACAAAAACAATCAAAGATGGTAAATTAACCCCTTAATTAACCAGAAAATAACTATTTTGATTCAATTATGATTTAAATGTGGTATTAACTCAAAATTAGTAACCCAATTAATGCATACAAAATAGCCAAATGAATGTGCATGAAACACTAGGCTTGGAGCCCAGGGAGCTCGTCATGGCCCGCACTTCCAAAGTGCAGTAGTGCTGCACTTATGCTAGCACCATAGCCACGCCCGCCCACCTTCTAGCTCCCGCCGGCGACGTTTCACGATGACCCACACGAAGCCGAACCTACCAGCCTGCTCACTAGAAGCCGACGAACCAACCCCACCTAGCCCCACAGTCTACCGCCTACCGCAGCTCCTCCATGGCCACCGTGAAGAGCCGACGGAAAATGACAATTTGGAGTGAAATTCAAGCAACTTTTGCTTGAATTTTTGATCAAAATTAAGGGTAAATCATATAACTATCCTATAATCATAGATTGGTATGAATTAATTGTGAAATTTCTCAAATTTCATGCAAATCAATTCATTTGGGGCTAATTCTAGGGTTCTTCAATTCTTGTGATTCTAAGGCAATTATAGAGCGAATTTAAATGTACAAATACAATAAAATTGTAATTACATGCAATTCAAACAATAATTATTCAGAATTCGCATCAAGATCATGCCAAAATTCACAATTTTGATCATGATAGCTTCGAAATTAGGGGTTATGCCTTGAACAAAAAAATTAATAAGATAAAATCTAATTAAATCCGTGCTAAACATGATTAATCCAAGCAACAAAATGCATTAAACTAATCAATATCAAATGATCAAAATCCAATTTTAATCATACAAATACAATACCACATATCAAACCTCCCCTAATTGAAACAAAATAATCAAAATAATCATATCAAAATATGCAAGAGGCTAACTGATACCACTGTAGGAATGTAGATACGTAAAGCGGAATTTTAAGAATTATTTTCTTGCATCTACAACAGGATCTCATGCACATTTCAATATGAATTATAGGATTAGAATTCCATACCCTTGAAGCGTGTTTTCCACAAAGCGAAGAACGATTCACACTTCTATATGGAGATCCTTAGAACACCAAATGTTGCTCCTCTAGTGTTGGTCCACAAGTAACGATTGAATCACCACGTATGCTAGTACGGAATAAGAAACAATTCCTTATTGCTTTTGTTGGTGATGGCAAAGAGAGGGGAAAAGAGCTTTTGGAGTATATGGCTAAGTATGAATGTTGAAGTAGTACATCTTCTCATACTTATTCTTATTTATAAGTAACATCTATATGTTACAAATAACTCTTTAGTCCATACTTCACATAAGCATGACCATTTAGCTTCTTAACCTCTTTTGCATTTTAATTCAATCATATACTTATATGTGTGACCTCATAGGACCCGTTTATTATTAGCAGTGCACTAATCAAATTAGTTCACAAATCATAGTCGGTTTCTAGCAAAACACTATGATCACCTAAAATAACCGATTATATATATCTCCATAAATTTGTCCATGTTACACTTAATCGTTACACTTGATCAAAGGACATTTTCCTTCAACTATTTCGATAAATGGCCTTGTGATTTTAAGTGAATATATTAACTTTTTAGAAAAAAAATTTAGCACAGCTTAAAACTGATATAAAAAACAACTGTTTCAATTAAATTAAAACTGTTGTCCTTGACAGCGGTTTTAAAATAGGCTAAATTCTTCCCTAGATTTCCAAATCTCATTTCTCCCTTTTTCTTCTATTTTCGTGCTGCTTCCTATCCTTCTCCTCTCCTCACTTTTTCTCCTCATTCACTCCTATCTTTTGCTCCTCATTCACTCCTCTATCTCGTTCCCTCGGCTGACCGACGACACTTCTCCGGCGTGGTGCAATTTTCTGGCGTGTTATTGTAAAGGTTTTTTTTGGGCTTAATTAGGTTGAATTTGGTAATTAAAATGTATATAAATTAGTTTAGTTAGTTGAACAAGGTATTGAAATATATATGAGTTAGAAGAACTGTAGAATTAGTATGTTTATGATATGAATTCGAAAATTGATGAATTAGGTTGAATTTGGGATTTGAAATGTATAATGTATATGAATTAGTATGTTGTACGAGTTAAATAGTATGTTGTTAGTGTGATTTGTGTTATTTGTAGTTTTAATTTGGTGAATTATTATGTTATTACTTTATGTCATGGTTTAATTTGTTGGATTTGAATTTTGTTATTGGATTAGGTTAATTTTAATTTTAAGTTGATGATTTTGTTAGTATTAGTAGGAAATGATGATTGGTGAGAATTAGTGTATGTTGTGTTTTAGTATGTTGTATGTTAAAGTTTGTTATTGGATTAGGTTAATTGTGATGTTTAGTTGAAAGTATCTTTGAGGTCTTAAAATGAGCCTTAAAAAGAACTCAGGCAACCTGTCTATAGTAAGAGTAAATGGAATGTCAAGAGAATGTCTAAAAATGTCAAGATAATGGTATGTACTAAAAATGTTAGTGAATTGGAATTATGATATCTATGCCTATTAAAGTACTGCCATTGAACGTAACTTACCTTTGATCGTGTAGGCATTATGGAAAATTCAAAATATCCTTTGATTTGTTGTTGGAGTGGAACTCTTGTTTTGTCGTTGGAGTGGAACTCTTATTGAAGCACGTAGTTGTGTTGAATACAGAGGTGGAAGCTGTAGTATTATTGGCTAGCTTTTGACAGTTCTTTCAATTAGTTATTTGATATGGTTCAGGATTTGTGTGTGTTGGATTGAACAAAAGAAGTGAAGCTGAAAAATAATGTATGGAACTTTGGCTATTCCCCTTAATGATGCTCACTCATTAGAATGCATGTGGACATGTATTAGAAGTTTTTCAAACTCTCCAATGGAAATATTTGTTGAAGAAGTGTGTTCCACACCCAATATACAACAATCTATGCCTATTTACACTCTTATATATACTAAAATGCTTTAAATGTACTCTAAAAAAAATCCACTCTTTCTTTCACAAATGTATCCATCTCAACCATAAATGCATCCTCATCAACCACTAATACATCCTTATCAATCACAAATGCATCCTCATTAACCACAAATGAATTCATCTTGCTCACAAATGCCCTTATAACAAAACCAACCAAACATACCATTAATGTCTAGTTGGTCTTTGGTTACTAACCATTATACGTAAACTTAGGTATGGGCGTGGGATCACATGGCATTTTGTCGACTAGCTATTCTTAGTCATCGTCAATGTGATCGAGATGGAGATCCCGTCGAGCTCTATTACCACCCTCTATAGCCCAAAGAAGGATATCCACACGGTATGAGAAGGCTTAAACATAGATTCACTCGATTGCATTTGGCCACTAAAGTGAACTCCTATAGGGATGCACTTGATAGGATGATTGATGGTCAGGTAACTATTTGATAATCATTTGTTTCATTAAGTTGTATGTTACCCATTTTCTACTAATCAAATTCTGCCTCACTTCATTAAATAGATGGTTTGGGACCCATATCCCAATGTTGTTGACCAGGATAAGTAGCGTGCCATCTCTTCACGTATTAGCTTCCATATAGTGGAGATGCATCTGCTGGACCGAGTTATGAGATAGTTCATGTTACGATAATATGTCCCATCCATTGCTCATACATACCCTTGGTTGCACGAGATCGATCGTCGAGGGAAGCCCATGATGAATTGGGTAACCTTGCATGCTAAGTAGATCCAAACATAGGACAATCGACATCAGTTTATCATACAAGGACAACCCCTTTAGGGCTCCATTGACTATTATGATTCATATCTTATATGATTTCGTAGCAGTTCATGCTTGTTCATTAGCCCGTCGTTCGTGCCACCAGAGCCACATTTTCAGCCATTAGCGATCCCTCTACATGTCATGGTATGTTTTCAATAAATTCAATATTTGGAATTTGAGTAATTTCTTTTATATTTCTTATTCCAACTATTTTCATATTTCTAGATTTAGCAGTTATTGGTTATTCGTGACTATTATTGTATTAACCACAATTTGCCTAGTCCAATTCTCGTAAATGGGGTCATTTAGATGTGTGTAGGAGGTTTAGAGATGGTTGGTCAGGGAGGATGAGTACAACCATTTTATGATGGATGCAATATACATGTCACGTCAGATACGTCTTCCTCATCTCATGAACATGAGATCCCTAATATACTGAGTTTCGAGAGGATCCCGTATGCATTCGGGTCCACCTAGGGTGAGTCGTCACACTATACATTTGGATACGTAGCGAGTGGGCTACACACCAAGCCGAGCCAAAGTTCATGCTTTCCTCACTTAGAAACTATTGACGAGGATGATAATTCAATACCTATTTCGTAGAATTCTTAGTGTTCATGTAAATATGCTACTAAGTAACTTGTTTATATAACTATGTTTAATGTAATTATCATATCTATTCTTATTTTATGCTAATTTGATTCATATCTATCCTTATTGTGTTGGAAGATTTGTGTTATAGAGATGTTGCAAGGTATTGACACTAACTTGAGTTCGATTTGTATCGAATTACAACTACTAAGGAAAAATGTCGGAATTGTATTGGTTGTTGGATGTCGGTTGTATTAAGATTCATACCAGTCGTTAATGGTATTCTTTAAAATCCAAAAATTGCATCATCATCATTATCATCTTCATCGTCTTCTTTAATTTTTCATATCAACATGAAACTAATGAGAGTTTACAAATCATTAAGAGTTGGCATAATCATGACCGATAATTTCCTGTATTTACGAGAATTGCTAATACCCGCCTTATCCATTGCTTTTGAGTTTTCTTTTAGTGAAGCTAGAAGAGTTCTAGATGAGAAGAGATTCCACTTACCCCCAAAAAGCATTCAAATATGTGTTTGCAAGAGGGGTTTGGATCAAGTTGAAAGAAGAACACAAGGATTAAAAAAGATGAGGATGATGAAGACAAACCTTGGATGTTGATGAAAACAAGTAAATAATTTGATGGAGGCAATGGCGGCACATCGAATTTAGGTAGCTAGGCACAACTTCGGTTACGTAAAAGAACTATGAAGGTTTTGATTCCTTAAGGATACGTAGGCAACTTATTTATGAAAATTAAAGTTTAATTATAAAATTTAATTTTAATTTCTAAATATAAGTTCAAGCCACTTTTTGTTTTCT
This sequence comes from Dysphania ambrosioides, assembly GCA_026401315.1. Taxonomy (NCBI): domain Eukaryota; kingdom Viridiplantae; phylum Streptophyta; class Magnoliopsida; order Caryophyllales; family Amaranthaceae; genus Dysphania; species Dysphania ambrosioides. Next base: position 3,371,104 of record CM048672.1, read on the forward strand.
CTCCCCTCTACAAAATTAAGAATACAAAGACAATTTAGATTTTAGTTCATAACAAATTGATAATATATATGAATATATGAATATCAATAATATAAATTAATAATGAATATTGGGATATAGATAATATATATATAAAATGTATATATATTGATAATATATATGAAGAATAAAAATATAAATATTGATAATTTATATAAAAAATAAATATATGAATATTGATAATATATATGAATAATGATTATATAAATATTGATAATATATAAGAAAAATGAATATATGAATATCAATAATGTATATGAATAATAAATATATTAATATCGATAAAATAAATATGAATAATGAATATATATCAATAAAATAAATATAGAATATTGTTAATATATATAAATATATCGATAATATATATGAAAAATGAATATATGAATATCAATAATATATATCATTAATGAAAATATGAATATCAATAATATGTATGAATGCTGAATATATATATATATATATATATATATATATATATATATATATATATATATATATATGAATATTGATAAAATATATCAAAAATAATATGTGTATATTGATAATATATGTAAATAATGAATATATAAATATCGATAATATATATGAATAATAAACATATATTTTAAAAAATATTTCTTTTGTTTAAATGAACTTAACATTTTTTTAGTTTATTATTATAACTTCCAATTATATATAATTTATTTCTAAACAGTATTTAATAAATATATGAATAATGAATAATAAAATAAGTTGCAAGCCCTGACACAACCCTAAACCCTGCCTAGACCTACCTAATTGGCGTGGCCCCTCTCGTCCCCACTCCATCCCATTCCATAGCGAGCTACATGGCCCCAGCCCCACCTCTACTAGGTTGGTCTTGGGCCACCAAGCCCAATTAGGCCCATCCAGACCTTACACTAGTAAAAAAGCGTTCAAATGCTGCGGTGTTCTACGCTTAAATGTTGCGGTTATTGAGGAGAAACACATATAGACGAAGCACTTGAGATATATGCAAATGCTGAGGTTTTTGACGTAGCAATAAAACTAACAATTGATGCGGTTGTTCTAGAAAACCGCAACATTTAATAGTCCGAATGCTGCGGTTTTCTAGAAAAACTGCAGCACTTATGTAGTATTTTTTGTAAAGAAAATATATATTTTTTAATCTGGAATTATCAAGTGCTGTGGTTTTTGAAAAATCGATGCACTTGATGGTTTCAGATTAATAAAAAGATTTGATAGGTCATTATCTAAGAATTTTATGTGCTAATTACTTATAAAAGTATATTATTAATAATTAATATCTCGCAAAGTTGTTATATTTACAAATCTAATCTAGTAATGTATATACAAGTACACCACATTCGATCAAGAACCTAATCTAAGCTAAGCTAAGAAGATCATGCATAATGTGTCCTAAAAGATGAGATGTTTAGAAATGATCAATTATGAAGCATGTAAATCCAAAATTCTATTATGACCAATCATTTTGGCACGCAAAAACGCAATCTACAAGAAGATATACTCAAAACAGACAACCAATTAATTCTTCATAGATTACGGGTGTATTCCGAGGTTTCGGTAAACTCGGAGAGACATATCTCTTAGCCCATTAGTCCGAACGACATAATTTTTTTTGAATCCCCCTATTTTTTAAGGTACTACATAACCATGTTTCCCTTAGTAGCCTCGGTGGTGTCATATTTGAGATATCATAAATATCTTTGAAAAGTCATAAAATTGGTTACAAAACTCCAAATGGGGCTTATAATATGTCTAAATTGTGTATTTTGTCGAGATCTATGCACTTCAAGTATCCAAAAGAAGAATTTGTCCACTTATTTTCTCCAAAAAAAGCCTCTAACACCATATAATCTATGAAATATTATTTTTAAAGGTTAGTTCCTTCATGAACACAACATATAGCATGTAAATCTAAGTACACAAAGGTTTTTCGTCTTTACATTAATGTATAATAAATGAAAATAAACAAAAATTAATAAAAAAAACATACAATAGGGTTTAGGGCATATTCAAACCCTTAGATTTTGAACTCTAGAGATGAGTAGGCTTAAAATGCTTCACTACGCCATATCCATGGAGACACGAGTGGGAGTGATGAGTAGACTTTGAAATGCATGAGAAAGAATGAATTATGGGGACTTTAGAAAGAATTTAGGGTTATAGGTAGGAAATATGAGTGATTAGGAGTGGAGGTCTAAGTGTTATGGGGATTTAGGGTTAGGGAAGTTGAGGATTAGAGAAGAAGGAAAATGCGTGCTGTGCTGCTGATATTAAGGTATATTTCAAACCATTAAGTGTTTTGAATTGCATATAACCGTAACATTTGTATTGAAACAATTAAATAGTTTTCTACAAGTGTTACCCTATGGCCTCCTATACTTTTACGTGATGTCCATGCACAAATTTATTTATTTTTGCTATTAATATTATGTTGTTTATTTTATTAAAAAAAAATTCAAAATTCACAATATTCAGTTGGTTTGGAGTTGTCATATTTGAACATTCTCTTTCTACGTATTCGAATATTAAAAAGATGAAGCACTATATTCTTGGATTTTCGTCCTTATTTTTCTTTGTTTGCTATCTTCAAAGTTGACATGGCTATGATGTTGTTAGTATGTGAAATTTAATTTGAAAAACTAGATTTTTGAAGTATGAATATCAAGTTGGAGCATTGTCGAAAAGTTGTTAGTATTTACCATTTATTACACCTTTATTTATTTATTCATGTATGCTCTTTATTTTTATGCATTACTTATTATTATGTATTGCTTATATTTTATTTTTTGTAGTTTTAAATTCTACATTTTATTTATGCACTTTAAATTTTTACACTTTATTTATGTATTTAATCTGTTGTACATAATTTTATTATACGTGGTTAATGTAATTTTTTTATGGAACCACCTTTTTAATATACTAATCAAAGAACTAAATAAATATCCTTATACCTAATAAGATAATTAAGAAAACTAATCTAGTTTCATTTGTTAATTTAAATCAATCACCTTAAAATTATATTATTTATGTGTTTACTTCTAAATGTTTAAAACCAGCTCGAAATAATAATTGCATGATAATTTTTTTGATGATCGCTTAGGAAATATCTGTCGAAAATGTTGTCTATTATCATTTTCTATGTACATAATGACATTATATATCGAAATAGAGAACTAATCATTGGATCCAATCTTTGCATCAAATACCTATTACGAAACTTTGAAATGCATACTATCATTGATATCAGATGTATCTTCTAAGATTATTGGATTTATAGTGCCAATATTGTTTTCTTACCTTCAAAGTGAACTTTCTCTAGTTTATTTTGTTTGATGTTGATGAATGAGCTACACCAATAGCATTGAGAGCACGTACATGCATTCAGGAGTATATAATGTTAATATGTCAAAGTCATATGCGTCGGTTGTCTAATAAAAGTGTGAAGCAAATGATTCTCCTAGATTTGAGAAAAGAAGGCATTTGGGTCGCACCTTAATTTAACAACCGATGCAAAAAAACCTCTTAGTATTTTGATAATCAGAGATTTGCGTTGCACATTTGTTAAAAGATGACGCAAATGACTGCTACTTTTTGCATCGCACTTTTACTAATTAGTAGATGCAAATGATCTTTTTGCGTCACACCTACAACCAACACAAATGACTTCTATCCATTTGCGTCTCCAACAGTTGCATTGCACTAAAAAGCTGACAAAAAAAGAGCTTAAACAAGCAATGCCATATGGACATTTTTTATTAGTGGGATAAATATATTTTTATTAGAAATGTTAAAGGGCTCTCCTTAAAGGGTGTGATTGAAAAATCAAATCTTTCTCTTTCCCCCTCTTCTTCACTATAAACCAACTAATAGTTTCAAACATCCCTATTTTGCCAAAGGGTTTGCACATTTCCAAGATCTTAAAATCCACCGCTGACAATAATAAATAGTTTATTCAGTCTATGTGCACCGCATAAGAGGTAAAGAGCAAGTAATTGATCTCTTCTCATTCCTAAAAGATGGGTTTTGAATCTCTAACTGATGAAATGAATACTCTCTATCTTTTAATATTTGCCCCATTTTGACCAATAAGTTCTCATAAAAAATGGTCAAATAGAGCAAAAATTAAGGGACAGAGGGAGTAGTCTCTAAGCTAAGATCAACTTGGTTAAATTTTCTTACTATAGACTATTACTTGTGCATATGCATACTTCGTATGTCATAATTATATATTTTTTCAAATAGTTTTGGGTAATTTTCATTGGTAACCCTATGAATAGGTCAACGGACCGGATCTGGACCGGGTCCTTATAGATCCAGATCCAGATCCGTTTTTCAAGGATGGATCCAGATCCAGATCCAAATCCGCTGGATATGAAAAGTAAGGATCCAGACCCAGATCCAATGGATCTGGGTCCAAAACGGATTTTGTATATTTAGGTGTATTTACCACCATAAGGGATAATTTGGGCGGGAAGACATTTTTTGTGCTATTATATTATTGTTTATAATACTCCGTAACTAGAAAAATGAATTTGTAATTGAAATTATGGACTTTATTATATACATTAGAACATTTGCCTAGACATTAATGAGAAAAGAACTTTATTTTTCAAATCGAATTATAAAGCAAATTACAGTATTTCAAATTAGACAAATTAAAAAAATATTATCAAAATCAATTTTTCATTCTTTTTTAATAGATATCCAAATCGACCTTATTTGAATACTTCTTACTAACGGTCGAACTTTACCTCACTATCATTCTCTCCTTTCTTTAGTGGTTACTGGTTTGTAAATATATTATTATCACGAAAAATATTTCAAGACGGGTCCAAAACGGGTCCTAAACAGGTATTATGGTTGGACCCGTACCCGGATCCGTTTTTCAGTCATAAGATCTGCATCCGACCCGGATCCGTCGGGTCTAAATTTTGAAGACCCATATCCGTAAAAACGGATATGAATTCACGGATCCGGGTCGGGTCCAATACCCGTTGCCATCCCTACCTATGAATTTTAAATTATATTTGGTTGATGAGAAAAAAAAACATTTTCAATAGTAACCCTTTAATTTTTAAAATTATTATTCGTAACATCAATGACATTTTTTTTACAAGATTTAAGCCTTTTTCGTAACAATGGTTTGAATTTTCAGTAGTAAAATATTTAGTGTAAAGGAAGGTTTGAGAGGAAAATCCTAATTGTGGTTATATGAGAGTTAAAAAAAGCTTAAATGTAGTAAAAAGTTATCATTAAAGGTACAAATGAGTTTAAACCTAAAGGATTACCAATAAAATTTTTTTTCCAGTCAACCAAAGTAATTAAAAAATATAAAAGGCTATTAATAAAAATTACCCAATAGTTTTTCGTGTGACAAATTAAACTTGGATTTGACGCAGTACCCAATAGTTTAGAGTATGTGCGTGCAATCTTTACCCAAACATTATTATTAATATTGATGTACCTAAATTTCAAAAAATATAAAAATATAGCTCACTGCCTCCCAATATAAAGGTAAAATAATCATTGTTGCAGATTAATGATACCTTTACAGCGAGTAATTCCGAGTTAACCCTACGACTCTTGTTAGGAAACCTCTAGAGTTTTGTACATACGAAATGGAATACCCTCTTGAATGTCTCATAGATGAGTTTTGAGGCATATGTGAAATTGAAAGGCAACCATATTATGTCATGCGAAAAGGACCATACATTATCAAAATTGACATAATAATATGAGAGGAAAAAAATCGGTCGAAAGAATTTTCTAGAAAATGGAGTATATAAATTCCAAACAATAATATTGCAAAGTCATAAAATTACCACCTCTTCTTTTCTATTTTTCCTATTTGGAATATTTTAGATTTTAGAACTAAACTTTAACAATAAATTCTCCGCATGAAAAAACATATTCATTTGAAATCTTAACATATTCGTCTCAATGTATATTTTTTAAATATGAGTATTTTTTTTTTATAATTTTAATAAATACACAATTAAAAATATTTAAAGTTTAAATTTACGTTAGTGCAAAATTAAATGGAAAAGAAAAAAAACGGAACGAGTATGATTATAACAATAAAAAAATAAAAAGGATAAACTTTAGTGAATAGTGAGAAAATAAGTAAAGAAGGAGGGAGCCGTTGGAGAAATGTGAAAGGTGGGACCAATGCAAGCTAAGACAACCAAAAATCCAATGTCATTTGGACGGCAAATAATTTAGCTATCCCACAGCCCAAATACTAGTAAAATTATCCAACTCATTAATCACAATTATGCTCAACTAAAATATACACTTCTTCATAATCAATTCACATACCCTTAACCCTGCATAAATACCCCTCCTAATCGCTCCTCCCTTCAACACACACACACACTACCAAGCTTCACTTTCAATCCTCTCCAAGATTAGCACCTCCTCTCCCTCTCCTAGAGCGCGACACCATGACTAAGGATGTCGAAGCGGTGGCCGAGCAGCACCAGCCTGAGTTCTCTACTAAGGACTACCATGACCCCCCTCCTGCTCCGCTCATTGACATGGAGGAGCTCACTAAATGGTCATTTTACAGGGCTTGCATAGCTGAGTTTGTTGCTACTCTTCTCTTCTTGTACATCACTGTCCTCACTGTGATTGGCTACAAGAGCCAGATTGACCCTACTATTGGTGGTGAGGATTGTGGTGGCGTTGGAATCCTGGGTATTGCTTGGGCCTTCGGTGGAATGATCTTCATCCTTGTTTACTGCACTGCCGGTATCTCCGGTAAGTAATAATTTTCTATGTTCCCGTTTTTTTATTCTTATCGATGTAACATATATTTTACTAGCAAATAAATAGATAATTTAATCGTTTTCCGTATTTATACCTGTATCGATGTTCATAGAATTCTCCTATATTCCCTTTTTATTCTTCCTTCTTTCCGTTTATTTTTATTTTTTTAAAAGGGAAGGGAGCAAATTATTGAGTTCTTACTAGTGGTATGTAGATGACTTATTTTGTTTGTGGTTGTGGTATTTATGCAGGAGGACACATCAACCCGGCAGTGACCTTTGGGCTATTTGTTGCAAGGAAGGTGTCCTTAATTAGGGCATTTTTCTACATGGTAGCTCAATGTCTTGGTGCTATTTGTGGTGTTGGGCTAGTCAAGGCCTTCCAAAAGTCCTACTATGTTAGGTACGGTGGTGGTGTTAACGTGATGTCTGCTGGCTACAACAAGGGTACTGGTCTTGGAGCTGAGATTATTGGTACCTTTGTTCTTGTCTACACCGTCTTCGCTGCCACTGACCCTAAGAGGAACGCTAGGGACTCCCATGTTCCCGTAAGTTTTCTTCATACATACTATTTTTCAATGCTTGGAAAAATGTCAAGTATGTCTTAAAATAAGGAGCATATTCGATATAGTTAAAGGAGACTTTTTCATATCTAATATTAAATTATATCAATATATTGAGATATCGGATATAAGTATTCTTATATATCAAATATAACTATTGTTATATTATATATAAACATTGTAATATTAAATATAGAAATATAAAAGATATAAAAATATAAAAAAAACTCATATTAAATATACACATTATTATCTCAGATATAGATATAAAATAACAAAAAATATTCATTGATATATTTATATCATGTATAATTTAGGAATTTATCATAGTTAGAGCTGTGGTTGCCAAAATATAAGGTTATTTACAAAAGATTACGTACAACTAGTGCAGAAACACTAGCTAACGTAAATTTTTGTGGCTATGGTGTAAAGGTGTTGGCACCACTTCCCATTGGTTTTGCCGTATTCATGGTTCACTTGGCTACCATCCCAATCACTGGCACCGGAATCAATCCCGCTAGGAGTTTTGGTGCTGCCGTGATCTTCAACCACGAGAAATCATGGAATGAACACGTAAGTAGATAATAATACTTCCTCCTCCGTTCTTTTATTATTTACGATATTTATAATAATATTTTCCTTTAATTTGTTCATAACTAATATATTTAGACTTATTTACAGTGGATTTTCTGGGTGGGACCATTCATTGGAGCAGCAGTAGCAGCATTCTACCACCAGTACGTCCTAAGAGCAGCAGCAATCAAGGCTCTTGGCTCATTCAGGAGCAACGCTTAATTAATTTGAAGCACCCTTTTCTATTTCAATTTGTGGTTATATCTTTAATTTTATGGGATTTGAAAGGGATGGAGAGGAGTGACCAAAAAAAATGTAGATATACAACAAATGGAGTCGGGTCAACAATGGGCTAAATTATTAAGGGCGTGTTTGCTTGCTTCTCTCTTTTTATTTCTCTTTTTTTTTAATATTGTGGAGATCAAAGTTTTTCTTTTGTAAGTTCCTTTGTCATGTGGTGATTGCACATAAATTATAGTACATTATCTTTGTTATCTGTTTGGTAGTGCGTATTGTCTACTGAATACTATATCTACTTGTCTCCATTCGTAACATATGTATTTATTTAATTACAACGAAACTTTTCTGTAAAGGAGTGACTATGTGACTCTATTCGTTTAGAAACGAATTTCTTTAATTACAACGAAATTTTTATGTAAAGGAGTAATTTTTCCATAATCGTACCATTTGATAGGGTCGTAAAGAAAACGTAATCGGAGCACAAATATTTAGAGGCCAAGGTAGATTTGTCTATTAATATTCTATTCTCACATCACTATTTAGGATTTGAAAGCAAATGAGCCTAGTCGAGTCAATTATAACGTTAAGCTTGGTTATGATTAATGATTGATATTTTATAGAAATCAAACTGAGCCACATATAATTTGTTCTTTTTCCGTCTTCAAAAGCTATCACTACTACATTTTTTATCTAATGCAACGGTAACAAATGAGTTGATACAACGGTCCTTCTATTACCGTTGCATTAGACATGGCTAATACAACGCCATCATGTTCATTGTGGGCTAATACAACGGTTTTAAAAAATCGTTGTATTAGGTATGCTAATCCAACGGCACATACAACAACCAAATTATCTAATCCAACGGTCTGGGTCTAATCCAACGGCAAAAAATTCTAATCCAACGGTCTGAGTCTAATCCAACGGCCAAAAATTATAATCCAATGGTCTGGGTCTAATCCAACAGCTAAACATTATAATCCAATGACCAAGGCGCCAAAGTAAAATTTTCATTTTCTACTTCCCTCCCCAGCCAATCCCCAAATGCACTAGTCTACCCACATGTTTATTTCGCAATTTTCCCTAGCCATATTCTGCTTCGTATCCCAGCTTCACTCTTCCCACTGTGTTCTTCCCCAATTCAACAACTTCTTCCCCAATTCAAGTTATTCCTACTGTGTTCTTCCCCAATTCAACTTCTTCCCCCTTGTTTTCCCAATTTCCGATTATACTTGCTCGAATAAGTAGACGAATTGAAGGTGGTTAAGGTGGTCTCTACTTGCTCGAATAAGTAGACGAATTGAAGGTGGTTGAGGTGGTGTCGGTGGCTGATTGCTCAAGTCTTTCATGTGGATGATTGTTCGATTCTTGTAAGGTATACCTCAATTTTCTCAAAATTAGGGTGTATTTGTGTTTAGGGTTTGGTTTTGATTTGGGGGTGTAGATTAGCATTATTATACGATATTGCTATGTGGAACACACAAGTGAAGCAACATAGGCTAGAAGTTCCTTATGCTTGTTACCTCATACAGAATACTTTAAAAAACTTATCAAAAACTGACATTAATATCGTACTCTACTTGGTCACAAAACCCTAGCTAGTAGCTATTGCTTTCTTTTAGCAAGGATGTATAGTACGGGAGGTGGACATCTGAAAAGGAGGGAACCTGAGGGGGGGGGGGGGGGGGGGGGGGGGGGGGGGGGTTGAGAGGTGTGAGAGGGTCAGGGAAAAGAAAACGCTTCCTGAAGTTATCGTAGAGCAATCTAATAAGAATTTCCCGATTTGGCATTAGTCACATTTTGACAGTGGCCAAGAAATGCTTGAAGATGTATCAGCTCATTGTTCTTACCTTCTTAGAATTTTAAATGCAGAATTGATGTTATTCAGATACCTTCTGAGATTTTTGTTTACAGTTCCCTAAAGGTTTTATGGGGTTCTCAACTTCTCAAAGCTCCCAAGGTCTGTGAAGTACCTTTTGCTAGAGAGAGACAGTATTTCATTTGATGCTGTTGTTTTTACTGGTTCCTTCGGCAACATGTTAGAATGAGTGGAATAATGTCATCAAGCATATCATATAGCTTGGTATAGGTGATACACAGTGTCGACTTAGTGATATGAAAGTCATGTAATGGAATTCCCTCATGGCTCGTCTGTCTAACACATTCAGTGAGCTCTATCTTATGATTTTGCGGAATCCTACAGTCGGATACTCTTACTGTGTATGTTCCAGTTCTGTGAATCTGTGATATCTAAACTCTCGACTGATAGATAAGTAGGAGTGTGAATCAACAATGTGAACATTGTAAAAACAAGTGACAAGTGCACTCTTAGTTAAAGTAGGTTCCCTTGAGGTATCTCTCTGCCAGTCTCTTTCTCTTTCTATGTGTATGTGTATTTGTGTGTTTTTGAATTGGATGCATTCCATAAGGCATCAGCTTCAGTGGCTGTAGTTGTTTCTTTCCAGTAGTTTGATTACTAAGCTCTTTTTGAACTGTTCAACTTGGTGGATTTGTGGTTCACAATTTGCCTTTGGTAGGATGTAGAGGCCTTTAGGAGGGTATATATGAGTGGGACAATGGAATGGCTACTAGATAGTATGATCTGCTCTCAAAAAAATTATGGTATAATCAATTCTAACTTTTGTGCAGATATATGACCCTCTTCATTGTATTTCAAGAAGTCGTGTTCGATCTTCAACACCTCATTTCTAAGCCAACCACTCCTCTGACTCTCTTGCAGCTAACTCTTTACATTGGTCTAGTGTTTCTATTTTCTTTTCTCTTCACATATTTCAAGTTTTTTTTCTTCTGATTGGACCAATTTATGTACGTATGATAATGGCTATTTCAAGCTTAATTAGAAATGAGACACTTATGTCTAATAAATCTTAAGAATATATGAGCATTAAGAGACTACGGCTGGTACCATTTAGCAAACAATTCTAGTTTTAGAACTACATCAAAACCCTCCAATAACAAGCACATTATTGTAGTTTGACTTTGCATATGCTTTTGATGTTGATTTTAGAATAAAATTACAGCTCTTGTCATTTACTCCGTACTCCGTAATTCCATTTGAAAATAAAATGCACTTGTCCCTACAATAATCATCTAAATTAAGCCATTAGATCTTGGTTATTCACCGACCTACATTAACTCTCATATAAGGTAGCTTAGCGTACTCACATAGATTGGGCATTATCACAATAACTTTTTCTCATATATATATGGACCTTCGGTTTTCTGTTAACATTAATTTTCTTCTTAGTATTAAGTGTGTTTGTTACTATTTGATTCTATAGTTTTGTATATTTATTTCTTTAGTGTTAAGTGAGCTGTTTATAATGATTAATGTTAAACAAGCTAAATTTATCTACATCTTTGGTAAATGATTAATGTTAAAACATCTTTGGTAAGAACAATGAAATTTTTTATTACACATGCATTTATGTACATAAATTTATTGATAATTTGATATGGCTCCTCATTAACTCTACACAAATAGATTACTAATCCTATAAAGATCCTCAGTTTGGAAGACTCCCATGTACTCACAAAGGAATATGCTGATGACTGCATCGTGACAGGGTCACTCAGGTATGTTTGTAAAATTGCAGTTTGATGATTAACTGCTCTTTATTTCTGCTATTTCTAAAAGAAAGATACTCGCATGGAAAATGTGAAATGAAGAATTCATCAAAAATATGAAAATCCCCTTTTAAAAGGCTTCATTAAACGGTTGTAGCTAAAGCTTTTTACTTGTGAGAATGGGATGAGATTATATCTTGAGAGGTTAATAGCATTCCTCCTCCCAATAGTAAGTTTTTCAACTTGCATTCTCTTAGGGAATATTGTATTAGAATTTGTTACTGCAAAAAGATATCATGATGATCCTTACATGTAGAGAATATAGTTCATAGATAGCTTAGATCACCTCTACGATATGTGTAGGGGACAAAGTTAGCAGCCATTCCTGTATCTTTTCTTTGTACCTTAAAGTTTCCCTCTTATCCTTTGTTTACTGATCTATTTTGTTTGGCTAAAGATTGTAATTTATATAATCTACCTTGCTTTCTGATCCAAGAGAATGTGTTCCCTCAATTTTATAAGGGGACTTACTGTAACTCTATTTAGTCGACTTTCACCACCTACTCATAGACTTGAAATGAATATATATATATATATATATATATATATATATATATATATATATATATATATATATATATATATATATATATATATATATATATATATATATATATATATATATTAATTCCTTTTCTTTTTACTTGTAGGTGCATGATGAGATAAATAATAGAGATGAATGAAGAAATTCAATCGATAAGCATTTGAAGATTTGGCAAATTATTGCACGATTGATATTAGTAAATTTTTATTTATTATTAGCAAGATAGTATATATAAATATGTAAGATAGTAAACTTTTATTTATTATTATTAAGATAGTAAACTTTTATTTATTATTAGTAAGATAGTATATTTGATTTTGTAATGTAATGTATATATATAAATATGTAATATACTTTGTTTATTGTTATAAATAAATATAATGCTACATTTTATATTTATTGTTACCTTTATTGAAAATATTATATATATAATGCTCATCGTATTCTACATATAATAATGCTACATTTTATATTTATTAAAAAAAAGTAATCTAATACTACGGCACAAGAAATCTAATCCAACGGCTGCCGTTGTATTAGGTACAATCTAATCCAATAGTACAAGGAAGCTAAGCCAACGGCACAATGAACCTAATACAACGGCTGCCGTTGGATTAGGTACAACCTAATCCAACGGCAGCCATTGTATTAGGTTGTACCTAATCCAACGGCAGTATTGATGCCGTTGTATTAGATGTCTTGTACCGTTGGATTAGACCTAATACAACGCCAACAGATGTGACGGTACAAAGGCGTTGGATTAGGTCTAATACAACGGTTTTTGACACCTAATACAACGAAATTTGCCGTTGGATTAGATTGAAAATGTAGTAGTGTATGCTTGAAATTGCATGTACACAAGATCTATTTCCTCTGTCTCTTTTATTTTGCCCCATTAGCCTTGTTGGGTTGTCTCCATTCTTTTGCTCCATTTCCTAAAATAGTAATTTTTCGGCCATTATTAAAACCAATTACAAAGCCTGATGTTGGTCCTTAGCTAATAAGTGGGATAGTTGTACTCACACAATCCACTACTAACAACTCTCTCCCTTTTTATAACCCTAACTTTATAACCCTAATTACTGTCAATCGAATGATCTTCCTCTCTCATGATGAAATTTCCACCATTTTCTTTGTTTTTCCCTTTCTTCTAAGAGTAAACCCTAGATCCAATGGTTATCCCTCTCCCACTTTGAACAAAAACTAGACCTGAATTTTCCTTGTCTCTTGCTGATCATTTCAGTGTGTTTTTCAATCACAATTGCACTAGTTGCCACCATCTTGGTTTACTACACTCCTGTGTTTTGGGTGATTTTAGGGTTCACAACCCTAGCTTGTCTTTGGTGTGATAATGTTCTTCTCTTAAAAATCACACCATATGGGAAGAGATCTGGACCAACTCTTGTGAAGAGTGGTCAGAATTCATACCAAAATTAAAACTTTCTTTCAGTGTCTTCAATTGAGATGTGTCGTCAATTAGTTAATATATTATCATTATGTGTGTGTTTGTATTTCTATGATAACCTTAAGAGAATTTAGTGATGTTTTGGGTTGTGACTTTGAGGATGTTGGTTGCTATTGATTTTCATACGTCTCGTTTGGATGTTTAGATGTTTTCACTAGGTTGTTTTAATTGTTGTGGTTATGCTACAATTGAAAGTTATGCTAAATTTTGTCTTTCAGTCTCGTTCTGAGAAAGTGTGTGTCTATATAACTTAACAACGTGCTATGCTAAATTCTACATTATCAGACTAAAGATGTCACTATTGTAGTTATTTCGTATTTTATATTTGAAATTTTTTCATTGTGGTGTTGTGGTATAAGGTTCATATTTTAGAGTTTCTAAAATTGGTATCATGGTTTTGAAATTATTATGATGGGTTAGGAGATTTGGGATACATTATTGTTGTGGTTATGAAGTTGTTGTGGGATAGTCCATATTTTAATGGGGTTCATATTTGATAGTTGTGGTTTGGGTGATATTATCTTGATACTTTGAGATACACTACTCAGATTTGTTGAGTTTTTATTGTAGTATTGACGTTTGAGTATGTTGGCATCTTCTTATATTGTAGGTAACCTTATCGGAATGTCCCCTTCTCTTGCTTCATTTCTTGAAATAGCATAACTGTATTTTCGGAATAATCTTGGAGTATTTTTATGGTTATAAGGTTTGGGATATGTGTACATGTTCCTACTATGGTGCTATTTGTGGTTTTTGGTTCTTTTAGGTTGGCATATTTGAGATACATGTGCTTTATTCATAAGTAATTTATCGTTATTTCTAATATGTGTGGTTTTCACATAATTTTATTATTTTTTGGTATAAAATAGGAGTATTTTTATGGTTATGAAATTTGAGATATGTGTACGTGTTCTTATTATGGTTCTTACTATGGCTTTGGGTTCTTTTTGGTTGGGATATGATCATATAAGTTATTTATTGTTACCTGAAATATATGGTGGTTTATAAATGATTTTAATGTTTTTATGGCATAAACTTAGAGTATTTTATGATATTTGAGATAGGTGTACATGTTCTTATTATGGTTCTTGTTGTAGTTTTGAGTACTTGTTACTAGCATATCTACGATTCATGTGCTCTGGTCGTATAAGTTCTTTGTTGTTATCTGAAATACGTGGTGGTTTTCACACTATTTTAATGTTTTTATTGCATAAACTTGTAATATTTATATGGTTTTAAAATTTTAGAATTGAGTTATTGGTATCTTGGCATTCATATAGTTAAATGTTGCATCATATTTTACATTTAGCAGCATATATGTCCTCTATGATGGAGTATATTTGGAATACTTCTTAACACGGATATTTGGACATTAATACATTTTTGTTAATGCAAGACTGCTTAATAAGGCATATAGGGTGTCCTACAACTAGTCCAGCTCACACTTTACAAATGAAATGTGTCCTAAATCTAAGAGAGGTAGTCTCCATGATGATAGAGTTGTCTATGAGTATATGCGTGTGTACTGCTATCCTTTGTTGTTATTGAAGGCATATGCCACTAACATGTTCGTGCATTTATAGTGATATTTGCATTTGGTCTTAAATGACATGTTTACATATGTGTTGAATATGTTTACTCAATAGGAGAAAAGTTTTTCAAAAGTGATCCATTCATGGCAATTTTACAATTCAAAGTTTATAAAAGTGCCAAGGACTTTAAATGATTTCAAAAAAGTTTCTTAAACATAAAATCGATTGAAATATTGACATCACTAGTAGAGAAACGTTTAAACATTTCAGTTTTCTACGCTTAAATATTGCTGTAATTAAGGAGAAATACATATAAACAAAACACTTGAGATATATGCAAATGTTGCTGTTTTTTGGCGCAGTAATAAAAGTCATAATTGTTGCAGTTTTCCTAGAAAGCCGCAACATTTAATAGTCCAAATGCTGCAATTTTATAGAAAAACCGCATCACTTATGCATTATTTTTTTATAAATTTTTTTTATCTGGGCCCAACAAGTGTTGCGGTTTTCTGGAAGGCCGCAACATTAGATGTTTTAAATGTTGCGATTTTCCAGAAAACCGTAGCCCTTGTGTTATTTTTTTGGGCTCAATTAATACCCATGCCTAGAATTGCATGCATGCAGAACAATAGCTTCTATCTTACTCCTCCATTAGAGAGAAATTATGTGCTAAATATTATTAACTCTCACAAAATTATTACATTTACAAATCTAATATACCTCGTACAATTATATATAATTACACCCCCTGATCAAGAAACCTAATATAATCTAAGTTAATAATGTGTTTGAAATAATATCCTAAGGAATTGAACCTAATGATGCTAGCTAGCTTGAAATAAAATCTTCTCTAATGCTATATATATATCTACAAAAATAAATTAGAAGAGCTACCTAATTAGAGTTGTCCAGGTGCAATAAAGTATTCAACACATATTTCCTTAATCTCCATCATTTTTTCAAGTGAATATGACGTTGTTTGTGTCAATGCCTGAAAAGTTGAGAAAAGATATAGGTTATTGGTTTGAAACAAATACAAACATCTTATTGACACACTTTCTAGTGTAAATTTCGGCTGAGTTTCCTATGTAATTAGGCCTATTTCCATTTTTTACAACATAAGGTAGATGTTTCTAATCAGAAACATATCAATATATATCAACACAATCACATCATAAGGGCCATTCATTCCCATCCAGCTCCATTCAATTCACATTCATTCTCCATTAATAATATACACCTATTGATCTCAAAAATTTACTACAAAAAGGGGTAAATCAT
Source organism: Dysphania ambrosioides (assembly GCA_026401315.1). Taxonomy (NCBI): domain Eukaryota; kingdom Viridiplantae; phylum Streptophyta; class Magnoliopsida; order Caryophyllales; family Amaranthaceae; genus Dysphania; species Dysphania ambrosioides. Next base: position 3,387,762 of record CM048672.1, read on the forward strand.
ACGTACCATTGTAAGATCATCACGACTGCCATACATATGGAGGATGTCATACATATAACGCATCACAAAGAAGCCACACTCCTTGTTCCCTTTTTACTGAGGACACTGCATTCGAAAAGCAGATAAGGTGAAAATAAAAAAGATCTATTTGGACCGATTAGACATATTCTAAAGTCATTCTTGATCTATTTGAGCTACTTTGACTCATAACGATCTATTTGGACCAATTACGCATATTTTAGGTCAAACTTGGTCATTTATACCTAAATACTAGTTTCTAATCCAAAATTCTTCCTATTTGAGTTAATTGAATTCAAAGTGACTAGGACCAATTTAGGCATATTCTATGTTCATACTTGATCTATTTGAGCTACTTTGACTCATAACGATCTATTTGGACCAATATACGCATATTTTAGGTCAAACTTGGTCTTTTCTACCCAAATACTAGTTTCTAAGCCAAAATTCTTCCTATTTGAGTTAATTAAATTCAAAGTGATGTACTAGGACCGAGTTAGGCATATTCTATGGTCATACTTGATCTATTTGAGCTACTTTGACTCATAATGATCTATTTGGACTGATATACGCATATTTTAGGTCAAACTTGGTCTTTTCTACCCAAATACTAGTTTTTAAGCCAAAATTCTTCTATTTGAGTTAATTGAATTCAAAGTGATGTACTAGGACTGAGTTAGGCTTATTCTATGGTCATGCTTGATCTATTTGAGCTACTTTGACTCATAACAATCTATTTGGACCGATATACACATATTTTAGGTAAAACTTGGTCTTTTCTACCCAAATACTAGTTTTTAAGCCAAAATTCTTCCAATTTGAGTTAATTTAATTCAAAGTGATACTTGAGCTGGAATCCAGTTCAACTTTACTCCTAATCGATGCCCAAATTAAACTCTATAGCTCTTGAAAGCACTGAAGTTGAAACAAATAGAGTGGATTCAATATCATACTCTTATTGCAGATCTAAAAGTAAAATAAAAGATATAACTCATACTTGTTTAATACTTATTTCCATTCAGTAGTTTGGTTTATGTCTTTTTCATTAAAAAAGAAGGCAGTATTTGTCTAATTTATTCCACTAATCCTATGTTGTCTTCTAAAATTTTATTGAATGAGTTGTAACATAACTTATTATTTTGAGATATTATTTCATTCTAAGTCTTTAAGCCACAAAAATTATATAAGAAATGAAACTACGCCATAGCCATAGAATAACAATCTAATTGAACGGAACCCTAGTTAATTCGCAAAGAACTGAAAAAAAAAGTGTACAAACCTCCAAATGCCAAAGTTTGGAATGAATGAGTTCTTCTGATGGATATGGTAGAGAGAGAGGGTAATGAATATAAAGCTCCATTACTACGCCATAGCCATGTAGTCACGAGTGGGAGAGAGGAGAAGGGGCTTCGAATTTAGGGTTTATGGGGAAGGAAATGTGAGGGATTGGGAGTGTGTGGGTGTTTATGGACTTCAATGTTAGGGTTTATGGGTGCTTGGAATTTTGTGGGGGATTGGGAGTTAGGGTGAAGGAACAAGAGGTTTAGAGAAGAAGATGAGAGTTCTACTATGTGTTTTCTTGAGTAGTGTACTTTGTGTGTTCGTGAAATTTGAATATATTCAGTTACAAGTGCTACGGGTATTTGAAAAACTGTAGTATTTGATACTAATGCTTTGGTTTTTCAAATAACCGAGCACTTGTGGTTTCAAGTGTTGCACTTTTTTTCAAAAACCATAATACTTGATATTAAGGTATATTTCAAACCATTAAGTGCTTTGAATTATATTTAACCACAATATTTGTACCAAAGCAATTAAATGGTTTTTTATTAGTGCATGTTGAATACCATAAGCAATTAAATGGTTTTTTTTATTAGTGCATGTTGAATACTTAAATTTTTTCTTTTGGCCTTAGTGAGTCACTTGACTCACCATGCCCTTGGGTGGGTCCGCTGCTTACTAGTTAATGTTTAGAACTTCCATTAACTACTCCAGCTCCTGTCCATTGAACTCATTTGCTTCACCTTGTTCCACATATGCTGCATTGTTGTTTATAGCTACTTGATTTGCATTAGTGTGATATATGATTGACAATTCACTTAGTTATAATATTATTTATTAATAATATTAAGCATTCCTTTATTAATGCTTTTGGTACGTTGGTAGCACCGTCCCCTTTCTCTCCAATCTTTGCTTCCCTATATGTGATATTTTATAGCTATTACCTCAAAGCTATTTTAAGATTTCTAACATTAGTCAAGAACACATGGTTGATGAATCTTGGTTTAAATACATATTAAATGCATGGTTGACATCTTACACAAGTTCATTTATTGTTCGTGGTGCTTACTCATGTTGAACAACTTGGATATCTCTAAATCTATAACATTGGTTTCTGAAATATTAGGTGGTTATGGTATTAAATTTATTTAAAAACCATATTGTTTGTTGTATGTTGATAAGCTGCATCAAAATTTAATATATGTGGTGTTGCTTTATTTTGTTGGATTTTGATATTACCACGTGCACTTAATGGTCCTTTGGACTTGATTGCTGTAATTAATTTGTTCATGAACATCTCCTTAGCTTTATGACTTATTTTGTTGTGTTTTTATTGGCTTTATTTCAATCATTAATTCTTGCCTCCCTGTGCTTCTTTGCTTTGCTCGCAATTGTTGTGTAAATGGTCAACAACCTATTTTTCCATAAGATTAATAGCTAATATCCTTTGGCCATGCTATTGATATGTGAAACATAACTTTGGTGATAAACCTCATGGATTTTGCATGTCCTACGGTTTCATTTTAATAGGTGCTAAATAAAAAATTTGGCTTGGTTTTGAGATAAAAATCCACTTTTCATCAACATGAACATAATTAAACATGTCTTCAAAAATTGGCAAAGTGTTGATGCATATGAGATGTGATATACTATTTTGTGCCATTGTAAGAGCACTACCAATAGTGGAGAAAAAAATTTCCTCATGAACCCCTTTTCACACTTTTCCTATCATCCACATAATTAATTTTTTGTGCAAATTTTTGATATAGAAATTTTATCCCATCAATTTAGAAAAAAAATTCTTACCATACTATCTCTTACTTTCAAATATACCTCCATCGACTTTTTAAGCTTTTTTTTAAAAGTAATTTTAAAAATAGGTTTCAAATCAAAATATTTTTAAAAAATAAGCTTCTGTAAGTTCAGATGAAAATCGATGCCTGGGGTAACGATTTCACTAAAGCAAAATCAATGGTCCAAGCAGCAATTTTGGGTCAGCCTGAATTAGGCTGGCCCAAATGCAATCTGTGTATTTTTCAAAATTTAAATCGAAACTGCAACCCCAAACAGAGACTTAGACAAACTAAATGCAGAGAATATTGATACTTGCCTCTTAGCCATAAGATAGGTGATCTTATGGGGACTTAGGGATGTGGTTATTTTGTCCGACTCTTAGGATAGCTGCCCAATGAGCATCATGAACACAATTCAAGCTATAACAAAGCTAGGGAAACAATACTAGTCTTGTAGGATAAGAAAGGTGAATATGAATCAAGTAAATAAGGCTCATAGTACAACCAATAGGTGTAGATAATTCTTAATTTGTTTTCAAACTAGGTTATAAATTCTTTTTGTCTTTACCATATGTAAAAAAAAAATACAAATCTTATGAGGTTTTCCTAATTCATACCTGATATAAATTATATCAGAATATTGAGATAACTGATATATGTATTGTTATATCAGATATAAGTATTGTTATGTCAGATATAGAAATACAAAAGATATAAAAATTCATAAAAATGTATATCAGGTATAGATATTATGATATCAGATATATAAATAAATTTATAAAAATACCCTCTGATATATTATATTAGGTATAAATTAGGAATTTCTACAGATCTTATTATTCATAATTGTTGTGGCTACACATAAGAAACAAATATATATTTTCTTAAATAGTTAGAATATTTTACTAACTATTTGGCATTGAGTGTTACTAAATGTATTATTTCTATTGAGTAGTTGCCTCAAACCGCTTTTACCTAATCTTTGTATTTGTAAAACTTACGACTACGTTTAACATCAACATTGTTTATTGGTACACACAAATTTATCGAATAAAAATGAACTGATATAATATTGGGACGATTACTATGTTAACTGAAAAACTAGACATAAAATGGTATAATGAACGGGGAAATTTATCTAAATATGAATAATCATAATAATAATAATAATAATAATAATAATAATAATAATAATAAGTATAAATCATCTTATTACATATATAACCCCAAAAAAGTAGCTTTTAGCTAGTAAAAATATTAGGGAAAGGATCCTTAGCCCTAAAGACAAGGTGCCCCTCATGCCCTAACGAATTGTTGTTGGGGAAACTTGAATAATGACAAGTTTAACAACTAAAATTCTCTATCACATCAAATATTTTACATACTCAAAATCAAATTAAAGAATAATTTGTTTCAATCATGCTAAACCACAGCCTAAAGAATGGTGGCAAATCTTATCGTCACAATTCTTTTCTATTTTGTATGTTCAATTCTTAAGTAAGCACTAGTAATTAAAATAGTCAATAGAATCAACCACAATCAATACCATTCTACTTATATATAAATGATAATTAAGGTAAATATATGAATCATGTAAAGCATTAAAAGTAAACCTTAAAATGTTTAAGAGTTGTAAAATTAAGCAGCCTAATTCGAAAATGATCATCATAGTGGCGACAGTTCAGAATTTATAAGTAATTTGATGAAATTAAATCTAAATACAAAAGTGATGGATATTAACAGAATTATTTTACTAATAAAATAATGTTATTATTTTCAGTACTGATTTCTTTTGATAGAGATTGCAAAGCCAATAGTCTTATCATCTCTAAGCCTTCTTTGGCTAGTTGAAGTTTGAGTTTTTAACCAATGCAATAACTCATGATGCACCTGCTTCAAAAAAATATATATTATGTACATGAAAAATATACATGAAAAATGTACATAGTACACATGTCAATTATGTGAAATGTACTGTAATGTACATTTTGCATTCCACATAACTGACATGTATAATATATATATTTTTCATATACTAAATGTACATTTTTTTTACCGGGATAGTGCACCCCGATGAAGAACACAAATTAAGCCTAGAGCAATTCATACATGATACGGAGTAGTATATATATAACTTAAATTCTTTCATTTTTCTAGGAATGAATGAGACAACCAACAAAAGGGGGAGTTTTAGAAAGGAATATGTTCAATGACTTCAAAAACCTTTATTATATTGCAATGGAATAAAAATACATGATGACACTACTTGATAAGCACCCACTTTTAATATATCGCAAAGAATATGTGGGCTCAAATTCATACTTATCTTCACATCTATTAAACTATATTCATAGCCTTAATTAAGAATGAATGAGACAACCTATAGACATTGAAAATGCATAAAGTAAGTAGTTGTTGAAGGAAAAATAGCCAACTTTTGCACTAAAGAGATGTAATAATGATAACATGCATGGATATATGCTTACCTTTGTCTATTGTTTTCTATTCTATATTTTTTTTTTTTTGTGGTTGCCTTGTGTTGATGACACGTCACATTAGTTAATACCACTATAATCCACTCCATTAGTAAAACAAATAGTATTAGAATCAACAAAACAACGCTCTCCAAAAAACATTCTACATATAACAGTTGTTGACATCATGGACAGCCCTGAGTTTATGCTTTCTTTTTCATTTTTTTTAATTTTAATTTTCACTTAATTGTTAATTTTATAATGATTAGTGATCTAATCACCTTATCTTCTTGTTTTTTAGGGGTAAATTACGTATGAGTTAGGCGAGACTTTTAGTTGTGATGATGCACTTTGTAGTATTAAATAAATGTAATGTCGGTTTTTGTTTTGTTAATTAGGAGTATATACCTTAAGACATCTCACTACACCATAAACACAGCCTAGACACAGTGATACGACCTTGTTTAATTGGTATAAATTTTACCCTATTTTATTACGCCAGTTTTTACGGAGTAAAATGAAAATTAAAATGAAAATAAATGATATATTTTTTGTTATTCTTCCCCTTTTCTTTTTGCGGAAATTCCAATGTAAATTGGAATATGTTTTTTCATCTAAATTGTGAATAATTTATAGTTAAAGTTTGGCTCTAAAATCAACAATATTCCAAGTGAAAAAAAAACAAAAAATAACAAAGAAAGTAGTAGATTTGAAGCATATACGGGTCATTTTTTTTAACTGATACACTATTTGTTTTCTAGTTCCTAATTTTTATTAAATATAGAGTAATAATTTTAAAAATTGTATAAGGATTGTTTTCTCTTTCATTTCAATTCAACATGATAAGCTTCATAGAGAGTTAACTTATAAAATAAATGAACTCCATAATTCAATATTTTCTATTATGTTTGGTAAACTTGTATCACTTTATTTGCAATGGAAAATTTCATCTAAATTTAATTTTTTTTAATAGTCAAAATGAATAAATGGAAGTTATTTTGTATAACTTTCTTTTTCAAGGGAGTGGTGTTTAGCTAATTATGTACTTCGTATCATTTATCTTTTGTATTCATATTTTAAGGTGTTTTTTTTTAGAAAATGTTGCTAATAGACTCTTGGTTTTCTTTAGCTAACCATAAAGTGCAAGTGCTTGTTCAAAATGTTGGTTCACTTGTTTGAGTTGTATCTAATCAATATTGCTTATCCTCTCAAAAATTAATTTTTTTAGAATGTCATGTTTTATTTTCTTAATAACCTTTTAAAATCCTATCAAGATATTTCTAAGGAACTATTAGGAGCAGGTTATAGAAAATTTTTCTTCGATAAACGTTGTTTTTGGATCTAAGAAATAATATTAGAAATATATTTACCTCTAGCAATCAACTAGTTTTGGGGCCTCGTAACCGCATTGATATTATTTAATGATAATTTATAAACCAAAGAAGTATAAAATCAATATATATATATATATATATATATATATATATATATATATATATATATATATATATTAAATTCACTCGAACCATAATAAGGGCCAATCGTTTAGGAATTGGCTTTCTTCCGATATCTAGCATTTTATAGCATGGATGGTATGGAGAGTCCGAGGTTGGTCTATTTTCATAGCAGGAAAGATTGGGTTTTTAATAGTTTGAGGAGGGATGTTGCTTACTATTTGTCGTTGATATATTCCTATATGGTTGACCATTCCTCTTTTGTCGCTCCAAGGACTAGACCTCTGGAACATATGTCCAACCTTGTCTGAGCTTTGACATGGTTTCACTTAGACAGATCTATTAGGGTAATGGTATGGTAACCATCCAGGTCGATGGAGTTTGGAAGAAGAACTTGGGTAAGGCAAGGCTAGGATGGGATACTTGCATGAACCAAGAGGGTGGAGCAGAGGGTGAGGGAAGTTTGCCTAGTAGTTTTGCTTCATCAACTTTATACGTTGAGGCTTTGGCCAGTGGTGCATGAATAGGGGCCTGCATAGTGTTTGAATTTTGCTAGATTTGGTAGTTTTGGTTTCCACAATGTAGGTAGCTAGTCCAAATAACTTGAGATTGTTAATTTCATTCGACAAATTCACGTTGTCGCTTCTCAACTCTTTGTTTGCTATGTCCATAAAGTTGACTGGTTTTAGATAGCTCAAGCTCATGCTCGTGTAAGCTTGGAGATTACTTCTTTATGTATGTTCACCTGTTTAATTGTTGTATTTTTTTGGGATTTCAAAAAAAATTAACGTACAATTTCCATAAAAAGCTCATACGGAGTGCGTACATATGAGCAAAGATAGCATAACAAATGATATAAGTATTTTTATAAAGACGGTGAGTCTTTAATGCATGTTTTCGCGGTGTTTTAGAGACATTTGCATATAGTATAGGCGTATTTAGTGTAGTTTTCGTCGGTTTTATTTTATTTGATCTAATGAGAACTAATTTCGGGTAGAAGAGAGATAGCTACATCGATCTCCAAGCCTCTCGTGTTGGGATGATTTCGGAATTCAGGGGTATGCAAATGAGTTATAAGACAATGTAGATTGAATTTTACCTCCTTTGTGAGGACGTGCGTCGACACTTCTCTAGTAGGTTAAGTTACTCCCCTAGGTATGATTGTCCTGGGCCAAAGCTTATTTTTCTTTTCGATATCTTCTTGCACGAAGGATAATCCAAGGTTTGGCTTGGGGAAAGGAGTTGTGTTTCATCATGTACATAATAGTTTACTATGCATTTAGCTTTATGCATAGGATAGCATTCATTTCAACTTCATACTATTCACATTCATTTATGTACGTTGCACCCCTTTACATAGCATTTTTAGGATTAAACTCATTAACGACTAATAAGTATATGCATGTGGTTTTAGAAAGTCCATTTTAAGGTCAAACATTTTCAAAAATCATGGTGGTACTTATTTTCCTTTTATTCACCCAATATCATTAACTTTGAGTTCTCTATAAGAGATTTTTGAGCTTTAGATCGATGGCTATTCCATGCTTTTTTATGTGAGATTAGACATATCCATTATGGGATTTGGATCTTGGAATTTCCTTGCATCTATTTGACACATTGTGATACTTGTATTAGAAATTATTGATTTCTCCTTTAAATGATATAGAGCCACTTCATCGTTTGATTTTAGATAATTTGATTCAAATTCGTTCAATTTTTTTTTCTTTCCATTCACTCCTATGACAAGCCCATTGAGCCATTATTTCTCCCCTTTTTGAACACCTTATATTTATCAACCTTGGAGCTTTTTCGTAGGTTTATTTTGAAGGAGGACTTCTTAGAATGAGATATTATGTTTATGCCCCTTGGAGTGATATTTTTCAAGCATGTTCTTTGTGTTTCTAAGCTTGGAAAAAAGGAGAGAGAAAAGGCCATGAAAAAGTAAAAAAATAACATAAATAAGATTTGGGTTACCTTGCTTTCAATTCATTCTTAGGAGAAAAAAAAAGGAAAAAAGTGAAGAAAAAAAAGATGAAAAATCTAGCTAGAAAAGAAGAGTAAAGATTTGAAAAATAAGAGAAGAGGCTAGTTGTGATAGTTTGGAGGACATAAGTATATATTGGAACCCGACATGTGGGTTATGCAGTGGGACTTGTGTTATTTTTGAGGTCCACATTCACAAATTTCGTCATCCTACCCAGTTTGAGCCAAGCCTATCCATTTAAATTAAGAATTATGACCTTAGAGTTTGTATCATAACTATAAGTAGAGAAAGACAAGGAGCACGTCTAAAGAGGATCATTTCATAGTGTTAGTGTTTGTTCTTAGGTTGAGTGTTCACTCTAACCTAGTAAACACATGAGTGGTATTGTCTTACTATACGCACCTAAAGTGAGAACTTCTTGATATATGAACAAGTTCAGCTTGGGAAAAATGCATAGCAATATGTATCTACTAGTATCAAGTACATGTCTGAAGATTTTATATAACTTTTCTTTATCTTATTTTGAGTTTCCAAGTTCATTTTTGACAAAGGTTTTACAAAATCATGACATGTATACTTCCTGAGGATCCATTATCTTACTCTTCTCAGGAATTCACTCTTTGAATGCTTAAAGACAAGCATTGATATAGTTTAGGGGAGTGTGATGAGTCCTATTTTAATTCATATTTTCAAGGTCTTTAGGGATATTTATATATAATTTAGGTGTATTTAGTATAGTTTTCAACAATTTTAGCTTATTTTCTCTTACATAATGTGTTCATGAGTGTTTCTAATGCTATTGATTAATTTGAGGAACATTAGAGAACTCCCTGAGTTTTAGCATAAGCTTAAGGCGTCATGGGAATGATCTTTGAGGCCCTAATAGTTGTTTTATAGAAGCTCGAGCCTTTGGAGTGAAAAACTATCCTTGGCATGGACACAAGACTTGAAGACTTGGGTGTTTGAGAGCAACAATGCAAGGCAAGAGTGAAACCCAAAGTGTTGAACTAGATCAAAATGTAAAGATTCATCCCACAAGAAGAGGATACAACAAGACCATGCTACACAAGCATGTAGCTTGAAATCTGTGCAATATTAGTATCGAGTACAATTTTGGAAACAAATATTACAAACATAAAAGGGTAATTCTCATTGATAACTCTACATATTTTCACATTATAATTGGTCAAAGTTAAAAAAATACTTTTGTAATAGTAACTCTTTAATTTTTTAAATTTATTATTCATAACCTTAAAGATAGTCTTTTTTTACTAAAATTTAAATTTTTTTATAACAACGATTTAGTATTTTTCTCTAATTTTTAAATTTGACATGGTTAAATGCTTAATTGTAAGGAAGGTTAAAGAGGAAAAATTCAATAGTGGTTATATGAGAGTTAAAAAAAGTTTTAATCTTGTAAAAGTTATCATTAATGTTGCGAATAATAATTTTAAAAATTAGAGAGCTATCAATGGAAAAAATATTTTTTTATGTCGACCAAATATAATTTAAAAATGTATAAGTCTATAAATTAAAAACTACCCAACATAAATCATGATGTGGAGCTATTGACTTCACTAAAGTGACAACTCTATTACTCGGGCTTGCTGCTTCTTAGCTAAGCCCATAACATAGAAGCGGCCAAATCGAGGTCACTAGCTTAAGTTTAAATAGGGATGATACAATCAAGCCCAACATAATGGAGCAAATGATGGGGTAACTATAACCAAGTCCAAAGAAAGTACCAAGAGTAAAGTTGTCAAATGAACATGTCTCTTCTTCTTACGTGGGACAAATATTCCCACCCAACTTCTCCTTGAAGTCTACATAAACCATCTGACGTTGTATACAACTAACCCAAAATATTGTATATATACGGGACACAGTAAAGTTATTGTATCCATGGTAAAAGTGATCTCTTAAATAACAAAAGTTATCCTTCAAAATTAATAAATATTGACATATGTTGTGTTGAGGGGTAGTTTTTGTTATATTGTGTCCCGTATGTATACAATACTTTTGACAGAATTAAATACAAATTCAACCTCTATGGAAGAAAAAACGTAAATGTGAATATATGATAAAATTCAAGATCCCACATCAGAGAATAGATGCGAATATATGTTGGTTATTTTTCTTCTATTTTTTAATGTAAGATAAATATGGGTACTTTTCCTAACAGTCCCCTCACATGTGAACGGTCTATAATCTTACTATTTGAATTTTTCGGTATTTTTATTAAAACACTTCCAACACGAGGAACCCTAACGAGTGAGTAACTAGTTATGTTAACAGAGCATCAGAGCATGCCGTTTTATATGCATCATACAAGCCAAGATAACATATAGTGTAAAATTATGTCCACCGGTGGCTATAATCATAGACGATCATTTCTATATACGCATGGAGTCATCACACTGCACCATGCATGCCTCCTTTGCTAATCTTACAAGCCAAGTTTGTTCGTGACATTGTGCCACCAATTTTTCTCAACTTTATTGCCATAACTTTCACCAATAATATATGCACCAACAATTATTTTGAATTATCACATTCATAAGTACGTAAGCAACTTGATTAAATTGAAATAGCTGTATGCAACGCTGTTTTGATGAGGTAATAATTACTACTGATTTACGTAAAAAGAGGTTCTAATAAATAATTTTTTTTTTTTAACATCTTTGCATTTTCTGCAATAATTAATATATGTGCCCGATTAAGTGGACTGAGTAGTTTAATTAAAGTTTGATTGAGCTAAACAATGAATGGCAAGATTGATAACATGAAAGACTGGAAGTCTACTCGCATCATTGGCATGCATGATTTTGGTTTGGTGTGGTTTTTTTTTTTTTTTTTTTTTTTTTTTTTGTACAAATTTGAATAGGAGTATTTAAAAAGTTCAACTTCATAATTAATTGTATTATTTAATATGTTCTTTTTTTTTTTATGGAATTATACAAAATCATTTATAAGGTGCATCTTGAATTAGATTGTTTGTGTGAATTGCTTATGTGGGGCTTTATTTACCTCCTGAAAATTTATTAATTAATTTTTTGAAATGATCGATTTGCCCCTCCTTCTATTCACATGATCATCCTCCTACTCCACTCCTTCATCCTCCATAGCTACTCCTCCCAACCACCCTCTTAGTCGCCCCGCCTCTGGCAACCCCATCAAATCTCCACCACCACGACACACTGAGACCAGTAGACCACCTTTGGCAATCCGTCGACATCTTCCTCTTGGGTATTTTTTTTTTTTAAAAGTTTCCTAGCATATCAATCATCCCCAAAAAAAGTCCCGTCCCTAGGATTCTTAGAAAGACGATTGGCCCTAGGGCTGGTTGTTTTTCCAAGTAGCTTAGCCTTGGGTGGGGCGTGTTTGGGGACAACTTGCCCTTGGGCTAGGGTTTTTATAAGACGTCATCCCTTATTTTCTTACAATCTATATTATTATATATATAATGTTAATTGTTATGAAATAATTATTTACGTATTCTAATTATTAGAAATTATGACTTTGTTAATAATTAGAAATTAATTTATTATATTAATTGTTAGAATTTTTAATAAGTATTATTTGTTATAGTTGTTATTAATGTTTTTTTTAGAATTATTATTATTATTATTATTATTATTATTATTATTATTATTGTAGTTTCCTTAGAATTTCGATAGTGATGGTATTAACTATTACTCACATTTTATCACATTCGAAATATTCTCGATGAAAGAAGATGTTGCTAAGTAGGCTAAGTTAACCGCCCTTCAACACAGTTTTGAGTTAATCAACTCGACATATAAAAATAAGATACTTTATTTAAGATGTACTTGAGAAGGAAAAAAATAGGGCTCGAATCAGAACTTAGAGCAAGTTAAACGACTAGTCATGAAAACTAAGGCCTGAGGTTCTAATTTTATCAAGATGGAATAGTTTAAATAAGGATGGTTTGTATTTTTTGGTCCTGAAAATAACAGTATGCACAACCACGGGCAGATTAGTATCTAGAGGACAACCAACAAATTAGTGGTCTTATGCCCGGTGCAAAGAAGTGGTACGTGAATTAGATGTAACCCAAGCAAAGTCGAAGGTTATACTAGCTATTGTGAACTCTTAATTTCCAGACTACCATCCGAATGAAAGATATATCTACAACTTCAAATGTCGAATGAGACGGTTAAAGGGTGATGGAAGAGATTTCTAGAGTTAGTTCCTTTATCTTGCAAAGGAAAGTAACTATATATATAGGATTCAATTCGAATCAGATATCAATATTGTCACGCATGCGTTTATGGACTATCCTACTATGGTTAAATTCTTATGTACGTATCCATGGATCATGGACATTAATAGCACTCACAGATGAACATCTAGTAGTTGCCTTTGTTTGAGGTCTATGGGGTTATTTTATGTAACAAGAAATTTCTGATTGTGTATGCACATTTAGGTGATAAGACTATAGGTTTCTGTTCGTATGTATTAGATAAGTTGAAGTTATTTTATAGCAATGATCTCTCTCAACAACAATAGTCATTGATCGAGAGCTAGGGCTTATGGTAGTTCTTTGAGAAACATTCCCTAACTCTGCACATTCAGTTTGTACATAGAACATCAACATATGGATGTGGAGCTCAAAATTAGGAAAATTTGCAAGGATAAAGCCACATGTGAAAGATTCAAGCATGGTAAATGGAAGTATATCACAGATCAAGGACTCAGGCTAAATAAGAACAAGTTTTGGCGGTGACGAGGGAATCTTGGGGGCGTCCTTTTCCTGCTATGATGAAATTCTTGGATGACAACTAGCTTATTCATAGTGAAAATTTTGTAAAAGCATGGAGTAATCATAAGCTTTATTTTGGAAACTCAATGAATTGTCGTATAAAGAATGCACATGAAATGCTGAAGATCAAGTTGTCTTATTCGAATGGATCATTTGACACCATTTCGCGCAAGATAAACACGATTATTGATGCACAACTGACAAAGACTCGTCATACGCTAAAGGTATTGAAACACACTTATGGTCAACAGCACTAGAAACCTCCCTTCCAACATTCAAGTGGTCATAAGTCTTGAACGATTTGTCATTATTGGTGAAGGAAATTAAACAAATGAGCTCACTCCCATCTAGTAAGGGAAAGTTCAGATAAGGAAAGCACACTAAGTGACAAAACGTATGAGCGGTGTGGGTGTTCGTATGATAGGACTCATGACATACCATGTGTATATCAAATTCACGATGCACCTGTTGATGGAAAGTTCTTTAAATTGTAGCAAGTACACTCCTTTTGGAAAACACTGGAAATCCATGAAGGACACCATACTATACAGTTAGATAATCCATATTCTCCCACTCAAGACACCCATTTTATTTGATCTCTTGTGGCTGAAGTTGTTGTTAGTGATCCTACTCTTGTTCATAGTGTTTCCCTCCTACACTCTCACCTTCATCGAGATTGTTCTAATTACGTTCAATTAGATGTCTAATCGAGGACGTTAGGGTACTCATGGCGACAAACATTCCAGTGAGTACTTTAATCAAGGACATAGTTTGGTATCTAGTCTGATACATTACCATTATATTTATTATTTACTTTTTAAAATAAATATTTGGTCATTTTGCTTAACTAATTCATTTACCTTTTGTGCATCAGACATTCATGTGGATATTACAAATTACCATAACGTTGATAAAATTCTAAGCATCATGTTGGAGTACATTACATACTACCTTTATGTTGACAATGATGGTAACTATGGTTTTCAAGCACTTGCCAACCTTTTCCTTGGGGCCTAGAAAATTGGCAAGAGGCAAGGAAAATAGGTAAAAATGATTTGTTGGCAAATCGATATAAGTACACTGATATATATTGTGAAGGTGCTGATGAAACTATACATTCCAATGGTATGGTGATCATTGCACACCAAACCATAGGATGGAGGTAAGACTTGTTTTTCAATCCTCGATTTTGGAACTGCATAGTGAATTTTCTATCTATTGAGGGTAATGGTTCCTTATATCCTTAAATAATTTCCCCAGATAGAGTGCTCCATCCAATGTCACCAAGTCTCGTTAGAGGGGTATGTATCACCCATCTCAGAGATTACCAACATTACATTAAAATTATTATATTTCTTGACCATCCCATGTTGTAGATAGGTGACTAATGGTACGCAGTTTAAGAAAAGAGTGTTCTCGATTGGGAGAGATTGTATGAGGCTCAAATAGCACGTTAATAGCATTTAGCTAGTATTAAATTAAGCACTTGAAAGATGGAATATTTTTCCACCAGCCATAGTATACTAAAAGAATTCTGAAATGATTTCACATGGACAAAGCATGTCCAATAAATTCTCAAATGATTGTTCAATCCTTAAAGACAAAAGATGACCCATTTCGACCCCAAGAAGAAAATGAGGAAATTCTTGCTCCTAAAGTACCATATCTTAGTGTTTTTGGAGCATTGATGTATTTGGCCAACAATACACGACTTGATATTGCCTTTTTAGTTAATTTATTAGTTAGGTATAGTAATTTACCAACAAGGAGACATAAAAAAAGGAATAAAATATTTATTATGTTATCTTCGAGGAACAAAAGATCTTGGTTTGTTCTACAAATGGAAGATGGATAGCACTCCAGATCCTCAAAAGGCTAAGTCATAAAACGAATATCTATTGACCTATGGTGATACTACAATATCTTAGAAATCAAAGAAAAAAAAACCTTGACCGCTACCTCATCAAATCATGCTGAGCTTATCACATATAGAAGCTAGACAAGAATGTGTATGACTCCGGTCAATTATCAGCAACATCTAAGGAGAATGTGGGATGAACAATGAGACAAAAAGTCCTACTAACATCTTTGAAGATAATATTGCTTGCATCACACAAGTTACTAAGGGATATATCAAAGGTGGTAGGACTAAGTATATATCACAAAAGCTATTCTTCACACTTGATCTCTAGAAAGAAGGAAAGATAAATATTCAACAAATTCAATCATGCAAGAATTTATCTGATTTAGTCACCAAATCCATTCCATTTAAGAGATTTGAGCAACTAGTTCACAAATTTGAAATGTGTCATCTTCATAGCATATGTTGAACTCGAGGGGAGTATTATATGCACTGCACTCTTTTTCCCTTCGATCAAGTTTTTTTTATTCCACCAAGTTTTTACTTGACAAGGTTTTTAATGAGGCAGTACTTCTAAGCATATAATAAAAAAATATTTCATTGCTTTTCCTAGATATAATTTTTATATCATTGTGTTTTACCTAGCAAATTTTTAGTGAGTCAACTTATACCCTATTTGAGGTTGACATTCAAGGAAAAGTGTTGTGATACAAGTATAACAATGAATGTCACTCTTTGTTGACTAAAATACTATTCTACATTTATTACTACACTTGTATTTTCTACACCTATGTATGAACTAAATTAACTATAGTTTATAATTATTGACATTAGACTTATATATATATAGTAAATTCGAATAGTATAAATAGAGGTGTAATACTCATTAAAGATATACAAGTTACATAAGTAAAAGCTGATTCTCTCTAGTTATTAAAAGCTTTTATTCGTCCAATCTCACAACATCACTCTATCTAGCTAGTGTTGCAACCTTGTATTCTTATTTCATAACCCTTAGCTTAATTAAACGTTCAGTACTTGAGTCTGCCTCAATTAGGGCCCTCTCAAAGGGATGGTTTTTTCCACTATTATAGGAAAAGACTAATAGAGAGAAAGAGTATTTCAAAATGCCAAAATGTTTATTAAAATTACTCGTATAGGTGAATACTTGCCAAAGACACTATCACCTATGCGTTTGGTACCATCTGTTGTTACATACAAAGTACAGCAAATTTTTTGGGTTATTTCACAAATATTAAGTCAAAGCATAAACTACTTTTGGCAAATGTCCTAAAATATTGATTATATAAGTAGTTATTTTTTCATTTTTTAAGGTTTTTGTGGGTGTTGCTTTTGTATGTATATGCATGCATCAAGCTAAACCCATCATTTCTACAAAGTATATTATTATAAGTCTATAATAACCATTCTCTTCAATTAATTAATAGAATGACTATAATTATCAAAATGATGGGTTGGGCAAGAGCTTAATCATATTATATGCAACAATTAATAATAAGTGGTGAATAAATTCAGAAATCAATTCCACCTAAAGGCATTATTGTATTTGCATGAAATTCATGTAGCTTTTACCCCCAAAAAGTCGAAATACATGCCACCATTTCCCAAGCCACTCAATTATGGTATAGGCATGGACTATTCTACAATCAAATTTATAGTAAAGAAGCAGCAGTATGATGCCAAGTCCCACGCAAAAGACCCCAACCTAATAAAGTAATAAGTATGCTTCACTTAACAATTAATATTCCCTCTCACATTTGCAAAAATAAATAAATAAAAACATTCCCACTCCCTCACCTTTGCTAAAACTCATTAAATACATAGGGATATGTAAAAAAAAAAAAAAATTGCTTCCTTCACAATTCTACTTATGATTAATCATTTTTTAGCTTTCCAAAGGTTAAATGAACAATGTGATCCTCTTTCAAGTTGTTTTCTCGTACTTCTTCTGTCTCATTTTAATTGCTACTTTTTAATTTTTGAAGTTAAAATTTAAAAATTTTGACCATAAATTTTAATTATATTATAACAATTAATATATTTAAGTGAAATCTTGTTGGATATATCTCAATGTAAATTTTTAGAATATCAAGTTTTTATAGTTTTTTATCTTGCAAATTTCTACTCCTTATTTCTTATGGGTCCTATTGTCCTACTTCTGTTCGTTGATACCAATGTACCAAACAAGAGGAATATAATGTATTATTAACAATCTATCTGACTTTAAAATGCTAAAGCGACAGAGAACGTAGAACGAAGTAATTTGCAATTGTTACCGACCAACAGTAGGTGAAGAAGAGTGAGCAATAAAGGATGGAAAATGAGTGCTACATTCATGTAATTCTTGTGTCCATTCCCCATGCAAAAGTCACGAGGATAGCACAGTCGGAAGGGGTCGATCATGTTTAACCTTTGCCTGTCATAATTGAAACCACTTGGTCCATCATTTTGTTCCCCTTCTCCATTCTTCCTTTGCCATAACTAAAATTTCACGCCAAGCAACAATCCACTTACCACATTTATATAAAAACCCCTTCATCCAAAGCCTCAAAATGAGACACTTCAACACATCATACTCCTCTTGAAATCCTCAATCATCATACACAAAACCTACTCTCAACACTGTCAACCAACCAAAAAATGATGCCAAGAGCTTGCTTCTTCCTTCTCTTCTGCCTCTCCTTACTTGCGCGGATGGCAGCGCAAGACCGAGCACCCCACGGGCTTGCTTACCAGTACCCGGAAGCCTTCTCTCCCACTGCTTATGATTTCTTCCACCCCAACGCTCACAAAGACTCTTGCACTAAATCAAACTGCGCACCAATTCCACTAGCAGCTCAAGTACATGAAACACAATCTAAAGCAGCAGCAACAGCTGCCCCGTTAAAACGCACTAATACTTTTGGAGCAGGAATGATTGTTGGCCCTGTTTTTGCAGCTATAATCATTCTCTGCCTGGCGATGGGCGCTTACTACGTATCAAAGACTCGTCGAGCAAATGTCAATCGTACTAAACCAGTTCAACCAGGTGTTTAAGTAGATGTCCTATCAGTAGGACAAACTCTTGGTTTGCCTGTATTATACAGCTTTTAGGCCTGCACACCTTCGTCCACTATGACGTGAAATGAGATGGACAAGGGGGTAACTATAGCATAGAGCAAACCCTCACCCATGTGTATGGGAGATGCGAGGGACTACTGCCTCCCCTTCTCCCTCATTCTCCTCATTATGACATTACTTGTTCCTTGCTCATGTGAGCTCGCATGCACCAGGTTTGTTATTTTTCAATGAGAGGAGTTGATTGTAGTAGGTTAATCATGAATACATAGATTTTTGAGCATTAGCTCGTGCCTAATTGTTTTGAATCTTGTGAGCACTGAGCAGTGTATCTTCGAATCTTTGTTTCCCTCACCCCAACCCCCAACCCCCTCTCCAAACTTTGTGAATATTGGCTAGTGTATCTTCAAATCTATGAAACCCATACCCCCTCTTCCAAATTCAATGATGTGAACGTCAAAATAAGCAAATCAGCACGAAAGGAAAAAATTCGGGTAAATGACTGATGCAGGGATAGAGTCATTCGTTCATAACTCAAAACGCTTTCATGGTTAATCGGTATTATAGGTGAACGATAGCATGTTCTTAAAAAATCACAAATGTTCTGTGATAAGGTGCCAGTTAATCCAATGTAAACTCTCATCTGTGTTTTAGCTATGGCTGTGTTTAAAAGCATCCGAGGGTAGTGAAAACATGAAACTAAGATATGCATTGAAACACTATGGATTCGTCAGTCTCTTGGCAATGATGGTGCTCACCATTTCTTTTCAAAGCATCATTTAACAACAAAAAACGAGTGGTAAAACATTCTCACCTATCGAACAAAAATTTTCCGAATCTTAAGAATGTTTGATACAGCAAAGCAATCGTTCCCGATAAGAACCAGAGGTTATTCAAGAATGTGATCCATGGTAATGGAAAAACATCCCTGAGTTCATCCATACAGTAAACGTACTTGCAGTACTAGCAACAGGCGTAATAGTCTATACATAAAGCATAAATACCTAACCAACACCACGAAGTTGCAATAGGCCTGGACATTCAATCATGCACGGAAAATGCAGATCAATCAGGAACATGTCATAACCAAATTGCACCATATACAATTACAATATTTGATCAAAGCATTGCACCATATATAATTGCATTGAACCAATACACAACATAGAGTGTATTTAAGTAATCGTGTAGGTCCAAAAAAAGCAGATATTATAAAATAGGATTTACTTGAATATTGTGTCAGTCGCACAAAGGATGCCAATCACAATACTGTTTGCATGACTTCTCTCATGAAGGTAAGGTACAAGACGAGACAGTTGCAGAAAGAATACATACACTAATTTCTGCATACATCACCCTTCTCTTTTATGCAGTTCATCAACAGAAAGATTACAACAATTTCACCACCCACGTGAACTAAGAGATGTGATCACAGTCCCAAAAGTCTTATCTACAGCTTTGTTCCACAAATGTGCAATGTCGAAATGCGATTTTGTTTCAAACATTGGCCTCTTCACCTTCACAGACATGCAAGAGCAAGTAAGAAACAAGCATTGTTCCACAGTCCTCATTAGGATGAACTAGGAAATTAAAACTAGGAGGCAATAGTATATCCACAGATCTTATTGGAAGGAAAACACTTTCCTGAGTTTCCTCCACTCAGGTTAGATGAAGTTCTAGAAATAAGGCTATTTCTTTTCTTCTCAATAAGGTTATATTTTCCATAGTATGGTTTTCCAAACAATCTTACACCTCTCTGAATTCCAACCAGGATTAAGCAACCCAAACCCCTTATCCCTTGAAATACACAAATGATTCTACATCAAACAAGATCAAATGTTTTCTCCATTATTAATTGTAGAGCATTCTTTTTTTCCCCATGGTTTGCAATTAAGTGAACTAGTTTTCAAAACAAAGGATTTTCAACACAACAACATTTGACAAAAGCCTAAAAGCAGAGTTCCCTTAGTAAGTATACTTTTGACTTTAGCTGAAAGAGGACTACAGCAGCAAACAAAATCCATGTCATGGAAAGCAACTTAAAAAAAAATTAAAAGGTTTCAACACCTAAATAAGCACAGGGGAAAATATAAAAATTATTAATGCATGGCAAGACAACTAATCTTCAAGCATTCATTTAAGGTTTAATAATAATATCAATAAAAGGTGTGCAATATCTCCATATGATGCCTAAGTTTCAAAACAATGATGTCATATTCCATCCATAATAGAAACCTTTAACTAGTGCTGAAAGCTATAACCTTTTATCGATACAGTTAAATGAAGCAAACTGTAACTTTGCAGTTGGTAGCCAATAACTTCATTTCTACTAAAAGCAATATGTTGGTTTATTAGTCCAGGTATAGCAATTTTAACACCCCTAATTATCTTCTTTGTAATCTATGTTACTAGGACACAGGCAAGGGTATTAGGAATAGGTAAGTGTTCAAGTGTCCGATTCAGCTATTTTGTGAAAATTATCCATGATTTTAGCCATAGCCAAAATGAAGTGTCCATGCCCATGTCTTGACATAAACTTAAGTGCCCTAGTAACATACTTGGTAATATATTCTACTTTTTGGGTCTATCTGTTGGGTACTATCAAGGTCACTATAAAATAATTGTTGCACATGAGTTTTCTTTCAAGTGCATTGAAGAAAACTCTGGCAGGTGGGAAACTTGGTTTACTAATTTTAGAAAAGGCAATATTGAGCATCAAGATGAGACAACCTTAACAAGCAAAAAAGAAAGGCTAGAGAAAATGGGGAGAGCGGGGACATTCAGGTGAACTTGTCATCGTTCCATCTCAAACAAGTATTGTCAGTCGTCACTATATGGCAAAGACATCTATGATGAATTCTTGTTTTATCACAAAGTGCAGCCTCATCTAGAAGTCAAAGGATTTGAAGATCAAGACTATAAACTAAGTTGAATGGCTCTCCCACATGGATGAAGTAAAAGAAGAAGCAATAAGAAATCTCAATCAAAAGAGATGATTTAGGGAGAAAAGAAATCCCAATCACGTACTACAAATTGCAGACATGGTTGTGGAAAATCGGCAATTCTCATTGCCAAAACAGATAGAAGAGACAATCGAATTTCTCCCGACATTTATAGAGGTAAACCCTCTAAGAAAGGCATTGTTAAAGAAAGAAATAATGTTCAATAGTGGCAGACATTCTCATTTTTCATAGAAATGCAAGGCAGCAAATTTACACGAGGAAACAAACCTAACTAGTGAACTTTTTTTTAAAAAAAAAAAAAAAGAACAGCCCATGTTATAGTCTCTAGATTTTTAATAAAAGAGTGAGAACAGTAAACGGTACCATGATTTAGGTGCCAGTACCCATACAGTCTAAGTTAAGTTAGTTTAGTATAACTGGAAATATTATTTTCGTTGTTGGCTCCACAACGCCAGTTCAAGGGTTAGCATAGAAATAATCCAAGGTTAACCTGAAAGATTCCTCGGCATGGAGCAGTAACAATTTGAATGAAGGCCACTTTGGAAGGTAGGAATTGTTGTAAAATTTTTGAAAACGAAAAAAATTAGTAGTGTCTACTCCGTCCAGACTACAGACAAAAATTCATACCTTATTGTATAGGTGTCCATGACAAAATGAATACTATTCTAATGAATTTGCAAGCTGCTGGATCAAATGCTTGAAGACCTATGAGAGAAGACCCTTTCAAAAGATGCCACATAAGACTTGATTATTTAAATGTTTAAGAAAGTAAAGACTAGGAACACAAGAAGATGGTGTGACAATAGCCCATGATAAGCGTCTTAATATACGGCATCAAGCTTGTTTACGAAGAACTTCCCAAATGTTACAGGATTCCTTTTCCAGAGCAAGCCAGTTTGAGGACTAAGAGGCTGTGTCAACATCCTCTTAAAATTTCCAATCACTAAACACAGAAGGGAAGCTGAAACTAAAAAATAAGAATAGGGCACTATTTTTTACAGGTCAAGAGGAAGAAAAGCAACATTATTAATCAGACCAAAATCTTATAATCCAGAAATAGAAAGGCCTGAGGCAAAATTAAGTTGAAGCTCTTGCATGTGCAATATTCTCCCCCAATCCTTTCCTCACCAAAAGTTCATTAAAAATAACATAAGCCTGTAGTTTATAAAAAGTGCATAGAAGCCTAAACCTCCTAAAATTTCTAATCACCAGGATGTGTCAACATCCCCTTAAAATTTCTAATAACCAAATAATAGAAGGGTAGCTGAAGCTTAAAAATAAGATTAGGACCCTATTTTTTATGGGTCAAGAAGAAGGATAGCATCATTATTAATCAGACCAAAACCTTGTAAATAAGAAATAAAAGGCCCAGGGCAAATTAAGTTGAAGCTCAAGCTTGTAAAATATTCTTCACCAATTCTTTCCTCACCAAAAGTTTTTTCAACATAATATAAGCCTGTAGTTTACATGAAAAGCATAGAAGCCTAGTTTGTCCACACCTGCAAGTTTTTAGATCTTTTATTTATGCTGCATTGAACATTAAAGATAACCCATGATACCAGAAACCCGCAAAAGAAAAATCATATTTCCTCCGTTTCTATGGACTTTAGTACTACTCAAGAGTTTTGCTTTGACCCTCTTCAATTATTCTTAATAAGGAAAAAAATCATATGTGATCTTTTAAGATCCATCCCAATATATAATTTTAATGTATCAACTTTTTATAACTTTTATTTATATATAGTCAAAGATATTAACGATTAAAAATGTACATCGCCAAACGTAGTTTGGAAAGTATTGCTAAAAAAAAAATGGAGGCATGATTTATTTCCTTATTTTGAGGGAGAGCGTGCGATTTATCTAATCATCAAGAAGCCTTTGCCTTAATTGCTTTATTCGATAAGATAAATGCAATGTCATTGGATACTAATCGAAGTACAAAAATATACCAAGTCTTGATGATCTTTACAATGAGGCTGAGAGGATTTAAGATGCTTCATAATTCAGAGATTTGTTCAGTGGTTGATATTGAATCATCAAGGCGTAGTAGAGCTAGGAAAGAGAAGGTGTTGAATCACGTAATAGATTGAAGAAATTATGCTACAAAAAATAATGCAGATAGAGCCTCAAAGATATAGAGGGACACTAAGGAGAGTAAATAAGATACGTAGTGTTTGTCTGGTTGTACATAGGAAGTTTGCTTACATACAAAATTTCATATCCTAGGAAGAGGACAAATTTCTTTCGTTAACCCAAAGAAGTTCCACTTACCAAGGGTCTAAACAGTTAAGCAACTTCATTTTGTGGATAGAAAAACTTCATAAGAACTGGAACTTTCAATGATTTTGCCAAACAAATAACTTCATAGTCAGGCTTATGTGTCTATGAGAAGGAGTTCACTCTAATTGCACATCCAAAAACTGTGAAATTATCGAACTAGTGTTTCTCAATGGAGTGGGTCCAATAAGAGAAAGAGCTTCATTGCTGGAAATCAGTATAAAGTTTGAATGGTAAAAGGCATATAGCATGGTGAAAATAATCTGCACAACAATCTTTACAATAATGGATTCTCTAGGAGTCTAGGTGCATTCTGTAGTATGCACTATAGTAAACGCATGTGCAAGAAAATGAAAGTTTGTTCATGTCGCCGCAGATATTGAAGACCACTTACTATAACTAAGAATTCAGAGAAGTAACTCATTGTCACACTTTCTACATGTGAATCTGATCAACTTACCTTAACTACTGACCTTCTCATGATATATCATTAAGGAGATTATCAAAAGACCTTATGGGTATAAAGCTTCATCTATCATAGAAAAAACCTATCAAGTTCGTGATCAGGCATATTAGTATAAGGTTCTGTTTCATTTTTTATATTGAAGGACAGATCTAACCAAGATCCATAAAGCCCCTTGATCAAATGGCCTTTTTAAAGATGCATACACATACTACACAACACGGAATCAACAAAGGTTCAAGTAGGCAAGTACATATGGGAGTTTCATGACAAGCTTCTAATTCACTTGTCCAATATCCTTCATGTCGACTGCAATTTTGAATCTACGTACAATGCACTATCTTCTCTAAACGATTCAATAAATTTATCTAAAACCCCTTCATTTACACATCCACTCCACGGACATCACAGGGTTCTACAAAAGCAGATTCCCCATTCCTACTTATGGCAATTCGTTGTTTACGCGGTTGTTTGAAGAATGAACCGTTCTAAACAGCTTCAAACAACATCCATAAATCAACATGTAAGAAAAACTAAAGCAAATCCGACAATCAATCACAATATCAATGGCTAAAAATATCGAAAGCAACTTAAACGACACCAAACCATCCTAATAACATGGCAACATTTAACAATTAGCAGCAACAATATGACTTATTGATTAATTCAACATTTCATTAGCATACCAAAGTCATAAATCAATTAACCCAAATAATCGGAAAAATTACAATTTGCCCCTAAAAAGTTGAGCGGGTGAAATCTAGGGTTCTAAAGTTACAAAATTTTAAATTTTTAATATAAAAAAGGGACTATTTGGCGTATTACCTGAGGAAGATTCCCAAACTTAGCATTGGTCTCAGAGATTGTTTTGTAGATTTTTCGCCGGTTCTCGAAAATTGCGACAGCTGTAACGGCGCTTCCGAGCGCAGCGCCGAGTAATCGCTCCTGCAAAAATGCAACAAAATACAAGATTACTACAAGGTCAAAAAGTTTGTATCTTCATCATAGATGAAAATACACATGATTCAGGAAGTGCTGAAGATGGAGTAGAGGGAATAGAATTGGGACCTGAGCGAGAACGCTGATCATCGTGTGTGATTTTGATTTTCTTTTTCGACGGAAGTTACCTGGTCTCGTAGATTGAGTTTTTTTTGGTGGGTGGAAAACGGGTTAGGTTTCATAGTCTTCGTAACCTGCCCGGGTAAAGGATCATCACTCATCGGGCTTGCATCGGCTACCAACTGCCAAAACTTGACCCATTGCGCTTAAAGGAGACGGGCGCAATCATAATCCATACTAGAAAAAATACTTATATACCCTTTACAACATAGTTGACTTTATATACAACTCTAACGCATTGGTAAGACTTTTTTTTTTTTACCCAAACCACCAAGGTTCGAATCTCCCCACTCACTCCTTTTTTTTTTTTTACCTTTTCCTTCTGATTTCTCAACTCTCCATACTCCATTTCACCATTTGAAAACTATGAGTCAGAAACCCTACTTCTTCATGCCTCACCATTTGACGGCGCAGTACCTATTGATGGCGTCTTCAACAATGTGACAACCTTTTCTGTAGATGGAAACAATTATATCTACTTGCTAATGCTCTTCTTCTTAGGTTTTAATTTGGGGGAAAGGCCGGAAGAATCTGAAATGATGCTAAGAATACATCCTAAATCATAAAAGATGATTTCAAATCACAAATGCCTCAATGTAACTTCCATCCAAAATAAACGAAGAGCCACTATGGATACCCCGACCATAACCCCTAATTTCATCATCCTTGGTCTCCACCCCATCTCAAAAGCCCTCCATTTCTACAAAACCCCCTTCAATACCCCCTTTCCACTCTCCTCCGTCCCCTTGAAACCCTTTAATAGTCTCATCTACTAAAGTCTGAAAGATTCCCAAGATACCTTACCCCCCCCCCCCCCCCCCCAAAAAAAAAAAAAAAGCGGCGGAAGAGAAATCGGTGATGGTGGCGGAGATCATGGGAAGAAGAGGGATTCCTCTAGTTTGTTGCCCGAGTGGTTGAACTTCAATTCTGATGATACAAAGGCGGTTCTTGCTACACTTGCAATTTCTCTTGCTTTTAGGACGTTTATTACTGAGCCCATATATATACCTTCTTTGTCTATGTATTCGACATTCGATATTGGGGATCGACTAAAGGGGAGGTTTTTACCGCTTTTTCGGGTTTTATATTACAATTATGTGTTATTGTTCATGTAATTTGGGTGCTTATGTGATTTGATTAGTTTTTTTTTTACTTTTTTTGATCCCCTAGATAGTCCAATTAATTTTAAATATTTGGGGATAGATAATGTGGAGGACTTCGCAGATTTGTTTGGCTTATTCTAAACACTAGTTCTTGATTGAATTAAGAGGTTGAGAGCTATGTGAATGTAAATGTGAATGTGAATTTTGATACTTATATATGCTTTTTAAAGTATAAAATTTAGTCACATTTATTGAGAAAGAATTTTTTTTCATGTTAAGGACCACGATGTAATAGATCGTTTTCAAAACATTAAAACTCGTCGTATTCACCTGTAATATTTTTCATCAGTGTAATCGCTCGTATAGACGGTTGGAACCTCAAATTGCTCGTAATTTAAAATTTTAGACTTTTATGTATTGCATCATTTTGTAAATTTTGAACCCATAATACAAAATTTATGGCACCGCCACTAGGCGCAATAACCTTCCCTGATTTTTTTTCTTATTTGACTTTTTATGTGGCTTTTAAGATACAACTTAAAATATTTATATCTCTATATTAAAAAAATTATAAAAATTTGATATTCTAAAAATTTACATTGAGATACATCCAATAAGATTTCATTTTAATATATTATTTTTTATAATATGATGAGAATTTATTATCAAAGTTTTAAATTTTTACTCTATGGAGCAAATATAAAGGGATGGAGGGAGCACATTCTTCAACTATGTTTACTTGTTCACTGTTTCTTTTTTAATGAACTAGAATTAGAACTATAACTAGAAGTATAACTAGCACTAGAACTATTATTAGAGATTGAACTATATTTTAAACATGAAATTAATTTTTTTTTTACTAATTCACCAATTTTTTTATGAGGTCATTGATTTTTTTATTGAGGTGGTTTTTACACATTACAATTGATTTTTAATTACTGAAACTCATTGTAGCTAATTTAAACTTATTTTTAGTAATTATACTTTTTATTAACTTATTTAAAGGAGAGTTGTTTCCTAGCCTAAGAGTACGTCATTTGGCATCTCTATTGTGCGATACATGTTACGCCACATTGGATGACAAATCAGAAAAACTTTAAAAAAACATACAATTCAAGTTGGATTAAGAAAGAATTATTTTTACAAGTATGCAATTCAACTTAGTTTAGGAAATAAGTTTTAAAACAAATTTAATAAATTTTTTTTATTATTTTGGTTAAATTCATCTTAAAGAAACTTTAGAACAATATCTTTTATAATAAAATATAAAAGTAAAAAACAATTACTTTATTAAGAATTTTACTGTATTATATGAAATAAATTAAGATTAGAATAATTTGTTTAGTTTTTAATATAAAAGCTTTGGATTGCGATTTAGCCTAATATTTACTTCATACCTTATATCTTATTTAATAAATATACATACTGAGATTAACATATTTATATGGATCGTTAAAATTGTCTTAGTATAAATACACAATTCAACTTAACTTAGGAAGCTAACAAGTCAACCTTGGTCTAATCATACTATGATTTCTAAAGCATACTTCAATGAAAATTGTTTTAATTTATTTGACGTTTTATGTCTAATTCCTCCACAATTCTATTTTTGAATCATACTATGGCTTCCAAATCATAACATCATAAACTATAAATAGACAAAAATTTATGGATATTCCAATATATCAATATAAGATTCTATTTTATTGATAGTTAAGGAGTCATTTGGTATCACTGTTAGCTTTATTTTTGGTCATTTAAGTTTTCAAATTATATTTTAAAGTGGAAATAAGAGATTAAATTTAGTCACTCTTATACTTGTCATATTTGTTGGGACACAAAATGTATCAACTAGTCACAGGTTAATACGTGTCCTTCCAAAAATTTACTCCACCAGATGTTAAAAGTAAATCCTAGAGAAAAATGGACCAAGATTAATGAAATAGCCTACTTATTCCAAAATTCTAAAAAGGGAAGCATTGAGTGATGAAAATACATTACCTGAGTGCTTCAAATGAAAGTTCTGTGTCATCTAGTTAATATGCATCCCTGTAAAGGAACTAAGTGCTTTTAAAAGAAATGTTTGTGCCACCTTAGCATAACACACCCCTCTAAAGAAGCTAATGGCTTCAAACGAAAGGTATATGTTGCCTCAACAACCTACACCCTCTAAAATAGCTAAAAACTTAAAAAAAATAGCTCAAGCGCACCCAAGTGGTGTGCACCTTCCAACAAGCTAAGTAATTCAAAATAAATGTTATGCATCGCCTCGGTGGCACATATCCTTTTGAAGGAGGTAAGTGCTTCAAAATAAAGGTATGTGTGACCTCAATGGTGCGCAAATCTCTAAAGAAAACAAGAGCTTTAACCGAAAGGTCTGTGTCACCTTAGTGGCGTGCAAAACACACATACCAGCGTCTCCATATGATTTGGAGTGAATTGAGCTATAATGTCCTCGCCAATCGATGCCTAGGGTTGGATACCTCTATTGAGCGCTCGGTTAGGGGTTATCATACGGTCATTAGGTGACCAAGTCATCAAAGAGTGACACTAGGTGAAGACTGACAAGCTAAAGTCATATCACCTAGTCAAAAGTAATTCCTAAAACCACTAACTAAAATAGATAGGGAAGTAGGGTCGAATCCACAGGGAAACACGTCTTTCTATTCCTAATTAATTAATATAATCTAAATTATCAGGTAACCAATTTGTTTTTATAAGAATTAAACTAATAGAAAATAATTAAACTAAGGGAATAATCAATAAGGGAGGAATTCAATAATAAAAGGTCTAGGGTATAGGTTCACCAATAAATAATATTTCAAGGTAAAACACAACAATCAATTATCAATGCATAAATTAATCAGACCATAAAGGGCTTTTGCTACGCATTACGACCATAGAATTAATCTATCGGTATTAAATCGCATCTCTCGAATCTTGACTTAACCATTTATAAATAAACCCGCCTATTGAAACTAAGCCTAAACATCAATTCTTATCTCTGGAATCTCGAATTAATATTGCATAACTAATACATTTAAACCAGGCCCAATCTAATTGCATAGCATTAAATCAATCTATAGGAAATCAATCAAGAACATTAACAATCGACAATAATAAATTACTCCTTCATATTATTTTTGGATCTCCATAAACCCTAGAATTAAACTACTCACACATAATTAAATCTAGACTAATTAAATCAAATGAGCGAGACATGATTAATCAAAGAAATTAATTGCTGAAAATGAAAGGAAAGGAATCGTTACCAAAATTAATGGAAAATAATGAATTGCATAAAAAAACTCCTCTGTGTCGTGAGAGAGTATTTCCAAGAAATAGACTAGATCCGAAATTCTGCGCATATCAAAGAAAACCGTCCCAAAAACCTATTTATATTAAGCTACTAAAATAAAACAAAATAAACAAATAAAGTCTTCAGAAACACGCGCCCAGTCGGGCGAAGGGTCGCCCGGCCGGGCGCGCCTTTTTCACTCCTTTCTTCTGCATCCGCACCCTGTCAGGCGTGACACAGGGCGAAGCTCTTTTTTCCTCTATACACCTCACCCTACCGGGCATGCCTTCAGGCGAGGGCTTGCTCTGTCGAGCGAACTCCCGGGTGAACTGGACCTTGCCTTTGGGCTTATTCTTTTTGGCCCAAATTCGGGTTTTCCACCTTGGGTCTCGAACACTTGGTCCATTGCCTCGATCTCTTCTATGTCAAGCCCTTAATCACCAATTTGATGACTCCAACCGGTCTTGGGCTATGAAATACGGTCATAATCCTCCAATGCTCGTAGTGGCCTATCATAAGTCCGGGAAAATGCTCCAAATCTGCAATTTCCTATAAAACTGTATCAAAACTACGAAAACACTAAAAAACGCAAATTAGTAATAAAAGTGACTCCGAAGAGCCAATAATACTCCTATAAATGACCAAGGGATGGGGGTAAATCACTATATAAAATGAACATATCAAACTCCTCAAGCCAAACCTTTGCTTGTCTCAAAGCAAAGAGCTCATCAATGAACGAATAAAACATACTTCACCCCAAAATTAATTCAAACCAAACTCACCAATTCAAGGCAAATCCAATAAGCATGTATCAAAATCAACCAATCAAATTCATCCAATTACCTATCCTTCCTAACAATTGTCAAATAAAGCAAACCACAAGAGCATATAGAATTCAAGACTAGTGCTCACGCACTCAACTCTTATTTATGTGGCGAGTAAAAATTGTACTCGATCGCTCTCAAACCACCCCTTTATATGTGAACAATG
Source organism: Dysphania ambrosioides (assembly GCA_026401315.1). Lineage (NCBI taxonomy): Eukaryota > Viridiplantae > Streptophyta > Magnoliopsida > Caryophyllales > Amaranthaceae > Dysphania > Dysphania ambrosioides. The sequence goes on from CM048672.1 coordinate 3,418,701, forward strand.
CCCTCCCAACTCATGCACTCGTGTATTTAAAAGACATACACTCAACCTAATAGTTGACTCGAAATATATCAAATCATTCTTCGCATTGACAAACAACTAATTCCACATTCATACAACTCTATGCACAAAGGTTGGAAGGTCTTCAAAGCTTGTAACGTAAGGTTAGGAAAAAGGTAGGATAATTTGGGAAAATGTGAGAGTAAAGCCTTGCTTAAGGGAGTCAAAATCCTACTAAATAAGACCAAGGTCAAACATAAATAATGACCAATCATCTCCAACACAACTCAACTCTACCAAAAATTCACCAAACATCCAAATATATTAAAAAAAAATCCCAACACTTACAATTTCACTCATAAAATGTAACAATGAGGAAATAGAGTGAATAAATAATCTTTGCACTTTTTTTTTTTGAAATTTTTTTTCTTTTCTTTTGCTCTTTTTTTTTTTTCTTTTTATCTTACATTGGAATTTTTTCAACTTTGAACGACAATTTCTCAATTTTTTTTTCAATCCACAAAAATAAGAACAAATAAAGACTTCTCAAATCCACCCAAATTTGTGCAAATTATGTGCACACTACAACTCCCTCACCTCACTCACTATTAGCTCCCTCAAGCCAAGCTTGGGACTAGTAACCAATGGGGCAAAAATAAGCTTGTAATGTGGCTAAATAAACAATAAAAAGTCAAGGCAACGACATGGGTAGCAAGAAGGGAACAAATGTATCTAAAATCATCTGAAGGCTACCTAAGAAAACAAATGCCTTCGTCCTCCTCAATGTGCATAATAATGAGTCATACAAACATTACTCAAAGTTGTAAACCAATACTCAACTTTATTGACATACCAGGAACTATCACACATTCCTAACCAAATCAACTAGTCAAGCACTATATTCACAAGTAGTTGGGCAAAATTGACTCATGTTAAGACATTCAAGCAATCAAACATCAAATCATGGCTAACCTATCCACAATACTCATCAACATATACCAAGAATCAAAACAATTTTCATGTATGGGGCACAGGGAAGCATGATTTATCATTCATTGGATCGTATTTTTGTATTTTTTTTTTGTTTTTTTTCAAAGCAATAAAATCTAACCTAGAAAGAAATAAAACTAAACTATATACATCAAAACATAAGGAGAGAGAGAAGAAAGATACCTACATCCGAAAATCTCCCCCAAGCCAAAATCAGACAATATCCTCATTGACTCGGGATTTAGCCAGCATGGCTAATCATCACCATCCTCATCCATCGCACCACCTCCACTTCCACATGCACCACCATAAGTACTAGCACCAAAATAGTTAGGGTTAACTTCCCTCTATACCCCCAAAAGGGAAGTCGCGACCATAGCTAGAAAATGCGGAATAATCTATATAAATACCATGGGAGGTGGGATCCACATATCCCTAGGGAGGTGGCTGGTACTAGTCGGGGTAAACAATATCATCGGGAATAGCACCCCGACAAGAATAATCATCATACATGGGAAAGAGGCCCCTACCCTGGTTCTTCTCAATGTACCCTAACCTCTGATAAAGAGAACCCACCATCCTCCTAAGGTCTGTCTAGTCCTGCTCTACGCGGCTTATAGCTTGACCTATGCTTTGAAGATCCAAATAGTCTCGGGGTCAGGCCTAGGATGATAGGAGGGTGACTGAGGTACATGAGGTGGTGATGGGGCACGCTGCCAAGGCTGTGCCGGGCCCTGGGCATGGGCAAGTAGAATATCATAGGTGTAGGATGCTTGCCTAGGGGGAAAAGCAGTCATCTTAGGGTTAGGAAGAGGGAAAACGGGTGAGTAATCCTTTCCTACCCTAACAAGCCACTATAGAACATTGCTATGGTTAGGCCTAACCCAGTTCAAGAATTTGAGGTACGACAAGTTCATAAATATATCCCCCCTACAGCTGGTTAACCCCTCATATCTAGACTCACTAAACCCGGCCTTCTTAATTGTTATCCTAGTAATTAGGCCGCCACAATGGATGGGTGTCTTGGCATTGTTACTATAGGTATTGGCATGCCTACTCAAATGGGTAATAATATATCGGGCAATGTTCAATTTCCCGTACCCATACACATAGTGGCCTAGGATAGCTAGCTCGTTTGTTTGGGCATTATGGGGTTCATGACGAGCTAGAAAACAAGTTGTCGAAAATCTTTGGAAGATTTTAGGGACGGGGTAGTGGAAAGGGAGGGCACTAGCATGTTGTGAATTCGGGCAAGGTTTGCCCGACAAAGCAAGATATATATCATTGCCCCTATAATTCTCATGCCATTGGGGGGGGGGGGGGGGGGGTGGGATCAAGTTCGAATAAATTTGCAAATTCAACATATGTTTAACTAACATTTCTATTATTCAATCAAAAATTCAAAATAGGACTATTATTAGATTGAACTACATCTAAGGAAGAAAGAAATTCGCATGTTATTTTTCTATAAGTAGGATAGTGCATATCAATAAATTTTCGCATGCCAATATCATTCATAAAACATTTAACATGCTCATATAACCCTTAGAGATTGAAGGGTGTCTCGGTGTAACCACCGAGAAAGATTTACCTCACGTTCATAGAGGTTGATGAGCCGTTCTCGTTGTTGCGAAGTAGTAATCCTTATCGTCGGCCATTGAGGTAGTTGTAGCTCCGAGTCGACCGGTGCACTTGAGCCCGAACTACGCCCTACTTGTGTCCTAGCCCTCTTTCCAAACATATTGAATTTTTTTTAAAATGCACAAAATTAGTGTAGGAATAAAGAGGGTGAAGAGAAGATAAGGAATATGTAAAAAAAATTGAGTTTGGGTGAGAAATGGAGGAGAGATCTTAGAGAGAAGGTAGAGAAAATTGAGTTTTAGAGAAAGAAACAATGATGGAAGGAGAAATAAAGAAGAAAGGAAGAAGAAAGGAAGGAGAAAGAAATAAGGCGGAATCCGTAGGGTATAGGCGCGCCCGATTGGGCGATCTTACTGGTTTAAAATTGCCGGGCTCACGCCCGGTCGGGCGAAGTCTTGCCCAATCAAGCGAATTAATAACAAAAATATTTCTTTCTCTCGCGCTCGGCCGGGTGAAATTGCTCGTATACGGACTCCTTCGCACGCCCGGTAGGGCAACGGGTTGCCCGGTCGGGTGCGCCATAGTGTTTTGAGTCCAAATTTTTTTCTTTTTCTCTTCAAATTTTGGCTAACTCTTTTTCTCCAACCTGTACAAAATACTATAAAACTAATTAAATTCACTCCTCTCTTCCTCTCAAAAAAAATTATTAAAAGAAAAAAAATACTCTAAAAAAACGAAAAATACGGGTTGCCTCCCGCAAAGCGCTGGTTTATCTAGGTCCCGCACGACCTTCTTACCATATGCCATTCAAGATGAGATAGAATTGATTAGGTTAAGTAATTCAATCGCACCAATCGTAGCCCTTTCATGGTATAATTTCATTCTTTGGCCATTTACCTTAAAATCACTATCATGTTCATCATATAACTCCACAGAACCGAATTTGTTTGCCCTTTTAACAGTAAATGGACCCGACCACCTTGACTTCAACTTTCCTAGGAAAAGTTTAAGTCTAAAATTGAACAACAAAACTTTATCACCCTCTTTGAATTCTCTCGGAAGGATCATCTTGTCATGTCATTTCTTGGTCTTCTCCTTATAAATATGTGCACTATCATAGGCCATCAACCTAAACTCATCTAGTTGGTTAAGCTGTAGTAGCCTTTTCTCTCCCGCTAACTTAACATCCAAATTGAGCTCTTTGAGTGCCCAATAAGCCTTATATTCTAATTCCACCAGGATGTGACATGCTTTTCCATACACGAGTCTATAGGAGGAAGTACCAATGGGGGTCTTAAATGTAGTTCTATATGCCCAAAGAGTGTCATCTAGCTTATCGCTCCAATCCTTCCTAGACTTTGCTACCACCTTTTCTAAAATAGCCTTAATCTCTCAGTTAGAAACCTCAACTTGGCCACTAGTTTGGGGATGGTAAGGTAAACCCGTCCTATCATAAACATCATACTTCTTGAAAAGGGTATCTAACTTCCTCTCATGAAAGTGAGATCCTCCATCACTAATAACATCTCTAGGGACTCCAAATCTAGGAAAAATGGTTTTCTTAAAAAGCTTATGGACCACCTTGGCATCATTTGTAGGTGTGGAAATGGCTTCAACCCACTTGGATACATAATCAACTACTAAAAGGATATATCGATTCCCTTTTGAGGAGGGAAAAGGTCCCATATAATCAATACCCCAAACATCAAAAATTTCAACTTCTAAAATACCTGTTTGAGGCATCTCATGCCGACACGAGATGTTGTCAGTCCTCTGGCAAGAGTCACAAGCTTGAACAAAGGAGTGAGAATACTTAAACATTATGGGCCAATAGAAACCTGACTTATTGATTTTTGCAACTGTCTTGGTGGGACCATGATGTCCCCCATATGGTGAGTTGTGGCATCATTTAAGTACACCGTGGACTTCCCATTCTGGAACACACCTGCGAAATAGTCCATCTGCACACTCACGAAACAAAAAAGGATTATCCCAAAAATAATGTTTTACATCATAAAGGAACCTCTTTTTCTATTGATAGGACATATCGGGAGGTAGAGTACCACCCACCAAATAATTAGCATAATCTGCATACCAAGGGTGTTGTTCTACAACTGTAAACAAGTGGTTATCAGGGAAAGAATCATCAATAGGTAGAGAATCCTTTCCCTCATCATACCCGATCCTTGACAAGTGATCTGCAACTACATTCTCTACTCCCTTTTTTTCTTTGATTTCCACATTGAAATCTTGGAGCAAGAGAACCCAACAGAGGAGCCTAGGCTTTGTTTCTGCATTGGCTATCAGGTATTTCAAGGCTGCATGATCAGTAAAAACAACAATTTTAAAACCAACTAGATATGATCTAAATTTTTCTAAAGCATAAATCACAGCAAGAAACTCCTTCTCTGTGGTGGCATAATTAACTTAGGCTTCATCCAAAGTTTTACTTGTATAATAAATAGCATGCAAAACTTTGTTTTTTATTTGTCCTAGCATGGCTCCTACTGCAAAATCACTAGTATCACACATTATCTCGAGAGGAAGATTCCAATCGGGTGCACGTATGATAGGTGCTGATATCAAAGCCTACTTAATCCTGTTAAAAGCCTCAAGACACTCATCAGTAAAATCAAATGGGGCATCCTTGAGTAAAAGCTGAGTTAGTGGTTTAGCAATTTTAGAGAAATCGTTGATAAAGCGACGATAAAACCCCGCATGACTTAAGAAACTTCTAACCCCCTTAACATTAACTGGTGGAGGTAATTGCTCAATCACAGATACCTTAGCTTTATCTACTTGTATACCCTTATTAGATACAGTTTGACCAAGGACTACTCCTTCTGTCACCATAAAGTGACATTTTCCCTAATTTAGGACCAAATTGCATTCTTCACATCTTTTTAAAATTTTAGTGAGATTAGCTAGACATGCATCAAATGAAGACCCATACACACTAAAATCATCCATAAAGACTTTCATGATAGACTCTATGAACTCAGAAAAGATACTCATCATGCAACGTTGAAAAGTAGTTGGGGCATTACATAGACCAAAGGGCGTCCTACGATATGTAAAAGTACCATAAGAGCATGTAAATGTGGTTTTTTCCTGATCTGCAGGGTGGATCGGAATTTTAAAAAATCCCGAGTACCCATCTAGATAGCAAAAGAATTTATGATTAGCTAGCCTTTCTAACATTTGATCAATAAAAGGGAGAGGGGAGTGATCTTTCTTAGTGGCGATATTTAATCTACGATAATCAATGCACATACGCCACCCTGTTACAGTTCTAGTGGGAATTAATTCATTGTTATCATTTTTAATCATAGTCATCCCACCCTTTTTAGGAACTACTTGTACAGGACTCACCCACTTTGAATGAGAAATAGGATAGATAATACCTGCATCAAGTAATTTCATAACCTCTTTCTTAACTACTTCCTGTATGTTAGGATTCAACCTTCTCTCGGGTTGAATACATGGCTTGTGATTGTCCTCTAAATGTATCCTATGCATACAAAAATTAGGGCTAATACCCTTGAGATCATCAATACTGTACCCAATTGCCTTTTTGTGGGCTCGAAGAACCTTAAGAAGTTGGAAAGTTTGTGGGTCATCAAGTGCAGTACTAATGATTACAGGGTGTAATTCTTGCTCATCAAGAAATACATATTTTAAATGAGAAGGGAGAGTTTTTAGTTCAGGTTTGATTCTTGAACTAATTTTACTACCTTCTTGCTCTCCTTAGGGTCAAGTTCTTCAAGTGCGAGAGCTTTCTATAGCATCCACCTCACGCTCCAAATACCTGCTTCACCTGTACTAAGATCACCATAAAGTACTTCCTCCAAGGGATCCTTTTCAAGGACATGTGGTAAGCTATCTTCACAAATAATATCAATCACATCAATACTACAATAATTTTCCTCTAACATAGGACCTTTCAAAACTTTCCCTAAATTAAAAGTGACGTTTTTATCTCCGACAGATAGAGTTAGTTTTCCATTTTTTACATCAATAATGGCTCTTGTAGTGTGGAGGAAGGGTCTACCTAATATTATTGGAATTTGTGTATCCTCAGCCATGTCTAAAACAACAAAATCAACAGGGATAAAAAATTTACCAACTCTAACAGGGACATCCTCTAGAATACCTAAAGGGTATTCAACAGAACAGTCTGCCATTTGCAAGGTAATGTTAGTAACTTTTAAATCTCTCATATTAATTTTTGAACACACAGACAATGGCATAACACTAACACTAGCACCCAAATCACATAATGCTTTATCAATGAAGACATTTCCAATATGGCAGGGAATAGAAAAACTACCATGATCCTTTAATTTAGGTGGAGATTTATTTTGTAATAAAGCACTACATTCCTCTGTAAAAGCTACAGTCTCAACCTCATTAAAGGCTCTCTTCCTAGTCAAAATATTCTTCATAAATTTAGCATATGCAGGAACTTGTGTAATTAACTCTGTGAAAGGAACTGTTACCATACTGCTTATCTAATTTAGTCTTCAGTTGTCTATTGGGAAATGGTAGTTTGATAACTGGTTTCTGTACATCTCCACACTTGTCTTAGGTTGTAACTTTCTTGGGAGTTATACCCTGTAATGTATCATCAGAAATGTTAGTTTTACTTTGGAGCCATGCAGGGTTAGTAACAAAATCATTTGGTATAACAGAATCAGGATTAACAATTCTTGTTACAATAGGTCCATCATCCTTGGGCATAGGAGGCCCATCATAGTTTGAACCACTCCTTAGAGTAATTGCATTTGCATGATCTGTGGGTGGTTGTGGTTGTGATGGTAGGACTCCCTATTGGCGAGTTTGTAGAGTAGAGGAAAGTTGCGCAATTTGATTGTCCATAATTTTATTGTGAGGTAAGATCGAATCAATTGGGCATCCCTACTCTACATGTGCTTTTGCATACTAGCCAACATAGTTTTAATTTCTGACAAGGCAGGGTCAGTAGATGGAGGTGGAGTTTGTAGTTGGGTCCTTTGGTTGGGTGGTTGATAATATTTTTGATGTGGTTGTTGTAGAGGTTGTGGAGGTGGAGGGTTTTGAACATTTGGACTCCGGTAAGAAAGATTTGGATGGTTCCGGAGACCAGGATTATAAGTGTTGGAGTATGGGTTATTTTGTCTATAGGTTTGGAAGGCATTAACTTACTCCATGGAACTCCTACAATCTTGTGCCCAATGACCTACAATTCCATAATTTTCACAAAAAACATCGTTAGTATTATTGACAGCAGAAACATTAGCTATAGAGGTAAGAATAGCAGTACTAATATTATCTAATTTTTGGCAAATAGAAGTTAATTGAGCTTGCACAAAGGATACTGAATTGACATTGTGTTTCCCCTTGTTTGCAAAACCTCTAGGATTCCCGTACTGGGAATTATGAATTGCCATCTCTTCAATAACTGTTCTTGCTAAATCTACTTGGAGATTCATAAATCTTCCATTGGCTGCTGAGTCGAGAATTGATCTAGATGTGTTTCCAAGCCCATTGTAGAAGGCTTGGATTATCTGCCATTACGCCAATCCATGATGGGGGCACTCTCTCTGCAAATCCTTAAACCTTTTCCAAGCTTCATATAAACTTTCATCAGCTTCTTGGGCAAAGTTTTGGATTAAACTCCTTAATAAAGTTGTCCTCTCTGCAGGGTAATATTTATTATAGAAATTCAAAGCAAGAGTATCCCAGTCAGTAATACTAAGTGCAGTTCTATTCAAACCATTGTACCATAATTTAGCTTTACCACATAAAGAAAAGGGAAAAAGAATCTCCCTGATTTGGTCCTGAGTGACCCTAGCTTGCCTAATAGTATTGCAATATTGGCAAAAATCCAAGATGTGAAGATTTGGATCTTCACCCTTAGCTCCGCTAAATTGCTTCTGTTCAATCATGGGGTTTAATCTTGAATTGTACTCCCTCAAGATCTGGTGTAGGGACAAGGTGTTGAAAATCTACCAGGGATGGCTGCAAATAATCGCTGAGCTTACGAGGTGGTTGAGTCGTCATCTCTGATTCTAGTTCAAAAGAAAAATATGTATCACTAGAATCAAATGAGTGTTCCAAATGTGTAGTACCCTTGGAAGTACCTTATACTTGTCTAAAAAGATTCTTCTGTCTATGAAAAGAACATTTGATTTCAGGATCGAATGGGATGTAACCTAATCTAGAACTTCTGGGCATAAACACATAACTAAATAGACAAATATGAGAAACTGCCCCAAAGAACTTACGTTCTCTGAGACTAAAGAAAATAATCTAGACTACTAGAATAATAAGAAATAAAAATAAAACCGTCTCCCCACCAACGTCGCCAAATTTTGACAGGCTAAAGTCGTATCACCTAGTCAAAAGTAATTCCTAAAACCACTAACTAAAATAGATAGGGAAGTAGGGTCGAATCCGCAGAAAAACAAGTCTTTCTATTCCTAATTAATTAATATAATCTAAATTATCAGGTAACCAATTTGTTTTTATGAGAATTAAACTAATAGAAAATAATTAAACTAAGGGAAAGATCAATAAGGGAGGAATTCAATAATAAAAGGTCTAGGGTATAGGTTCACCAATAAATAATATTTTAGGGTAAAACACAATAATCAATTATCAATGCCTAAATTAATCAGACCCTAAAGGGCTTCGCTACGTATTACGACCACAGAATTAATCTATCGATATTAAATCGCATCTCTCGAATCTTGACTTAACCATTTATAAATTAAACCCGCCTATTGAAACTAAGCCTAAACATCAATTCTCATCTCTCGAATCTCGAATTAATATTGCATAACTCATACAATTAAAGAAGGCCTAATCTAATTGCATAGCATTAAATCAATCAATAGGAAATCAATCAATAACATTAACAATCGACAATAATAAATTACCCCTTCATATTATTTATGGATCCCAATAAACCCTAGAATTAAACTACTCACACATAATTAAATCTAGACTAATCAAATCAAATGAGCGAGACATGATTAATCAAAGAAATTAATTGCTGAAAATGAAAGGAAAGGAATCGTTACCAAAATTAATGGAAAATAATGAATTGCATAAAAAACTCCTCGGTGTTGTGAGAGAGTATTTCCAAGAAATAGACTAGATCCAAAATTCTGCGCGTACCAAAGAAAACCATCCCAAAAACCTATTTATACTAAGCTACTAAAATAAAACAAAATAAACAAATAAAAGTCTTCAGAAACACGCGCCCGGTCGGGTGAAGGGTTGCCCGGCCGGGCACACCTTTTTCATTCCTTCCTTCTACATCTGCGCCCAGTCGGGCACGACACAGGCGAAGCTCTTTTTTCCTCTATACACCTCACCCTGCCGGGTGCGCCTTCAGGTGAGGGCTTGCCCTGTCGGGCGAACTCCCTGGCGAACTGGACCTTGCCTTTGGGCTTATTCTTTTTGGCTAAATCCGGGTTTTCCACCTTGGGTCTCGAACACTTGGTCCATTGCCTCGATCTCTTCTATGTCAAGCCCTTAATCACCAATTTGATGACTCCAACCGGTCTTGGGCAATGAAATACGGTCATAATCCTCCAATGCTCGTAGTGGCCTATCATAAGTCCGGGAAAATGCTCCAAATCTGCAATTTCCTATAAAATTATACCAAAACTACGAAAACACTAGAAAACGCAAATAGTAATAAAAATGACTCCAAAGAGCCAATAATACTCCTAAAAATGACCAAGGGATGGGGGTAAATCACTATATAAAATGAACATATCAAAGACGGATCAAGGGAATTTATGACTTGGGATAATTTTAACACATGGCCGGTTGAATGATTGGCTGGGGTTTTGGTTGGAATGGTGCTCGTGTATGAACAGGTTGTCATGCACCTCTTAAAAATAAACCGACATTACCAGCCAATATAGTTAGGGAAGTAGGGATCGTATCCTCATGGAAGCGTTGCAATTCTATTAGCTCTTAAAAGTATAAATTGTATAAATGGTCTTGGTTGGAATGGTAGCTAACTAAGAAACTAATGATGAAAAAGATTTGATGCAAATTGGCTAAAGCCTAGGACAATGGTTCACCATGAAAAACAAATCAATTAAGAAATGACAACAAACGGGTTTCATGAATTCAATGAACTAGGGTTTACTAATTCTCTCGAAGTTAGACTCCCTCAAAACTCTTCTAGCGGCTCTCGCTCTTGTCTAGATTTGTCAAGCCTATTATTCCTTGATCTCTTATTGTGGTATTTTTACCTCTTGGCATCAAATTGAACAATTACCCAACATATAATCAAGCATGGCCATAATCTAATTGTAACCAATAATAGGAATTCAATTGTAAACTTAAAACTAATTAATTAGCATAGAACTATTTTATTGAAGTATTCATGGATCCCCAAAATTCTAGAAAGAGATCTACTCACAATTCATGACTAAATTGATGAAAAACAATAGTAGCCATAAACATGAAATTCATGAATGAGAAATAAAGAAAACAATACTAATAATCAATAATAATAGAAATCAAAACAATAAATAAAATAAACTAGATAAGAAAGCAATAAAAATTATCTTTATAAGTCTTGATCAATGGGGAAAATAAAACTAGAATTTTTCACCAAGGAAGAGAGAAAATAAAAACTGATATGTTGAAGAGAATAAAAAAACTAGAATAATAAATCCTAAGGAAAATAATAATGCATTAAAATAAATTGTAACACCCCGATAATTCCCATTTTTCCGAAACCCAAACCTTTAGGAACTATCGGTGAGCTACAGCCACGTGTTCAAACGTTAAGGCTATAAAACAGAGTTTTGCAGCGGAAAAACCAAAAGACTTATGAAATAACATTAAACGTAAATCAAGTCCTGATGTAACAAACTGGAACCTCTACGGCCCTTACTGTAATGTACCAAATAACGTTTAACTTTAATTCAAATCCAACAGGTTAAAACCCAATCAAACCTAATATAATTTATTTCGAAATCCAAATTAAAATAACGTTTCTCTTCAACCCGCCCATGCATGAATGCTTGTTTAGATACCTGTTAATAATCTGCTCCCCAATAATACAAATGTAAGTATTGGATCATTACAGTGTCATTTATAGGCGAAAGCCATGACCAAAACACACAAGGCACGTAATCAGCAAGCTAAGTACATACGAATTACGAGATACGACAATTGAACTGATAATTGAATAACTATAAGAAATGTAAGAACGTATCGTACAACATTTTACTCAACTAACACGATGAATTGATTAATGGTTTGGATTCTGGCACGATAAATTAATTAATGATTTGGATTAAGCAATAGACTAGGTTATCTCCCCCATGTCCTAATTAGGACATCAAATAAATAAATAACCCATGCACTCCCGTTGGAGAGCATCAAAATACAGTATAAAAATCTAGATGGTAAACGGGCGCGACTCCGTTACCATAGCTAGATGAGATCTCAACTAACCCCAATTTTAAGTTTAAAACTTTATAAAAGAGAGACTCGTAGATCAAACGGTCTCCATCAAAAGCCACGGATAATACCCCGTGAACTCCAACCCCTGATTGTCAATACTCTAGACGTGCACTGGCCTGGAGTTTTATTGCTTATCGTCTTTCTCTTTAAGTGATTTACTGTTTAACTCAATAAACACAATCACAGTAGCACACAACAGTAAATATTACAGTTATTCAATCTATCTCTGTTATATTGTAATTTTTTTAAATTTTTAATTTCAAACTCAACTGATAAAACTGTTGAACCAAGTCAACTACCTCGTCATTAAGACTTATAAAATATATCTTTACTCCAATCATACTATCAGTAATTAAGGAGTAATAATAAACAACCTCATGGATTAATTAACAATTAATACCAATTAATAAATCGCGGTTTCTCCCAAATAACACCAAAGCATGCCCCTAAAATAAAGAACATGAATTCTTTCAAATGGGTAACCAAACAATCTCATCCAAAGGGTTCCCTAAACATGATACTATATTTATGATCCGCCCTAAATCATGCTCCTAATTAAAAATAACGTTCTTCGTAATTGTACGTACCTGGTGTAAAAAGCACGGGTATCCAGCTTCTCTAACTTTAAGGACCTTGTACCAATTATTCTCCTACACCGAATAATACAACCTAAATTAATATACTAACAACACCACATCTACAACAACCACACTAACCTTTCTAAGACTTTAAAATCATTCCAAAATATATTTTTAAGTCTCCCTAAAACACAAGTTAGAAGATAAAATGTAATACTACTAGTGTTAACTGAAGGATTATAATACACACCAATGCTCATTAATTAGTATCAAAGTTTATCGCTCATAAAATTCTACGGCATTTTCCACAAGTGTAATTTATGAAATAGGCTACAAAATACAATATGACTACGCAACATTACTCATAGTCAAGGTCATGTTTACGAGACCAACTAGCCAAAGTCCACTAAGAAAAGTATACATGAAACAATAAAAGATCCTCGGTACATCATTTTTTTTTTACATACCAAGCAAAGCATTTAAAACTTAATACCCCATTTGTTTTCCTACGGTCATCCTCAAGGCACACCCAATTCAAATTTCCATCTTCACTTCTCTTCATATGTCCATTAAATGAAACATAATGAACCCACTTCAAAACAATCAAACCCAAGAGCAATAACAATTCACAACCCAACAAAAATCAAAGACAACCTAATTACATGATTTCATAATACATTAACTCCATCAATAATTATGGTCTAGTGGAATTTAGCAATACTAATATACATGAAATGTAGAACAAGGCATATGATACAAGAAAATACTTCATTAAGAACCCAAACTACATGATAATAGGAGGGGAAAGAAGGGGAGAGGGGCAGCTACGACTGGTGGCTGACTCACCGGTGGCTGGCAGTGGTGCGGCGGCAGCGTGGCAGTGGCGCGGCGGCAGGGCAGTAGCGGGGCGGGCTGGCAGCAGGCAAGGGGGGCAGCAAGGGAAGGGGGCAGCAGGGGGGAAGGGTTCTGATGGGGAAGGGAAAGGGGTTTTTTTTTGTTTTGTTTTGAGTTCTTGTGGGGTTTCACGGGGTAGGTTAGTATGGGTAGGTTTAGTTTTTTTTTTTGACTTTGAATTGATTTTGTGAGGTTTTAAGTAGTAGAGGGGTAGTTCTCACGGGTGGGTTTCTTTTTTTTTGTAGTGTTTAGGTTTAAGTAAAATTCTTAGGTTTAGATAAAATGATAGAACTTCGGGTATTATAAAATTTGAGTAGGATAGGATTTCGGTAGTTTAGATTTAACGGGTTACTTAGGAAAATAAATAATAACAAAAATAATTGTAGAATTTCAGGGGATTACAATCTACCCCTCATAAAAGAAGTTTGTCCCCGAAACTTAGCCTCAACACTAAATGATTTTGAAAAGGTTGCTGTAAATTTCTTATAATTACCATGGATATTTTACGAATTCCACTGATTTGCACCCAAAATATTGTAAACACTATAAATAAGAACAAAAACGCGAAATTATACGCATTCTACCCCTCTTAAAAGTAAAGAGTTACGACCCCGTAACTCACCTACTCGAATAGCTCGGGATATTTATGTTTCATTGCATCTTCAGTTTCCCAGGTAGCTTCTTCATACTCGTGATTAGACCATAGTACTTTCACCATTCGTATGTCTTTATTTCGGGTACTACGCACTTTATGATCCAAGATCTTGACTGGTCTTTCTTCATAGGTTAAGGACTCGTCCAATTGAACAGTTTCCGGTTGCAGAACATGGGTGTTGCTTGGCACGTATTTCTTCAGCTGAGAGATATGAAAGACATCGTGCATTTTCTCAAACTCCATCGGTAAGGCTAGCTTATAGGCGACATTTCCTATTCGTTGCAGAATTTCATATGGCCCCACATATTTGGCACTAAGCTTTCCTTTCTTACCAAATCTCATCACGCCTTTAGTAGGCGAGACTTTCAAAAAGACTTTTTCACCTACAGTGAATTCATCTTCCCTTCTTTTTGTGTCGGCATAGCTCTTTTGCCTATCCTGTGCTGTTTTGATTCTTGACTGAATCACTTTGACTTTATTCACCATGTCTTCTATATATTCAGTTCCCAAAGTCATGCGTTCTCCAATATCATTCCAACACACCGGGCTTCTACATTTCCTTCCATAGAGTGCTTCAAACGGTGCCATTCCAATACTAGCATGATAATTGTTGTTGTATGAGAATTCTATCAAATCCAATTGATCTTCCCAAGTTCCTCGAAAATCTATCGCACAAGCTCTCAACATATCCTCCATAGTTTGATTCGTCCTCTCTGTCTGCCCATCAGTCGTTGGGTGGAAGGCTGTACTCATTTTCAAGGTAGTCCCTAAGTTATCTTGCACCTTCTGCCAAAACTTAGACAAGAACCTTGAATCTCTGTCCGACACTATATCCTTAGGAATTCTATGCAAGCGAACTACATTTTTCACATATGCCTTCGCTAGCTGCTTTTTCTTCCAAGTCTCCTTAATTGCTATGGAATACAGATGATTTGGTGAGTCTATCCACAATCACCCAAATTATATCATTTCCCGTTCTAGTCCTTGGCAAACCAATGACAAAGTCCATGGAAATTGAATCCCATTTCCATCCAGGTATTTCCAGCGGTTGCATTTTCCCCATGGGTCTTTTATGGTCTATTTTCACCTTCTGACACGTCAGACACCTAGACACATAATCAACTATTTCTCTTTTCATATTCGGCCACCAATATATCTGCTTCAAGTCGTTATACAACTTATCGCCTCCAGGGTGCACTGAATAAGGAGTATTATGGCTTTCATCCATGATCTTCTTTTTGACTTCTTCACAGCTTTGCGCCACACACCATCTCCCCTTAAATCTCAAACTACCATCTTCGTGAATTTGAAAATCTGATTCTACTCCAGTAATCACCTTATCTCTAATCTGCTTTAAGGATTCGTCTTTTTCTTGCATTTCCTTAATTTCTTCAAAAATAGATGGTTCTAGGGATAAGGCAAATAAGAGGTTTTCTAACTCCCCAGGGTTCATAACTTCCAAACTTAACTTTTTCATCTCTTCACACAACTCGTCGGCCACCACCAAGGCATTAATACTATGACTCGATTTTCTACTGAGAGCATCTGCAACCATATTTGCCTTTCCTTCATGATACTGGATATCTAAATCATAGTCTTTAATTAATTCTAACCACCGACGCTGTCGCATGTTCAAGTCTTTTTGAGTGAAGATGTACTTGAGGCTTTTATGATCTGTGAAAATCTTGCAAGTAACGCCATATAGGTAATGTCTCCAAATTTTCAAAGCAAACACAATTGCGGCAAGTTCTATATCATGAGTAGGATAATTGGCTTCATACGACTTTAATTGACGTGACGCGTAGGCAATAACCTTTCCATTCTGCTGTAGTACACATCCCAATCCATGCTTCGAGGCATCGCTGTATACCTCGAATCCTTCATTTTAGTCGGGTAATGTTAGCACTGGTGCGGTAGTCAACCGCTCTTTGAGAATTTGAAAAGCCAACTCGCACCTTTCATCACACACAAATTTAGTCTCCTTTTTCATCAGGGTGGTCATAGGTCGGGCTATTTTGGAAAAGTCTCTGACAAATCTTCTATAATACCCCGCCAAACCCAAGAAACTCCTAATGTCAGTCATATTCTTTGGAGTAGGCCATTCGCTAACAGCTTTAATCTTCGTAGGGTCTACCGAAACACCTTCCTTGGAAATGTAATGCCCCAAGAATGCTACTTGCTCTAACCAAAAATCACATTTGGAAAACTTCACATACAATTCATTTCTCCTAAGGATTTCCAAAATGGTTCTCAGGTCTTTGGCATGATCCTCCTTATTCCTCGAATACACTAAAATGTCATCAATGAATACTACTATAAATTTGTCTAGGTACTCGTGGAATACTCGATTCATTAGATCCATAAAGATAGCAGGTGCATTGGTTAACCCAAATGGCATAACAATAAACTCATAGTGCTCATAACGAGTTCTAAATGCGGTCTTTGAGATGTCCTTATCAGCGATTTTCAATTGATGGTACCCCGACCTTAAATCAATTTTCGAGAATATGCTAGCCCCCTTCAACTGGTCAAATAGGTCATCAATTCTTGGTAATGGGTACTTATTCTTTACCGTCACATTATTTAGCTCCTGATAATTGATACATAACCTCATGCTTCCATCTTTCTTCTTCACAAAGAGCACAGGAGCTCCCCAGGGTGATACACTAGGTCTGATAAACCCCTTGTCTAACAGCTCTTGCAACTGGGTCTTTAACTCTGCTACTTCAGCTGGTGCCATTCTGTATGGTGCTTTAGAAATAGGTGCAGCTCCCGGAATTAGGTCTATGGTGAACTCGACCTCTCTACTAGGTGGCATTCTCGAAACTTCATCTGGGAAAACATCTGAAAATTCATTTACTATGGGAATGTCTTCCATTCTTCTACATTCTTCCATACTCAAATCCTGGACATTGCAAAGGTATACTAGGCATCCCTTGGCAGCTAACTTCCTCATTTCCATTTCTGAAATTAACCCATACCCTTTTGGTTTCCTAAATCGTCTATAGGTAACAGTTTTTCCTACAGGACTCCTCAAGTGTACTTTCTGCATTTCACAATCTATCTTAGCCTTGTACAAACTTAACCAATCCAACCCCAGTATTACATCTAAGTCTCCCAAGTCAAATTCTATAAGGTCAGATGGGAAATTAGTTTCCTTAATCTTCAAAGATAAATTCTTATGGATTTTAGTGCAAGGAACTACCTTACCGGTAGGTAAGCAAACAGATAACTCAACAGGACTCGACTCAGATAAATTTAACTGGTTCACTATAGATGCAGAAATAAAGGAATAGGTTGCACCAGAATCAAATAAGGTTTTCACAGCAATTGAGTTAATAGAGAATGTACCAGTGACTACATCGGAGGATCTCTCCACCTCCCTCCTGCCCATTACAGACAGGCGCCCGAGATTATTGCTTCTGTT
This sequence comes from Dysphania ambrosioides, assembly GCA_026401315.1. Taxonomy (NCBI): domain Eukaryota; kingdom Viridiplantae; phylum Streptophyta; class Magnoliopsida; order Caryophyllales; family Amaranthaceae; genus Dysphania; species Dysphania ambrosioides. The sequence goes on from CM048672.1 coordinate 3,436,303, forward strand.
CTGACCCGCACGGTTGTTGTTGTTAATGTTGTTATTGTTGCTGTTGTTATTGCCAGAACTATTGGAGTTGTTACCGTTGCCATTCCCACCGTTGTAGGGTTTCCCATTCTGATTACCCGACCTATTGTTTCTCACACCTTGATCAAACGTGGAGTTAACCCTTGGATGATTTCCTGAACCATTCCCTTCGTCTTTCTTCTTCGAATAACACTCGTACTCCCTATGACCCTTCTTGTGGCAGTATCGACATGTCACCAGATTTCCATCACAGTCCTTCCCAGGATGGTTCCTTTTGCATCTTTTACAATAGTACCTCCTATCTCCATTCCCTTGGCTTACGGTGTTACCCAACTCCCGGTTTCTATTTTCAACCAAATTCCCATTCCTAGGCCTCTTTGAGTTATTATGGTTATTCCCATGGTGCCCAAAATCCTTTCTCTTATCTCCAGCATGGCTACCTTCAGTGGAATCCCTAACATTCAACCCATATAAGTGAGCTGCTCTCTCATAGACCTTATCCAGAGTTTTGAACACTTTTCCTCCCAAATCCTGCTGGAGTTGCCTAGTTAGCCCTTACTCAAACCTTTGGGCCTTCAGCTCTTCAGTGGGTACTACCTCAGGAGAAAACCTAGCTAGAGTGGTGAATTTGTGGTAGTAGTCTACAATGGTCATGCTACCCATTTGGAGGTTAATGAATTCCTGAGCTTTCTGCTTTCTCAGGTAAGGAGGGTAAAACTTTTCTCTTAAGGCAAATTTAAAGGCTTCCCACCCAAAGTCAGGTTGCGCCTTCAACCTAGCAGCATTGTCTCTCCACCATCTGTCTGCTTCGTCCTTTAAATATATGGCAGCTTGATCTACCCTCAATTCTTCAGCACAATTCATCGCAATGAATATCTTATCGAATTCTTGCTCCCAATTCTCTAAAAAGGTAGGGTCAGCTCCCCCTTTAAAAATAGGTGGTTTCACCTGAGCTAGCTTCTTAAACATTTCGGCGTGAGGGTCAGGCATTTCCCCACGGTTCTGATTCAATTGCTCAGCCAGAGCGCGGATGGCCTCAGCCAGTACAACATTGTTTCTTGCCATAGTACTTCTATGCCTGGTGTAAATTAAACTGATTCAATTCTACTTTTACTTACAGCTACTTAACGCAACACCTCATTCCATAATCACATTCACATTCCAATCAATCAAACAATTTAGACAACCAAATCATTTAATACACATTAAGCAATCAAAATAATAAAAATTGGTTCCCTCCCCGCTCTCACTCAAATAAGAAGAAAGCGAGTTAAATCCTAGAGGTTGACTGTCATTAATTGCTTAAGACAAATTAAGACCGATTAGGTAATTCAATATAAGATCAATAATTAGATATAATAATTGAAATAATATAGGATAACATACCAATACGATTTTTAAAAAAAATGCTACTTTCCTCAAATCGTTTATATCGTACGCTAACCTAATATAATGAAACATTTATTGAAATCCTAAATACCTACCTAGTTTCTAAAACGTAATAAGCTATTTAAGGGACTACATTCGACTTGTGGTCCTTCTTCTCATCATAATCTTCCAATTTAAAGTCGGGATCCTTCTCATCCTCAAAATCTTCAATAATAATAGCTTTGTATGTAGGCTCCATGTTCCTAGTGGCCCGTTTTCCAGCATAAGGGTCCACTGGTTCCACCTCCATCCATTCTAATTCATCTTCATCAGAATCAACAACTAGGGTGTACTGGTGGAAAATTCTTTTATACGTTTTCAGTTTATCTTTCTTTCTAGCTGTTTTGAATTCGAACCAGTCCTGAAACATTTCTTCCGATTGGTCTTTCTTTGGGCATATAATATCCTCCATTACTTTTATGAGATTTTCACTGATTGATTTTGGGCCCTGATTAGTCTTAAGGATGAACTCGGTATTCATCTCTCTACGTTATCCCAATAAAATAAAGCAAATAAGAAAATCACATACGAAAGTATAAGCAAACTAATGCATAACCACCACATATAAAGACAATGTTAACTATATGCATGCTTTCTTAACTACCCCAAATCTCACTCATTTTCGAATATTTGAGACTTAACATATTTGAATAATTAAATAAATAAATACATAAACAAATAAATTTTTAAAATAATATTAATAATAATTTATTAGTAATGAGAAATATAATTTATTGGTAGTAATAAAACTAATACTCATACTATTTGATCCGTAAATCATTTCCAAAACGTTTAAAAGTTTAGGCGCCTAATAAAATCATTTGTGGCATAACAAAATCTAACCTAAGGCTCCCAGATACCACTTTGTAACACCCCGATAATTCCCATTTTTGCGAAACCCAAACCTTTAGGAACTATTGGTGAGCTACCGCCACATGTTCAAACGTTAAGGCTATAAAACAGAGTTTTGCAGCGGAAAAACCAAAAGACTTATGAAATAACATTAAACGTAAATCAAGTCCTGATTTAACAAACTGGAACCTCTACGGCCCTTACTGTAATGTACCAAATAACGTTTAACTTTAATTCAAATCCAACAGGTTAAAACCCAATCAAACCTAATATAATTTATTTCGAAATCCAAATTAAAATAACGTTTCTCTTCAACCCGCCCATGCATGAATGCTTGTTTAGATACCTGTTAATAATCTGCTCCCCAATAATACAAATGTAAGTATTGGATCATTACAGTGTCATTTATAGGCGAAAGCCATGACCAAAACACACAAGGCACGTAATCAGCAAGCTGAGTACATACAAATTACGATATACGACAATTGAACTGATAATTGAATAACTATAAGAAATGTAAGAACGTATCGTACAACATTTTACTCAACTAACACGATGAATTGATTAATGGTTTGGATTCTGGCACGATAAATTAATTAATGATTTGGATTAAGCAATAGACTAGGTTATCTCCCCCATGTCCTAATTAGGACATCAAATAAATAAATAACTCATGCACTCCCGTTGGAGATCATCAAAATACAGTATAAAAATCTAGATGGTAAACGGGCGCGACTCCGTTACCATAGCTAGATGAGATCTCAACTAACCCCAATTTTAAGTTTAAAACTTTATAAAAGAGAGACTCGTAGATCAAACGGTCTCCATCAAAAGCCACGGATAATACCCCGTGAACTCCAACCCCTGATTGTCAATACTCTAGACGTGCACTGGCCTGGAGTTTTATTGCTTATCCTCTTTCTCTTTAAGTGATTTACTGTTTAACTCAATAAACACAATCACAGTAGCACACAACAGTAAATATTACAGTTATTCAATCTATCTCTGTTATATTGTAATTTTTTTTAACTTTTTAATTTCAAACTCAACTGATAAAACTGTTGAACCAAGTCAACTACCTCGTCATTAAGACTTATAAAATGTATCTTTACTCCAATCATACTATCAGTAATTAAGGAGTAATAATAAACAACCTCATGGATTAATTAACAATTAATACCAATTAATAAATCGCGGTTTCTCCCAAATAACACCAAAGCATGCCCCTAAAATAAAGAACATGAATTCTTTCAAATGGGTAACCAAACAATCTCATCCAAAGGGTTCCCTAAACATGATACTATGTTTATGATCCGCCCTAAATCATGCTCCTAATTAAAAATAACGTTCTTCGTAATTATACGTACCTGGTGTAAAAAGCACGTGTATCCACCTTCTCTAACTTTAAGGACCTTCTACCAATTATTCTCCTACACCGAATAATACAACCTAAATTAATATACTATCAACACCACATCTACAACAACCACACTAACCTTTCTAAGACTTTAAAATCATTCCAAAATACATTTTTAAGTCTCCCTAAAACACAAGTTAGAAGATAAAATGTAATACTACTAGTGTTAACTGAAAGATTATAATACACACCAATGCTCATTAATTAGTATCAAAGTTTATCGCTCACAAAATTCTACGGCATTTTCCACAAGTGTAATTTATGAAATAGGCTACAAAATACAATATGACTACGCAACATTACTCATAGTCAAGGTCATGTTTACGAGACCAACTAGCCAAAGTCCACTAAGAAAATTATACATGAAACAATAAAAGATCCTCGGTACATCATTTTTTTTTACATACCAAGCAAATCATTTAAAACTTAATACCCCATTTGTTTTCCTACTGTCATCCTCAAGGCACACCCAATTCAAATTTCCATCTTCACTTCTCTTCATATGTCCATTAAATGAAACATAATGAACCCACTTCAAAACAATCAAACCCAAGAGCAATAACAATTCACAACACAACAAAAATCAAAGACAACCTAATTACATGATTTCATAATACATTAACTCCATCAATAATTATGGTCTAGTGGAATTTAGCAATACCAACATACATGAAATGTAGAACAAGGCATATGATACAAGAAAATCCTTCATTAAGAACCCAAACTACATGATAATAGGAGGGGAAAGAAGGGGAGAGGGGCAGCCACGACTGGTGGCTGACTCACTGGTGGCTGGCAGTGGTGCGGCGCGGTGGCAGGGCAGTAGCGGGGCGGGCTGGCAGCAGGGCAAGGGGGGGCAGCAGGGGAAGGGGGCAGCAGGGGGGAAGGGTTATGATGGGGAAGGGAAAGGGGTTTTTTTTTGTTTTGTTTTGAGTTCTTGTGGGGTTTCACGGGGTAGGTTAGTATGGGTAGGTTTAGTTTTTTTTTTTTGACTTTGAATTGATTTTGTGAGGTTTTAAGTAGTAGGGGGGTAGTTCTCACGGGTGGGTTTCTTTTTTTTTTTTTGTAGTGTTTAGGTTTAAGTAAAATTCTTAGGTTTAGATAAAATGATAGAACTTCGGGTATTATAAAATTTGAGTAGGATAGGATTTCGGTAGTTTAGATTTAACGTGTTACTTAGGAAAATAAATAATAACAAAAATAATTGTAGAATTTCGGGGGATTACAAAAATAATAAGTCTTTACTGTATTTTTATTTTACTAAACTCTTCTTAAACAGAACGATAGGATGACTAAACTAAGTATAAGGGCCGAATTAGAGGTTTATTCTGATTATAACTCGAATTCGCTGCTTTTCCGCGGTCAGGTTTCCAAGGTTAAATTTGCAAAGCTGTAACTTCTGTTCTAGAAACTTTCACAGGGCGTGTGACCTACTGTTGCGAAGCTCTTTAAGTCTACTTTTAAAAAAAATTATAATCTCATAAATCCAATCTTTAGAACTTGATTTATGATCAAAAGAGTAAACATGAATCAGATTTGTTCTTCTTCAACTTCTATATCTCCTTGTTTTCAACTCAAATTGACCTTGTTATCTATTTTTGACATTTTGTGAAAACCAAAATAACTTCATATGAATATAATCATTTATAAAATCATCCACGAGCATGAATTCATCAATCAAAATCCTCAATTTGTCGATTATATTTGCAACAATTATCCAACTTATCCTAAATCGCTTTAAAAGCATTCAAATAGCTATAAAAACTACTTGAAATATTAGGAAAACCATAAACAAAGCGTGATTAAGCACAAAATGGATAATCTAAGTGAATAACACCTAAAATGAAACTAAATGTACTAATATGCTCTAATAATGCAACCTAAAAATGCCTAAAACTCTATAGAATTGTGTTTCATTAGTACACTCAATTTTTCTGATTGGCTTGAACTCTTAGATATCTTATAGATCTCTTAAACTGGCTGGCTACACAAGGATTCACAAGTAAGATCAGGCCCTCCTTTTAGCACCAATTATTTTAGGTGTCCAATAGGGGTTTGACCATCTAATCCTATGCTCCTTAATATGTCCAGTCCGAACTTAAAAGATAAATGTTAACTACCCTCAGGGTGGATGTGAGGAACCCCCTTCAAAAGTTAAATTAAAATAGTTTGGATTTTCTGATAGAGAATTAAAGCTCTAATATGTAGGATAATGACAAAAGTAGTTAAGTTTAGTGTAATAATGAATGCCTATAATAAATGAGGTTCTTGGAGTATATATAAGCATACTTGTATTTATACCTGGTACTGGTATTATTGACATATACTTCTTGTGTTTGGTCTTTCATTCTAGAAAAAGTATGTTCAGACCTTGGACTTAGCTTCACTCTTTGATCTTGGGACCCATACCTGTTATCGATTTTATACAAAACTCATTATAAACTTGTGTTTGATAAAAAAAAATGGATTCTCATAAAATTTATCCAAAACAATGGACTAACCAAATGAGAATTTTGCACAGCAAAAATTACGTTTTATTTTTAAGGACCCATAATTCCTCTTTGACGAAAGTCTTGTCAAATGTCAAGAGCGACATTGATACTCAAGACATGTCATCAAATTTGATCAACATCATTGTTCATTTTTATTCTTTACACACAAAAAATGTAAAGTTGTCGACATTCAAAAATATAATTATCAATGTTGTAGACATTCCTTTTAAATTAATTTGAACTGTTAAAACATCAATGAAACATTCTTTTTTTTTTTTGCAAGGAAAAAGAATAGCTTAACAGACTATTTTTCTACTTTAATCCAAAAGGTAAAAACAAAGTACTTAGCAAAAGAAAGGATATCATCAACCAGAGTCCAAATTTCCTTCGCTGCCCTTTCAAGATTTCGATGAGCCTCCATAGTAACAAGATAGTCAATTCTTATCACCCATGCAGGTCCAATATTGATGGCTTGGCATAATACTTTTCAAATATCCAGGAGTTTTGAGTGGAGTGTTGACGAAGTCCATACTCTTTCCATAGCCTATTGATAGATGTTACCATTTGACATTTGGTTACCTTGCGGATTTCTCTTATTCTTCCATGCACCATCTGTCTCCAGTATATGACATTGACATCCTTGAAGAGACCATGTCTTCCAAAACACCACATTTGACCTACTTAACTTCTGGATTTCAGTTTGTTGATCCGTGACCAGGGGGTTATGCATAGCCTTTAAGTTCTTCAACCTAGACTTCTAATCAGCAAGAATAAACAAGATCTTGGTCGGACTAGGGGTGGCTCCATGGTGTTAGGGAGAGTTCCATTTGACTGCTCTAGAAATCATCCTTTCCTTTGTAGAAGTAAAGCAAATAGTCAGTCACCCATTGTGATAGAAGGGGCTCCATGTTGTTTATTCAAAGGCCCAGTTAAGACATTGTTCAAACTCTTTGAATAATTTTGCAGTCTTAGAGGACATGTGAGGCTAATTCATGGGAATCCTGGCAAAAGGGGCAATGAGATTCCAGCAAGATATGACACCTCCTTAATGCTTCCTTAGTTGGTAAAGCATTGTGGATGATTTTCCATGGGAATAGGAGGATCTTCTTTGGATATTTCATTTTTCAAAAAGCATTTCCAAAAAAGCTAATTTAAAGCTTTCTGCCAGAGGTATTGGTAGCATAACTTCACTGTGAAATTCCCCGACTGTGAATTATGCCATACCAGAGAATCTTGGGTACCTAACTTTGAGCTATGAGTTGAGAGAATAACCGTTGTGATTTCTGAGTCAAATAACTCCCATATTTTCCTAGTGTCCCAATCACCATTCTCTTTTAGCAGTTCCACTACCAATATTGGTTTTGTGACATCATCCTCTATATTTCGCTTCAACTTTGCCTTGCCCATTGTAGCCAATTATCTGTCCGGATTTCAATTTTCTTTTCATATCCTAATCTCATTCCCAATCCTCCTTTTAGCTTTTCCACTTAGGAGATCATACTACAATACATATATGAACATCTTGTTGGAGGTGACCCTTAAAAAGACCACCTGTTTCCTGTGCATTGTTAAGGAGCACAATAGATACTTTTTGTCAAATCTCGGGAGAAATAGTAAGCTCGGAAAATTCATATGTGATTCTCACTCCCATTACCCCAAGAAGATTCCATAAATTTCTAAAGAAGCTTATGGGTGTCCAAGTTAGACATGAAATGGGGACCTATTTAGGAGTTCTAATGGAGGTTAATGGACGCCCTACTAGTAAGCTCAACTTCGTTATGGACAAAGTTATGAAGAATATTTCTTCCTGGAAATTTCTTTCAATGAATTAAGCAGGGAAGCTTATTCTAATCAATACATAGTTATATCTTAAGCCTCTCAAATCATCTCTGTCTTTTTGCTTCCTAAGAAGCTACAGAAAAAGCTCTCAATCTTCCCAAAATTCTGGTGGTCTTCATTAATGGAGAAAATGCCAATATACTAGAAGCCTCGTACTTTGCTAGAAACTGCAAGAGAAGTGAATGGTCTGAGGCTCAAAAACTTAAAACACATAAACTTATCCCTTCTCTTCAAACAAGCATGTCAAATCCACATGCAATCTTCTAGATTAATGGCAAGAGTGATCATAGGAAAATGAAAAACCTTTTATTATGCATTAAAAACAATTTTTTGTTTATGATTTCATATCATAACGTGGATTTATCTCAACATATGGAACAATTAATAAAATATTGTGCGAGATAATAAATCCACCCTTTTAAAAAACTCATTAATCACCCTCTTATTTTTACTATAATACTAGTGAATATAATGTCAAAAAAAGAAAATACTTATGAATCTCATACATTAGCATAGCACAAGCTATATCATCGATTTGCAACAACGTTGCCTAGTATCATCCCACAAAAATTGTGTGCAAAAAGAAGTTAGGCATTTTGCCGGTAAATGGGACTAGTAGTCTAGTAGGCGGTCAAGCAATAACGTTGAAACGTGTGATATTCCATATACGTCGGCGTAATTCCACCGATCTGAAATTAATTTCAAAATATCTGATCTGATTTCCTACACATCTCTTTGTCTTCTTAAAAACCCTACTCACACTCACTCACGCACGCACTTCCAGAACTCTCAGATCTCACTCCACCGTTCTCTTCACATTGGATCACGCGCCTTCCCTTTGCTCGTTTACAATGCCGAGTCGACTCGTCCTCCTGCTCTTCCTCTCCTCCCTCTTACTCCTCTCTCTCTCCTCCACCGCCGCCGACGACCTCGACGAAGACTTAAGCTTTCTCGAAGACGCTGACGACGATGCCGGAAACCTGGATTCTCATCCGAATCACGGCGATCCCGAAGCTGGCGATGAATTCGATGACGATGATTTCGGAAACTACGACGACTTCGATGAGTCGCAATTCGGCGACGACTCGGCTGATTCGGAGTATGCGGTCCCCGAAGTGGACGAGAAAGACGTCGTCGTTTTGAAGGAGAGGAACTTCACGGATGTGATTGAAGGGAATAAATATGTGTTGGTGGAATTCTACGCGCCGTGGTGTGGACACTGTCAGTCACTCGCGCCGGAGTACGCCGCCGCTGCTACGCAGTTAAAAGAGGATGGCGTTGATGTCGTACTAGCGAAAATCGATGCGACGGAGGAAAATGAACTTGCTCATCAATATGATGTTCAAGGTTTTCCTACTGTTTATTTCTTCGTTGATGGCGAACATAAGCCGTATAATGGACAGCGCAACAAGTATGTCATCGTATTGTTTATTCATTCAATCTTCAGTTTATGAAATATGATTTTGATTGGATTTTGTTGAGGATTGTTTTCGATTGATTTAGATTTGGTTTAGTATTGTTAGTTTTAAGTTTAGTTTGATGTTGTTGAAGTGATTAATTAAGGATTTTGATTCGTGACTTTGTCAGGTTCTCGGATTTTCATTTTTCGAAAAATTATGAAAAATTTCTTACTTGTATAGATGTTATGAATGTTAAATCTTAAGTGAAGGGAGCTTGGGAAATCCTAATGAAATATTATAGCTACCAATAAATACTATATCATTAATTAATTGTTGATTAGTTGATATTTGTGCCCCTTTGTTTCTCTGAATGCGAAGTTATAGATTTGGTGATTATTCGAGTTTATGTAGACTCTGTGTTGCTTAGAATGAAATGGCAGAGTTTCAGAAATGCCATTTTTAATCTCGTTTAATGACTTATGTAATGGATGCAAGCGAATCTGGGACCTTTTATGCAATATGCAATCTTTGATACCCATGTCATGACTATTTTAGTTGTAAATTTTTACTGCCACTACTTCTACTCTTCTGTTATGCTTCCTGTATGTTCATTTTTTTATTTCTTTGACAAAGAAACTAATCCATTGAAGGATTTGGTGGATGACATACAGTAGCTGTTAGCTAGGAAGATTCGGTGTTGAATTTATGAATTTGGACATCTTATTGTTGTTCATACTGGCAGGGAAGCTATTGTGACATGGATTAAGAAAAAGACGGGACCTAGTGTATACAACATTTCTACAACAGAGGAAGCAGAAAAGATTCTTACTTCAAATGAGAAAGTTGTTTTGGCATATCTCAAATCTTTGACGGTAATCACATCTTTTTGCATTTTCAGCGATTAGATGATCTTTTTATGCAATTGAGATATCAAACGCATGAGGGTTACAGTTTGTGTTGTGTGTATGACATCTTAATATTTGATGTATATTTTTGATAGTTTTGTGGCTTACTGTGTTCTCTGTGTTTTATTAGTCTCTTTGGTAGCATATTCTTGTTGGTAATTATCAGTATAAGTCATTGAACAAATACTCATTGGATTTCATGATGTCCAGTCATCAATCAAGTTGGTTGGTTTGTCATGGACTCAGTTTGTTCACCTCAGAATGACCAATGGCTCAAGTGTTATGTGCTTTATTTATTTATTTATTTGGATTATTCGATAGGTGTATGTCTTTACACAATTTAAAACAGAAATGATGGACTTTGGAACCGACATGTTGATGTAAAAACTAGTAGAAAGACGCTAGAATTTACTAGACAAATGGATCACAAATAGGCTAAGAGAATGGACAGAATTCGTAGGCTTTGGAAGAAGGCTTAGGATTGTGTTTAGGCTAGAAAATAAGGACGAAATGGGGACGTGTTTAAGGTGAAATGAACAGAAAAATGGGCGTGGATCTTTGGGTAGGTTTAGATATGTCTTTTGTAGGAAGTAGAAGAGAAACGAGCAGTTTGATAGTAGGGAACACTCACCTAATATCAAGGATATGTAAAAGAGGAACACTCAACTCTCTTACTGGTGTAAATCTCCCAACAAGGAACACTCAACTTGATGTTTGATTCACGAAAATTCAAGAAAGAACACTCACTTCTCTCACAAACTCTCTTGCTTGGAAAATATTAGCAATTCACACGTGAAAATGCAAGTAAAGTAATTCAAAGTTCAAAATTATTCATCATCATGCCATCACATACCAAAACACATCCTATTTATAGAGGACGAAAACCCTAGCTTGTCACTACGGATTAAAATAAAGAGAACGAAAAGTTTAAAGCAAAAATAACAAAAACCAATGAAGAGTCCAATGTCCGTTTACAAATTAAAGCCAAAATAATAAAATCAGTATAATGAAAGGCTTCCTTGACACACGAACGGATGGATATTCACACCTCCTTTGCTTGATTTGTTTCCTTTTCATGCCTCTTGATGGATCCGCCATTAAACTTCATCTTTGACTCTGTAGGCAACTCCAAAAGTTCTTCAACTCTTCATGTGGATGGCAACACCAAAAGACTTTAGGAAAAAAACACCAAAGAACGTAAGCCATGAAATGATGTCGGCTTTTAAATCTCATGCATTGAACACCCACTTCAAACGTCTTCAAAAGGCTCCCAAAAGTCCGGCCTTCAATACTCCCTTTAACTCTTTTTGAAGCATAAGTTACAAAGATTAAAGAGAGAAATAACCCTAGCTTTAACTCACGCATAACTTCACCAAAACTCTTCAATTTTTTTTTCCATAAATCCGTGGCTTAAGTGTGGGTTATGAGCAGAGCTGTCAGAATCAGACCCGACCCGATAAGTTACCCGAAACCGACCCGGACCCGACCTGAATATGACCCGAAAAGTGAGACCCGAAAACCGACCCAACCCGACCTGAAGTTAACCCGAAACCGATTTGACCCGATATTCAAAGACCCAAACCCGATCCGTGTCCGACCCGTAAGGGACCTGACCCGTTACAGACTCGACCCGTTACAGACCCGACTCGAAAAGAACCCGAAACCGATTGAAACCGACACATAACCGATATAACCCGATTTATAACAATTCATTACCCGAATTCACTAGATGTATTAATAATCTGAATATAAATGAATATGACCTAATCTTGACAGACCTATTTTTTACCTAATATCTAATAACTTTGAACCCAAACTTGTCATTGTCGATATCAAACTAAACATATTATAAGTTCTTATGTATATATAAACTTAACATCGTATGTTATAAACTAGTTTGATAGGATGATACACATTTAATAATCATTACCTCATAAATATTTTGTTTTTAAATGACTTATTGACATCATCATTGTCCAATTTATGAATTAACCATCATCATTGGCCGATTTTATCAAAACCGACCTTGACTCGAAATAACCCGTTCAAGAATCGATCTGATTTTACTAGAACCGACCTCGACTCGAACCCAAAATAACCTCGCTATAACCCGTTCAGGAACTGACCCAATTTTACCAAAACCGATCTTGACCCAAATCCGAAATAACCCGATATAACCCGTTTAGGAACCTACCCGATTGTACTAGAACCGACCTTGACCCGAACCGAATACAACCCGAACCGACCTTGACCCGAACCGAATACAACCCTAACCGACATTGACCCGAACCAAATACAACCCGACCCGAACCTGAACCCAACCCGACCAAGAAAATAACCGATTTAACCCGACCCGATAATGACCCGACCCATACCGAAACGACCCGATAGGCAAAATTGACCCGATAAGAACCGACCCGCGATGGGTCAACCCAGAACCGACCCGCTGACCCGATTTGACACCCCTAGTTATGAGCCACATAAGTTCGGCCAATAACTCTCTTCAAACCCTAATAACCCTCCCTTAAAATCGTCCAAAACATCGCCATGAAATCCGTCCAAATCCCCCAAAGAAAACGTGTGAAAATTTAAGGCAACACCCCTTAGTTCACGTCATTACTCCCTTGCAATTTTGGTCTTCCTTCCCTCTTTGAAGCACGTCAATTAAGAGTAGAAAATCAGAAAATTAGTTGCCTTAAGTACATTGGACGAACCTAGCCATGATTCCAACCAAAACAATCCCTTGGATTACGTCAATCACGACAAATTAGTCCATCCTTGCCATAATCATGTCCAAATCAAACCAAGAAATCAATTTGTCAAAATTTAATCCCTTAAATTATGGAATAACATCTCCTAATTGATTCTCTAAAATAAATCAGAAAATCTTTAGCTGTGTGCTGCTTTTGATGGACGAAAAAGAGAAACTGTGTGCTGCTTTTGCTTCTCAGGTTAGTGTCTGCACACTATAAGGCTATATTAGTTGAAGGTCTTGAATATCTTAGCTGGATGTGTACCTTGTGTCCTTCCTGTTTATTTTTTTGAACTCTGGATGAGGTTTTCCATTGCATATCTTTTTTTTTTTTTGCCTGATTTGCTCTAATTTGATGTAACTACGAAATTCAGGGTCCTGAAAGTGATGAGCTTGCTGCTGCTTCAAGGCTTGAAGATGATGTGAGCTTTTATCAAACCGTGGAGCCTAATGTTGCTAAGCTTTTTGAGATTGATGCTGAAGCTAAACAACCCGCTTTAATATTGCTTAAGAAGGATGTTGAAAAATTTAACCACTTTGGTGAGTGGGTTATTATTTTTAGTATTTCACTCAACTGATTGTTTGTTGTTGATTCCTTATATTTTATTTCTTCCCAATTTATAGTATTGGTTCAGCATAAGTATCTTAATGATTTGATGCTGACATGTGCAGATGGAAAATTTGAAAAATCTGCAATTTCTGAGTTTGTCTTTTCTAACAAACTTCCCCTGGTGACAACGTTCACTAGAGAAAGTGCCTCTTTGATATTTGAAAGTCAAATCAAGAAGCAGGTGAACATCTGCTTTATCTATGTTCTGGTATCACCCTAATTGCTTACTTGGACTACAATTAACAAGCTACTGTTGAATCAGATCTTGCTATTTGCCACTTCAAATGATTCAGAGAAGGTTCTTCCAACATTCCGGGAAGCTGCCAAATCATTGAAAGGAAAGGTAATAGGATTGAAGCGATCTTCTTTGGTTTTTTTGTAGGTATTAGCATAATTGCGTGACATGCCTATTGTGCCTATTAGTTTAAGCCAACCCTGCCATTCTCAGCTTTGCTAGATCTCTAAGGCTATAAATTTTGCTAGTTCCGTCTATGAAGATCATACTGTTAATTATTTTGCTATAAATAGGTTTCTCTAGAGGTAGCACAGTAGCAGTTTATCTTTATCTGCAGAAAAGTATGGTTTTTGAAGCTTGTGCTTTGTCTTAAGTAAATTACTAGTCCCTAGAAAGGTGGGTGACTCAGCTTACTGTCAAGAAACTTAAGCAACAGTGGGGCATTGAACTCACGCTGGGCTGAGGTTTGGAACAGAGAAGAAGCTCAATGTGGACATTTGCCATGCTTCTTGGTTATGGATTATCATCCAGCATTTTACCTTACAAGGGTTCCTCATTTTCTACAAAAATAAATGAACTTATTGTCTTGCTCTGCTGATAATTGTCCTTATTGATGTGATGCAGCTTATCTTTGTTTATGTTCAACTAGACAATGAAGATACTGGCAAACCTGTTGCAGAGTTTTTTGGTGTCGCAGGAGATGAGCCAAAGGTATTAGATTTCCTTTATTCATGCAATGTTACATGACTGATTTTCATGTTTTTTTTCTTCTTATTTTCAAAGACTTCTTTGTTGCTTATAAATGAGATGGGAACTTGGTAGCATTGAACATCCTGTTCCTCTGTACAGGTTATTGGATACTCGGGAAATGATGATGGCAAAAAATTCTTCTTTGATGGGGAAATTACTTTGGATAGATTGAAGGTAATTGAAATTTCATAAGTTTCGCAAACAATATTATCCAGATATCACTCCTCTCCTTTTCTTGTATTTCTTTCGAATTGTGATTCGAAGAGGTGATGGTAGGACTTCTCACTGTTTCCATCCCTTCATATAGGCTTTTGGAGAAGGTTTTGTTGAAGACAAGCTTAGACCTTTCTACAAATCTGATCCGATCCCTGAAACTGTAAGTCATCAATATTTTTCTTCCTTGACATTTTTTTTTTTTGATAAGAGCTTTGGCAGTGCTAATTGAAATCTTTCAATTTAAACTTGTGTGTTTTGTATCATACAGAACGATGGTGATGTGAAGGTAGTCGTTGGGAATAACTTTGAGGAAATAGTCCTGGATGAATCAAAGGATGTTCTGCTGGAGGTCTTAGTCCTGTTCCTGATTGAGATATATGTCACCTGATTTATGAGCATTTTGAATTTCCTTGTGCAATGAGGTTCTCACTTTATTTCTTTTTTCTCCCAGATTTATGCTCCTTGGTGTGGTCACTGTCAATCATTAGAACCTACGTACAATAAGCTAGCTAAACATTTACAAGGAATTGACTCCATTGTCATAGCCAAAATGGACGGAACAACAAATGAGCACCCCAGAGCAAAGGTAGCAAGACCCTAACTTGTTTCCAGTTTTGTCATTGGTTACATACATTTTGTTGAGTAGCCTCCTTTTGTTGAAATTGCATCAATTTATCTGTAATGGCCATAAAGATTGGATTGCGGACTTGGCTCATGTTCTTGTGTGACTACAACATATGAACTTCTTTAGAAGTTATTAACTTGTGGTTTTGCTGTCCAGTCTGATGGATTCCCGACGATTTTGTTCTTTCCAGCTGGGAATAAAAGCTTTGATCCTGTAAGCGTTTAAATTTTTTTCAATGTTTAATATACACTTTTTCTTAATTTATGTTTTGTCTGTTAAGCGTCTTTGCTTTTGCACATTTTGATTGACAATTGCATAAATTTTGTGAATCTTGCAGATTACTGTTGACACAGATCGTACCGTTGTGGCATTCTACAAGTTCTTGAAGAAACACGCAGCAATACCATTCAAGCTTTCAAAGCCTACCTCAACTCCAAAGGCAGAGGGTTCTGACGCTAAAGTTTCTTCCGAGAGTAGCAGTAACAAAGATTTAAAGGATGAGTTGTAAGACGTTCAGACAAGCCGTTACTTATTGGCACATTCCAATGGTTAGCATCATAGAGTAGTTTGAGCCGTAGGAGGAAGGTAGTTAAGGTTAGTTGTAGAAGAACGTTGCGTCCTTCCAATCCTTGCATCCCATCGTGTAATAGATGATGTTTTCCATTTGGATGGCACTTGAGACTAGTTTCAAGTCCTGCTATAATTTGGTGGTAGTGTCTTAGGTACACTACCTAATTTGAAATTGTTTTGACATTTGAAAAGCATCTGATTATAGTAAAGGAAACTGGTCCTAATTATCATTGGTAAACTTAGGGCAATCCATACCATACTCCGTACTTTGTCCCCCCCCCCCCCCCCACCAAGTCGCCGCCTTCAGCTTTTTTTAAAAAAAAAAAAAAAAAAGCTTAACAAAAAACGTATGAATAACCTAACACGATCTAGGCAACAGTCTAGAAGTATTGGCCCTCTAATGAGCGCCTTCAGCTTTTGGTAAGACTTAAAACCATGATCATTCTGTCAAAATGAACGAAGCTAACTCGAGCCCAAGCTTGAATATGGTTGAGCCCATATAAAGGTCTCTAATCTGTATCATTACTAGTTGTACGATTGTCTTTAAATAGATCGATGACACACATAAACCTTAGATCTAACTTATACCTAGTTGGTTTATTGTCTTTGTCGTGGACATTCACTAACTTTTCTTATTGATTTATCAAAAATATATTTGGAAATATATAGCCTATATATTACCTTGCTAAATTTTGCTGGATACTGTACTGCTTGCACCATTTGCACGCAAGTATCACAATTTCACATAGATCGATCTACCTTTGTATAATTCTAATAGTGGCTGAAGAACAATGCTCAAAGTCAATAATTTTTAACCACCAAAATTCAATCATAGGTACCCAAGCCTATTAGTAGTTGACAATTCATGCAAAATCATTCAAGAACAAGGTCATCGTTGATACTGGCCTACTTGGCACTTTTTTTCATGGATTACTATCTTACTATTTTGATTCTTGACTACTTTTAAAATTCTTCTAAATTAGTAAAAGATGCAAAAATTATTGGAAGATGTATGAGTGTATGTAAAACAGAAAAGGTTGTTGTCTTGTTGACTTTGGCCTAAGTTAGGACCTGTCACACAAATTCACAATTGTAACTTTGAATTGCTTTCTAAATTCTAAGGACTTTATGTGATTTTCACTAAACTTTTATCAGTTTCTTCTACTTGCAAGATTCTTAGAGTTATATGCATTTTTAATATTATATTCTTAGATCACATAAGTACATAAACAAATATCAAATTGATTTACTTAAGAGAATTGGAATTAGAATTTAAGGAATAACTTACCTCATCCTCCTTAGGTATCCTAATTTTTTGCTCCATTTGATTTTTCGTGGCCTCTAACTCCAACACACGATTTTAAACGTTTTAAATTCAAATTCATAAGACAAAAATTTATAAAAACTTGATATTCTAAAAATTTACATTAAAATGCATCCAATAAGATTTCACTTAAATATATTATTTTTTATAATATAATGAGAATTTGTGATTAAATTTAAACATTAAAACAGAGTAAAAATTAAGAAACGATAGGAGTACTTAAAAAGTAAAGTTTTGATTAAAAGTACAAATTTATGCAAAGTTTTAGTTATTTAAATTTGCACGCAAAACGAATTGATCTATAACTAAAAAAACCAATTGTTATAAACTTATACGCGCAAAACGAAGGCAGATAGGTGTTTCTTTGCTTACTATAAAAGCCATAAATAAAGAATTTGTTTTTAAAAAATCCCTTCAAAAGCGGCGCAATTCCATTAGATGACAGCAGAGGCTCACCATGTTCGGTTAATGGGCGCGCCCACACCCTTTCACCGACGTAATCTTTCACACTCCTAAATAGCGTCAATTACAGGTCTCCTCTATTTCCCAAACCCGAACTCGAAACCCGACCCGGTTCTAACTCTCTCACACTTTCCTTGTTTCTGAAAACACCCTCTCCTCTCCCTTCCCTATATATTCAATCCCCCAATCCTCAATCCCCAAACCCCTGAATTCTCCAATCCCAGATCTGCTACACTAACAACCAACTTACTATCCATGGCGCAACGATGGTGCGCACTCTTCCTACTCTCTCTCCTCCTCTTCGCCCTCCATCCTCACTCCGCCCGCGCCTCCGATCTCCCTCCTTCAAACGACCTCGTTTCAGACTCTCCCTCCCCTCTTCCCTCTGACTCCCTTCCTCCCGCATCCTCCCCTTCCGGCATTGCCTCCCCACCCTCGTCACCCCCTTCGAACGACCCCGTTTCAGACTCCCCATCCCCACCTCCCCAACAACAATCTCCTTCACCGTCTCCCTCAAACGAACCCGTTTCCGACTCCTCATCCCCAGCAACCCCGCCATCCGTGCCCGAACCTGAATCTTCCAACACCCCTCCTTCTCCGTCCCCGTCTCCGGTAGCAGGAGAGGCGGATGAGGTTGCAAACACCAAAGTGCAGAGTCAAGACGAAAAGGGGTCCTCATCTGGCGGTATGAACGGCGGTCGTAAGGCGGGGGTGGTCGTTGGAGTCATGGTAGGAGTAGCGGCGGTTGGTTGCGCTGGCTGGATTTACAAGAAGAGGCAAGATAATATCCGCCGGACTCAGTATGGGTACAATGCTAGAACCACCATGATCTGATGATGAGATGAGAGGAAGATTCTAGAATTCTACAGATATTTAGAAATTTAATTCTTTCAAAATCTGAACTGTTTTTTTTTTAATTAATTGAATTTCAATTGAGATTATCGATTGTTATTATTAGTATACAGTGGTAGGAGATTTTGTTATTGTAATAGTTCTGGAAATATTTGTTGGATTTTTTGATGATAATAAATTGTTGATTCTATTCTATTATTTGACAAATTTATTGAATTGGAGAGTCAAACATTATTCGATTTTTGTTCAGATTATAGTCAATGTTGATCGTATAGTGTATAGTTTTTGTTTATTGAATAATTGTATAAGCTGTTGCTCTTTTTTTTTCTATAGAAATTGAAGTACTATTTCATTGATTTGATTATTTACTCTTTCCAAAATACACACTCAAAGCCCCTTAACAAAAAAGAGAAAATCAAAATTTTGAAAATTTTGGGTGAATTTTTGCCATCCTTTTTTTTTTTTTTTTTTTTTATGTTTTTTCTCTTTTTTTTTCTTTACTTCATTGCCCTCGCCTCTTTTAACTGTGAGAGGTTCTTTATTCGAAACGTGTGGCTTATTATGCCACTTATTACACATGATACAAGTAGAGTTGGTTCCCTAATAGAGTTTCATTTTGAAAGGAGAGTAACCACATTAAGGGCACAGGAGACCGCAAATTGATTCAAACATAACCTATTTTGGGCAAATTTGACAATATCATATGCTAGACGTGCAATTGAACATTCATCGGCTTTCATTTCATATACTCTAATGCAATCGAGATTAATAGATCTCTAAAGAACCCAAACTCTTGCACACACTCTTCTAAAAGAACTTTTACTCATCACTCAAAAGTCAAGCAAGCAAAACATATAAACATTGTCATTTGAGTTTCATCCTTGGGCGATTTTTTTCATTTTTCAATTTTTTTTTAGAGAAAGGTAAAAAATAAAAATAATTACAAGAATAGGTTAAACTAAGTATAAAAATAAAAATAATTATACATCTAAATAAGGAGATTGAGAAGGTAATCACAAGATAAGAGATTTGGATTTAGGGTATTGGATTTCAAGGGGAGAAAATTTGGATTCAAATGATTTAGATGTTAGGGAAAAGGAAATAAACAACATGCAAACTCAACATGTAAACATGAGAACACAACATGAACCAATGGCACATGAAAAACACCCCCCAAGCTATCATATACATTGTCTCTAATGTTAAAGCAATGCAAGCACAAAGAGAAGGGGAGAAAGACTAACTCATTGGTTCGGGCCCCCTTGGGAGCTTGAGCCCCCGGGGTAGAGATGCCGGTACGCATTGCGGAAATCGCCCAAGTCCGATCTTAGACCCTAGAAACTTGTTCTCGTTCCGTCAAATGAAGTTCTCATGTCTTCGTTTGACTTTCTCATGGTCTCGAATTCGGTGGTCATGCAGGCAAAATTCGCATTCATGTTGGCGACTTGCTGTTCAAAAGTGAGGTATGGGTTGTTCTCACCCATGTCTTGATTTTGGTACCCCTCTTGGTACCCTTGTTGGAACTCATGTTGTTGATAAAATTGTTGTTGATGATATTGTTGCTGTTGTTGATGATGGTGTTGTTGATGATAATGTTGTTGTTGTTGATGATAGTGTTGTTGCTCTTGTCCTTGATCTTCTCCCTGTTCACCGGGAGCCTAAGGAAAGTCCCTTTGAAAAATCTAGTTGCCTTCGTCATAAATGGCGGTGGCCTCCGGGTCAAGGAGATAGGCATAGGGTCGCCTACTCACCAACCACAAGTAGGGGTGGTTCCCCTCTACATCTGTAAGCCACTTCATGGCCCTCAATGATTGCATGTCTAACTGTGTTGGCCCTGGGACAATCTCTTCATCTGAAAAATCAAGGTTAAGAGCAACAACAATAATAGTAATCATGCCACCTACGGTGATGTTGCTAGATCTTGTAGCAACATCCTCAAGGTGGTCTACAAACCAAGACCCAACATCCAAGCTAGTGTTACCTTCACTCAAGTGCCAAAGAAAGTAGAGCTCCCTAGTGGACACCACCCCTGAGCTATCCCCCTAGCAAATGTCGTGTTTGCTATAGTGCGCTGAGCGATTCTGAATGTGGGGTGGATAATGGTGGTGGCCTTATCGGATCTAGGGTTGTACCCAAAAGCCCTAAGATTCTTCTCCAAAAATTTCCCGCATCATAACCACAGGGTTGTCTATCCTTAGGTCCGATAGTTCCGGTTGTGGGCCACCCAAAAACTCGGTTTACCCTAGCTATAGTCATTCTATGTTGGGTGTTCATGAGTTGAAAATTTATGTAGCGGGGGGTCCTCTTGGTGTCTCGATGCACATAAAGGGAGGAGAGGAATTCAAGGGTTAGTCTCTTATAGGTTTGGGCATGCAATTGTAGCCAAGAACCTATGTCGGTACCCTCAAACAACATCCTAACATCGTCTCCTACCCCTAGGGCATCGGCTACCTCTTCGTCGTAAAACTTAGTGGGCCTAATTCGCTTCGTACTATTCTTAAGGAAGTTAGCCGAAAAGGCTGGATCAGTGAAAATTATTCCCATTGTATCCACTTGTGGTGGAGCAATGGGAGGAGGAGGCAATGGGTACCTAAGTCTAGCGAAGTAGGTGTTTTTTGGGCGGTTTCTTCTCGACATGTCGGTTCTTGCAATTAAACTAGCCACAAAAATTCAAATCACCAAACCAAACGCACAAAAGCTCGAGGTCCGCCTAGACAACGGATCAAGGTTCAATCAACACCAACAAACACCACACGAATCACGTTGGGGCTCTAAGTCCACCACCTAGGATCAAGCCCAAGCAATCACGAAAACAATCAAGATGGTCTTAACTATTCTAAGTCACAACCATTCAACACCAATGTTGCAAAACTCATGAATTTATGTCAACAATTTGTCAAAATAACACACCTAAGCTAGTATGCTCTTCATTCAAAACACTCCAAACCCTACTCTCTTACAAACACCCAATTCTCACAAAATTTCAACAATGCTTAACATATATTAATAATTATTGACTCACTACCAATTCAAACAACTTTTCAAGTAAAATTAAACACAAAATATTAAAATTTTAAGTATGGAAGTAGTGAATAGAAGGAACGATTATATCGGGTCTAACGTGGGTGTAAAGCTCGCAAATGAACCTTTATAATCTTCCTTTTTCTTGTTTAAGTCTTCTCCTTCAACTAATTGCTTTGATTTTCAATCCAAAAGAAAACCCCTAAATTATTTTTTGTTGTTAGGGTTTGGGGAAATTTGGGTTTAAAAATGGAAAAATGAGTAGTATTTTGTAAATTTGTTGAAAAAGAGTGAAGTTTTTGATGAAAAATGTTGAATGTGGGTGAGGGATTGAGTGTTTGAGGGTGTTGAGTATAGGAGGAAGAAGGAGTTTAGAGAGAGAGAGAGAGGAGAGGGAGACGTGAGGTTGAGGGAGTGTTTTAGTGTGTGTTTTTTTTATGAGTAAGACCTGTGCTTATATGTGCTTTATACTGGGGCGGCACGGACGTGTAGATGTCGGCACGGACGTGCAACTCCAGGCAGAACTACTGTCGCTTCTGTCTTAAGACTCACGGACGTGCATAATTCTGCACAGACGTATCACATTCCTCTGCACGGTCGTGCAGCTCCAGGAAAAATTGCTATTGTAATGGGCAGGAAGGAGGTGGAGAGGTCCTCTGATATAGTCACTAGTAGTTTCTCTATTAACTCAATTGCTATGAAAACCTTATTTGATTCTGGTGCAACTTATTCCTTTATTGCTGCATCTCTAGTAAACTAGTTAAATTTATCTGAGTCAAGTCCTGTAGAGTTGTCTATTTGCTTACCTATGGGTAAGGTAGTTTCTTGCACTAAGTTCCATAAGAATTTATCTTTGAAGATTAAGGAATCTATTTTCCCATCTGACCTCATAGAATTTGACTTAGAAGACTTGGATGTAATATTAGGGATAGATCGGCTAGGTTTATACTAGGCTAAGATAGATTGTGAAATGAAAAAAGTGCACTTGAGGAGTCCTTTAGGGAAAACTGTGTCCTATAGACGATTTTGGAAACATAAAGGGTATGGATTAATCTTGGCAATGGAAATTATGAAGTTAGCCACTAAGGAATGCCTAGATACCTTTGTAATGTCTAGGATTTGAAAATGGAAGAATGCAGGAGAATAGAAGACATTCCCATAGTGAATGAGTTTTAGATGTTTTTCCAGAGGAGATTTCGGGAATGCCGCCTAGTAGAGAGGTCGAGTTCACCATAAACCTAATTCTGGGAGCTGCACCTATCTCTAAGCTGAATTAGTAGAGTTGAATAACCCAGTTGCAAGAGTTGTTAGACAAGGGATTTATCAGACCTAGTGTATCACCATAGGGAGCTCCGGTAATGTTTGTGAAGAAGAAAGATGGAAGCATGAGGCTATGTATTAATTATAAGGAGTTGAATAATGTCACTGTGAAGAATAAGTACCCATTACCCATAATAGATAACTTATTTGACCAGTTAAAAGATGCTAGTGTATTCTCAAAAATTGATTAAAGATAGGGGTACCACCAATTGAGAATCTCTGATAAAGTTATCTTAAAGACCGCCTTTAAAACTTATTATAGACACTATGAGTTTACAGTTGTGCCATTTGCGTTAACCAATGCACCCGACATCTTTATGGATTTGATTATCCAAGTATTCCATGAGTACCTAGATAAATTTGTAGTAGTATTCATTGATGATATTCTTGTGTATTCGAGGAATAAGAAGGATTAATCCAAAGACCTGAGAACCATTTTGGAAACCCTTAGAAGTAATGAATTGTATGCAAGTTTTCCAAATGTGAGTATTGGTTGGAGCAAGTAGCATTCTTGGGGCATTACATTTCCAAGGAAGTGTTTCGGTAAACCCTGCGAAGATTAAAGTTGTTAGAAAATGGCCCAGTCCAAAGAACGTGACTGACATTAGGACTTTCTTGGGTTTGGTGGGTTATTATAGGAGGTTTGTTATAGACTTTACCAAAATAGCCCAACCTATGACCACCCTGATGAAAAAGGAGACTAAATTTGTGTGGGATGAAAAGCGTAAGTTGGCTTTTCAAACCCTCAAAGAGCGGTTGACTACCGCACTAGTGCTAACATTGCCCAACGGGAACGAAGGATTTGAGGTATAAAGCGATGCCTCAAAACATGGGTTAGGATGCATACCGCATTAGAATGGAAAGGTCATTACTTATGTGTCACGTTAGTTGAAGCCGTATGAAGCCAACTGTCCTACTCATGACCTAGAGCTTGTCGCGATTGTATTTGCTTTGAAGATTTGGAGACATTATCTGTATGGCATCACCTACAAGATTTTCACAGATCATAAGAGGCTCAGATACGTCTTAACTCAGAAAGACTTGAATATTCTTTAATGTTGGTGGCTAGAGCTAATCAAAGACTGCGATTTAGATATCCAGTATCATGAGGGAAAGACAAATGTTGTTGCAGATGCTTTTAGTAGAAAATCGAGTTATAGTATTAATGCCTTAGTGGTGGTCAATGAGTTGTGTGAGGAGATTAAAAAATTGAGTCTTAAAGTCATGAACCATGGGGAATTAGAGAACTTCTTGAATGCTTTATCCTTAGAACTGCAATACCCCATATTTTAGACATTATATTAAGACTATTTTAGTACAAAATAAATAATTTAAAAATTATTTTGGCACCAATCATAATTATGGAACTTCATTTATATATTTATTTTATAAATTTATTAAGAAAATTATTTAATTTTATAAATAAATATTTAATTCCTCAATTATTCCATTAAAATTCCCAAAAAAAAGCCCTCTAAAATATCCCAAAAATATCCAAAGTATCCACTTTTATTCTAGAATACTCTAAAAGCTTTTAAAATATTATTCTTAACAAAAAAAAAAAATATAGTTTAATATATTTATAAAGATTATTTTTAATTTAAAATGGATAATGTTGAAAATTTGATATATTTACCAAAGAAAAAATATATATATTTAAAAATAAAAAATTTCGACTATATATAATCATGGTCAGCTACCATGATTAGAATTTTAAAAAAATTTTATTATTATATATATTTAACCCTAATTTAAAGGATAATTTTAGTTGAAAAGATAATTTTAAATTAAAAATAATAGATTTTCAAAAAAAAATATAAATAATAAATTCTATCCTTATCCTATCCTTTTTCTATGATTTATATTTCTAAAAAAAAATAAAATTTATTATTATAAATTTTTATTTTTTTAACTAATTCTAATTGGTTTGTTTTGAATTAAATAATTATAATTGGTTAAATTATTTAATAATTTAATTATTTTATAATTAAAAGATTTTTTTGAAATTTTAAGGATAATTATCAATTTAAATTCATATTTATCTTTTAGTGTTTTAAAATCCTAAAATTCATCCTAATTTCTACTATAAATAGACCCTTAAATCTCACCTAATTCTTCACACAAAAATCATTAAACCCTTTCTCTTTCTCTCAAACTTTCTCCCTCTATCTCAAGCCACTCTCTGCATCTTTTCGGCCATCTGGTGCCACCAACAACCACCAACCTCCGTGAGCATCCTATTTCCCTAACTATTTAATTATTTTAATTATTTTACAAACCGTTTAATTCTTAAAACTATTTCTAAACGTAATTAAAGTTTCAATATTATATGCATAATTATTGTGTTGCATTGTGTTGATTAGTTTATCTTAAATTGATAGGAGGATCAACTTGAAGTTTAGTAAAGAGTTGTTAGAAAGTACTAGAATTTAAGGTACGTATATGTGTTAAATCTTTTTATGTACAATTGAATATATTATTTTGTGAATTATATTGTGCTAAAATATTTTTAAATATATGTTTATATATGGCTATTTATTTGAAATTTTGATAACAAAAAAAATGGGTGATATACATTTACCTTATTTTATTTAATATGTATCATGTTTCAAAAGGGCCGAATGACATTTGAGATTTTATAAATTTCAATGAACTTTAATAATTAAAGCAAGGTATTTGTATTTAAAGGAGTTATAAAAGGAGAGTTGTTATTATTATTATATATTACCACTTGATTTCATAATCAAGAAGGGTTCATGCTTCAAAGTCCACTTGTTGGCAAATAAAAGGAAACTCTAAGGATAGATCCGTGATGGGATAACTAACTTGGGGGGTGTGCACACTTAGGATCAAGGAGGGGATATAAGAAGAGGAAATTGTTTTTATTAAGTGTTTTAATAATTCTATTTGTATTGGATTATTATAAAGAAAGGTTCGAAGTTTATTAATATATAAGAAGGCAAGTTTGAAATAAAGGAATTTAAAAGTCAGTATTTTTTTTATCATGTATACGTACACAGTGTTTTTACACTGACACGTATTTTCCTATTTGTTTTGGTTCGCCCTACTTATCATTTATGGTGAGTAGGTTTGCAGGAATAAATATGCATGGGAGCATTACATCAAGGGGCACATACTAGTTAGGAGTTTTATAATTTTTTTTAATCAAATTTTGTACCTTTGGATAATCAAAATTATAATTCTTTTTAATAAATAAATCGAGTTTTTCTTCCGCTGCAATATAATAATTAGTTAGTACAACAGAAGCGTAGTGACACGTGGCGGTAATACCCCTAAGTTACTAAAATTACTATCATTATTATTATTATGTTAGTAATTTGGGGGTGTTACAAAGAACCATATTTTTTTGAAGAAATTAAGGAAAAGGAAGTTGAAGACAAATCTTTAAAGAAGATTAGAGATAAGATGACTACTGGGGTAGAATCTGAGTTCCAAATTCATGAAGATGGTAGTTTGAGATTTAAAGGGAGATGATGAGTGCAACAAAGATGTGATGAGGTCAAAAGAAAGATCATGGATAAGATCCATAACACTCCTTATTAAGTACATCCTGGAGGAAATAAGTGGTATAAAGATCTGAAGCAGATATATTGGTGGTCAAATATGAAGAGATAAATAACTGATTATGTGTCTAGATGTCTGACGTGTCGAAAGGTGAAAATAAACCATAAAAGACCCATAGGAAAGATGCAACCTCTAGAAATACCTAGATGGAAATGAGATTCAATTTCCTTAAAGTTTGTGACAGGTTTACCAAGGATTAGAACAAGTAATGATACAATTTAGGTGATTATGGATAGACTCACCAAATCAACCGTGTTCATAGCAATTAAGGAGACTTGGAAGAAAAAGTAACTAGCTAAGGCATATGTGAAAAATGTAGTTCGTTTGCATGGAGTTCCTAGAGATATAGTGTTGGATAGAGATTTGAGGTTCTTGTCTAAGTTTTGGCAAAGAGTGCAAGATAACCTAGGGACTACCTTAAAATGAGTATATCCTTCCACCCTGCAACTGATGGACTGACGGAGAAGAAGAATCATATTATGGAAGATATATTGAGAGCTTGTGAGATAGATTTCCAAGGTACTTGGGAAGACTAGATGGATTTGAATAGTTATGATGCAAGCATTGGGATGGCATCGTTAATAGCACTGTATGGAAGGAAATGTAGAAGCCTGGTGTGTTGGAATGATATTGGACAGCGCATGACATTAGGGACTAACTATACAAAAGACATGGTGAGTAAAGTAAAGGTGATTCAGTCAAGGATCAAAGAAGCTCAGGATAAGCAAAAGAGCTATGCCGACTAAAAAAGGAGAGAAGATGAATTCAACGTAGGCGATAAAGTCTTTTTGAAAGTGTCACCTACTAATGGCATAATGAGGTTCGCCAAGAAGGGAAAACTTAGTGCTAAATACGTAGGGCCCTATGAAATTCTATAGCATGTGGGAAACGTAGCCTATAAGTTGGCCTTACCGATGGAGTTCGAGAAAATACACGATGTCTTTCATATTTATCAGATGAAGAAATACGTGTCGAGCAAAAGCCATGTTTTTAGCAGCCGGAGGCAATTCAAGTAGACGAATCCCTAACCTATAAATAAAGACCGGTCAAGATCTTGGATCACAAAGTGCAGAGTACCCAGAATAAAGATATACACATGGTAAAAGTCCTGTAGTCTCACCATGAGTATGAAGAAGCTACTTGGGAAACCGAAGATGCTATGAAACAGAAATATCTCGAACTATTTGATGAGGTGAGCTATGGGTTCATAACTCTTTTCTTTTAAGAAGGGTAGAATGCGTATAAATTCGTGCTTTTTATTGTGTTTTTCCAGTATTTTGGTTGCAAATCAGTAGAGTACATAAAGTATCTGTAATTCCCCGAAATTCTACAATTATTTTTTTTATTATTATTTATTTTCCTAAGTAACCCGTTAAGTCTAAACTACCGAAATCCTATCCTACTCAAATTTTATAATACCCGAAGTTCTATCTTACTAAACCTAAACACATTTTATCTAAACCTAGGAATTTTATCTAAAACTAAACTCAAAAAAAAAAAAATAAGAACAAAACCTACCCATATAAACCGAACCGTGAACCCCCCCCCCCCCCACCAAACACAAAACACAAAGTCAAAACAAACAAAAATTCCCCACCCCATAGAATCCCGTAAGAACCCCAAAAGCAAAGAAAATAAAACCCCTCCTCCCCACCCGTGAAGATCCCCGGCAGAAACCCCACCCCCAAACCACTCCCTGCTGCGCACCCCACTGCTGTCGCCTCTGCCGCACCACCGCCTGCACCCCGCCAGCCGCCGCCGCAACGACCACTTCAGTCGGTCCCCTTTCTCCTTCCCTTTCTTTTTTAATTTTATTGTATTTTATGCCTAGAATTCACAATTTTGGAGGTTGTTTCAATGATTATTTGGATTGTTCCTAATGATTTATTAGATGTAAAAATGTTTATAATCATGAGTTTTATGAATTGGTATATATATTTTGCAATCTCTTTATTTGAATTAGTATGATTGTTCAAGCATTTGGGTTTACTGTATGATTGCATATATACTTGCTTTATGGGTTGAAAGAGTTGACATTGTTGGGTTTATTTGTGTTTGCTTTGGTGATTTTCTTTTGGGTATGATGATGTCGTTTAATAAATTGATTTTTTTTTTCATGGTTTGGGATGAGACTAGGCTTACGGTGGTATATTTTTTTTTAACAAAAAAAGTGATCTTTGTATCAAATTCGATTATAGTGCCTTAATTTAATTTAGAGATATTGTAGATCATTACTCATTTGTGATAAATATCCACCTTTTTGATGAAGTGGAGCATTTGGAAAAGAATTTTGTCTTCCCCTAAAATGTATGGACTTGTATGGAGCAATGTCATTAGTGTTACTATAGGGTTTTGCGTTTTACGTCTCTTCTTGGAAATTTGATCAACATGTCATAGTGTTAAGAATGATTATTGATTTTGAGTGGGCATATACCAATTCTGCATGTTTTGTGGCGTAAAGGAGATTTTGATGTTGGCCTGAGTTAATGTTGGTGTTGGTCGTCTAGCATAATAGGGTATTAATAATTAATTAGATGCCGTGTTTTTATGCATTCGAAATTAAGGGAGTACACATTTCAGTGGATTGAAGTCTTCAAAAATTTAATTCGATGGCTGTAAATTTGGTTTGGTGGTATGTTGATTTAGTGGTATTATTTTGGTATAGGAGAACAATTTGTGGAAGGTCCTTTAAAAAAATAGAGAAAGTGGATACCCGTGCTTTTTACACCAGGTACGTACAATTACAAAGAACGTTATTTTTTTATTAGGAGCATGATTTAGGGTGAAACATAAACATAGTATCATGTTTAGGGAACCCGTTGGATGAGATTGTTTGGTTACCCATTTGAAAGAATTCTTGTTCTTTATTTTAGGAGCATGTTTTGGTGTTATTTGTGAGAAAATGTGATTTATTAATTGGTATTAATTGTTAATTAATCCACGAGGTTGTTTATTATTACTCCTTCATTACTGATAGTATGATTGGAGTAAAGGTATATTTTATAAGTCTTAATGACGAGGTAGTTGACTTGGTTCAACAGTTTTATCAGTTGAGTTTGAAATTAAAAAGTTAAAAATTACACTATAACAGAGATAGATTGAATAATTGTAATATTTACTGTTGTGTGCTACTGTGATTGTGTTTATTGTGTTTAAACAGTAAATCACTTAAAGAGAAAGAGGATAAGCAATAAAACTCTAGGCTAGTGCACGTCTAGAGTATTGACAATCAGGGGTTGGAGTTCACGGGGTATTATCCGTGGCTTTTGCTGGAGACCGTTTGATCTACGAGTCTCTCTTTTGTAAAGTTTTAAACTTAAAATTGGGGTTAGTTGAGATCTCATCTAGCTATGGTAACGGAGTCGCGCCCGTTTACCATCTGGATTTTTATACTATATTTTGATGCTCTCCGACGGGAGTGCATGTGTTACTTATTTATTTGATGTCCTAACCAGGACATGGGGAAAGACAACCTAGTCTATTGCTTAATCCAAATCATTATTTAATTTACCATGCCAGAATCCAAACCATTAATCAATTCATCGTGTTAGTTGAGTAAAATGTTACATGATACGTTCTTACATTTCTTATAAATACTTAATTATCAGTTCAATTGTCGTGCTTTGTAATTCGTATGTACTCAGCTTGCTGATTACGTGCCTCGTGTGTTTTGGTCATGGCTTTCACCTATAAATGACACTGTAATGATCCAATACTTACATTTGTATTATTGGGGAGCAGATTATTAACAGGTATCTAAACAAGCATTCATGCATGGGCGGGTTGGAGAGAAACGTTATTTTAATTTGGATTTCGGAATAAATTATGTTAGGCTTGATTTGGTTTTAAACTGTTGGATTTGAATTAAAGTTAAATGTTATTTAGTACATTACAGTAAGGGTCGTAGAGGTTCCAGTTTGTTATATTAGGACTTGATTTACGTTTAATGTTATTTCATAAGTCTTTTTGGTTTTTCCGCTGCAAAACTCTGTTTTATAGCCTTAACGTTTGAACACGTGGCAGTAGCTCACCGATAGTTCCTAAAGGTTTGGATTTCGGAAAAATGGGAATTATCGGGGTGTTACAAAGTGGTATCAGAGCTATAGGTTAGATTTTATTATGCCACAAATGATTTTATTAGGCGCCTAAACTTTTAAACGTTTTGGAAATGATTTACGGATCAAATAGTATGAGTATTAGTTTTATTATTACCAATAAATTATATTTCTCATTACTAATAAATTATTATTAATATTATTTTAAAAATTCATTTGTTTATGTATTTATTTATTTAATTATTCAAATTTGTTAAGTCTCAAATATTCGAAAATGAGTGAGATTTGGGGTAGTTAAGAAAGCATGCATATAGTTAACATCTCCTTTCTGTGTGGTGCTTATGCATTAGTTCTCTTATATTTTTGTATGTGCTTGGCTTAATTGCTTTGTTTTATTGGGGTAACGTAGAGAGATGAATACCAAGTTTGTCCGTAAGACTAATCAGGGCCCGAAATCAATCAGTGGAAACCTTATAAAAGTAATTGAGGATATTATATGCCCAAAGAAGGACCAATCGGAAGAAATGTTTCAGGACTGGTTCGAATTCAAAACAGCTAGAAAGAAAGATAAACCGAAAACGTATAAAAGAATTTTCCACCAGTACACCCTAGATGTTGATTCTGATGAAGATGAATTAGAATGGATGGAGGTGGAACCAGTGGACCCTTATGCTGGAAAACGGGCCACTAGGAACAGGGAGCCTACATACAAAGCTATTATTATTGAAGATTCGGAGGATGAGAAGGATCCCGACTTTAAATTGGAAGATTATGATGAGAAGAAGGATCACAAGTCGAATGTAGTCCCTTAAATAGCTTAATATGTTTTAGAAACTAGGTAGGTAGTTAGGATTTCAATAAATATTTCATTATATTAGGTTAGCGTACGATATAAACGATTTGAGGAAAGTAGCATTTTTTTTTCTTTAAAACCGTATTGGTATGTTATCCTATATTATTTCAATTATTTAATATTATTTCTAATTATTGATCTTATATTGAATTACCTAATCGGTCTTAATTTGTCTTAAGTAATTAATGACAGTCAACCTATAGGATTTAACTCGCTTTCTTCTTATTTGAGTGAGAGCGGGGAGGGAACCAATTTTTATTATTTTGATTGCTTAATGTGTATTAAATGATTTGGTTGTCTAAATTGTTTGATTGATTGGAATATGAATGTGATTATGGAATGAGGTGTTGCGTTAAGTAGCTGTAAGTAAAAGTAGAATTGAATCAGTTTAATATTACACCAGGCGTAGAAGTACTATGGCAAGAAATGATGTTGTACTGGCTGAGGCCATCCGCGCTCTTGCTGAGCAATTGAATCAGAACCGTGGGGAAATGCCTGACCCTTACGCTGAAATGTTTAAGAAACTAGCTCAGGTGAAACCACCTATTTTTAAAGGGGGAGCTGACCCTACCTTTTTGGAGAACTGGGAGCGAGAATTTGATAAAATATTCATTGCAATGAATTGCGCTGAAGAAATGAGGGTAGATCAAGCTGCCATGTACTTAAAGGACGAAGCAGACAGATGGTGGAGAGACAATGCTGCTAGGTTGAAGGCGCAACCTGACTTTGGGTGGGAAGCCTTTAAATTTGCCTTAAGAGAAAAGTTTTACCCTCCTTACCTGAGAAAGCAGAAAGCTTAGGAATTCATTAACCTCCAAATGGGTAGCATGACCATTGCAGACTACTACCACAAGTTCACTACTCTAGCTAGGTTTGCTCCTGAGGTAGTACCCACTGAAGAGCTGAAGGCCCAAAGGTTTGAGCAAGGGCTAACTAGGCAACTCCAGAAGGATTTGGGAGGAAAAGTGTTCAAAACACTAGATAAGGTTTATGAAAGAGCAGCTCACTTGTATGGGTTGAATGTTAGGGATCCCACTGAAGGTAGCCATGCTGGAGATAAAAGAAAGGATTTTGGGCACCATGGGAACAACCATAATAACTCGAAGAGGCCTAGGAACGGAA
Source organism: Dysphania ambrosioides (assembly GCA_026401315.1). Lineage (NCBI taxonomy): Eukaryota > Viridiplantae > Streptophyta > Magnoliopsida > Caryophyllales > Amaranthaceae > Dysphania > Dysphania ambrosioides. The sequence goes on from CM048672.1 coordinate 3,469,006, forward strand.
ATTCGGTCGAAAATAGAAACCGAGAGTTGAGTAACACTGTAAGCCAAGGGAATGGTGATAAAAGGTACTATTGTAAGAGATGCAAAAGGAACCACCTTGGGAAGGACTGTGATGGAAATCTGGTGACATGTCGATACTGACACAAGAAGGGTCATAGGGAGTACGAGTGTTATTCGAAGAAGAAAGATGAAGGGAATGGTTCAGGCAATCATCAAAGGGTTAACTCCACATTTGAACAAGGTGTGAGAAACAATAGGCCGGGTAATCAGAATGGGAAACCCTACAACGGTGGGAATGGCAACGGTAATAACTCCAACAGTTTTGGCAATAACAGTAGCAACAACAACAACAACCATGCAGGTCAGAACAGAAGCAATAATCTCGGGCGCCTGTCTGTAATGGGCAGGAAGGAGGTGGAGAGATCCTCCGATGTAGTCACTGGTACATTCTCTATTAACTCAATTGCTGTGAAAACCTTATTTGATTCTGGTGCAACCTATTCCTTTATTTCTGCATCTATAGTGAACCAGTTAAATTTATCTGAGTCGAGTCCTGTTGAGATATCTGTTTGCTTACCTACCGGTAAGGTAGTTCCTTGCACTAAACTCCATAAGAACTTATCTTTGAAGATTAAGGAAACTAATTTCCCATCTGACCTCATAGAATTTGACTTGGGAGACTTAGATGTAATATTGGGGATGGATTGGTTAAGTCTGTACAAGGCTAAGATAGATTGCGAAATGCAGAAAGTACACTTGAGGAGTCCTGTAGGAAAAACTGTGTCCTATAGACGATTTGGGAAACCAAAAGGGTATGGGTTAATTTCAGCAATGGAAATGAGGAAGTTAGCTGCCAAGGGATGTCCAATATACCTTTGCAATGTCCAGGATTTGAGTATGGAAGAATGCAGAAGAATAGAAGACATTCCCATAGTAAATGAGTTTTCAGATGTTTTTCCAGATGAAGTTTCGGGAATGCCACCTAGTAGAGAGGTCGAGTTCACCATAGACCTAATTCCGGGAGCTGCACCTATTTCTAAAGCACCATACAGAATGGCACCAGCTGAATTAGCAGAGTTAAAGACCCAGTTGCAAGAGCTGTTAGACAAGGGGTTTATCAGACCTAGTGTATCACCCTCGGGAGCTCCTGTGCTCTTTGTGAAGAAGAAAGATGGAAGTATGAGGTTATGTATCGATTATCGAGAGCTAAATAATGTGACGGTGAAGAATAAGTACCCATTACCAAGAATTGATGACCTATTTGACCAGTTGAAGTGGGCTAGCATATTCTCGAAAATTGATTTAAGGTCGGGGTACCATCAATTGAAAATTGCTGATAAGGACATCTCAAAGACCGCATTTAGAACTCGTTATGGGGACTATGAGTTTACTGTTATGCCATTTGGGTTAACCAATGCACCTGCTATCTTTATGGATCTAATGAATCGAGTATTTCACGAGTACCTAGATAAATTCGTTAGTATTCATTGATGATATTTTAGTGTATTCGAGGAATAAGGCAGATCATGCCAAAGACCTGAGAACCATTTTGGAAACCCTTAGGAGAAATGAATTGTATGCGAAGTTTTCCAAATGTGAGTTTTGGTTAGAGCAAGTAGCATTCTTGGGGCATTACATTTCCAAGGAAGGTGTTTCGGTAGACCCTACAAAGGTTAAAGCTGTTAGCGAATGGCCTACTCCAAAGAATGTGACTGACATTAGGAGTTTCTTGGGTTTGGCGGGATATTATAGGAGATTTGTCAGAGACATTTCCAAAATAGCCCGACCTATGACCACCCTGATGAAAAAGGAGACTAAATTTGTGTGGGATGAAAGGTGCGAGTTGGCTTTTCAAACCCTCAAAGAGCGGTTGACTACAGCACCAGTGCTAACATTGCCCAACGGAAATGAATGATTCGAGGTATACAACGATGCCTCGAAGCATGGATTAGGATGCGTACTACAGCAGAATGGGAAGGTTATTGCCTACGCATCACGTCAATTGAAGCCGTATGAAGCCAATTATCCTACTCATGATTTAGAACTTGCCGCAATTGTGTTTGCTTTGAAAATTTGGAGACATTACCTATATGGCGTTACTTGCAAGATTTTCACAGATCATAAAAGCCTCAAGTATATCTTCACTCAAAAAGACTTGAACATGCGACAGCGTCGGTGGTTAGAATTAATTAAAGACTATGATTTAGATATCCAGTATCATGAAGGAAAGGCAAATGTGGTTGCAGATGCTCTCAGTAGAAAATCGAGTCATAGTATTAATGCCTTGGTGGTGGCCGACGAGTTGTGTGAAGAGATGAAGAAGTTGAGTTTGGAAGTTATGAACCCTAGGGAGTTAGAAAACCTCTTATTTTCTTTATCCCTAGAACCATCTATTTTTGAAGAAATTAAGGAAATGCAAGAAAAAGTCGAATCCTTAAAGCAGATTAGAGATAAGGTGATTACTGGAGTAGAATCAGATTTTCAAATTCATGAAGATGGTAGTTTGAGATTTAAGGGGAGATGGTGTGTGCCGCAAAGCTGTGAAGAAGTCAAAAAGAAGATCATGGATGAAATCCATAATACTCCTTATTCAGGGCACCCTGGAGGCGATAAGTTGTATAAAGACTTGAAGCAGATATATTGGTGGCCGAATATGAAAAGAGAGATAGCTGAGTATGTGTCTAGGTGTCTGACGTGTCAGAAGGTGAAAATAGACCATAAAAGACCCATGGGGAAAATGCAACCATTGGAAATACCTGGATGGAAATGGGAATCAATTTCCATGGATTTTGTGACTGGTTTGCCAAGAACTAGGACGGGAAATGATACAATTTGGGTGATTGTGGATAGACTCACCAAATCAGCCGTATTCATAGCAATTAAGGAGACTTGGAAGAAAAAGCAACTAGCAAAAGCATATGTGAAAAATGTAGTCCAGTTGCATGGAGTTCCTAAGGATATAGTGTCGGACAGAGATTCGAAGTTCTTGTCTAAGTTTTGGCAGAAGGTGCAAGATAACTTAGGGACTACCTTGAAAATGAGTACAGCCTTCCACCCGGCGACTGATGGGCAGACAGAGAGGAAGAATCAAACTATGGAGGGTATGTTGAGAGCTTGTGCGATAGATTTTCAGGGAATTTAGGAAGATCAATTGGATTTGATAGAATTCTCATACAACAACATTTATCATGCTAGTATTGGAATGGCACCATTTGAAGCACTCTATGGAAGGAAATGTAGATGCCCGGTGTGTTGGAATGATATTGGAGAACGCATGACTTTGGGAACCGAATATATAGAAGACATGGTGAATAAAGTCAAAGTGATTCAGTTAAGAATCAAAACAGCACAGGATAGGCAAAAGAGCTATGCCGACACAAAAAGAAGGGAAGATGAATTCAATGTAGGTGAAAAAGTCTTTTTGAAAGTCTCGCCTACTAAAGGCGTGATGAGATTTGGTAAGAAAGGAAAGCTTAGTGCCAAATATGTGGGGCCATATGAAATTCTGCAACGAATAGGAAATGTCGCCTATAATCTAGCCTTACCGATGGAGTTTTGAGAAAATGCACGATGTCTTTCATATCTCTCAGCTGAAGAAATATGTGCCAAACGACACCCATGTTCTACAACCGGAAACTGTTCAATTGGACGAGTCCTTAACCTATGAAGAAAGACCAGTCAAGATCTTGGATCATAAAGTGCGTAGTACCCGAAATAAAGACATACGAATGGTGAAAGTACTATGGTCTAATCACGAGTATGAAGAAGCTACCTGGGAAACTGAAGATGCAATGAAACATAAATATCCCGAGCTATTCGAGTAGGTGAGTTACGGGGTCGTAACTCTTTTCTTTTAAGAGGGGTAGAATGCGTATAATTTCGCGTTTTTTGTTCTTATTTATAGTGTTTACAATATTTTGGGTGCAAATCAGTGGAATTCGTAAAATATCCATGGTAATTGTAAGAGATTTACAGCAACCTTTTCAAAATCATTTAATGTTGAGGCTAAGTTTCGGGGACGAAACTTCTTTTAAGAGGGGTAGATTGTAATTCCCCGAAATTCTACAATTATTTTTTTATTATTATTTATTTTCCTAAGTAACCCGTTAAGTCTAAACTACCGAAATCCTATCCTACTCAAATTTTATAATACCCGAAGTTCTATCTTACTAAAACACATTTTATCTAAACCTAGGAATTTTATCTAAACCTAAACTCAAAAAAAAAAAAAAATATAAGAACAAAACCTACCCATATAAACCCAACCGTGAAACCCCCCCCCCCCCCCCCAAACACAAAACACAAAGTCAAAACAAACAAAAATTCCCCACCCCATAGAATCCCGTAAGAACCCCAAAAGCAAAGGAAAAAAAAAACCCCTCCTCCCCAAACCACTCCCTGCTGCGTACCCCACTGCTGCCGCCTCTGCCGCACCACCACCTACACCCCGCCAGCCGCCGCCGCAACGACCACTTCAGTCGGTCCCCTTTCTCCTTCCCTTTCTTTTTAATTTTAGTATTTTACACCTAGAATTCACAATTTTGGAGGTTGTTTCAATGATTATTTGGATTGTTCCTAATGATTTATTAGATGTAAAAATGTTTATAATCATGAGTTTTATGAATTGGTATATATATTTTGCAATCTCTTTATTTGAATTAGTATGATTGTTCAAGCATTTGGGTTTACTATATGATTGCATATATACTTGCTTTATGGGTTGAAAGAGTTGAGATTGTTGGGTTGATTTGTGTTTGCTTTGGTGATTTTCTTTTGGGTATGATGATGTCGTTTAATAAATTGATTTTTTTTTCATGGTTTGGGATGAGACTAGGCTTACGGTGGTATATTTTTTTTAACAAGAAAAGTGATCTTTGTATCAAACTCGATTATAGTGCCTTAATTTAATTTAGAGATATTGTAGATCATTACTCATTTGTGATAAATATCCACCTTTTGATGAAGTGGAGCATTTGGAAAAGAATTTTGTCTTCCCCTAAAATGTATGGACTAGTATGGAGCAATGTCATTAGTGTTACTATAGGGTTTTGCGTTTTACGTCTCTTCTTGGAAATTTGATCAACATGTCATAGTGTTAAGAATGATTATTGATTTTGAGTGGGCATATACCAATTCTGCATGTTTTGTGGCGTAAAGGAGATTTTGATGTTGGCCTGGGTTAATGTTGGTGTTGGTCGTCTAGCATAATAGGGTATTGATAATTAATTAGATGCCGTGTTTTTATGCATTCGAAATTAAGGGAGTACACATTTCAGTGGATTGGAGTCTTCAAAAATTTAATTCAATGGCTGTAAATTTGGTTTGGTGGTATGTTGATTTAGTGGTATTATTTTGGTATAGGAGAACAATTTGTGGAAGGTCCTTTAAAAAAATAGAGAAAGTGGATACCCGTGCTTTTTACACTAGGTACGTACAATTACAAAGAATTTTATTTTTTTATTAGGAGCATGATTTAGGGTGAAACATAAACATAGTATCATGTTTAGGGAACCCGTTGGATGAGATTGTTTGGTTACCCATTTGAAAGAATTCCTGTTCTTTATTTTAGGAGCATGTTTTGGTGTTATTTATGAGAAACTGTGATTTATTAATTGGTATTAATTGGTATTAATTGTTAATTAATCCACGAGGTTGTTTATTATTACTCCTTCATTACTGATAGTATGATTGGAGTAAAGGTATATTTTATAAGTCTTAATGACGAGGTAGTTGACTTGGTTCAACAGTTTTATCAGTTGAGTTTGAATTTAAAAAGTTAAAAATTACAGTATAACAGAGATAGATTGAATAATTGTAATATTTACTGTTGTGTGCTACTGTGATTGTGTTTATTGTGTTTAAACTATAAATCACTTAAAGAGAAAGAGGATAAGCAATAAAACTCTAGGCTAGTGCACGTCTAGAGTATTGAAAATCAGGGGTTGGAGTTCACGGGGTATTATCCGTGGCTTTTGCTGGAGACCGTTTGATCTACGAGTCTCTCTTTTGTAAAGTTTTAAACTTAAAATTGGGGTTAGTTGAGATCTCATCTAGCTATGGTAACGGAGTCGCGCCCGTTTACCATCTGGATTTTTATACTGTATTTTGATGCTCTCTGATGGGAGTGCATGGGTTACTTATTTATTTGATGTCCTAACCAGGACATGGGGGGAGACAACCTAGTCTATTGCTTAATCCAAATCATTAATTAATTTACCATGCCAGAATCCAAACCATTAATCAATTCATCGTGTCAGTTGAGTAAAATGTTACATGATACGTTCTTACATTTCTTATAGATACTTAATTATCAGTTCAATTATCGTGCTTTGTAATTCGTATGTACTCAGCTTGCTGATTACATGCCTCGTGTGTTTTGGTCATGTCTTTCGCCTATAAATGACACTGTAATGATCCAATAATTACATTTGTATTATTGGGGAGCAGATTATTAACAGGTATCTAAACAAGCATTCATGCACTAGTAGAAAACTATTCAATTGCTTCGCCTCAATTGCTGCAGTTAAATATATTTTGAAGCAATTATTCATAAGTGCTGCGGTTATTTCAAATAACCGTAGCAATAAATCTTCCCCAGGTGATTTTTTTAAAGTACTGATTTATTGCTGCGGTTATTTGAAATAACCGCAGCACTTATACTATAAGTGCTGCGGTTATTTCAAATAACCGCAGCAATAAATCTTCCCCAGGAGAATTTTTTATAGTACTGATTTATTGCTGCGGTTATTTGAAATAACCGCAGCACTTATAGTATAAGTGCTGCGATTATTTGAAATAACCGCAGCAATAAATCTTCCCAGGAGAATTTTTTATAGTACTGATTTATTGCTGCGGTTATTTCAAATAACCGCAGCACTTATAGTATAAGTGCTGCGGTTATTTCAAATAACCGCAGCACTTATAGTATAAGTGCTGCGGTTATTTAAAATAACCGCAGCAATAAATCAGTACTTTATATCCTGACTTCACTTTTTCCAGGCCATTTTTTCAGAAGACCAGAACTTTCCCCAGACCGAAACATACGAAAAAAAACCCTACCATCCAAACTTCGTCTTCTCCAGCCCCCCATTCCTTCTCTATTCCTAACCCTACTATACCTTTCTCTCTCTTTCTCAAAAAAGGGTTCGCATTTGGGTTTCTTCGAAGCGTCTTCTTCTTCGAGAGATTTAAGGTACATTTTCTCATTTCGTCTTCGAAGCGTCTTCATTTCGTGTTTTCTCATTTCGGTACATAAATTGCTTAAGTATCTAGACATAACTCTACCAAAAACTGTATGTATAATACTACGAACTTGAACCCCATATTCATGAATATGACTATGAGACTGTCGCTCACAATCCGGGTAGGTTAAGAGACAACTGTATGTATAATGTTATATTAATTCTAGTAACAATTAAGTGTTTTTATATTAATTCTAGACTATCGCACACAACTGTATGTATAATACTACGAATTTGAAGGTGTTTTGAGACGTACATAATCCGGGTAGGTTAAGAGACGTACATAATTCAGTGATGGAGATGCATTCATGTATTAAATCAGCCCATTTGCTAGATTTATATAGTTTTTTTTAAAAAAATTATTGAAGTTGATTAACAGAGTAGTTCCAATAGTAATGTTCAGCATTAGTTGTATCAATTGTATGACTTATTGCTATTCATAGATATTCATAGATATAATTAAGAGAAAATATTTCAAACATGGGGTTTTATAAGGTTAATGATAAGAAATTAGTGGGATGAAGAAATTATGGAGTATATGCTCCGCAATAAAATCGAAGAACACGATTTATTCTTTGTACTTGGTAGAAAGAAAGAGATGGCGTTTTAATATTAAAGAGGGCTCCCATAATGGAGGAGCTGAGTTGCACCAGTTGAGTTGTGTTTAATTGGTAATGAATGATTTACTAAAAGCCTTTGATTGAAGGAAGGATGATTGATTACCTTTAGATAGTAACTCAGCTACGTACTTTGAGCCTGTAAGAAGATTATGGGCATAAGAACACCCATTATTTACAAATATTATGGGCAATCTAGATTTTGTCTCTAGTCTGAAGAATTATATTTTCACCCCTTGTTTTACACATAAGAAATAATAAGGGTTTAAATGTCAGTGCCTCTTTTGTTCCACATTTAAATAATGGATGAGATCTTCTCAAGCCAAATATCAACTAGTATGCACAAAATGATGGTTCATAAAATAAAAAATAAAAAAAATCAGTTCCTTCAGCAATATATACATATACTTTGCACTCAAGTGTTTTGGTTTATATCTTTGAAGTTCAAAATGGATCGAGATTGGATGTACGGTAACCGAACCTCAATGGAATACGTACAAGGGGTTGAGGAGTTTGCTAGGGTTGCACTTAGACATCAATTACACAATCATTCGAAGATATTATTGTGTCCGTGTTGTGACTATAACAACTCCAGGGGTTATCGTGACATTAATGAAGTCAAAGATCATCTAATTCGTCGAGGTTTCAAAGCGGATTATAGGACTTGGAATTGGCATGGTGAAATATTAGAGTTCGGGTCAAGCGCTAGTAAGTTTCCTAGTTGTGAGAAGCCACCTCGCAATGAAGATGGATTGAATTTTAATGAGGTATATGATGATGTTAGAGATCAGGATAGAGTGGAAGAGGATAGAATAGACGAGATGATGCATGATGTTGAGGATGATTTCACCGATCGTCCCCATATTTTCGATGAAATCCTTAGAGCTGCAGAGAAGCCTTTGTATCCTACTTGTACTTTACACACTAAATTGAGCGCTGTCATGAAGCTCTTCAACTTAAAGGCACGCCACAATTGGAGTGACAAGAGTTTCACACACTTGTTAGAAGTTATATCGGGTATGCTCCCTGAGGGAAATGAATTGCCACTTTCTACCTACGAGGCCAAGAAACTCATGTGTCCTATGGGAATGGATTATGTGAAGATCCATGCAAGTCGAAATGATTGTGTTCTATATCGAAATGAGTATGAGGATCTAGATGAATGCCCATTATGTGGAGTTTCCCGTTACAAAAAAAAGGTCAATGAGCTCGATTTGAGAAAGAAGAGGATACCGGCCAAAGTTCTATGGTATCTTCCCATTATACCGAGGTTTAAGAGACTGTACTCAGATGAGAGTAATGCGAAATTGTTGCGGTGGCATGCTGAAGGGAGGAAGAAAGATGGTTTATTACGGTATCCTGCTGATTCTCCTCAATGGAGAAACATTGATAGGATGTACACGAGTTTTGGGGGGGACAGTCGGAATCTTAGGCTAGGTCTTTGCACTGATGGAACGAATCCATTCGGGACCTTGAGCACTCAGTACAGCACTTGGCCCGTTCTTCTTACTATTTATAATTTGCCACCTTGGTTATGCATGAAGCGCAAGTACATCATGTTATCGCTTCTTATATCTGGACCTAAACAACCTGGTAATGACATAGATGTCTATCTCGCTCCTCTTATTGATGACTTGAGATTGTTGTGGGAGGAAGGTGTCCAGGTTTTCGATGCTTACTCAAAATTGAATTTCACTATGCGTGCCTTGATATTCTGCACAATCAATGATTTCCCGGCTTATGGAAATCTTTTTGGTTATGCTGTGAAAGGGAAGACCGCATGCCCGATATGTGAAGAAGATATAGAAGCTATTCGTCTACAGAATTGTGGGAAGCATGTTTACATGGGTTTCCGTAAGTATCTTCGAGAAGATCATCCTTTCAGAAGAAAAAGAAAATCTTTTAATGGTTCCATAGAGTTTCGCGAAGCTCGTCTCCCTTTACGTGTGAGTGAGGTATATGATCACGTTAAAGGCATTGAAACTGTGTTCGGAAAGAGCTCTAAAAATAGATCAGTCGGTGGCTATAAGAAGAGGTCTGTGTTCTGGAGTCTTCCTTATTGGCGCCATTTGGAGATACGCCATTGCATTGATGTCATGCACATTGAGAAGAATATTTGTGATGCGATTGTTGGTACTCTCTTGAATATGCCTGGTAAAACCAAGGATGGGGTTAAAGTTAGGAGAGATATGGCTGCTATGGGGCGAACTGAATTGGCTCCTCAAGAACATGGTAAACGATGGTATCTTCCTCCTGCTTGGTTCACTCTTTCAAAGAAGGAGAAGACCAGCTTCTGCGAGTCTTTGCATGGACTTAAAGTTCCATCTGGGTTTTCTTCGAATTTTGCGAAACTTGTTTCAATGACTGATTTGAAGTTAGTAGGTATGAAATCCCATGATTGTCATGTTTTAATGCATCATTTTCTTCCCGTTGCTATTCGAGGGATTCTGCCTCCCTAAGTGAGGTACACAATTACAAGGTTGTGCATCTTCTTCAACGCTATTTCAAGTAAGGTAATCAATCTAGCGATATTAGATGACTTGCAAGCTGATGTGGTTGAGACCATGTGTCGTTTTGAAATGTATTTTCCACCTTCTTTCTTCGATATCATGCCTCACTTGGTCATCCATTTTGTTGAGTTCCTTAGGTTTTGATTGATAGTTTTGAATGATGACAAACAGCTAAGGGAAACAGGTCTTTGAAAGTGTTCAATACAGTTGGGGGAACCAGCTAAAATAGAACACTGTTTCCCTAGATAAGTTATTACTTATATGAGATATTTGTTGAACTAACTTATCTTTATACAGGACAATTAGATGATATATGAGCTATGCACTGGTAGGAAACCAGTATAAACTGTTCTCTCAAACTGCTTTTATGAAAGGCAGTTACTTATTTAGTATTGTACATTAACTTTGTTAAATGTGCAGTATCTAAGTTGATTTCTAAGATTGGAAGCTTGAAAGGATTTTCGATCAACTTAAAGGAAGGTCCTTTGGTCAATAATTGAGTTCATTCATGGAAGCTTTCAAGACTTAACGAATGCATGAAGGAAGACTACACTCAAAGAGTTATTTAGGAACTTCATGTAAATGCTCCGTAGTATAACTTATATAATTGAGTATATAAAGTGCTTTTAGTATATTAAATATCGTTATGAAATTTGGTATAAGGTTTGGAACAAATTTCATAACATATTCAGTTCAGGTAACCAGGTTAACTGAACAGATTATTTAAGCTGCTGTTTTTACAAAGATTTTACAAAAAGGATATTTTCCGAAAAATATTTATTTAAAATATATCCAAGCAGCTAAAGATAAGATGATATTTTTGGTTAGCTAAAAACTAGGAAGTATCTTATCCTAAATTGATCTTATCTTGTGATCAAATTAATTAGGATAAATACTTATCATAAAATCGCATATATCTTATATGCATGATTTTAGGGTTTAGCCAACTAACCTATAAATACATCTTACTCTAAATAATCATCTCGACGGCTCTCACGCATTTTTAATAGAGTTCTATCCTTGAGAGCTAAAAGCACTAATTCAATTATTAAGTGATACACAAGAGCATAATAGTGTTTTAACGTTTTTCTCTATTTGACTTTTGAGAGTTAGATCATTAGAGAGTTCTTGATCTTGTATTAAGTCTTTGACAGAGGGGTTGAAGACTAAGTGAGTGTTTGTGAGTTCAAACACACTAGGAACTTACGAGGGTAAGTTTAGAGCACATTCGGAGTAGAGTGTGGGGTTTACTGGTTCCCGAAGTAGGGAAACAGTAGAGTGTTCTTTGTCTTTATTTTTCGGAGTAGATTAATAAAGGACTTAGGATAGGAGGACGTAGGCCAGAGTTGGCTGAACCTCGTTAAATCTGTGGTGTTCTTTATTGCTTTGTTTTATTCCGCTGCATAAGGGAACCAGCACAACTGGTTCCTTACACTTAATCCGAAAAGAAGCAAAAATTGCTAACGATTACTTAACACTCAATTCACCCCCCCTCTTGAGTGCCCATTGAACCTTCAATTGGTATCAGAGCCTAAGCTTCTCGAAAGAGTAACATCTAGAGGAGTTAAGAATGAGTACTCAAGAATTAAGTGCAATCGGTTATGACAACAAGACACCAAAGTTTAATGGAAATAATTATGCCTGGTGGAAGAATAGGATCCAGAATGTTATCATGGGTATTGATTATGAATGCTGGCTCGTAGTTAAAAATGGTCCTAATATCATTCTCAAGACAGAAGCTGATGGGAAACAGGTTCCCAAGAAGGATAGCGAATTGGTCACTGCTGATTACAAGTTGCTGGAGAAAAATGCTAGGGCAATGTCAATTCTACAACAAGAAATAGGTGAGACCGAAACAAATCGTATCTCTGGTTGCAGTAGTGCTAAGGAGATATGGGACACCCTTGAACTTGCGTTTGAGGGAACCAGTGAGGTAAAACGGTCTAAAATTGATTTAATCATGTCTAAATACGAATTGTTTGCCATGAATAAAAATGAAAAAAATCAATGATTGCTTTCGTAGGTTTATGACTATTGTTAATGATCTTAGATCACTTGGTAAAAAATTCTCTGATGAGGATCTTGTGAGAAAAATTTTACGTAGTTTAACAGATACATGGACAGCTAAGGTAACAGCAGTATATGAAGCAAAGGATCTGTCTACCTTGTCTTTGGAACAGCTGATTGGTTCCCTTATGACTCATGAGATGCTGATTGACTCTAAGTCTGAGAAGGAACCAGCCAGAGGCATGGCACTGAAGGGAACAGTAGAAGAAGAAGATGAGATCAGCATGATTGCAAAAAGATTTGAAAGATCTCTTCGTGATCAAAAGAGGAATTTCAAAGGTAGGAATTTCAAAAATACTAAAAAATCTAACTCTTCTTCATCTTCAGGTTGCTTCAAGTGTGGTGAGAAAGGACACATCATTCGTGATTGTCCAAAATGGAAGGACAAGCAATCTCAATCTGGAGATAAGAGGGCTTTCAAGAATGCCATGATAGCATCTATGTGGGGAGAATCTGACTTAGGATCTGATGAAGAAGAAGATACACCTAGTTCTGATGTTTGCTTAACTGCTTTCACAAACATCAAGGAGAACAGCACTGGTCCGGGAACCAGAGGGGGAACCAGTACATTCAAGAAATGCTTGATGGCTAAGAAGGATGTACTACAAAAACATAAGGTAAACCTTGAACAAATTAGAATAGATATGCATGAATATGATAGAGAAAATATGCTTGCTTGTATAGATTCTTTATTAGATGAATGCTATAAATTAGGTGAAACTTATATAACTGGCAAAAGAGAATTAAAAGAAAAACGCAATGAATGTGAAATTGCTATTGCTAGTTGTGATCACCTAGAGATGGTTTGCCATAACTTGAAAAATCAAGTTGCTGAACTAGAAGTTGAATTGGACAAGTGCAAGGTAGAACTAGAAAGGGCAAGATCTTCTGAACTTGACTATCCGAGTGATGGTGAAGAAGATCTGATCTCCTGGTTCCCCAGAGACTTATCAACTACTAGTGAAGTCCTTGATTTTTCAACAGTCATAAGTAAAGAAAATTCTTGCAATAGAACTTCTCTGTTGAAGGCCTTTGAAACATTGGCTTTCAACTTAGAAAATTCTCACAAAGAAATTGCTTCACTTAAAGCTGTTCAGTCCCCTGGTTCTCTACTGGAACCAGCATTGAAGTCAGCAGTATGATTAATGAATATAAAAGTACTATCTGTAAGTTACATGCTGAATTTAATCAACTAAAAAGTGAAAAGCAATCAGTAGTTATTGACATGTCTAATGACCCTATGGTTTTAGATCTTAACTTACAACTTGCAACTTTAAAAAGTAACTTTGGATTTTTGAAAGAGAAAAACGAGTTGTTAGTTAAAACACTTGAAACAAAAGAAAGGGAATTGCATGACAGTCATAGACATGTGGATAAGCTACTGAATGCACAAAGAACTTTGAACCATCTGACTTCATCAGGAGGAAACAAAGGAAAATTTGGTCTTGGTTATACTAGACAGAGAACCAGGACTAACTGGTCTCCCAGAGAAACCACCTGGATCACAGAATATCAGCGAGGTAAGTATGTCATGACTAAAGAGATGCACGTGTGTTTTCATTGTGGTAAGAATGGACATAAGATACATGAATTTCCAGCTAAGAAAATTAGTGCTAATAAGAACAGCAAGAGTGTAATGTATGTGTGGAGAAGAAAGGATCAACAAGATGTTAATGGTGTTGAAAAGGGACCCAAGTGTGTTTGGGTTCCTAAAACTAATGTTTGATTTACTCTTGCAGGCTAGAGTGAAGGGAGACACCTATTGGTATTTGGACAGTGGTTGCTCAAGACACATGTCCGGGGATAAAGATCAATTCCTTTCACTAGTGGCCTTTGATGGAGGAAGTGTCACCTTTGGGGATAACACCAAGGGAACCATCACTGGTTTAGGTAAGGTTGGTAAGACACTTTCTAACGCAATAGATGATGTTTATTATGTTGAAGGCTTGCAACATAATCTCTTGAGTATTTCTCAATTATGTGACAAAGGTAATAGAGTTGAGTTTCATGCCAACCTATGTCACATAGTTAACTCACAAACAGGAGAACTTGTATGTGAGGGAACCAGGAAGCATGATGTCTACATCACCTTCTTAGATAAAATCCCTCAAGACAAGTCCATCTGTTTGAGAGCTGTTTCTGAAAATAATCAATGGATTTGGCATAAAAGGTTTGGACATGCTAGCCTAACACTTCTAAACAAACTTAAAGCACGTGACTTAGTGGTAGGTCTTCCTAACATTAAGTACGAAGCTGATAAAGTTTGTTCTGAATGTGTAAGGGGAAAACAGGTCAAAATCTCTTTTAAGCCTAAAACTGTTTTGAGTACCAGCAGACCCTTCGAACTTGTACACATTGACTTGTGTGGTCCCATGAGAGTACAAAGTCGAAGAGGTCATAGCTATGTCTATGTTATGGTTGATGATTATTCCAGGTACACTTGGGTAATGATGTTACACACAAAGGATGAAACGTTTGAAGAATGGGTAACATTGGTGAAACAAGTGGAGAACCAGCTCACCCATAAGCTGGTCTCGATAAGATCAGACCATGGTACTGAATTTGATAATGCTAACTTTATTGATTATTGTAGGGAACATGGAGTTAATCACAACTTCTCAGCCCCTAGAACACCTCAACAAAATGGTGTTGTAGAAAGGAAGAACAGAACTCTTGAGGAGATGGCGAGGACGATGCTCATTGAGAGTGGTCTCCCAAAGAGTTTTTGGGGTGAAGCTGTTGACACTGCTTGCTATATATTGAATAGAGGTCTCATTAGACCAAAGTTAAATAAGACTCCCTATGAACTTCTTAAAGGTCGAAAGCCCAACATCACATACTTTCGTGTCTTTGGATGTAAATGTTATGTGCATAATAATGGGAAGGACCAGCTTGATAAGTTTGATCCTAGAAGTGATGAGGGAATCTTTCTTGGATACTCTTCTCACAGTAACATATAGAGTCTTCAATAAAAGGACTCTTTGTGTTGAGGAGAGTGTCCATGTCATTTTTGATGAATTTAACATGTCTTTTGAGATTGCGCAGGTACAACCTGATGAAGTGATTGGATTGATGGATTTCACGGGGAACCAGTATACTGGTCCCACAGATGAAGTGCAAGCAGAGCTAGGCCTACCAAATACTCCACCAGATGATAATGATGAAGTGCCTAGAGAAGAAAATGGAGATAATGAGGATTCTGAAGGGGAACCAAGTCCTGATGGTTCCTCATATAATAGACAGGTAATGAGTTCAGGGGGAACAAAAGAAGGTACCACCCCTGAACCTAAGGTAAGTAATGATAGAGGAAACAGCATGAATGTGAATCTTCCTGGTTCTTCAGAAGGAGAAGAGATTCATGAACATGCTAGTTTCCAACTTAATGAGGAAGCACAAAACAGTATTAATTTCAAAAGTTTTAGATATCAATCTTCTCATCCCACTGATCAAATAATTAGTGATATAAATAAGGGGATTCAAACGAGAAGAAGTGCCTTTCAAAACTTTTGCGCTTTCTATTCTCTCCTGTCTAATGTAGAGCCTACTGACTATAAAATGGCATTGACTGATCCTGATTGGGTACTAGCTATGCAAGATGAGTTAAATCAGTTTCAGAGGAACTAGGTTTGGCACCTGGTTCCCCGTCCAAAGGAAAGATTAGTCATTGGTACTAGATGGGTCTTTAGAAACAAGTTAGATGACCTTGGTACTATAGTCAGAAACAAAGCAAGGCTAGTGGTGCAAGGGTACAATCAACAAGAAGGAATTGACTATGATGAGACGTTTACACCAGTAGCTAGGCTAGAGGCTATTAGGATTTTAATTGCTTATGCTGCTCACATGAATTTTAAGATGTTTCAGATGGATGTGAAGACTGCCTTACTTAATGGCTATTTGAAGGAAGAAGTATATGTGGAGCAGCCACCTGGTTTTGAAGATGCACTGTTTCCCCAGCATGTATATAAGTTGGATAAAGCATTATATGGCTTGAAACAAGCTCCAAGGGCTTGGTATGAAAGACTGTCCAATTTCTTGATGGCTAATGATTACAAGAGGGGAACAGTAGACAAGACCTTGTTCATAAGAACCAGGGGGAAACACTTGATTGTAGTATAAATTTATGTTGATGATATTTTATTTGGTGCTACTAATCAAACTTTGTGTGATGAATTTGCAAATCTTATGCAAAGTGAATTTGAAATGAGTATGATGGGAGAACTAGGGTTCTTCCTAGGGCTGCAGATTAAGCAAACAAATGATGGTATAATGATCCATCAACAAAAGTACTTAAAAGAGCTGCTGAAAAAGTTTGGCATGGAGAACAGCAAAGCTTATGATACACCTGTTCCCACATCCACAAAGTTGGATGCTGATCTTAAGGGAAAAAATGTTGAAGCTACGCTTTATAGAGGAATGATTGGTTCTCTACTTTACCTAACAGCTAGTAGACCTGACATTGTGTTTTCTGTTGGTTTGTGTGGTAGGTTTCAAAGCAATCCAAAGGAATCTCACTTGTAGGCTGTTAGAAGGATACTTAGGTATCTTGTGGGAACAGCAGATCTGTTTTTGTGGTACCCCAAAGGCAGTACCATCGATCTCATTGGATATACAGATGCAGATTATGCTGGTTTCCTAGTTGATAGAAAGAGCACATCAGGTATGGCACACTTCCTTGGCTCTTGTCTTATATCATGGGGTTCTAAAAAGCAAAATTCAGTGGCCCTATCCACAGCAGAGTCAGAATATATAGCTGCAGCTTCATGCTGTTCCCAGCTACTGTGGATAAGGAACCAGCTGAAAGATTTTGGTGTTATTTATAAAAGTGTTCCTATCTTTTGTGATAACACTAGTGCAATCAATATTTCAAAGAACCCCGTGCAACACTCCAAGACCAAACACATTGAGATAAGACACCATTTTCTAAGAGACAATGTGGAAAAAGGATTGGTGGAGATGTTGTTTTGTAAAAGTGAAGATCAAATAGCTGATATCTTCACAAAGCCTTTATGTAGAGAGTCTTTTTGTAGGTTAAGAGTCCTTTTAGGTCTAGTTAGATTTTAGGCGTTGGCTTCAATTATTTCCTTCAATGATTGGTTAGAATAAGTATGCTTTTGTATTGATTATGTATATAACTATGTTGCTTACTTACAAATATTATGTAAATAACCTAAGTGGATTATTGTTGCATAGAAACAAGAGAAGTTATTTTGAAACATGCTGAAAATAGAATGACTGGTTCAGTACAGGTACCAGCAAGAGGAAACAGCAGTTCAGCTCTGATATGTCATCCGAAAATATTTTATTTTTGGAAGATTACTATAAGATAATTTCTTTTTGGAAAGAATTATCTTATTTCAGTTATTCCTATCCTACAAAGAGGCAAATATATTTAATTGCCTAATTTATAGTTGGTTGATTTTTTTGTAAAAAGATAATTACCATTTTTTTTAAATTTTCAATTTTTGAAATTATCTTTTCTGTTTATTTTGATTCTCAACCGGCTAATTCTTGGAATTCCTATGTCTGTGCAATTGATATAAATACACATCAACACATTGATACAGCTTCGCATCACATCATCATTCAATTCATCCTCTCTCTCGTTCAAAAGTGGTACCCTAATCACTGTTCACTCCGTTTTCATCTCCCTCAAATTCCTACTAAATTGTGAAGCTTGTGTTGCTACAATGGGAAGGAAATCAGTCAAGGCTTTAGCTAAGAAAAGAAAGGAGAAGACTCAAGCAAGTGAGTCCACTCAATTGAAGGAGACCTCCATCACTGAAACTAACCCTGCTCTGACTTCATCGAGCAACTCACCTCCTACCACCACAAAGAACCCATCACCAACTCCGTCTCCATCTTCTAAATCTCTCTCACCTCCACCTCCCAAAAATGCACCTTTACCCAAAACCCCTGAGGCTGATGATTCCATCATCAAAGAACCTGCCTCATCTCAGGGGGACCAGCCCAAAAGCGCTGAAGAATTCTTCAATACTGTTGGAGAAAGGGAAGAGGAGGAAGTTAGAAGTGAAAAAGAGGATCTACAGATTATTGGGCAGAAAAAGGGGACTACAGAACCCTTGGTTCGCAGCAGAGTGACTAGGTCTTCCCTGAAAAAGATTGGTGAAGTAGTAGTAGAGGAACAGTCGATGGACTCTGCTAGTTCCAAATGAAAGAGAATAGCACGGAAGTCTACAAGAGGTATGTCAGTAGAATCTCCATCTGTTGGTATGACTGATTTAGGTTCTAGGGTTGTGTTATCTAGGTGTAAAACAGAAGTTGGTTATTTTGATGAAGTTGCCTTAAGTGATGTGAAAGAGCTGTTAGAATATCAGGGTTGGATGCCTTTGTTTGATGTCTGTGATGCTAATATTGATGGTGTTAGAAAGTTTTATGTGAATTTGAAACAAATGTTGGATAGGTCGTTAAGTTTAGTTGTGAATGATGTTGAAGTGAATATGTCTGTTGCAAGTTTGGTTGGGTTATTGAATATACCCAGAGATGGTTTTGATGAGTATTCTGGAGATGGATGGCCCACACTTATAGGGGTCAGTCCAGATGAAGTGCATGACTTTGTGTTTGGAGGGAAAGTTCCAAAGAAAGCTGGAACGTTTAAAACTGGTAGCTTGAAGGAACCAGTGATGCTGGTCCTTCACTCTCTATGTAACAAGATGATTATCCCTCGAGCACAAAGTAGGGGTTTTGTGCGCATCATGGAAATGGTGCTTATATATTTGCTGATGAAAAAGATTAAGATAAATCTTCCTTCCCTAATGATAAACCATATAATGAATTGCTATAATTCATCCCACCACTCTCTTCCTTATGGTTCTTACATAACTAAGCTTCTTAAAGAGAATAATGTTTCTCTTAGTGGATCAACTGCTCCTGTAATAGTGTTTACCAAAGGTATTCTGAAACAAAAGGGGTTGATCATAAGTGCTGGGGTGTTGAAGTTTAGGGAGGAGGAACCAGTAGAGACTCATAAGCCTGCCAAGAAGAAACAGAAGGCAGAGGAACCAGCAGGTCAGAAGGTTATTCTTAAGAGGCTGGAGAGTCAGGAAGAGAAGATGAGTGCTGTAGGGGATCAGCTTAGCAAGTTAGTGACCTTAGTGGAAGGTCTATCTACTTCGCTTATTATGAGGATGAGCAAGTTAGAGAAACAGGTTGCTGGTAGTTCTGGAAGTGAGAAGGAACAAGTTGAGGAGGACCAGCAAGTAGACCAGCAGGAAGATGACAATGAAGAGGAGGAGAACCAGGAAGAAACAGCTGAGGAGGCTGACACTGAAGAAGAGGAAGGAGATGATGAAAATGATGATGATGATGATTGAATCTGTTTTCTTTTTCATTTAGCCTACCTTTATTATATTATATTCTGAATAACTGATTTTGTTGGACTGTTTTTATTCCTCCCAATCCATGAACTTGTTTTGATATGGATTTGGGCTCTATCGTTCACTTTTGTTGGTTTGTATTAAACTATGATCTTTATTGATGGCATGGCTTAATTTTGACTAATCTGACCTTCTTTTGCAGCACTTTATTTGTATAATGGTTGATGCCATTGGATGGTTTAGCACGTTACTTTATGCATAAGATGCTACTTTTGCATATCTTTTTAATGATGCCAAAAGGGGGAAAATAGTTGAAGTTGAAGCCTAGAGTCTTTACTAGTTTAGATTGAGTCGTTTTTGAGTCTTTTTACTTTTACTTTGACTTTATTTTATTTTTTGTTTCTGCTTAGGGAACCAGTTAGCTTAACTAACTTGTTCCATTGAGTCTTGAGTTCTTGAAGTCTTTGACTACCTTCTTTTGAGTATGTTCACAGGTGCAGAAACTTCAAATGTTTGTCATCATCAAAAAGGGGGAATTTGTTGAGTTCCTTAGGTTTTGATTGATAGTTTTGAATGATGACAAACAGCTAAGGGAAACAGGTCTTTGAAAGTGTTCAATACAGTTGGGGGAACCAGCTAAAATAGAACACTGTTTCCCTAGATAAGTTATTACTTATATGAGATATTTGTTGAACTAACTTATCTTTATACAGGAAACAATTAGATGATATATGAGCTATGCACTGGTAGGAAACCAGTATAAACTGTTCTCTCAAACTGCTTTTATGAAAGGCAGTTACTTATTTAGTATTGTACATTAACTTTGTTAAATGTGCAGTATCTAAGTTGATTTCTAAGATTGGAAGCTTGAAAGGATTTTCGATCAACTTAAAGGAAGGTCCTTTGGTCAATAATTGAGTTCATTCATGGAAGCTTTCAAGACTTAACGAATGCATGAAGGAAGACTACACTCAAAGAGTTATTTAGGAACTTCATGTAAATGCTCCGTAGTATAACTTATATAATTGAGTATATAAAGTGCTTTTAGTATATTAAATATCGTTATGAAATTTGGTACAAGGTTTGGAACAAATTTCATAACATATTCAGTTCAGGTAACCAGGTTAACTGAACAGATTATTTAAGCTGCTGTTTTTACAAAGATTTTAGAAAAAGGATATTTTTCGAAAAATATTGATTTAAAATATATCCAAGCAGCTAAAGATAAGATGATATTTTTGGTTAGCTAAAAACTAGGAAGTATCTTATCCTAAATTGATCTTATCTTGTGATCAAATTAATTAGGATAAATACTTATCATAAAATCGCATATATCTTATATGCATGATTTTAGGGTTTAGCCAACTAACCTATAAATACATCTTACTCTAAATAATCATCTCGACGGCTCTCACGCATTTTTAATAGAGTTCTATCCTTGAGAGCTAAAAGCACTAATTCAATTATTAAGTGATACACAAGAGCATAATAGTGTTTTAACGTTTTTCTCTATTTGACTTTTGAGAGTTAGATCATTAGAGAGTTCTTGATCTTGTATTAAGTCTTTGACAGAGGGGTTGAAGACTTGGTGAGTGTTTGTGAGTTCAAACACACTAGGAACTTACGAGGGTAAGTTTAGAGCACATTCGGAGTAGAGTGTGGGGTTTACTGGTTCCCGGAGTAGGGAAAAAGTAGAGTGTTCTTTGTCTTTATTTTTCGGAGTAGATTAATAAAGGACTTAGGATAGGAGGACGTAGGCCAGAGTTGGCTGAACCTCGTTAAATCTGTGGTGTTCTTTATTGCTTTGTTTTATTCCGCTGCATAAGGGAACCAGCACAACTGGTTCCTTACACTTAATCCGAAAAGAAGCAAAAATTGCTAACGATTACTTAACACTCAATTCACCCCCCCCCCCCCCCCCCCCCCTCTTGAGTGCCCATTGAACCTTCACATTTGGTTCGTGAGATTAAGTTATGTGGTCCAATTTGGGGGAGGTATATGTATCCATTTGAGAGAGAGATGGGTGTCTTGAAGAGTAGAGTCATGAATCCAGCCAAACCAGAGGCAAGTATAGTACAGAGAACAGTTGCTGAAGAAGTTGCATCATGGATTGCACATTATCTTGCCCGGTCGCATGATATTGGGGTACCAGTATCAAGACATGCAGGGAGGCTCGAGGGTCATGGCACTATTGGTCGGAAATGAATTACTCTCAATTATGATTTGAAATATAAGGCCGAACTGTTTATTTTGCAAAACCTGAGTGAAGTCCATCTATATGTAGACAAGCACATGAATACTCTGAGGAGTCAATATCCCTCTAAAAGGGATTTGCAGCTGGTACAGGTCCATAATGCTACATTTGTTGAATGGTTCAGAGGACGGATCATGGATCAATTATCTGAAGCACCTGACGATGTCGGTGATACATTAAAGTGGTTGGCATATGGTGCTAAAGTTCAAGTTATGTTGTATGAGGGATTCGACATAAACGGTTATTCATTTTACTCTAAGTGCCAGGATGAGAAGTCAACTACGCAGAATAGTGGTGTAATGGTCTTTGGCATGTCTCCTGAATTTTCTAGTTCAAAGGATCGAACATTAATAGACAAACGGGTTTATACTATGGGGTTATTGTTGATATTTTCGAACTTGACTACGTCAATTTCAGTATTCCTCTTTTCTACTATAATTGGTTTGATAATAACCGCGGAGTAAAGAAGGACGAACACGGGTACTTAACCCTAGTGAATCCCAATCGTATGGGACATCATGCCGATCCATTCATATTAGCGTCACAGGCGAAGCAAGTTTTTTACATGGTTGATCCTGCCGATCGCAACTGGTCGGTTGTTATTGAAGGGAAGAGACGGATTCTTGGCATTGGGGATGTTGTTGATGAAGACGAATACGATGAACAGTTTGATGAGAGTCCGCCATCCACATGGAATATCCCGAAATTAGTTGTTGATGATGTAGACGATATTCTAAGGCGTAATGACCATGATGAAGGATTCTATGTAGCTAGGGAGTCTGAATAGTAATGAACACAAAATTATCCAATAATAAGGTATTACAAAGAAAATTATCCAATGTAGTTATATGATTCTTTAATGTTATTTTTTAAATAGTATATTTTTCATATAGATGTGTACTACTTAATTCAATGAAATTGACTGACCTATTTATTTTATATTTGCAGATTCACATACATGGAAGAGGACAGAGGACCCCATCCATCTTCTGCTGCGGACACCCAGCAGATGAAGAAGAAGAGAGTGGGGAGAGGTCCCTCAAAAGGGATCAAATCCATACCTGGTGTCCAGAGAATTCTTGAGTGGGACGCACTCGGACGCCCGTGCGGGACACACTACAAGGCATATAAATGCCATTTGGGTGAGATCAGTCGGTCGAAAGTATCGATCTTGATACCGGACTGGAACTCTGTACCGAAGGGCGTGAAGGATATGTTGTGGGAGGATGCAAAGGTATTTAATGTACTTAATTACATTACTTAAACTCAAAAATAATTGTATTATAGAAATTGTTAGGCTCATTGTGTTCTTTTGTGTTTCTACATAATACAGAAAGAGTTCTAGATCGAGGATGACCCTCGAAAGAAGCAGGCGGTCCTCACCTCTTGCGATTTGAAGTGGAGAGACTTTAAGGCCAAGCTCGTTAGTGGCTGGATCTCTTGTACAAGGAATAAGGAGGGCCAGACCAGGAAGCGACCTTGGGAGCTCTACAACTTCATTTCGGAGGAAGATTGGAACTCTTTTGTGAAGATGCATTCTACAGAAGAGTTTAGGGTAAGAATTTCTTTGAATATCGTTTGATATTAATTATATATATTACTTTAATTTCTTGGTTAGTTTCTTATATGCAATAACTTGTATATTATAATCAGCAAAGAAGCGAGAAGGCGAAGAGGAGTGCGGCCCAGAACTTGTATCCTCATCATATGGGTCAACACTCATATGCTGAGATGAGTGAAATATGGAGGCGAAAGGGCTTCATTCCTTCGATGTCGTCGTCGTCATCCAGTTGTTCATCCGTTGTTTCGAGTCTGCCAGATAGGACAACGACATGGCTTCTAGCGAGATCCGTCCCCGACGAACAAGGACGTCTCGTGGTGCCGGACAAGCAGACGGCTAGTGTCCGGGACTCCATTGTGAGTAATGTTTGCTATTCGTCATTATTCTATTTGTCTTTTTACATTTTGTGAATTTTGTTAACTTTTATTTTGAAATATACACAGGATGATTGGAGACGGAGAGAGGAATCGGGAGAGTTTGTCTCCCAGCCACGGGACGACATTCTGTCCCGTGCCCTCGGCAAAAAAGACCACCCAGGTCGGGTGGTCGGTTACGGAATCGGCGTTGGCCGAAAGACTGTGTACGGGGCTGACAAGAGGAGCTCGATACTGATGAAGAGGGTGGAGGACGTCGAAGCTCGAATTGATAACGCCGTGACACAGGCTGTGAAGGAGGCTGAGATCCAGGTTCTAGCTCAGACAATCAAGGAGATGGAGGAAAAGATGGATTCCATGCTCCAAGAGAAGTTCAGGATGTTCGCTGTGCAATTCAGTATGCCGCATCCACCACCGCAGCTACCGGAGTGTAACATGCCTGACCCTCCAGTCTTACCATCCTCAAGCGGCTCTGGGGTTAGAGATCCTTTTCAGGATCTACAGGTTTGTTTCCTTAGGTTTTATAAACTACTAAATGCATTTCAAATTCCTCTACTTTACTTGAATGAGAAAAACTGACACCTTTGTCTCTTTTGTTGCAGGAGCAACGATCGTGTCAGTTGATGCACATGGTGAACGGCAATGAAGCAATCATTGTTGCTTTAGGAACCGTTCATCCGGCTCTGACACGAGACCACCATGCTGACATCATGCCTGGTCATGTGAAGGTCAGCGTCAACGACTATGACCAGGTCTACAAGGATGTCCCTGTCCCTGCCCCTGCCCCTTCTGCATTCATCAAAAGGCTCGAGCAAGCCCACAGGACCTTCACACAGTGGCCAAAGCATCTAGTTCGGCTCCTGATGTCTGAGGTAAATGCATTCCGCCTAACTTTATGAATCCTTATTCTATTAATGTTGGTATTAAGTTTTGAATTTGTTTGAATCAGCAAAGAGGTATGGGATGGAAGGACGCAGCTGAAGGTGTTGCCAGCGGTCCTAGCGGTCCAGAGACGACCGAGTTCGTGAGGAAGGACGTTGCCCAGACCGATCTCACTGAGTTGGCCTTGAGTCATCTTGGTGAGAATTGTCGTCAAATGAGGGCGCAGGTGTCGAGCCTTCCGCCAGATAGCATCGTCTCCTTTCGTTGTGGGAAGACGATATTCGGGTACCCCGAGGAACAGGATATCGTGATCGTAGTAGAGGACGTTACTCAACTTCTCACAGGGGACGAGCTAAATGTATCTGTGCTTCAAGTCTTCATGATGTAAGTTACCCGACTATTGATTGTAATTCATAATCTAATATGTGACCATCTATTTGTTGATGTTGCTAAATGGGTGTTGTTTCAATTAATTACAGGGCCTGTTATGAGTTGGTCTAAGAAGAAGGACTAGGATCCTTTGGTTTCATGTGCCCATCTAGGGTCTCGGCTACCATGATCGGTAATGACCAGGGCTTCGTCACTTCTTACATGGTATCTTTTATGGCCAATCATCATAGGAAGCGTTTCATCTTTTGCCCATACCATGAAAGGTATGATCTTCTTACGTACGTAGTATCCTCTTGCTTGTATGTTCGTTTTTTAACCATTTACCAATCATATTGTAGGCGTCATTGGATACTTCTTGTTCTGTCCTTAGAGAAGAGGACAATATACGTTTTTTATCCTCTTCAACGAAAACGTAACTTAGCGATTAAGGAAGTGCTGAATACGTAAGTTTTTGGTAACTATAGTTTTTTCGTCACTGACAAGAGTAACAGACTAAGGTTTAGTTATTCACGTAGATTTTTTTTCCTAATCTAGTGCCTTTAAGAGCTTTAAAGTTTAGTCCGGCCTCCGTAACAGATTGAAGTTTAACTGGATTCCGGCTCAGGTAACCCTGTTTTCAATTTATTCCGTTGCCTTAGAATTGTATTTGATATGTTTGGTTTACATTGTACTTTGTTTCGTAATGCAGTGTCCTCAGCAGATTGGAAGCACCGAGTGTGGCTACTTTCTTATGCGTTTCCTGTTTGAAATCCTCCACAACCATGCTCATTGTAAGGATCTTTCAACGGTACGTATTCATGAGCTCCGTAATTTATTTTTGAGATATAGTATGTAGATATATGGGAATTGTTTTGAGTTCTACTCATGTATGGGAATTGTATGTGTTGTGAACACAATGGATTTGTGAATTGCATTTAGAATACACAATTGTGTTGTGAATTAGAATACACAATTTTGTTGTGAACAGACAATATGTTTGTGAATTGTATTGTGAATTATGGTTAGATTGTGAATTTTGGATGGATATCGTTGGATTGTAATTATTGTGAAAACAGGTATTATTAAAAAATGGAAAAAGGTCGAATTACAGAGGAAACTCTACCGAAATTTACGCTTGAAATTATGTCTCCTGTTTTGTAGATAACTAAACCTATCATTTCTTACCCTTTCAGGCGATTCAAAGAACAACGCCATACTCACCTCAAGAGCTGATGGAGATTAAGGAATTATGGGCGGAATACTTCATTGGGGCCGGACAATATGTGTAGGTAGAGCTAGCTTAAGGTAGGAGGTAGTAGGAATTCCTTGTATTCATTAGATTAAACATTCTTTTGTATATATATAATTCTTTCTGTATGTACTATATATTAAAACACATTGGGTTAATTGACTCATTGGCATATTGGCATAAACACAAAATAAATAAAAATCGTACCATTGGCCTTAAGACACACATTGCAGCAATTAATATATTGTCAATCATCAGCTCCATATATACTTGATAGTAATGGTGGTAAAGAAGGGGGAAAAAAAATGTATTATTTGCTGCGGTTATTACTAAAAACCGCAGCACTTATTGGTCAGTACTCTAAGATTCATCTATTTAATGCTGCGGTTATTACTAAAAACCGCAGCAAATAATACTTATTTGTTGCGGTTTTTAGTAATAACCGCAGCACTTATGGGTCAGTTTTCTAAGATTCATCTATTTAATGCTGCGGTTTTTTATAAATAACTGCAGCAAATAAGGGTAATTAATGCTGCGTAAAAAAAACCGCTGCGTCAAATAAGGGCAAATAATATTATAAGTGCTGCGTCAAAAAAACCGCAGCATTTGTTGGTTTTATATGTGCTTCGGCCATATGTGCTTCGGAATAATAACCGCAGCAAATAAGGTTAAATAACCGCAGCAAATAGACTTTTTTCTACTAGTGATGCATGGGCGGGTTGGAGAAAAACGTTATTTTAATTTGGATTTCGGAATAAATTATGTTAGGTTTGATTTGGTTTTAAACTGTTGGATTTGAATTAAAGTTAAATGTTATTTAGTACATTACAGTAAGGGTCATAGAGGTTCCAGTTTGTTATATCAGGACTTGATTTACGTTTAATGTTATTTCATAAGTCTTTTGGTTTTTCCGCTGCAAAACTCTGTTTTATAGCCTTAACGTTTGAACACGTGGCGGTAGCTCACCGATAGTTCCTAAAGGTTTGGGTTTCGAAAAAATGGGAATTATCGGGGTGTTACATTATCTCATGATATTATAAGCAGCTTACAACAATCTTTTTCAAAACTCTTGAAGATTGGGGTTAAGTTTCGGGGACAAAACTTATTTTAAAAGGGGTAGATTATAATCACCCGAAAATTATTAGATTTTGATTATATTTTATCGAAAATATTTGCTTTACATAACTATAAAAATTGGCAATACATATACTTTACATATATACATACATACATACATACATACATACATACATACATACATACATACATACATATATATATATATATATATATATATATATATATATATATATATATATATATATATATATATATATATATTTCCAAAATAAATAGCAAATTATTTATAGTATGCCAGTCTTTATTTAAATCATAAAACTAAATTGCTTTTACCAAAGATATTCTTTTTATTAAGAATCACCAAGCCCAAAACACCTTGAAAGCTAGTACTCCACATCTAATAAAATTGTGCTACTTAACCCTAATCCCTCACTTTACTTCAAAAGCCTCATAACTCACCAAAACCCTAAATATTTCCACTTTCTTTCCCCTTTCCGTGAACCTCCCTACCGGCTGCCCCTCTTACCGCTGCCCCTGCCGCCGCCGGTGAGCCGCCAGCAGGCTTGCTGGCCCTCCTCCCTTCTTTCCCTTCTTTTGTCCCTTAATTCCTATGCCTAGTATGTATGTTTAATAAATTATTATATGATACTTATGTTGATTTTATTATGGGTTAAATTTATATTGAAAGTATATAAATTTTTATGTTCTATAATTTATGTTATGCATCCTACAAGTTTTCATAATTTTCTATGCATAAATATAATGGATAGGCATGCTAGTTTTATGAATTAGGGTTTTGATACTAGGCTCTTGATTTTTGGCATAAAACTATTAGTATTTTGTGAACCATCCATGTTAATTTTTATGGGGTTGTAGTTTAAATGACTTTTTAGATTTTTTGATCATGTGTTTTAGTATAAAAATGTCAATTTTCATGATTTAAGGCTTAAATTCCTATAATAGTGTTTGTTTCATGAAATTTTGACTATAGTATGATATATTTTGATAAAAATTTAATACTATGGTATTTGAAATAAATTTTCAGAATATTATATATATTAGGTCATGGTTTAATTGATGAGTTTTTCATGTTTTAAATCTTGAAACTATATACTATTAGTACATACATTAAATTAAGACTATTTTGTGATACAATTGCGAGTAATTTGGTCATACTATATTGAAAATAAATTTGTAGATTTTTAAAGTTATAAAAAGTGAGTTTTATGATATGTATTTGAAGGGTTTAAGTATATAAAAATGTTTAGATTGATTAGTAGTACCATGTTACAAATTGGAGTTTCAAAAATGGCATACTCTAATGAAAAATGAGATTTCCATCATGCTATACTTTATTAACTAAGCTGAAACTAATTAAGAGAGTGTGTATTTTAATGAATTTTCAACTAATATTTGTAGTATTATGTTTAAGCTACTAGAGTTTGTTTTGGAAAACTTAAAAATATGTTTTGGAAAACTTAAAAATATGTTTTGGAATGGTTTTAAAACCTTAGAAAGCTTAGTATGGTTGTTGTAAATTTTGGGTATTGGTGTGTTGATATAGGTGTTATTATTTCATGTAGGAAATCAATTCATAAAAGGTGCATAGTTATAGAGATAGTGGCAACTCACTTGGTATACAAGGTACGTATAGATTACAATGCCTTGACCTAGAAGCATGAGCTAGGATCGAAAATGGAAAGCTTGATTTCATGTTTAAGAAGTTTAGTGTATTATTGATTATGCATTAAAGAGTTGTACTCCTTACTTTGAATTCTATTGGATTATATTTTGGTATTGATGTGTGAAAATTAATGAGTAATCACTAGTACTAATGAGAATGTAATCAGGTTTGGTTTATGAATCACAGTTGATTCAAGTGGAATTAATTTGTTAATTAATCCATGAGGTTGTTTAATATCTCTCTTTCATTAATAATAGTATGAATTGAGTAAAGGAGAATTTCAAGTCTTTATGATGAGAGTATTTTACTCTGTTCAACAGGTTAAAAAGTTAAAATTACAGTATAACAGAGATTGATTGTGTAATTGTGATATTTGCATGTGTGTGCTGTGGTGATTGTGGAAATCGAGTTTAAACTGTAAATCATGTAAAGAAAAAGAAAGATTAGCAATAAAACTCTGGGATAGTGCACGTCTAGAGTATTAACAATCAGGGGTTGGAGCTTCACGGGGTATTATCCATGGCTTTTCTTAGATGTCGTATGATCTACGAGTCTCTCTTTTATAACATTTTGAATTAAAATTGGGGTTAGTTGAGATATCATCTAGCTATGGTGTCGGAGTCGCGCTCGTTTACCATATGAATTTATATTGTATTTTGATGCCCTCTGACGGGAGTGCGTGGGTTAGTTATCTATTTGATATTCTAATCAGGAAATGGGGGAGACAACCTTGTCTATTACTTAATTCAAGTAATTAATTAATTTGTCAGGTTAATTGAGTAAAATGTTGCGTATTACGTTCTTTCATACTGAACTTATGCTTTAATTAAATGTCATTTCAATTATTATACTTTGTAATCTATATGTACTCACCTTGTTGATTACTTTTTTTGTATGTTTTGGTCATGACTTTTGCTTTGAAATGACACTATGATGATCCAATATTTACATTTGTATTATTGGGGAGCAAATTATTAATAAGTATCCAGTCGAGCATTCATGCATGGGGTGGGTTGAGTAGATTGTTGTTTTAATTTAGATTTCAGATTATTTTATGTTTGTTTTGATTTGATTTTTAGACTGTTAATTTTGTATTTGAGTTGAATGTTGTTTTGGTTTACAGTAAGGGCCTTAACGGTTCCAGTTTGTAGTATGTTAGGAGTTTGTTTTGACAAATGATGTTATTTCGAAAAGTCTTTTGTTTTCCGCTGCAAAGCTTTGTTTTATAGCCTTAACGTTTGAACACGTGGCGGTAGCACACTGGTAGTTTCCTAAAGGTTTTGGTTTTCGAAAAAGGGAATTACCGGGGTGTTACAGGTTTTCCATATCTCAGAGTTGAAGAAGGCTTATGGGCAGCAATGGAAAAGTACTCCTCTTCTTGCACACATGACAATAGACTTGGTATTGAAAGATATTACTGAAAAAGGGCTTGGGGTCAGATACAAGACAGAAGGTTCACAGAATATCAGAGAAGTCTTGGTGAAGTGGCAAGACCTACCTGAGTTTGAAGCAACATGGGAGTCCTTTGCAAATTTGGATACACGTTTCCTAGATTTCCAGGACAAGGTGAAGCTGGTGGAAGGGGGTATTGCAAGGAATAATTGGAGGCCATCAATAACAGAAACATATGCAAGGAGGAAGCATGCACATGGGAGCAAAGTATCCAAATCAGCAAGAAGTTAGTTGGTTAGGCTGACAAGGCTGGGGGGGGGGGGGGGGGGGGGGGGGGAGTGGCAAAGAAAGGGTAGTCAGAGAATCTAGTTCTGTTAGTTGGGGGCGAGGGAACGTTTGTAATTAAAAGAGGAGAAAAGTCAGTAGAGAGGGGTATCCAGAACTTTGTAAAGGATTAACTGGAGAGCTCCTTCCTCTCGAATGAAGGCATACTCTGTAATATATCTTGCCACTAATACAAACCAGATCTTTTGATTACATTTGTTCTTGTCTTAAACTACTATCCAATTTCTGAGGCCTTGCAGATGTGTTCATCAAAGTTGCCCACAAGGCTCAAATTTCTGATGGTCTGTTATCACCAAATTTAGTTTAAGTTTTATACATAATATTGCACTTAGGTTACGCCATATGTAGTTTACATAATAAGTATTTAAACTACCAACCATAATCAGTACCCCATTTTTGCTGTATTGATGCTTATGTAATAGAGGTGTGTATAAACTGTTACAGTCATACAAAGTATATAAGGGAGCATGTACAGTTTGTTCAATCTAGCAACAGCATGTTACACGAATCGCTAAAGGCCAATTATTTCGCAAAACCCATCCATCGTCAAAAATTATTACATTGCAAGCTGTTCTTCTATAAATTCAGTCATATTCAAAATCTTTTCTGGGAGAACTTTCTTATATCATAATGTATTGATGATGGATGGGACTGTATGAACTTCATTGCTTTCCTTTTTCCTGATCGTAAATCCTAATCGTTCACTGTGAGGAATATTCAAGATTCTCCCCTGTCATGGATTACTCTTCCACAGGTGGTTCCACCCACCGTCCATGTTCTTTGATTAGATCAATTAAAGCGTCTGTAGCCTGCTCCATTGCTATTCCTCGCTTCACCACCTCCTGCACAAAATAGCAAGTTTATTTAGTTATTAGATAAATCACATTTTACATGTCTATGTAAAGATATAGCAAGCCAGCTTAACATCTACGTTTATGCTAATCAAGATGAGGAAAGAGCCATAAAGATGTCATGAATGTGAATAATGAATGATAACAACACAAGGTTGAACCAAATAAAGGTTTGCAGCAAAGTTAGAGCTATTCTGACTGCTCTTATCTCGTCTATTGCAGACATGCTCAGTGAATCCACGTCTGATATACAAGCTGCAACTACCTATTTCCAAACTTCCTTTTCATTAGCACCCTGTTATTCAATTTGTTGAGCCCCTCTACCCTTAAACTCCCAAGCAGTTCTGTCAACCTACATGTTATCCCTTCTCTCCTTGTCTCTCTCTTGGAAAACAGCCCTAGTTTACCACCCAAAATAGGTCTGAATTCAGAAAATGTTTTTTCTTCATATGTCATATCCAATAGAGGGCTCCTTTAACATGTGACGAAGCACTTCATACCCTAGCTTCAATGACTCAAATGACAAAAGGCTACAAAGATAGAATCTGAACCCTGTAACTCCTTTGAACCTTAGAGGCTTTTGCCCTACTGGCCTAGTAGTTTGTACTTAGTAGAGTACATATAGGGAATCATTTGAATTCATCTTTAAAAGCTTTTTTCCGAATTCTTTAGACATTATGGCTACAGTTCAATATAATGAAAACAAGATAATGCCAGAAATTTTAGGGCTAAGGCCAATCTTACCCAAAACCAGACTGAGTGAGAGCTCTAAAAAATGTGTGTTATTTCTATGTAATTACAATCAAGAAGATTTTCGAGATGCTGGTCATTAAGATGTGTTAGTTTTCAACCTCACCATTTAGCAAGGAATCATATAAAAATAAGAACATACCTTGCCGACATAAAGGTCAATTTTTCCAGGAGAGCCACCAACATATCCAAAGTCTGCATCAGCCATTTCTCCAGGACCATTTACAATACAACCCATGATTGCAATCTGTACAAGCCAGTGAAGTGTCAGAAACAAATCTTGTCCGCTAAATTTTTATTTTTGATAGTAATACAAACACTGATTGTAATTGGGTTTAGAATATTACAGAAACACCAGGTAAGTGCGATGTCTTCTCCCTTATTTGTGCACTTATTTCTTGAAGGTCGAAAAGTGTCCTCCCACAGGATGGGCATGACACATATTCCTGAACCAAGGAACACAGACATAAGTGATCATAAAATTTCCACAGAAAATAATAGCCAACTCAAAAAATTTAAGCAGAAGGAATTTTTTCTTTCGGGAAACTTTACCGTTTTGGTATTCCTCATTCTGCAGCCTTGAAGCAAGTTAAAAGATGTATCTCTCATAAATTCGAAGTCATGGTCAGGAGCTTCCAGGAGTATACCATCTCCTAGGCCGTCTACAAGAAGGCATCCAGCATATGTACCAGCACGAATAACTAAGTCATCCCTGATAGAACAAAATAAGATTAGAACAGATAGACAGTGAAAAGAGGAATCTTCTAATATTTCCTGCAAGTTAGAAGTTGTATTATGTAATACCTGTGAGTCCCAGAGGGGAACTGGATATGATGTATTACAGGGAAGTTCAAAGAATTATCTGATAGGTACTCAAATAGCCTGCAATTGGTGCAAACAACTAAAATTATGAACCCATATCTCAAATAGTGAAATCAGAGCAAGGTGAGGGAAAAGCTTAAATATCATCATCGCATTACGAAAAGGTGTACACATCATGAAGACTTTAGATATGATAAACTTATATATGAGTTTTATACGTGGCGATGGGTCCAACAGTATGACTTTGGTAAAAAAAATTTAGTGAGAGTCCAAAGTTATAAACATGATATGGATAAGAAAAGGATTCTTCATTTGTATGTATACATAAATATAATAACTGAGAATAGATGTTGGTGACAGAACATATTGAGAAACAAAAAAAGGATTTTTAGATAGCAGGTAAAGTTCAAACAAACCAAACAATGCAGAAGGGTCCCTCCACTAAATTTTAACGATTAAACAACCCATGATAAATAATCAACACTGTTGAAAATGAAAACGAGTCTATACATATACTCAAAATTTATTACACCACATATATAAAAATGCCTCTTATTTGTTTGAATAATTTAACAAGTTTTCAATTTTGGAAATGCACAGATAAAATGACACACTAACATAATGACACAACCACCAATTAAAATAGTCAAATGTGATGAAGATAGGTTAAATCCCCAAATTCGAAGCTTCACAAAATAGATACCTAAAATCTAATGGCACTTAAGAGACTATAAGCAATTTTTCTTAATTGAGTTCAGTTTTCAGCACTAAAGTAAAACATCCGGTCTCTTTCCAATTTCATGCTTCATCACAAAGTACAACTGTTGGCTGCTTTATGTACAAGTCAGAATTCCACATTATACGGCCATATAAGTAGCCTTTCTCAGGTACAACCTGAGATTTTTACCAGCCTCACATGGCTTGCAGCATAAACAATTCTTCGCTGACACGTTTATAATAACAAATGGAAAAGAGGGTTATAAAATTACAACAGAAGCTAACTATGACGACCCTAGTGTCAAGTGTGGCTGTTTTGGTAGAAGTCGACAGTTTTTTTGAAACTGTCTCTCTTCCTCTTCCCAAAACTGACTCTCCTCCTATTGCACTACTTAATTTTCTTCTCAATCATTACTGTGATTTTCATATCGGCCATTTGCACTATCTTGGATATTCTCTCATGCTCTGATGATCAAAATTCATAAACATACAGGATTACTTAACTTTTCTCTGTTCTTTACTAACTTATAAGTCAAATTTCATTTCAGGTATAACTGTAAGCAAGAAACCAGCAAAAAGTAATCACTGACAGTACCTTCGGCCTGCATGGACTCTGCTAATCTTCTCTTCACTGAAAGGAAGCTCATGAAGAATCATTGTAGCATCTATGCCTTTTAGAATCTCCAGTTCCTCATAGGGTTCATCACCCCGCAGAGACACAGCCAATCGTGTTCCTAGAAAACATATAACCATGAAGTTGAATGGAATACTCCAACTTATGTTCATCAGCAGCTACTAAGAAACTGTTAAAGAAGCTACCTTCAGGTAAAAGCTTGTGTGCACTAGTTGATAACTCCTTGAGGTTCACCAGGACAATTGCATTAGGCAAGGGCTTTGTCAATTGCTCAGACAAAGGGGTTATAATTCCCATACTTATATCGATTAATCTCTTGAGAGCAAGCCGCTAATCATAAACGGCAAAGCAGCAAGTCATTTATTTGCACGAAACGATTTGTAAATAAGTAAACCCTAGTTGAATTAATAAATCAAACAGAATAAAGGAGGCTTACTGCATCAGCATCATCTACTGGTGGAAGCTGCCTCAGTAAAATGGAATCTACAGTTGCCAGATCCTAGATTGACAAAAATTTGGTCAGGAAATTGCTAATACATTTGGAAAAGTTGTCAGGCAGTTGATTGAGAAATTATATCGCCTGAGTAACAATGTACCTTGAAGGGCATGCCGACAACAAGCTTTGCAGCCAGTGACTTGTATAAATGTTCAGGCATCTGAAATCAAACATGATAAACGTTAGCCAAGTTTCAATTTAATATTATGATAAGAATTTCTGGACTTTAACATCAGGGACTATAACGCCACATTTAGAAGCAAGAAACACATGACTATAAATAAGCAGGTCAAGACCTTACATTTTTCACCGACATGTAGGATATAATGAAAAATTTTCAATTTAAAAGATTATGATTGATGTAAATGAGGAAATGGAAAATCTATTCAACCGAAAGAAAACAATCATGGAATATGGACAAAACTACAGCACAGCTAGATAATATGAGAGAATAAAGTCCAAAGATACGAAGGACAACAGGAAAATGTTACATACAACTATAACTGACCAAAAATAAGCCCCTTCATGGAATAAACATAGAGTTATAACAGAACAATCAGTTATTACTGTGTACAACTATAAAAATGAGAATATACACACACCAGGAATATACAAAAGAACAATAAAGAACAAACATCTTTAATATTTGATGGAGACTCTCACCTTTAATTGATCCAGGGAAACAGTCATGAGAACAGAACCATCACGGTGTAGGACACCTCTGTAGTCCACTTCTTCACCCTATACACAAAAGATTACATATTAAAGAATGAATAGTAGCCAAAGGCTGCAATAAGAAATCAGAGGGTTTCTAAGCAGACCTCTTTTTGAATTGGCAATTGACCGGTTCGGCGTTGAAACTCAAAAAAATGCCTGTGTTTTTCTTCAAATGGTGCCTGGATAAAAATAATATCCACAACCAGAATTTTGGCTAAAAACTTTGTACTGTTCTAGCATGAAATCAACCACTATAACCTTTGACCTTACCACTTCTTGTTGAAGTTCAGCTGCTCTCATCCCAAGGTGGGCCAGCCTTTTGCAGGGGTCTATCTCCTCTTCTGGTGCTTCTGTTAGGGAGACCCTGATAGTATCTCCCAAGCCATCCTACAGAATAATTATTTCCTGAGACTATCACGATAAACATGTTGTAGA
Organism: Dysphania ambrosioides; assembly: GCA_026401315.1. Lineage (NCBI taxonomy): Eukaryota > Viridiplantae > Streptophyta > Magnoliopsida > Caryophyllales > Amaranthaceae > Dysphania > Dysphania ambrosioides. The sequence continues at coordinate 3,505,386 of CM048672.1, forward strand.
TTGTATTTCAATGGACAGAGAGAATGAGTATAGGGCTAAGGAAAACATTAAGAATGCTAAAACGATGTGGATTCTTATAATGGAGAAGTCATTAATACTTTTAGAAAATAGATAAAATTAAAGGAAGCACATAGGACACACAAATTGGCGACATAACTCATTCTAGGCCATCTTTGGCACCTTTTTCAAGGAAAAACACTAAACTTTACAAGACCTGAGCAAATTAACCTTCCACTTGGAATTGGTTAACTAAATTTAAAAGGTAGATAATGGATATATTCCTTCCATCCATAATCCATTTCCCTTGAATGCTTGTCCCACAAAAAATTTCTCATTTCCACTACAGTTTGGGATCCACTGGTTACAATATTATTCCACTATCCATCTTTTTACTTATTTTATTGTTCTTTCTCTCAACTCCTTAAAGCACCGCAGTCCCAGTATTTTCCGACCTCAATAGAAAAACAATAGTAATTTCGACTACTTTATCATTTTATTCATCTATATTCAACAAAGCTCCACCCCTTAAAACTATGCGCCCAGGGTAAATAGGAACTTTTTTTTTTGGAATAGAGGGCGTATAAGATAAACATCTCCATAATTTAACTAAGTTTCCTGTCTTTTCCCCATTTCCATTTGAAATATGAACATATAAATATGGATGAAATTAATCACTCTGCGTGAGCAAATATCTTTCTACCAATATAGATTATCGAAATTCACCTGAAGAAGGGTTCCAATCCCAATCGCAGATTTCATCCGTCCATCTTCACCTTCACCAGCTTCTGTGACTCCCAAATGCAATGGATAATCCCATCCTTGTAGGTACATTTCTGCAACCAACAACCGATATGCTTCAACCATGACAACTGGATTGCTTGCTTTCATGGAAAAGACAAAATTATGGTAGTCCAACTTCCGGCATATTCTTGCAAACTCAAAGGCAGACTCAACCTATTTCAAAATCATAGAAGGAATAAATATCAAGCCAACTTTCACATCAGATAAGGTTTAACTGAACATTTTTTTTGAGGCAGGTTTAACTGAATAGACTAGTTTTTATACCAAATAAACAATTGCTAAAGTAATCAGGAGATGCTTACCATTCCACGGGGAGAATCCCCATAATAGCTCATAATACGATCAGAAAGACTTCCATGATTTGTCCCAATACGCATTGCCCTACCGTACTTTTTACATTTCTCAACCAATGGAGTAAAAACCTGGTACAATGTGAAGAAAGGAAGACTGTCAACATATTATGCAACTCCCAAGACCCAAACAAAAGAGAAATCTATCTAGGTGATGATGTGGAGCTCTGCTGCTTTTGCACAAAGCAGGTTTTGATGTTCTCAAGTTTTTTATAATCTTAGATGTTATTCCAATACACAATTGTAAAACATTTTAATGACACAATATAAGATATATAACAATGGTTTCCAAAGATTTACATCTTCTTAAAAATTGAAATGCCAAAGACTATATTTCTTTCAAAACTCCAGACATTATTCTTTTGAATTCTATATCGGTGACATTGTATCCCTTGACACTATATTGATTGAACCATTGAAAAATAGAAGAAAGACACACCCAGCAGCGGTGAATCATTATGCATGAAACCAAATTACGTTGGTCTTGTTATTATCCAGCAGCGGTAAATCAATACTCCCAAATTGTAGATAACTTTTCCTCCAAGATCTGTTTTCTAGTGAAGGTGTCTTTGGTCATTTGTTCTTGCCATTCCTATCATTTTCTCATTACTAATGTCTACTCACCAACCATCTTTTTATCACTCTCTTCTTTTCTCTTTCTCCACTTTACACAACAGACTAGACAGTGGCTTTACAAAGAACTTTCAGAGTAGTACTTCCATTCTTGTAAAATAAAATTTCATCATGTAAAATAAGTTCTGTCCCTAATCACTCACTTCCTAGTTCCTTCCATTGCGCATTTTTGGGAGACAAATACATGAGACTTTACCTGCTCTATATGCTCAAGTTCCTTCTGATAATCCTCTTCTGTGTACTCTAGTGTCTCAAACTGGGCCCGTCGATCAGCTGCCACAAAGTATATCATTTAATCCAGAATAAGGGCCTCACACAAGATTACACTTACAGGACCAAAGCTAAGAGGATACCAAAGTTTCCAGGATTAACACGAATTTTATCAAAACATTCAGCAACACGCATTGCAACTGAAGGAGCAAAATGAATATCTGCCACTAAAGGAATATTGTAGCTGCAAACAAACAAAAAAAGAGCAATAAGTACCCCCAAGAAAGTACTCTTATATAAACATAGCCATGAATCAAATGATAGATTACAGCAACTGAAAAGACAACATAACCACAACTAGAGAGGAAAATTAAAGCCTACTTTCTCTGGACAAGTGTGTTCTTAATTTCAAAACAAGCATCTGCCTCTTTCTTTCCCTGCACTGTTATTCGAACAATATCTGCTCCACTGTCTGCAATTTTCATGACCTGCCAGTAAAAGTGAGGAACAAAGACCAGATTAAAAAACCAAAAACAAAGTCCCAACACTTAGAAAGAAAGTAGAATCGTAGTTGCCAGCAACATGTATAAGATCCTCAAAGTTTTTTTTTCTTCTTTTTCTAGCCATTGTAAATCAAAGTTGAAATTGCATCTTTTCTCATTGTATATCAAAATTGAAATAGAAGTGTACAAGAGTGAAGCCAAGCTATAATCAGGGAACTCTGCAACCTATGGCGGCTATGGGCAAGTACAGTTTACAGCACAAAAAGAGCTAATTGTCAACCGTATCATGAGCTTAATTTTTAATATTACTGTCCATAACAGGTTTAAGTCAATAAGAAATCTCAAGAAGAGGCAACAGAACACAATATAATTAACTGAGCTCATCTACACTGAAATGGATTATGCACTTTGAATAGACACCAAGGGTACACATCCAGTTTTAGTTCGGTTCACGTAATAAGAATTCAATGAAAGAATAGCAAGTGAATTCTTAAGGGTGCTCCTTTGACTATCAGCTAGAGTAGGTATTCCTTAAATCCAAAATTTCAACAATTTGGGAGCCAAAATTGAAAATTTTATTTATTACCACAATTTCCAACCCTCTGACAAAGATTACATCAAGCCATTACTGAATAAGGGTCGAGGACACTGACCAGGGAAAGCAAATAAATTATGATAAAATGGTTATAATGATATTTACTGGTACTTCATCATCTCCGCAGGCATCCAGGTCAAAAAACTACAATTGTTCATGATACCATTTTAACCAAATTAATCCAATGGATGGAACAGTTTCCATTAAGATAAGAGATCTTGTGTTGCCAACCTATAATGTGTGAACCAAGATGGTCACATATTTAGATTAAACAACAGCAGTAAAGAAGCAAGTAACCTGTTCAACTGTTGCAGCAACATCTTTTGTATCCGTTGTTGTCATTGTTTGTATCCTGATTGGGTGATCACTCCCAATGGCCACGTTTCCCACCATCACTGTGCATGTCTTCCTCCTCACAGTTTTATATGGAGATTCACAATACTTTTGCCGAGGTACTGCAACATAAATCAAGACACACTAGCTAAATTAACTTCTCAACTCCTGATCATTATGATACCATCAATGTAGATTTTATAACTACAGAAAAATTTTGCAGTGTGATCATTTATGAAACAAAGCTGAAAAATTGGGAAATTTTTTATTCAGATGGATAACTAGTTCAACTTTCATACTATTTCCTTTTCCTCTCCATTCAAACTCCTAGTGGGATGGAAACATAAATTTTTTTGGCAAATCTTGCATCATTGGTTCTACCCACTCCCTTATGATAGCAAAAGCTACAACTCTATTATAGTAGCCAATAAATTTAAATAGATAAAAAAAAAAGTCATATTTTTATTACAGCAATAAGCCGCCCATCTACTAAGCATTAATGGATTTCAGCACAAAAAGAAAACAAGTGTTCCTACAGCAATCAGTCAGACCTGTTCGCAATGAAAGCTACTAACTTGTTCAAAACAAGTTACACTACAGTAAAACAAAAGAATAAGCAAATCACCTCTCGAGATTGAATACATCAAAATGGCAGGCAAGTGGCAACACAACAAAATTCACAATGTCCAAAAAATCTAAGAGAATTATTTCGTTTCTGCCATAAACAAATTGAATAGTTTTACCTAGCAGTCTGCTCCCTTCTGATGCAGGCTGAAGCTCAGCAATATCAGACCCCTGGTTTGAACTCTTAATAACCGAAAATTTACTTCTTGGAAACTTTACCCTCTTAGTATTTAAAATCTTCACAAAATCCACACTTTTCGAAAAACCCAACTCGCAATCCTTGTTCCGCACATGGCAAACTGGAGCTTGAATTATTCCAGTAGCCATCCCTCACCCTTACTCCTGCACAATTCACAAACCCCACCAACAGAAAAACCCAAATCAATAGATAACAAAATTACAACGAACAAAGCACACCCACGAACAGAAAATTTTCAATATAATCAGTTCAAAAACACATGAATATGATCTCTTAAATGATCATTCAACCAACAACAACAAGAAAAGGGAAGCAGTTCAATCAAACAGGCAGTACTAAAATTGCTCTAAAATTAAACATACCATCAAAAATTAAACAATACCCAAATCACAATTCGAACATTCAATAAAAAACAATCAAACTTACAGTAAATTCAGTATTAAATTGCAGATTAAGTGAGTATATATACTCCAAAATTCTACACTACTTAGAAAAAAAGACTATCCTTATAGCAAAAGAACAAGAATTTGAAGCATCATCATGGAATCAAATATGAATTTAAGTCCAAGTAAACAAAACGATAGTGAAAAAACAAAAAACTGGATTACACTTTGGCACAAAATTTTTGAATTAGACTATGAATTTAAGTTTATGAAATGTAACATACAGTTTTACTTTGCCATTAAAAAAAACATACAGTTTTAAGTGGGCACGCAAAAATTCACAGAACAATCTGGAAGACAAAAAATTGGTGGTGGGTGTGCTTGAAAAGTGACTATTTGAAATGGGAAATTTAGAGAATTTTGAGTGAGAAATTTTTGGCGGAAAAGGAAAGATATCAAGTTGAATAATTAAGGAAGAATACAATCAGTCAAGAAGGGTGGGTTTGCTTCAGTGTCTTAGCTGATTGCACATTTGCTTTAGCCACACAATTTGGTTAGATGATCGCTCTATTTGTTGGGTGGGGTCCTAAGCATGGAATTAACGAGGTAGATGACTTCGGGACTAGAGGTGTTATGCGTAAGCCATGTCTTTCACATGTGTTTGACATGATAATATGGTACTTCTTCTTAACAGTTCTCTTCGTACGTACGGAGTGGTTAATATTCTTCATGATTACTGTATCAAAAACGAAAAAGGGTACAACTGAGAAGTGGGTAGAAGAAGGAATTTTTTTTTAAATGTTATAGGAATATATAACAAAAGTAGACATAATATTAACGAATGTTCTTAAATGAAATATACAAAAAACATTAACGAATAAAGGGAGTGTTCTATACTACGGAGTATGTATTTTATATGTTTGAAATACTAAACATTGCTTGCACCAACCACGAACATTGGCGTTATCATTAGAGATGGAATTGATAGGTGTGTTAACGGTAAGGGATGTTTATAATTAGATTTGACTAGATTGGAAAATTAGTTTAGTATTTGGGCTAGTCTTTAGTTCCCACTTCAATATGAAATTGGTTTGTGATGGGTTTTGAATTGGATTTCATTTTAGTTTTAAAATATGCATATGAAGACTTCATACTATTACTTTTCTTTTTAATCATTTTTCATATAATATTTGTATAATTTTATCATAAATACTTGCACTTTCTCTATTTTCTTATACTTGCAACTTACCACTTATGAGTGCAATTTAAAGAAGAGATTAGATAAAGTAAATGGATAACGCAATCAAAATAAATTAGATCATAACAACCTAACTCTTTTCTCTAATTGGTGCTTAGATTGCTTTTAATTAATCTATCCATTTATTTTATCTAATCTCTTTCTCAAAGTGTGTGTCTAAATGGGGGGTTGTAAATATAAAAAAAAATACAAAAACTCTAATAAAGTGGGGACATAAAAATCATATTTAATGAAAAACCCTTATAACGTTGCTTTTATTAAATTAAGAGATGATTTTTGTTATACAAAAGGAATGACTTTTATTTTATTAAGAGATAACTTTTGTACAACAGAACCAACATTTTCTTTTCAAACATATATTAGTCTTTATCAATTGAAATCGTGATATTTTTTGTTGTAGGGGTTATTTTTATTGTATTAGGGGATAAGTTTTGTTACATTGAGGGAACTTTTATTAGCCACGCAATAATCTTATTGTATCTCTTATTCACACAAAATCTTCCCAAAAAAATTTAGGAAGTACGTATATATTTATCATCAAATACTTATTTTGGAATTTTACATTTGAACCAGGCCTCTTACAAAAATTGAGCAATTAACCTAAGTTTTAGCTTGTATCCACATTACTTTTACCCTACAAAATCTAGAAGATATGGATTTGCATTCTTTTCCCAATTCGGCAATAAGGAAAGACCACCTTGTTCACTTTCACGCTCGATGTTTGCTAGCTTCAACACGCATACACTAAGTTTACTTTGATTTTGCAAGGCCTTTAACAAGACTTAAGAAGAAGAAGAAGAAACACTCACAACACATATCATCAAAGATGTAAGCATTGACAATTGCTAGCTAGTAAAATTTCTTCTAAAAATATGCTTAAAATTATATACGTTTTTATTTTATAGGGGAACTTCTTCTCATCACTGTTGAATTTATATTGTGTGAATAACAATAAATAAAATATTTTCCCCACAAAATTTCTTTGCTATTCTTGTTAAAAATGACATAATATTGCTTTAATAGTGTGAAAACCAACCCTTGGCAGATTTTAAGCACGAGTCTAAGGTGATGCATTATGGCCAGTTGCTTCATTTTGAAGGAGATACTGAAGTTGAAAGGCAAAAGTTTCTCAATCAAATCCCTAATGAAAATCCTTTATGTCTTCTCTTTTTTATTAGGCTAGAGCATTACCAAAATACGCCTAAGCCTACAAAATACCATAATTTTTGAATTTTGGCCAAGCTCTGAGAAGGAAAATACTTTGAATATTTGAAGGAGTCACCACTAAGTAGTTTACCTTAAGGACACTTGAAAACCCAAAATGGCTTCCATTATTAGGTTTTTGAGTCAAAGATGAATTTGGTGATGGTGAGCGACATACATTGAATTGTAATTGTTATTTTGAATTCAAGAGTATGATAGAAAATAATATTTTAAGAGATTTTGACACGCGCAAGCATTATACATAAGTATGCAAAATATTAGTTAGAGGTGATCGATAAAGAAAAAGTTAAAGTTGTGGTAAAAGATATGGTGAAGGAGGTGAAACCAAGTGGGAAATCGATTGAAAAATTAATTGGTTAGGAAGAGCAAGGTTATAGGTAGCAAACCTACAAAGAAGGAACAAGTGGATGGATTCTCAAAGAGGAGGAGTATACGTATGGACATGTAATTCAAAACTCCACATACTCCCATCTTTGTGGACATGTCAATTGGTGAGGATGCACATGAGAGTAGAGAAGGTCTAAGTAGTGAAGAGAGGAAGGAGCACCTAGTAGAGGAGATTGATGTTGAAGAAGGGGATGTTTCAGTTGAGGTGGTTAAGATAATGGAACAAGATAAGATTCCATCTCCACTAAGCAAACTCCTTCGGCTTTTGGAACTATTGGGTTTGCACAGTTCAGTAAACAATGCCATTTGGAGTCGAGCACACATTGGAGGATATGAATAGTGTGATGTCATCACACTGACTATGAAAGATTTAACGCAAGGATGTCACTTCTTCAAACTCCAATATCAACCTTCTCCATAGTTGAGAAGCTTGAAGAGACTGTGAAGGCTCACTCAACAAAGAGCATTGCTGATTTGAAGACCATCTTGCAACGAATTGATGAAATGGAATTTGAGGTCATAGAAGAGGATCATGTTCTAGATTTAAGTGTTGTTCCATCCACTGCTACTCCACCTGAAGTTCCAATTGAACATCCGGTTCCTATTACCCTCATTGATCTTGACTAGTTGCCTTCTCCCTATGCCAAACCAAATCCTTCCAACCCACTTATGCATGCTACTCTTGAATATTTTAGTTTTTGTGTGATCTTATGCTACACTATTTATAATTATATTTTACTATGCATTATGGTTGGAAAAAGTTATCCTTTGTGTTAATTGCTTATGAATTGTGGTTTGGTATATTTTAATTATCATTATTATTTCTCCTTATGCTATTTATGGATTACACATGATTTATTTCTTGCCTTGTATTATGCTTTACCTGATTTCACTCCTTAGTGAAATAGTGTGCATGACTTGTTCCTTGAATATTTATTTTTATTGTTGCCAAAAAGGGGAAGACATGTTGCAATCTATGAAGAAGCAAAATCGTAGTAAAGGTTAAAATCTTTTTGATGTTTTTCTTTAAGTTCCTTATGGGTTTATTTTGACGATTGGTAAGGATTTTCAAATTGACTTAGTTTTCTTTTTAGTTTTATGGCCATATTTTGTTGCTTTAGTTTTTTATACTTTACTTTGTTTTCTATTGGCCTTATTTTGATAGTTGGTAAGTCTAAGTTAAAATTTAGTATTTTTGTTAACCCGTCTTATTTTAATTAATGGTAAGCTTTAGTTAAATTTTAGTAGTTTTTCTTTTAAACCCTTCTTATTTTGATAGTTGGTAAGTTTTAAATTATTTTCCCTTCTTTCTTGTCTTTCTTAATTTTTTTTTTATTCTTATGTTTAATAAGTATTGCTTCTTGCTTATAGATTGTAAGAGTTTGTCATCACCAAAAAGGGGGAATATTATTGATTTTTCTAAGTATTTTGGTTATGACAAAACTTTGTTCCTAATGGGTTTATATATCTAGATGTGTGTAGATCATTGTTCTCTGTTCTAGAGTAGGAGCCAAGTGAAGATGAACTGTATCAACTATATTTAGCTTACCCATAACAAGTTTGAAGCACTCAATGAAAAGCAAAAGCAATGCACTTTTTTATGGAGCTTGAAGAGGAGTTCCATTCTGCCATGGTAACATGTTCCAAAGCTGGAAGGGTGCACTGGACGTCAAGTAAAGCCCAAGCTTCATGGAGCAAGAGAAGCATAGAGGAATGATTTTGTTGTAGGGAATTTGTAAGCACATAAGAAAAGATCAGTTGGCTCAACTAAGCTCAAAACATGCTTTGTATTAAAATATATTTTAAAGGAGTTTTTGCCTTGGAATTTCTAAACTAAAATCAATGTAATCTTTTCTTCATCCAACAAGAAGATTTCACTAAAAAAGATTTCCATCTTTTACTCCTTGTTTTACTTCCATGTAAGCATGGTGTGGTGTTGATTTTCAAGATTTGATAAAAGCTAGTAAAGTACACCAAGTTAAGTAGTGAGTCGTACTTCTGTGTACATTTGACTATCAACTATGTCCTTGCTTCCCTACTTTGTACAATGTTATGGGTGAAGCCTCTCTAGGCCTTGTGTATATAAAGCATTCATTCTCGTATTTCATAAGTGCTTTTTCTAACTAGTTTTGAGAACTTTTCAAAGAAAATATTTTTAGAGTCAATAACCATAAACCTTGAGCAAAACTAGTTCCAATCTTCATCCTATCCTACATGCCTTAGTGTTTGTTTCTTATCTTTTGAGAAGCTTATTGTATAGAGTTATGTAATAGGTGGAGAATGAGTTGTTGAACATACATTTAAGTTTAAGAGAGAATAGTGAGTGACTTAGAGTTAAGTCAAAGGGGAATAGAGAGAAGAGAGAAAGGAACTCGCTGTTCAGTTTGGAACACGAGACAGAAGAGAAATTCTAATAGAGTGTATTAGGTGTTGCCCATATAGTGAACAGTTCAAAATTCCAGAGTAAGGTCATGGTTTTTCTCTTGAGATGGGCACAAGAGTTTCCACGAGAAAAATCTTTATTGTTCCATTTGGTTTCTTTGATCCAGCTCTTTAAATTCCGCAAATCAAAATTTTCCCCTCACTTATAATTCACCCCCCTTTCTTGTAAGTGTTCATTTAAATAAAACCAAATTATTTTTGCACAACTCCTTAGTGGATTTGGAAATTACACAATCTTTAATAGAAGAGAATCCAAATGACATTGCAACTTTCCTCTAAGTACGATTCAATTAGACATTTCAAAGCATTTTTGGACACGTTGAACAAGAGGTTGTAAATATTCATAGGAAGAAGGAAGTTTTCATTAGCTAGAAATATCCTGAGTTGGGATGGTATGTACTCAATATCAGCTTTCTCGGCAAATTTTGGAGGCTACAATGCGTTTAGAGCATAATGTATGGCTCTAACAATGAGCTTGTTACTAGTAAGAGAACTACAAATCACCAAACTAGAAGTTTAGATGGATAATCAAGCTTTTGTTCAAGCCCTAGCTACCTATGAAAAATTTTATGGGGATTACACTTACATCATCGAACACTACAAAACTTTGATGAACACCTTTGATTGGCAAGTGTGTGATTCATGTCTATAGAGAAGCAAATAAAATAACTAACTAGTTAGCAAATTTTGGTGTGCTTCAAGCACCTCCTATTATAATCCTTGACCATGCTTCAATGGTATTCCAATGGATCTTAGTTGAAGATGCTAGGAGGGTTTGAAAAAACTCTCGATGTGTCCCTCACTAAGATTAGGTTAGCTTTTTTACTCGATGTTCTTCTTATAGTCATTTTTCTGTCTTTTATTTTTCTTATCCTTTATCTTTGTCTGATGTCTTCCTCTTTCAGATAAAAAGAAAAATTGAGGAAAAGGAAAGTTTAAGAGAGAAAAAGTAGATCAAAAGAGAGAGATGAGAAAAATATTGCCATTAATGAGAGTGATCTTAAGAAATACTTCTTAGATTAACGATATTTTTTGTACTTCTTCAACTTGTGTTTTTCCATTAATCTCCTTCATTGGAGCTCTCCTCCCCTTCTCACATTCATTTTTACAGCTAGATCTATTTTAAAACAGAGCATAAGATTAGGTAGTATTAGTGGCATGCAATGTTCAGTCATATCAACAAAACACTGCTATATCAATAATCTTATTCACTATAATACAAAATTATTATAACACTCCCCTTTAAATGTATTTTGATAACCAACTATTATCCGCCTCATTAAAACCTTGCCAAGAAAAACCTAATGAGACAAAAAATTAGACAAATGAAAAAGAGTAGAGACTCTAACATAGGTCTCCTATTCACCCCTTGATTTAGGGTAGGTCTCGAAGATGATGAATGCTGATTAATTTTACAAGTTCCTGAAATCTTCTTGATGGTAGTGCCTTGGTGAATAGATTGGTTGGATTATCACATGATTTGATTTATGCAACATTGATTTTCCCTTCTTTCTCCTATTCATGTGTGAAGAAGAACTTAGGATCAATGTGCTTTCTTCTATCTTCTTTGATGTATCCCTCTTTGATTTGTGAAATACAATCAGTATTATCTTCATAAATTTTAGTTGGTCCTTCTTCAGTTGATCTTTTGCCACTTTCTTTCTGTATATGATGGATTAAGGACCACAACCATACACATTCCCTGCATGCTTCATAGAGTGCAATCAATTCTACTTGATTTGATGAAGTGGTCGTTAATGTTTGCTTTGTTGATCTCTAGGAGATTGTTGTATTTCCTTAACTAAAGAGGTATCCTATTTGAGACTTGATTTTGACTAGATTTGACAAATAACCTTTGTCACCATATCCGATGAGATTGGGGCTTCCATGTCTAGCTCGTGTAGAAGAAACCTAAGTCGGTTGTCCCACGTATGTAATGGAGCAAGTTTTTTACTCCATTCTAATGCCTTTTTATGGGTTCAGATCTATGTCTTGCAAGCAAGTTAATCGAGAATGCAATATCTAGTCTAGTATTGATGACTAGATACATCAAGGCTCCAATAGCACTTAGATATGGTAACTCTAGACCAAGCATATTTTCGCCTTCTTCTCGAGGACGGAAAGGGTCTTTGTTAACCTTTAAGGAAAACAACCTTAGGAGAACCCAATGGGTTGTCCATGTAGAATCTTTTTAATACCTTTTCAGCATAATTTGACTGGTGAAAAAATGTTCCATCTTTTAGATGTTCAATTTGTAAACCAAGACAAAATTTGGTGCTTCTAAGATTTTTCATCTCAAATTCCTTCATCATACAATTTGCGGTTTCTTCTATATCCTTAGGTGTCCTGATGCTATTTAAGTCATCAACATAAAATGCTATTATGAAAAACCCTCTTTTGGTTTGCTTGATAAAGACACATGGACAAATTCAGTCATTTTTATACCCTTTGTTAAGGAGGTATTTACTTAAATGGTTATACCACATCCTTCCAGACTGTTTTAGTCCATAGAGTGATTTTCTCAATTTAATGGAATAAATATTTCGTGGTTTTGTCCTTATTTCTTCAGGTAGTTCAAGTCCCTCTAGAATTTTCATGTAGATGTCTGTTTCAAGTGACCCATAAAGGTATGCAGTCATGACATCCATAAGGCGCATTCACAAATCTTTGCATGCTGATAAGCTGATGAGGAATCTTAATGTTGTGGCATCCACTATTGGTGAATATATTTCCTTATATTCTATTCCTGGCCTTTGAGAAAAAACCTTGAGCTATAAGTCTAGCCTTGTATTTTGTAACCTCATTTTTCTCATTTCGCTTTCTTACAAAGACCCACTTATATCCAACGGGTTTTATCCCTTTGGGAGTTAGAGTTGCGAGACTAAAGACTTCTCGCTTTATAAGGGAATATAATTCTACCTGGATTGCTTCTTTCCATTTTTTCCAATGACTCATTCATCGACATTCATCAACCGATATTGGTTCTGTGTCATCAATATCATCGGTGATTTCTATGGCAATAGAATATGCAAGTATGTCATCAATTTGGGTGTTTACCCTATTCCATTGTTTTCTAGTGTTGACATAATTTATAATTTAATGATTGTTAATGTTTTAATTATATTCCCCCTCAGATATAGTATCTGATGTTTTTATGTTATTTGGGGAATTGATGACATTTTCGACAATTTGTATTTGCTCCATCTTATTGTCCGAAAAATTCTCATTCTTTTCAATCTTTTTAGATTTTCTTGGTCTCAAATCCTTTGCATCAAGAGGCCTACCACGTCTTTTGCGTGTGTTGGATTCATCTATTTGTGGATTGCACAATTTTCTTATTGGGATTTCCACCCTTGCAAGATCATTCGCAACTGGTACATGTGATTTTATTATACCCTTTTGTATATGTGAATGCATCTAGAAATTGGTTAGAAATTTTGCAAATATAATATTTTTTGTACTTCTTTCTTACACATCTTTGTTATTTGATCAAGGTAAGATAAAGTTTTGGCATTCTATGGTATATCTTTTCAACATGGGCCTGCTTTATCTCCCCCTAAGGTTGGAAAGACTGACTCATTAAATTGACAATTAGCAAACTGAGCTGTGTATAAATCACCAGTCAGAGGTTCTAAGTACCTTATAATGGATTGTGATTCATAACCAACATAAATTCCCAACCTTCTTTGTGGTCCCATCTTCGTACGTTTTGGTGGTGCTATAGGAACATAGACTGCGCATCAAAATACTTGGTTCTCTTCCAACTACTTGTTGTAATGGGGATAATTCATGATTTGCACTTGGCCTTAAACGTATTAAGGTTGCAGCATGCAGTATAGCATGTACCCAAGTAGAAGATGGGAGTTTGGATTTCATCATTAATAGCCAAGCGATTAATTGTAATCGCTTTATTAATGCTTCTACAAGGCCATTTTGTGTGTGAACATGAGCTACAGGATGCTCAACATCTATCCTAATAGACATACAATAGTTATTAAATGTTTGAGATGTGAATTCTCTAGCATTATCAAGTCAAGTTTTTTTAATAGGGTAATCTGGCAATTGAGCCCTTAGGCGTGTGACCTGTGCAAGGAGTTGTGCAAAAGCAACATTCCTTGTTGATAGGAGACTAACATGAGACAATCGTGTTGAAGCATCAATTAACACGAGAAAATATCTAAATGGTCCACAAGTTGGGTGAATTGGCCCACAAATATCACTTTGAATTCTTTCCAAATATGTAAGATTCTCGCTTTCAATTTTATTTTTGGAAGGTCTGATGACAGTTTGCCTAGTGAACATGATTGACAATGATGTTCATTAGTTTGTGAAACCCGTATATTTTTTAACGGATGTCCATTTGAGTTTCTACTAATTTTTGACATCATACTTGTCCCTGGATGACCCAAACGGTCATGCCACAAAATGAAGATTTCATTGTTGTCTACCTTTTAGTGAGACAATGAGTGAGTTTCGATTGGACTAATATAAGTGTAATATAGTCATAAGGAGTATGATGACATCTTTTTAAGGATTGTTTTCCTTTCGGAATCATAGTTAGTGAGTATATATACTCCTCGTTAAGAAAACTCAAATAGATTCCTTTGAGTTTTACTTGAGAATAATGCATCATTAAGTATAATATTTGTTGATTTTGGTAAGGTTACACAAGTTTTTCCTTAGCCCTCAACCACATTAGCAGTGCCAGCAATAGTGTGGAGGTTTGCCTTCACTGGCTTGAATTTAGTGAAAAACAACTTACTACTCAGCATGTTGTGTGTAGTTGCGCTATCGAACAAACACTTTTAAGTGCCTTTGTTTTTAGTTTCCATTATCTTCAACAGTGTAACATATATTATCTTAAGAAAATAATGCATAACTTTATTATTATAAACATATATTACATGATACATAAGAAAAACAAACAAACATGTAAATAATTTAATCAAATTTTAAACTTAAGACATAGATTACTTGTGATTTTAGGCATTCATTATGTCATCGATTAGGTAATCAACCACATAAAGTTATGGTAGTGGGGATGTCTCCTTGACATAATTTGTTTCACGCTTCTCGTTTTCCTTTTGGAATGCCATATAAAGGTCAACAAGATGTTTAGTAGTATGACATTCCTTAGCCTAATGGCCTTTTATTCCACACTTGAAACATTTTTCTTCCGGCCTAACACGAGATTGTTGGCGCCCTTTTCCCCTATATAGGCTCCTAGAATTTTGGCGCCCTCTACCTTCGTTATTATGTCCTCCTCGATAGCTATGTCATCCTCTATCGTGGTTATAGAAACTGCCTCTCCTTTGATAACTGCCTTTGCCACTTCTAGTTGCATTTGATTATGCAAGAAGTGCGCTAGAACTTGTTGGCCTTTGATTATGGTTGGCTAGTAGAATATGATTGTTTTGTTTAGCCACCAAGAGTATAGCAATTAAGTCACAAAATTTACCACAGTGCCTTTCGCAATATTGTTCTTGTTGCACCACATTGTTTGGGTGCATTACTGTGAGAGTACTCTCTATCATAGCCTTTTCAGTTACGGATTCTTCACATAGATTTAGCTGGGAGGTTATGCAGAGTATTGTTAAATTGTACTCACGTACTGAGGTAAAATCTTGGATCCTCATATTTAACCATTCATGTTGAGCTCTTAGAGCAATTATTCTTTGTGAATTCTCAAATCTATCTCTAAGATTTTCCCATAGTTCTCTGGGATCCTAAATAAGGATATATTTTGATTTGAGATATTCATGAATGTGGTGCTTTAAGTATACCAAGGCTTTTGTCTGGTCAGTAGAGGTAGGGTCTCCGTCTTCTATGATTGCATATTCAAGGCTTTGCGCCTTAAGATAGACTTTGGAATCAACTCTCCATTTCAGATATCTTTGACCGGATGTGTCAAGGATTTCAAAATCCCTATTTGCAATCCTTGTCATTTTCTTTTCTGATTACATAGTAGTGCCATAGAAATTAGCCTAAAATTAAATACAATGATATCAATGATTCATTCATAACTTATATGACAAATAATATGAAAAATATCACACTGGAATGCAAGACATAGTGGTCCGATCATTCTAATTCATCCACAAGGTTATGGGTTTGAATCAGAAATAAAACAATTATAAGTTGGTAATAAAAAAATATTAAAGGTTTCAATTATTTTGTAAAAAATATATTTTATTTTGTACAAGAAATTAGTGATTTAAAATATGATATTCTTTAAGTATAAATATCTATAAAATACTTTTCCTTAAGACTTATTTTTATAGGTAATGGAATAACAAATGATACTTAGCTCTAGTGGTAAGGTCTTTATTTTATGACCAAGAGGTCTAAGGGATCAAGGTTTGTTGGCAGCAATTTTCTTCCTCCCCCCCCCCCCCCCCCCCCCCCCTTTTTTTAATTTAATAATAAAAAAAAACAAATTCTACATTGTTATCAGAAGCTCTGTCAATATACATTGATGCATGTATATGTGTTGGAAAAAACCTATCAACATACAAGCAAGCTACTTCCATTTTTTCTTTCATTCTCCTTTTCATTCATCCTCTTCTTCATTCCCAATTTTATTTCAAAAAAAATAATAAAAGGAATAAGTTCTCATGGGGATTTTATGTACATATTTTTCAAGAAGATAAGTTGAAGGTTTCGTAGCTATGGAGTCTATCAAGTAAGGAAGGAGAAGGAAAACAACTTCCCACAGCGGTGTTAAATAGTTTCAATAGTAGCAGAAATAAAACAAAAATATTTTCTATCACAAAACTCCAATTTCAGTAAAATTTGAGTATAAATTCATAAGATAAAAAAGATCTACCACTTTCAAGAACAAATATTATGAAAAAAATGAATAGAAAAGTGCAAAAAATTTAAAATACGAGACATGTACATAAAAAAAATTTCCCATCTTAAATGGTGGATGATCTGATTGTCCATTTTGTTACTTCTTTTGAGTGAAGCAGTCCATTTATATATATAGATTTATCTGCAATAGTCCTTTCCCTCCATGAAAGAGGCGTAACTAGATAAATTTAATTGTAAAGATTTGCTAGTCACTGCTCTCCATAAAGGTGGCGTGACTAGTAAAAATTTACTTTGGTGGTGTTATACAACTAGTACCTTCCCCATCATCCCTTTTTATCTTATTATGAGGTGATCTTCAAATTTTTGTTGGTGGTTCTGATGTGCTCATTTTAGAGCACGTTTACTAACCCGTTTTAGTGTTAAGTCTCATACTTTTAGATTGATTTTATACATATTACACTTGATTTTACCTTGTTCTTGTCTTTGAGTTGTTTTAAGGTCATTTCAGGTGTTTTTGATGATTTTGAGGTGAAATGCGACATATTTGAGGCTTTGACACTCTTAGACACGCATATCGTAGCTTGGGCACACACTTCAAGTAACTCATGAAGATCCCACGAAGTTCAGAAAACATTAAGTCACTTGAAGGAGCTAAAAAGAGGAATTCAAAGTTAGATTCGACCGAATGTGACAGTGATTCGGTCGAATATCACTTCAGTGAAGAGACATGTGTTCCATTGTCACTGGGAAGGCCGAATGGCACTCATTCGGGCGAATGAGCTTCCATTCGGCCGAATGATGGTCTCCATTCGGGCGAATCATGTACAGAGAGGAATTCACCAGAGCTGCTGGAATGGGCGAATGGAAGAGAATTCGGGAGAATGATGATGCATTCGGCCGAATGGGTCTTGCATTCGGTCGAATGGCAGTGTTTTCTCCGAAAATTTTACTTCTTCTTAGGGCCGGCCCAAAGGCATTTTAGGGTTTCCGGATTTCTTTTATTTTTTGTTATAAATACCCCTCTCTCCAAAGAGAGGGAGAACCCTAGTTATTATTAGTTTTATTAGCTTTAGTTTTGTTTAGCCTAAAAAATTCTCTTAGTTCTAGTTTTTCGTTTTTGGTTTTCTTAGCATATGTACTCCGAGTTTTCGGTTTTATTGTTTGGATTCTGATCGTGGATATTGCATTGAAGCTTTATTGTGAATATTAATCTACTCTTTAATTTTGAATTCATTCGTTTTATTTCAGTCAATGTTTAGTCTAGTGTTTAACGTTCATCTAGAATAGTTTCTGATTTGCTTTTGTTCTCGTTAATTTCTTTTCATGATTGTTGCGTTTGTTTTATTAAATATCATCATGTCGTATATCTTGAATATGTGTGAGTAGTTCTCTCGGGATTTTGATTAGTGAAACCCTAGGAAAAGCTATATTCTTTATTGTTTAAGGTTATAGGAATGATGACAATAAGTGGCTCTCGAAATCCAATGCGAATCTTATCCTGCAACTCCTTTGGAGACATAGGGCGATTATAGGTTATTCAATGTGATTTCTAGAATCACCAACTTCCAATCGCATACTTGGGTGTCCATGCTAGTTATTATTTGATTTTCTCTAACCTATTATGTTATGTTTTAAAAGCATTATTCCTAGGGTGAATCTAATCTCATCCCTGTTTTTCTCCATTTGATTTTCCTCCTAATTCATCGTGATTTATATTTTTGTTATTAGTTTTATTTGTTTTTAAATCCAAAAAGTTCAGTTTTGTTTAGAATTGAGTGTCTTGATATCCTTTGTCCTCGTGGTTCAACTCCCTACCCAACTATACTCATATAGTTCGTAGGTTGTTATAAATATTATTTGCATAACTAGTCTTTTAGTAAACGACGCTAAAACCGGTTATCAAAATGGCGCCATTGCCGAGGATGAGGCGTTATATTTAGACTTTTACTGTTCTTGATATAGCTTTATTTTACTTCGTTTCTGTTGCTGTTTGTTTTCTTTTTGTTAGTAGTTACCTTTGAGTTTGTTGTTTACATGCCCCATAGCACGCGTAGGTCAAACCAACCAATAACACCTTATAATCCTGAAATCCAACGCTTGAGTAGACAACGCCCATCAAAACAAACCTCACATTCTGTTCAAAAACCACCCATATCCACAATGGCCGACGAACATTAGTTGTTTGGTCAGTTCAGGACTCCGGGCTCATAAGAGTTCCAAGGAAGTGTAGTACTTCCTGTTGCCACTACACCATACCAAATACACCCCAAGTTCACAAGAATCGTTAAGGAAACCCCTTTAAGTGGTTTAAGAAATGAATGTCCTCTTCAACATCTTGAGGCATTCTCTGATATTTGTGGAATTATCCTTCCTTGCCCCAACAGCCCAGACTATGTGCGGATGCACCTATTTAACTTGAGTCTAGTAGGGGATGCTAAAGATTGGTATAAATGCTTGGAACCCAACTCAATTGTTAATTGGGCTCAACTGAAAACCGCTTTTCTAGAGAGGTTCTATCCTACGGTTCGAACGCAAGATTGGCGTAAGAAAATTGCGTCATTCACTCAAGAGGATGATGAGAACCTTAGTGCTACTTTGAGTCAATTTAAGAGAATGATTAGAGCATGCCCCCACTATGAGTACGGGGAGAACCATCTCAACACATTTTTCTTTGATGGTCTCAATGACTCCACCAAAGCACTCCTAGACTCAGTACTAGGTGGCCAACTCTCTAAAATTCCATGCATCCAGGTAAAAACCAAAATTGAGGAAGTTGCTAAGAATAGTGCCCGGGGAGGAACAAGGAGTCAGGGTTTACCAAGAGAGATGATTGACACAACCAACTTGGACACCATTAGTGCTAAAATTAAAGCAGTTATCG
Organism: Dysphania ambrosioides; assembly: GCA_026401315.1. NCBI lineage: Eukaryota > Viridiplantae > Streptophyta > Magnoliopsida > Caryophyllales > Amaranthaceae > Dysphania > Dysphania ambrosioides. The sequence continues at coordinate 3,525,022 of CM048672.1, forward strand.
AAGAAGCTGTCCAAACTAAGCCTAGGTAGTAGTTCGAACACCCCTCCAGTGCGTGAAAAGCACTTTGCATGTGCCATATATGGAGGTACCAACCATGATACTTCCTATTGTGGTGGTTTGCACTCCGAGCATGTTGCCGCAGTTGATTATGGAGGTTATAACCGAGAAACACAGGTAATGAATTATGATGGTTATGGGTATAATCCCGATTATGTTGCAGCCCTTAACTATGGTGGACAAGGACAAGGAGCAGGGTATGGGCAACAACCTTTCCCTAATCAACCATACAAACCTCCTTTCAGTTCGAACCAAAACCAAGGAAACTTCCACCCGGGATATAACAGAAATGCTCAGAGTGGGTTCAACAACCAAGGTTTTCAAGGGAATCAATCGAGCGAAAATGCACCAAGGCCAAATGTATATAGACCACCAGGGTTTAATCAAGGGCCTAGAAATGGTTCAAATCTGCCTTTCCCACCTAGTCAACCTCATCACGTGGTTTCTCAACCACAATAAAGTCATACCTCAAACAATGACCATTTAGCCTCTCAAGTAACATCTCTTGCTCAGCAAAACCAGAGTCTCACTCAGATAAATCAGACTCTCATCCAGCAGATGCAATAACTTCAAGCTCAGCAAAAGTTGTTTGAAACTCAACTCACCCAAATGGCTAGTCCTCCTACACCACCGCTATTCCCATCTCACCCTCAACCTATCCCCTCCACGCAACCTCCACCTCCGCACCCAAACCAACACACTGCGAAAGCTATCCACCTAAGATCAGGGACTCAGTATGACAACCCTTCATATCTGGTTGATGCACCTTTAGTACAGGTGGGTGATTGAGACGAGAGTGGATGAAAATGAAAAAGAAGAGGAACAAGGTAAGGGGTCGAGAGTTGAAAGTGAACAAAGTGGGAACGATGAGGAAGAAAAGATAAGGAGTGAGAAGTTAGTAGAGAGTAAGGAAGAGAGGAAGAAGAGGATTAAGGAGAAAAAGAGGTTAGATCGCTTATATGCACCCCCACTTTCTTTTCCCTATAGGAAAGTTGAGAAGCAACTTGGTGAAAAGTTCAAGAGGTTTCTAGAACACTTACAAAAGATGGAGATGAAAATTCCATTCCTCAATGCAATGACACAGATGCCTAAGTATGATAAGTTCTTGAAGGACTTATTATCCAACAAGAAAAATCTTGAGGAAGATATAATCAGTCTCCCCCATCAAGTTAGCTCCATTTTACAAGGGAAAATGCCTATAAAAGAGCAAGATCCCAGTCCATATAACCTCCCGATAAAGTTAGGGAATCTTGATCCCAAAGAGTCACTCGCCGACCTAGGGGCTTTGATTAGTCTTATGCCTCTATTTATCGCCAAAAAGCTACCCTTAAGCCTCAGACCTTCAAGGAAAATGATCCAACTGGCAGATAGGAGTATAAAAGTGTCATATAGAGAGCTTGATGATATACCTATCCAAGTGAGAGAACTAGTGGTCCCTTGCGATTTTGTAGTGATGAAAATGGAAGAGGACCCTTATACTCCACTCATCTTGGGAAGAGCCATTCTAAAAACACTCTGGGAAGGTATTAATTGCCATGATGACACCATAATGGTATAAGTAGCCCAAGTTAAGGTAAGTTTCAAAATTTCCCCACTTTTAAAGAAACCTATGGTTGAACAAGTCTGTCGCTTTGAAGGGGATGATAGGGGGATTGAGGATTGTCAAAGGGAGATAGAAGTCGGGTATTCAATGAATGATGAGGATACCTATACAGAAGATGAACAATTGGAAAACCATTTAGACAAGGCCCAGGAATTTAAGGGCGAAGAAGTAGAATTTGAGCATTTATGTGAGGCTAAGGAAGGTACTAATCTATAAGGGGGAGAGTCCTAAGACTTCTCCCCAAGTAAGTTTGAAACCTCTACCTCCTAGCCTTAAATATGCCTATATTGATGATGATGAGGGGAGTCCAATCATTGTGAATTCTGAGCTCGATGACATTTTGTTGGAAAAATTACTTGTTTTATTAAGGAAATATCGAGGTTTCATCGGGTACTCACTTGGTGATTTAAAAAGGATTAGTCCAATGCTTGTGATGCACCAAATTCATCTTGATGATGAGCATTTCTCCTTAATTGAGCCACAAAGAAGGCTAAACCCCAACATGAAAGAGGTAGTTAAGGATTAAATCCTCAAACTCCTCAAGGCTGGCATCATCTACTCAATTTCAGATAGTAGGTGGGTTAGCCCTGTTCATGTTATTCCGAAAAAAGGAGGAATGACCATTGTCGAGAATGACAAAGGTGAGATGATCCCAACTAGAGCCACTACAGGATGGCGATTTTGCATTGACTATCACAAACTTAACTCTATAAGAAAGGATCACTTCCCTTTACCCTTCACCGACGAGATGCTTGAGAGATTGGCAAGGCACAAGTACTATTGTTTTCTGGATGGTTACTCGGGTTTCTTTCAAATCCCAATCCACCCCGAGGATCAATATAAAACAATGTTCACTTGTCCTTTTGGGACTTTTGCCTATAGGAGAATGCCCTTTGGTTTATGCAATGCTTCATCCACTTTTCAGAGGTGCATGTCTGCTATATTTACTGATATGCTGGAGGACTTCATGGAAGTGTTCATGGATGATTTTTATGTTGGAGGTTCTTCTTTTGACACTTGCTTGACACATCTCAAGAAAGTTTTGTTACGGTGTTAAGAAACGAATCTTGTGCTGAATTGGGAGAAGTGTCACTTTTTATTCTAAGAAGGCATTGTCCTAGGCCACAAAGTGTCTTTCAAAGGCATAGAGGTAGACCCTGCTAAGATTGATGTGATAAGGAACCTTCTTGTACCCACCTCAGTTGCAGGAGTACGGTCCTTTCTTGGACCTACATGGTTCTATAGGCGTCTCATCTTAGGATTTTCGACTTTAGCTTAACCTTTGAATGAATTGCTTTAGAAGGATATCTAATTTAACTTTGATGAGAGATGCCTCAACACCTTTAACCATCTAAAGCAAGCTCTGATTTCTGCGCCCATTGTGCAAGCTCCTGATTGGAGTTTGCCATTTGAATTAATGTGCGATGCCAGTGATATCTATGTAGGTGCAGTCCTTGGGAAGAAAAAGGAAGGAAAGCACCACCTCATATGCTATATCAGCAAAACACTGGATCCAGCACAGCGCAACTACTCTACAATGGAAAAGGAGATGCTGGCGGTAGTCTATGCTTTTGAGAGATTGCGCCAGTATCTGATATGTTCAAAGGTTGTAGTTTTCACGGATCACTCGGCCCTAAATTTTTTAATGACGAAGAGAGATGAAAAGCCAAGGTTGATCCGTTGGGTGCTCCTATTACATGAGTTTGATTTTGAATTGAAAAATAGGAATGGAAGTGAAAATGTGGTAACTGACCATTTGTCTATGTTACTTGAGCTTAATTATGACTCCTTACCTATCAAAGATGAAATGGTTGAAGAAACCTTGATGACAGCGTTAGTTGTTGGGAAAGCCCCTTGGTTCGCAGATATTGCAAGTTATTTAGCTTGTGAAGAACTTCTAGAGTTCGAATCAAGGGCAATGAAAAAGGCTTTCTTTGGGAAAGTCGGAATTTTGTTTTGGGATGACCCCTATTTGTTTCATGCATGCGCCGACGACATAATCCGCTGTTGTATCACTAAAGAGGAGGTCCCCAAGATCCTAACTCACTGTCACTCATACGCGTGTGGCAGCCACCATGGTATAATGAACACTACTGCTAAGGTCACCATCGCGTGTTTCTACTGGCCAACCCTGCACAAAGATGTTGAAACATTCGTGAAGAGCTGTGAGAGATGCCAAAAAGTTGGCAATATCTCAATGAGGAATGAGATGCCTCAAAATTACATCCTTGAGTGTGAAGTTTTTGATTGTCAGGGTATTGACTTCATGGGATCCTTTGTTTCATCTCATGGGAACCAATATATTTTGGTAGGGATCAATTATGTGTCTAAGTGGGTGGAGGCCATCACCTCGCCTACAAATGATCACAAAGTAGTCATGAAACTTTTTAAAAGCATAATCTTCCCTCGATTTGGTGTTCCCAAAATAGTCATAAGTGATGGGGGTTCCCACTTTATGAAAAACGAACTAAAAAAATTATTAAAGAAATATGGAGTCATGCACAAAGTCGGTTCACCCTACCATCCCCAAACTCAAGGACAGGTGGAAGTAGCCAACAGGGAAATAAAGCGAATATTAGAAAAGGTGGTTAACCCAAACAGAAAAGATTGGTCTCTCAAGTTAGACGACGCTCTTTGGGCCCACCGTACATGTTACAAAACCCCAATTGGTACCACCCCGTTTCGGCTGTTGTATGGAAAATCTTGTCATTTACCAGTGGAATTGGAATGTAGGTCTTGGTGGGTGATTCAAACCCTTAATTTGGACCCTACTTTATTCTACGAGAAGCGAGCCACCCAATTAAGGGAATTGGAAGAACTAAGGCTCGACGCATTCCATAACATGCATATCCACAAGGAACGAACTAAGCATTGGCACGACCAACGTATCATTCAACGAGAATTCCTTGTAGGAGATAAAGTGCTGCTCTTCAATTCAAGAGCAAAGTTATTCCCCGGGAAATTGAAATCGAGGTGGTTTGGACCATTCGAGATTTTGCAAGTATTTCCTTATGGAACGGTAGAGTTGAAAGATTATCACGGAGGTAGTTTCATTGTGAATGGACATCAGCTAAAGCTCTACCATGAAAGTAGCCTTCACGAAGTCAACACCGTTGAGAAAATAAGGTTAGATGATGTCGAAGTTGAATGATTGGTGTAATCATTGGCATATAACGAGTATCTTAACTTTGAATCATCATTATTTTGAGTTTTGTTAAGTTTTGAATAGTTGGTTTCACTTCGGTTTCTTTTTCGCGTTATTTTTGATTGATTACCCTAGCTACGTCAAGCTAAAATATGTTAAACAAAGCACTTACGGGAGGTAACCCGGATTTCTTTGAATTTTCTTGCAAAGTAATCATTATACTATTTTTGGTTTGGGAGAGTACAAGTCATTTGATTATTCCAAGCTTAAAAATATTGAATGAGCAATCCATTCGGCCAAATGGCTGTCAGATTCGGCCGAATGGACTTAGACTATGAACTTAAGCTTAAGATTTGAAGAGTTTCTAAGAATGGCGAATGAGTAAAATATTTGGGCGAAGGGAATTCATTCGGCCGAATGGATGTCCCATTCGGTCGAATAGATGTACAGATGAATTTGTAAATGCTCCTAAGAACACCAAATGGACACTCCATTTGGGCGAATGGAGGTCCATTCGGCCGAATGTACAGGTGATTCGGGCGAAAGGTAGCGAAGAATTCTGAGAAATTCTTCGAAATTCGACCGAACAAGGCCTCCCATTCGGGCAAATGGGACTTCATTCGGCCGAATGAAGCCCTATTCAGGTGAATGGAGCGCCAGTTCTATATATACCCCTTCATTTCCACGGTTTTTTTCTCACATTTCACTCTAAACCCTAAACATGCCCAAGCTTCAACTCTCACCCTTACTCACTCATTCTCACTAGATTTGCTCCTTCCCCTTCTTAAACTTCAATCAATCACCATGGGACCCCGAAGAAGTTAAGGAAATCCTTTCAAAAGATCTAAGAAGCATGGTGAGGGATCCTCTTCTGGAGCTACACGGGAAGAACAACAACCCGACTCTCAACAACTACCGAAGCGTCAACAACGTCTTCTCGGTCAAGAATTATGGTTCGATGAAGAGCATCCTACAGTGGTATTCATATCGTTGGAGCAATTCGAACGATTTCAACGATTAAAGGTACAAAAAATCAACTCTACCCGTTATTTAGATCTTTCAATTATTCAACAAATGGGTATATATGAACAATTTGTTGCATTGTTGACGGCGTGTGGCCTTTAGAACTAGATTAACATGTAGCACCCAACTCATAAGCTATTAACTTATGAGTTTCTTAGTTCTTTAAGCCCATGTCAACGTGAAAATAGGCTGCATTTATCTTTTTGGTTAAGGAATGCAACGTACTTCCTTGACTATGCTGCATTTTGTGCTGTTTTTGGTTTTTCTAATGAACCTATTTCGGATAAACAACCGGATAACTCTCGAGTTTTTGAATTATGGCCTAAAATTGCCGGTCGGCTTGTTTATCCGAATAGGTATATATATGCCTCTGATGTACAGCATCATGTTCTTCGTATGTTTTTCAAATTTGCTAGGGAAACTTTGTTCCCTTCCCCTAGCGCTCACCTAGTTATAATACCTGAAGTGCACATACTACACCGATACATTGCACCGCACAACGACACGACAATAAGTATTCCAATGATACTTTGGAAATTTTTAAACACCACAGCCACCCTGGATGTAAAAACTGACCTATGTGTTGGGGGGCATGTGTACCGCATCATTGAGTTCCTTAATGTTATGAATCCTATAGAATTCAGTGATAGATTTTCCTCTATCACCACCCTCCACGAGCAGTGTCTCGTTAGGGTCGGCTTTATCTTCACTGACCATATGCGATGGCGGTACCTTAAAGACCGCGACATTCCCCTCCCCTGTCCAAACTTGCCTCCCCTCTTGCAGTTTGAGGACTCGTACCTCTTAGACAGCGATGTGCTGAGATACGATATTGAGCCCCCACTTATACCCCTTCCTCGCCCTCACACCTTATCCATGCGTGACCGACCTAGGGCTTCCACTTCAGTTCTACCGGACCATGACGATTCAGATGATGAATCTGATATTATGTCCTCCCTAGGTTGCATAGAGGTCAGGCTTGACCAGGTCTTTACCACCCAAGCCCATCACACCGCCCGGCTTGATCACCTTGAGCAAAACTTCGAGCGGGCCAATTACCCATGGTATGACATGGCCTACTGCTCCCACATGGTGGGCGAAAGCATGGCCACCCCTTCCTAGTATCCCCGCCATGACAACTATAACAAAATATCCTTAAGTCATGGGTTTGACCGGTTGTAGGTGGGTAGGCGTAGGTTCAACAACTTCACCCTATCGGCTCCTAGAAGAACCTCTGATGAATATGGGATGGATTATACGGGTGGGGAGGAGGAGGATAATGAGGATGATGACCAGGGGGATAAGGGTTTCATAGGGGATGAGTAGTGTTAGACCCAAAGGCCTCTCTTAGCGTCGAGGACGGCTTCAGCCTAGCTTAGGGGGGATATCCATTGTCCACTACTCATTATTTTGTTGCGTGTCTTTTGGTCTTTTGCCCTGTGTGGCTGATGGTTTTATTGCTGTGTGGTTTTGCGTAGTTTTGTGTTTGTTTTTCTTTTTAATGTTGTTTTCAGGTGCTTGTAATAAGTTCCGTATGCTGCTTCACCTACGTACTAGTATGATTACTCTCGCTTGAAAATCCAAAGTTATTTATTTATTTATTTATATTTGTGTTTGTTTTCCTTTTTTCCATCATATGCTCCAATCCCTTTTTTTCCATCATATGCCCCAAACCCCTTTTTCCATCATATGCTTCCTTTTTTCCATCATATGCTTCAAACCCTTTAATCCTTTTTTCCATCATATGCTTCAAACCCTTTTTTGCATCATATGCTCTAAACAAGCATGCAAGCTTCTGTCATGCACTTTACAGTGATTATATGCAAACTCGTATTCCCCTATCCCTGTGCCTGTTTTGGGTCTGAGTTTATCGACTGTTTTCCACTTAACTTGGAGGATCTGAGCTTGCTTGGTATGTGGTTTTGGATGACTATCTATTGAGGCGCATTTCGACTAGCCTAGTGAGGATTGAGCCTTCTAGGACTTTATTATGAGTCCTATATTATTGAGTGTTAGTCAGTGAATCTTAAGAATTGTGTCTGTTCTCTTCCAACATAGTCTGTTTTTCTAAAGGTTAGGGATGATAACACATTTGTAGTAAAAGCTACATAGCCAAACTGCTTACCATGACTATTAATTTACTTTAGGTTGAGCCAAGTTGTGCCTTTACCTTCTTCTTTGTAGCCACACTATTTAACTCCATATGAGCCAAATGTCCCCTCTCTTTACCTAGATAATATTCATGTGATCATAGTGAAGTTAGTGTTCGTTGCATTGCGATGTAGGATTTCGATTTGAAAAGTGATTATTGGATGATATAACTCTATGTATTACTCTTAGTGTATTTCAAAACTATTTACATGAAAAGTTCAATAAAAGAAAAGGAAAAAAAAGCATGAAAAGCACAAAAAGACAAAAAAGAGAGAAAAAGAAAAAAAAAAGAGAAAAAGAAAAAAAAGAGAGAGAAAAATTTGAGAATAAAGTTGACATAATGTATTAGAGTTCATTATTGCGAATTTTGGGAGTGGCATGGTTGTCGGAAAGTTGTCCTCAGTTTTATTACCTTGGATCGCTTACTATCCTCTATTTTAACTCCACATCCCCAAATTTTACCCTACCTTGATCCTAGCCTACATTGCAACCCTTTCCAAACCTGTTCGACTTAACCTGATTAGTAAGATATGTGCTGGAGAGTAGATAAGTCACAATCCCCAAAGATTTCTCCCTGTTTAGGTGTTTAATTCCCGAATCATCTTTAGTCGGATGATTTTGAGCGAAACACATACCCTATAAACACATGAGTGTATTAAAAATTTCCCACATCTCTTGGGAAATAACCTCAGGAGCGTAGACTTGCGACCTCATTAGGTAGGGGGCGGAATGACCTATGTTGTAGCTTGCTTAGTGATCCCGAGTATGTGAAAAGTGTTGTTATGCTCTTCTAATCCCATTGTACTTGCACACCTATGGCTAGGGAAGAGTTTTGCACATGCACGGCTTGCATTGTCTTGTTTTTCACTCGCCTTGTTCTTCATTCACTTCTATAACTATTTTGCCCTAAGCTTTCATGTCACCTTCCTATTTCATTTGCTAGGGACTAGCAAAGGTTTGGCTTGGGTGAAGTTGATGTGCTCGTTTTAGAGCACGTTTACTAACCCGTTTTAGTGTTAAGTCTCGCGCTTTTAGATTGATTTTATACATATTATACTTGATTTCACCTTGATCTTGTCTTCGAGTTGTTTTAAGGTCATTTCAGGTGTTTTAAATGATTTCGAGGCGCAATGCGACATATTCGAGGCTTTGACACTCTTAGACACGCGTATCGTAGCTTGGGCACACACTTCAAGTCACTCATGAAGATCCCACGAAGTTTAGAAAACATTAAGTCACTTAAAGGAGATGAAAAGAGGAATTCAGAGTCAGATTCGACTAAATCTGACAGTGATTCGGTCGAATGGCACTTCAGTGTAGAGGCCTGTGTTCCATTGTCACTGGGAAGGCCGAATGGCACTCATTCGGGTGAATGAGCTTCCATTCGGCCGAATGATGGTCTCTATTCGAGCGAATCATGTACAGAGAGGAATTCACCAGAGCTGCTGGAATGGGCGAATGGAAGAGAATTCGGGCGAATGATGATGCATTCGGCCGAATGGGTCTTGCATTCGGTCGAATGATAGTGTTTTCTCCGGAAATTTTACTTTTTCTTAGGGCCGTTTCAAAGGCATTTTAGGGTTTCCGGACTTCTTTTATTCTATTTTATAAATACCCCTCTCTCTGAAGAGAGGGAGAACCCTAGTTATAATTAGTTTTATTAGCTTTAGTTTTGTTTAGCCTCAAAAATTCTCTTAGTTCTAGTTTTCCGTTTTAGGTTTTCTTAGCATATGTACTCCGAGTTTTCGGTTTTATTGTTTGGATTCTGATTGTGGATATTGCATTGAAGCTTTATTGTGAGTATTAATCTATTCTTTACTTTTGAATTCATTTGTTTTATTGCAGTCAATGTTTAGCCTTGTGTTTATCGTTCATCTAGAATAGTTTCTGATTTGCTTTTGTTCTCGTTAATTTCTTTTCATGATTGTTGCGTTTGTTTTATTAAATATCATCATGTCGTATATCTTGAATATGTGTGAGTAGTTCTCTCGGGGTTTTGATTAGTGAAACCCTAGGAAAATCTATTTTCTTCATTGTTTAAGGTTATAGGAATGATGACAATGAGTGGCTCTCGAAACCCAATACGAATCTCGTCCTGCAACTCCTTTGGAGACATAGGGCAATTATATGTCGTTCGATGTGATTTGTGGAATCACCAACTTCCTCTCACATACTTGGGTGTCCATGCTAGTTACTGTTTGATTTTCTTTAACTTATCATTAACTGTTTTGAAAGCATTATTCCTAGGGTGAATCTAATCTCGTCCCCGTTTTTCTCCATTTGATTTTCCTCCTAATTCATCGTGATCTATATTTTCATTATTAGTTTTATTTGTTTTTAAATCCAAAAAGTTCAGTTGTGTTAAGAATTAAGTGTCTTGATATCCTTTGTCCTCATGGTTCGACCCCCTACCCCACTATACTCGTATAGTTCGTATGTTGTTATAAATATTGTTTGCATAACTAGTCTTTTAGTAAGCGACGCTAAAAATTGGTTATCAGGTTCAGGCAGATTATTTAGATTCGGGATGAAGGTTGGTGGGATTTCGCTGGTTAGAGACACAATTTCATATGTAATCATATTAAAATATGCAAGAGGCTAATTGATACCACTGTAGGAATTTAGATGCGATTAGCGGAATCTCAAAAAACGATTTCTTAACATCTGAAACAGGATCTCATGCAGATAATAATACGAATTATTAGAACAGTATAACATGCCCTTAATGCGTGAATTCCTCAAAGAAAAAGGGGCACGTTTTACGAAGAATCAAAAACCGTTCTTGATTACTTTTTAGGGTTTTTGAGTTATGTGAGAGAGAAAGCAAAAGCTAGTATTGACAATTAGGTCTAGGGTTTTCAACCCCATATATATAAATATATATATATATATATATATATATATATATATATATATATATATATATATATATATATATATATATATATATATATATATATGATAATCAAGTAACTCAAAGTGACTCAATTACCTAATTTGATCAACTTACAACTCTCACATAAGTATCTGAGATTTATCCAATCACTTGCTTATTTGTGTGACCTCAAAGGACTCCGTTATAGTTAGTAGTATATTAATCTAATTAATATACATATTATAATTGGTTTCTTGTAAAAAGCTATAGATGAACTTCTAAATGAGAAAATAGCAAGTTATAAATTAAATGAGTTATAATAAGAAAATGGCAGTCACAACACCCTAAATGTTTCAGAAAGTCCCCATATATCGTTGAAAGCACCTTCTACGTTCATGAAAAACATCGATTAGCCTTTAATCAATTAGTTATAATGAATGGTTTCTAATGGCATATTTCATCGAAGTCTTGAAGGTAATTAAAGTAAGGTGTTCTCTAACTTTTTAGCATTTCATCATTAACAACAACCACCAAAAATATAAAATAATTAGTTGTTTTATATGGATTCGTGGACCTAACGCTCGAAAAATAAATGCGCAAGTCATGGGCCTCGACTCCCTAAAAAAAGGCCAAAATTTGGGCTTGGGCTCAAAAATGGTCTTTGGGCCCATATGTGCTTGGGCTTGCTTGGTCTTGGGCCTTGACCCATTGACTTGAGCCTTGACTTGGGCTTGGTTAAAGTTGGACATGATCATGGATTGAACCTTAACTTTGACTCTTATAGGTTGAACCTTAACTCTTATAGGTTAAACCTTGACTTTAGATTTGACTTTTATAAGGTTAAGCCTTTAGAATAAATGGGCTAAGCATAATATTAAGAGAATCGAAGAGCATGTAACATGGGATAAAACCTTGGGCTAGAGTTGGTGTAGGCTAAAAGTAAGAACAAAGGCAACAAAGTACATGGGCATGAAGGTGAAACTAAATGACATGAATAAAGGCAAGGGATATGCTTTTGAAGCATTAAAGAAACCTAAATGCAGCCACTGATTAAAGAGTCTGAGTGATTTGTTTTCTTCTATTTTTCTATTTTATTACGAGTTTTTGTTAGTTTAAATTCCTATTTTGTGGGGATTATTTTCTGGTCAGATTTTTTAGCTAAGTAGTTTAAATTGTTTAGATTATTTCAGCTTAGTTTGGTGTGGAATTAGGGAGGTATTTGCTGGTTTATTTTGCACATGTTTTGCTTAGTTAATTAGGGTTTCTTAATGTTTAAACTCTTATACTTAGCTTTATATTAGAGAGTATATAATTACATAAAAAGAGATAACATAGTAGATAATAAACTATGTTGCATGTATATTCTCATCCAATGGAACACAAAATCCTTCAAAAAAAATAATTAAAGGAAATACTGAAAAATTCCAACTAGCCATCAAAATTGTGTAGTAAGCAAGCCATGAGAGAATGGCTACGTCCACAGTGTAGGCTTTCATCTCTCAAGTAGCATAACCAATTCACAATGCGGAGTATGAGGAAAGAGATCAACCGCCATAGCCTTGACAGGTTGGAATGGCTCAGACATAGGCATGGACTTGAGTCTATGACGTGCCAGACCAGCATTGCTCATGTTCCTCCATCCCTGCCCTTTACGCCCTTTCTCTGTTGTTTCCGACGACGGTGTGCAAAGTTCAATCGCGTTTGCCACAAGTGTCTCCGGATTACAGGAAATGTATCTGGAGACCAAAAAAGAAATGGATGTCCCAGTTTTCTATTATGTAGCCTCATTTTCCATCATACTTATTTGAGTAAAACATATAGAAATATCTACAAAGTTCCTCAGCAAAGAAAAAAAGACCAACGCAATAAAACAGGTAGAGAAAACAAGGAACTTACACAAGCCTCTTCAGAAGTGGATGAGTTCTCAGAGCTTTAAGAACCTACTCCATTTTAAAAATAATTAAATAAATAATATGAAGAAAAGAATTGGACTAGATCACTAATATCAAATGACTATATAACACTAAGAACTATCCACGGGAGAAATCACTAAGTTTATCAATAATGTTCTTGATGAAACAAGAGACAGCAGATAAAAGTTACTCAAGGAAACCATGATTCCACCAAGTAAACAAAATATTAAAAACCCTGTCCTGTAGAGTTCAGAAATCAGAACCACTTGTCAGAAATTCCAATTTTCAGTTTTTCTCACAATGACAGAAGGAGATTAAACAATGCTTTTAGATGCCTTGTCTAGTAGACTAAAGATGATACCCAGCATGGGAAGGAAAATTTGCAAGAGTAGGGCATTAGATTGCACTAAGACAAGCTGATTAATAGATTTGTAACATTATTTGAACGAGGTACCAAACGCAGCCAAAACCCAAAAGGGATACTGATATTTCCCAACAGACAATAAACTTGGGATAACAGATGTTAATATCAAATAAGAATGAAATTTTGTGCAACGCATTCAGCTCTTTGGTGGCTAACAGAGTAAAAAGACAGCAGATAGCAGAAAAATAGATCTTGAAATTTGCAAGTTTAGACATAGTATGCAGGAAAATGACGATCACTTACAACAGGGTGAAGTCCAGAGCGAGGAGGATCAACAATTGCTACAACATTTTTAAAGTGCTGCTTTGGGGCACTTTCATCTTTATTGGCATTGATCTGAAGATTACTCTGCAGATCCTGCTCTCCTTTATTAGAACAACATGCATGGTCTGCATCCACATTCACTTTATTCAAGGAATCCTCGGGTTCACCTTCATTGTTCCCTGATAGAGGTTGACTTTCTGCTATGCCGTTTTGTTTTCCGTCATTATCAGAAGGATTTGGAACATCATCTTGCTTTTGAGAATCATCCAAGTATTCAGTCAGTAGAGACCCCATGACATCTTCAGCCTGATATAACAGCAGAAAGGGGGACAAAACAGCAAAAATAGTTACCCTTTTTATAGATACATCTCAAATAGCTAAATAATCGAATATTAACTGGAATCACTATCAGAACTAATGCCGTACCCAGCTAAAGAACTCAAAGGACACCAACCCAAACAAGTAAGCATATCACATAACTGCCATAAAAGATACAACCTAAACATGAAGAAGGATAGACACCCCACCTTTGCACAGATGAATTTACAATTTGTAATGGCATTGATCTCAGCATTCCTTTGTGCATCAGATACAGCTGAAGCATTCATCTCAATACCAACTACCTGGAAGCAGATTACAATATTACTATGCAAAAGTTAATGGAAATAAAGATAATCTCATCTCAATGCCGACTAACTGGAAACAGATCACAATATTCTTAAGCTAGAGGCAGCCAGGCAGGTCAGAATAACCTCAACAATATCATTTACAAAAAAGGAATTAGAAAGTCAAAAGAATCACACACTTCCACCATTCCAAATTAAAATCAACAAGTGCATTTTTGGGTAGTTCTAATGAATGCAATACTACTAAATATGGGGGGGAGGGGGGTGTATTAAGGCCGAGAGTAGAACATGGCCCCACTCCTGTTCTCTTACTCAAGCTCATGAAAAAATTGGAACATAACCCACTCCCACTCTTTTCCTAAAATCCTGTGCATATCACTAGTGCAGCAATAGTTTAGGAAAAAGGAAGCCAAAAGCTGTTAGGAAGCAGAAAATATTGTGAAAAAATAGCTACATACATAAACAAATAGCATCTGCTATGTCAAGTCATTTATTAGGAACCTGAAATGCCTCAAGCTGCATTCTAACATTGTGATATTAGAACAAAAATGAAAAAGGTAAGGAATGATGAACAATATTACCATTCCAACATGGTGAGCTAGTGTCAGGCCAATTGTGCCAGTCCCACAGCATACATCAAAAAGTAAAGTATCCGGACCTAGACCAGCCCAGTCTCCAGCAAGAGAATATAGCTTTTCTGCAGCTAGAGTGTTAACCTGCAAATCAGATCATAAATATTGTCAAATGAATCACCGTTACAGTAACATTTACAGGCCTAAAGCTTTAAAAGATCTTAACCTGGAAAAATGCAGTAGGTGATATAGAGAACCGAAGATTGCCAATATAGTCATGAATCCTGGATTCATCAGTAGCCATGATCACTTCCATCTCCGAGCTAGATTGAGCTGTAGGTATAGGTAATGGACGCAATGGAGTGTCTGCAGGGGCTGCATTGGAAATGCCTGTGTGATCCTAAAAAAGATTGGACGAAGCACATTCAAGTTTATGGAAGAGTTCAAAATACTAAATATTTTACTAAAATTACTCCAATGCCTCTTATGTGGCTCCTGTTGACAGGTTAAGAGAGACATATGTATCATAGCCATGCAATATATACCCTTGTCAGTGCAAAGAGGTTAGTTCCATTAGACACTTTGATGCAAATCTAATACTTCGAAAACTAATAAACTTAAACAACTTAATATGCAGGATCCACATATTTTTCTACAAGAGGATCTGATTCGACCAACCAAAGCCACCGACTGCTTCAAATGACTAGATGTCAACCTCAAGGTGAGCCATTCTCAAAAGGAAAGACTTAAAGATTTTCCTTAACCATTTATCCATCATAAACATTCAAAGACAACATATTCCCAAGACCTAGACCACTCTCTTCCCAAGGTTCTATGGATCTTCAATGGGACCAATTATAAACAATACTCTGTACTATACAAAGCAGGTTAGTATCTAAGTCGAAGATACCTATAGAGTAATGGACAGTGATGGACATAGGGAGAGGGTGGAGCTGCAAGAGACAGTGAAAGAGAAAAGGGGAGGAGGTATGGGGATTGAACTAATGACGTTAATTACAAAGGGCATTGGACATGGGTAGAGGTTGGTGCTGCAAGAAGGGGAAGGAGGAGAGGGTTTTGATTTTTTTTTTTTTTCCTTTTTGAAATTCCAAAATAGGTTTTTTCTCTTATTTATTTTTTGTAATCCTGCTATATTCTAATGAAGTTAGAGTCCTGTATTTTTTTTCACAAATTCCAAATGTTGAATGGGAGCAACCAGCTCAGGTTATATAATTTAGACGAGGGCATTCTGGTTCATTCATAATTCATATCAAATGAATGAAATTTGTTCATATCAACCATAATTTGTTACATTTTCAAGGTCAAATATTGCATGAAAATTACAAATGTAGTATATTGAAAGCAAATATATCAACATTGCAAAAAACTTAAAATATACTAATGTGTGATATTTTCAATGTACAACATTTGTCAGATTGTAACTTATTGCTAAACACATTTTTTATTTCAATATACAAGATTTTTGTAATAAATATACAACAGAAAAAATGATATGAACAAAAAATGTTCCTATCAAATATTAATTAAAAATTTCCCTTGTATGGAGTTCTGTAAAAAAGGATTATGAGTTGATCTAATTGTTCCAAGTACTACTAGCTAAGTGAAAATCAAATTTTGACTTCAAAAGCTTTTTTACATGTGTTGTTCACTATAAGCATAAGTTTGTGAAAGGTAAAAGTTGTAGTTGAGTAAACTAAATTAAAATGGGGTAACAAGTTTCCAGGGTGGTAGTTATTAAGGACTTATGTACAATCATTAAACCACTTATTAGGGTATGAGTGCAGCAGAAAAGAAAGTGAATAAAGAAATTACAGGGGCGATAAATGAAAGACAAATAACAAAACACAACATAAAACTTAACGTGAAAAAACTAACAAAATGCAAGCACCAACAAAGCTACTATATGAAAATAGGAGAGTAGAAGTACCCTAAATTATATGGAAGAGTAATGTTATAAGCTCTCACAATTAGTAACAAACTCCCAAACATGTAAAGAGAAATACTAGATTAGGATTCGTGTACTAGGAGAGATATATATAGGAAGGCTTGCACAAGTACAACACAAGGTATGTTTTCTTTTGACAATCTTACCAAATGAGAGTACAAAAACTTATTTATAGAGCTTATTTATATAACATTTATGTTGGTTAAATAAGTTAGCTTAATGTTACCACATTAGTACGGATTGTTCCATAATTTGACAGCATATGCATGCTTATGGAGATTTCTAGAGCAATCATGAAGATCATAGTAAGTTGACTTTTCCTTCACATCACATTTGCCAAAGTCGAAAGTGAAGAATTATCTAGCTTGACATAGATAATTATGCCTTTTGATGAGTAGGGATAACAAACATGTTTCAAGAAATCCATATAATTAAGTCAAGCTAAGATTTGGGCCATAAACCCAACAATTTTCTCTTAAATATACACCTTACACAAGCCTTTCAATATAACCTTTCTTTTACACAATTCCTAATCCACTATTTCTCTTTACCACCTCTTTGACTATTACTAACTTGCTCATTCTAATGCCAAAGGGCCAAGTGCAAGAGGAAGGTCACATGAAAATGGATGTACCATAAGAACAACATTACTTGTAGTTATTGTAAGAGGCATGGACACAATGTTTTCAATTGCTTTTTTAATTGAAAAAAGCTCAAAAGAGAAGAAAATGAGAAAAAAGAAACAAAAACTGCAAAGATGATTTTAGTGAATTTGATGATGTTATTTAGGTTATTTCTCCTAGAGATAGAACTCCTAATAGGATGATTGATTTGGGTTCCACCTACCATATTAGTTCTCAAAAGGATCACTTTGTCGATTATCATTCGGTGAAAGATAGATTTGTTAATATAGGCAACGATTCTTGTTGAAAACTTTATGGTAATAGCTCAATTGGGATCAAGACACATGATGAAACAATAAAGACATTGTTTAGTGTTCATCATGTTTCTGATCATCTCTTTAGGCACTCCTAAACCTAAGGGATACAAATATATAGTCTACAAAGGTCCTCAAGAAATTATGAAGCCCACCAGACAAAAAAATCCTCCATGCTTTACAAGGTTTTTCTATTATGTCACATTTCAACATCAATAATTTCATATTGGTCTAGTCACATTTTTCTCCTAGGGCTAAGTTTTGATTTAGCTGATCATGTGACATCTTAATAATACCCTTGGGGTTCACACAATAAGTATTCTTGGAATTTAGTCCAACATGGAGATTGTTTGGGAGAACAGAGTGTCGTATGATAGACAAATTGAAAGAGAAAACGATAGATTTCTAAGAAAGGAAATTTTCAAATGACAACTTAAATAATGTAATTTCAAATTATCTTTTATGAGCTATTTTTAACTATTCCAAATCTTGGGCCAAATCCACCAATTCAATTTCTCAATTGTCTAAATAATACATGAAATCCAAATCTGGAAATTGAAACGAAATGATCAAATTCAAATAAGACATAAAGTAATTAGCATATGCCAGTGAAATCTTTCAAGTTTCAAGGACAAAAGATATTGAAGGACCACGTGGATGGTAAAGTAATTTAGATATGCCCTCAAAATCATTAAAATTTTAAGTGACTCAGAATGATTATTATAGGGCCATGAATCATACTGATATTAACCATCTCATCGAAGTTGCCTATGATGTTCCAAAGAGAGGATTAACATATGAAGTCTTTAGAAAGAAACTCAATGAATCTACTAGAGAAGTACAATGATAAGAAGAAAAGTAAAAAACTTATATTATTTTCTATTGCGTAATTTAAAATATAAAATTATGTTATGGAAAACTTCCCAGATACGGAACTAATCGTTTATTTTAATAATTTAAGGGAAATAGAACATGGATGAACAGAAACCACATATCCTACTTCATGCAATAAAACAGACAGCTTATGCAAATATAAAATATGGAGTACTAGTTAGTTCCGAACTTTAACTTCCTACTTTGTGTAGCCTCTAAAATAGGATTTGACCATTATCTTTTTCAAATAAATTCAATTACTAGAGAAGACAGATCTATGAATTATAGTTTGTACTTCTACAATGTAAATACTTTTAACTTAAGACAAAATACAGGTCAAATTTATCAAACTTTGACCATAAAAGATCAAACATGGACCTTAGTCAAAAACAGAAATTCTAGTTTGACCAAAATTGCGAAAGAATGAGAATTCCAAACAACACCTGAAGAGCTAATGCAGTCAAAGGCAAAGGAGGAGACGTCAAAGCAGCACCAATGACAAATGCTTGAGTCAGTTTCTCAAGTTCACTATTTACGAGATCATCATCACAGCCCTCTGTCGAAACCTAAATGAAAAGCAACAATATGATCGTGTTTAAAAACAATTAAGGGGCAAGTGTCAATCATTTTTTCACTACACAAGCAAAGGGAACATTTGTTTGTTCAGGCAAGAGAAAATTTAGGCACAATGTCAGCCACCAACAAGTCAACAACTATTCATTAAGACACCTATTTCTCAGTCCTGAGGAAAAATCAAGAATTACCGACTCAGAACACCAAAGAAAAGTATGGTAATTAAACCTGAACAATAAGCATGACCTCTGAAATATTAGCCTCATGATCTTTCTGAGGATTCCGGCCTTCCCGAACCTGTTGACAAGAGAAACATACATACAAATTACATACAGAGATTAACATTAAATTGCTCATTTCAATGCATAGGAAATAAGGGTAACAAGAGCAAATTACCGAAATCCCAAACAAAGATAAACTTACTGTCAATTGACGCCAGAAGCCACTATTGTTGAATCTGTTCCAGATTGGTAAAGCTGAATTCCGTAAGAATTCCTGAAAGACCAAAGCGTAATTGCAGGCAATTTTAGAAACATTCGGGCAGTTTGTAGGCTCCTCAACTGCTGTCACGCCCTCTCTGCAATGACAGAGATGTTAAGTTATCAGGCTCTAATCCAGATTCCAGAAAACTATTTTTTTTAGCCCAACTACATCTTACCTGAAATTCCCAAGCATAAAACCCACAGTAGGTTTCCCTTGCACTGAAAGGCCAACTGAAAACTCACACTTGTTACGATACCCATTTATAAGAGGTGACTCAATGATCCCCTCTAGTTTGCAAGGAAGCCCGCCTGGGACATGAAAATAGAGAGCAGCATTGTAAAAATCAAAAAAGTAATCTCATGGGAGGAAATTTTCACATGAGCTACATAAAAGGACAGATTGATCTACAACGAAAGAAAGTGCCTACTTAAAAGCATAAAGACCTGAAAAAAGATAAAGGTAATCTGAACAAAAGAACAGTTATCTAAAATGACAAAAGTAACTACCTATTTCCCTGGATTTAACAACCCACTCAGGTAGTTGAACACCTTTTGGACATGCTTTACGTGCATTTCGAGTCTGCATTACAAAAAAAAAGACCATCAATGCTTGATATTTCAACAATGAGAAAAGCATCACAAAAACCATTAAATTTAGTTAAAAGAAAGAAAAACAAATTAACTAACGAGTCTTTTAAGGATTTGCATCAGGGAGTTCTTTTTTTGTTCTAATTGCTCTCCATATGGTAGATGAGCAAGGGGTGTCACAACATCACGGACACTCTTTCCCCTTGAAGCTGAACCATTCTTTTCTTCACCATTTTCATTATCATTTGAAGCAAAATTAGCCTCAGTTTCATCAGCTACTCCAGGTAATCCATTTTGAAACCTCTTTTGGGCAGATTTTATCTTTTCATCACAAGATCTTGGAATGACATCCCCAAACTTTAGTTTCTCTTTGCCAATTGATTTTCCTCCTAACAACTAAAGCAAACAGATTGAGAGTTAAAAATGAACATAAAGTTTCGAAAAACCAACATCAATAGCTGGTCTTCTCTCAAATACAAATACCTCTGTCGCACTTTTAACTTTCTCAACAGCTTCAAATGTCAAAAACCCCACCGACATGCCTTTCTTTTTCTTAGCAGATTTGAAAACGACCCCCTATAATGAAGTACAATATTAGTATCATGTATCCATCCGTCAAAGGAGAGAATATAAAACAAAAGAACTACATGTCTAGTTCACTGCCAAATGGGAAGATTGAATAAGTAAATAACCAAACCCAAATGTAAAGTATCTGAAATATTATTTAGAACTATGACAGCTACAGCCAGGAAGCAGTAAGAAATCAATCAATATTATCAGTTCTAACGAAAGTAAGCAAGTCAGAACATTCTTAACTACAGATCATGTTCTCTGGTTAATTTCATGCTGATACAACATAACCCTGCCCGTCACTTTTACCCTTTAAAGTTCTATAATAAATTAGTACGCCAATATGTTCTCTCAAGTCACAAGCACAAAGCAATTGCAATTTGAAAATTAATCAAATGATACAAGCAATCTTTCAAATTAAATAGTGTAAACAGGAAGCCAGAGTCTTAGTAAAGATTTTTTACTAACTGTAATGCATTGCTACATGATGTGCAGAAATAATACAATCACACACTTAAATCTTAGAAAACAGCTTGAATTCCCCTCCTCACCTCCCCAACTGAAGAAAAAAAATTAATAAGTAGGTCCACCATAAACAAAAAGACACCAAATAGTTCCAAAAGGAGTTATGCCATAGAGAAATTGGCTTTTGAGCTACTCCAGCCTCGCTTGGTGTGAACTTGAGCTGACCACAACACCAGCCTCATAATATGCGCTTCATGCACCAACATCTTCTCTTAGGTAGATGATTCCAAGGAATTTAGGCACCAAAAATGGAAAGAAAAGATAGTTACCCAGAGTTAGAATTCGTCCCCTATTTCACTCTTAACTTCTCCCAGCACACCCAAGCACAATAAGTTCACCTTAGCATCCCTTTTTAACCTGGATATTAAGAATAATTCCTTCAATTTTCACATAGCCTCGACACTTCTCATTTTGGATAGTTTCAAGATAACATATATTTGTTACTAGGTAAATGGGTCCTCTCTATATCTATCCTCATCAAAAAAGCATGATTCCCTATACCTTTTGCTCTCCTCCTTTTTAATATGTGTGCCCAAAGAAATATTAAGGTTAGGAAAAACAGAGGGAGTAACCCATTTAAAGAGTTTCTAAGACATTTTAAACCCGTTAAACAGTAATATTCTAGACTAGATCTTTCAGACCCCCGTTCATTAGTGAGAAAAGACATTAGATGGAAGAAATTAACAGAGGAGAGAACTTTGTGCCATGATAAGGG
Source organism: Dysphania ambrosioides (assembly GCA_026401315.1). Lineage (NCBI taxonomy): Eukaryota > Viridiplantae > Streptophyta > Magnoliopsida > Caryophyllales > Amaranthaceae > Dysphania > Dysphania ambrosioides. The sequence continues at coordinate 3,546,904 of CM048672.1, forward strand.
TCACTGTTTTCTGAGATCAAGCACTGGAAGTACCAGCGTAGAAGAATTATCATGTTTTTCATAAAAATAACAGTCATGACCTAATCTCTCCATGAAAACCTTTAAAACAAAAGTTGGTCAAAGGGACATATTTGTTCCAATAAGCAAATTTGCAAGTCCAAATTACATAAAAGGAGACTTGGGCTACATATATGCCTGAATAAATATAATAACCCCAAATCCCTTAATTATAAAGAGAAGATCATCTCAAACTCTTTAGGATAGCATGCCATCTATAAAAAGGATACTTAATATGAACTGAATAATTTTTGTCCATTTGCTTCATTGTGCATTATTTTTGTATTAAGGAAATGCCTTGAGACAGTTGAGAGTGGTAGATTGACAGCCAAAACAACTCTGGTCATTATTGTGGTTATAGCCACAAATTTGCAAAAGCAGCAACTTGTACATATTAGGTGATTTGTTGCAGCCAACATGGCATAAATGGCCAAGTTGGAAAGATTACACTCCCTACTGTAATTCTAATTTTTGAAAAGCTAAAATAACAATACCATTTGATTGTTTATGTCCTATGACTAATGTTCTTTATTGCTTTAGAGAAAATTGTAATAACATATTCAAACAAAATTAATCTTATAAAGGAAGCTACTGCATAGGTTTCACCTCATAAACCATTATGTATGAATATATTCTTTTTCTGCAGGTCCCCTAAAAAAGGTATCCGAAACAAGAATCAAGGATATATTCGATGGACGTAGTTGAATGGATAGAACCCAGAAAATGGGAAGTTTTTATGTCTCATCTCCACACCAACTCTCCCTACCTCACCTCCCGTGGGTGCACTAGAACCAAATTCCTTGGATGTTGGTTGAAATAACCAAGCTGCAACAAAACAAGCCAAGGAAAAGCCTTACCCTCCCTTTCTGTTGGGTGAGTTAATAAACAAATCAAAGTGTAGCTAGCATTGGTTCTTCAAGGCTGGAAATAAGATCTATGTCTGAGTTTTCAAGCCTTCTTCAATAGCATGAAACCAATGCTGCTAAGGTGGTTATTGCTTCTAAAGCAGTGACTCAGCTCCTGCTAATAGAACATAAGAATAATGCAAAACATTTGGTCCAAAACAATGTTCTAAATATATAACATAAGGATATTCTACAGTATCTAAAAATTTGCAAAACATAAGAATGAAAGAGATAATATGAAGGGACCAGGATAATCATAAACAAAATGGATCAAACACAATTTCCATTTTGCAAATTGTAGTTCAAATAATGCACCTATGCAGCACCATGGCAATCAATGTGTCACTTGAGAAGGTTGAGAAATGCCAACAAGGTGTTTGGGTAGCCATTTCACTGTCTACTTAAATAATAGAGGAAGCCCTAACTTACATAATATAATAGAAAGACAGCTATTTCTATTGAAAGAAAAAATATCAAACTTAAAACAGCCCGTTTTCATTCCATATTCACTGCTTCTCTCTACTGAAACAAAAATCAAATCAATAACAAGGACAATGGTAGCATAAGCTCCTAGTTCTCCAAGGGATACTAACCAGAAGAGTCACTTCTGAAATAAAAGCACCTTAAACATTCAATAGTCAGCTATCCCTAACCACAAAATCCAAAGAAAATACAAAATCGGATTCTTTGCAAATCAAACCAAGCGGTTTAACCCCTCAAAACAAGTTGGCAGTAAGGAAATCACCAAGAGAGTTAAACCCATTAGCGACAATGAGCTCACCAACTCATCACAATCTTCTCAATTTCAAGTTACTTCTTTTTCTAATAGAAAGGGCTTCATCATTCAAAAGGAGGTAGAAAACTTAAGTATGTCGCAATTCAACAATGAGTTGAATTTTTACAACAGAAAGTGCCATCTTTAGGTTGTACAGCATCCTAACCTAACTAGATAGACTACCCTGTATTGAACATTGCAATAAAATCAAACAAACATCCGGGCAATGATGTGGCTCGTATTTAATTCTCAGACTTTCCAACCAAGCAAGCTAACATTCACATACTATTAAAAACAATAACGAGCCCAATTCTCAGACTTTACCAACTAAGCTAGTGGACATCCTACATATACCTGCTCATCAAGATAAGACTTCAACTGATCAGAATTCCACTTTCTAGGCAAATGAATCAGACATTTACTGAGCTGAGGATCACCAGCATCAGCCAACACCTCTGTCATCATCACACTCCTCTCCTCTTCACTATCCTCACCTTCACCTTCTTCCTCTTCACGATCACCCCTCTTCGCCCGCTGCGAGGTCGGGTCCCACGATCCGTCGGGCCGAGGCCGAAGCTCCTCTTCATTGTGGGCAAACCGGCACCCCTCTCCATGGCTGCAAGACCCAGAAGCGCTCCGGAAGTAGGAGCACAGGCTTGTCTTGTGGAGTGGGTGGAATGAGGTGGGTTTGGGTTTCTTTGAGTCATCTTCTTGTTCATCTTCCTCTCGCTTCCTCTTTACGCTGGACTCAGGGGACTTGGGTGGGGATGGTGAGGTGATGTCGGTGGTGGGTTGTACGGTGGTTTCTGGGGTGGCTGTTGGGTGGCTGTTTGGCGTTGACGTTGTAGGGTTTAGGGTATCCATGGTTTTTTCAGGGGCTCGAATGTGAGTGAGTGGGTGTCGTCACTCGATAACACTTTTTGAGTTCTAGACTTGAGTTGACGTAGAAGCCGTTGTCTGGATGTTCATTTTCGGCGTACTCGAGTCGATTCTGATTAGGGTGATGGCTTCGAATCACCTATTTTTTTATCAACTATCTCTCGATTTGAATCTGATTCATTTAAGCTTTTGGGTTGAAAATCTCAACATAAACCTAACCTATTTAATTTCGGGTCGGGTTCGTGTCAACCTATTTAAGTTTTTGTGTCGCAAAATCTCAGCTAATCTATGTCTTTGTGTCGAAAATCTCAACTTTAATCCACTATATTTGGGTCAGGTCTTCGGGTCGAGTCAGTTTTTGTCACTCTTGAGATGTGGTTATTTAACAGAATGATTGGAGAAAAAGAAAACTTTTACGGTTGAGATAAAACGACTGACAAGTTGACATTAGTAGTTTAATTGTCTTTTAGGGTTTTAATTTGAGCTTGGGGTTTGAGTTGAGTTGAGTTGGTGACTAGCCAAGTAATTTTTTTAATCTACTTAATATAGTTTGGCTATAAGGTCAGGTTCGTGTTGACCCGACCTAATTTTAACTCGAAAATAATTTCGGGTTACGTGGATCATTTTTGGGTTGGAATTTTCAACTATAACCTAACCCATTTAATTTCCGGTTGGGTTCGTGTTAACCTATTTAACTTTTCATATCAAAAATCTGAACCTAACCCGCTATTTTCGGGTTGGGTTTTGAGGTCAAGTCAGTTGTTTCCACCCTTAATTCTAATCTCTTTATTTTTATCTTATTATTATTATTTATAGGGTTAAATTTAAAAATTTGACCAAATTCTCGCCGTGTTTTAAAAATATATATATTTAAGTGAAAATATTGTTAATTGCATCTTCATATAAATTTTTAAAATATCAAATTTTTATAATTTTTATCTTACAAATTTGGAGATAAAATCATTTGTAGTCGTGTCTTGAAGACCGTAACAAGTAAAATGAGACAAAAAAATTTGGATAGATGAAGTACATGTTAATATATAATAGACATTGAGGTTATGGTTTCAACTCTTTTGTGGTGTAAGCATTTCACTAAACTTGTGCTTGTTATGTTTTTTTAGGTTTAGTCTAAAAATATTATTATTTTATATTTAGGCCAATTCTTAGGTTAATGTATGTGGCTTCTTGAAGAAGCTTTAGAGGCTTGAGGTATGTCTTCAGCCAAGGATGAGTTTAGAGGGTTCTATAGGAAATAGATAAAATAAATAAAGAGGAGAATTAGAAAGATGCTTTGTAGGGATTTTTCTGAGTAGGTTTTGATCAAGGGGTCGATATGAGGAGCAAACATGGTTTGATGTTGTTGCAACTTAACAACTTGGTGGGAATAGAGCTTCATTCTGATAGTTTGGATTAGCTATCTAAGTTGGATCGCCACGAATCACAGTTGGAGAGAGCTCTTACAATTTGAAAATACTCTTCACTATTGTTTCTCAAATTACAACTCTTTTATGCATGATCTTGGTCTCAGATTGCGAAACTTTGGTAAATTGATTTGGGCTTATTTATCCCTCAATTTTATCATAATAAGTTTTGTGGTTTTTACTCTTCACAACAAAAGAGATTTTCACTTATATATCAAGTTTTAGAAGGGGTAAAAAGTTAGAATGACCCACTACATTGGAAGAAGCAAAAAAAAATTACATACACTTTTCTCAATGTGAGTACAATATAATTTGGAAGGAAAGGATAACATATTTTACAAAAAAAATGGTGCATCACTTGATTTCACTCCAAAAAGAGAAATTTTTGGCTCCAACTTTTGAAAATGCTCCAACTGACCATCATTATATTGAATATAAGAGCCACAATATCTCACACACCATCATTTATTGCTCCATAATTCCACCACAGCCATCCAACTGGTAGGGTTAGGGGATATATCACTCTCAGATTCTTGAGATTCATCATCAAGTGATTAGGGACCACTTACCATTAGACTACGATTTTATTTATGGAATAATCAAATCATCAACTGTAGAAGTTGTTGGAGAAGTCTATGTCACATCATGTGAAGCACAAGTGAAGCTGACAAAGCATCTAAGATTCTTCAAATAAATTCCACATCAGCAAGAAAAGTAATGTTTTACTTGAATCAACCACCTCATGAAGCACAAATGTACTGTAGTCAGTCAGAAGACTAGGCAGGAGCCATTGGCTTCAACTGTAGAAATTTAGAAAAGGCATCAATACCATGTGGCTTCATCTGCATAGACTTAGCATAGCAAGAGGGAGCCTACAGTCACTCAAAAGGACAAGTAGGAGGAACCAGTGGCTTCAACTGCAGTCACTTAAGAAGATAAGCAGGAGCCAATAGCTACAACTATAGTGATTCACAACCACAAGTAGAAACAAAAGTAGGAGAAAAAGCCAATGACTCCAATAAAAGGGTTTGTGTGCTTTGCAATAAGGATAAAGCCCATCTGTGCTCAAAAGTTGCAAGAATATTGCCAAGAAGATCACAAAGTCAGCACAAACAATTGCAAGAGGCTACCAATAGGTTATATTAATGAACTAGCTCAAGAATTCATGAGTACAAAGATGAATAATTAGTAGAATATGGCACACAATGAGAGCACAAATGGAAGAAAATGTAGCAATCAATATGAACAATCACAAAATAGGTAGAGTGGGAAGAAAAAGAATCTTAATCAACCTATAGGAAATCAAGATGATCCCACTAAGGAAGATAGCATCAATCAAAGAAACAACAAGTATGGCATATATAGATCAACCATGCACAACTTCATCAAAAGAGTGACATAAAGAAACACATAAATGCCATCAAACTAGAGTTGTCAAATTCACACAAGGTTGCAAGAGTTATGTGATGTTTACAAGCAATAGTACCAGCATTAGTGACAATAAATCCAAGGTTGTCAAAGATGTACAATATAATTCATGAGGATAAAAAGTGGTTCTACATGTGTAAGATCACTAGTAGGTACTATGTAGCATCAAAAGAGACGGAACCACACAAGACATGCATCATCAAAAGATTCATTGAAAAAGTAGTGTTCATCGCAGTTGGGGCAAGACCACATATCACCCGAAATGGTAATGTGGCCTTGGAAAATAGGGATATTTCCCTTCACAGAATTAGTATAATAAAAAAGATCTTAAGTAAAAATAGACTAGCATGTACACTAAAGACTAAGGCTACAACAAGCATTACAAAAGAAGTCATTAAGGAAAAACTCATTCATTTCATTCTACCTACAACTAGGGCCAAGTGGTCACAATGGGGGAGCAAGCACATTTGGATAGTTATGATGCAAAACCACATATAAGCAAAGATGATCCAAATTTCATGCATAAGGCTACCAAAGATGGGCTTTCAATTAATCTAGTCAACCAGCTAGCACTTGACCTTGGAATTTTCAAGGCAATAAAATCACTTAAAGACCAAACAACACCCAAAAGTGTGAACAATTTTGTGCAAGTGGTGGAGAAAAATATACAATGAATATGATCCAAAGTTATCAACCACATTTTTCTAACCCTTCAGCAATGCATGATCGAAGTAATAAAGGCTAGAGGCCACAACAATTACAATATTCCCCATATGAACAAACAATATTTGGAAAGAAGAGGGGTGCTACCAACATCAATTCATATATCCAAGGACCTCATAGCAGAATGTCAAGCATGCACTAGTAGAAAACTGTCTATTTGCTGCGGTTATTTAACCTTATTTGATGCGGTTATTATACCGAAGCACATATAGTCAAAGCACACGGAAAACCAACAAATGCTGCGATTTTTTTGACGCAACACTTAAAATATTATTTGTTGCGGTTTTTTACAATAACCACATCATTAGTTAACCTTATTTGCTGTGGTTTTTACTTAATAACCGCGGCATTAATTCTTAAAAACTAAAAAAAATGAATTTTTTAATACTTATTTGCTGCGATTTTCTTTAATAACCGCAGCATTTATACCTATTATTTGCTGCGATTTTCATAAATAACCGCAGCATTAAATCATTAAAAACTAAGAATATTGATCAATAAGTGCTGCGGTTTTTTGTACTAACCACAGCAAATAAATATTATGTGTTGTGGTTTTTAGTAAAAACCGCAGCAAATAAACAATATGTGCTGCGGTTTTTTGTAATAACCGCAGCAAATAATACCGATTTTTTTTCTTTCCCTGCTTTACCACCATTTCTATCAAGTAGGGACTGATGAGTGCCAATTGTTGCCAATGTGTGTTAAGGCCAATGGATTTATTTTGTTTTTATGCCAATATGCCAATGAGTTAATTAACCCAATGTGTTTTAATAATACATACAAAAAGAGTTATATGTATACAAAAGAATGTTTAATCTAATGAATACAAGGAATTCCTCTAGTCTAATGTGTTTTAATAATAACAAAATCGAAGAAGAAGCTAGCTCTACCTACACATATTGTCCGGCCCAATGAAGTATTCCGCCCATAATTCCTTAATCTCCATCAGCTCTTGAGGTGAATATGGTGTTGTTCTTTAAATCGCCTGAAAGAGTAAGAAATGATAGGTTTAGTATATCTACAAAACATGAGACATAATTTCAAGCGTAAATTTCGGCAGAGTTTCCTCTGTAATTCGACCTTTTCCCATTTTTTAATAGTACCTGTTTCCACAATAATTACAATCCAACACCATCCATCCAAAATTCACAACACAATTGTTTATTCTAACCACAATTCACAATACAATTCACAAACATATTATGTGTTCACAACACAGTTGTGTATTCTAAATACAATTCACAAATCCATTGTGTTCACAACACATACAATTCCCATACATGAGTAGATCTCAAAACAATTCCCATATATCTATATACTATATCTCAAAAATAAATTACGGAGCTCATGAATACATACCGTTGAAAGATCCTCACAAGTAGCATGGTGTGGAGGATTTCAAACAGGAAACACATAAGAAAGTAGCCACACTCAGTGCTTCCAATTTGCTGAGTACACTGCATTTGGAAACCAAGTACAATGTAAACCAACAGATCTAATACAATTCTAAGGCAACGGAATAAATTGAAAATAGGGTTACCTGAGCCGAAATCCAGTTCAACTTCAATCCATTACGGAGGCCAGACTGAACTTTAAAGCTCTTAAAGGCACTAGATTAGGAAAAGTCGTCAATAACTAAACTTTAGTCTGTTACTCTTGTCAGTGAAGAAAAAACTATAGTTACCAAAAACTTACGTATTTAGCACTTCCTTAATCGCTAAATTACGTTTTCGTTAAAGAGGATCGAAGACGTATATTGTCCTCTTCTCTACAAAACAAGGCGTATCCAATGACGCCTACAACATGATTGGTAAATGGTTAAAATACGAACATACACGCAAGAGGATACTATGTAAGAAGATCATACCTTTCATGGTATGGGCAAAAGATGAAACGCTTCCTATGGTGATTGGCCATAAAAGATACCATGTAAGAAGTGATGAAACCCTGGTCATTACCAACCATGGTAGCCGAGACCCTAGATGGGCACATGAAACCAAAGGATCCTAGTCCTTCTTCTTGGACCAACTCATATGTAATTAATTAAAATAACACCCATTTAGAAAAATCAACAAATAGATAAAACATATTAAATTAGGAATTACATTCAATAGTCAGGTAACTTAATCATGAAGACTTGAAGCACAGATACATTCAGCTTGTCTCCTGTGAGAAGTTGAGTGACGTCCTCCGCTACGATCACGATATCCTGGTCCTCGGGGGTACCCGAATATCGTCTTCCCACAACAAAAGGAGACGATGTTATCTGGCAGAAGCCTCGACAACTGGGCCTTCATTTAACGACAATTCTCACCAAGATGACTCAAGGCCAGCTCAGTGAGATCGGTCTAGGCAAGGTCCTTTTGCACGGACTTAGTCATCTCTGGACTGCTAGGACCGCTGGAAACACCTTCAACTGCGTCCTTTCAACCTCTACCTCTTTGCTGATTCAAACAAATTCAAAACTTAATACCAACATTAGTAGAATACAAATTCATTAAGTTAGGTGGAATCCATTTACCTCAGACGTCAAGAGCCGAACTAGATGCTTTGGCCACTGTGTGAAGGTCTCGTGGGCTTGCTCGAGCCTTTTGATGAAGGCAGAAGGGGTAGGGATAGGGACATCCTTATAGACCTGGTCATAATCGTCGACGCTGACCTTCACATGACTAAGAAGGATGTGAGCATGGTGGTCTCGTGTCAGAGTTGGATGAACGGTTCCTAAAGCAACAATGATTGCTTCATTGCCGTTCACCATGTGCATCAACTGACACGAAACTTGCTCCTGCAACAAAAGAGACAAAGATGTCAGTTTTTCTCATTTAGGTAAATTAGAGGAATTTGAAATGTGATTAGTAGTTCGTAAGACCTAAGGAAACAAACCTGCAGATCCTGAAAAAGATCTCTAACCCCTAAGCCTCTAGAGAATGGAAAGACTAGAGGGTCAAGCCTGTTACGCTCCGGCTCCTACGGTGGTGGATGCGGCATACCGAATTGCGCAGCGAACATCTTGAACTTCTCTTAGAGCATGGAATCCATCTTCTCCTCCATCTCCTTGATCGTCAGAGCTGGAACCCGGATCTCAGCCTCTTTCACAGCTTGTGTCACGGCGTTATCGATTCGAGTTTCGACATCCTCCATCCTCTTCATCAGTACCGAGCTCCTCTTGTCAGCCTCGTACACAGTCTTCCGGCCAACGTCGATTCCGTAACCGACCACCCGACCTGGGTGGTCTTTTTTGCCGAGGGCACAGGACAGAATGTCGTCCCATGGTTGGGAGACAAACTCTCCTAATTCCTCTCTCCGTCTCCATTCATCCTGTGTATATATCAAAATAAAAGTTAATACAATTCACAAAATATAAAAATATGAATTGAATAATGTTTTAAGCAAACATTACTCACAATGGAGTCCCGAACAACAGCCGTTTGCTTGTCCGGCACCACGAGACGTCCTTTTTCGTCAGGGACGGATCTCGCTAGAAGCCACGTTGTCGTCCTATCCGGCACACTCAAAACAACGGATGAACAACTGCACAACGACGACAATACCGCAGGAATGAAGCCCTTTCGCCTCTATATTTCACTCATCTCAGCATATGAGTGTTGACCCATATGATGAGGATACAAGTTCTGAGGCGCACTCCTTTTCGCCTTCTCGCTTCTTTGCTATTTATAAGATACAAGTTATTGCATATAATAAACTAACCAAGAAATTAAAGTAATATATATAATTAATATCAAACGATATTCAAAGAAATTCTTACCCTAAACTCTTCTGTAGAATGCATCTTCACAAAAGAGTTCCAGTCTTCCTCCGAAATGAAGTTGTAGAGCTCCCAAGGTCGCTTCCTAGTCTGGCCCTCCTTAGTACAAGAGATCTAGCCACTCACGAGCTTGGCCTCGAAGTCTCTCCACTTCAAGTCGCAAGAGGTGAGAACCGCCTGCTTCTTTCGAGGATCATCCTCGATCTGGAACTATTTCTGTATTACGTAGAAACACAAAAGAACACAATTAGCTTAACAAAAAATAACATAATTAGATTTGAATTTAAGTAACGTAATTAAGTACATTAAAAACCTTTGCATCCTCCCAAAGCATATCCTTCACGCCTTTTGGTACAGAGCTCTAGTCTGGTATCAAGATCGATACTTTCAACCGACTGATCTCCCCCAAATGGCATTTATATGCCTTGTAGTGTGTCCCACAAGGGCGTCCGAGTGCGTCCCACTCAAGAACTCTCTGGACACCGGGGATGGATTTGGTCCCTTTTGAGGGACCTCTCCCCACTCTCTTCTTCTTCATCCTGGGTGTCCGCAACAGAAGATGGATGGGGTCCTCTGTGTTCTTCCATGTCTATGAATCTGCAAATATAAAATACATAGGTTTGTCAATTTAATTGAATTAAGTAGTAAACATCTATATGAAAAATATACTATTTAAAAAATAACATTAAAGAATCATATAACTATATGCAATAAACTCATATCTATTTTCTTTGTAATACCTTATTATTGGATAATTTAGTAGTTCATTACTATTCAGACTCCCTAGCTACGTAGAATCCTTCATCATGGTCATTATGCCTTAGAATATCGTCTACATCATCAACAACTAATTTCAGGATATTCCATGTGGATGGCGGGGTTTCATCAAACTGTTCATCGTATTCATCTTCATCAACAACATCCCCAATGCCAAGAATCTGTCTCTTCCCTTCAATAACAACCGACCAATTGCAATCGACAGGATCGACCATGTAAAAAACTTGCTTCGCCTGTGACGCTAATATGAATGGATCGGCATGATGTCCTAGACGATTGGGATTCACTAGGGTTAAGTACACATGTTCATCCTTCTTTACCCCGCGGTTATTATCAACCCAATAACAGTAGAAAAGAGGAATACTGAAATTGACAGTCAAGTTTGAAAATATCAACAATAACCCCATAGTATGAACCCCATTTGTCTATTAATGTTCGATCCTTTGAACTAGAAAATTCAGGAGATATGCCAACGACCATTACACCACTATTCTGCGTAGTTGACTTCTCATCCTAGCGCTTTGAGTAAAATGAATAACCATTGATGTCGTATCCCTCATACGACATAACTTGAACTTTAGACCCATATTCCAACCACTTTAATGTATCACCAACATTGTCAGGTGCGTCAGATAATTGATCCATGATCCTTCCTCTGAACCATTCAACAAATGTAGCATTATGGACCTTTACCAGCTGCAAATCCCTTTTAGAGGGATATTGACTCCTCAGAGTATTCATGTGCTCGTCTACATACGGATGGACTTCACTCAGGTTTTGCAAAATAAACAATTCAGCCTTATAGTTCAAATCATAACTGAGTGTAATTCGTTTCCGACCAATAGTGCCATGACCCTCAAGCCTCCCTGCATGTCTTGATATTGGTACCCCAATATCATGCGATCGGGCAAGATAATGTGCAATCCATGATGCAACTTCTTCAGCAACTGTTCTCTGTACTATACTTGCCTCTAGTTTGGCTGGATTCATGGCTCTACTCTTTAAGACACCCATCTCTCTCTCAAATGGATACATATACCTCCCCCAAATTGGACCACATAGCTTAATATCATGAACCAAATGGATGACCAAGTGAGGCATGATGTCGAAGAAAGAAGGTGGAAAATACATTTTAAATCGACACATGGTCTCAACCACATCAGCTTGCAAGTCATCTAATATCGCTGAATTGATTACCTTGCTTGAAATAACGTTGAAGAAGATGCACATCCTTGTAATTGTGTACCTCACTTGTGGAGGCAATATCCCTCGAATAGCAACGAGAAGAAAATGTTTCATTAAAACATGACAATCATGGGATTTCATACCTACTAACTTCAGATCAGTCATTGAAACAAGTTTTGCAAAATTCGAAGAAAACCCAGATGGAACTTTAAGTCCATGTAAAGACTCGCAGAAGTTGATCTTCTCCTTCTTTGAAAGTGTGAACCAAGCAGGCGGAAGATACCATCGTTTACCATGTTCTTGAGGAGCCAATTCAGTTTGCCCCATAGCAGCCATATCTCTCCTAACTTTAACCCCGTCCTTGGTTTTACCAGGCATATTCAAGAGAGTACCAACAATCGCATCACAAATATTCTTCTTAATGTGCATGACATCAAGGCAATGTCATATCTCCAAATGGCGCCAATAAGGAAGACTCCAGAACATAGTCCTCTTATTATAACCACCGGCTGATCTATTTTTAGAGCTCTTTCCAAACATAGTTTCAATGCGCTTAACCCGGTCATATACCTCACTCACACGTAAAGGGATATGAGCTTCGTGAAACTCTATAGAACCATTAAAAGCTTTCCTTTTTCTTCTGAAAGGATGATCTTCTGGAAGATACTTACGGAAACCCATGTAAACATGCTTCCCATAATTTTGTAGACGAATAGCTTCTATATCTTCTTCACATATCGGGCATGCGGTCTTCCCTTTCACAGTATAACCAGAAAGATTTCCATAAGCCAGGAAATTATTAATTGTGCAGAAGATCAAGGCATGCATAGTGAAATTCGATTTTGAGTAAGCATCGAAAACCTGGACCCCTTCCTCCCACAACAATCTCAAGTCATCGATAAGAGGAGGAAGATAGACATCTATGTCATTACTAGGTTGTTTAGGTCCAGATATAAGAAGCGATAACATGATGTACTTGCGCTTCATGCATAACCAAGGTGGCAAATTGTAAATAGTGAGAAGAACGGGCCAAGTGCTGTACTGAGTGCTCAAGGTCCCGAACGGATTCATTCCATCAATGTAAAGACCTAGCCTAATATTCCGATCCACCCCCCCCCCCCCCCCCAAAACACTTGTACATCCTATCAATGTTTCTCCATTGAGGAGAATTAGCAGGATACCGTAATAACCCATCTTTCTTCCTCCCTTCAGCATGCCACCGCAACAATTTTGCATTACTCTCATCTGAGTACAGTCTCTTAAACCTCAGTATAATGGGAAGATACCATAGAACTTTGGTCGGTATCCTCTTCTTTCTCAAATCGAGCTAATTGACCTTCTTTTTGTAACGGGAAACTCCACATAATGGGCATTCATCTAGATCCTCATACTCATTTCGATATAGAACACAATCATTTCGACATGCATGGATCTTCACATAATCCATTCCCATAGGACACATGAGTTTCTTGGCCTCGTACGTAGAAAGTGGCAATGCATTGCCCTTAGGGAGCATACCCGATATAACTTCTAACAAGTGTGTGAAACTCTTGTCAGTCCAATTGTGGCGTGCCTTTAAGTTGAAGAGCTTCATGACATCGCTCAATTTAGTGTGTAAAGTATAAGAAGGATACAAAGGCTTCTCTGCAGCTCTAAGGATTTCATCTAAAATATAGGATGATTGGTGAAATCATCCTCAACATCATGCATCATCTCGTCTATTCTATCCTCTTCCACTCTATCTTGATCTCTAACATCATCATATACCTCATTAACATTCAACCCATCTTCATTGTGAGGTGGCTTCTCACTACTAGGAAACTTACTAGCGCTTGACCTGAACTCTAATATTTCACCATGCCAATTCCAAGTCCTATAATCCGCTCTGAAACCTCAACGAATTAGATGATCTTTGATTTCATTAATGTCACAATAACCCCTAGAGTTGTTACAGTCACAACAAGGACACAATAATATCTTCGAATGATTGTATAATTGATGTCTAAATGCAACCCTAGCAAACTTCTCAACCCCTTGTATGTATTCCATTGAGGTTCGATTACCGTACATCCAATCTTGATCCATTTTGAACTTCAAAGAAATAAACCAAAAAACTTGAGTTGGTAGTATATATATTAAAAGAAGTCTTGGAGAGAAAAGGAAATTAATTCTACACCGAGAGAACCCCCAACGACTTAAACAGTTTCTTCCATTAGCTTTACATAAGGAGAGGATCATAGTCCCTCCATTACCAGGGTAGAGCATATGATTTAATCTCCAAACCCTTTCGTATGATTTAATCTCCAAAGTAATTAAACTTTTAAAGACTACTATCACTCTTAAACACTTTCACTTACTGGGGGCCATACGGAGCACATACAAATCATTATTAGGTCAATTGACATAATCAGTTTGAGTCCAAGATTGTGATGAGTCATATTTTTAACTTTATTTTCTTTTTTTTTATTATTTTCTTTCCCTTTTCATTTTCCTTTTTATATATAGCTTTTCATATAAATCAATGAAAAAAAATCTTATTTTCATCAAACCAAACAGAGTCTTAAAATTTTTTTTTTTACAAATTAGATGATATTGAAAAGTCCTTGATTCAAGCAAGGGTGAGTGAAATGTTTCTGTTGAGCTAGCTCAAAATTGGAAAGTTATTGAAGATGGTCACCAAAATATGTGAAGTCCTATATGCTATAGATATTGAGGAGCTACTTTCACAACCTGATATAATAACCTAGTTAAAAGAAGTAAAATGATCTTAAGTTAGTTGAAAGTGTTAGTAATCTCAAAATATGAATCCACTAAAGTTGTATACTTTATTAATAGATTATTGCGAAAATTAGTTCTTTTCATTAAAAAACACTATATAATTGATTCAAGCTAGGTTGAATTGGGCAAATATCCCTACTAATTCTTGCCCACTTTATATTCTCTCTTAAGTTGGGCAAACTCCACCACATTTTTATTGTCAAGCTGCATTAGTAATCTTATCCAAAGAGCGAACCCCGGCCTCACCCAACTTCTCTAAGCAACCATAAACAATACACTTGAAAAAATATGCAATCCTTATCATTTATTAAACAGTCAAAGAACACATAACAACATACAAACCACCATCCTCAACAATGCAATGACTTGCGAAGAAGAAGAACATAAAGCTAAAGTGAATCCCACTATCAAACACGAAGAGAAGGGAAATACGTACCTCAAATCTCGCGAAGAAGAAGACGAATGCTTGGCACAACTTCCTCGAAGAAATCCAAATGCGACCCGAAGCTTTTTCAAAGAGAGAAGACGAAGGGGCTAGAGAAGACGAAGTTCAAATGGGTATAATGGGGTTAGGACTAGAGATGGAATGAAGGATGTAAAGTAATGGGGCTAGAGAAGACGAAGTTCGTAGGGTTTTTTTTTCGAACACTCACTGTGTGTCTGGGGAAATTTTCGTGTCTTTTGAAATGGCCTGGAAAAGTGAAGCCAGGGAAATAAATGACAGATTAAATGATTATAAGTGCTGATTAAATTTTTGTGTCTTGTGATTATAAGTGCTGCGGTTATTTCAAATAACCGCAGCATTTAATCAGTCATATAATATTTTCCTGGGGAAGATTTAATGCTGCGGTTATTTGAAATAACCGCAGCACTTATAATCACAAGTGCTGCGGTTATTTCAAATAACCGCAGCATTAAATATTCCCCAGGAAAATATTATATGTACTAATTTAATGCTGCGGTTATTTCAAATAACCGCAGCACTTATAGTTATGTGCTTCGAAATGTATTTAACCGCAGCAATTGAGGCGAAGCAATTGAACTGTTTTCTACTAGTGATGGATTGAACAAGAGCCACAGGAAGAAAAATGCATCCAACATTAGTCAACATGAAGATAATGCAAAGCAAGGAAATTATGTAATCATCTAATTATGAAATTAAACATGTCATGTAATCATCTTTTATTGTAATTAAATATGTCATGTCATGCAATCATCTTTATGTAAGCTACGCATTATATTGGTAATGTTAATAGATATTTGCAAAATCAAAATCCAGGAGCACATAGAAGTCAGAGACCAAGAAGCTAAATATGCAAAGCCATTGAACCTAAACTATACCCAGACCCATAGCCATAGAATCATACACACTAGACAGACTCACAAAGCGATAGCCATAAATCTAGACCCAGAAGACAAACCTAGAGACCTAGAGCCATAGACCCAAACCCATAAGACCCATAGTCATAGACCAAGACCCAAAAGAGAGACCTAGAGCCATAGATCTTGACCCATAAAACAGACCTAGAGACCAAGAGCCATTAACCTAGACCCATAGGACCCATAGTCATAGACCCACACCTATTAGACAGACCTAGATATCTAGAGCCATCAACCCATACCCATAAGACCCAGAACCATATCCACCAAGTATACCCAGAGTCATAGAACCCTACCCATAAGGCAGACTTAAGGCTATAGACCCAAACCCACAGACACAGAGCCATAGACATGAACCCACAAGACAGACCCGCCTAACCAGAGCCATAAATCCAAACCCATAGATCCAAGAGACGAAACAAAGAAATAAACGAAACACAAGGGGATAACATAGCCACTCGTGATGTCCTAAGTAAAAGAAGGGTAGTTGGGGATGGTAGTTGTGTGTGATGTAGCAATGGTCCATAAACTATTATACATGCTATATTTGATTGTGTCGATAATCAAGCCATATAGAGTATAAGCGTCAAAAGGGTCTACTCCTAGCAAGGGCTTTGTAAAGGCTAATGTGGACGCCTATGTATCAAAGGAAGGTTACTGGAATTTGGGGGTGGCAATTGGAGATGAAGAAGGTAGGATTTTAGTATGTGTAACACACAAAGAAGATGTTTTATGGGAAGCCCCTAGAGCTGAGGTAACATCCATGAATTTTGGCGTTAGACTAGTGGCACGACTTGGGTTTCGAAGAATAATCATGGAGGGGGATGTATGTAATGTAGTGAAGACTATTTAAAGTGAGAAGTTGGGTTGAAAAACCATATTTCATTTTGTTTGAAGAAGTTATTTAGCTAAGCAACTCTTTGATCCAGTTGTGATGTCCTAAGTAAAAGAAGGGTAGTTGAGCGTGAAGGAAAATGTTCTTTGATCAAGTGTAATGATTAAGTATAACATAGACATATTTATGGTGATAACTACAATCAGTTATTTTAGGTGATCATAGTGTTTTGCTAGAAACCGACTTTGATTTGTGAACTAATTGGATTAGTGTACGACTAATAATAAACTGATCCTATGAGGTCACACATATAAGTATATGATTGAATTAAAGTGCAAAAGAGGTTAAGAAGCTAAATGGTCATGCTTATGTGAAGTATGGACTAAAGAGTTTATTTTGTAACATATAGATGTTACTTATAAATAAGCATGGTTATGAGGAACAAAGAGACACTCATACTTAGCCATATTCTCAAAAGCTCTCTTTTCCCCTCTCTTTGCCATCACCAAGAAAAGTAATAAGGAATTGTTCCTTATTCCGTACTAGCATACATGGGAATTCAATCGTTGCTTGTGAACCAATTCATGACCAATTGATTTCGTTTTTTAAAGAACCCTAGAATTTGCCCCAATTGGATTGAATTGCTTGAAATTGAGAAATTTCACAATTAATCCATTCCAAACTATGGTTATATGATAATAAAATATTTTCCCCTTAATTTTGGAAATAAATGAGAGCAAGAGTTGCTCCAAAATCACTCCAAAATGTCGTTTTTTTGTCGATTCCTTGCGGTGACGATGCGGTGCTCCGATAGACGGCCAACCGTGTAACTTATCCAAGTATACTCGCCGGTCACCAGGGAAGACAAGGGTGGGGTCCTTTTCGGGTGGGTCACCGGCACGTGTTGCCGGTGAAAGCTTCTTCATAGTCGTTGGCTATGCATGGAGTGGAGATGCTGGGAAGCTTTGCTCGCGGGCCACGACGGGCTGTGATGGGCTTGGAGCCCGGAGCCTAAGCGTTTCACTATTGGGGAGTTTAGCTTAGCTAATTAATTTAGTTAATGCCATATTTAAACCTATAATTGAATTAAAATAATTTCTATTCTCGTTAATTAAGAGCTAATTAACCTTCTTTGACTAATTTCTATTGATGGTCATTACTATTATTTTTTAATTAATTTGATTAATATTAATGGAGTAGTTAATGACATGGTTTAATATTGTCATTATTTAATTTATTAATATGATTAATAAATATTAGTAATGAATATTAAAAGCATATTTGATTAATGGTTTGTTTTTAATATTGTCATTATTTTATTTTATTAATATGATTAAAAAGTGGTTTATGAGTATGAAATATAGTATGACAGGGACACAAGTTCATGTCTTGTAATCTTGTTATTATCAACAAGGAAATCTTGTTAATGCTAAATATGGGTAACTGTAGTTTAGTGCCAAATCTAAACATGAATGAAAAGGTATGGATATAGAATTTGGCTGAAAAAATAGTTATTGTTTTCCATTTTTAGGTTTTCTGTAACCTGAAATAGCATCCTTATAAATCAGAATTAGAAAGATGATGAGCCTCTTATGTATATACGTCAAACTTTGTGGCCATTGCTTCGGCAGTTAAGTTTTTAGCTATGTTTGTTGATATGGTGGTTGAAAGCTCTACTGTTCTTGAGCAAATGTTTTGTTATCTATGATCCTAATTACAGTATATATTTTGATTTTTGAATGTTTTATTTTAATATGCGTCAAGGGAATAGTCCAATGAACAAACTTTAGCAAAATAGAGGTTGATGAATGAGAATTGTTTTGAAATGACCCTTTCAATACAAGGTAAGCAGTTTTATGGATAGGCCTAGTATGAGCATCAGAGAAAAACTGAAGAATCTGCTTGAGTAACAACTGCTACACTGTTTATGTGACTGATGTACACATGTACGCCTAGGTGTAATTGTATGCCATTTTCTCTGTGTATTAATGTAGGACTAGGCATAATTGTACGACCATTTATGCTATGGGCTAGAATGCACTATGCTACATAAAATTAACAGGTGCACTGTGCTGAAAATATCAGACAAGTTATGTGGGACCTGGCCCGAATATATTTTCTGTATATGAAGATAAGGATGTTCTTCACCAGTGTCAATGGATTCAAAATTTTAAGAAGTTAATATTCTGTTGCACTCATAGAGTTTTAGGCTAGCAGATTGTTAAGAATCAGATTGAACTCTTAACCTCACTAAGCTGCTCTCCAGATTAAGAAGAGCAGTGGTTACGGAAAGGATAAGGACTTGTATTAGATTGATCAGAGAAACCAACTATTTCAAGCTTTCACTATTTGAGGTGTGGAATTCCTCTGACAAGAAAAAACTACATAACTTTTCAGAATGGAGCCTCATTCACCCCCTTTATTTATTACAACTCCTAGCAAGAAGCTTTCTGGTTACTACTCTATGACCAACTTCGTGGATCTGTGCAAGATATTCCCTTCTCTCTGACCTCTCTAACAAAATTATGTTGAACTATCCTTTATACTAGATATGTTCAAATGGATGGGTGTCCGTTAAGGGTCCTTAATCAACCCGTTTGTAAAGGGGTCTAATCAATAATGGACCTGATGGGTCGATCTCTTGAAGGGTCATATTTTATTGGGTTTTTAATGAGTCAAGTCAGGTCAATAATGGGCCTATAATTTCCAAGACTTTTAAACACTATAAGGTAATGAATTATTTCCACTTATTGGCCGATGGTTTACTATCAAAGATAAGAGGTGATACATGTAAACTTACACCCTCTATAGATAAAAATTATACTCTCTTTGGACGGCCCGACCCAACTCGACCCGTTATATATCTCTTTTGGCCCAACTCGGGCTGTTTTGCATCATTTTTTATCGGTCCATCCCGGCTCGTTTTGTTTGTAACCCATTCTGACCCTAATCTGATCCAATGCACATGTCTACTTTATACCCTTCTAGAATATGTGAGCACAGTTGGAGGCTTTATTTATGAATTATGATCTAAGTTATTTGATGGGAGCATAAATACTTACAAATTGGATCTTCTCTTTGTAAGTTGGACTAGGTGTAGGTAATCTATATTACTTGGTCTCATGTAATCGTGTTAGAATCAAGCATTTGTCTTAGTGTTGCACCGGTTATTGATGAGAAATTTAAATGTTTTTAGTCCTAACTAAAGTATCTAAGGTCTATACTCAAGTTGGAGTATTGGTGAAGAGTTTAAGAGACAAAGCTTGAATATGGAGCCATTATTCAAATCCATGGCTGGAAAAAGACAAGGGTGCAGTTTTTTACGACATCTGATTTTCACACATAATGGAAACAACTGGCCAAGCATTCTGTTGAAGTTCATGACTGTTGATTCATACTGATTTGCAGCAGTGAAGAATGGTAGAGACAGAAGAGAAGAAGCAGATCAATGCAGCAAATGAAGAGAAAGACAGAGAGGAAAATAGAGAGAGGGTTTTTGTGTATATATATATATATATATATATATATATATATATATATATATATATATATATATATATAAGGTTGTTACAAACCCTTAACAAAATCTTTCTTGTTATAACAAACTTCTTCACAAATCCAGAGCTTAATATTTGCCGACTCACCTTTCTTGATTTGTATTACACGTTTTCATATTACCAACACCCCCCTTCAAACTTGGTGTGGAACAAGCAGGAACCATACAAAGTTTGCACAAAAGAACATTATGTTGAGTAGTAGGGAGTATCTTTGTGAAGATATCATCCAATTGATTTTGCGTAGGAAGATAGCTTAGTTGTATGAGACCTTCAAGAACCTTAAAATAACAATCTATTTTGATATGTTTAGTCCGCTCATGGAAGACAGGATTTTTTGCGATATGCATGGCTGATTGATTGTCACAATATAATGTAACAGGCTTTAGATTTAAGATTCCTATCTTCTCTAGTAATCGCACTATCCACGTTATTTCATTGGCTACATGTGCCATGGCTCGATACTCAGCTTCCGATGAAGACTTAGATATTGTACTTTGCTTCTTGGATTTCCAACTAACAGGAGAGTTACCTAGCAAAAGTACATACCCTGTTACAGATCTACAAGAGAAAGGACAGGATGCCCAATCACTGTCACTAAAGGCTTGAAGAGTAAGAGTATCTGTTGCATTCAATAAAATGCCTTGACCCGTAGTCTGTTTTACATATCTCAAAGTATGGATCAATGACTTTACATGATCAACAGAGGGTGAATGCATGAATTAACTTAAGGACTGAACAACAAATGCCAAATTAGGTCTTGTGTGAGTTAGGAAATTTAATTTCCCAACGAAACATCTGTATAAGTCAGGATTGTTATATGCTTCACTGTCATTTTTGTCAAGTTTGATGGAGACTGGTAAAGGAGTGAATGCTGACTTGGATAGAACAAAAGAATAATCTTACAGAAGTTCTTTTGTGAATTTGAGTTGAGACATGATTATCCCTTTTGATGATCTACTAATCTTTATGCCAAGGAAAAAACTTAGGTCTCCGCTGTCCTTGATATTGAAAGTTTCATGTAAGTGATGCTTTAAGGGCTTGATTGACTGGATATTTGAACCAGTAAGGATGATATCATCCACATAGACTGCAGTAAGAGTTACATATATGCCCTTATGTTTCAGAAATAGAGAATAGTCATTTTTGGACTGAATAAATCCTTGAGTGTTGAGATAATTAACAAGTCTAGAAAACCATTGTCTTGAGGCTTGCTTTAAACCATAGAGGGATTTTTTTTAGTTTGTAGACATGACTAGTAGGAACTGAATATCCATCAGTAGCTTTCATATAAACTTCCTCATGTAGAGATCCATGTAAAAAGGCGTTGTTCACATCTAGTTGCAATAAAGGCCAGTTCTTACTAGCTACTAGAGCAATAAGACATCTGATTGTAGGCATTTTGATGACAGGGGAAAAAGTTTTTGTGAAATCTATCCCGTATTTCTGATTGAAACCCTTTGCAACCAACCGAGCTTTAAATCTTTCAATGGTCCCATCTTTTCTTTTTTTGATTTTATACACCCATTTGCTCCCTATTGCCTTTTTGCCCTTTGGGAGTGGAACAATGTCCCATGTTTCTGTTAACTCTAAAGCTTCCAGCTCCTTATTCGTAGCATTAACCCAGCATGAATTAGTAGAAGCTTGTGCATAATTGATAGGCTCATCATGTGCTTTATGAGCAATAATCCAAGAAGAATGAGCTGGTGTATAATGAGCTGAAGGTACTATATTACACCAGTGCATAGGAATATCCTTGACAAAAGAATTACAGATGTACTCTTGAAAACGAACAGGTTGTTTGATTGTCCTGCTAGATTTTCTTGTAGGAACTAGGGCAGGAACTATTGGAGCAACACTTCTTGAAGTAGGACTTGAAACATTGTCAACCTCGGTTTCATTGTTGATAGTGACAAAAACAAGTTGAATGTGTTCTTGATCAAGATATACATCAGGATAATGATACACATCATTTACTTTTATGGTGATAGGAAGAAAAAAATTGGAATCATACTGTCTTGCTAGTGAAGATGAAAGATGGAAGGGGAAATGTTTTTCAAAAAAATGAACATCTCGAGAGATGAATATCTTGTTTGTTGACAGATTAAGAAGCTTGTATCCCTTATGAGATGATGGATAGCCCAAGAACACACATGGAATGGATCTTGGATCAAATTTTTTTCTTGAGGACTTCAGAGTAGAAGCATACCAAAGATAACCGAATACACGCAGATTGTCCAGATTTGGTTTATTTTGAAAGAGTTTCTCATATCGTGATTGATACCCAATGGACTTCAGGGGCATTCGGTTAATAAGATATATAGCAGTAAGTATGCATTCTCCCCAATACTTACTAGGTACTCTAGACTGAAAAGAAAGGGCTCTTGTTGTGTCTAAGAGATTCCTATGCTTTCTCTTAACCACCCCATTTTCTTGGGGTGTATTACTACAGCTCCTTTGGTGCACTATGCCATTATCACTGAATAGCTCTTTCATTTGTCCTTTGCATAAGTCCATAGCATTATCTGATCTTATATATTTAACTTTGCATTGAAAATGAGTCTAAATATAAGTAAGAAGCTGCTTGAGAATGATGACAAATTCATTTTTACGAGCCATAAGACGAGTCCAAGTAACACACAAGTATAGTCATCAACTATAGTAAAGAAGTATTTACATCCATTATGACTATTTATTGTATATGAACCCCAAACATCAATGTGTAACAATTCAAGGGCCCTAGTAGTCTTAATACTACTTGAAGAGAAAGAAGGTCTTGCTTGTTTTGCTAAAGAACATATTTGACACAAGTTATCCTTCATATAGTTCTTTATTGAAACAAATTCACAAGCCTTTTGTAGCCTCTCAAATGAAATATGTCCAAGTCTAAGATGCCATAGCTTTGCTTCATCTATTGTGGAAACACAAGCTCTATATTTCATTTCTTTATTGAGAGAATCAACTGATTTAGTCTAAGATATTGATGGCAATAAACTGTACAAGCCATTTTCCAACCTACCAAGCACTATTAGAGTGCTCTTGGAAAGGTCCTGAACAAAACAACCAGATTTAGTAAAGCTGAGAATGAGATTGTCATCATGACAGAGCTTTGAGATAGAAATCAGATTATAGTGGAACCTAGGAACATAAAGAACATTCTTGAGCTCAAGATCAGGTCCTAGTTTCACTAAACCAACACGTTCCATAGGGACTTTAGTGCCATTAGGAATTGTAATGGAGTTGTGTGGACCATCAAAATGTTTATGCCAATCAAATAATTCCAAATTTGAACACATATGGTCAGAAGCACCACTATCTAACAACCACTTGGATTGAGAAGGGGATTTTGGATAGATTTTACCTGTCAATGGTGCATGAGCAGTGAGACCTACATTAGGAGCATTATCATTAGTGTCATCATCATTATAACTCTCATCAAAGGAATGCTTGGATAGGACCTCCAGAAGCAAGTTGTATTGCTTGGAAGTGAGAGAAGTTGAGACATGATGATCATTATCTGGATCATCATTCTTTTGAGAATAAGAAGCTGCAGCCTTTTTCTTATTCTTGTTCTTGAAATCCATTGGATAACCATGAAGTTTCCAGCACTTATCAACAGTATGATTTGTCATTTGACAATGCTCACAATAGAGATGGTTTTGCTTTTGACCAGAATGAGTCTTGTTGTGGTAGTTACCAGATTGTGGCCTTCGTTGAGTGCCTTGATTTTTAAAATTCCTGTTGTCATACCTTTCACCTTTCCTTGTTATGATCACTATTGTTTCACTTGTTGTCTGAGCTTTGATATTAACAAGTTCAGGATGTTTTTCATCTTGAAGAAGCAGTCTATATGCCTTTGATATTGTAGGCAGTGGACTCATCATCAAAATATTACACTTAGTATGCTTATATTTATCATTTGCTTTCATTAAGAGTTGCATAAGCCTTTGATTTTGTTGAGACTTTAATAATTATTGTGTAAGACAACAACTATAACCAGAGCAAACACATTCAGGTAAAGGATCTAAACCATCAAGTTGATCCCACAACAAATTGATTCTTGTGAAATATTCCGAGATTCCTTCATTCTCACTCTGAAATATATCAGCAATTTAATGTTGAACAGAGAATAACTAAGTCTTGAGGTTTGATTAAACCTCTCCTCAAGATTTTTCCATATCTCCCTTACTGTGCTATAATACAAAATACTTCTAGCTATTGATGGCTCAAGTGAAGCTAACAACCAAGATATAACCAAATCGCTACATCTTGTCCATATTTTGTGTTTCTCTGTGTTAGATTCAGGTTCAAGTAATGTTCCATCTACAAAACACAACTTATTCTTTGTAGATAATGCAATGAGTATCGATCTTCTCCAATCATTGTATCCATTACCATTGAAATCAACAGTAACTAATTTATGTGTTGTTACATCTAAATTACTAAGGAAATACACAGAGTTTGGATTGGTAGTTAAATCACATGCATTTTCTACTATAGGAGCCATTATCTTTCACTTGTATTTTGTGTTTTACAGGAAATAAAGCAATTTGCACAGAGAATCACACGTGCAGGAAAATCAGCAGCAAGAAGCAATTCCGAATGACTATTTGAGGTTTACAAGGTGTACCTGCTCTGATACCATGTTGAAGTTCATGACTATTGATTCATAGTGATTTGTAGCAGTGAAGAATGGTAGAGACAAAAGAGAAGAAGCAGATCAATGCAGCAAATAAAGAGAAAGACAGAGAGGAAAATAGAGAGAGTTTTTGTCTCTAAGAGAATATTTTTATGTATTATGTAGAAGAAGAAAAATGAATTGAATTTCTTATAATACAAACCCTTAACAGAATCTTTCTAATTATAACAAACTTTTTCACAAACCCAGAGCTTAATATTTGCTGACTCACCTTTCTTGATTTGTATCACACATTTTTATATTACCAACAAAGTGAACGTTTGAGCTTATTGATATATAAAAGGATTGGATTATTTGGATATCATACCTGATGATCTTATTGAGCTTTTCTAAACAAAGTGGCACTAGCTATAAAGCAAGGGAACATATTATGAATGACCTTCCATCCAGAGCTGACTGTTGATGTTTGATGGAAAGACCAAGACCAAGACCGAGTCAGAGAGTGAGGCAGAGACCTCAAGTAGTATCGTCAAAGCAGGAGGAGGCTTGAGTGCCTTACAACATCCCAAGATTAAACTCCCTATTTATTTAGGTTAATTTCAAAGATATTATAGGATAATCTTAGGAAGATATATGTTAATTTCTTCATTTGGAATTAAATGTCCATATTCCATTCTTCTTATTATGCTCACACCAACGAAAGTTGTCTTTTAAGGGTGGCAATATCATTGATTTTGAATTATGGTGTAGCAAATATGCTAATTTTAATATAAAGGTGAACTTGCCCATAGGGCTTTGCCTTTTTAAATTTTCTTGTAGCATGTTTATTGAGGTAAAACTTGACAAGGGTCTAATATAATTATTAATCAATAGCAAACCAAGCTCTTAAGGCATTGAATGAGATTCCAGGGCTGCACCCCAAGCTCACATATATTAATTAGTAGCAGTATTTCAAGCCTAGATGTAGATCATGTCTAAATGTTGTCTTTGGTTGAAAAGAAATACGACTATTTGCCTTAAGTTTCTTTGTTTAGCTCTTTGATATCAATAAAATTCTTAATTAAAGAGGGAAAAGAGGTATCGAAGGGTGAATAGAAATAAGGTAAGGGATGAGGATGAAAAGGTGGAGTTTCTTCCTAACAAAAGGAAAATACTTTATGCTTTAGGGAGAAAATTTTCATCCTAAAATGAAACAAAGAAATTATAATTTATAACCTGACTGGGTTAATTCTTGTGTTGCAATATGGTTTAAGGATGTGGATGTCAATTAACTTAGTTTGTTAATGTCTTGGAGGGTCGTATCCAAGGCTTGGGATCAAATCTTATTAACATTAGTTGTTTCTTTGCCACTTGCAACTCTTTTTACATAAAATAATATGGTTTTAGGATGGAACTTCACATACAATGTGTGGTTTTAGGCCTCTCTTCTTTGAATCTTCCTTATTGATTATACCAAACTATGTCCATTTGTCCTTTGGGTTGACATTCTTCCTTATGCTAGATTAACCTCAAGGGTTTGGGGGTGCACAAGTCGCTTCCCTTTGACTCAAGGGGGGTGTATGGACTCAAACTTAGGGAAAAGATTTGGTACGGTACAAGTGTTAGTAGTTTGTTCCACATTGGAAAAATAAAGCAAAGATCTTCTAGATCATAACCTAAGTGGGCTATTCCTTCTATTGTCATATGATTTTAGGATGAAACCTCACTTAAATTATGTGGTTATGGGCCTTTATCTATGCATGAGTCATATCCGTTTGGATGAGTCATTTATATATCATCTTCCAACTCCCCGTGTGGGAAAGCCATCTTCACATCTAGTTGCTTAAGTTTAAGACCATGATGAATTCATGAACCAAATTAAACCGAATTCACGAATCGAATCGAATTCACGAATCGACCAAAGTTCACATAATGACATTTAAAAATTAGAAGAAATGAATAGTTTTGAAAGTAATTAAACGTTTATATTCACGAATCACATATTAACATTCGTTGTAAACTTTTATATTCACCTAATCACATTTGTTTTTCTTTTCTTTTGTCTATATTTTTCATTTTTCATTATATATTTACATAAATTACATATAATCACAAAAAGACATATCATATTCAATTCATATAAACTAAATTATATTCGACTACTAACATTCATTGATTCATATAAACTAAACTATATTCAACTAAACTTACATTATTCATATAAATAAAACTATATTCAATTAAACTAACATTCATTGATTCATATATTGAATAAGCTAAATTATATTCAATAAAACTAACATTCTTTGATTTTTTATAAACTAAACTATGTTTAACTAAAATAATATTCATATAAACTAAACTAAGATTCAATTAAATTAAGATTCATTGATTCATCTAAATTAAACTATGTTCAACTAATCTAACATTCATGTAAACTAAAATAAGATTCATTGATTCATCTGAATTAAACCATGTTCAACTAAACTAATATTCATATACACTAAACTAAGATTCATTGATTCATCTAAATTAAACTATGTTCAACTAAACTAACATTCATATAAACTAAACTAAGATTCATTGCTTTATCTAAATTAAATTATATTCAACTAAACTAACATTCAACTAAACTAAATTATATTCAACTAAACTAATATTCATATAAACTAAATTATAATAAACTAAACTAACATTCACTACTTCATATAAATTCAACTATATTCAACGAAACTAACATTCATTAATTCATATAAACTAAATTATATATAATTCAACTAAACTAACATTAATTGATTCATATAAACTAAACTATATTAAATTAATATTTATATAAACTAAACTATTTTCAGCTAAACTAACATTCATTAATTCATATAAACTAACATTCATTGATTCATATAAACTAAACTATATTCAACTAAACTAACATTTATATAAACTAAACTATACTAAATTAAACTAACATTCATATAACTAAACTAATATTCATTGAGTCATATAAATAAAATAAATTTAACTATAATAACATTCATTGATTCATATAAATTAAACTAAAATTCATATAAACTAAACTATATTCAACTAAACTTAACATTTATTGATTTATATGAATTAAACTAAAGTATATTCAACTAAACTAACATTCATATAAATTAAACTATATGCAAATCAACTAACATTCAAATAAATAAATTTATGTTCAACTAAACTAGCATTTATATAAACTAAAATATTTAAATAAACTAAATTTTACAAAATTAGAAGATTTAAGCGGGTCGTATAGGGCCGGGCCGATTCACCGAGCCGAACCGAACCAATTTAGTGAGCTGGGCCAAATTGTGGGTCGAATTGAATTTTTTTTCTAGAATCGAATAGGGTCAGGGTTGGGAAAATGAGATTTGGATTCGACCCACTTTTTTAGTGGGCTAAACCGGGCTTGAACCAGTCCCTTTATGGGTCGGGCTATGCGGGCCAGAACATAGGTTGGGTTGGGGTTAGGTCGGTTCAGCCCAACCCACTATCCACCTCTAGTAATTGCTAGTAACACCCTAATGCATGGGAAGTACGTATGGCCTGCACATGTTAAAAAATCTTATTGTAGACTACTTCCTCTTTCTATTTGAACCCTCTTACAACTAATCAAGCCTTATAATTTTTTCCCTTCATAGGTCATATCCCATCCTTCTTCTTGATGACCAAGTTACAAGTGATGACTTTCCTATTCAAAAGTAGTTTCACTAGTTCCTGTCTCATCTTATCTCCCATTAGAACAAGCCATTAGGTAGATTCAATACATGTAACTGCTTCTTTTAAGTGGATGAATATTAAGGATAACCTCTTGACTACTTGTGGTGCATACCATATCCTCAAAACCAAATTTGCTAGGAGGCTTCTCAAACCTAGCTCTCATTGCATGATTTATAGTCAAAATATGTTGATTAGTCGTTGATGAATGAAGATTCTGATGGCGTAGAATCAACTTTTGGATATGATTGTTGAACTTTATCATGAGTGATATGCTGCTCTACCTATTCCTCAACGCTACCCTTTTGGAACAAAAAACTTCATGATAGGGTTAAACATAGAATTTTCAAGTATTTCCCTTTTTTCTAATGGATATCAGATTTTTTAACATTTAATCCAACCCCATATCCCATAAGTACTTTATTTTAGTTCATTGATATAGTTTACCCTCACATGAAATAAACAATACTAATGACTCTCAAATTTAAGTAATCTGCAAGCTTACTCAACCACATCTTGTACGGGGTTTTGAAATGAACACTAGTATGAGGTCCATGATTCATCAAATAAAATGTTGTTCTTCAGCCTAAAACCTTCTAGCTAACCCATCATTAAAGAGTATGCACCTTGCCTCTATAGTGTATAGTTTATATGTTTTGCTCCACATTCTACTGTGGTGTATCCGATCCCTAATTGTGTATCTGTGTGAAGCATAGCAATCCCTTTACTCTTGCAAAATTCATTAAAATAAAATCAAAAAAATTCCAGACCATTATCAATACTCATTCTTTTGATCTTCTTCCCTGTTTAATTTTCCATTTATGCCTTTCACTACAATAACTTATTGAAAGCTTTATTTTTGAGCTTCATCATGAATAACCAAGTAATTTTTGAGTAGTCATCTATCATCTGCACAAAATATATTATCCTTCTAAAGATTCCATGCCAAAAGGAGTATAACACCCTTACAATTCTCTACTTTTGTAAATCATTTTCTCGAAAAATTAACTCAAGATAGAATTGTAATAATATTACTACCTTATAAAAATAATTTGATCGACTCTTTAGAATATTGCAATTGAAAACTTACTACTACTAATATTACAAAATTTAGTTGAAACATATATATATATATATATATATATATATATATATATATATATATTACTTTTAAACTCCTTCAAAGTCAAACATAAAAAATAAGTCATTGAAATAAAATCCTTGAAACCAATATAATGAGAATTCAAACCAATGATAAAAGTTCAAAATTGTTCAAAACCAAATGTACTAAATTAAATATCACGTACTCCACTCAAATTCCCTGGCCCATGCTCATTTGACACTTCTAAAATTGTAAATGCTACTAACCTTTGACCTTAGTGAAGATTGTTTACCAAAAGCACAAAGGTGGAATTGGGTTGTCATAGGGTCAATTAAGGAATGAGCTATAACCAACATGTAAATACACACAATCAACTTAGTAGAGTACATATATGTTAAGAGTACAATCTAAATCTAACATGTATCATTCCAGTAGTTGGTCATAAGCATGAACAACATAACATACAATTCATATTTGAACTTACTAACAAAAACAATCTAACCTTTAAAGCCATAAATAGAACTTTAGACTTTCTCTTTTTTGAACTACTATTATAGTTTAGTAATAAATGAATTTATTGGCTGGTCCACTAGGGATTAGTGAATGGTCCAATGTGCGAAACTAATATTATTATTACTATGTCACTATCATAGAAGTAATATAAACCTAATGCTATTAGAAGTGAATTGAAGGTAACATCGTTATTTCACCTAATTGGAGCATTGACCAAGTGTCATCCCCCATTATTCAATACACAAAGTGAATTTGACCCTCAAGTTTTATTTCTTAACTTTCACTTTAAGTGATTAATGCCTTAAAAGACTCAAAAGCCTATACTTGAACAAACACAACAAATATATTCATCATAGAAATTACCATTTTATCTTTACTTCACACAGTGATCACAAAACATTTTCGTGACACTTTCCTTTGCTACTACTCCCTTATTGAACAAGATTATCAACCATGCTCAACTGATAAAACATAAAAGACATAAATTTTCTTCCCTATAGTTCATTTCAAGATTTATGACATGATTAACTTAAACTTTCTACTACTTGACATCAATTACTATTGTAGAAATAATTCATACAACCTATATGGAACATACATTTAACTCATTTTACCCTTACATATTAAATTTATACAAACATATTAAGCGATTCAAAACATGACAATAAACATGCATTATTTTCAAAATTTGCATGATTTTACATAAATATGTAATTGAGCAAAAATAAACATTCATATATATGCTTCTATGGGTATTCATAAATGGATAATTGTATCATTTGATCTTAATAGTATGATGACTAGTTATAATGGTTAATTAAAATTGCGAATCTTAGCCAAATAGAGTACCAGTAAACATGTAATAACAAATTCTTAACAGTTCGGTTAACATGTTAATCGTTTACTATTTATTAATTTGTTTAATTTTCCCATTTGCACAGTTTTACCTATTGTGTTTCTCTTGCTATTTTATAGCTATATTATAGTAATACATTACTACACTAGTTCCAAGGGAAAAACATGCCATAACATCTTCAACAAAAACTTTGATATCGAAGATTACATTTACAGCTCAAAGCCTCAAAGCATGAAGACAACAAGCTATCCAACAACACATGAGGCAAAGGCAACAAGTTTAGGTGTCTAGAAAGTAGAAACACAAATACATTAGTTCATTTAATAAAATAGTTGAAACAATAAAACTCCTAGGACAACAATACAATAAAGCTCCAAAGAGCCAAAGGGAGCAATAAGTCCATCAATAATACAACATCAAGTCATGAAAGCAGTTTCCCAACATCAAGTACTCAACAATTCAAAATTAAGGAAAAGAAGCAACGCATAACTCCACACTTCACACTTTGACAACATCAAGGTATCACACAAACATAGGTAGCAAGTCAACAAGTTGCATGCTCATCAACTCAAAGAGCATCTCCCCAAAAATAGAGCGAGACTCTACGAATTGCCTTAAGAAACTTGCAGCGATATAATTTTCTAAAAGCATAATGTTCATAGAATCTAAGATCACTGCCTTGTGCCACTAAGAAGATCCCCTTTTGACAGAAAATGCATCCCTTGTTTACTCATACAACCTAGTCTCATGAGCCATATATAGCTTGTGTTATATCACTTTCTTGAACTTTTGACGATGTAGTGGCGGTGCTAGGAATTTTGTACTATGGGTTCGGAATTTACAAAATGAAGCAATAAATAAAAAAAAGTCTAAAATTTTAAATTACAAAGAGCAATTCGTGGTTCTTACCATCCAAACAAGCTATTACAATGATGAAAAAAAATTACAGCAAGTAAACGACGAGTAAAAATCTCTAATTTAGGATTTCAAGTAAATAACCAAAATTCAACATTGACAATATAAGCTAAATATACTAACTTTTTTTCTCTAATTCAAGATTTCAAGTATATAACCAAAATTCAACATTTCAAAATAACCAAATTGGTCCAATACTCCAATTCACATTTCAAAGTAAATAGTTCAATTCACAATTCACAAATGACAAATTAAATCATTCAATTCACAAATCATTCAATTCACAAATCATTCATTCTCAAATCATTCATTCTCAAATCATTCATTCCCAAATGGCCAAATCAATCATTCAATTAACAAAATCATGAATCACAAATGACCAATACCCAAATCATTCACTTAATTCGCATTTCACAAATGAAAATTATGAAATTAAATTAATTATGAAATTATGAAAAATTGAGAGGAGACAAGTCATAAGTGATAAGTATTTACAGAGGGCTGCCGCTAGAGGTGTTCATTATCAGATACCCGGTATATCGTGTAGTTTAAAAATCGGCCCATGACCCGACCCGATTTAAGTGGGTACCCGCTTAAACTGGGTCAGGTCAAAGGGTACCTGGTTTATTTTTACTATTTTTTTTACTAAAAAACTTGTGTCCAATGGCTTCTACCATTTTAGTGATCTTTAAGAAATGGAGGGAGTAGTATTCTTTTAACATGAAACCTTTAGGCACTTCAACCATTTCACCTTGCAAGTGTAAGGTGTAGAAGTTGTGTGAGGCATTTAGACAAAGAAAATTGTCAAAGTAGGTGGGAAAGAGGTGATAAGTAGAAATTATAAAATATGGTTTAAAAATTTCTTTTAAAGAAGGCAGTACTTCGAAAAAGTACATCATTTAAAACTTTAAATAGACTAACATTTTGAGATAGCTCTTCATAATCTTCATTGATATACATATTTATTGCATTTCCAAGAACCATAGTAATCACTATTCTATAAATGACCTTCAACAAGGGACTCTGTACTTATATTGATATGAGGCCTTATCTAGTCCAATGTTACTTAGTGGCTCAAATGAAAGATATCACTTCTAGTGTTCAAAGTTTCAAACACTACAACCAAATGGAGAAACATGCAAGTAGAAGAACGACATGTAGTTTTCTATTTCATTTTCCCTATTTATATGGTTTTAATTCTAGAAAGAAAATTTCAGTAGCTAATAGTAATTATATTGCAAACAACATATGATCTCTTAGTTCAACAATAGTTTAGATACTATAGTTGTAATTAGCATGATTAATGTAATCCTATACTTGAAAATATGGTTTGAAATTATGGGTTCAACATTACTGACCTGCTTCTCCAGGGAAATTCTATACTTGAAACTGTGGGTTGAATGTTGGCTTGTTGTCAAAGTTTCAAGAATGTGTTGAATACCTTGAATAATGTATGAGAATGAACTGCCATAATCTGAAAGAGAGTATTAGAAAAGGGAAAAAAGATTAAAATGCAAAGATCTGGGTGATAAATTGGTTTGGGAGAAACCTATCTAAATACAAGATGTATGAGTTCCTAACCAGGTAGCACTTTTACCAATTCAATATGCTTAGCGGGTACCCTTTTTCATTCCATTTAGTTTAGTAAGAATTATGCTTTAGTCTACCACCCCTGAACTGGTAAAAGGGACATTTTGATGCCTTAGCTTTAAGAGAACACAGAACATAGAACTAGAAAAAGTGAAAAATCCTAAGTGACTAAGGTTAAAACAATAAAACAACAAAAAATTAATTAAAATATATATATATCGGGTACCCGATTATTGTTTTATCTGGCCCATGACCCGACCCGATTATTCTATATCTTACCAGGTCGGACCAAAAAAGATTTTTTTTAAAAAAAAACCTGACAGCTTATTGTCGGGTCATCGGGTTGGGTTAGCCGGGTCGGGTATTTTTAACACCCTAGCTGTCGTCTGCCGCTTCCGAGTGAGTGAGTGAAGGCGTGTCATGGCCCGGGGAGCGAGCTGCGAACCTACGAGAGTGCGAGCAAAGTAGCACACACACGAATGATGGACTGAGACCCGACCGTGAGACGAGTTGCATGAGCCGTGAGGCATGACTGTTTGACTGAGTGGAGTCGACAGTCAGTGGATGGTGGGCGGTGGCCACCTGGGAAAGTGGGAGGCATGAAGGGGGCTAGGGTTTTAGATGGTGTGAAAGTATGAAATGCCGAATGGAAGGACAAAAAGTCGGAAAGTGTGAAGGGGTAGGAGGAAAAAGAAAAGAGAGTGGGGCTGTAGGGATTCGAACTTTGGTGCTCCGTGTAAAAAGATGAGGGCTTTACTTATGAGTTGGAGTTATATACATAATTAGATATGTTGCAAAAGGAATATAAAGGGTTCTTTTTTTAGTATGGGTTCAGTTGAATCCATACTAAAACCACCACTGGTAAGATGCCTAGAATCTAAAATCCACACATCAATGTGATATCTATGTTCATTAGCAACTAGGGCAATATACTCTTTATATTTGGTGTCATCTTCTGCTACAATAGCAGTACTATATATCTCTGTCTATTTTACTGTAGGACAATTGTTTTTTGATGCCCCTTTTCCTTTCAGTTTCCACGAACATTACGTTTATCAGTGAGAAATTTTAAATTTATACCTGATATAAATATATTAGGGGTAATTTTGTAATTTTATTTCTATATGTGAGATCATAATGTCTATACTTAAAAATATTTTTTTTGAATTTTTATATCTTTTGTAATTCTATATATGATATAACAATAGTTATATATAATATAACAATACTTATATTTGAAATCTCAATATCATGATATAAATTATATCATGTATGAATTAGGAAAGTCTCCTTTATTAAGAATTATCGAAACTAATTTCTTAAATGTCTTCTTCGTCAAATTACCGCGTCCCTTCTCTATCTACCAACCTGACAATCTTAAAATCTTACCTCCACAAGACACACAATAGCGTTTTCCGATAATAAAAGAATGCACAAAATTTTCATACAACAATGGTTAAGATACTAACATAATTAGGACAACATCCTCAATCTTTACATCAATTTTACGTAATTTTGATAAAATTGTGTTTAATTAATCTAAATAACCTCTTAAATGAGTACCTTGATGCATTCGCAAACTAGACAAGCATTGCTTCAAAAGCATGCAACTTGTTGGTAAAGATTTCGTCATGTGCATAGAGGTGGGCACAGGTCGTGCCATGCCAGCCATGGACCGTATCAACTTATGTCTGGCCTTTTGTTGTATCGTAACGTACCTAATTGTGGCTATGCCGTGCTACCTTTCCATATAAAATTTGGTTTATGGCCTAGCACAACCCACGTGTTTGGCGTACCGTGTCGTGCCATGCCAGTCATAGACCGTACCAGCTCATGTCTGGCCTCTCTTTGTATCGTGTCGTGCCTAATTGTGGCCATGTCGTGCTACCTTTTCATATAAAATTCGGTTCATGGCCTAGCACGACCCACGTGTTTGGCGTGCCGTGTCGTGTTGGCCTAATTTTTTAACAAAAATAAAAATAAAGTATATAATAGAATTGAAAAAAATATTTTAGATAATTTAAATTATATTATAAGAATATAATAATATTAAAAATAATAGTAATATTAACTATAGTTGCAATAATAATAATATTATTACCAATAATAGTATTAAATAATACTAAATAATAGCGTGCTTCAGACCGTGCCTCGTGCCAAATTGGCGTGCCGCTCAACTGCTCGTGCTTAAATTTTTTTTGCTGTCTGTGGCCTAGCATGCAGCCCACTCCATAGATAGCATGCCACGATTGTGCTTGTGTCTAAGGATGTTCATTACCGGGTACCCGATTTTTTGGGTAGTTTGAAAATCAGCCTATGACCCGACCCGATTTAAGCAGGTACCTGCTTAAACCAGTTCGGTCACGGGGTACCCAACTTATTTCCTAAACTCCTTTCATTCTCACTTAGGTACCCACTTAAACCGGGTCGAGTCACAGGGTTCGCGCTTAGCGGGTACCCGCTTAAATTGGGTTGGGTTACATGGTACCTGACTGAAACCCTATTAAAGCAGCAAAACCAGATTTTTAAAAAAATTATTTTAGGTTTTCGGGTACCCGATTACATTTTTATCTGGCCCATGACCCGACCCGAGGACCTGATTCTTTACTTGGTTGGGTACCGACACAAAAAATCAGTTTTTTTCTAAAAAAATCCGACTATTTATTTTTGGGTCATCAGGTAATCGGGTCGGGTATTTTGAACACCCTTACTTGTGTCGTACCATTCCAAAAGCGTGTCTGCTCGTCCCGCGTGCCAGCCCTGCCCATGCCCAGCTCTACTTACACATTCTTCATTTCTCATCTTCTCGGTAGCCCCTCTCTCTACTCCAGACTTTTTCACTCTTAAAAATTGGGGGGGGGGGGGGGGGGGGGGGGGGGGGGGAAATCCACAATTTCTTTCTATCTTCTTCGAATATTATCAATTCAGTACGTTTTCTTCGAATCTCATATCTTGATTATTAAATCATTGTACTATATCATGAATTTGAACAAATTTTTATCCATTTTAGTCGAAAATAAAAAAACCCTAGATTTCCCCAATTTGATTGAACCATGAAAGTTTCTAATGAAATGTGGGCAATCAACAGTTTATTTGAAATTAGTGTAGAAATTTTCTTTCTGCTAGACTTTAAAATGTAAAGGTACAAACTATTACATTACAACCAGTTGATTGGTTTACTTGTTTGATTGCGAATACATTTACATGTTTGACCGGTTCGCTTATTCGATTGCGAATACTCCTTTATAGTTAGCTTAAGGTTTTTTTTTATAATGTTGAACCATATCTTTTAGGGTTCTCTAATTTTATGGCGATATTCTGTATAATGTAATACGTTATTAATAGATCAGAGAAATATATTGTACATTTTATAAAAAAATATTTGTTGTAGCATAACAAATTTACCTAATGACAAACAACTAGAAAATACAACGGAAAAAAAGAGGTACAAAATGACAAGTGAAAACAATTAGAAAAGTTAATAGGAGTAATTAATTAGCAGTTCAGCAAAATAACGAAAAATGTTTAAATGTAAAATCATTTTCCATGCAACCAAACAATGGAAAGTTCCAAGAAAATGAGTTT
This sequence comes from Dysphania ambrosioides, assembly GCA_026401315.1. Classification (NCBI taxonomy): domain Eukaryota; kingdom Viridiplantae; phylum Streptophyta; class Magnoliopsida; order Caryophyllales; family Amaranthaceae; genus Dysphania; species Dysphania ambrosioides. The sequence goes on from CM048672.1 coordinate 3,584,293, forward strand.
TCCATCGTAAAAGGTTTCCCATGGAAAACCATTTTCATTTGAAAACATTTCGCACCTTACTAAACGGAGCCCAAATGAAGGAGAATGGTATTAATTTCATGCTACTTTTGGACGAGGGAATTTGAAGAAATTGTAAAAGTGATAAGAGTCAAAGAGCTATCTACAAATAGAAACATGACTACACATATCAGATGGTACACTTGAAGAGGTTTGCATCATATATTCATATCTTGAAGGGTTCGGGTCACTTGTAATGATCTTTCCGAGTTTCCCCAATAAAAATACTCCTCACTTGTATAATGAATTAATGATGATCATCACTAAGAGATTAATATGCATCTAAAAGGATGTATTATCAATTTTAACTATGGGATTATCAGCAGTCCTGGTTAATGGATCCCACTAGCAATTGAGGAAGATGTACGAAAAACCATTGAACATCTTTAAAACCTGTATGGCTTCACTACTTTGCTTTACCTTATGAAAAATCCGAGGAATGTACAATAGATTTCTTTATTTAATAATGATTAGGGAAAATGATGCTTGAACTTTGATCCTTGTAAATTGGGAAGGGTCATACAAGTGAACTTATCCACAAGTAGCTTCAACAGCTAAACTTTTCTTCACTCCTCTACATGGATCTCCAAGTGTGTTGATTGATACTTCAACCTTGCAACTGCGAGCCCCAATACATGCCTGTATAATAAGTTTGATGGTTAGAGACATCAGCCGAAAAGCGTAAAACAATCAGAAGCTCCAAACAAGGAAGATTCAAGTACAAGGAAATGATGATACAGATTCGTAAATGATTTAGTGTTGTGATATCCCACCTTCTGCACAATTGGAAGTGCTTGGAAGCTACTGCATTTACCATGTGTATAGCTGCCGCAATACCCTTGGGGAGTTCCAAAGCTTGCAAACTTGATTGAAGAAATGACTTGATCTGCTGAAGGGCACTCTAATAAAAGAGAAGGCCCTAGTATCTTTCCTGTTTCACCAGTAGTCCACATATCAACAGGTGGTGGGTGAGACTCTGATACATGTGAGCAAAGGCTCCCTACTTGTTTAGTAGAGAAGGATATTTGTGCTGGATCTCCGCCAATCTCTTCAAATACCACAAGCACATTACCACTCGGTTTTAACCATGAACGAGGCACATGGTACCTGTAACTCAGTTATTAAATTACAGGTTCATAATGACAGTAAAAAAATACTTGGTTGGAAAGGAGAATACTCGAGATGTTTACAATTGTTGAGACGGTTTTCCACAATTCTTGCGACATTTATGTTCGTTGTTAAGTGTTGCAGGAATGTCCCACCGTCAAGCTTAAAAAATCAATTGCATTCTTTCCGGAGTTAAGTGTTGCAGGAATGTCCACTGAAATCTTATGATTTCCGGAGGGAGAAAATTTGGTAGCTGCCTCAGATCAGAAACAATGAAATGTCAAAAAAAGAAAATGTAGAAATTCATAAGTTTATAGACAAGTCTTACTTTTGGTGTAAGTTCAACATTCTGAGTTTATTGTGTCTTTCCGATACATTTTGTTATGAACTTAGAGTTTTCTATTTTCATCATTACATGAAAGAACCAGGAATTAACATAATAGGACTAATAGTCCAAATCTAGGTATGATACTAACAAATTGCATTGTAGACACCTGATCCGATATTTAAATTTTATGATATCATATGATCTTTCAGTCTCTTATAAACTCTTGTAATTGTGAAGCTGCAATATCTACCTGTGAACTTCCCATTGATAAAAACATGAAGGCCATGACCAAGTGATTCTACATGAAGAACAGTGAGAGAGCCATTCTGAAGGAATGGTTCATCACCTTTGATAATAATGCTGCAATGCATCAAAAAGCTAGGTTCAATTTCCTATGACATCCAAAAACTTGACAAAGTGATAAAGATGATATGCTGAGTTACTGATGGAAAATGATTTGCGTCAACATGAATACCATACCTTGAAGAGTACCACAAGTAATCACTTTTATCAGCAGTAGTATTAATTTGCTCCAGTAGGCCAGGTTTGACAATAGTTTGCATCTTTGATATGCCTACTGGTTCACGAAACCAACTCCACATTGACTGAATTTCTCCAGATGAATCAAGGCTGTATTTTAGAGACTGAGGGACGTATTTCGGAAGCATTGCCATAGAATTTATCTGTCATAAAAAAACGTTTTCATCAGCTGTTATCCGTCTGCTTGGTGATTTGAGGGAAACTAAACAAATTCAACTGTGAAAAGAGCTGCTTGGAAGTTGGAACATCAAACGAGATCTGAAGACAAATATTGCATAAATGTCTGCTATGTTACTAGGACACTTCATTTGGCATCAAGAACCCGTGTGGATACACAACACTCCAACATGGTTATGGACACTTGGACACTTCATTTTGTACTAAAATCATGGGAAAATTTGCCAAAATAGCCGAATTGGATACTTGGACTCCTACTCATGTCCGACACCTATACTCGTGTCCTAGTAACATGAGTATGAGATCTACATTTTTCTTTGAAGGGCTCCTCCAAAAATGAAGTTTCTTTTCTCATTTTTAGAGGACCTAGCAATAAGAAGGTCACGACTCACGACAAATAAGAGACACACCTTTGCAGTATTGAGCACAACATTTTTGCAATCAGGCAAGATGCTCACAGACCATGCAGGGAGCTGATATGAATTGCCATTAAATTTCACTATTTCATCAGATTTTGTACCCACATTGGCCAGGAATGCAGAACATAATCCCAATTCTGTTTTGTAAACCGTGGCCTGAAAAACAGAAACTAAATCTGATAAGTATGAACCTATGAGCTGTATTCGACACATCCGAAATCATGAGAGTAAGCTAGCAAACACTACATTTGAGTATTATGGCAAAGCTAAAACATTGTTTTATTATCTCTTATCATGTGCAAAACTCCCTGGTTACATGAAGATAAAAGACATAATTCAAGATCTACATTTTTGGTTAAATAACCTAAAAAGATCAACACAAGTTAATATTGCTGTAGAATCCGTAATGATGGAAAATACCTCCAAATTTGGGCCTAGCGAAAGATATGTGGGATCAGTTGCCACCATTGCTGCCTCACATAGCTTTATTGCCTTGTGGACATCTTTTAGGTGTCCCCATTTTGGCTGCCTGATAATTCCTAGAATTTATTATTCCACAAAATGAAAAACCCGAAATTAGTAAAAAAAAAAAAAAAAAAAAAAAACAGAAAACCTTTCACAAAGTACAATATCGTGTAGCTAAAACTGCAGGTTTGAGAAAAAAATTTTTGCAGAGGCAGCAACACTTCCACATTAATGACTTAAGTGAAGTAACTTGCATTGACTTGAATGATAAAGGTATTGCATTGAGTATGTCATGTATGAACATACCATACTCATCAATTGGGGCATCATAGTCATAAGTTGTAGTAATGAACGGTCCACCAGTGGTTCGGTCAAAGTTGGTTCCTCCATGGTACTGTTTGGAACAAATGAGACATGTTAGTTGATACTTCATTATTTTTTCCATATTTTTGCAGTGATTATTCCTCAATTTGTTTGAATACAGAAGCTTAGCTATGCTTAAAACTATGATACGGAGCGGAGTGTTACCATGTAATAGTTTTGCATTGTACCCCCTCGTTGGTAAAATAGTGATACAGCAAAAGCCAGATCTTCGACAGGTCGATAGGGCACACTATCGCCAAAGGAACTGAACCTGACACCTCCAAAAGAATTAACCATCAAAAACCAGAAACAATGTACTGAAAAAGTAGTCTATTTCTTGGCATGCCGACCAATTCTTGCAAGGTATAAATTAATCATCAATGAATAATTGCTGATTTGTTTATACCTTAAGCAAGGTCACTACATATTATTCCAGTTTCCTGCAGAATAATAAAACACAAAAGAAAACATAGTTTAAGAAAACGAGACAGACTTGTGAACCTCACCATCCACTCCAATTCTCAGTCCATAATTTTGGCGATTGCTTGGAATTTGGTGTGAATTGATCACAGTAAAACCCATTACACGTATTGATCTGTATATGTAAACAATTACAGACATCAAGAAAGATTAAAGAACCCTTTTTTACTTTTACGATGAATGATAGATTCCGACAAGCATAACAATACATATATCAGAGATTCCGGCTTACAATGGGAGCAGGAGCATCAGCCTGCTGGCACATAACCCATGGCACCCCAGTATCCAAAGACACAGCCATGTTTGCAGCCCACCTCATGTAAGATTTTCCAGCTGCCCCATATTGTGAATCAATATTCCCATACTCATTTTCGATCTGTAATTGGCATAAAATTTACTATTATCAACGATATATCCCTATCAGAATCACCAATTACACATCAGTCATCATTGACCCATGTCATGTGGACTTCCATTAGTCAAAGAAAGACAAATTCTATAGATTAGATATGAATAACTATGAAATATACACCCAAATAAACAGTTAAGCTATGGAACTAACCTGGGACAGGATTATGGGTCCTCCTTGGGAAGCATAAAGGACATTTTTCTTCATTAAATCCACGATGTAGGCGGTAAATCGCTGCATTTCTTTCTATAACATCATCATGTATAAAAATCTCAGTATCATAACTTATCTACTTTCTTATATAATTTTGTCAATATGAACCCGAAACCCGAAATGACAAGGACAAATTACAGAACCTTGAATGGTTCATTATCGGTCCGAAATTTAATCCCAGGAATGAAATGCAACCAAAGAGGAAACCCCCTGCATTAAGATCAAAATCAGACTCACTAATCATCAAATTTCCAGAAAATCTGCATTGTTATTAATAACAAAACTGCAAGAGGAATGATCAAATTCGATTACCCATAATTCCATTCAGCACAAACATAAGGTCCAATCCGAAGATGAACATAAAGCCCAGCTTCACCGACTAACTTCACAAACTTGACCAAGTCTTTTCTACCAGTAAAATCATACTGCACCCATTACCAAAAATAGAATAAATTTAATTCATAAAAAATTTACAAAAACAAAATAAAATAAATGGGGTAAATACAAAATTGAATACTCCTGTCAATTGTCATTAAAAACTGCATTGAATTAAAGTTTCTGTACATATGAAAAACGATAAACCCAAGTGAAATGTCATCATTTACTCCATTATTTATGTGCTACTCCAAACTATGATATAATTTTTCAAAAAAAGCATAAACTATGCTATTCCAAGCAATAATATTTAATTAAAGAACGCATTATGACATAGAAATGGCAACAAAATTTAAACCCAACAAAAATTTATTCAAGAAAGACCTGGCCTTGAAGTGGCTCATGCAAATTCCAGAAAACATAAGTCTCGATTATATCTAATCCTCCATCCTTAGATTTCTGAATGAGGTGCGGCCACATCTGTTTACAACAAAATAACAAATCAAATAGACACGAGTTAGTTTAACAACTTATGACAATATCACCCGTAGTAGATGGGTTTTTGAAAACTTATGACAAAATCACACGTAAATCGGTGTTAAAAATTTATGACAAAATCACGCGTAGATCGGTGTTAAAAATACGTAAACAAACCTCAGGAGTGCTGCGAGGGTAATGAATGGAACCAGACACAAGAACGCGGCGTTTGCCATTAATGACTAATGCTCGATGATCATACGTAACATTACTGGCACAAGCAAAATGCGTCGTTGCAACAACCACCATTAACAGCAACAGCATTCTTGTGGTATCACATATCATTTTGATCCTATGATATATATTTAAAGAAAATGTAGTCTCTCAAAAATTATTTTTTTTAAAGATGATATTGTTAAGCTCAAACCAAAATGTTGCTTGCCCGCTTTGTTAAACAAAACCCACATAAAAAGATACCCTAAGAAAAAGAAAAATGTGAAAGTAATAAACTCAAGTCTGAAGCTAAAGAAACACAAACAAACTCAGAGCTTGTGAACTGAGACAACACTTCGCTTGTCGTCCCACCTTTATTTTTATATGTAATGTACTTCTGTAATCCTTCCGTCCCTTATCCGCTTGGAAAAAGTTTTTTTTTTTTTTTTTTATTATTGGGTTGAGATGTTGAGTTGATGATGAGGACCTTAGTAGGCCAAATAGGAAGATCGATAGTGGTCTCTTTTACTCATTTTAGTGAAGGGGTAAGCTTATAAAGGAATATGGGGCAAATAAAAAGAGAGATTTGTGAAGAACCCCTAATAGTGTGGTATCTTTTACTCATTCTAGTATCCTTCTTATTTTAATTTTTACAATATATATATTTTTCTTATTTTGACTCATATATACAGGGGTGAGTTCCAGTAAGAACCCCCTAATATATAAGGACTCCTTATATATGAAAACTCATTTTCAGACATAAAATTATTAAATATAACGGTTTAGATTGCATTGATTATCAAATGGCATAAATGTAATTACTGGATAATTTTTAATAACTAACAAGCCTATTAAATGCAACTTCCCTCTAATTTTTTAAATTTACCTTGATTTCCGCCACCAATATCAATTCTGGTCAAATCAAATTTTCATAATTTTTTTGGTGCAAAACTTTCATATTATTATCAAGTTGTTAAATATTACGTTAAATCATATTGTATTCTATAATCATGGTTATGAACTTTTTGTCAATTGTACTAATCTCTATAATCTTGTAATCTATAATTATTATAGTTTATATCTATAGTTCTAAATAGATACATCTGTTATTCTAAGTAAATATATCTATTATTCTAAGCAAATATATATATTGTTCTAAGTAATTATACTTATTGTTCTAAGTAAATATTGGTCTAAGTACATATATATACACTTACTGTTCTAAAATGAAAATATATTGTTCTAATTGTGTTTATCTAATGTTATAAATCGAATTTCCTGATGTTCTAATGTACTTAAATTGTTGATTGAGTGTTCTAATCTACTATTCCAGTGTTCTAAATCTTTTTGTACATTGTTTTGAATTAGTGTTTGATTGTTCTAAAACTCTTTGATACTGTTCTGAATTCTACTTTGAATATTCTAAATGTATCCTTTATTGTTCTATATTATTATTCATGCTATGATATATGCATATAATGTTCTAAAATGTAGAGTTAATATTCTATATTTTCCATACTACTGTTCTAAAAGACTAACCATATGTCTTCCTATATATTTGTCTAATTCTATTAAAACGAGTTTTCTGTCTGATTAAAGTGTTCTAAATTCTTCATGGAGTGTTCTAAATATTTCATTTATTGTTCTAAATTATTATTGACGTGTTCTAATTTATTGTACAAGTCTAGGTGGAGCAATGAATTAGAATGTGTTCATTCGAGTGTTCTAAATCTTTCTATACATTGCTCTGAATTAGTGTTTGAGTGTTCTAAAACTTTCTGATACTATTCTAAATTCTTAATTGAGTGCTCTAAATGTTTCCTTTATTGTCCTATATTATTATTCACGTTATGAAATATGCATATACTGTTCTAAAATTGTAGATTTAATGTTCAATATTCTCATACTACTGTTCTAAAATACTAACTATAGGTCTTTTTATATATATTTTTTTTTCTAATTTTCTAATCTTATGTGTAGAGAATCAAGCCAACAACAAAGAGAGTTGATAATCCATTCGAAAGAAAAAACGGAAACACTCTCATGTTGTTCAATTTGAAAAGAAATCCAACATAAAAAAAAAGGATACTAAAAAAGCACCATAACCCAACACACTAAATCAAAGGATTCCTCCAAATATACGTTTACTAATATTCTTAAAATTTATTCTATTGTACTAAAATATATATCTATTGTTCTAAAGTGTATTTTTACCGTTTTTAAAATTTATTTTATTGTTCTTATGTACTTTTACTACTGTCCGAAAACATTGTTCTCTTGTACTGAGTATATTCCTACTGTTCTACATCTATTGTTCTAATGATTCTTTCTAATGTTACACTTATTATTCTAAATGCAAATTCTATTGTTCTAATGCTCTAAACACTATATCCATTACTTTAAAAAATCACCACATTGTTCTAATGTACATTGCTCTAAAATAACTATTTTCTATATTGTAATTCTAATGTTCTTAATATGTATACTATTGTTCTAAAATAACTATTGTTCTTCATTGTAATTCTAGTGTTCTTAAAATGAAAAATATTGCTCTAATTTTTTTTTTTTTGAATTCCTTTATGACTTCTTAATAAACCTAATATATATAATAGTTTTATAACAATATGTATGATATGTAAGAATATTGGTTCATCATAGATTTAGAACAGTAGCTCTATATCTATTGTTTTAAAGAAATCTCCTCATTGTTCTCATGTACTTAAACTACTGTTCTAAAAACTTTATCTTATTGTTCTGCGCATTTCATCATTGTTTTCAACACAAGTTTCATATGCTATTGTCATGTTATACTTATTATTCTAATGAATATACCTATTGTTCTAATGCATATACCTATTGTTCTAATATAATATAACTTATGTTCAAACACATTTTTCCATTAAACTAATTATTAAACTTACTATTTTAAAATGCAAAGTCTATTGTTCTAACGATTCGTCATACTGTTTTAAGCATTATATCTATTGTTCTAATTTACGTTAACTAATGTTCTAAAAACTTATTCTTGTATTATATTACTAACCTATTGTATGTTAGCAAAATCAAGACTTTCCAATTTACGTTACCTATTGTTCTAATAATTTATTCTATTGTACTATAGTATTAATCTATTGTTCTATATTACATTTTAATGTTCTAATACTTCGTCCTATTGTTCTACATATTTTAATAATTCTTTTATATACCAATTGTTCTACGCATTTTAATACATTATATTTCATCAAGCATTACCATGCAATACCAATTTTCCTACGACATTTCACTATCTTAATTCATCAAACGTTACAATATCAATTTCCCCTACAACATAATACACCCAAATTTACAATGAAATACAACACATGTAACTCTGGAAGATGTAATAAGATATACATGCAATTAACATCAAGGCATTTGATCTAATTTTTTTTTTTATTCAATTACAAAAAAAATTCAAAACATTACTTGTATGAAAACGAATGCATCGTTCAAAAACTACTGAAAAGGTATATTGCAATTTGAATATAGAGTAATATGAATAATATGGAAACTACATATTCCTAGGGGATATAAACAGACGTTTAGGAAACCACCCCATAATGATCCTATATATATATATATATATATATATATATATATATATATATATATATATATATATATATATATATATATATATATATATATATATATATATATATATATATAGGGTAAAAGTTAAAATAAGAAGAACACTTAAAATAAGAAGGATGAGAAGACATCTTGGCTCTTCATCTCCTAAATCCAACGGATGATATTTTACATATACATAGTGACCCTTTTTTAACTCATAGTAACCAAATAATTATTTTTTTCATTTATAATGACTTTTTTTATTGTTATAGTGACTTTTTTTTTTATTATTATAGTAACAATTTTTTTTATGTAACATATCTAGCGTTGTATTTTACCATTTGAATGACCATAATCTCTTTTTATTCTTCTTATTTTAAGTCTTATTCTCATTGGATCCCTCTCATATATATATATATATATATATATATATATATATATATTAAAAAAAGAAATTAAATATATGGTGTGTTATGTTGATGACGTGGTTGTATAGGTTAGATAAGAAGGTACGGTGTTTAGATTCATAATTATTCTTTTATTAAATTATTTTCTTATTTTCATTTTATTGTTGAATGTTGTATGAAAAATAACATTAGCGAAAAAACTCTTTAAATATACTACTCTCTTTTTTTCACAGAAAACTTTCATTTACGATTTATGGGATCAAACTAAAAAAATAATTGACCAGCATTAGTGTTTATATATATATATAGATATAGATAGATATATATATATATATATATATATATATATATATATATATATATATATATATATATATATTTTATGTGGGGTATTGATGTATTGGTTTTAAAAAAATAGTTTAAAAAATACATTAGAGACCATATAAAATGTAAATTAATTAGTTAAAATTTCACAGAGGATGGTCTTATCATATACTAATTAGGAATTTCCCAATTGGTTTATCTAAGTTTTGTTGGTTAATTTTTTTGTATGTTGATTTATAGAATATTTTGGAAAAATATATAGAAATGAGATGTGGAAAATTTTTTATATAAAAAAACGGTAATGATAATGTGGAATGTATAGTAGTGGAGGGTGAGCCATTGGAAAATCAACTTGTAGACTAAATTTGTTAAATATGAGATACGGAGTAGTAGGGAGTGACTGAGTGAGGTTAGGGGGAGCTAAGTGGGAATGATGACTGTGATGAGGGCACTTATGAAGTGGGTTTGAGTGTACAAATTAACTTGGAGTGGGTCCCCCAAATGTGAAGTTTATTAATGAGTTGATGACCAACCACGGTCAAGCTAGAGAATGTAGGTAGCTGAAAATTTATTGAGTGTGGACATCTTTCGGTGGCGAAGTTGTTTCACTGCTAAGTGCTAACGTGGCGACTGATGAGGATATCTCGCTTGGGGATTGGGCGGCACTAAGGTAGGTTAAGTGGGTTTCCTACACCCCAATTTAAGTGCTTGTATGGTACAACTAAAAAAATTAAAAATTGGTAAATTACTATGGGTGTGCAAATGAATTCTAAAATGTAAAAGCTGCTTCTATGGTATATTGTTTTTAATGGGTGGAAATAGAATCAAATAATTATTTTTATGAGTTATTGGTTGATATGAGGAGAGTAGAAGTTGGGTCAAATTAGAATTTGGAGAAATTTGCTCTTTTGCGCTTATGCGGCGAGTCAATTTTTGAGTATCCAAGTTTGTATTTTTGGCCTTAAACGTGGGCTTTTCGAGTCTGACCAAAATTTTAGTCTAAAATATTCATTTTGAATTGTCCAATTATTCAAGTTGGGAGGGATCAGCCCAATAAACCTGGCCGTTTTTTTTTCTTCTCTAGATAGAAGTTACAAATTTCATTTCCAAATATAACTATTACTATTCTACTAATCACCCTTCTTAATCATATGGTAACAAAATCCTTACCCACCTTAATCCTACTCTAGTATAAGAACTCGTACAAGTTTTTTTCCCTTAATAATACGAAGTACCAAAACAACAAATAATAGCAAAACTTAATATTATACTTTCTCCTTTTTATTTGTTTCAATTCCTTTACCTTTCCGTAATTTATACCAGGCATGTATGGTACACACGAACAAAATATGAGTAAGAGTCTGGAATTACTAAAACTTGTCCGATGTTTATTTGTGAAAAATTCATTTTTTAAACATAGAGCTCGAATTACAATGCTCGTATAATTCTCTACTTTTATAAATTATTTTCTCGAATAAATATACCAAATAAAGAGAACTGTACGGACATTACTACCTCTTGAAAAACGTTTTGATCGGCTCTTTAGTGTTGTATAGCAGAAAATTAACTACTATTAATATTTATTAAACAACATTTAAAATATCCAAAGTCTTTTGAGGTACACTAACAAAATTAAACAAAATCTTTATGTACCATTCTCAAGATCACTATAAAGCAATCGAAAACCAACGATAATACTTAAAACCAATGATAATATTCAAACCAAATGTGAAAAAGTAAAGCAACTTCCACTCAAGTCCCCCATATGAATATGTTACTTCTAAACCCGCAAATGCCACAAACCTCAAAACTTGGCGACGATTGCTCACCAATAACACCAATGTGGAATTAAGTTGTCACAAGATCAATCACTAGTAGAAAAACCATTTAATTGCTTCAGAACAAATGATGGAGTTATTTGGAATTCGAAGAACTAATTGGTTTGATATATATTTTAATATTAAGTGCTGCAGTTTTTTAATTAACCGCAACACTTGATACAACAAGTGCTACGGTTTTCTAATTATCCGCAGCACTTGTTGGATCAAGTGTTTCAGTTAATTAAAAAACCGCACCAGTTAATACTAATATATTCAAACATAACATGCCATCGGGTACAGTACCACGCACATACACACAAGCTAGCAAACTAAAGAAACTCTCTCATCTTCTCTACCCATCTTCGAAGCACCCCTAAACCCTAACTCCTAATCCTCCACGAATTTCCAAGCATTTTTTGCCTAAATTCGAAACCTATTATCCCAATCCCTCTCATTTCTTTTCCCCATAAACCCTAAGTTGTCATTTTTTGAATCCTCTTCTTCTTCCCACTGGTGGCGAGTCCTCCATTGATATGGAATAGTGTTGAAGCTTTTGTTGCCCCCTCTCTCGACCAGATTTGAAGAAGCACTCATTCTAATCCACGACATTTCATTTGGAGGTTCGTACATTTTTTTTTGTTTTTTCGCGAAAAATCTAGGGTCATACATTGAGCAAAATTTCTAGGGTTTGTATCATGATTTTATAGTTCTAGATTGTACTAGGATGCTTTATCTCCAATGCTTGCTATATTAACATGGTGCAATAGTTTGGATTATATTTTTTTAGCCAAGTACATTATAAGATCCTATTCAGATGTGAAACAAAAGACAAATAAAGACCTTATTTTGAAACATGTACTTCAAATGTCAAACATATATGAATGACCATTATCAAGATCATATTTTCTTAAAATCTGTTGTTCTTGCTACTAGAGATAACTCGCCAACTAAACTACAGAAGAAATACCTTTTTTCCGTTGTTGAACACCAAAATATTCATTTTCATGTAAAGAGAATGGGAGATTGAACTTCTTGGAGTCACATGAGTATATGAGAGTATGAGATAATTATAGGTTAATTTTCAATGCTCGAATAGTAACTCAACAAACAAGGGTTGGAATTTTCGATATCATAAGCTGTGTATGAAGGCAAGGCTCTTTTTATGTGGTTTGATTGCCTACTATATTAGGATTCTACTTGTAGTTTTAGGGATTCCTCTAGTGTAGTTAGTGAAGTAGTAGGATTCTCCTTAGCTGATTGTTTTTGGTGTTTTAGATGTTCATGACTTACAACAAGTCTACATTTGTGATCTGAGAGTTTTTACAAATCTTTAATATATATACTACTCATTTTCTCTTTAAAAGAAATACCCTATAACATTACATCAAATAACTTGGTTCTTATGGTCCCTCCCGCGTGCATTTGAATAGTTTTGTTTTTTGTTCTAACTATTTTAAACTTTCACTAGTGGAAAAAACCTTATATGCTCTGTTTTTTTTGGAGGCTTTATGCTCCGATTTTGACCCAAAGTAGATGTAACAGGAGCATATTCAAAAAGACTTTATGCTCTGGTTCAAACTGGAGCATATTATAGACTTTATGCTCCGGTCCACTGAAAACCAGAGCATATAATGGGACTTTTATGCTCCGATCCACTGAAAATCGGAGCATAAAATACCCATTATATGCTCCAGTTTTCAGTGGACCGGATCATAAAGTCTATAATTTTTTTTAAAAATTCAGACTTTATGCTCTGGTCCACTGAAAACCGGAGCATATAATGGGTATTTTATGCTCCGGTTTTTAGTGGACCGGAGCATAAATGTCTGAATTTTTTTTTATTTTTACGAAATGCTTATATTGGCTATTAGAACAGTGCAACCTGAAATGCTTATATGCTTCGATTTCATTACATATGCAAATATTAAACCAATGCAATCTCAAAGGCTTTCAATGCATATAATAATTATGAATATACAAAGATTTCTACAATGTATATATGACAAATATAAATAGGCATTGATTGTATACAAAAATCTAACTACTAAATGCAGTTATTGGAAAGGAATCGTGCAAACTTGTCTCTTATTTCTTTGATTTCGTTAATGGCGAAAGGCTCTTCTCTTGATGTGTTGAAAGCCTAAATGTAGCCACCATAATAAAATAAAATTAGATAATCAATCTCTAATACTTTTTCTTAGTATATGAATTGAAGGATAAAAGCAAAATAATAATAAGAAGAACACTAGCATGCTATAAAGATCCCAAATACAAAACAACAAAAAATGGACGTAGCAAGCTAGAAAGTCTTTTGTTGTTGGCCATTTCTAAATTGTTAATTATATCCTTGTAAGATTTAAGGGATCTTATATTTCATAGAATCTTAAATTGGTCATATGTTCATGGATTGTTTCCAAAGTTTGTCAGGTCTTGGAATACTCACATTCCTAGCTAGTGCATACTATTAGACTATTGACCAACATATATAAAATGAAAGTCTTTATCTTTGAAGATGAAGAAAGTTGGTTATTTTGTTTATGTAGTGAGCACAAGTCTAGTCAAAATCTCCAAATGGCATTAGTAAATTCTTCTATCCATAACGGGATTGAATATCAATTTTATTTTTCTAATTTTATTTTATTAAGCACCTAGTATAAACCTCAGTCAAACATCAAACTAACATCCTAGATGATTGTATAACCAAGGTCAATACACCACTATGTAAATGTCTCTAAATACCTAAATGAAATACATAAAATAATTGAATTTGATGCATAAGTTTTCCAAAAAATTCAGTAGAGTTTCCTCTGTAAAATGAACATTTTCCCAATTTTTAATCTAATAAAACCTGTTTAACACAATTCAACAATCCCAAAATTCAACATCGTACAACAATACAATGCCGTACCACATCAATCTTTTGATTGATGCCGGCCATATAATCCCATCCTCCATGCATGGTCAATCATAAACATCTACTTATATTTCATAGGACGACTTGCCTAATACGTATATATAAACAAATGTAAGTAAATAACTTAGATATACCTTTTCTACATCATCGACTCGTGTGGTAGAAGTGACTAAGTCATACATGAATCTCATCACATAATATCCACAATCTATCCCATTTTGTTGTTGTGCGCACTAAATGGGAATGAAATAAATATTCATGTCAAATAAAAGTAAATCAAAGGTTAGGCTACCACAAAACATTGATATTCCAAAAACATATACCTTCACTGATTTCCATTTAGGAAATGTAGCTCTTGAATGTAATCCAAAACTTCCACGCAATTTCTTCATTGCACTGCACTCGACAAGAAAAATATAGGTCATATCAATGTGATATTAAAGTTAATAATCAAACTAAAACGCATTTGGCCAGCTTAAAGATATATACCTAGTCAACATGGATTTGATAAGTAAATGTCGAGGTGGTTGTAGACACACAGAATCGAAATGATATATTGTGTGAGTCAAAGGACATATGACTAGGAGCAACCAATGTTTACTACAATAGGATTTTGAAGTCAATAACGAGAAATATGATAACTTAGATAATGATGGTAAAAGATATATAAAGCATGTTAGGACTAAAACATACTCTTCAATATACGGAGCCAAAATAAATTTGACCTTATCTTTGATTGATTTTATCAAACTTTGTTCAATGTATTCCTTCACCTCGGGTTGGCTTGTCATGCATTATGTGTCACAAATCTGTTATGGACATAACCACCCAACTTTTAAAGCAAACCGCATTCACTCAAATCCTCGTGAAGTGCACTGAACTCATAACAAATAAGATATGTTAGACTTGTCCTTAAACCCAACTATGAAGTGCACAAAATTAAATATAGTAGAGTACGTATATTTCACCTCATGAAAACTTGTATTATGGATACATTCAACATTTCTCCTAATACAAATTCACGAACATCCACTTTGTATACCCATGTTAGTATGTCCTCCATGTAGTGGAACTGTTCTTTTGCCAAATCAACTTGAATTGGCTTGTCATCAGGCACATTGCTAACACATGTATGCAACCACAAACAATCTTTGCTTAGAGTTTCAAGCACTTGAATACTCACAAGTGGATCTCTATTTGTTTTTATCATCAGAGTTGACCCCTTTGATGATACCACTCTCTTGTTCTTACTTTTTTCCTCCTCTTCCTTGTCTTTTACTTGCGACTACTCTTTGGTTGCCTCATCTTTTTTCTTTTTTGAAGCATTATTTATTTTTCGCAAAACCTAAATAGAAATTTAAAATCTTTTATTAATTGCAAAAAAACAGTTACGACATTAATAAAATGAAAAAGAAATCTCATAATTATTACCTCCTCTGAAAACCGAACCCAAGCACATGGCCATGTCATGAAACTACCTTGCGCATCCAATATTCTATTGAGGTTCTATTCTGGCCTTGGAACTGGGAGTGAGAAATCTTCAAATCCATTAATAATAGTCTCTATGGACACACTTAATTGACCACTAGAAACAGTCAACAAATACACCTTTTGGCCAGTTATTGATGGTTGTGCCCGTCCATATGCAACCTCAATTAACTCATCACCATTGGCCACACCAAATTGGGGTAGTAAAAGACAACAAGGGGTCTCTTCCTAAAAACATTGTTGGACATAATTAACATCACAAGTAGGCGTCATCCAATTAACTTATTAAATATATTCAAAGTATTTACCTCTAAAATAGGCATTGGTGGATCTACAGGGGGTCTTGGTCGGTCTTCAACTCCCTTGACTGGAGTTTCTGGGTCTTGTTGGCTTAATTTGTCCCCATGATTAACATCCAAGAATTCAACAATAGGTAATCCCATTCGCTCCAAGATGGTAGAAAATTTCTTGTTCATCTTCTCCATAACTTGCTCTTCTATCTTAGAAGTTATAGCCTCGAAATCTTGTGATGTTAATATGTTCGTAGTTGATTGTGATGTAATACACTCTGTTCCAAAGGCTTTTTTCACCCCTAATTACAAGCCTCCTTTGCCTTTCACACGTCTGTTATGGTCTTTTCCTAGCATCATGTGTAAGGCATCAACATTGCCTTTAGGAGTGAACTCGCCTATAGCCTCCTTGGCCTTCCATCCCATCTGTTCAAAGAAAATGAGAAATTTCTTAGTTGATATTATAATAAAGTGTATATATTATAGGTCACAATGTTAAAAACTCACCACTGCATCAGCTATCTTCTTTATTCTCGGCTCGGAAATGGTTCTTCTACCGCTTGAATCTCGAACATGAAGCGACAATACCAATCAAGAACTCGATCTCCCTTATTCATAACTATAGAACTAGTTCCCGCTGATGAGGATGAGCTTGGAGTAGGGTAAAACCCAGTATCAATCCACCCCTTTCGGGACTCATCATAAGTTCTATGACACATGTGATGGTAAAACTTCTTTTGACTCGAACATTATGATGCTTTACTACGCTTTTCCTGATGAATCAATAGCAATCAAAGTAATAAAAGTTAAATACTAATTTATTGAATTTTAACGTGAGTAAATATCATTTTAGACGCTACTGCTTAGACTTACAACTTCTTTCGGAGTTGTTTTTTTTGCGACAAATGCTTCCCATTCATCCTTAGTGATGTGACCCCATATTTCATAAGGCATTGATTATGGTGCTTCCTTACTACTCGAATTACCCTCTTCATTTTCCATTCCTGTCTTCATCTTCTTACTTGACAGAGATCTATCTCTTTTCTTAGAAATCCATCCACTCACTAACTTGGACTTGAAATCTCTAAATCTCTCTGCAATAGCTGAATAGAAAATATCCTTCTTGCTTTGAACGGGTTGAATATGAAATAAATTCTACAAAGAAAGAAAATTTAGATAGTTAGCATTTAACTATGCACTCTAAAAATTGAATTCAATTAATCTAGCAACAATGCGCAGGTTAACATTAAGTACTTGCTTACCACTGTATCTTCCCATATTGATTTCATCAAACCCTTTGTCACCTCACTCCATGTATACAAGATGGAAATTTTGTGCATACAAATTCCAAGTTGTGTTCCTTATTGTCTACGCCACTTCCCACATGGTTGACCCAAGTTATTGTACTCAAGGTGCATTGGTTCTGTCACTTTTAGATTCTTTGTTGGACCTCTCCCTTTTCTCTTCTTAGAACCCTCTTTACTAGTGGTGGAAACTTGATCACAAACTTACGTTTATTGAGGTGTCACCATTAAATCATGCTCCTTTGTGGTTGTGTCAAGTATACCATCAATTGTTGGGGCTTGGTCTGCCATCAACTCATGCTGATCAAACCTAGAAGAGACCTCATCGTAAGCCCTATCTTCGGAGTCTCCTTTATCCTCCTCCATATATACATTGTATTCCTTATCATCATTGCTATGCCCATCCTCAACATCTTCCTCCTCAAGGAGTATGCCATCTCTAAAGAAATTCATTGTAGAAGAGATCTTAGTGTGAGTGACAACAAAGAAACTGCAGCAAAAATTTACAATAGAATCCCAGTGTGAGTAACAACAAAAATTTATGTTCAATGCATCAATTAATCATAAAGGAAGATAATTGTATATCCAAACAAATAACGCAATCAAAAAACAAAAGTATATAATAATTGAACACTCTTCTAAGTCTATAACCAAGCCAATTTTGACAAAACCCAATTAAGGTTATCATACCTTGTACATTACTTATCAAAATTCAAATGTATTCCTTCTGTGTTATCTACACACATGTAACCAATGTCAGCATCTCCATCTTCTTCCACACTAGATTTTGGATTAGTAAAAGGTGGGGAGTCCTCAAAGGCATCATACTCTTCTTCATCATCAACATCACCTATACCAAGGATACTCCTTTTTCCCGGTATAACAATAGACCAATTGGCGTCATTGGGGTCTATAATGTAGAATACTTGCTTAGCATGTGTTGCAAGTATAAATGGTTCTTCACTATCATGCAAATGACTCAAGTTTACAAGAGTAAATCCACAAGGGTCATTATTTTTAACACATCTGTGGTTGTTATCTACCCACTTGCATTTAAAAAGACCAACTGTGAAACTAGAGTAGTCAAGCTCCCATATTTCCTGTACTCTCCCATAGTATAATAACTTGGCATCTACTGGTGAATGATCCTTGGCACTCGCATAAAATGTAGATGACACCAAAATAGAAACACCACTATGAAAGAGGACTTATGATCTTGACCCTTAGTCTAAAAGGTGTACCCATTGACATCATAACCCTCATATTTGTTGACATCTTTGCGAGGACCAAAAGCTAACCACTTCACAGTGTTAGACACATCCTCAAGTTGTTCACATACTACTCGGTTATGAAACCAATCAATAAATGTCTTATTATGTAACTGCATCAAGGCTCTATCCCCTTAAGAAGAATTTTTGACACACAATTCCTCATAATACTCATTCAAAAAGGGATGGACTTTAAGAACATAATGTAAGACATACAAGTGTGCTTGCAAGCGTTGGTCTCTAGGAGGTGTGATCAATTTTGAGCCAATTATTCCCTTTCCCTCAAGTCTCCCTTCATGTCGAGAGGTAGGAAGTCCAATAGGCTCTGCACTGGCCATATACTCAGCTATAAAATTACCAATCTCGTCGCTAACAGTGCCTTGAATCATACTGGCCTCGGGTTGTGCCGGGTTCCTCACTTTGTTTTGTAAAACACCCATATGTCTTTCAAAAGGATAACACCACCTCAAATAAACGAGACTTAAAAGCTTGATTTCATGAACGAGATGGACAATTAGGTGAACCATAATGTCAAAAAACAAAGGTGGGAAATACATCTCAAACTTGCATAAAGTTTCAATCACATCTGCTTGAAGGGCATCGAGTTTCAAGGGATTAAGCACTTTACTGCATATTGTGTGGAAGAACGAACATAGTTCGCTAATAGCATATCTCACATGTTTTGGAAGTATCCCTCGGATTGCAATTGGTAAGAACACTTGCATCATGACATGGAAATCGTGAGATTTCATGCTTCCCAACTTTAACTCACCATTTAGGGACACAAATCTTTTCATATTAGATGAGTATACAAAGACACAAAAAAAACCACTTCTCTTCTTTGGACAATGTATAATAAGCCGGAGGTAAATAAATCTTTTCAGCATTTTTACCCATCTTCTTTTCAAAACTCTGTTTTTTTGTCACTTGTCACCCTTTCTTTATCCTTTCCCTTTCCCTTGTTCTTGTCACCTCTTTCCTTGGCTCTATACCTTTTCTTTACCTCCTTAACCTGTGGCGATAACTCTAGGCGAAGCCCCTCGCATTCTAAGTAATCTCGCACGGCCTTCACATCCTTCCTCTTGCCTGGAATGTTCATGAGTGTCCCGAGTATTGCATCGCATACTTTTTTCTCTATGTGCATAACATCGAGGCAATGTCTAACCTGTAGATCTCTCCAATATGGAAGCTTCCAAAATATTGACTCTTTCTTCCATAGCCCTTAACCCCTTGTCTTGGTTTACCAAAAACCCTTTCAACCCCCTTAACCTGTTCGTAAGCATCATACCCGGTTAATAGTCGACGAGCTATATGCTCTTCGACCTCTCCATTGAACGCCTTCTTTTTCTTATGGTAAGGGTGATCACCAGGGAGGAACTTTCGATGGGGCATGAAGACATGTTTGCACTTAAGAATCCATGTAGCTTCTATGTCATTGATACAAATTGGGCATGCTTTCTTCCTTTTATTCTTATACCCAGAGTTACCATATGCTGGGAAATCGTTGACGGTACATAAAAGCATTGCACGCAATGTGAACACTTCATTAGCATGCACATCATACACAAAAACCCCTTCATCCCACATCTTTTCCAAATCCTCAATGAGGGGTGCAAGATATACATCAATATCATTTCCAGGTAGTTTAGGACCTGAGATTAGAAGCGAAAGTATAATGTACTTAAGTTTCATGCACAACCAAGGAGGAAAATTATAGATAACTAAGAGTAACGTCCATGAGAACTAAGAGTCTCGAATGGGTTCATTCCATCAATACACAGTCCGAGCCTCAAATTACGGTTTTCATCCCCAAATGTCTTATGTAACCTATTAATAGTCTTCCACTCGGGAGAATCAGCTAGATGTGTGAGGAGACGATCGTTCTTCACCCTATTTGCACGCCACCTCAAATTTGTAGCATCTTTCTTCAGAGAATACAAGCGCTTGAATCTTGGAATTATTAGAAGATACCATAACACCTTAGCCGGGGGACCTTTAGCACCCCGAGCCCCTTCACGCTTATAATGTGACAACCCACAACGCCGACATTCTTCTAAGTTCTCATGTTCCTTCCAATAAAATAAAAAATCATTCGGACATGCATGTATCTTCTGGTACTCTAAGCCGAAAGGGCACATGAGCTTTTTGGCATAATATGTAGATTTTAGAAGTTCATTTCCATCAGGAAACACCTCACCTAAAACTTCCAATAAACTTGTGAAACTAGTATCACTCCAGTTGAACTTTGACTTAACATTGAAAAGTGCCAACACAACTGTCAATTTGGTGAATTTTGTACATCCAGGGTAAAGAGACTTCTCATAAGCTTTTTTTAACAACTCAAAAACACAAGGATGTTTTCCTAACTCATCCTCGACCCCGTCCATCATCTCATCAACACGATCTATGTCCTCATTGACATCCTCCTCGTCATTCATACTCATTATTCTCCACCGCATGAGCAACATCTTCTTCTTCATGGACATTCTGAGGAACAGTGTTTCCTTCGTAAACTCCCTCCTCACCATGCCACACCCAAACATGATATTGAGGCCTAGATCCACGCCAAAGTATATTCTCCCTGAGGATGTCAATGCCCTCGACCTTTGATACATTGCCACACTTGACACATGGGCAATAGAATCTAATTTCCCCTACCCTAGCTTGATGTTTGATAGCATTACTACAAAATTCCAAGACTCCATCCACAAATTCTGATGATTCAATGCTACCATACATCCACGAACGATCTTTTTCCATGCTCTGACTAATCAAGACTTACAAGTAATGAGTAAGTCTTGAATGAGTTCCTTGAAAATAAAGAGAATTTAGAAATGAATATCGAAATGATTATCACAATTTTCTAAATCGACAGTGACAATGAGTACAGTGAGTGCACCTATACCAAATTAGATTTAGTACTACAAAAGATCTCCTTCTGCAAAATATACTACTAGGAGCGTTTTTATTATTTGTGAGAGTTTACCTTTTTTCTTTGGATATATGTATTGTCTCTAATATTATAGTAAATAGGTAAATAAATGTGGATATATGTATTGTCCCTTAGTTTTGTTGAAGTATTTTTATCTAATTTTTTATAGTACACTTCATAGTATTTATTAGCTGTAACTATTGGTCTGCATTGATTTTATTATGCCATAGTGTTTCAAAGAATATTGTCATCCCTTAGTTTTATTGAAACTTTAAAGAGGATAAAAGACCAATGAGCCTACACTACACGACCCACTCCTTGATCTGTTCATCCCATATACATGCAAAGTAAGAACAAAAACACTATAAAGGTAGCTTCAACATATATACCATACTACAAAAATGCTTCGACGTATGTACCCTCTTTTGTTACTTTCAAATCTAGTCATCAAACCATAACTCCTATCTTTTGGAACAATTCAGTACGAGACTAACCCAAGTCAAGCTACCTTTATTAATTCACGCATGCAATTTATTAATTACTATAAGTCCTTACATGCAATTTATCAAAAATATGAATCCTACCTGCATAATAAAACTGAAAAGTAAAAGTGACGAGTCATGGATGTCTTATGATAAGATCCAATGAGTATAGATAAGGAATAAGTAGACAGCTCCCACCATGCTTCATAACCCTCTAGTGTTAAGTAATAACTAGACATGGCATTGCATCCTACAATCAAGAGAAATACTTGTACTTGTACTACATGAGAAGAGATGCAAGGAGTAAATATTTGCAATTATTCTACTGAAAAACCAGTTTGATGAGTAAAACTATAAATGGTATACAACTAAAAATTGATAATGATGAGTATATGCGTATAGTCATCGTTGTTTCTATGTCTTATGCCACTTTGCTACTCAATAAATTCTCTTTGTCTCACTTCTTCAGAGGTTTCAGGCTTAATTGATAATATCCCAAAATACTCATGTATTTTTAATATATTTTTTTTGATTTGTAGCTTAACTTAGCAAGCTAGTCCAATGCAAATTATGCTTTGTTTAGTTATTACTTAGACACCAAATCGTTAGTGTAAGATATTCTTTCCATTTTCAATAGCTATGACCTTTAGATTCATATATATGATGGATTGTTAGAAATTTGGGTATTTTCTCTCATTTCTTCCCAAACAACACAAATAGTAATTAATTACAACGTATAAATACACTGACAGATACATTCTCATAGCCTAGGTCTTTCACTATAAATACAGTGACCTTTTCAGCCATTATCTTATCAATAGAGTGCTCGATCTATACTCTTAGAGAAATATCCGTAAGTAATCTATAGTCTCCTTGTAATCGCACAAGTTATGCTGGACAATTCCCCTCGCTTTTAGCTTAGCTTTGATAGGGAGAGCATCATCCATAGCTTTAATTTTCGTCCAAATAACAAACATTTTCTAAAACATTTCAGTTTAAGAATAATTTTCAAACATCTGACTTAATCTTGCGTGATTAGATGATGGGTACAGGTCAAGTTCTCCTTGCCCATTAGAAAATAGCAACCTGATTTAACCGAGAAGCTACATGAGCTAGTCTCTCTTTAGATTAAATTGTCCTCTTCCCCCGAGTTACTAATGTGAGTTGAAAGGATTAAGATAATTAACACTAGCCACATCGAACCACGTCCACTTTTTTTTTACACAACCAAAAACGAGATTAAAAAATCAAAAAGACAAAGACTTTTGTGAGTTCTAGATAATTATCTACATTCAGTTGAGTAAACGATCACAATTTCTATCTTCATCTCGATTATCAGATTAACATGCCCAGAAATAATCACTCTCAATCATCAATGTCCCTCTAATTACAATAACCCCACTTGAAACTACCCGTATAGACGTATTAAACTTAACAATTCTAGTTTTCTAACTTGCATCATTCACCAATCGAATGCAACCCCAATTTTCCACAATAACATATGTACATAATCTAAAACTTAAACACACAACCAGAATTTTCCGTAACAACACGCGTACGTAATCAAATATGAACTACAAAAATACGGGAATAATCGAACTAACCTTTCAGATGTCTATTCCGATTCACGAAGAGATTCCTAACAAAGTTCGAGTTCTTTTGCTGAGATTATTGGTGAGATCGATGACCTAATAAAATGGGGAATGCGATTGAGAGAGTAATGCATGGGGAAGTTGAGATGTTGGATGAGAGTAGTGTAATTCGCTACTGTTTTACCTGCTTTGAAAGTGGGGAATGCGGTTGAGAATGGGTAGTGGCTGCTGTGTGAATGAAAGAGGTTTGAGAGTGTATTTGAGCACGAGCGATGACCTAATAAAATTATGCGGGAGATGAGTTTATGCTGCGGTTTTGAGCCCGGAGTATATTAGGTTTTTATGCTCCGGTTCAAAGGCAATCGGAGTATATACTTTTTTTATGCTTTGGTTATTAGAAGCTCGAAGCATAAAGTGATTTTAATGGAATTCTATAAACATTATGCTGTATTTCTACAAGAACCGAAGCATATATAATGTAGTAGATGCCATTTTTTCCACTAGTGTTTATTTCCTCTACTCGACTTTGATATGCATTCCTTATTCTTGATACTGGTTAAATAGATCATATTCCAAAGACCTGGCTTTAATGCTTTATATATGACAACTTAAACTATTGCCAGAGATGATTAATAAACTTTACCAACTTTAACTCCTCAAATTCAATTACGGGCTCCTATAAAATTGTTGTAGCAATGCTAAGTATTGATTGGGTAGTTTTGCTTGAAAGTGTGTAATAAATGGCGAGTTAAGAAAATTTGTATTAAGTAATATTCATGATTAAGTGCTTATGGTGAAGTCATGATGCATCTTTCTCTTAATATTTCTTTGATAAATATATACTCTTATAAAAACCTCTATCGAGATAGTTCTTGATGATAAGAATTAGTGACTTTTGATTTTCTAATTTTTCTTTTGAGATTAATGTTCTAATAAGATCAAATTTTAGTCAAACTTCAGAACTTGATTTGATTAAGTCAAATAAATTTAGCACCATCATTCAAACCATATAAGGTGAATTAATCCTTTAATGTTCATCATTTATTGATCACTAGAAGATTGGGAGAGTAGTATATATAATATTTGTTAATACTTGGTTTAATACTTAGTTATGAAATTTATTTAATACACATGCACATACTATTATTTAATACTTAGTTTTGAAATTTTTAGATTGAATTTGGGATTTGATCATTGATTTTTCGTGCTCTTAAGTGCATCTTGTAGACATTTGGATCGGATTCTAATTCAATGTGCTTTTCGTGTTCATATCTTGAAGTTATAAATAAATATACAAGTAGTTAGACCTAGACAAATATATGAAATCATTGTATTTTCTTTGTTGAGACTATGGGTGATGATTGAAATATTGGTTTGAGTTGATATAATGGTGATAATAGGTTGGATGCAATGATAGGATACGTTGGGGTAGTCCTATATAGAGGAAAATTATTATTATAAATGTCATCATTAGATGTACTAGTTGCTATGATATTTGATTTTTTTTAGTGAAAAGTGTTAGATATGAAATTGAAACGATTTACTTAATATACAAAATAAGGTTTTTGGTGATAATTACATTGCCTTGAACTACCAATTCAAGTTTTTATTGTTTATTTCTTAAAAGTTATTCGAAATGGATCGAGATTGGATGTATGGTAACCAAACCTTAATGGAATACATACAAGGGGTTGAGGATTTTGGTAGAATTGCACATAGACACCAAGTAAACAATCATTCCAAGATAATACTGTGTCCTTGTTGTGACTATAACAACTCGAGGGGTTATTGTGACATTAGTGAAATTAAAGATCATCTAATTCGTTGAGGTTTTAAAGCAGATTATAGGACGTGAAATTGGCAGGGTGAAATATTAGATTTTGGGAAAGTTCTAGTAAGTGCACTAGTAAGGAGAAGACACCTTACAATGAAGATGGATTGAATATTAATGATGTATATGATGAGGGTAGTGATGAGGATAGAGTGGAAGAGGATAGAATAGATGAGATGCATGATATTGAGGATCATTTCATATTGCCCTCATATGCTTGATGAAATCCTTAGAGCTGCAGAGAAGCTTCTATATCCTTATTGTACTTCACACATTAAATTGATGCGCTATCATAAAGCTCTTCAACTCAAAGGTATGCCACAATTGGACTAACAAGAGTTTCACACACTAGTTAGAAGTTCTATCGGATATGCTTTCGGAGGACAATGAATTGCCACTTTATACCTATGAGGCTAAGAACTCATGTGTCCTATAGGAATAGAGTATATAAAGATCCATGCATGTCAAAATGATTGTGTTCTATATCGAAATGAGAATGCGGATCTAGATGAATGCCTAGTATATGGAGTTCCCCGTTACATGAAGAAGCACAATGAGCTCGTTTTGAGAAAGAAGAGGATATCGACCAAGGTTCTATGGTATCTTCCAATTATTACAAGGTTTAAGAGACTTTACTCAGATGATAGTAATACGAAATTGTTGCAGTGGCATGCTGAGGGGAGGAAGAAAGATGGGTTGTTAAGGCATTCGGCTAATTCTCTTCAATGGAGGAACATCGATATGATGATCACTGATTTTGGTGAGGAAGATCGAAATCTTAGGCTAGGTCTTTACATGGATGGAATGAATCTGTTCGGGACCTTGAGCACCTAGTGTAGCACTTGGCCGGTTTTTCTCACTATCTACAATTTCCCACCTTGGTTATGCATGAAGCGTAGATATATCATGTTGTCGCTTCTTATATCTGGATCTAAACAACCCGGTAATTAAATTGATGTGTATCTTGCCCCTCTTATTGATGATTTGAAGTTGTTGTGAGAGGAAGGTGTATAGGTTTTTTATGCTTACTCTAAATCAAGTTTCACTTTGTGTGCCATGATCTTCTGCACAATAAATGATTTCCTAGCTTATGGAAATATTTATGGTTATACTATAAAGGGAAAGGCTGCATACCCAGTATGTGAAGAAGATATAGAGGTTGTGCGCCAACAGAATTGTGGGAAGC
This sequence comes from Dysphania ambrosioides, assembly GCA_026401315.1. Classification (NCBI taxonomy): domain Eukaryota; kingdom Viridiplantae; phylum Streptophyta; class Magnoliopsida; order Caryophyllales; family Amaranthaceae; genus Dysphania; species Dysphania ambrosioides. Next base: position 3,611,366 of record CM048672.1, read on the forward strand.
ATATTTACATGGGTTTTTGAAAAATCCTTCGTGAAGATCATCCTTTCAGAAGAAAGAGGAAAGCTTTTAATGGCTCCATAGAGTTCTGATAGCTCGTCTCCCTCTATGTGCGGGTGAAGTATATGATCGGGTTAAGGGCATTGAAACTGTGTTTGGAAAGAGATCTAAGAGGAGATTGGCCAGTGGTTATAAGAAGAGGTATATGTTTTGGACTCTTCCCTATTATCTCCATTTGGAGGTATGACATTGCCTTGTTGTCATGCACATTGAGAATAACATTTGTGATGCCATTGTTGGGACGCTCTTGAATATGCCCCGTAAAACCAAGGATGAGGTTAAGGTTAGGAGAGATATGATTGCTATAGGGAGAACTAAATTGGCTCCTCAAGAACATGGTAAACGGTGGTATCTTCCTTCTGCTTGGTTTACACTATCAAGGAAGGAGAAGATCAGCTTCTGTGAGTCTTTGCATGGACTTAAGGTTCCAGCTGGGTTCTATTCGAATTTTATAAGACTTGTTTCAATGAATGATCTCAAGTTAGTAGGAATGAAATCCCATAAATGTCATGTATTGATGTAGTAATTTCTTTTGGTTTCTATTTGAGGGATATTGCCTCCACAAGTGAGATACACAATAACAAGGATGTGCATCTTTTACAATGCTATTTCTAACAAGGTAATAAATCCAGCGATGTTAGATGACTTACAAGCTGATGTAGTTGAGAACATGTGTCAATTTGAGATGTATTTCCCACCTTCTTTCTTCAACATAATGCCTCACTTGGTCGTTCATTTGGTTTATGAGATTAAGCTATGTGGGCCAGTTTGGTGGAGGCATATGTATCCCTTTGAATGAGAGATAGGTACCTTAAAGAGAAGAGTTATGAATCCAGCCAAACCAGAGGCTAGTATAATACAAAGAATAGTTGTTGAAGAAGTTGCATCATGGATCACAAAGTATCTTGTTAAGCGCATAATTAGGGTGCCGAAATCAAGATATGCTGAAGGCTTGAGGCTCATGGCACTATTGGTCGATAAAGATTTTCACTTAGTTTTGATTTGAAATATAAGGTCAAATTGTTTATTTTGCAAAACTTGAGTGAAGTCCATTCGTACTTAGATGAGCACATGAACACTCTAAGAAGTCAATATTCTTCTAAAGGGGATTCGCAGTTGGTAAAGGAGCATATTGCAACATTTTGAGTGGATCAAAGCAATGCTCATGGCTCAATTATCCGACACACCCGATGATGTTTGAGATACCTTATAATGGTTGGCATATGGTGCTAAACTTCAAGTTATGTCATATGACGGATACAACATAAGTGATTATTGTTTTCACGAAGATCTAAGATGAAAAGTCAACTATGCAGAATAGTGGTATAATGGTCATTGTCTTGTCATTAGAATTTACTAGTGCAAAGCATCGAACACTAATCAACAAAAAAATTTATACTATGGGGTCATAGTGGATATTTACGAGCTTGACTACATGCATTTCAAGATTCCTCTTTTCTATTGTAATTGGGTTGATAATAACCGCGAGGTAAAGAAGGACGAACACTGGTATTTAACCCTTGTGAACCCCAATTGCATAGTATATCATGCCAATCCATTCATCTTAGATTCACACGCAAAACAAGTTTTTTACATGGTCGATCCTGTTGATTGCAGTTGGTCAGTTGTTATTGAAGGGAAGACACGGATTCTTAGCATTGAGGATGTTGTTGATGAAGATGAATATGATGAACAGTTCTATGTGACCCCGTCATCCACATGGAATATCCCCAAATTAGTTGTTGATGATGTTAATGGTATTCTAAGATGCAAAGACCGTGATGAAGGATTCTATGTAGCTAGGGAGTCCGAGTAATAAAGAAGACCCAAGAACATTAATTTAGCATATAAATTGGAAAATCCAACATAAGGTACTAATTTGGTTGCATTAATGAAGATATTGACTCCTCGGCATTATAAACTAAATTAATTAGTAGGAAGATGATGATGTGATAGCTTGTAGTTTGTGAGATGAGCACACTATTATTATTACTAAAAATGATTCACATTGTATTTAGTTTTTAAATCCTTTTACATTGATTGTTAAATCAACTAAATGAAATAAGAGTTTTACTTCTCCTAAAATCTAAGCTAAGCTAAGAGATTCTACTTGTAAATTTTTATATTCATATTGATTCTACTTGTTCATAAGATAGATTCATATTTATTTTACTTATTTATTTGTCGCAGGTTCATAGAAATGGATAAACAGAGAGAGCCTGAGCCATCATCTGTTGTCGACACCTAGTAGACGACGAAGAAAAGAGTTGGGAGAGGTCCCTCAAAAGGGATTAAGTTCATACCCGGTGTCTAGAAAGTTCTAGAGTGGGACGTACTTGGATGCCCCTATGGGAGATACTACAAGGACTATAAGAACCATTTGTGGGAGATTAGTCGTTCCAAGGTGTCCATCTAAATAAAGGACTGGAGCTCAGTCCCAAAAGGTGTGAAGGATACACTCTAGGAAGACGCCAAGGTAAAATTTGAAAATTGTTTATTTATATTATTGTTCTTCCATCATATATCTTGAAATCTAATTGTGTTATTTTTTGCTTGTAAATCATACAAAAAGAGTTCTAGATCAAGGAAGATCCACGAATGAAGCAAGCAGCTCTCACCTGTTGCGACCTCAAATGGAGAGACTTCAAGGCAAAGCTTATGATTGGCTGGATCTCCTATACGAGGAAGCGACCTAAGGAGCTCTACAATTTCATCTCCGAGGAGGACTGAAACTCATTCGTGAAGACGCATTCTACTGAGGAGTTCAGGATAAGCATCTCATAACATATAAACTTAATATATAATATTGCCTAAACAAAACGATATTTTCTTCTACTCACATTTACTTAGCGATAATTTCTTATAGTCACATTTACTTGTTTTCTCTAACAGAAAAGAAGCAAGAAGGCAAAGAGGAGTGCGACATAGAATCTTTATCCTCATCGTATGGGTCAGCACTCATATATTGAGATGAGTGAAGTCTGGTGACGAAAGGGCTTCCTTTCTTTGGTTTCTTTTTCATTGTCTAGTTGTTCATCAGTTGTTTTGATTCTTCCATACAGGACGACAACTTGAATTCTTGTGAGATCGGTCCCTAACGACAAAGGACGACTTGTGGTGCCTGACGAGCGGACCGCGGCTGTTCGGGACTCTATTGTAAGCTACTTGAACTTCTTTGTGTACTATATTTGTCCAATTATTTACTTATCATTCACTAATTTATCTTTTCTTTCCTTTTGTTAAATATATAGGAGGAATGGAGATGGAAAGAGAAGTCAGGAGAGTTCATCTCTTAGTCACTGGACGACGTCTTGTCCCGTACCCTCGGTAAGAAGACCACGCGGGTCGGGTGGTTGGTTACGAAATTGGCATAGGCCGTAAAGCTCTGTATGAGTAAAGGACTTTGAAGCTCGAATTAAGCATGTTGTTAGAGAGGCTGAGTAGCGAGTTCGAGCACAGAAGATAAAGAAGATGGATTATTACTTCCATGAGAAGTTCAAGTTGTTTGCTATGTAGTTAGGTATCCCACCACCACCTATTCAGGAACCCGAGCATAGCATCTAGCCTAACCCTTCAGTCTACCCATTCAGCAACGTCTCGAGGGTTAGAGATCCTTTTTTAGGATCTACAGGTTTGTTTACTCATATTAGTAACCTAATAATCGAATATGAAATGAGTCATAGAATTCAAATGCTTAAGATACTAACATCTTTGTGAACTTTTATTGTAGGGGCAAGTTTTCTGTCAGCTGTTGTACATGGTGAACAAGAATGAAGCAATTGTTGTTTCTCTAGGAACTGTGCATCTAGATTTTACCCAAGACCACCCATCTGACATCCTTCTTAATTATGTCAAGGTCAGTGTAGATGACTATGATCAAGTTTATAAGGATATTCATGTTCCTGCCCCTTCTACCTTCATTAAAAGGCTCGAGCAAGCCCACGAGGCCTTTACACAGTGACCAAAACACTTAGTTTGGCTCCTAATGACCGAGTAAATGCATTAAAACCTTTTAAGTTCTAATGAATACCATATTATATTCTACTAACATAGCTATTCTCATTGAATTCTTGGAATTGTTTGAAGCAGCCACGAGGTAAGGATAGAAAGAAGGACGCATCTAAAGGTGTTGTCAGCGGTCCCGAGACAACTAAGTCCATGAAGAAGAACGTCTCCAGGACTGATCTCGAGCCTTGGGTCATATCGGTGATAAATACCAAGAAATGTGGGCTCAGTTGTCTAGACTTTTGCCAAACAGCTTCATCTCCTTTGTTTGTGGGAAGATGACATTCGGGTACGGAGAGGACTAGGATATTATGGTCATAAAAGTATATGTCACTCAACTTCTCATAGGAGACGAGTTGAATATATCTATGATCTAAGTGTTTATGTTGTAAGATACTGAACCTACTCCTTAGTTCTTATAATATTATATATTATATGTTTTTAATTCAATCTTTTTACTATATGTTCATATTGAAATTGTTATTGTAGGGATTGTTATGAGTTGGTCTAAGAAGAAGGACTGGGATCCTTTAGTTTCATGTGTCCTGCTTGGATCTCTACTACCATGGTCGGAAACAACCAGAATTTTATCACTTCTTACATGGTATCTTAAATGACTAGAAACCATAACAAGCGTTTCATCTTCTGCCCATACCATATAAGGTATGAACGGAATTCTAAACCTTTTTCATGTATGAATGGTTAATATCTTTTCCCTATTTTAAATATTTTACCAATTATTTTGTAGGCGACACTAGATACTGCTGGTTCTGTCCTTAGAGAAAAGGGCAGTATACGTTTTCGATTCTCTCCAAAGAAAACGTAATTTAGCGATTAGGGATGTATTAAATACGTAAGTATATGTTTCATACATATTTTATTTCAATTTTAAGATTTAGAATTAGAGTATAGTGTGATATTGAGTACTCCACTCTTTTTGTTTCAACTGCAATGCTTTCAAGAGCTATAAAGTTTAGTTCGGCCACCAAACACGAGTAAAATGGAACTGGATTCCGGCTTAGGTATTCATATTTTGAATCATATTATTATTTTATTGACTTAGAATTGACTAACCAATATCTAGTTAACCTTAATCATAAAATCAATAAGCTAAATACTTACGAACTCATGTAATATGTATTTCCATGTTTCTATAATTGAATACAGACAATCTAAAAAACTTTGGCTTAGATATCGGTCCAAATAGATCAAGTATGACTTCAAAATATGCCTAAATCAATCCAAATAGATCTATTTGATTTACATTTTATCTGTCTTTCAAATGCATTGTCCTCAGCAAAAAGGTGGCACGGAGTGTGGCTACTTTTTTGTGCGTTTTGTGTTTGACACCCTCCATAACCATGCTGCTTGTGAGGATCTTTCAATGGTACGTATGATTCCTTTTTTGCATAATAAATTTTTGAGATTTAGGTATAGATACCTTGAGTTGATAATGGATGGATGGAGCTGGATGGAGAATGGTTGTGAATTGAATGGAGTAGTGAATAATTGAATGGAATTGGATGGGAAAATTGTGAATTATAGTGAATGAATTGTGAATAGTGAGTTATTTTGTGAATGAATTGTGAATGGTGAATTGTGTTGGAATATAGACTTCTTGTTGATTGTGAAAACAGGTACCTTTGTATTATAAAATGGAAATAAGCCTAATTACAGAGGAAACTCTGCTGAAATTTACATTTAAAAGTTCATATTTTGTAGATATGTTATTGTTTTGTGGATATGTTCCTGTTTTATAATACTAATAACAACCTATTTTTCCTCAACCCCTGCAATTCAAAAAACAATGCCATACTCACTTGAGGAACTGATGAAGATTAAGGAAATTTGGGTTGAATACTTCATTGGGTGTGGACAACATCTCTAATTAGGTAGCTCTTCCCATTTTTTTGTATATTATAACATTAGATTAGGGCTTTATTGATTAGATTAGATTATCATCTCTAGGTTCGAATTCCTTATTTCCATACACTATTCTTATCTTAGATTAGATTAGGAAAAAGTGAGTATTAAGTGTTGATGTAAATACATTACTAATTTAGACTAAGTAGATTAGATTAGTAAATTAATAACAATTTTGTGAGAATTTAATAATAAATATTTTGGCACATTTTATCTCTAACAAAAGTCCTCTATATTGGAAATTTGGGATTGACAGCAATGATCCCATATTGGCATTTGGATGAATTTATACATATATATAGGGGAGGGATCCAATGAGAAGGGTGTTTAAAATAAGAAGAATAAGAAGAGATCTTAACCATTCAAATGGTAAGATCCAATGTGAGAGATTTCATGTAAAAAAAAAATGGTTAGTATAACAATAAAAAATGATCACTATAATAATAAGAAGAGTAACTATAATAATAAAAATAGTCCTTATAAGTGAAAAAATTTATTTGGTCACTATGAGTTAAAAAAAGGTCACTATGAGTACATAAAATATCATCTGTTAGATTTAGGAGATGAAGAGCCAAGATGCCTTCTCATCCTTCTCATTTTAAGTACCTTTCTTATTTTTAACTTTTACCTATATATATATATATATATATATATATATATATATATATATATATATATATATATATATATATATATATATATATATATATATATATAGGGAAGGGATCCAATGAGAAGGGTGCTTAAAATAAGAAGAATAAGAAGAGATCTTAGCCATTCAAATGGTAAGATCTAACACTAAAAATTTCATGTAAAAAAATGGTTACTATAACAATAAAAAAATGGTCACTATAATAATAAAAAGAGTAACTATAATAATAAAAAAGAGTCATTATAAGTGAAAAAATTATTTGGTCACTATAATTTAAAAAAGGGTCACTATGAGTACATAAAATATCATCTGTTGGATTTAAGAGATGAAGAGTCAAGGTGTCTTCTCATCCTTCTCATTTTAAGTACCCTTCTTATTTTAACTTTTACATATATATATATATATATATATATATATATATATATATATATACACACACACACACACACACTACAGTTTTTTAATATAACCGCAACATTTAATCTTTAAATGTCGCGGTTATATTAAAAAACCGCAGCACTTATTGGGCTCAGAATAAAAAATATATCCAAAAAAAATAAATGAAGGATGTTGTTTTCTAGTCAAATTGCAACAATTATTATTAATAAAAGCTGCAATTTTTTTTCTAGAGAACCACAACATTTGATGAACTTATAATAAAAAATAATAATTTGAAAAAAAAATAATCAAAATATATTAATGTTTTACAAGAAAACTACAGCATTTATAAGATTTAAATGTTGCGATTTTGTGAAAAAACCGCAACATTTGTTGAATTCCTTGTTGCGTCTCAAAAATCGCAGCATTTGTTAATATTCCATGTGCTTCGACTCAATAACCGCAACATTTAAGCCTAGAAAACCGCAGTATATAGACCTTTCTCTACTAGTGAATTAAGGAATAGATTATGACCAACAAGAAAGAAAACACATTCAACTAAGTTGAGTTTATACATGTTAAGAATACTACTTAAACGTAATATGCATCAATCCAAAATAAATAGTTGGTTACATGCAAAACTAATCAAACATAAAATTTTTACTTTAATAGACTAACAAAAACACTTTTTAACACTAGAAACTTATTATAAGTCTTAGATACTGCTTAAACTACTATTGTTAAACTACTGTTGTTAGTGGTTTAACAATAAATGAGTTTGTTGCTTAGTCTACAAGGGACTCTAGTAAGGAATGACACAAAGTTTGAATCCAATATTATGATTATGAAAATGACGGGATTCTAGTACTATTGGAGAGAAAGGTAATATCTTTATGTCACCAATTGGAGCCTTGGACTACCACCATGTACTCCCCATTATTTAATACTCAAGGTGAATTCACCCTTTGAGTTATTGTTAACCTCTTTCACATTAAATGATAAATATTTTAAAGGACTTAACATGCATCCACACCTAAATAAACATGACAGAACATGTTCATCATATAGTTTTCAATTTTATCTTTGCTTAAGATGTTGTCGTCACACCAAATGTCAAAAAAAAATGTAGTGGTCACATAACATTTTCGTGACATATTCCTTCTTGCTTACCACCTTATTGAACAAGATTATTAATAATACTTAACTATAAAAAATTCCATAAAAATATAAATTTCCTTTTCCCAAGTTTATTCCAAGACTTATTACATGAATGAACTTAAACTTGCTATTATTGGACATAAATTATTATTATGGAAATAATTTATGTAACATGCGTAAAGACATGTATCAAACCTTCTTCATTCTTGCATATTAAATTCATATAAATATATTAAGTCCTTCAAAATATGACAATAAGTATATTTCAATATTACCCATAAATTAATATCAATCCTAGGCCTAATACTACATAAAAATGTAATTGAGCAACAATAAAAAAAAAATCATATACAACTTAGAAATCATTTAAGTTGTACTCCAGTCCTAAATAATAAAGAGAATTCAATTAATTCTCTATTTGATAAATTTACAACAACTACTGTTGTGATTTTTGTAGATTATTTTTAAACCATATTTCAATATTAGGTACAATTCCTGTGTTTACATATCAAAATTTCATAGTTTAGGGGATACAAATTCCATTTAAAACTCGTAGCACAAATCAAAAAAATTAATAAATATCAACATAAAATATTTCATATTTTAATACTCGCAAAATTTCTATTTTTCAATAACAACAAGCCTTAAATAAATTGAAAAACTAATTAGGGTTAGGCTTTCTATAAAATAAATCAAGTACATGTCTTTTGAAAATAAAACTAGATAGTAGTAAAACGTACGTACCTTTTGTAAAATTTTAAAGTTGAGTAAAGTTGGGTATTTGTATTAGATTTGTTTACAAGACTAGTAAATGGACTAAAGAACTTTTCAAAACTTAATGATCATCTTTTTCCTTGAAAGGAAAAAGATAAAATCCTTTTTGAATTAATAAACTATAAAAAAGATGAAATTGTTTTTGAATTATAAACTATTTTAATTCTTTTTTTCTATTTAAAATAAATTATTTTATTTTATAAATGAATAATTTATAATATTAAAATTAATAATAATTGAAAAATGCATAGTATTACAATCTACCCTCCTTAAAAGTACTTTCTTCTCAAAAATATGCAATTATATGCAACTTATTGAGCAAAATTAGGGGAAAGCACAAAATTCTATTGCACTTTAGCTCTAAAAGAGACAAATTACAACCCCATAACTCAACTTCTACGAACCTCTTAAAATAATTCGGGATATTTCTTCCTCATTTCCTCTTCATCTTCTGAAGTAGCCTCTTTAGACTCTTGGTTTGACCAAATAACTTTTACTATACTTATATCCTTCTTGCGTGTACTATGCACCTTGCTATACTTACTTGGGATAAATCTCCAAAGTTAAGAGATGTAAAACACATTATGCACATGACTCAAGTCCATTGGCAATGCCCACCCATACGCAGCTTTTCCAACTCTTTCCAAATCTCATAATTCCTTTCATGACCTTAAGCAACACCTTGTCACCTACTTCGATATCTTCTTATCTTCTTTTAAGATCAGCATAGCCCTTTTCCCTATCTTGAGCAACTTGAATCTAAGCTTAAAAGGTTTAGTTTATGGTTTCTTCATCATTTAAGGACCTAAAATAATTGTCTTAATTATATAACTCTAATTTAGTGGACTCCTATGTTTCCTTATATAAAGAGCCTTAAAAGGTGTCATTTCAATACTGGCATGGTAGTTATGTTATATGAGAAGTCTACCATGTCTAATTGATCTTCCCAGCTTCCTTAAAAGTCGATAACAGACATGCAATATATCTTCCAAAGTCTGAAAAATACTTTCTATTTTACCACCTGTTGCTAGATGAAAATGATGCACTCATCATCAATGTCGTATAAAAATTCTCTTGAACATTGGTTCAAAAGTTTGAAAGAAACCTCAAATCATGATCAGACACAATTTTTTTTAGAACTTCATATAGTCTCACAACATGTTTCATGTAAGCCTTAACATGTTCCATTTTCTATTCTCTCTCATTGGTATGAACATTGCAGATTTGGTAAGCCTATCGACTAAGCTACTATGCAAATAAGATTATTTTCATTCCAAGTTTTAGGAAACAAATGTGACAAATTCCATCAAGATTGAATTCCACTTCCAACTAGGTATCTCTAGTGGTTGCACTATGCCTTACAACCTTCTATACTTGATTTTGAGATTTTAATTAGTCAAACATTCAGAAATAAGCTTTTCTACTTTGTTTTTCATCCTAGGCCACCTATATACCTTCTTGAGATCCTTATACAACTTGTCACCTATTGAGTACACTAAATAAAGTGTATTGTAGCCTTCTTCTAGAAGCTTATGCTTTACTTCTTCACACTTTTGCGGCACTCCCCACCTTCCTTTGAATCTTAAGCTCCTATCTTCATGGATCTTGAAATTAGCTTCCTTAACTTGAGTTATCTTCTTCTTAATTCTATTAAATTTAATGTCTCTAGCTTTATTCTCTCTTATTTCATCAAAGGTGGAATTGTAGAAAAGGCATTTAACTAAGCTTTAAATCGCCAATTCTAACCACTTATAAACTTTCATATCCCTAGACAATTCATCACCCACTTTTAAAGTGTTAACTCCATGGCTAGTCTTCCTATTCAATGGTTCTTTGACGCATATTAAGGTCTATTTGCATGAAAATGTACATCAAGATAAGGTGATCAGTATACATTTTGCACGTAACTACATATAAGTAATGTCTCCATATTTTCAAAGCAGGCACAATCGCTATGAACTTCAAAGATAGATAGACTTGTATGATATTAGTTGATGCGAAGCATATGCAATCACCATTCATTTATATATTAAAACACATCCAAGTCCATTATTGGATGCATCACCATAGACCTCAAATCTTGCATTCCCATTAGGCAATGCTAAAATAGCTGCTAAAGTCAATTGTTGCTTCAAATTCTGAAAGACTTCTTCATACTTATTATCACATGTATCACTCTAGATGAACTTTATCCCTTTCTTTATTAAAGTAGTCATAGGTCTAGCTATATTAGAGAAATCCTTTATAAATCTCCTATAATAGTTAGCTAAACCTAATAAAATCTGATTATAAGTCACACTATTTGGTGTAGGTCACTTACTTACAACTTTAACCTTAGTTTGGTCGATATATACTCCCTCTTTCGACACTATATATATATATATACCATAGGAATGAGACTTCTTCCAATTAAAATCTATAATTAGAGAATTTAGCACACAACTAGTTCTCCCTAAGCATCAATAACACCATTCATAAATGCTCAACATGCTCTTCCTTGTTCTTTGAAAATACTAAAACATCATTTACAAAGACTACAATGAACTTGTCCAAAAATAGATGGAAATATATATTCATCAAAACTATAAATATTTCTAGTGCATTTGTTAACCCAAAAGGCATTATTGTAAACTCATAATGACAATACCTCGTCCTATATGCATTCTTTGGTATGTCTTTCTTAGAAATTTTCAGTTGGAGGTATCCTGACCTTAAACAAGTTTTAGAGAATAATCCAGCACCTTTCAATTGGCTAAATGAATCACTGATCCTAGGAAGTGCATACTTATTCCTGATTATATGTTATTTAACTCCGTATAATTGATGCACAATCTCATACTACCATCCTTCTTTTTCACCAATAGAATTGGTGCTCACCAAGGTAATGCACTTGGTCAAATTTATCCTTTCTCCAAAAGTTCCTTCAGTTGTTCCTTAAACTCATTCATTTCTGCCAGTACCATCCTATACGGAGCTTTAGAAATTGGCCATGTTCCATGAATTAAGTCACTGGTAAACTCCACTGGTCACTGTGGAGCCATTCTTTGAATTTCTCTAGAAATACATCCATGAACTCATTCATAACAAGAATCTCAGTTATCATCTTCTTATCCTTTTTCCTCTAAATTCTTCACACATCAAAAGTAAAGTGGTAACTTTTCCTCATCATACACCTTTACTTCAAAGGAGAAAAGATTCCAATCTTTTTTGGTCTCTTAATGCCCTTAAACACAAAAAATTTACCCACATCACAACCTTTTACATTGCACTTACTTAACTTGTCTATTCCAAAAACCACGTCTAGCTCGCCTAAATCAAACTCTATAAGGTTAGATGGAAAAATAGACTTATGGATCACCAAAGGAATACCTTTATGAATACTAGTACAAGTGGTACCATCATTTGGAATAACTATGTGAACATTTATGGTTTTAAGTTCAACAAGTCTTGATTTTCTTAAAATAGAGCTTAAAATAAAAACAATAAGAAGCTATTGTATCAAATAAGACTTTAATAGAGATAGAATTGATAAAGGAAGGTATCAATGACAACATCAACGTTCTTAACCTCTCATTTTCCCAGTATCAACAGGCTTATTATTTTGACTCTATTCTAACCATTTTTCTGAAAGTTATTTCTCCAAAATTGTTCCCATTTCTTCTTTGAGAACTTTCACCCTTAGAGTTTTCCTTAGAGATTATATTCTGCCTAACTTATTGCACAACCTGCAAATTACTAGGTTGCCCTCTTAATCCTTCCCTAGGTGATTCTTGGGGGACTTCTAGTAAAAATACCTCCTTTTAGAATGATCTTTCCCTTTTTGAAACTTATTATTTCCATTTCCATTTCCATTATTGTTATTTCCCAACATTTGGAAATGAATATTGGCCTTATATCGTTTGTATTGATTGTTAGGGTTGTTTTTAGTATTATTACTAGCATTCACAACCTCCTTCCTTTTCTCTCTAGCTCTATCATTCTTTCCCTCTCAATAAAATTACTATCAATAAAGGTGTACAAGTCTGCCATAGAGAACATCCAAGTTGGTGAACATCACTTCTGACAACTTTTCCTAAAGTTGCAATGTAAACCTTTATTTAAACTTATTGGCCTTAAGCTCTTTAGCAGGCACAATCTCCTGAGAAAACCTTACCAGCTCAATAAACTTAGCATGGTACTTAGCCATATTCATATCTCCTATTTCTAGGTTGATGAACTCTTAAACTTTCTATTTTCCCAAATATGCAAGATTATAGGGTAAAAATTATCCATAAGGCTCTTCTTTAACATAGTGAAACTAAAGTTTTCTCGAGCTAAGAGGGTTTCCTCATTCCTTTACCACTATAGGTAAACTTCACCACTAAGGTAAAACAAAACACTATTAACCTTAGACATTTTTGTGCACTTGACAACATTAAAGAGCTTTTCAATCTCCTTTATCTAGTTTTCTAGCAACGTAGGGTCAGCTTCCTCATTGTAAATTGGAGAATTTTAAGCATTACTCTTTTGAAAAGATCCACAGCTTGGTTATTCCTTCTTCTTTAGGTTTAGCTAAAGCTTGGGCAGTATTAGCAAGTTGATATAGTGTAGAAAGGTCATCATTGTTCGTATCATTGTTTTGATGACTTGCTCATGCCAATATCCTTATCGTAATCTTGATTCCTAAAATATTAACTTAAATTTAGACTAAGGAAAAAAATAAAATAAGAAAAGTTGCTAAAGGATTGCTTACAGGCATATAAACTTCAAAAGTTTAGGCTGTGGAATAGATAATTTTGTCCTCTAGCTTACCTATTATGTTTGAATTTTCAACTCACTTTAGTGACTTAAACTAGTCAGCAACTGAACACAAGAAAATAAAATGCACCTTTCCCCCGTAAGTAGAGAATTGAGGTATTATTTGAGCACATAAAAATTGAGATTTGTTTCTAATTTGCAAACTTTGAATGTAATACAATTTTTATTGCATAATAAACCTCACATACATAAAAATTATTTTTAGAAAAATCTCAATAACTATAGAAAAGCTACTTATTACGTCCTTTAAAAATAATAAACCAATAGAAACTCACGGGGAGATATCATTACCCTTATCGTTCCCATCCACATAAAAAGTTTCATCAAAAGAAGGATCTAATTCCTCATCTTTAATTGGTGCTTCATCTATAAGCTCTTCTTCTTCATGATCATCATCTGATATAGGTTCCATTGTATTTGAGAAGTTCTCATCAACTATGACATAATCTCACCATCATCATTGTCACTTAGATAGATCTTAATCTCAATCCTTATAGTTTGAAAGTTTTCAACTGTACTTGTCGCACTTGAACACCAAAATCCTCTAAACTACTGGAACTGCTACTTAAAGAACTATTAGTATATGACAAGTTGGGGCTAGGAATATAAAAATCATGGGGTTCTTTGGGATAGAAGAAATTATACTCAACTCATAGCTAATCCTATTTACTATAAAGGTCCATACTCCATCTAATAAGTATCTTTAGTAGTTAGGTATATCATTAGATTCACATATATAGTGTTTTAAGATATTCAGCAATAATGGTTGGGCTCTCCTTACATTAGCCAACATAATCCTTGATACAAACTCTTCGTGGCCATAATACCACCTTTCCAACACCACTTGGTTATACCAATTATACTAATGAATCTTCCTCTCCCATTTCTCCATATCCTCATATGGGACCATGTACAAAGATTCTAAACATACATTAATTGGAGCTAGTTGAGCCATAATATTGTAGAAGAGAAAACTACTATACTTAGTGAATTCCCAATCACAAGACCCGAAAGGTTCAACATGAATAGTTTGAGATGTCTATCAAAAAATTTCAAAAAATAAGCAATTACGTTCAAGTAATAAACATAAAGCATGATGTGATGATTCATTGAATCATTTACACAATTCAAAATGCACATAGGAATGCAACTAGCCTATATGCCCCTTCCTTAATTAATAATACCCTTTCTCACTTATTTTAGAAAAAACTTGAAATTAAAATTCAAAAACCATAAATAGATAAACAACATAATTTATAGAAGTGTTTATGAAACATACAATATCAGTGGCAATGCGAGGCGGCATTGGATCCTCATTATCGTTGTCAAACTCACCTTTGATTAGCTTTGGGTGGGAGTGATCGTAGAAATACTCCATATAGTATTGATCACACATGGATATGATTACTGGTAAAATATATAATTCTATTCTAATAATAATGTTAATTATAAAAATAATTATTAACATTTTGATTATGATTACTGTTAAAATAATCATAACATCTTTAATAGATAATTATTTTCATGATTATTGATAATTATTTTTATGATAATTATTTTCACTTTAACTATTTTAATAATAATAATATTTATTAATAATAATTTTATACTAAACAATATTATTATTTTAAAAAATTAATAACCAAGGTTGTGGCGTCTAACTCAAACGCCACGTCCCTCATGAAATTTTAAAAAAATTATTGTCGTGTCGTACTCTATGTGCAGCCGTCCAGCATCAACCGAGGGAGTCCGGTGGATGACGAAGTCTCTACATTTTCTAGCCGCAGTTGCTATCTCATGGGCTTTAGCAACTCCATGTCTATCAACCTTAACACAAAATAAAATAGAAAAATTTGAGAAAGCAAAAGGATATCTTTGACCAAGACTTGAACCTCCTTTGGAGCCGAGTTCGGAGACTTCAAGGCTAAGATGACAAGCTATCTGTTCTCATGACTTAGGCCAGAGCAAAATTTAATCGCCTGACAAAGAGTCTTCCACATAGCAAGCAACTCCGCATGAAGAGGAGAGGAAACAAAGACTTTTTCCCCTGTTTGGTAACAGACATGACTGTTTTTATAAAGCACATAACCAATTCCTACGTCAGTGAAGATCTTGTCTTTATCCCAACTACGTCTTTTCCATGCACCATCAGTTTCCAGAAAGCAGCGGTTTGATCCTTGTAATGTACTTGACGACCAAATGTTGAATTTTCCCTTCTGAAATTGCGGAATCTCACATTCATTGGACTCTTCCTTAAATCCAACACGATGATTTCTGATTTCCCATTGATCAAGATATCCCATGACTCTGCTAGGATTCTATCGATAATTAGAGAAGACAATTTCATTTCTATGATTCCAAATACTCCATAGGACCCCAATGAGTTTGATTTCACGGTTTGAGGGAATTGCTCAGGGTTATCCTTGAAAAATATTTGAAAATAATCTGAAAGCCTTCCCGACAATGGTTCCATTCCCGAGATCTTGGTTCCAAGCCTTCTCGAGGCCTAGATTCTCTTAGCGAATCTACATTTGATGGTAAAGAGAGTGAGGGTGATATTGGATGGAAAAGAAGTAGGATTGATATACTATAGTGATTAAGGACTTGACAAAAAAGTAAATTTATATTTATTTTATAAGCTAAATCTGTGGGTATCGTTTAAAAAATCATCCAAATTGACACCCTAAGCCCTAGACAGGACATGACACGACACAATACACACAGTTACACAGGCTGACAGGCATAAGCTCCCCGCTTCGTCCTTGAGCTTTCTTGTTTGTAATTGTTACCCTCTCCCAGTTTTATTGCTCGCGAACAGAGATGAGCAGTGGGAAGAGATTTGATAAGACACTCATAAAGAAGGAGGAGACCAACATCAATGAGAAAAACAACAAGAGCAACAACAGTGTGAAGAAGGCAGAAGATGATGAAGAAAAAGAAGAATATGTGCTCATCTCACAGCTCAAATCATCATCATCATCATCATCATCATGTCCCAAAAACAAGAAGAAAACTGGTCCCACCACAGCTCAGAAAGTGAACAACAACCGCAAGAACAAGGAGGAGGGAGGTGGGGTGAAGCAGAATTTGCAGAATGATGGGAAAGATGAAACCTTGACGAAGAAAAGGAAGGCGGAGAACGGGGTGTTGAAGAAGGAGAAGAACCCGAAAACGGCTGCGAAGGCGAAGAAGTCGAGGAAGGAGAAAGAGGAGACTTCTGAGTGTGCGTTTCCAATGAATAGAATTATGAGGATTGTTAAGAGTGAGGGCACTTCTGATTTCAAGATTAGTGGGGAAGCTGTGTTTCTCATCAACAAAGCTGCTGTAATATTCTATCTTTATCTTTCTGTTATTGTATTTGGTTCAATTTGGTTTTTGTTTAGAATTTTTGGTTGAATTTGAGATGGGTTTTGCTGCATTTCCTGTAATTTTCTGGGTTTGATTATTTTGAATTTATGTATGTTAGATTGGAATAGCTGCAATTGGGGATTTCAATGCTGTTACGGTTTACTTTGTTGAACTTAGTAATTGAGGAAATTTTTTTAAGGTGTTGTTGATTATTTAGTGAATTTGTATTGGTTGGATTGTGGAAGTGTTTGTCAGGAGTATGTTTAGTTGTTCAGTTCAACTGAGGTTATTCAGGTGACTACCCAAAATAGAGAATTCGATTCTCAACTGTATGATAATGTTAGGAAGTGGCTTTTAGTTTAGGTTAAGAAGCAAATGTTATGCTCAGTGTTGCTGTATGAGAAAGTAGATGATGTAGTTAGTTTAGATGGAGAAGAAAAGGTGATTGTTGTCAAGAAAAATACGAAGTGGTTGAGAAGCCTCAAAATTGCTGTCAACTAGAATCTATCCGGAGTAGATGGTTGGATAGCATTTTCATAAACTTTGTAGTGGTGTATGCTAGAGCTTTAGTCTGCTGAATATGCAAGTGCAAAGGACTTAAGTGGTTATAATTGAACTATTGGATAATAGAGGTTGAGTGGGGGAGAGGAAGAGATGGGAACTTAAGGCTAGGTATCTAAGGAAAGGTAAATAGTATGGTTTGGGATTAGCAAATCTGAAGTAGATGAGCTTTTTTTGGGTTGGGTACGCTAGTAATCATCAAGTATAGAATTATTGGAATTCGATTGTGGTGAAATAGACTAAACCTTGTTGAGATGCTTGCTATCGTATTGGAACTAGTTGCTTCTTTGAGTGTTAAGATTCAAATTTGTATGAGTTGGGTTGTAGACCTTCTATGTAGTTGGAGAAAACTAAAATTTTACTTTCAAGTGAAAATATGTTTTCTTTACTAATGTAATCACATTGTGTGCATGTTATAGATGCTGTTTTATGGATGGTTCATTGTACTTGTATTCTTTTTCTTCTCACCCGATTTTCTTTGATTAGAAAGGATAGAATAGAAGAGTTGGTCATGTGACATTATTGATGATTTCTCAGCCCCTTACGATACTTGCGAAAATCCAACCACATTTAATTCTAACTTTTACTTATATCATCTTGCCCTTGTTAGTTGTATGTGAATGTTTTGAGATTCAGACCTTTAACTTCTAATTCCTCTCTTTTGTAATCGCTAGTCTAATTTTTTCTAAGGACCTATTCTCTTATATCAAGTAATATTTGTTTTGCAATAGAAAAGTATTCTGCAGTTGTAGAGTTCACTAGAAGTATTGAGAAATGAAGAATAATAATAAACAAATAAGGGGAAAGCCAAAGACAGAAATTCTTTAGGATTAATTTTTTGCTATTAATATAGTCTATAGTACTTCTTCCATAACTCGTTCATAGGTAATACCTGTCCTTAAGGATGATAAGCATTGAGGACCTTTCCAAGCTTAATATTGATTAGTTACAGTTATGCTAATGTCTCTTTTTCTCTCTTTTTAATTTTTTTTTTGTTTTTTCTCTGTATAAGGAGCTTTTTATATGTGGACAAAGTTAAAAAAGGTTTCAGAATCACAGTTGAAAATGCAGAATATGAAGTGTTACATGTAATTTTGTTTGGTACCAGTATACTGCAGAACTGCACCTTCATGCATAAGTTTGCTATATTCTTTTCTACCTGCTTACTTTTTTCATTTTGTTTGTTTCGTTGATTGCAGGAAAAGTTTATTGAATTATTCTCAAAAGATGCCTATGACTCTGCTGTTGAAGATCGTAAGAGCTTCGTTGGCTACAAGCACCTTGGTAAGACCCCTTTGCTACAATTTGTTGTTGCTTTTGTTGAGTACTCTGTTGTAGATATGATGATGTTGCTATAGTACTTAGGTAGTGTAGCAAGATGTCTTTTTTGCCACCAATATAGGAACGTTGAAAGTATGGTTTTGAGATGTGGTCTACGATTTTTGAGTTCCATAGCAAAGAATCAACATCATTGTTAATGTTCAGCCAGAAATCTTTGATCACCAAATGATTAATTTAAAGAAAGCTTCTGCAATGAGGTTAGTGATCTATGAGGGCCACCCATGATCAAAAGCTTCTCTATACTGATCTCTAGAGTGATGCTTCAGATGTTGAGGTGATCTTTGATTGGATGTTAAAACAAAGAACTGTGTCGTACTTCACCTTTTCTATTTCTGGTCAAATAATTTGAGCTTTAAAGGTCATGTTCAATTTTTATAGTTTTTATTTATATGCCAACTGGCATTCATTTTGGTGTTGAACAGGCTGCTAGTCCTCATAAAAGTGAACATACTACATCTAGCTTGTGTATTGACAACAATGAGACCCTACTAGGCTAGCTAAGATGTTGCATGTCTCTGGAGCAATATAGATGCTGCATTTATTGTTATGCTGCTGGATTTCTTTATTGAAAGTACTCTTGCTTAAGCATTGGAAGTACAATTCCCTATGTTTGCATATTGCCGTGAATTGCCAATCACCTTGCTTTTACTGTATGTTAAGTTGAGCTGCTATGAATCAATGCGTGGTATGATGATAAGCCTTTACTAATACATGTATACGGGCATGGAGTTCCTTTAGCAAAAATCTTATGGCTGTTTCTGGTTTTTCCAGCCTCTGCTGTGTGTAAAAAGAAGAGGCTCGACTTCCTCTCAGGTACTTCCAACCCTTACACACTCACTTTAGGAAACCTTGGATACAAAATTTGGATCATTCATTTGCTCTTTATTCGAGATATGACCACTTGATGCATGCTGTGGTACTTAATTGTTATTGTTCTAACCCAGATTTTGTTCCTGAGAAAGTAGCAGCAGAGAAGGCCTTGGCTGAAAGAAAACCTGCAGAGACCCTACCAGGCTAGCTAAGACGTGCTGCATTTTCTTTTCTTTTCTTTTCTTTTTTCCCTTCTACTTTGTATGTTAAATTTTTCATTAGGCCTTGGCATCTTTTTGTCCCCTGCTCTTTTATCTGCCAAATTTTGAAATGCATTCACTCTTTAGTCTGTACACTGGGAGACTTGCTTATTTAAAGAAGGATCAATTTTAGGTAACTATATGTCGATCTAGAAAGGCCATCCTTCTCGTCTGCTATATTTACATTGTGTTTGCACGCCACAGAACTCTTTATACGCTGGGCTTGGCTTGGTGGGTGTTTGGCCAGAGTTTCCAAGGCGCATTGGAATATTGGACGAAAGTATGAATAGATCTCTGCAGTGGCGCATTGTTATACTGAAGTTGGTCTTGCCTAAATCCAGTTCTTATTAAACTCATCTCTCTTTACTGAGTCGACAAGCTTTGTCGCTCTAACAGATCTCTGCATTGGCGCATTGCTGTACTGAGTTGGGCATAAGGCTTGGGCTATACTCGCATCATATGCTTCTGGTTTTCGTAGTTGATCTTGGTATAAAAAAAATACACTTGATAAGTAGGTTGTTTCCATTCAACCTTTCACATAAATATATGGCCATATTTATTGTATAACATAAGCCATATTATTGAATGGGACTAATAATTTTTTTAGAAGTTTTTTAAAACTATTTTTAAAGTTAAGCTTCACACCAAACTATTTTAAAAATTAAATTTGTTTTTGTTCGGAATGAAATCGCTATACAAGGCAGTGATTTAGGTAGGATATAATTGTTGCCTTGAACAACAATTTTGAATTGGGTTGGAATTGACCTAGAGGAAGGAAAGTGAGGGAAATCGCTATCATAGACAACATTTCCTTCATTCAACAAGAGAAAAAATTTAGAAAATAAAAAATATTATTTAATGAGGGATATAATTTAGTTTTTGTGATATCACATCGATTTAGCTTTCAATATAGTAGCTCAATACTCGAAATTCGGCTCAAAATTACAATAGATTAAAATCACTGTAACAATTTTATTTTGTATATGATGAAGCTTATTTTGAAACCTAAAATTGAAAATATATTCTAAAAAAGCTTAAAAAAATAAGCAATGAATGGTATCTTGTAATTAGAGTTGTCAAAATCTGATTCGACCCAATAAACTACCCGAAACATACTTGATCATAACCTGAAAAGTGAGACCCGTACATCGTCCTAATTCGACCTAAAGTCGGTCCTAAACCAATTTGTCCCAATATTCGAATAATCGAACCCAATCTGCGCCCGACCCATTATAAACCTAATCCGTTACAGATCCGACTCGAAGACAACCCGAAATCGATTAAACCTGACAAATAGCTGATATGACCCGACCTATAACAACCCATGGCCCGATTAGTACAATAATACATTTAGTAATCATATACTCATTCAATACAATAATACACATTTAGTATAGCCCAAGTATTAAGCCCCACTCAGTACAACAATTAGGGCTTGGGCTATTTACCGCCACCAAAATACTCACACCGCCCCCAAATTTACCATTTTGCCCTTAGTCAAATTAAAATTACCCATGATTAATAATGTAAAAAAACATGTACATGATTAACAATACTACTAACTAAATAACATATCTTGATATCCTTAATCAAACGAAATAATATTAAGTAATACTAATTGACAACAATTATACGAAAAAGAAAAAAGAAAAGTTGTTTAAAATTTTAGGCTAGCCGTAGGGGGAGTCGTCAATCTAAAATTTTCGGCTACCCTAGGGCCAACCGTCTGATATTTTCGGCCAGCCCTTGGGTTATCCAGGATTTTTTTGATGATTCCCCCATTTTTAATTAAAAAAAGAGGTTTCCGGCGAGTGGTGGCTATTATCGGTGAGTGGTGGCAATTTTCGGCGAGATTCCTAGTATGTTGAAGTTGGAAGGGAGAAGATACAAAGAAGGTGAAATGATGAAAAGTAATGGAGGGTAAATAGTAATTTTGAGGGTGATATGAGTATTTTGCGTGCAGTAAATAACAAGTCCCTATTCTATTTGCAATGACTTATGGTTAAACCATAATATAAAAATAAGTTTGCGCATTAGCTAACCCAAAATTACCCGAGAAGAATACGACAAAATAGCAAATATCGAGTCATAAATCGATAATATCATGTCATTAATGACCCGATGCGGACTCAATAGAGCCCAACCTAGATTTCAACCAAAATCAAAGTGAGTCATTACCATAATTGACTTGATCCAAAAGCTATTGGAATTCGAAATAACTCTTTATAACCCGTCTAGGAATCAACCCGGATTGACCCAAACCGAATACGACCTAACCCAAACCCGAACTAAACCTAAGCAAGCAAATAATCGATTTGACCTGATCCGATAATGACCCGACCCAACCTAACCTGGTAGACTAAAATTACCCGATTTAACCCGAACCAATAAGCACCGACTCGCGATGCAGAACTAACCTATGGATCCGAATTGACAACCCTACTTGTAATCATGATGATAGTCGGGACTGTATGTCCAATCATGTTTAGCCAGTTGTAAAATTTTGATTCGCTTGCCTTCTTTCGTAAATAAAATTCACTTATTTAATGAAAAAGGCTATAAGTTAGAACATCGTCTTTCCAAATATCTAAGCAGAGGGGATTTTCCAATAGTTTGAGTCATCTTTGTTTATTTTTGTTTGGCATTGAGAATTGCCCAAATTATGACATAAATAAATTCATATCATATAATACTTCTACTATTGTTTTATCAAATAATAGTACATTAGTCAACCCAAATTCATCAAAAGAATTGTTTAACTCAAATTAATCTCTTAAAACTATGTTTGTAGATAAATGTTCACAACTTGAGATGGAAGCAGAATGAGGAAAAAAAGAAGTCATGACAGTCCAGTGATTAACCTATCCTTATAATTTGGGAGAGGGAGCAATCAAAAGATGAAAATCAAAGTGGCTCTTCCACTATGGATCATAAAATTAGGAATGGAGTGAGTATAAACAATATTAGGAGGGACAGAATTAGGAAAAACGTTCAAAGAACTAACAAATAGGCCCAATAGTTAATGTTTTTCTTTTTAAAACCTTTTTTCGGTAGTTAGGCTAACGTTGATAATGTTAGGCTTCATGCATCTAAATTGCAACAACAAAATCTAAGGAAATCTTAGAATTAGCTGTAGGTTTTGACAAACACTCTTTCACTATGATTATGACAAGTATAGCGATGTCTTGAATTTTTTTTTTTTGATATGTGTAAAACCAAAGGAAAACTAACTAAATAGAAGACAAAGACAACTCACAATAGTTATCAAATTTAGGAGCTTGTGTGATCTGGTCCCTATGTCAAAATGATGTCCTTTATCCCTAATTACATCAATCTTATGTAGGATATCAATCGGGGGGGAGGGGTAAATCAGATCAAAGATATGCCCTAGCATGGTAGAGTCTGTTACAAGACACACACGGAATATATTCATTGCCTTAGCCCATTTCATTCCTGAGAGGCAAGCCATCCCTTCCGCTTGCAAGGCTGAGATGGCTTTATTGGACGTCTTCCCTGTGCTCTAATGTTGTTTTCCATTTCTCTCATCGCCCATTCAATTCCACCATTTGTTGTATAATTATCCCAAGAACCATCAAATTGAATTATGTTCTCATAAGTCATTGTCTTGTCCCGGCCCAAGGGGGTACTGATGAAACCTAGAGGCGTCACTGGTGACGGATCAGAATGTTGGGTTTGGTTGAGGGTCGCAGTCAAACCAACTAAGAAGGAATCATGTTGTTGCACGGCCTCGACAAAATGATGAGTGTAGCTACTAAGGTCTCCTCATCCATTGACGTAAAAGTGCCTTATTTATAGTCATACAAATACTCCAGAGACCTCCCACAAACTTCATATTCAGTTGAGTTCTGCTCGGGTTCAAAGTATTGGGAGGACAAAGAAATGAGAGCATCCACTCGACAAGGGGGATCCTTCCCCTCATGTTGGGGGAAAAACCTAGATTACAATGACACAAAAAACTAACTGATATAGGACAGTGCCTGAAAATGTGGGAAGCATCTCTTCTTCTAGTTCGCAGAAATTACACATCAGGTCCGTAGGGATTCTTCTTCTAACAAGATTTACTTTAGTCGCAAGTGCATCCTGGCCTATTTGCCATAACAATAATTCCATTTTGGAAGGTATTTCCTCTTCCATATGACCTTGAGGTTTGGGTTCCATCATTAGCCATTTCCTTCGTTCTATTCGAGGGTCTTTAAGAAAGCATATCTAGTTTTGACGATAAAACGTCTTGCGTAGTGGTGGTTCCAGATCAAAGAGTATCGTTGGTTTCCCTGGAAATTTCATGGCGATAATCTTTCGAGCATCATTTTGTTCAAAGTTATGACAAACTTTTGAGGTATTCCATCGCATGGGGTTTTGGAGGAGAAAATCATTAGGCTTCCACGGTTGGGCCTACTGTAACATGACATGTGATTGGGCTTCTGGAACGTTTCCATCAACCCAATTTTCCAGAAATGCTCGGACTATATTTCCCTATCCTACCTTCCATGCACTTCCTTTGAGCCAGTTTGTATGTTCCCGCAAGAGGCCCTGTATAGCCAATGACATACCCTTTTTCTGATACCTTTTGAGATGGCATTTTGACAAAAACTTTTTGTTGGGATTTAACACTTTAGCAACCAGAAGTTGAGGGTGTGTGTGGATCCTCCAGACTTGCTTCAAAAGTAAGGTCTTGTTAAGAGTTTAACATCGCGGATACCAAGGCCACCCATCCCCTTTGGAAGGCAGATTGTTTCCCTATATACCCAATGGATTCCATTCTCTTTCCCTATATACACCAACATAGGGAGGTAGGTTAGGACATGTGACGCCAAAGAGATTAAAACAAAGTTAATCAACATTATTTTCATTGGCTAGGGCATTGGGATGCAGCTCCATGATAAGATTTTCCTAGCAATTTTTTTCAATGGCAACTTGGAGAGGGCCCTTTCTTCCCTTTTATATCGATTGGGACCCCAAGGTGGGTTCTGTTGTTAAGTGTCTGCTGCATACCTAGGGAATTCAGGATTGAGGTTCTGGTTTTCTAATCTGTGTTAGAGATGAATTTGACAAAGGATTTGTTAAGATTATGATGTTGTCCTGACACCTCATATAAACTTGTGATGATCAAGTATAAATGCTCATAGTCTTTCTCGAAAGCCCTTGTAAACAGAAGCACATCATCAGCAAAGAACAAATGGTTGATCATGGGAGCTTTGTGAGAGACTTTGATGACTTTAAACAAACATAGGTCATATCCAAGCTATAGCATCCGCGCGAAAATATCCATGCAGAAAAGGAAAAGGTAGGGGGGAGAGAAGGTCCCCCTGCCTTAGACCCGCATTGGGTCAGAACTCTTTAGAAATTTTTTCATTGACTAAAACAGAAAAGGAGACTGTGGAAATGCACTTATAAATCAGATTTACCCAATTATTTGGAAACCCTTGACGCCTTGATAAGAAATTTCCAATTGATATAATCATAAGTCTTGATCATATCCACTTTGATTGCCATTAGCGGGGGACCTTTGGTTTTGGAGTATCTTATGCAAAACCTCATGACTAATTAGAATATTGTTCTCCATGTATCTTCCTAGAACAAAGGCATGTTGAAATTCCAGGACAAGGTTGTCCATTACCTTTTTTTTAACATGTTGATATACATTTGGCAAGGCATTTATAAACAATGTTACAAAGATTTACGGGCCTTAAGTGATTTGCAGTCTTTGGCGAATCGATCTTAGGGATCATGACCAGGATGGTTTTGTTCCAATGTTCATTTAGGTGGCCTGATTGGATGATGGAGGTCACTCCCTCTATGACCGAGTTTCCCATGATGTCCCAATCCTCTTTGAAAAATTCTGTTTGGAACCCATTAGAACCCGGAGATTTATTTCTTCCCAGATGGAACATCGCATCTCTAATTTCCCATGGGGTAAAATTTGTATCCAATAATTTCCTATCTTTCTCATCAAGCTGGGGGATGAAGATTTCCTGCAAGACACTGTCAATTTTCCGAATGTAATCTATACCTCTATCCCCTATGTACTTGCTCTTCACATTGTCAAGGACAACACTCGTGATGGCCCGTTGATCCGTGACCCAAAGCCCATCGTCCTTTATTTTGGCATATATCATATTTTGTCTTTGGCGCTGTTTTACCCTAGAAAAAAGGAGCTTGGTGGGCCGGTCCCCTTCTTGCAACTGTCTTTCTTTTGCTCGTTGATTTCAGTATATGTATTGTAGCTAACAGTTCATGTTTTGATCATCAACCTAGTCAATATATTTTTTTCCTTGATACAAATTCCCCACCGCAACACCTTCCCTCGATAGCTCCTTTGTGACTGCTCGCCAGTTTATACCATATAACTTCCTACGATGTAAACTCCATTTCTTGAGTCTTGGCCGGGTATTCTCCATGTTTCATACAACCTTTACATCATCATTACTATCAGAGTTACAGTTTCAGAATTCCATTATACTGTGTCGTACTTGGGGGAAACACAAGCACCAATTTTCTATTTGATAGGGATGCGAACATTGGCCTCGGGGTCTTGACTTATCCTATACTATTGCAGTATGGTCAGAGCACATGATTGAGAAATAGGTTACAAGTCCATTTGGATATTTGTTAGCCCAAGCTTGAGCCATGAATCCCTTATCAATTCATTTTAAGATCAGTTTTCCATTGGTGTTGCTATGCTTGTTTGACCAAGTGAAACTAGGACCGGTGAACCAGATTTCAATCAACTGTGCGGACAGACACCAATTGACAAAGTCTAACCATCCATGAAATGTAGATAATCCCCCTAATTTATACTTGAAGTGCTCTACTTGGTTAAAGTCACCAATAAGTAGGCAGTTTGGGTGAAGAGCAAGGATGTTTGAAAATTCGACCCAAACTTGGGGTCTGTCAGCAAGTCTTGCTGCACCATAACAGAACATGATACTTGATTCATTTCCTTAACTATAAAACTTAGTATTCATTATTTATTATTAAGACTTTCATTAACATTAATTTCATATTGTTATTACTAATTACCTATTATTATTATTAATATTATTCAATTCATTACTAACACTAATTACTAGTACTCTTTTAATATTATTTTATATTGCATATTATTACTGTTATTAACATTAATTTCATATTATTATTACTAATTACCAATTATTCAATTAACATATTATTACTATATCAATAGTCAACTAATACAATTTAAAATTATTTTTTCTAATTAGTTACTCCCTCTATTCTTTTTTATTCTTCCTATCTGGAATATTGTAGATTATAGGGCCAAATTTTAACTATGAATTCTCGGATGAAAAATATATTCATTTGGGATCTTGATAGATTCGTCTCACTGTATATTTTACAAATATGAGTTTTTTTTAATAAATTTTACAAATGCACAATTAAAACAATTGAAAATATTTGAATTTTAAGTTTACATTGAAATTTATGTAGAAAGAAAGTGTTTATTAGTTAATATTAACAATTTTTTATTATTTACATCAACAAGCACTAATATTTTTCTAAGTATTCTTATTATAAACTAAAATTCACTAATGTGCAATTACTCATAACCATGATTAATAAAGACTAATTAAGCTTCATCAACAAGATCTAATTATAATTATAACATAACCTAATGACATTTAACGGTCATTAGCATTAATTATACAAACATAAGCATAATTTACATAATATTGTAGTGTAACTTAAGGATTAATCGAAAAAAGTTGTCTTTATTAGACGATTGCCCCTAGCCCAATTTTTAGGCTAAAAAAAGTACCCGAGAGTGGTTAGGCATCTGCGACCCTTCCACGGTTCCTTCTCAGGGCGATGTGTCACTATAGCGGTGATGGTTCGACGAAATGCAGCATTTACGGCGTCAACGATGGTTCGGTGTAGGGAGGAGAGATAAGAGATAAAGTGAAAATTAAAAATAGGGAAAGTGGAAGGAGTGTGTGATGGAATTGGGGTTAGGGTGAATAAAAGGGTAAAATTGTAAATTTTTGGGGCAATAGGAGTATATTTCTGGCAGTAAATAACAAGCGTCTTAAACATTCAAATGAGAGTTTAATATGCAAAAGGGAAGATTTTGTGTGAACACAAGATGCAATAAAGTTATTGTGTAACC
This sequence comes from Dysphania ambrosioides, assembly GCA_026401315.1. Lineage (NCBI taxonomy): Eukaryota > Viridiplantae > Streptophyta > Magnoliopsida > Caryophyllales > Amaranthaceae > Dysphania > Dysphania ambrosioides. The sequence continues at coordinate 3,639,573 of CM048672.1, forward strand.
AACAAAAATTATCCCTCAATATGACAAAAATTACCCGACAACAAAAGATATCACGATTTAAATTGATAAAGATTGTCATATGTTTGAAAAAAAAAATGTTGAATATATTGTTCAAAAGTAACCCCTCAATTTAACAAAAGTGATTTTGTAAGGATTTGTTATTTAATATAATTTATATATCCTCACTTTACTAAACTTTTTGTAAAAATTATTAGGCAACCTTTTTTTAAATGAAAAAAGGATATTTTGCCAAAGTACATCAATTTCCGCCAAAGTAATTAGGCTTTCAGGGAAAAGATCCAAACAAACAAACTCGAACTTCCGACAACCATGCAATTCATAATTCAACCAACAAAAATATTTCTTGCATTTCCTTAAATATTGTTTTGTTAGTAAGGCAAAAACATAGAGACAACTTTAAAGAACACCAAGCATAGAAAAAAAAAAAAAAAAGAAACATATCTTGTCAAGTGCGAGACAAGGGAAAGTTTTACAATAATAGTATGTTATTCGTAGGATAAAGAACAATGCTTGAGTCCATGAAATAAACGAGATTTGTTCACTGCAAAACACTAGGAGAATGTGATACCATATTGTTAGTTAAACTCCATATATAATATTGTCATAACTTTTTTAATTAGGTGTATTTTGTAGTCAAATAGAAAGGCAATAATAAGTAAACTCTTACTTGTATAAATAAGCTGCAATGCCCAAAATTACGCATAGCAAGATGATGTCAATACAAAAGTTGCGACTTGACCTTATCTGATCAATATATGTTACAATAATACCATTATCAATCGAGATATAAATGAACAAAAAACCGTATTCTCATATTTTATCTCAACAAAAAGGTTCTCCTTTATTTGTTCTTTAATGTTTGCCCCGTTTTGACTAAAAAGTTCTCGTAAAAAATAGTTAAATGATACAAATATTAAGGACAAAGAAAGTAGTTAAGTAATGTCAACCTGGTGAAGTGTCTGTTTAAGCCTGACATTGTTGTTCTTTAGATCAGTGTTTGCCTTGTCAACCTTTCTTGGCCAGATAAAAATAAAACCATTAATTGAATCATTAATATCCCAAAGTTTACATGTTAAAATAATCATAATCTCCCTCAATATATGATTCAAAGGAAATCTTACCTTTGTATCAATTTCATCAATCAAGGGTACTTGTCTATCTAGTTCCTACGTTAAATAAAACGAAATTATAAATGGGTTAGGACAATATAGAAAATAATAAATCAGAAATCTTATCTATTTTTTTTAATTGAAACAATGTATCCCAATTTCATCACAAACTAAAAATGAAGTTTTAATTTATAAGCTAATGGAACTACAACTGACCAAGAGCTACCTAAGTCCAAAAAATTAATCAAGGCCTCGTTTCTTACAACACAACGAGTACACAAATAAAATTTATTTGCTATATTTTTATTTTTAAAGTTAAAATTTAAAAATATTAACCATAAATTTTAATTATATTATAAAAAATAATATATATAAATAAAATTTATTAAATGCATCTCAATATAAATTTTTAAAATATCAAAATTTTCATAATTTTTTGTCTTAAAACAAATAAGTACGAACGGAGTATCATCCATAAGTAGATTCTTTAACAACTAACCTCATTCATATCATGCGCCAGATTCTTCAACGTCTCAAGCCCTTCGGATATGACATCTAGGCCTTCATCCTATTATAAGAATGCCAAAAATCATTATGTTACTATACACAAACAATCTCAATTAGTGGTGTCCATAGAGTCGATCCGTGTGGGCTGGGCCGGTCCTGGCACCGGGCCAAATTCGGGAAGTGGGGACCGAGTTTGGACCGGTCCTTGGGGCTGGCCTGTCCGAGCTGGGGTTGGGACTGGGTTGTGTGGGTGTGATTTGTACCGAATCAAACCGGATCACGAACCGAATTACAAATTGAATCAAACCGAATTACAAATTGAATCGAACCGAATTCACGAATCAAATCGAATTGAATCGAATCCCACCGAATTGCACATAATGACATTTAAAAATTAGAAGAAATAAATTATTTCAAAAGTAATTAAACGTTTATATTCTCAAATCACATAATAACATTCGTTGTAAACTTTTATATTCACCTACTCACATTCATTTTTTATTTCTTTTGTCGATATTTTTTATTTTTCATTATATATTTACATAAATTATATTTATTACATATAATCACAAAAAGAAATATTCGTATTTGATTCATAAAAACTATATTATATTCAATTAAACTAACATACATTGATTCACATAATCTAAACTAGATTCAACTAAACTTATATTATTCATATAAACTAAACTATATTCTACTAAACTTTCATTGATTCAAATAATGAAAAAACTAAATTATATTTAGTTAAACTAACATTCATTGATTATTATAAACTAAACTATGTTCAACTAAACTAAGATTCATTGATTCATCTAAATTAAACTATATTCAACTAAACTAACATTCATATAAACTAAATTATGTTTAATTAAACTAATATTCATATAAACTAAACTATATTACACTAAACTAACATTCATATAAACTAAACTATATATAATTCAACTAAATAAACATTCATTGATTCATATAAACTAAATTATATTCAACTAAACTAACATTCATATATATTAAACTATATGCAAATCAACTAACATTGTATAAATTAATTTATATTCAACTAAAGTAACAATTATATAAACTAAACCACATTTAAATAAACCTAAATTTTACAAAATCAGAAGATTTATGCGGGCCAAATTTTATATAAACTAATCGAATTTTTTTTGTCCAAATTGAATAGGGCAAGAGTTAGGAAAACCAGATTCGTATTCGGCCCACCTAGATGGCGGGCTGAACCAAATCCGAGTCAAGCTATAAGTGAACCGAACCATACGGGCCAAAAAGCGGGTCGATTCAGTGCTGGGCCGTGCTGAAATGGCCTACTAACCATCTCTAACCTCAATGCATGGGTGTACACAAATTTCACGTCTTGATAAAGGAGAATAGTAACCAAAAATTGCATATGCATTAATATTTGAACATATGCCCATATGGGCATAATCTATGCATAAAAAGTTTAGTGCTTACAGCATGACTAGATTAATGTTTGATGATATAACAAGGAAATGGATCTCATGGATATAAATACTTGCCTGCTTCATTTTTCTCATTTCATACTCTTGTCTGAATTGACTTGATTGCTCTGAATCTTGGAAAAAACCATCGCTCAAGGGTCCATCTGAAGTTTGCAGAATGCACTCCAAACATCATTATTTACATATATTAGTGACTTATACCCCTCATAGATATATTCCAAAAATATATTGGATATACATTTGTAAATATATATCATAATTTTTTTCATTTTCTAATGGTATAATTTCATATTGTATAAATACATTTTCATTTGCAAATAGTATAACTTCAATTCTCAAAAGTACAACTTCAACAAGGAAAATAAAGTTAAAACAACAGGTTCATAAGAAAATGGTGAAACTACGTAAAACTTTATTTCCTAATAATACAACTTTATATTCAATAAGTACATTTTCATTAATTTTAATTTTCAAAAGAGTAATTTCAAAAAAGATATTACCATTTTAGCCTCCAATATATATACTATTATATATATCGAATATAAATTAGGACAAACTCCTCATATATATCCCCTTTCTATGTGATCCATGAATTTGTCTATTTAATCCACTCAATATAGGCCACGTACATTTCGTTAAACATGATTTTAATTCGCTCGAAAATACAATACATAGTTGTTGAGAACAACATGCATATATTACTTACTATGATCACAACGGAAAATCTATTGGACTCTTTAGACTAATAGCACGGGGCTAGGCAGTGGTATTTTAGGAAATATGAACTTACCTCCTTGCATATCAAATTTGATATTATTAGGATTGCTTGAGCTCGCCCATCTATCATTTTTAGCATTGGTTCCTCCGTCGAAGATTGCTTCAATTCTCTCCCCTAACGCAAGAGCCAAATCACCTCGAGCAACCATATCCTCTTTCGAGAGCCCTTTTACCTATAAATCGAAAAAACCTTAGCGTAATTTCATAATACTCACTCTATTCCTTGTAATAGTCCTAATAGAAATGTATAATAACTATGTACATATACACCATGGATTTGTCCAAAAAATGGCTTATTTAGTGTGGTGATCAAGACATCAACATAGTAACCCGTTCTTTGCAATTTTGTTGCTTTTACTCTTTTGTATTCCTTTCGTTCTTTTTTTTCTTCTCATTTTTTCCATTTGAAAATTTCAAAATATTGTTCTCATTTGAAATTCGTCTATTATGATTGGGTGGAAAAGTTTTGTTGGAATGACTATCCATGTAATATATAGCTCATTGGTTGATTTTTTTTAATTGTTTAATGTCATAAACTTTACAAATTCCACTAACTCCACCCATTTACATAATTTTTTTAATAGAACCTAATTTTATTTTCAGATTAATTTATATAGTTTTTACAAATATTTAATGATATTTAATATGATCTTGGTTTCTTCCTAACTTTCAAATGGGAATAAAAAATGAACAAATGGAGTACGATGGAATAAAAAAATTTATGGTATTCCTTAATACGAAGTACGTTATAGTGTTAAACAAAGATATGTAAACAAAAAAGTTATATAGTGAAAGCTATGTCTCGCATTAAGGTTAATGCACTTAGAGTATGCACTTAAGGTTAATGCATATATAACCCCAAAACTCGAAGAAAATATCATAAATCATGATTAAATTATAATTATGAAACTAAACTACAAGGAAAACTGACCTTCTTGTAAGCCAATTTTTGTAGCCTGGCCACATCTTCTAATAACTTGGCCTTGGTGCGCCTAATCTCCGCGTTCATCGCCACTGCCTTGGCCCTATTTGTCTCCATTGCCACCATTTCTGATTTCTATGTTCATCACGTTAATGTTGATTAATTTTCAGATAATACGCTGAAAAATGAAATTAAAATAAATAAATAAATAAATCGGTTTCACATACATGAATGGCCGCCTCGATCCCGGACTCAATGGTGTCGTATAGACGGGTGAATGCATCGTCGCCGGAGGCGTCATTGCGCTCCCTTTGCTTGTCAACGTCGTATTTTTCATATTTTTTGCATATTTCATCGACCCGAAAGAGGATTTGAATCACACTCATCTTGCGTAGTATGTAAATGTTCTTGCTCGAACAATAATGGATGAGAAGGGATGTACACCAGTTGATGATGATGAATGAACGCTAAGGTCAAGACGTGGTGACATTAATCAGCTGTAGAACCGTTAAAAACGGTTATTTTATTCTTGTCTCCTTTGTCACTCACGAAATATATATTTGTTAAGATAATGGTTCAACGTGTAAAAACGTGAAGAAAAATGATACTGGATGGTAATGAAAAATTAATGAAAAGAATACTATGCATAATTGTCGTTAGACAAACATCCTTACGCTCAATACAATAGCTTTGTATCAAGTATTGTATATACACGGGACACAATGAAGTTATTATATACTTACGGGATACAATTAAGTTGATAGCTTTGAAGATTACCTTACCAAAATTGGACATAATATCATTACCTTCATTTCCAATCCTTGGTGTCTAATTTAAAACAACTACCAGCAGATATCAAAACATTTTATAGAGTTATCTTTTGTCAAGGTACTCATTTTCCCCTCATTGCAAAGATGATGAACTGAGCATAGCACAAGCGGCAACTTTATTTACCCAACCCGATAACTCACAAGACCTTACAAAATACAAATGCATCTTACTTCTCATAGCTCATCCAAAAATGATCTAGGACTTGCGAAAATGCAATGGGGCAAATACATTGTATGACCTCAGGAGCAACTGAAGTAGCAAAAAATATCCCAGACTTAATTCGAAGATTATGAAGTCTGCTCATTCGGAGAAATTGCAAGCAGCAAGGGCATAAATTTTGAGCCGCTATCAGCACCTACGCACGCATGCCAACATTTTGGTACCACGGTACCACTCTAGAAGACAACACCCCGCTCATTGCACAAATTACTTCATAACTGAAAACAAAGAAAAATGACATCAATGGCAGCTCATGAAAGAGGATTTATTTTAAGTCCAGTAGTTGAAAAAATTCGAAAATCAATATAGCACGTATCAAAACTAGATATATAAAGTAAACAAGAGGAAATAGAGATCTTTGCAAAGAACTTTGGACAACATGCACAGAATGATCATACCTAGATTTCATATATGTGATGCCTCACATATTTAGCACTCAATTACATGGAGGAAAAACTTAACCATCTGTTTGGATCTCCAACAAAACTAATGAAAGACTCATTAGCTCGAAATGGTCTTGAGAAGAGCCAGGATAAATGAAATAGACAATTCCTAGAGAAATCAAAATATGATCAAGCCAATAAAAAAAACAGGGGTTCCAGCAGCAAGGCAAAGGTTAAAAATAAAGAGAAAACTAAATAAAAGAATAGCCTCAAAACATAATAAAGGGTTAGAGTACAACAGAACTCTCGGAACTAAAGAAGTAACCACTACCCAAGAGCTCTGATGAAGGAACCCTGACTGGAAGAGCACCATTCCCACCACGATTATTCTCAATTGGTCACAATTGTAGGTAGGCTCACCTAGACATCAAAATTTTATGTACACAGATACAAGACCCAAGGGAAACTTTCTTTCAAATACCAAAATGAAAATTTTAACTGTTTTTAGTTAAAAATACAAAACGCCCTCTCCAAAACTCCTCATTTGGATAAATTACACCTTTTCATCTCATCGACAGAGAATCAAAGAATTTGCAAATAACTTCCATAGAAATCCTTCTCTAGCGTGTTCCACAAATCAAAAATAGATCCATATCAGCTTGCTTACACATGCATACAACTACAGCTCTCAGATTTCAATTCTACCCCACTACACTAGGCATACAGCTTTACTGCATAGTATAACTAGTATTTCAAGGTCAATCACTACCAGATTACCTATTATCAAACAATATTCAATCTCATAACAATTACAGCACAAAGTGTAGAAACACAAGAGAACAATTAAACCTCTGATGCAAGAAATAACATAGAACATTAGGCATACAGCTTTACTGCATAGTATTTCAAGGTCAATTATGACCAGCTTACCTATTAAATCTATGATCTAACAATATCCAACCTCACAACAATTATAGCACTAAGTACAGAAGCACAAGAGAACAGTTACCAAGAAGTTTGATGAAAGAAATAACATAGAACACAGATCCACATAGCACGTACAAAAGAAAAAAATCCTGTATCCAACAAACCTCAGCGCATTCCAAATATCTCCTCAGCGCATTCCAAATATCTCCTGCGGTGGGTCATACACAGATCGCTCAGGAAAGAGTTCCTCAAAATCCTTCTTAACTTTGTTTCTCAAAAGAGGATGAGGCAGAAGACCCTTCAATAAGATCCTAAATGGCAGTTCCTCTGGAAGTTCTGGAGACTTCAGCATGTCCTCATAGATGTTCATAGCATCTGCAGGGGAACCGTCCCTTAAGAAGCCTCTAATGACCTCACTATAAGTTTGAGAATCAGGAAACAATTCCTCTTTTTTCATGTCTTCCCACAGTTGCATCACATCATCCATTCTTTTACATCTGGCCATCGCAATAATCAAGTCTTTATATAGATAGGCATCAGGTTGATACCAGTCTTGCTTTTGAATTACCCTAAACACCTGATTCAAATGATAGTTTATCATTAAGGCTCTAGATTTGACCAAAAGTAACAAAAAGTTTCCAAAGTTTATTTGTTTGTATGATTGAATAGGACGAACAGCTATGAAAAATTAAAAAGTAGCTCTCTGTCCATTAAGGAAATAATGACTACAAAGAGACTTTGGAAAAAAAAAATTTCATCCCACTTCTATCCCTTAGCCAATTTGAGGCTATAACTGGTTCGAATAAATCAATAACAAATTATAAGTAGCATAAAGCTGCCATCATCAAACAATAAGAGCACACACAAAAGAAATAAAAAGTTCCCAAGACTAGGAAAAAAATCTCCCTCAAATCAGCAGATCCAAGTGCCATGCAAATGCAAAAAATTGCACAACAAACAAAGCATTTAATAGATGAATGTCCAGGCCATGGTAAGCTAAGAGACTTTGACCCAAAAAATTTTAACAATAGCACCTTTTTATCTCAAAATAAGGACTCAAAAATCCATCAGAAAGACAACACCAAGCTCCTTAACAAAGTAAGCAACTAGGAGCAGTATGTTAAAAAAAAAATCATTAAGCAATATTGATAATGTGGTGGAGAGACCTTCAAAGAAAGAGTTTCACACACTTCACAATGAAGTAATCATAGCCTGAAAAAAGGGTAGGATAGACGAAATGGGGGTCAAAGAAATCAAGCACTTCTTGAGTTTTGAACAATTAAATTTAATAGGCTAAGGATGCTCATTGTCTCTTTATAATGATCAATGTCATGCGTGACTACATGAATACAAAGACTTGATAGAGGTGAAAGAAGACAGGAAAAATATTAAGCAGGAAAAATAATTTTCCAACAAAATAATCTGTATTACATCCAACAGATCAAATGGTTCTGGAAGAAAAGAAAGAATATATGGGAAGGCCACAGCCCGATCCCATAACAGTGAAATCCTAGTCTTAGAGCACAAAAGAGGATACATTGATATCAATCGATGTTACAGGCTGTAATGGCTTGAGCCTTATGACAAAGACCAACAGACTTAAAACTTTCAAATACCTGAAAACCCTGAAAGTAACTATAACAGGCAGCCTTGAGTATTACAAGCACAAAAACAAGGAACTGAAAGCAAGGAAAAAAGAAGATAGTTGGAAAGACAAATGGGATTGATTACACTTTGTTATTACCAGAATTTTCATGCATACAATCTAATTCAATAAGAATGAAGAATAAAATATATCAAATAATTAAAAAAAAAAACACTCTGCATCTGAATCTATTATTTATGTATGTATAGTAGAGTGTATGAAAACATATTTTGTAAGTAGTCTTTATGTTGAGATAAGAGTCAAATTCACTCCAATATTTGGTAAATCATTGGAAAAATTAATAATTGAAAAGTGACGTTTTATGCGTTGATTAGTTATCTTAAAAACAGACTTAAAAGGAGCCTGGAATAGCAGTATCACCACATAATATAAGACACAAAACAAGACTCTATAATTTATTATTGCAGCCAAAGGAGTGCAACTTCTATAGTCAAAACAAACAAAGATTCTTCTATGCACAGTACCAAGGGGCTTAGCTGGGCTTCCAAACAACATCACACCAACCAAGATACAAATTACTCCTTCTAAAGGCCATACCAAAAGTGGAGGATCATTGAAAAAAATAGACTAAGCCTTGTCTGGCGAAAAAAGTTTCAACTATGTTTTCATGTTTTGACCAAGTAAAATCAAAAGTAAAAGATTATCTGAAACCTCAAGTATTGAGATAGCTTTTAGAGGTTGAGTGGTGCTTTGAACCAGCTAAGAACTGTAGCCTTTGGATGTAGAGGTAGCTTTAGAGATAAAAATAGTATATATATATATATATATATATATATATATATACAGCACCTAGCTATATAAAACATTACATTTTGGGATTATTAGTCAGTTGTCACTATTTACAAAACATAAAGCAGCTCACTACTACTATAACTATTACTTTACCCGAACAAACCTAAATTGATAGACCTAAAGGATAACAGTTAAACCCTTGCTAAGAAACTACAAACCAGCATTAAACTGTTTTGGATAGGGCACAAAGAAGCGAAGGTCTTTGCTAGGCAGAAATCAAATGTAATATTAAAAAGTCCAAAGCACTCCCACACTATCATTAAAGTTAAAGCCAAAGAAAGCAAACGAAAGACAAGTAGGTTCGATCAAAGAAATCTTACAATAAGTCTAAGTCATTTCGTAGATTAGACTTGTCACGAAAAAATTTAACAACGATAATGAATCCCACAAACAGATATTAAAAAGTAAAAATATGGAGGTAGGTGCAATGAAATAGTTCAAGAAAATAGAATGCTGAATACAAAGCAGTGACTCGATGAAGACACTAAAGCAGGAAGCTACCATTTCCCTGTATACATATTCAGCTCAGTGTCCTAACAAAAATACCAACATTAGTACCTATGTCAGATCCTGCACACTCGTAAAATGAGTATGGACACTTTGACACTTCATCTTGAACACTGAAATGAGTTGGATACACAGAATTGGGCATGGGAATCTTAGACCATTCACAAATTAGACAAGGCAGACACTGGACACATACCCGAATCTAACATGAGAACTTAAGTCAGACGACTTACTTACAACAACTAATCGAATTGCAGGTATCTATTATGAAATCAACAAAAAGAAACTTCAGAATCATGAGAAGATAAACAATAGAAACAGAGAAATCAAGAAATAACAAATAAAAACTTAAAAAGGAAAGGGAAAAACCTTGATGGCTAAAGCAACCTCCTCTTGGCGTTCGAGTTCAGAGAGAACAGCAATCAAATCCATCTTCAGAAGCCTCAGTATGTGATGTTTGATGAACTTATCAAGCTTCTCCTCATCATCCTTAAACCTCTTCAAACCCGAAATTGCAAAAAGTGCCTCTTTGCCAATCAGCTTCTTACCTCTCCAGAGAGGACCTCTTGGTCTACCATCATGGTATTCCCTCCCCCAAAACAAGGAAAACTTATTACTGGGGTTCAATGAATAAGGCTCAAAGCTCGCTGATTGGGGGTTTAACAACAATGAGGACAAAGGCTGGTGAACTGGCAGTGCCTTATTCAAGTGCTGAAGAATTATAGAAGCAAAAAATGGAGTTCTTGCTCTAGAAAGTACTCGAATCAACATTAGAAACACGTTCTACCACAACCACAAGTGATGGAAGTTTAAATATAGAAGAGATCAATTTACTTGGTACTTTAGAAATCTGTTCTCCCTCTACAACGCAACAACAACAACAAAACCAAACCTTAATCACAAAAAGACGGGGTCGGCTACATGAACCCGAGAGTCTATCTAATGTGTAACACAATTAGAGCATATTCAAAACTAATACTAATAGTTGTGATATCTGAAACTTGAAAATGAAAAATTGAACAAATTAATATGAATTATGATATCTAAATCAACAAATTTACCAAACAAATAAATAATTTGGAAGATTTGTCATATTTTCATACCGGAAGGAGGAGGAGATTCAAGGAAGCTGGAGGAGGTGGTGGATGCGCCGGTTGAAGGTGGTTGAAGCGGCGGCCGGTGAGACAGAGAGGTGAGGAGGTTTTAGGATGTAGGGGTTAAGGAATTGGAAATGTGGTAAAAGGACAAACAATTGCGAGAAGCCGAGAATGGACTTCTTGTTCTTGGTTATGTTCGGCTTTTTTTAATTATTTCAACAAAAAATCAATTAACCAATAAAATAAGAAACTTGTTATTCGTGGCCTACGAATTTATTCTTAATGTCAACAATGTAGTTAAAGTAATTTCACAAATGTCATTATTCTAATTTCTCCCTTTCTCTCCATCACCTTCTCTCTCTAAAATATTTGTCAACATTGTCGTAAAGCAAACCCGAACATAGCTACGACATCAAGTAACATGCAATCGCAATAGTCGGATATTTTAGCGAGTTTTTACGGTATAAGTGGTCAAAACGCCCGAAATGGGCGTTTGGACCATGAAAAAACCACCCTTTGAGCGGTTTTGACCCTTTAATATATTATTTTATTATTAGTTTTAATATTATTATATTAGTATAAGTAATATTATTATATTATAATTAATATTATTAACATTATTAATATTATTTCTTTTTAACATGCTTCGTTGCTGAATTATGGTTCCGACGGGGTTGACTACAATTCTTATTTTGTAACGACGACGATTTTGGAACATTTAATGAAGCAGTTGAATGGGCTCAAGAAATTGTTGAAAGTTGTGGGTTTTTCTTACGAATTTCTCGTACAAAAACCAACGAGATGGTCGTTCCTTGAGGTTCCTGATATGTGATCATGGTCGTAGAGACACTGCCGAAGACAACAATATGCTCACTGATGTGCGAAAAGGATACTAAAAGAAAGGGTTGTAAATGTCCTTTTCGCATGAAGTTGAAGAACTTGGAGGTAATCAAGGTTGGAAGGTAGTCATGAATCGGGTCTTCATGGAATGCACAACCACTCGATGATGGTATATCGAGAGGGTCATAGACAAGTTAGTAGTCTTAGTCCGGATGCGAAGAACTTAGTGAAGCAGATGACCTTGGCTTGTGCTAAACCTTGTCACATTATGGTTGTCGTGAAGGAGATGTTTCCCGATGAAAATCCAAACAAGAGACACGTATACAATTATAGAAGTTGGTTGAGGTTGTAATCTATTGATGGGAGAGATGTGGTGACTCAATTCCTCCACTTGGCGAATGAGTACAACTATGTCAGTTGGGTTATGGAAGATCCCGAGTCTCGTGAGGTGACTCATACATTCATGCACATCCGGAGATGGCAAAGATGTTGCGTACGTGCCCTCATGTCATTGGTATGAATTCAACTTATAAGACTAATAGGTACAACATGCCTTTCTTCGAGATTGTCGGGGTGACTTCGACGAACCAGAATTTTTTGATCGCGTACACCTTGATGAAGATGGAGTCTTACGAGAGTTACAAGTGGGTGTTGGAGAAATTGTGAATGCTTTTAGGATTTTAGGTGACTCATAGTGTAGTCTTAATAGATCACAAGTTGGGCTTTATGAAGGCGTTAGATGAGGTTTTTTCGGGCACAACCCACTTGTTATGCAGTTGGCACATCAAGAAAGATGTCTTGGCAAAAGCGTACCACCTTCTTAACAAGAACAAGCCTCTCGCTGAAAAGTTTCAGAATGGAAAGTGGTCACAAATAATGAACTCGATAACTGAATCTGAGTATGAGTACAACGTCCAATAGTTGAGAGACACTTGGGTTCGGCTTTACCCCCCGGTTTAGGCGTACATAAGCAGGACATGGCTTGTGCATAAAGAGAAGTTTGTGTCGACATGAACAAATCAGATAATTAACATCATTTATTATTATTTTTATTAGTATTAGTATATTGTCTTAATCATTGTTTATGTTTTCAACTAGGTGATGCATTTTGGTAATGTGAACACTTGTAGGTTGAAAGCTAGCATTCATTGCTTAAACAGTGGATTGGGTCTTCTAATGGAGCGTTGGACTCTATATTTAACCGTGTAAACTGCAATGCCGAGGGTTTATTATTTGAGATTCGTAACAAATTGAGGGTTGTTGGATGACGTATTGGAGTAAAGTATAAAGGTATGTCGTTTCATAATCTTGTTGCCCACGTCTCTTTCCATGGCCTAAAAATTCTTGATAAGGAATTGATACAAATGAGAGAACTAGATGGTGAAGTGTACAAGCGATGTGGTTGTGCATTATTGAGGACATACGAGCTCCCATGTGCCTGTCATATGTACAATTCGATCTAGCTCGAGACAAGATTGTATTTGAATGAGGTGTACTCTTTTTGGAAGACTCTCATTATTGGGGAGGGTGAATAGGTTCTGGTTTTTGCTGCTGAGTCAGAGCAAGACAATGCACAGTTCAGACAACTAGTTGATGAGGTTCTTCAATGTGACCCTGGCTTTGTGCGTAGTGTGAACCGAGTTTTATTTGCCGAGCTCCATCCCGATGATTTGAATTATGAAGAGCCTGAGATTAACGAGTTCACAGGGATCAACCACCTGGAAAAGCGCCATAGTGGCCTTCATCCACTAGGAATAATTGTAGTGGGTTTAAGTACGTTACTGGTCGTGGACGAGGCAGAGGGTGAGGTCAGGTCGTGGTCAAAGCGAAAGTTCTATACCCAACTCTAGTAAGTCTCTAAAATATATATTCAAGAACAAATATATATTTATATTATCTATTGGATTTCCCTGTAAATATTAATTGTGATTTGTTAATATTTTTCTAGGTCATCGTGTGGACATTATCCGGTTTTGATATCTTGATCGAATTCTGTCATTTATGTTGCCGTTCTTGGAGAGTTGGTTTGATCCAGTAGGAGATGGTAACTGTGGATTTTGAGTTGTTGCTGAATTTTTTCTGGGGGACCAAGAGCAGTGGGTTTTTGCCAGAACCCTGATTGCAAACGAGCTTGCCTCCCATCCTCAAGTGTACAATGCTATTTACAGTGCAGGGCAACTTGATATTGAGATTCGTCGTACTAGGTGGAGTGGTGGGAGATGAGATGTTGATCATTGGATGGTAGTGTTCTTAGACTTATTCCCGATTTCTAACTTATGGAATGCCACTTTTATGCTTTATGGTGTAGGAGAAGATGGAGTTGGAATCTATCCATGCATTACAGTGCTACCATATAGTGCTCCATCTACTGCTACAAGACCGAGTCAGGAACTTGCACTGCTCATAATTGGTAAGTACCATTATGTACGACTTGGTTTTTGTTCTGATTTCCCCGTTTCTACAGTTGCAGGTTTTTGTCATCGTGTTTGCGAGTTCCATGTTAGTAATTGGCATCAATTTTATGAATAACAAAATGCTAAATTTTTAAATATTGCTCGTGACGGATGCAATAAAGCAACGGATGCACTACATAGCCAGACCCATCCACTAGCCTCACCACAACAAAATGCTACCTCACCACTAGCCTTAGCAATAAAGCGATGGATGCACTACATAGCCCGACCTATCCACTGTATAAAGTAAATTATAATAGTCAGTAACACTGTAATTAAAGGGTACAACATATACATACAAACAACTAAAAGTACTTATGTAATCAGTGTGAGTCCTCCCCGGGACTGCATCTGGGTCCTCTCATTATCAACAAGGCGAGAGTGAGAGTATGTGGTGAACCAATCCAAATAATCTGGCATACAATTGGGCTCTTCTTCCAATAGTCGTGGAATATGTTGGTGCCGGTACGAACATGGTCCACAATTTCTCATCCTAGAAGGTGACACTATATAATCGGGGACCGGTAGGCCTTTATGCTCTTCAAGATATAATATCAGGTCTTAGAATCCCTTGCACATGTCCGAGTTATCGTACAACCCTATTCAGGTAGTGTACCTGACGAACTCAACCTTGGGAACTCGATCCAGCACCTTACACTTATCATAGATGTTGCTGACCATAACACCCCCATCCTCTCAAATCGCTTTTGTCTTAACCAAAAGATGATCCCTTGGACACCCCCATCCCCTCTTGAAAAATAGCATGTAGTGTCGGGATATCCTAGACCATCTCCACCATATCCCCCTCAACTGGGATCCCTAGAATGTAGAACACATCGTGCAGCAGAATAGTCATCTCACCAAAAGATAGATGAAATGTGTTCGTGTCAGGCTGCCAATTCTCAACAAATGCCGAAATCAACGGCTAGTCGGAATGCATGATATATGGAAAATGATGAAGCCTAGTACCCCAAACCTCAGCCTGTAACTCGTCAGTCATGCTAGCCTCCCAATCCTGCAACGTGATACTTCCCTGCGATCTACTATGGCATTGCAAAGGCTCTCAATCCTTCCCATCCCAAATGCGCGACTAATATGTGACTCGCGTAACTAGGGATGATACTCCCATCCATCGACCCTGTTGGCATCGCATCAGTAATGAGCCAAGTAGTGTTTGCAGCTAGAAAGGACTGCGAACTACGAGTTGGACGAGACAAACCAGCGGTGCTCGATCTAGCAGACACGAACCTCCCTCCCCTGCCTTTCCTCACCAGCATTGCAGATGAGGACGCCCCACTGTCTCCACCCTCCTACTCATCAGTGTGCAGGCTCAAGTCAATTGAATCCATGTCCCCGCCCATGGACTCATCAAAGACACCGTCGATGTCGTCATCGACAATTGGTGAAACATCCACCAAACGAGATGTTGTTCTCGCTCTCCTAACCGAGGCATCAACACCTCGGGATGCAGTATGTCGAGGCCCTGATCCCCCAAAACCATCGAGGCGCCCGAACTCAATGTTCAACCGCCTAAACTCTCCCGGCTATTGTTTCATAAAAAAAAACAATTAATAGTAATCTAATTATTATGATTTATACTACTCTAATTATTTCACAAAATATAATCTAATGAGTCATAATCGTGGTAGAAACACCCATTTTGGGCGGTTCTTATTAAACAAAATTACCCTTTTCTCCGCTGTGTTTGCCGCCGCAGACCCATCTTCGGTGGTTGCTGACTCTTTCGTGGTGGCATGGTGAATATTTTTGAGAGAAAAAATGAAAGAGAGGAAGAAATAGAGAGGATTAGGTTTTACAGAGATGAAGAGGGTTTGGGTGAAATGAGAGAAATGAGTGAAAAGAGTAATTATTTTGTTGGCATTAAGAAGAAATTCGTTGGCGACGTTTAACGTTGCACTAAAATAAATATGCTTTAAGTAGTAGAAGTAAGTTTTAAACAAAATAATTATTTATAATTGGTAAACTTTATTAATTCCTAAATAAAAATATACTAGCATGTGTCCATGCAATATCACGTATTCAATTTAGTGAATGAAACAGAAGAAGTTTGATTATTAATATACAATGTCAAATGAATTAAAAATATAACAAATGTATAATTTGATGATATTCAGTTGTTCATATCTTGCTTAAAATAAAAAAGTTCTTCCTTCCATTTGTTCTAAAGAATTATTGTCGCTCTTATTTTTGCATTCTCTTCAGTTGGAGCATGCAGTATGAATGTGATCGAATGCAATAGACACTTTTGTGCTTCTTCTTTTATGAAAATATCTCCATATTCCTAATAATGAAATACATTTCAGTTATTTTTTATAATTATCTTAATAGACTCTACCAATTGTATACTTATATTATAAGCAAATGTTTTAATATATAAAGCTTTACAACCCATAACAATCTTGGCTTCTTTGCCAAATAGCGTAATACACTTTGTTGCCATTTTGTCTCTAATTTTTATTGGTACTCTAAATTTGTGAAAAAAAATATGAATTTAACATTTTTAAAAAAAAAATTATTCTAATACTATATTTTAAATATACCGAGCTCAATGTCGTTGCAGAGCTTCTCTTCATATCTAGTAGTAATGTTGTACATTAACCCACTAGATCCTTCTCAGGAGCCTCTTAAAGCACTGGGTTAGTGGTATGTATTGTATGCCAATTACTGCATATACGAGCAATCTCAACTGTTATGACAAATTAATTAATCATTTGGATTAAGCAATAGAAAATGTTGTCTCTCCCATGTCCTGATTAGGACATCAAATATATAAATAACTCATGCACTACCGTCGGATAGCATCAAAATACAATACCTGGAAATTACAAAAATTCTGATAAGTCGCAATTCAACGAAGAACGGCACTCATTTAGACAATCATTAGGAAACACAAGGATAATAACTGTGTTGTTAACGACCCATTTAACACAAGGTTTTCTATTTGGAACTTTTGAGAGTTTGAGAGAGGTAAAAGTTGGATGGACAATTTTCACATAACCATAAGGTGTTAAATCAATGTATAACTCACCAATTCACAATTCTAGATTCCTTATTTAACTCAACTCTTACCTTGACCCGATATTCATAGACCCGAACCTGACCCGTGTCCGACCCACTATGGACTCGACCCGTTACAGACCCAACCTGTTAGGGACCTGACCTATTAAGAACCCGACTCGTTACGGACCCGACCCGAAAAACACCGAAACCGATTGACTACATGTATGAGCTGCGATGCTGTGCTTTTGGCTGTCAACTGTCAAGTGTAAGGGTAAGATGAAGATTGAGGGTGGACAGGTTCCCGAACTCCGTTGGGCATGATCTAAGAAATATTTTAGGCATTTATCAGCCCTTACTAAGTGTCGTGCACATGAATCATGCTAAATTGGCAAGCTCGTGCATATCTATTCGTATAACACAACCTTTACTCAAATTCACTCATAATTTATTTAATTAATAATTTGGATTAAGCAACAGAAAAGGTTGTCTCCCCATATCCTCTTTAAGAACATCAAAAAGTATATAAGTAAACACATGCTTTCTTGTCAGAGGACATCAAAAACAATGTTTGTAATCTAGATCGTAAACGGGCGCGACTCCGTCACTATAGTTAGGTGAGATCTCAATTAACCCAATTTTAAGGTTATAACTTTGCAATGAGAGACTCGTAGATCACACAACATCTAATTAAAAAGCCACGGATAACCCATTATTCTCAATATTCTAGATGTGCACTAGCCTTTATTTTTATTACTTATCCATCTTTGATTTTACGTGATTATAATTTATTTCTTTAGTTCTGACTCATCAAAGAACATACGTATAATTTGTCACAAATATACAATCAACCTCTTTTATATTATACTTTAACCTTTGTTTTCTTCCTCAAAATTTTACATGTTGAACAAAGAAAGCTAACATTGTCATTCGGACTTGAACATCACTCTTTACTCAATCTATACTATTAGTTCTGAAAGAGTAATAATAAACAACCTCATGGATTAATTAGAAAATTAATTCCACTTAAATCAACCAAAAATCTTCAACAATACATAATCACTTCATGAGTAGTATTAACTATCTTTTACAATACCAAATCATGTTTTTAAAGTAAAAGGACACGAATTCATCAATGCATAACCAAACAATTCAACCCAAGAGGTTCCTAAACATGAAACTAATTTTCATTTTATCTTAAATCATGCTCCTAGAGTCAAGATTTTTGTAACATGTACATACCTTGAATAGAACAAACAAGTTGTCACTTTCACTGACTACGAATCACCTTCTACAAATTATTTTTCTAAACCAAATAAAGAAACCTTAATCAATAATCAAACAAGCAAATTTACAACTATACCCAATTTTCAAAGGCTTCAAAAATCATTCAAAAGACGTTTTTAAGTCTTTTGAAAAAATAGGTTAGTAGTTTAAAGATAGTATTATAAGTGTTGATCAAAAATTTATCAAAAATACACATTTCATTAATCATTTTCAGCTTGATTAACAAACCACAACATATTGGAAAATCACTTTATCCATAGTTTTTTACAATTTTTATAGCCCAAACTTATAGCATTGTAGTAAAAACATTTAAAACATATAACGGCAATTTAATCCTTTATTCTTAACACTTAATCCAAGAATATCAAGGAAATCAGATTAGTAAAAATCTCAAAAAATTTTAAAGCATGTAAAATATTGATTATAATGTTCTAGGCATGTAGTATATTGATTAGAATAGTATACTACACATAAAATCCTAAAAGTCCTTCAAATACACATCATTAAACCCAATTTTAATAACTTCTCAAATCTAAAAATTCATTTTGAATATAACATTATCAAATTTATCATAATTGTATCACAAATAATCATAGTTTTATAAAAATAGCTAATAGTAGATGATTTAAACCCTAAAACATGAAAACTAACTTATTAAACCATAATTTCATGTACATTAATTATGAAAGTTTATGGAGTATATCAAAATTCATAAAACTTATGATTTTACACAGTTATATTTTTAACAAACATTTTTCATTGAAAACAATCAAAACAAACATTATAAATAATTATCCAAAATCATGAATTATAGGGCTATTAAGGAAAAAAGGAAGGAAAAGAAGAAGGGAAGAGGAGGAAGACTGGCGAGTGACTGGGCGGGTGGACGGCGGTGAGGTTGGCAGGGGCGGCGACAGTGAGGGTGGTAACAAGGAGAAGCAAGGGCCGACTCCTTCACTCTTTCTCTCCTTTTTTTTTTGTGAGTTGATGTGTAATTAGGATTTTGAGAAAGAAAAGGTGGTTTACATAGAAATATAGGGCTTAAATGTGGGTTGAGTTTATTTTTGGGCTTTTTGGGTTTATGATGATTTAATGAAAAAAAAATCTTTTATTGAAAAATAAATCTAATGATTATTTTAAATAAATGATTAAATATATATTTCGTAAAAGAAATCTTGTTGAGTTTATGCTAAAATTATATATATATATAATATTTTTGATTACTTTGAATAAAAATACAATTAAATCTCGTAAATTTAAAGGGATTATAATTTTTATATTATATATTTATAAAAGGATAATTTACAAGAGCTACCATGTAAAAATACTATCTTGTGAAAAACTACCACATAAAAACAATCTTGTGAAAAACTATCATATTAAAAAACCCAATTGCACGATACCAACAAATGGTGGTTTTTTTGGGCGTTGACTCGGTTTTGCATCGTTGACTGGCAAAAGGGAGGCACATGTGGCCAACTTAATTTAATTTTTATTTTTCATGAGATGGTATTTTTACGTGATTATTTCTTGTAAATTATCCTTTATAAAAATATGTGTTAGAGTTAATTTATAAATAATGCACAAACTAGAAAGGAACACTAATTTTGAAATGAAAGTAGTGTATTACTAGTAGAAAATATGTAACAAAAAAGATTATTCTCAATTTTGTTTGCCTTTTTAAAGTCTCTTTCAAAGTTCACAGGCTTTTAAAGCCACTAAAATAAAATGTCTCAAAGAGTATAGGATACCATATACACCTTTTTATTTTTAAAAATTAATACTTGTAGAAATTACTGGCAAAAATCCAATTTGATACTCTAATACTTTCTTGGTTCTTTTTCTTCCTTCTCATTTGGAATCAAGAAAGAGCCCAATATAATAAATAAGAAGGAAAAGATTATAAAAATACATTAAACATGAAGCAAGTGGGAGGATATAGATTGCATCAAAAGTAATTCAAGGGGACTGATTGTATTTACTGATATTTTGGGAATAGAAAATGTCATTTATAAAAAGAAAAAAATTTATAGGTACCAATGTGTGAATAGTAGATTGATGTTATTTACATCAGAAAATGTCAGATAAAAAGGAAGGATTCTAAATGAGAATAACTTTTTGAAATTTTCCAATGGGGAATACGAGAAGAAACAAAAAGAAATTGAGGGAGTATATATATTATTTTAAGTCATGGATAACACATTAAAACATATTGGTAGAGTAAACCTAACTCAAACCCAATCGACAACTATTAATGTAGTATGCACTTTAAATGCACAAAAATTTGACCAAAATCTGGCTAACCGTCTGACTACAAATACTATTTATTCTTACTACAAATACTATTTATTCTTACTACATTTAAAAATAAGCCTAACTACTCCGTAGCTAAGGGTGCTTATTGAGTTGAGCTACTCGCAAGCTACTCGATCAAAATTCGGTCAAAGCTCGACTCGATTGGACTCGACTTGAGATCGAAGTCAACTCAATAAGTCAACGAGCCAAGTTGAGCAAATCAAAGCTTGACTCAAAACGCTTATGAGAAGCTCGGATTTTTACTTATAGTATACATTTATAGAAAAATATACTTAATATATAAAATTAAAATATCATAAAAGATGATTTGATATATAAATCAAAAGTCCCATATTGGATTAAAATGAAAGATGGTTGGAGAGAGTTTATAGAAACTCAAATTCCCACATTAAAAAAGAATGATACATGGTTAATAGCAATAATTATATATAAACCCAGTAATGTTTTCCCTCTAAAATCAAATCAAACTTATCAAAGCAAAAATTTAGCCTTTTTGTTGGTCTAATTTGGGTATAAGTACTTAGGCTTATTAAGCTTCTAAACGAGTTGAAAATGAATACGAGCTCGAGCTTGAAACGAACTTTAATCGAGTTCGAGTAGAGCTTGAAACGAGCTAGAGTTCAAGTTGAGTTTGAGAATTGAATTTTCGAGTCGAGCTTGAGCTACAGTTTTTAGCTCAGAGGCTTTCGAGTTCGAGTCAAGCTTGAGTTTGAGTTATTGAGCTTGAGTCGAACTCAGCTAAACTCAAGTTCGGCTCGGCTCATAAGCACCTCTATCCCATAGCAATTAAAGACCTAAACAAAAAAGTAAGTCATAATAATAGAATACCGAAGAATAATACCAAACGTAACACCAATAACACCTTCAATTCCGGATGTTTTGATAAATCGACCCAAAATCGACTCCACTGACCATTTTGCCATTATCAAAATATACACAAACGAGAAGTGTTATTTTGGTTGTATTCTTTCAAATGTTTCAATTGAAAAGCACCTATATGAGATGGGAGGTCCTGTCACATTGTCACTCTCCCACACTGAACAGTCTCTCTCAATCTTTCCTCTTAAAACTGTAGCAAAAGAAAACTACATGAGCAGCATAAAAAAAGATAAAAAGACATAAGCAAAGCAGAGAGGTGGGGTGCAGTGGTGGGGCTGGGGAGAGTACTGTCCTAGCTTTGCCCCCCTCCTCCGGGCTCCCACCCAACCCCAACTCAATTCCTTCAAGTGTCCCATGTTCTTACACCCACTTGCCCCTTTCCTTTTGCCTTTTGATTCTTGTTCTTTCTATTTCCTCTGCTGCTGTCACTGTTCCTCCTGCTTCCTCTTCTCAGTCCTGCAAATTATGGGGTTCAAAGAATCATACTTTGAAGTTCTGGTTACAATTTGATTCCTCACTTTTTCATCTTTTTGCCAAAGTCCCACTATTTTTTGCCCTTTTCACAATCTGGATGCCCTTCAAAATGAAGTCTTTTGTATTGATTTGACTACATTGGCACAATTTTTGTGGTTCTTTAGCTTTTCACTTTCTGGGTATCCCTTAAAATTTGGAACAATTCCCTTCATTGCTTGTTTTAGTAGTTTTTTGTTGTGTGTTTTTAACTATTTTTATTTACTTAATTTTTTTATGGGGTTTTGTATTCATTCTTAGGTTTAAATGCTATATTAAGCTAGGTGTTTGAGCTTGATTTAGTGGGAAGAAGTGTTGTTATTATTGAGGGTTTTGGTTCATGGAAATTGATTTGAATGATGAAGTTGTGAGTGAGGTGGAGAAGATTGCATTTTGCAATGGGCATTCATTTTCTTCTTCATGCTCCTCAAATTCTTCACCATCTGCTGTTACTACTTCTTACATGGAGCTCTGGCATGCTTGTGCTGGTCCTCTTATTTCATTACCGAGGAAAGGGGGTGTGATTGTGTACTTCCCTCAGGGTCACTTGGAACAAGCTGTCGTGTCGTCACCGAGCCAGCCTTACCCTTCCATGGATCTGCATACCTATGATCTCCCTCCCCAAATCTTTTGCAGGGTTGCAAATATCCAACTTCTTGTTAGTACTGTCTTTTTTTGTTACATATTTTTATTGGTTAGCCATTTGTGCAAATGCCTTAAATTTGTTCATTTGTAGAATTGAGTTTGGTATGTATTTGGGTTTTTGATATTTATGAACTTTTGAGCAGGGTAATAAGGAGAATGATGAGGTCTACATGCAGCTGACTCTAATTCCTTTACCAGATGTAAACTTTCCTTCTTTGTAATGATCTTAATTTTTGAATGTATGCTTGTTTATATTTTGAGTTTTGTTACTGGGTACATTCAATTTTAGAGTTCATGTTCAATGGTAGAAGAGAAGAAAACTAGAACTGTATATGTTGTACTGCTATGTATGATTTGGTTTCATGATTTTACCAATATCTAGTGTTAGTGTTAGTAATGTGGGGCTTGTTCGATTGATTAGTTTGGTAGGACTTATCTAGGACGCAAAGAAGTAGAGGGGCTAGGTGAGGAGGAAAATGAGACGAAATTGATTCCGAGATCAACACCTCACATGTTCTGTAAGACACTTACAGCTTCTGATACTAGTACTCATGGTGGATTTTCTGTTCCTCGACGTGCTGCTGAGGACTGCTTTCCACCTTTGGTATGTGCTTTTTGCCTTATGAAATGGGAAAAAAAGGGAGGATGTTATAGTTCTGATCAAGCATATTGTTTAGTTTATTTTATGATTTATAGGACTACAAACTGGAGCGCCCATCCCAGGAATTGGTTGCTAAGGACTTGCATGGAGTAGAGTGGAAGTTTCGTCATATTTATCGCGGTATCTTGAACATCTCTAAAATGTAAATTTTGCAGGATTCAAGCTTTCTATATTAGGATACTTTCGATAAATTTTTCAGGTCAGCCTAGACGGCATCTATTGACGACTGGGTGGAGCTTTTTTGTGAACCAGAAGAATCTCAAAACAGGCGATGCGGTACTTTTCTTGAGGTATTTCCTCCAAAATTTCTGTATCAAGTGCTTGGCTAACAACAATATGTTGCAGCTGAATAACGAACTATTGCATGGCTTTTGCTATCTATGCTGCTCTGGTCATTGTAATTTATGTACTCATGTCTGATATACAGCATCCCATGCCATCAAGAGTGTGAAATCCATAGCCAGTAAACTTTTATTAGTTGGACACCAGACACGTAATTTTCTTTGTTTGGTTGACGTGAACTGAATATAAAAGGTTTTGTGCATCTGTGAGGTGCTTAGGTTTACATGTTCATAGTTTGCTGTTTGGTAATTATTGATATTTTCCTAAAAAGCAATGTGGTAGAGTTATTCAACATAGAGCCCTGTTCTATTTCAAAAGGATTCATGTTGATGAAGTATTCAAGTACAAATTGTTCAGCACCAGTTTATCATTCCTTGCTAGCAAATCCAGTTACACATTCATAGTCTTGTTCAAATGCTGCAGCAACCCTGCGTATCTAGAGACTCCCTGCATTCATGACTAATTAGTGAAGACTTCTTTGATTTTTGTCTGACTCGTTTACCCTCACTGCTTCTTTGAAATCCGAACAAATATTAACACCAATCCAATCATATCTCACACTCAATCAGTTAAAAATTTATTTCCCCTTAGCTTAGACACAATTTTAAAACCATGTATCTGTATCGAAAAAAGTATGAAAGAGAAGAGGAAAGGGCAGCTTTTTTATGTCAAATATACTTGTAAATGGATGTGGGATAAATCTTTTGGAATACTAAAATTAGTGCACCTGAAGTGTGCATATATATTTGCAAACAAGTAAATGTCAAAGATACATGTACGAGTTGTTTACGCCATGGATTTTGTTTCACGAATATCATATCCTTGCACCTATGTCGTATTTTGTAGAAAAGACTCCTCCAATAGTTGTATCCTTAGCATATTAACACTCTAATATGTACCTGTTACTGGAAATATAACTTGGTCTGGATAACATAATTGCTATGCTGTGTGATGCAATGCATATTAAGCTTTTGTTTGGGGCTAAAATTTAGTGAATAACTTCCATAGGGGTGAAGATGGAGAGCTGAGATTGGGCATAAGAAGAGCTCTGCGGCCTAAAAGTGGTCTTCCTGATTCTATACTAGGAAACCGGAGCATGTATCCAAATGTTCTTTCTACAGTTGTTAATGCCGTATCTGCAAAGACCATGTTTCATGTCTTCTACAGCCCAAGGTATGAAATCATTGAGTTGTCTATTAAATGTGTTTAGAAAGAAATGTTTTTACCATAGGTTTTTTTTCTCTAGATAGTTATTATCCTCTTTCATATCTGTTCTAGTAGTCCATTGTTAGCTTCTAGCCATGCGTTCTGAACATATAGGTGCCTCTCTTTCCATCCATGTTACTATTTCATGTGAAACAGGCTTTTTTTTCTCTCTAGAAGCCCTGTTTGTAAGTTACTTTAGTCATACTTGCTAGTCAGCAGTGCTCGGAAGAATATAGACCTTTTCGTTCTGGATTTCTTTGTAGTACTCTTTACGGCTACATATGAAATTGATTAATGAATTTGGTGGTTGTTGGGTTGATGCACTTAGCCGTTATTGCCTAACCTGTAAACGGTTGAGCCTTGCAAGCTGAAGTGATGGCAAGAAGATGGATCTAATAGGAATTATGCTGATTCATCTTTGTAATCTGATTAATTCACTATAATCAATTTGATAATGAAATGCAGGGCAAGCCATCCAGAGTTTATTGTCCCTTACCAAGGATATATCAAAAGCATTTCCAATCCAATAGCTATTGGCACGAGATTTAAGATGAGATTTGAAGTTGATGACTCTCCTGATAGAAGGTGCATGAACGACTGACATCCTGAATTTAACATGTTATTGAACATTATTTTCTATTCTGGATTAACTTACAGCTAATATTGGGCCTTCTAGATGCAGTGGTGTCATTATAGGTGATAATGACATTGATCCCTATAAATGGCCTAATTCAAAATGGAGATGTTTGATGGTGAGTTCATTCATATACATGTAATTTCAAATCCAGAATTATGACACATAAGGAGGCCAACTTCTTCTGGAACCCCCATCTTCTCCTGAGATGAACAGCAATTTCAAATACTTCATAAACAGCCTACTTCTGGATACCTTTGATGAATGCCTTTGCTCCTACTTTCTCATGGTTTTTAACCTCACAAGCTTCAACCTTGTTTTGATTTTTGACCTGCAATAATGTCATCTTTTCCAGTTTGATACTTCACATTTAATTAAATGATGCTAGGAACAGTTGAGAAAATTTAGCTCTCTGTTCACTGCCTCTTTCCGCAACCATTTTGAAAGTTGTCATTAGTGAGGTTGGAAATCTTTGGTGTTAAGCACTTCACAGTTTTTTAAAATTTTTTTGACTTATCTTCAATCAATTCGAAAACTCATATATTCACTTTTTATGGTCCAAGTTTAATTAGAATGTTGGCTAGCAGTCTAGCATCACATACATTTATTTCCCTCTGATATATGAAGGAAATGAACTACTTTCAACTTATTTTACAGGTGAGATGGGATGAAGATATTGTCATTGATCAACAAGAACGGGTGTCTCCCTGGGAAATTGATCCTTCGTTGTCTCTCCCTCCACAGAGCATCCAGTCTTCTCCAAGGATTAAAAAACTTCAAACTGGCTTTCCAGCCAGTCCGTCCATTCCTCTCAATGGTATTGATTTCTCCAATCTGCTCTGATTAGTGTATTGGAAATATATATAGCTGTAGTCAGTAGTCACCAATGTGTTTTTTGTTTTCCTGGCAGCTGGAGGGCTTGAAAATTTGGACTTTGAGGAGTCTGTTAGATCCTTCACGGTCTTGCAAGGTCAAGAAAATGTTAATTTTGTTTCACGTCCTTACGGATATGATAAGGTGAATAGCATGCTGGATAATGTACTAGGATTAGCTGGCCAGCAAAGTCTCTCATCTACTAGGGTACCAAGAATAAATGTGAGCGAATTTAGATCACTTGCTCAACCAATGAACACAGGCATTCTGGAATCCACCAGATTCCAAAAGGTCTTGCAAGGTCAAGAAATCTGCCCGTTGAGATCCTTCACGGGTAAAATGAACTTCAATCCTGGGGCTTGGGTCAAGCCCAGTTTTGCTACCCCTTATTTCAACTTACATCAAGGACCCAAACCGAGCTTCTATCCTTTAGCCTCAGAAGGCATCAGAAACATGTATGTTCCTTTTGACATTTACAAATCTGATCAACATTCTGTGAGGGTCCCTTGCAAAAATCTCATGGTGAAAGAGAACCCTGCAATCAGTTCAACTTATTTCCAGAGTAATGTGCTTAGGGAAAAATTTCTGAACCCAGATTCCGATATTGAGGCAGAAAATATATATTTGCTTAACTCATTTGATACAAACCTTAAAGGCCAGGAAAATGGTCTTGATGATGGGTCTAGAACAAATTGCAAATTATTTGGGTTCCCATTGGAACAGGAAACTTCAGGCACAAATTCTGAAATTTGCAGTAAGAGGAGTTGCACAAAGGTGAGTCCTTCACTGTTTTGAGTCCTTTGGAACTCCGTAGTTGTTTGGAAGTTTCCTCTGTAATTCACTAAAGTTGTTAAATGGAAGGTTCACAAGCAAGGAAGCTTGGTTGGAAGAGCCATTGATCTCTCCAAACTGAAGGATTATGCAGATCTAATAATTGAACTGGAGCGTCTGTTCGGTATGGAAGGACTGCTTCAAGATCCTGCAATGGGATGGAGGATACTATACACTGACAAGGAGAACGATATGATGGTTGTGGGTGATGATCCATGGGTGTATGTCTCTTTCATTGATACTCTTCCCTTTCCTTTTAGTTGAGTTGTGGAACATATTACCTTTGCCTCTTTTCTTTTCTTTTTTTTTTTTCCAATATTTTGTTCCAATGGACGAACACCTCTTTTGGGATCGTAATTTGATGGTACTTTAAGTTCTTTCATTTATTATCTCTTTATACTTTTGCGATTTGAAGTATAATAATTTTGAGCTTTATGCAGTGAGTTTTGCGATGTGGTGTCAAAGATCCACATACACACCCGAGAAGATGTAGAAAAGATGACTGTTGGCATGGGGACTGATGATAACCAAAGCTGTCTTGAGGAAGCACAGGGCACTCTCGATGCGTCCAAGTCGTCCTCTGAGGGTCAGCCTGATTCTTCTCCTACAGTTACAAGGATTTGAGTTCCTGCAGCCTGCTATTCTACTTATCCTTTAAAGATTAGTATGTTGGCTCGGTTTTTGTTTACGTGAAACCCAGTTTGTCCTTTTTAGTATGCATTGTTCCTGAGAGTGGTGGTGATCTCTACCCTAACCCTGGGAGTAGTTATCTACTACTATTTGAAGTCAAAACTCATCTTATATCTACCTGTGAGCCGTGACATCTAGGACTTGGTTCTTTGTATCTGGTGTATTCATGATTTTAGGTATTGTTGGTTGTTATTTATTGAGCTAGGCTATCTTGGCATGGTATTTGGTACAATATTGGTGTCTTGAAGTCTTGTGTTGCTTGCAGGATCTGACCATACTGGTTATAAACAGCGTTATTACACATACATCTGTGCAAAAGTAGGTACGAGTGCTTGTCATAAAAATAAACAAACTTGACACAGTATGTTATTGCTTGACTATGCAAGTGGATCCACTGGGTTCTTTTTGGGTCTAGCAATCCAAAGTTTACTCCAATTTTAGCAAATATTCAACCGAATGCAAGTATACAGCCTTACCATGCTTTCTCACTTTAAAGTGTTGACACCTTCTACATGGCTGCCTATGTATCACAATGGAAAGAGACTAGAGTAGCGTTAAAAAAACCCTGATTTGGCGCATACATCAAAGTTCTTAATTATTCAACTAGTGTGCATTCAATCATCATAATAAAGCTATATTTTGAAGGCACATGAAATGTTATTTAACAACACAATTTTACACCAAGTGTCTGTCATATATGAGCCAATAAGAGTATAAAATTGTGTTGGATGCCATGAAAGTAAAATTTAAGTTTTTTTTTTTTTTGAATGAATTCTCGTATTATAATTATTATCTATGTTGAAATCCCAATGTTTTTTTGTATGAAATCCTAACAAATTCAATCATAAATTTGTTGCTTTGTTATTTTTTATACAAATAATTTTTTTTATTATAACTTTCTATAATAAACATCAGTAACATAACGTAACATAGAGGCCCATTAATTTCTCAATTTTTTTTTTTTGGTTTTGTTTTCCCATGCATCTAATTGAAGGTTGAGTATGAACGTTACGCTGAGGTTAGTACAATTTGAATATACTGTCACTCTGTCAAAGTGTCAAGTATAATATTTTCTCCTTTAGAATTAAAACTTTAGTTTATGGAATTTTGGAAAAGTACAATACTTTGTTTTGGAATTTCATATTAAATTTTGTATGACGCAAAAACACAAGTTGGACTAATTTTGTAATGGGGGTATTGTGGTAATTTTAAAGACTCCAAATTAAGAATGGTGCTAAGCGGTGAGGGCTCACACGGGACTACTTGTTGCAAGTCTTGCAACGCGAGCAACTACAAATATAAGGGTCAGCAATAATACTACATAATTTATTGTTGGTGAAACTTCACAAATTATTTCCGTGTCTTAAATCTTTGCACTATGTATTCTTTGTGATTTGAAGGTGGAAAGTTAAAGCACATGTGTACCTGAACTTGACAGACATATTACCAATTTACTAGTAGCATATTGCGTAATAATATTTTTTACATTCATTCTTGAACTTCATATATTTTTTTTTGGATAAATTAAAATGAAAAATACAACATTTGACTCATCTTGCCAATAAAGGCTAATCTTCATTTTATTTATGAAAAATCTCACCTTTCCACGTTTTGTATTATGTGTGGATTATGTTAATTATTAATCAAACTTTATGACTTGTATTAAGTGTTGTTTATGTTTAGTATTCTTTTATGAAACTATCTTATAAATCTAAACTACTAGTATTACCCTTTGAACATACCGTTAAATCATGTGCTTCTGACTATCTATTTAACGGAGGAGGTATGCAAGAAACAATGCAGCCCCACCTTACACTAGTATGCAAGAAACAAGGAGGAGCATGTTGTCTTTCTTTTCTTGGTGCTATTTTCAGCTACTGGTTGTTGCAGCAAGTAGATGCATTGTTGTTGCTACGGTTGCTGCCATTTCTTGTATAGATTGGTTTGAAATTTGATGATCACAATTTCATTGGACAATGCTTTGGGTATATTAGGATGAATTCGGAAAATGAAGGAATTTGTGATGATAACACAAATGGATAAAGAAGTAATTTGATGATAGCACAAGATAGATGTTGCATAGAAAACTCTAGTTTAGATCAGTAAGTAAGAAAAAAATAATTCATAAGCTAAATCAGGTTACAATGCCATCAACTGAATACACCATCCAAGTTTTATACACACAAACAAGAGTTCACCCACACAAAAGTAATGTGGTAGAAAGTACATTTGTGACTGATAAAATACAATCTTCAATAAGGTCCTAAACAAGTCTAATGATGTTGGCTTGATTGGTTGACTATTGAAGATTGACTGAACACTGATCCTTGACTGCAAAACCAAGCCTCAACACCTGTGGTATCTGCACAAACAAACATATGTAGTTAGTTTAAGGGGTCGGTTAAGTTCATAACAAAACCAACTTTATGAATTAGGCAAAAGATGACTAACCTATTTAGATTGAGCTCTTCCCCTACCCCTGCCCTTGCCCCTACCTTTTACATCTCTCTCACTACCTCTTATATCTTTTATTCTTGGCCCATTACTTTTGCCACCTCTTGTCCCCCTTCCTCCTCTAATTGATCTTCCATCTCTTCCTAATTGTGTTGGTTGGGCAGTGGCATTGTGGTGTTCAGACCCTAATGTTGGCTGGACAGTTGAGCCTAAAGGTTGGCCATGATTCCTTGGTCTCCTTCTAGGTCTTTTGGATGGAGGAGCCTGGGGTGTTGGGACATTTTCCTTGTTAGGGCATCTCCTTTTGTTATGCCCCTTTGGCGAGAGTACATGTCATCTTCATCCCATGCCTTGTTAACTCCCCTAGCCTTTTTGGATCTTCAAATGGATCCTTTCGCTTGTTTATTCTAAGCCCTACCTGGACAAATTTTGATGAGAGGAGGATCTAACCTACACTCAATTCTAGGCCAATGCCTCTCACCCTCACATGGAGGGATAAAGTTTGCATAAGCCTTCATGTAGGCCTCTTTCTTATAGCAATCAACAACAAAATCCTCTACTTTCTTATGCTGAAAATGGATGCAGGCTATGGCATGGCAACAGGGGATACCACTTAAGTTCCATTTCCTACATGTGCAAGTCTGTGCATCTAAATTTACTCTCATTGTATCCAAGTAGTACCTCACTTGAAACATATTCAAACCTGCTGGCAACACATCACACTCCCCTATTTTCTTACTGTCATTGTCTAACCTTGTTCTAATTCTAGAACAGAAAACATATGTAGAGTTCTCCATCTCTATCCTCTTCAACACAAGCCTTTTCATCAAAGCTAGCCTAATATCCTCCATCATGTAAATCAAGTGCTTAGTCCTAGCCTTAATGATATATCCATTAAATATTTCTGCCATGTTATTGGTTATGACATCTGTTCTAATTGATGTGCTTATGAATGCTCTACAAAAAACTTTGGGATTATAACTTTTAAAAGCAACCACAACATCTTGATTGATTTTCTCTAATTCATATAAGGCTTCATTATAATCTGCCATTTTATAGGCCTTGGCGATTTTCCAAAACAACAACATCATCTCATCTCCCCTAAATGATATGAATGCTAATCCATCTCCCTTACCCACTTAAAGCATGTTTGTAAATGATTGAAAAAACATTCATAAGAGTCATTATTTTTCCCTTCAACAGCAGCCCAAACAATGGGGTACATTTGGTCGTTAACATCCCTGCCCATATCTAACATCAATTACCCCCTAAGAAATTTCTTCAAGAAGTATGCATCAACACAAATAACCCTCCTGCATCCCTCTACCCACCCCTTATTCAAAGTTCCAAAACAACAAAATAATCTTCTAAACTCAATAGGATCCTTGATATCATTAGTGACTAAGTCCAACTTAATCCCATCAATGAAGCTTCTAAGGCCACCATATACCTCCCAACCTTATTGTAGTGTTCTTTCATTGATCCATGAATTATTTTATGTGCATGGTATTTAATCTTGCATGTAAAGTCCCTTGACATTGACCCTAAATCCTCTCCTCATAGTCTCCTGAATCTCACTAGCTTTTCCAATGTGGGCTACCTTTGAAAACATCAAGATATTATTCTGCTAATCATGAAGACTTCATTTACTTATTTTTTTCCATGTTCCTATGGCATTGATGTATTCCCATGATTGATTTAATAACAAAGCTTGCCCTTCTAGAATTTCAAGCATCATATAGATGAAATGGGCAGCCCTAAACACACTAAATTGTTATTCTCTGTCTCTGGTGCTTATTGCTACTTACAATACATTCCTACCTTTAAATATAGCATACTTGGACAAAAATTTCTTAAAATCTTCCTTAGTTGGAAATCTCTGCCCTACACTCTAGTTGAACACTCTAAAGTCAGTGTCAACACTAACTAGAAGACTCCTCCTTTGCATCCTTCCTTCAGTCTTATCTATACCTTCATCACTTTCAGGGTGAGTGTCTATCTCATTAGCACTCTCCTCATAATCACTAACTTACTCCTTCTTACCCTCCTTTATAACTGGTGATCTCACTCCTTCAGCATCAGCAATATCACCAGCACCCACACAACAGCTTCTTTTTGTAATAGTTGCGTATGATCCCTCAACTTACTTTATAATTTCCTCACTCTTTCTATAGATATTTTGTACTCTTTATCACTTTCATCTGCCTCATCCTTAATTTAAAAATCAAACTCCTCTTAACTTAAACCCCTTGATATCCTCCTTTTCCATCTCTAAACTAGCATAATCATTAAACTCCTCTTCACTACTAGGCGCATATTCACTACCTGACTCATCTAATTCACCAACTAATTCTTCCCACTTTAATAAACTCTCAGGCCTATTATCCTCCCACTCGTACCCTTTATCAATTGATGTGGTTCAAATAGTAGAAGCAGGGGGCGAATAAGAATGAGCAGTGGATTAGCTGGGTTGGTTCTCACATTGGGGATTAGCTTCTATTGAAATTTACTCTTGGTTAGGATTTTGATGGATTTGAACATGGGGGCTAGGGTTTACAAATTCAGTATGTAATGGGGTAGGGTGGGCTAATGTAGGAGATTCTTCATAAAGGGAAGATAATTCATGTGAAGAAGATGCTGACTTGGCTTGCTTTATTGGAGTTGTATGATTAACTGCCAGGTGTGTTGGTTCATTAATGATATTAAATCTAGATCTACTTCTTGTTAGGGTCCTAATTATATTTCTTTGTGGCCCTTTTTTAGCTATTAATTTTTTTTAGTTTTCCTTTAAGAGGGATTCTCTCAGGGGACAAGATAGATTGGCTTTGTGGTTTTTCTACTTTAGTGGGTTGGCTTAGTGGAACAGAATGTCTTGGTGGTTGTTTTACTTTAGTGGGTTGGCTTAGAGGTTGTTCTTGGCTTTGTTGGGCAGTACCATGAACCCTTTTCAAAGCTTCTTCTAATTCTTTTAGGTCAATAGGAAGAACCTCAGGAATGTCAACACCATGAAACACATAATGGTAAATGGTTTTCGCCTTGATTACAAGTTCAGCCATCTGCAAAACCTCTTGATCAATATAAACCTTCTTCAACCTAGTTTTCAGTAGTTTTTTTTAGGAACTAGGTAATATATGGAGCCTATAACCTTATAAGACCCGCATTGTTTAGCCAAATCCTCAAGGTACCACCAACACAACTCATCTGGATCAATAACAAAACTCATAACCTCACCACCCATATAATCTCGTCCCCTTAGGCCCTCTTTGAATAACCCACCATGGAATAACATCAAAGTTACACCAGTAGTAGAGGTCATAGTGAACCTAAAAATTTAACCATACATAAAACCATCTTAAATGCTCAATTAAATGAAAATTGAAGTGCAACACACAAATTACTCAAAAAATTCAACCACCACAACAACAAAATGTAGGTCGAATTATCCCAAATACTTAACAATGTTGAACTAAGTGAAATGTTGAACACTGTTAAATATGAGGGTTAAGAGAAATTACCTGGAATTACGTGACGATTGCGAAATTAAGCCAACAATTGGAGGTCACGAACTTGCTCCGGCGTCGGTGACAGAAGAAATTAAGGGGGAGGTCTCACTTTCGTGGGGAATGGCAGTTTCTTTCGCTGGGTATGGAGTTCGCAAATGCTTAGTGTAGAAATGAAAAAGAGAGTTACCAATTTAACATGTTTCTACTAAAGGATCAATTTAAAAAACAAAATGTGGAAATGTGGTATTTTTCAAAAAAAAATAAAGGTTAACCTTTATAGACATTATGGGTCAAAGGTTGTATTTTTATTTCAATTTTTCCTATTTTTTTATGTCTCTAGATGGTATTTTTAACCTCGATCCCATTAGAAAATTTATCAAACAAATACTTGTAAGTGTTTTGAGGTAGGTGTGCTAAGCATAACAAAATGAAGAAATTTACTCAAAGATCAGTTAAAGTCCTTATAGACATAATGAGCAATTAAGATGCTCTTTCAGTTTTTTGAAGAAAATATGAGATCGAGAGATTATTTTTCATCCCTAGCCTCTCATTTAGAGAGCTTCTAACTAGAGCTATAAAAATCAGGCCCGACTCGGTAAGTTATCCAGACTCGACCTGATTATGACACGAAAAGTGAGACCCGAAAACTGATCCAACCCAAAAATCATAACCAATTTAACCCGATATTTGAAGATCCAAACCCGATCTGTGTCTGACTCGTTAGGGACCTGACCCAAAGAGAACTCAAAACTAATTGAACCCAACACATAAACGATATGACTCGATTTATAGCAACCGTGATTTGAATTCACTCGATATGTTAACAATCTGAATATATGAGAATGTGACATAATCTTGCCCGACCTATTTTGTTATAACTTATAAATATATATTAACAAATGATTACACATTTATAACTCTACCAATATTTTCCAGCTTTCCACAAGTCACTAACTGAAATCAGTCATGAAATACAAAACTCATCAAGTCATTGTCATCATAGTATAAATCATTCAAGGTCTAGTGATCAATAAGATCATATTTGATTCGAACCCATGAAATTTATTTTAATTAATCCATATTAATATGGTTTAATTTCACTTATACAAACTTGTCCTTTTCCATTCAAACTAAACATATTATAAGTTCTTTACTTATGTATATATAAACTTGACATCATATGTTATAAATTTTAAGTATATATTAAAATTAGGCATTTATAAATATATCAAATTACTTACCCTATTGATTTGATTCGATTAAATCTATCATACTCAATTGATTATCCGAATTTGAGTTTGTTTGATAGATGTGTTTATATCTAATATTTGATACTTGTTCATATTTGATAGAATAATTCAATCATCAAATTGATTATATATTTATATGATATATATGCATTAATGTAGATAATTGATATAATATAATACAATGATATACATCATACATTGATGCACTAAAGATACATATCCAATACTAGTTTGATGCAATAATACACATTTAATAATAATAACCTCATAAGTATTTTGTTTTACAATGACTTATCAACATCATTATTGTCCAAATATGATTTAACCATCATATAAAATAAGTTATTGCATGAGCTAACTCGAAATGAGTCAAATGACCCGATATGACCTTGGATGAATACAACAATATAGTCAAATACCGAGACATAAATTGATAATATGTCATTAATGACCCGATGCGAACTAGATAAAGACCAAATTGGATACAACCTGAACCGACCTTGACTCGAACTGAATACAACCTGACCCAAACCCAAACCTAACCCGAGCAAGAAAATAACCTATTTAACCTATGATAATAACCTAATCCAACCAGAATTGACCCAACCCAACTTGACCCTATAGACCAAATTGATCCGATTTAACCCGAACTGATAAGAATCGACTAACAATGGGTCAATCCAAAACCAACCTGTGGACTCGATTTGACACTCCTACTTCTATCAACTTGGTCACATATCCATCAAATTGGACATACTGAAATAGCCAACCTAACTAAACTAACCAAGATTCAAGAACTTGTTCATTTAAAACATAAATATTCAAGTTTAAATAAACAATAATGAAACATTCAAAGTACGTAACAATGCCAAAAATCAATCCAAAATATGATACAAACCAATGCAAGCATGATCTAATTCAGTTTATCTGTTAAATACTTAATAATTGCCATAAAAAAATCAATCCATTCAATTCCAATACATTGTTATAAAAAGCATAATCAATCCATAAAC
The DNA here is from genome assembly GCA_026401315.1 of Dysphania ambrosioides. Lineage (NCBI taxonomy): Eukaryota > Viridiplantae > Streptophyta > Magnoliopsida > Caryophyllales > Amaranthaceae > Dysphania > Dysphania ambrosioides. Next base: position 3,676,217 of record CM048672.1, read on the forward strand.
TTCACTTTCAAAAAGCTTTTCAATCCAAAACCCAATGATGCATTTAAAATAATCAAATACAATCAAATAGTCAACCAAATCAACTTAATTTCAAGTCAATAATTTACATAAAATCCCAATTATTCACATAATTGATCATATAAATTTCAAATATAATTTATCAAAATAATCAAATTATAATCCTATTACCTCAAACACAATTTAGAAATTAACTTAAAACCAATTTCTCCTTAATGAATGATTAAATAGTACAACTTACTTAATTTGAAATAATGAAATAAATTATTCAATTGATATAAATTCTAACCATACTAAAACAAATTTTTGGGGAAAATACTTTAATTTTTTTATTTCATTTAAATAAAATCCAAACTTTTTATAAACAAAATCAACAATATTAAGTAGTTTCTAAAAAATAAGTTGTTCACAAACTAGATTTTATAATTAAATTATTTAATAATTTAATTATTCCAAATTTTTTCTTTCTATAATTCAAAAAATTTATTCCTTCCATGTAAATAATTAATAAAATAATGATGCACAATTAACCATGAAAAATTCAAAGTAATTTATTAATTGTTAAGAATTCAAGAGTTAACCAAGGTTTAAAACAGTTGGTCATGTAAGTTCCTAGATAAGAATGATAGCTAGTGCATAATGTTGACCTAAGCCCACTATTTTCCTAGACAAAACCATTAGCAACTAATCATTTCAATAATCTCATCTCAAATAAGAAATAATATTCCTTTGCAAATAAGTTAGAATGTGATGCAATAAAATGAGAAATTCTAACCAATACATCATTCTTAATTTTACCCTTTTTTATCTCAATTTTATATATATTTTTCTTTCAAACTCAAAAACTATGATACCATTTTATAACAACATCATATTCCTCCATATAAAAATACTCATAATGTTAACCAAAATACTTGGAGAAATATAAGGTTGTTATTGTTGGTAATAATACAAGGCAATAACTATAATTTAAACCATTAATATGTAGCTAAATTACTAAAGGCATACTTTAACTAAATGCTTAATTAAAAGAGTAATGATTAAAAATCATTCATATTTTTCAAAACCAATTTAATTAAACTCAAAATTTAAACTAAAACTTGTGAACCTTATCCAATCAAAACTCTTTAATGAAGAAATCCACATTGTTGAATGAGATTTTAACTTGTCAAACTATCCATAATAATGAATAAGGTAAAGCCAAACAAAAATCAAATATGTATTAGTAAAATCCAAGTACATTTATGCGCATGATAAATAAAATATTTAATCCACAATCAATACCTTTCAATCATGTATTAATTCATAAAGATCCATTTGCTTTAAAAGCATTACTAAGGCCCATGAAATATTTCAACTAATAAAAATCCAACGATAAGTCATTCACCAAAACCAATAATAATTTAATTTCAACAAGTGAGAATAAAACAGTAGAATAACTAATTTAATTTTCAAAACCTCTTAAGTGTGCACAACTTCCATGCTAGTAACTTTATTATACAGTCTATACTCGAGAAAATATTAGATCATATATAGTTTATAGTCTTATCATAAACCAACTCCAACATACTCCCTATGTTCTTTTTTTTCCTTTTCATTTTTTTCATCTGAAAATTTCAAAATATATTTTTGTTTAATATTGTAATTTGGTGGAAAAGTTTGCTGGGATCATTATCTGTATGATTTATAGCCCATGGGTTGATTTTTATATTGTATAATGCCATAATCTTTAGAAATTTCACTACTTATTTAACCTTACACCCACTTGTATTATTTTTTAATAGAATTTGATCTTATTTTTAGATTAATTTAAATAATTTTTATAGAATTATAATTATATTTAATATTATCTTGGTTTCTTCTTTGAAGGAGCAAAATATTCCACTTGATATAGTAATGTTCAAACCAATGATTAGTAAAATAATTTTTTCCAAATACTATTAAATCTTTCCAAAACTAATACAAGGGGCTAAATAATACTTATCCATCATAGTATTACACAATTTAGTTTTCAATTTTCCTATTTCATAAAATGATAAAAAGGTCAAAATAATTAATTTTACACCCAAATAAATTTGGCTAACATGAAAAATAAATCCAAAAGTCCAATAAGTATTCCTCCACCCTAAAAAAATTTATAAAAATATTTTCCAATATTTTCCAAAATTTAATAATGATTAAAAAAATTGTATATAATTATTTTATTATCAAAATAAATCCAAAATATAACCAAACAAATTCTCAAACAATTCTTCCATATGTACAAGAAAATTATGAAAAAATAAAATTCAAAATACATCATCCTTCAAAAAATAAATATCACAAAGAAAGAATTAAATAAACCTTTATAATTCAACAAATCCTAATTTCAAAATATCATTAAATCATTCTTTTACAAGTTATCAAGTCACATGAGCATACCTTGATTAAGTACAAGGATAAATCACAATAGCAAGTCTATAGTCCTTGTTTAATATCCTATAAACAAATAAAACACGCAATTAATAAGCATATTAACAAGATTTTCAATAAATTTACAAATCCAATTTGAATTTTCCATCCATAATGTTAAAAGAAAATCATAATTAATTTTATAAAATATCATAATATTTTAAGGTAATCACATGATTTTAATTTTTGATCTAAGCAATAATAATTAGGATTTAAAATCAAAAGAGAGAAGGTATAGGCCCCACTAGGTGGTCGATAGCTACTCTCAATAACAAGAGTGGTGGTGGTGGTGATGGAGTTGAGGTGGTCAGCTGCTAGGAGTTATAAGGGTGGGTGAGTGTTTAAGCTTTTGTAGAAAATTATTAAAAGAAAAAAATAGTTAGGGGTTATTTTCGATACTTATATCAATCCAAATTGGTTTAGGAATAGAATAAAATTCTAGGTTTATTATGAGTTACTTGTTCATGAAATAAAAGGGATTAATAGAAATCATTTGTCCTTAAAAATAAATTTTTAATTTTCACTTGGAAACTCGTAGAAATTTTGGCCATAAATAAAATTTAGGAAATTAATTTTTAAAATATCTTCCAAATTTATTTCATAAAAAACAATTTTTCTAAATTATGTTTAGATATTTCATGGAATTAAAAAAAATTAAATTTGATTTTACTAATTAAAGTAAAATACTTATAATTTAAAATAACTTCCCTTCACAATCGTTTAAGTTAGTTCATTTCATTGATAACCACTTAAATAATTAAAATACTTCAAAAAGTACGTATTTAATTAAATAAGTATCTTAAAAAATCCGTTTTACTTACTCTAAAAAATATAAGGCATTATAAAAACTTCATAGTTGATCACCCTTGAACTATAACTTTTACATCTCTATTTTCGTGGACTTGTAATTTTTGATTGGCTGTTTAAAGTGGATGTAGGGACCTTAATGGATGTAACACCCTTGTATTTCTCTATAGGAAATACTGATCAAATTTTGAAAGAATACTTGAAATAATACAAAGATGTTATTGCTACATAGTAACATAAGACAATAATTATTATTAACCTATAATTACACAATGGATTAATAAGGTCAAGAACTTCAATATATATTATGTAAAAGTCAAGGAAAAAAACAATAATAATGTCAATAAAATTAAATATCAAACTGCTAAAATAAGAAATAATAACTAAATAGTGAAATATCTCTTCACTCATACTCTCAATGTAATGTCCACTTTATTAAAACCATTCCTGTTAAACTATTCATATTAATGAATATAACAAGACAAAGAAAAATAAAATACTAATTAGTAAAAAAATTGAGTACATTCATATGCATGGTAGTTTAAAACATCTAGTTCTAAATATTTTCATTCAGTCATAGGCCAATCACAATATTACTTTAACAAACAAATTTGAAAATTAGTGAAATATTCAAAAAATATAATCATTAGTCATACCCCGTCCATAATTTAAAAAAAAACCAATTCCAACGTAATGAGGAGTAAGTATTCCACTCGACATTTAAATGTCCAAAAATAAATCTTAATTTTAAAAACCAAATGATTTATCCTCAAAATAAATTGGAAGACTAGTATAGCAGTTCCAAAATAGTGAGGAATCATTCCTCAATGTTTCATAAATTTTTATTCATTCACATATTTTTATTTAATTAAATTTTAATTATGTCTAGTTTAGAAATTCCTAAAATAATTCTAAAACAATTTTAATATCCCAAAAAGTCCAAAACTTATTCCACATATCAAAAAAATCATGAATATTTTAAAAATATAGGAATACATTTATGATAATTAACACTACTATGTATTAAAATTTAGATAATTTAGGCTAAAATATTTATTAAAATATCGTTATACCTCCAAAATTCACGAAATTATTATCATGATCTTTGGATTGAAAAGAAGGAACTCTTTAGTGAAGGAGGAGAAAGAGTTGAGGAACTGAAGAAAAGAAGGAGGTACGTCCGTGCCTCTATGGGGGCATGCCATAGCCCAATGCGTGGAAAACAGACTAGAGCTTCTGATCTCTGGAAAATAAGGAGGCATGTCCCCGCCTCCCCAGCATGTCCGTGCCCCATCAGGATTGCATCTCCGTGCCTGGGTGTTTTAAGGCCCATTTGTGTCCGGCCTTTTACATATTTATTAAAGTTACTAGGCTTTATATAAATAAGAAAGCTAGCACTTTGTAAGGTATTCAGTTCAGCTTTTATATTTACGTTGAAGTTTTCTTAATTTTGATTCTTAAGCACTACCTTGTATTGAAGAATTCTCTATTTTCGCAAGATGATAATCACTATTTTGAGTTAAGTTTCATGGACGAAATTTTTTTTAAGAGGGGAAGATTGTAATCCCCCGTAAATTTACGAGATTTTAATTGTACTTTTATTCAAACTATTCAAAAATATTTTCTATATATAATTTTAGTATAAACTAAAAAAGATTTAATTTTACAAAAGTTGTGTATAATTGTTTATTTAAAATAATCATGAGATTTATTTTTATAAAAAAATATAATTTTAAGCTATCATAAACCCAAAAGTCTAATATATATATATATATATATATATATATATATATATATATATATATATATATATATATATATATATATATATAAACCCTAATTGCTCATTTACCCAAAAGCAAAACAAAAAAAAGAGAGAAGAGTAAAAGCCAACATCCTGCCTCCGTGCCTGCCGCCACCCTCCAGCACCGCCCAGCGCCGTCGTCACCCTAGCCGGCCACCACTAGTCTCCTCCTTCTTCCCTTCCTTCTTTTCCCTTCCTTTCTTCCTTAATTCTACGCCCTATAATTCATGATTTTTGGAGAATTATTTGTAATGTTTATTTTGATTATTTTCAAAGGTTACAAAAACATAATGAAATATATTGACCTCATAATAGTATAATGTATGACATACTATACCTACTCGTTAGCACATTCCTTTACATAAATTAATTCATAGTTTATTTAATTAATAATTTATATTAAGCAATATACAAGGTTGTCTCCCCATGTCCCAATCAAGAACATTAAATATAAATATATAAACCCCATGCTCTCTTGTTAGAGGACATAAAAAAATATAAATTCCAATGGTAACGGGCGTGACTCTGTCACAATAAATTTGGTGAGATCTCAACTAACCCCCATTTAAGTTTAAAACCTTATAAAAGATACTCATAGATCACACGACCTCTAAGAAAAGCCATGTATAATACTCTTGATGCCCTAACCCTTAATTGTCAATACTCTGGATGTGCACCAGCCCACAATTTTATTGCTTATCATTCTTTTACTTTACGTGATTTATAGTTTAACACTTGGGTTCCAATTCACCAAAGAACACACATGAAATACATCACAAATTCACAATCAACCTCTTTTATATAGTAATTTTAACCCTTTGATTTCCTTCTTAAATTTTAACTTGTTAAACAAAATCAACTAATCTCGTCATTAAGACTTGAAAATCGCCCTTTCTCAATTCATACCATTAGTTATGAAGGCGTGATAATAAATAGTCTCATGTATTAATTAACAAATTAATTTCACTTAGATCAATCAAGATTCCACAACCATATATAATAATATCATGATTAGTATTAACAATCACCATTAAAATTCACCAAAACATTACCCAATCGTACTTCTAAAGTAAAAAAACACGAATCTTTTCAAGACATACCAAATAATTTCACCCAAAAGGTTCCCTAAACATGATACTAAGTTTTCATTTCATCATAAATCATGCTCATAAAGGCAAGGTTTTCATAACTTGTACGTACTTTGAATAAAACAATTGGGTTGCCACTTTTACAACTACAACTCGTCTTCTACGAATTGTTTCTCTTAACCAAATAATAAAACCTTAATCAATACTCTAACAAACAAATTTACAGCAGCTATAACCCATTTTAAGGCTTCAAAATCATTTAAATGCTCTAAACCTTTGTTTTTAACTCTTAAATACATGAAATATAATAAAAGTCAGATTTATAAATTTTGAAAAATTTCCAAAGTCGGCAAAATATTGATTATAATGTTCTAAATATGTAGTATATTGATTAGGATTATATATGTACCACACATAAAATAATAAAATCCTTCTAATATTCAACATAAAACCCAAATTTAATAACCCATAAAATCTGAAAATTTATTTTGAACATGTCATCATCAAATTTTTCATAATTGGACACAAAATAATCATAGTTTCATGAAGTAATCAATGTATATGATTATAAACCCTAAAACTAGTACATTTAACCCATAATTTCATGTATAAAAATTCCGAAAATTTGTAGAACATATTGAAACTTAGGATTTTAAATACTTTTAACGTATGTACAAAATAATGAGGAATAATGGAATACATATTTATAGAGTTGATCAAGAACTGCAATTTGTTGTAAAACATATGTACAAAAGAAGAATAGACAAGTTGGTAATCCCGCCCAAAATATAATTAGCATAAGTCAAATCATATTTCTTTTAATTAAAAGTGAATTTATTTGATCATCATGTTTAGGTTTTAATGGATAACCTATCAAGGGAAAAGAGGTCAAATTAACAAAAAGGGTGAATAATTTGTGCTAATGCGATGCAACACCCTCATAATTTTATACTTTTATAAATCATTTTCTTGAATTTTAAGACGATTATTGTCACTAATAAATGTACAGTCAGCTCTTTAAAATTTTTACAAGGGAAAAACTAACTATTATAATTATAAAACTTCATTCAAAATATTTTAAAATCCTCAAAAATCTCTAAAAGTCAAACTAACATAATTAAACAAATCCCTTCAAAACCAACTAAATAAAATCCAACATAGTTTAATCAATATTAAAAGCAACTGAAGGAAACTCTTTAGTTGTTCCCCATTGAACAGACTTCATGAACTTCATTTGCAAATCCAAATCCTTGGCACCTATTAAGTGCATGCTCACCATTAACACAAATTGTGAAATTGAGTCATCATAAGGTTAGTAAGAAATAAGCCATGATCAAATAGCAAATATACACACAATCATCTAAGTCGAGTAAATACATATTAAAAATATCTTGGTCACATGATAAAAAAAATAATATTAAAAGAATATAAATAATGCATTAATTATTAGTTCAAAGTATTTTCCTTCAACTATTAACTAAATAAACCCTCCCTTTAACTTGAAATGTTGCTTAATACTATACTCTTTAAATAATCAATTTTGATAATTTAAATGATTAAATGTATTCATTACTTAATGAAATACTTATATTCTACAATATACGCTTTAAATACTTTATAAATATTAAAAATAATATTTATTACAATATAAATATGCATATTATTACATGTAGAACTAAATTTTGTTGTTTGTAAGTCATTTAACAATAGAATTTAACAAAAATTAAACACAACTTAAGGTTATAGTAGTAGAGTTCTAACTTAAACATCGTCCTGAAATCTCCAGCTATCGCCCATATTCTATACATGATACCAAATTTGCCCTTATATACATATATAAGTACGTTATTTATATTTTTACTTTCATGGTTCAATATAACTTCATTTTAGTTTTTTCTCTGAGTTTTTCACTTCATTTCAATTTCACTCTTTTACACTTTAGATTATTTCTTCCATTGTCAGTATTTTTTACTCCATCCTTTAGATTATTTCTTCCTTCCTTCAGCCTACTCCTTCCTTCCTTAGGCCAGCATTTCAGAGTTTCAAATTCACATTTCCATTGTTGACATTTACAACTTCTTCCTTCCTTCTTTTAGAATATTCAAGTGAAATCATGTCAGATGAGGTAAATTTATTCCTTATTTATACCTTTCAACAAATATAGTTCATGTTTTGTATATTTTTAATTATATTAACCTACATAATTTGGCTTAACAAACATGCATTTATTCACTTTAATGGTAGAATTATATTAGTTAATGATGGAAATACGTGCAAATTAACGTATGAAACAGACGAATTAACGTAGATGAAGGGGAAACGTCTGCTTTGGACGATTAAACCATGCAATAATTGTCCAAAATGGATGGTTTCACACCCATAGGAACCGACAAAAATGGACGAATCTTGGAGGGTTGAACCGTCAAAAATGGAAAGTTCCCCACCCATAGGAACCAAAATGGAAGGTTCCTATGGGTGGATAGCCTTCCATTTTGGACGGTTTAGGTCCCTTGGATAGTTTTTTGTTCTAGTTATTCCGAAATTTTAATATTAGTTAATAATATGAAATAATTTAACTAGATATATTCATTGCTAATTAAATATTATTATTAAACATTCATCGCTAATTAAATTCCTATTTAAATTAATATAATAACATTTATAAACAAATACGTAAATATGTTACATTTCTAATCTAATTCGTATATCATAGTTGTAATGTCCTTAATTCGTTGTTAGTATTCAATTAAAATCCGATATTATCAATATCATTGTATTAACATCAATGTTAATAATATGAATTCATTTAATTTAATATACATTGCTAATTGAATGTAATTAGAAATATCCATTGTTAATGTGATTCCGATTTAAATGAACATTGCCTATTGATGTTAATTATGTATTAGAGTTACATTTCTAATCTAATGATTCATATATTACAATTGTAATGTCTTAATTTCATTGCTAGTATGAAACATAATTTATAATTAGATTAGTAAAGTTGATGTATAAATTAATAATAATTTATATCATACGAAATATGAAATTTCAGGACTTTGGCAGGGATAGAATTGATTATAGCGTGGTTTTTTCTCACGAATAAGGTTTCGGTTCGTTTATGGATGCTAAGATATGGGCTCAAGAAGAAGTAATGAAATATGGATTTATGTTGGTTTCAGCAATACAAAAACTCAATCTGATGGTCGAGTGCATAAATGGTTATTTTGCGATCGATATGGGAAAAAGAAGGATCAATATTTTTCCAATGCGCAGAGGTTTAACATGAAGAGAAAGGTGTGTGGTTGATAATTCAGGGTCAAGGCATTGGAGCGTCCTAAACATGATGGTTGGTATATTAAGGGTGTTCCAAAATGGGGTGTTCGATAAATTGAGGCATCTAATTGGTTTCGACGTGCACCTCAAAGTGATAGTGACTGATTGTGAGGGAGGTCTATTTTGTCCCATTGCATATTTATTTCCTCGATCTCGCCATTTACTTTGCATATGGCACATCAACAATTGTGTTGAGAAGAAAGCATATGACATTTTGAAAGATAAGAGGCACGCTGTGAATGTAAAATGGGTAAATGGAGTATAATTCTTAATGTGAAGACAGAAGCGGAGTACATCAACACAGTGATACAATTTAAGGATTCTTATGCGTGGTGCCCTACTTTGGTGCAGTACGTGGAGAATCAATGGTTGCCCCATGCTGAGAGGTTCATGAAGTACCTAAAAAACAAAGTCCTTCACTTGGGGAATAAGATGACATGCAGAGTTGAGAGCTCCCACAGTGCCTTGAAGGACAGGATGGATTCCTCAACTAGTTCCCTGGATATGCTTTTTGAGTGTTTCCACAAGCATTTACAGACCCAGCGAAAGAACGTACGATACAACCTCGAATAGTCACGAAGTCGTCATGGCACTTTGTACCAAGAGTTCATATATAAGCAGCTTCATGGTCGCGCTTCACATTGTTATTTTTCCTTGATTAAGGATAAGGCAAAACAAATCATGAGCCTTTGTGATGCAGTTAAGAGCAGTTGCGAGTGTGTTCTAATGGCTACACATGGTCTCCATATGTCTGTATTATATTTCGAACAATCATGGGAAATCGTCACTATTTTTAGATGAAATCCCCGCAAACTAGAGAATGCTTACCATTGGTGCATCACATTTAGACTCATATTACATTGATCAATCCGAGCAAGAACTGAATCAATTTTGGGGTCTGTTTGATAGAGTAGCATCTTTGGCTCCTACCCTAGTACGTGATGCCTCGTGCTACCTATATGTCAGGTTAGAGCCTAAGATATTCTTCCGTGAAGAACTAGAGTCGTTGACACAAACACAAGGTCGACCTTCATGACATGACCAATGTTCATGGGAGTACACTTTTGGATGTGAGTCTACATCAAAAACTCATTCACGACAATTAGGCCAATCATCTCGTCGTTCGTCACAATCCGTGAACATGCCTCTAATAATAGGTATGTTAATTAAACTTTGTACCAATTACTTTTTGTATTGTGTAGCTTTTTGAATTCTCTATGCTGAATACGTGTTTTTGTGTAAGCTGCGGGTAGAACTGACATGAAGAGCTTTTCGTACAATGACAGAGTTCTATGATTTTATTGAATTACATTGAAGGGTGGAATGATATCAAGGCTAACGAAAATGCTGGCTTCCGATGTGTTGCTGATGCATTTCACCATGGAGAAGATAACTACCCTCTGGTACGTAGGCTCATGTACAATGAAGTGGCAGCAAACTATAACAAATACACTACTATCTATTTCAACGAATTGAAAAGAGCTCTTTAACATATTAACTGGGAAGGTGGACATTCCGGGAAAGACCACTAGATGGAGGTTACCGCAGATTTATTCACAATTGCTAATATTTACAAGTGTGCAATCATGTTATTTGGAGTAGGATTGCATGAACATGCCTTTTAACCATCCACTACAGTCCTACCGTGGCTTCTATCCATCGACGTACACTGCACCAGTTGTGGAATTGGTAATTGCACATTTGGGGATTTACAAGCATTTCATCCGATTACACCTGTCCCCTGGTTTTCCGGTTCCTCCGATAAAGTTATGGGAGGATATGCGCGATTCCACTATTGATGGATGGGCCCAGCTCTACGCTCGAAGAATAGGAGATTGAAACGATTTAGCTAATTATGTACCGTGATAGCGCTAACCTCATAAATTGTATTATATTACTTTGAATTATTAATTGCATTATTAATTGCATTTTGTATGTTCTCTTCACATCCAACACCCTTTCCCTTGTGATGATGGTTTTGACATGTTTATTTGTTTTGGATCTATTTGGGAGTTCATTACTTAACGAATTCATTGATTCAAAGCCAAATATATATGCAACCAATTCAGCAGAGTTTCTTGTGATGATGGGGTTTGACATGTTCTCTTATGTGAGAGTGTGAAATTCAGCAGAGTTTCCTCTGTAATTTGGGCATCCAATTTATCGACAAACGATTAATAATACACCTGGAAAAACATAGTAATGTTCTAAACACAAATCCTACAACAAACAATCCAAAACACAATCCAAACTTCAAATCCTAAACTATTAAGTCCATCATAAGTTCAAAAATGAAATCATACAATCTCAAAATTACAAAACACTATTCCATTTCCTAATTACCTCCTCCATTTGTTCAATTGAAAACTTGGACATGTCATTGGTAAGATCTTCCTTCTCTACTATGACACCTTGAGAAACATGTATTAATAAGTTCATCTACTACATAATCACACTAAAATAAAGCGTAGTTAGTAATGTATATATATTCGAAAACAAATTAACATAATGAATTATTCAAGATCATACCGTATCACCAGCTGTCCGTGGCGGCCAGCCATCTCCTACTAGGGGTACACCCACATTCATAATGCATGGGTGGGAATGCATGTAGTGCGAATCAATATAATGCTTCACGTCAAATGTTCCATGGTTCCTGAGCATTGTTGGGATCAACGAACTCAAATCAAGATGGCTCGTCGCAGGAAATTGATCCCAAAACGAGTTCACAATACATTTCATCCATTCCACCTTATATTCCTTTGATTTAGCTGATTGAATAGCGTTTACGAGCCACATTGGAGGGGACGAGATAAATTGAATGAAACCTAGCTGGCAAACATATCTCTAAGGCATATAAGGTTCTATCACATCCTTGGAAAATTAGCAATCGGATAAGGTACATATGACAACCAATCAACCTGAGAATGTAATCAAGTAATCAAGCAATAAATTAAACATGATGCCTTTAATAAGTAACAATAAGTATTTTATGTAATACCTGATGCCTTTAATAAGTACTAATACTAGTAGTAGTGTACCTCATGTGCACTCATGGTGTCAAGTTGAAACCAAAATTCAATCAGTCGCTCTAAAGTCTTCTTCTCAGCTCGACTTCCCAACAACTTGGTTCTAGGAAATTGGGTATGAGCGAACTTTGGGTTTCTTTGAGCCGAAAAATGGGAAGTACTCATAAATCCAAGCTTACAACAATATCAGGCACCCAGTGATCTCCCAGCAATCAATCCGGTTGGCTATCCCTAACTGGCAATACATGTTTGCTAAGACTATCAATCCCCAAGAGTATGTAGAAATAGAATAATCCAGCTCCAACGCCTCATGTAAACACTGCTTCTTAACCCTATCGCCACTCTTATCTACGAACAAGGTGCAACCCAATACCAAAAACAACCACACTGATAACTGTGTATCCTCTGTCTAATTATCTATGAGATATCTATTATATACAGATATAAGCTTCACACCACCATTACCATATATGCTCTCGGGACCTTCTCCTCCAAGGATAGCAGGGTCAACATATAGAAGTTCACTTAGTGCAGTGGAGGAGACATCAACATACTCATTTACCAGCTTACTAACACCAAGAATGACCTCCACGTCATGTAGTAAGATAGTCATCTCACTGAATGGAAAGTGGAAGGAATTTGTGTCTGGTTGCCAACACTCCGCAAAAACATATATCAGTGGTGCATCTATGTAATCGAACATAATGTTCGGTAGAAAGAGAAGTCCAGGATTAAGCAATCATTGTTGCATTGGAGTTCCATCCAGCTTAGCACGAGCCCATTTATTGAGAATGGAGCACATCTTGTCATGGTTTTGACACTTCAATAAACCATTTCCATGCTCCTTGCAAACCCAAATATTTGTTGCAATGTGACCCATAAAGCTAGGATTCACGCTCCCTTCGATTAGGCCGCCAAAAACTCCACCCTTCACAACCCAAGATTCGTCCACCTACTTCCTCATACTAGTTGGGCCAGAAACAGTTGAAGAAGAACCCGATGCCGTTGCAAGAGCAAATCTACCATTCGTACCTTTGCGCACTCTAACATACTGTTCTTCTATTTTTTCCTCCGACATACCACTAGCAGCACCCAAATAACAGTTCAGGATATCATCATCATCATCCTGATCCCCGTCATCTATTATGTAATTATCCAAACCATATTCAGAATCCTCATCAACCTCATTCTTATGTAACTTCTGCAACTGTACACCCTCTCTCCCTTTATGTAGAAACTAGGATACCACAGGATTGTAGATGTCTTTGACCTGAATCACCCTCTCAATGCCTTCTGGGTACCTATTTCCATTTATATTAATGATAAAATAATAATTAATAAATAAATATAAATTATAACTAACTAATAAGCTAATAAACATGAATATCAAACCTGAATATAAATTAGTTAATAAGCTAATACACCTGAATATTATATTACAAACTAATTAACTAATTTAACTTTCTAACATTAACAAGCATAATCTTAACATTAGTGGATTGCTAAACACCTAATATAAACTTACCAGCATTATTATAAATATTAACTAATAAATATTTTTTTTATTATTAATCTTAACTAATAAATATTAACCAATATATATTAATATAGAAAATGAATTCCAATTCTTAACTGTAATAATGTTAACCTAATAATATTAATATTTTTAACTACATCTTTAGTAATTATTGAAATAAACATAAATATCAAAAGCATAATAACTAAGAATATTACATGATTTAACTAGAAAACACAAACATAAACATTATGAGTAATTATACGTATTATTATTAATATTAACTAATAAATATTAACTAATCTAATACATAATCTTAACTAATACGTTATAGTCGTAATTATACGTATTATTATTAATAATATTATCTAATAAATATTAATTAACTAATACATAATATTAATATAATTCTACGTATTACTATTAATATTATCTAATAAATATTAATAAACTAATACATAATATTAATGTAATTATACATATTATTATTAATATTATCTAATAAATACTAATTAACTAATACATAATATTAATGTAATTATACGTATCATTAATAATATTAACTAATAAATATTAACTAATTTAATATGTAATAATAGTAATTAATTATATAATATAATTAAGCATAAATATTTTAAAAGAATCTACTGTAGTAGAACCATGTATTTTACACGGGGTTCATATACTTTTTTTTTCAATCATCTTCCTAGATCTAAAGCTACCAAAACTCAATAATGGCGGAAGAAACAAGAATAAAAAAACACCACAAAATACAATAATCTTTATAAATAAACATCAAGATAATCCATGTAAATTTACTTCAAATTGCTTAGAAATCAAAATATTACATAAATTTGATGATGAAGAACCGACCAATCCTCTTAAAACTTTATTGTCATCTTTGCTTATTCTTCCACTCAAGCTTCGACTAGGTTCTTTTCAAGCTCTTGACATGGTGATTTTTGGAAGAAATTTTTTTTTTTTGAAAGAGGTGAATTTTTTGGGAGAGTTTGAATTTGAGAGGTTGTGTTTGAGAAGTGAAATGTTAAAAAATATAGAAAGGTAGGTAGTAAATGGTTTTATAGATGATAGGAAACAAAGGGTTAAATTAGGTTAGTAAATTAAAATATTAGATAATTAGGTTAATAAATTAAAATGTTAGATAATTAGTAAATGTTAAATTAGGTTTGTAAATTAAAATGTTAGATAATTAGTAAATTAAGTTAGTAAGTGGGTTAAAATATGTTAATTATATATATAAGAGAAATATCGTAAAGAAAGTGTGAAATACGTATAAAATACGGTAAATTATCACGGACGATGTTTAGTGATCCACATCTGCTAAACCTCTTAACACCTTTCTCCTCAAAACCTATTAAACAAAATATACGTACATAGATCACCATCAAAATCCATTGCTCTTACTAATGGGAGCACAGTTTAGATGAAATACCCGACTGTGAAAATCATCCTTAGGTTATTGGGTCTTTTGTTATGAGTTTGGTACGATCTGAAGAAAGACGCAAGTTGTTTAGAAATTCTTTATCCATATGATCTGTAAACAAGGGAAGGGATGTGAATTTCATTAGAGCTAGTGTATGGGGAATTGATTTAGTTTGGTATTTTTTATGCGTAAAAGGAGAGGGAGAAAGGGGGTCTCGGGTCTCAACTCTCGAGGGTGATACTGTCAATTCGTTGCCAAAAGTACTCCAAAATTGACAAAAAATAATGACATCCTTTTTTATTTGTTTCATTTTTATTTAAATAGTCAAATTTTAAAAAATTTAACCATTAATTCTCAACATATTATAAGAAATATTATATTCAAGTGATATCTTATTGAATACATCTCATTATAAATTTTTTGAATATCAAATTTTTAAGTATCTAACAAAAGATGTTGTAAAATATGAGATTTGACAGACTTGCCTTTCAATAATTTCACAAAACCACGTCAAAATTCTAGAAATTGTATTATGGTTCACATGACCGAATTCAACCTAACTCAGGACGGAGGGAGTGGAGTTGTGGAGAAGTGGGTTAACAGTTTGGGTCTTTCAGGTGTCGAATTGAACCAACTAGACTCGAGGGAAGACAATCACAATGAGGGAGGCAGGCAGCAGAATCGTGGATAAGCGGGAAGTAAAATTGTGAAGAGGGAATCGAATTGTGGGTAAAGAAAGCATGATATACTGATATGCCAAGGAGCTATAATTCACCTTACCATTAAAATGAATCCAGATGTTGAATTTAGTACATAATGCCACAAAGTTTTAGGTCAGAATAAATTGAGCATTTGAAAGTTCTATATTGGTACTGTAGCTTGATATTATTTCATTCGTCTGTCACTTTACAGATTCTATACAGTAAACCCAATTCCAGGGTCAGTGGTGATCCCATAATAGAGAGCACAGGGTGGAAAATTACAGCACAGAAGAAGTCCGTACTGTCTAGAACTTTTACTGCTGTATGATGCTCCACATAAGAACGGTTCACTGTGAACCACCCAGCAATTATTTCAGAGTGTTCCTTGCTCCTGCGTGGTGTTCATTGCTCCTTGAACAGTTCACGACCAATGATCATCCTCCTTATCTCACTGGTTCCTGCTCCAATCTCATATAATTTGGCATCCCGAAGAAAACGCCCAGTTGGATACTCATTCACATAGCCATTACCGCCAAGACATTGTATAGCCTGTAAAACGCAAAAACCCATCAAATTCAATCAAGGTATTAAGAATATGTCAAACAACTCATGTCATGAATCATGGTAAGAACCCTGAGAAAATAGAGAAAAAATTAAGCAAAAGGTTACATGAAATGCCCATGTAAATGCACTGGCTGATGATTTTTTTTGTTGCCAGACATTTTCGAATTTTCCGCTAGTGTCTCAAGATTATATCTGTATATTAAGTATACAGTGAATGAAAAATAGCGAAGAAATAGATATTTATTTATGTGATTTGGATATTCACAATACTTTGTTCTTCACATAATGTTTTGTCTTCCATCCCAACTATCTTGACCCATCATAGTTAAGAAATTGACATGATTTCACCAAAAATAATCTTGATAATAATTGGAACATTCCTACACTTTCTACGCCATTCACTATGTGAGGGCATTTTGGAAAATTAAATTTTAACTTGTTACTATTTTAGAGGATGAGAAATTTCTTGGACATTCCAAAATAGTTTATAAATATTTATTCCTAACATGAGGAATTACATGATTACCAAACACGCCATAAAAACCACATGTATCAAACCCTCCAAACACACTTTAGATAGAAAATCTCATGCAAGAAGAACAGCAAATTGCACATTAATGTGGAAATTTTGTAGAATATTTGTTCCAAATCAGTTGTCACATGCAAGAAAACATACAGAGTATTATTTGTCAGTATCAGGCAAAGAACCCCTACTTAACCCATGTAAAGCATCATAATCCTCCAGAGGCTTCCTACTGAAAACCAATTTATGAAGCCTTCCAGAAGAAATAATGAGAATTTTTAAGAAAAAATAATGGGGTTGAATTGTAGGTTAGTGGAATAATTAGACAACTTCTTACGGAAAAATATATGGAAAGCATGTTGAAAATCCTTTTCCAGCATGGCAGCATGTATGATGGTATAGATAACCAGATCATCCTTCAAGAGTTCAGAGTACAAGCTCTTTATGACAAAATCATTCAAGAGAGCCATGAAGTTATAAACAACAACATTTAGACACATTGGAATCTTTATTTCAAAATTGCCAAATGATTGAGAGGACTATGCTATAACTAGTTGCCTACGCATTAGACTCTTGAAAGGATGATTCTATTCTCAAATCATAAGAAAGCAATGGTGGTGCATCAGTAGCTACAGGGGGTAGATAACTAAATTTCGAGCAAAGAATGTACAAAGGCCAAAGGCTCCTCCTAAGGAAAGTTACTTGACCTATTCCAAAGATAGAGGGAAACATCCTCATAATCCAAAGAAGAATGACCCTCAGAGATGGGATTTTAACTTTGCAAATAGCAGAGAAAGCAACAGGCAGTTTCCATGGAAGCAAGAAGACCCAAGATTAATTATTTAATT
Source organism: Dysphania ambrosioides (assembly GCA_026401315.1). Lineage (NCBI taxonomy): Eukaryota > Viridiplantae > Streptophyta > Magnoliopsida > Caryophyllales > Amaranthaceae > Dysphania > Dysphania ambrosioides. The sequence continues at coordinate 3,694,346 of CM048672.1, forward strand.
AACCTTTTATATTATTGGGCTTGGCCTATTCTACAGTTTAAAAGGACTTCTGTTATATTTTATGGGTTAAGTGGCTTATTTTAAGGTCTCATTAAAGTAATTATAGGGGCTTATGATAATACTGTCTTGTTAGGTTTTTTATTTTCCTAGGTTTACATCAACCCTACATAAAGGGAGACTTGCCATTTTTAATACCGGATATTGATAAAATTGTGAGTTAAACGTGAGTTTGCTCTTATAAGTTTTGGATTCAAGAGCATTTACAGAGTTTGAGTTTCATATCTCATTAATTTGATATTCAAAGAGGTTGCTGTTATCGAAGTCCTTTAGGGATTCACATCAAATGGTATCTAGAGCCAAAATTAGAAAGGGGTGCAAAGATTAATTCTTTGTCTCATCGTCCAAAAATCAAGTACTATACACTATTTTATTTCAGCAAGATAAATTAAATTCTTCGTTCTTCAAATTTGTTTGTACGCGAGTACAATATCTTATGTAGGTTAATTTGGACTCTTGTGGATTGTTGAGTTTGGGACCACATCAGACTAGCTTAAATTTTAAAGTGTGAATCTGCTAGAGATTAGTGCTTGTTTTGGATATTGAGTCTTTTGGCCCTTTGTGCATATTTCTTATGCTGGTAATTCTTGAGTGACGTCACAAGAAGTGTTATTTTCCTTATCTTAGTCTGCATTGAATTACAATCAGGAGGTATATGTGATAACAGTCTTATATTTTTGCTGAAATTGAAGCGTTCCATTGCCTTAGTGTTTGTTAAGTATATTCTTATACAACTTGTCGAAGTATTGAGTAGTTCCTTGGTGTGTTTTGGTTTGTTTTAGTAGTGCAATTAGGGCTACTTTGTGAATATACTCTGTACAAAAATATGGAGGTTCAAAAGTACTATTATACATTTAGAAAATTTTACTCTAGGCATCCTGTGGAAGCACTTGGTTTGGAAACTATGGAACATCCTAGACCTTATCATCTTGATGAATGAGTTAAGGTAATTCATTAAGTGACATTTACTTTTTGCATTGGCTATTGTTCAGATGAGGTTCTTCTTTGTGATGTTGCCCCAATGGACAAATATTGTTTGGTAGGAGACCTTGGGCACTGGACAGGAAAGTGACTTATGTCGATGATATGTATAAGGCAATAGCTGGTAAAATAAGAGTTAAATTTGAATCTTTACCCCCCAGTATTGTTACTAGCACTCAAGTTGATAAGAACGTGACTTTTAACGAGGTTAACGAGTGTGCCAAAGTGAGAGAAAATTGAAGACAAGACAACAAAGAAAGAACAGACTGAAGTGGATGAAAATACTTGTACTCATCAAAGACAAAAAATTTACGTGTTTTGACACTATTTTCGATCAGCGACCATGGTGAATAGATCATAGTTTCGGTGAGGATTTTATAGTAAAGGAAAATTCAGAACTTGTTTATAATAATAAGATGAGCGTTTTTATGGATTTTGTTGTGACTACGTTGCAGCTATATGATTATTTTCAAGTATCACGATCACATGTCATGTGAAGTCACAACATTTCTTTGCAATTTGATAAATGTGACGGGTGAATCTCAATAGACCTTTTATTTTGTGTAGTGTTTTGGGAATAAGATAAAATTCGAGGTCAAATTATGTTAAATGCAAAGAAGACCCAAAATTAATAATTAATTAACCTTTTTAATTATTGGGTTTGGCTTGTTCTATGGTTTGAAATGACTTTTGATATATTTATGGGTTAAGTAGCTTATTTTATGGTTTCATTAATGTAGTCATACTGGCTTATAATTATAGTGTATCTTACTAGGTTTTATTTTCCTAGGTTTTACATCATTCAATAATCCTATATAAAGGGAGGCTTGTTATATTTTAATATAGGGTTTTGGGTATTGGAAAAATTGTAGTTAAACGTGAATTTGCTCTCTGAGTTTTTCCATTAAATTGATAGTCAAAGTAGTTACGTCTATTGAGTCCTTTATGGATTCACATAAATAGTGATCTACCTTTTAAGTTTCTATCCATCGTAGATTTTTTTATGGCATTTGAGGGTTTTTTTTTCCTTTATTTAGTAATCTTGTGGGTTCAACATGGAAAAGAAGGCCAAAGAGATGGATGTGCATTGTGCTTTGCAATGCCGAAATTACAAATCTTTTTTACTATTATGTATAGTTCAAGCCAAAAGATCTATCCATTTATGACTTATTATTCCTCATTTTTTGTAGATAACATCATGAGTGATTAGCTTGTGCCTATTAAAAATTTTAACTCGTGCTTCTCTATGCTTATGTATACTTGAAGGCCAAACTATTTTATTTTTATTTTTGTCCCTAGCCTCTTTAACACCTCTTTATTAGTGCCTTTTACAATGCATTTAAGTATTACTATTACTCGAGCAGATGAAAAATCAACTATTCTTTCCTAAGGAACTTAAGAATTCAAAGAAAAGTAAATTAAATGTTGGATGATAAAATTTATTCTTGGAATTAAGGTGGCAGAACTATTGTTTTCAGAGGCTAAATACTGTAAACCAATCACCATTAATGAAAACATCGAAGAAAATCAATGTGCCAACATACCACATCGATTTTAAATGCATCCTCCTGTCTCATTGGTATAGAAATTCTCTGCCAATTACTAGCAACTAAAATATAATGGGAGTCGACTAAGTTTACTCAATAAAAAAGGGGTGTCAGCATTACTTTTACCTAATATCCCCTTTCTCAGTTGATATTGCAATGAGCATTTATTCTATCGAAAAAAAATACTCTGTACAATACAATATAGATTACATGTGTGTAATGAACCTCCCTAAGGCACAAACCATCCTGCATACTTACAAGAGGCATGGCAAGGCAAGCACAAACTAGAGAAGTTGTTAGGGAAATTTTCTGTTATTGATAGACATTTTCTGTTATGAGTGCACGCATATCCATTTTCTGCTATTAGGGGTGCATGAATGCATAGAATATTCCATGAGTGCATGCATCTCCATCGTTCCTTAGCTTTAATAAAATTCAGCTACCTTCCATACTTTCTCATTCACCACTTCTCACATTCCCAACCACTTAGCTAATCTTCTCTTGTTTATGTGATCCTTGGTGAGCTTGACTCATTACAAGTTGGTATACAATGGGCCCACAAGAGGATAGCTTAGACGAACAACTCTCTCTGCTACACAAACCTAAATGGCTCCTTCATGACATTGAGGGAAGAGTTGTCCAATAAAATCCAACGATCAAAGAAGCATCAAGATTCTTCAATGGAGAGATTTAGGACCTCGCCAGTGAAATCCCGTAGACACGTGCTCAATTAGAGGAATCCTCTCGCCTCTAGAGCTTAGAAATGGCGGCGGCAACCCTTCATTTAGAAGGATTGACCGGCCAGGAGTGTTTGATTAGCTTCACCTAAGGTAAGCCCATAGCCAGTGATTAACATAGAAGGAGAAGTCGAGGATAGTAAAGGACTAAGGGGTTTCGGTGGCACCGGAGGTGGTGGAGGAAATTGGAGGTACCGGAAGTTGGACATGCTAATCTTTGACGAGTCAGACAGGTGGTTGCTTCATGCGGAGCACTATTTCGAATTTTATCGGGTGAGTGGAGAGGAGAAGCTAGAGGTTGCCATAATGTCCATGGAGGGTGATGCCTTATGGTACAAACAAAAATCCAAAAAAGAACCCTATATTATGGTGGGGGACCTCAAGGAGTGAGTTCTTTGTTTTCGTCCAATAAATGTCGGATTCTTATGTGAGCAGTGGTCAGCAACCACCCAACATCTGCAACCGACTACCAACGGGCAATTTATCGAAATGGCAGCTCCATTAGATGTACCAAAGTTCGTACAGATAAGCCAATTTATCAATGGGATGAAGGAAAAGGTCAAGGTGGAGGTCCATTAATTGAACCCATACAATCTAGAGCAAGCAATTACTAAAGCGCCTGTACTAGCGCCCGCCTTCGCCCTAGTGCCACAGGCATGCCTAGGCACGATTTTTAAAACTAAGAATATGGAGGAAAGGAATAGGTCTCAGACCAAAAGAAGGTTGGTTACACTCTTCAATCGGCACATGGCCACATAAGCAACCCAAAGTGGGGTTACTCCTTCCCTATTTCCCCCAACCCAATCTTCCACTTATAAACAGCAATCCTCAACCCAAAGACCTAGGGGTGACATGAAGAAATTGAATCATAACCAAAAGGGCTTTGTTTCTGATGTGACGAAAAATAGAGTATGAAGCACAAGTGTTAAGAGAAAGAGCTCAGTGTGCTTTGCTTCAGCAACGAGGAAGATGAGGACAAGTTCACTAATAAAGGGGACGGAAGTGGACAACCCTCTCTGACGAAATAGGTGGCTACAATTGTCTCTCTTCACTCTACTGTTGGGCTTTTAGACCCAAAGATCATGAAAAGGGAAAAGATAGGCGAAGGAATGTGGTGGTGATGATAGAAACCGGAGCCACCCACAATTTTATTTCCCTCTCTATCCAGCAACGGCTTCTAAGGAGTTTGGTGTGTCATTGGGTAATGGGGAAGCGATATGAGGTATCGGGGAGTATCGGCAAGTGGAAATTGTCTTTGTCTTGAGTGGTGGACTGAAGGTAGACATGGAAATACTAGCATCACACATTGGGCCGATGGTAACAAATTGGAAGACCTAATTGATGAAGTTTCAGCAACACGGGAAGACTATGACTATAGGGAACCCTACCTTATTGCATTTAAAGATCTCTCTAAAGTCTACGATGAGAACGTTGTACAAGGAAGGGGAAGTTGGTGGCTCGAATGTAACCTTATGACTAGTGTACGGCCATATTGTTACCCACAATCTAGAAGGATGAGATCGAAAAGTTAATCAGAGAAGTCCTAATACAAATCATCAAACCTTCAATCACCCCGTCCTCGAGTTTGATATTCCTCGTAAGATGGGTGTCTCAGCGATTTTGTGAGCTCTAAACAAGTAAACAAATAGAGATGAGTACCTCGTTCCCCATGGCCACTAACGTTCCAATCATTAATGAACGACATCTTTCTATCTTACCTCTGTAAGTTTGTCCTAGTCTTCTTTAATGACATTCTAATTTACAGCAAGAGTGAGGAGGAGCATATAACTCATTACTCATGTTACACTAATGTTGGAAATTTTGGCAAATCCACAACTATATGCCAACCTCAAGAAATGAGAGTTCGGTAAACAAGTAGCCTCCTTAGGCCATGTAATTTTAGAGAATGGGAGAAACCAAAAAAGCTCGACGTAGTTGCGTGAATTCTTGGGCCTGACGGGATACTACCGCAAATTCATCATGTGGTACGCACAAATAACATCACCCCTGACTGATCAGTAGCACAAGGACACCTTTGGTTGAAGTGAAGAGGCTACGAAAGCCTTAGAGCATCTCAAGAAGGCCATGGTCACGGCTATGCCAGACTTTACTAAACCGTTTGTAGTGGAAACAGACACGTTCGGCATGGGCTAGGAGACCCATCACATACTTCAACAAGATTTTAGTTACACGGGTCACATTAAAATAGGTATACGAAATGGAGCTAACGACTATTTGCTTAGCAGTTGAAAAATGGAAATGTTATCTCTTGGCAAGCACTTGATCATACGCACTAATCAACAAAGCCTCCGATTCATTACAGAGCAAAGGGAAATTGGTGCAGCATTTACGTGTAAAAGCTCATTACCTATGATTTTGAAGATCAATACAAGCCGAGAGCTTCTAATAAGGTGGAAAACGCCTTCACTAAAAAAACTATGGGAGAAGTGGAATTGGAAGCTATGTGTACATCCTATGCCATCAACTGGGGCGTCTTAGAGAGAGAAGTGGCATCAAACTCTTTGAATAAAATTAAGCTCAAGTTAGGGGCACTAAAGCAGGAGCGATGTGGGTTTGGCAATAGGTTGCTCTATAAAGGAAGGTTTGTGATCCCTAAAACTTCCACTTTCAAACCCATTTTGTCCTATGAACATACGTGAGGTCATGCTAGGGATCTTAAGACATACGTGAGGTTAGCTACGAGGTGGTATTGGCATGGCATGAGGAAGGATGTAGCAAATTATATATAGCCCTACCGGATTACTATAACCCTTACCGATTCCAACCATGGTATGGGAGGACATTTCTATGGACTTCATTGAAGGACTACCATTATCGAGGGGGCTTAATTCTATACTGGTGGTGGTTGATAGGCCCTCCAAGTATGCACATTTCATTGGGCCCAAACACCAATTCATTACCTAGGTATATTTGTTAAAGATAGTAAGATTGCATGGGTTTTCTACTTTGATCGTGTGTGATAGAGATAAGGTGTTTATGAGCATATTCTGGAAAGAATTATTTCATCTACACGACACAATTCCCAAGCATAGCACAACCTACCTGCTAGGTATCAGGTGGAACACTGGCTATTTGCGATCGTGGATGTCAGGGATCACAAGCAAGGAAGTGGATTCAATGGAACTGTAGAATGCAAATGTAACAGCGAATGTTTGTAAATGATTTAAAGGGATTGTGGTGCCTTCTTTCGAGAGGAAGGTGCTCTCCCAGAGGAGAGTACTTAACTTTCTGTATATATTCCATCTCAGCCTAATAGGCTAATTTAAATACAAAACATTGCCCACACCTCCATACACGTGCCACTGATATTCTGACAAACTCTTACTAATATTCTAACAAACTCCTTTAACCACTTAATTAATATTCTAACAAAACAATTATTACATCATGTATTTATTGTGCCTCAATATTCCTTTCACTTGTGCCCATGCACTCCTGCTTGTCCATGCACGGAGCCTGTCCATGTGCTCCTGCTTCCAGCTCTCCTTCCTTTCTTACGCCTTGCATAGGTGACCACAATTGGAGGCCTACAAGCATCCCCTGCACTACCATCCTCAAACGGATGGACAAACGCAGATTGTGAACAAAACCTTGGAAGCTTATTTACGATGCTTCGCTTTAGGGGTGCCACAAACTTGGGCCTCTTGGCTTTCGTTAATTTCTCCTACAACACCTCCCTTCACATGTCCACCAAAGTCACCCCATTTGAGGTGCTCTATGGAAGAGTCCCTCCACAGTTACTAGTTGGGTAGAGGACAAACTGTAGTTAGTACTTTGGAAGAGATGTTATCTTGGATGAGTTACGGATGCAATTCATGAAGGCCAAGCAGAAGATGAAGCTGTTGGATTAACATAGGAGGGAGGAGGCATTTGAAGTATGGGATTTGGTATACCTTAAGTTGGAGCCATATAGGCAAAGGTCATTAGCTAGGAGACCTTTCGAAATACTCGCAGTAAGGTTTTACAAACCCTATTCAGTAATGAAGAAGATTGGTTCAGTGGAGTCTCCACAATAGCAAGATACATCCTGTATTTCATGTTTCACAATTTAAGAGAGCAGTAGGAGACGTTCCAATATCTGCACGGGTTCTAGAACAATTAACAATTAACAGGAGACTTAGAGTCGATCGTTTGCCCAAGAAAACCTCTAAATGTTTAACAGACTCATGTTGGGAAAGGAGTCAAAACTGAAGTGTTGATTCAGTGGAAAAATTTATCAGATTTTGAAGAAGCGATGTAATGAACCTCCCTAAAGCACAAACCATAAGAGGCGTGGCAAGGCAAGCACAAACTAGAAAAGTTGTTGGGCAAATTTTATGTTGTTGCTAGACAATGTTACAAGTGCACGCATATCCATTTTTTGTTATTAGGGGTGCATGAATGTGTGTGCTAATTGGTTTGCTAGAATATTCCTTAGGGGTGAAATGTAATGGTGAGTATGGAAATTATTGTGTAAACTTTTAAGTTGGGAGAATCCTGGCCTCTCGAAATCCAGCTGCCATCGTTCATTAGCTTTAATAAAATTCAGCAAACCTCCACGCTGTTCATTCTATTCTGCTATTCTCACCCACTCAACTTATCTTCTCTTGTGTCTGTGGTCCTTGGTGAGTGTGATTCATTACAATGAGCCAGGCTTTGATTTATGAGACCAAAGAATAAGCTTAAATGTTTTCCAATGCATTTTAATTTATCTCTTATTAATAGGTGGCCAACCAATAATTCAAGTAGCAAGAGGGTGCATAAATTTTTTTTATTAAAAGTAATTAAACAAATTAGCTATAAAAAACTTTAAAGAAAAATATAGGTTGTACTTAAACTTGCAGCAATGTCCAATATAAAGTGCTAGCAACCAAGATAACACCTAGATGTCTGAGGTACAAAAAGTCAAGCCTTGTACCTGTAATGCAACCTGTGTAGCCCTTTCAGAAGCACAGAGAATAACTCCAGCGCAGTCCTGCAATCATATAGAAGAAAATGAGAAATGTATAGGAATCACGAAAGCAAGAACAGAAAAAAAGGTAGAAGTTGAGATGGCTGGCAGAGTTGATTAGGTTGGTAACTGATGCAGGTTGACAATGGAAAGTAACAAAATGAGGCTTGTCACTGTAAAGCAAGGGAATGCAATATATATAAGTTCTTGGTTTGGCATTGCATGTAGGAGATAATGATAGACAATGTGCCTCTGCAATTTTATAGACAGATCTAGGGGCTTGGAAGATGTATTACACGTTTAAACTCTCATGACATCAAAACATTCACACCATACGTCATGATCCCTTTTTGTGTTAGCTTTAAGGTGGGAAAGCATAATAGTTTCCTTCAGCAAAAAGAGTTCATTTCGTCCTTTCACAATGATTTCTTCATTTTTTTCATTGGTGCATTTCTCTTGTTTCTTTTCATTTCATTATATAAGGGTGGTTGTGAAAGCAGCGCTTGGAACATGGAGGATTTAGACAAGTTATCTATTTTGTTACTCATAAAAGTTTCAGTGAGCCAACGCAGGTGATACATAATCCCTCTTGAAATGCTGTTCAATGGAAGTTTTGAAACCCCAATCAAGAGATTGACAAACTTTGCAACATTATAGAAAAGATAAAATTATGTAAGTCATAAATTTGAGTAAGTATGAAAAAAAAAAAGAAAGCAGCAAGGTAAACTAAAAGTCAAAAATAAATAGAACAGCATAAAAAAAATTAATGCACCTTTGGGTCAACATTTCCACTGTCACATTCTCTTGCAACTGAGTACACATATGACCTATACAAGGGGAGAGAACATTTAAATAATTATTTTCAAACCTTTTCCATAGCTCATGAAAATGTTGTCATCAATTTGGTTTAAATGTACCTTGATGATTGTAGGGAAGTATACATGTCAGCCACCTTTCCCTACATCAGCAAATCGTGTTACTGCATATGCAATACCATAGAGCTGGAAGTGCTACAACCAATAAAGTTACTGGAAGACTTAAGCATGTCAGAAATAAACCTGTATAAACTGAAATTCACCAATTGGACGCCCAAACTGTTCCCTCTGCCGAACGTAAGGAAGAACAATATCAAGACAAGCTTGCATAATTCCAAGAGGACCAGCCGACAAAACAAGCCTCTCCAAATCAAGCCCTGACATCATAACATATACTCCTGGAAGAAAGGTCAGAGGTCATGTTAGCCACCAGACCCAGCATGGATGAAAACCTACTACTAAAAGATTGAAATGACCATCTGCCTACCCAGTGACTATAAGTCTCCTACAAATATGAGAGAAAAGATCAGAACCGAACTCGAAATTCTTAAACACCATGAAGAGAAAAATGAAAATATGTTGACGCTACAACTTTGCCTGTGTAAGGACTTTGCATACAGATCCAAGCCTCAATAAGGACGATTGTAAAGTAGTCAGTTCTGACAACAGCATAACACGTTATAGGAGTGCGTGACAATGCGTCGGAAACCCCGGTTTGAGGCCCCGGGGCGATATTGCACCTCAAAGTCAAATCTGACCAACTTTCTCATCAATTTTTGATATTCCCCTCCAACCTCACACTGTTGTATGATATATCTCAAACTTTGTTGATCAGTTCGAACCACAAAGTGCCGCCCTAATAGATAGTGTTTCCACTTCAATATTGCGAGACAAATCGCCATTAACTCTGAAGACTCCACCTTGATGTGATCTAACATGTTTTATTTTGTAGGTGATGGAAGTCATACGCTTTAACATATTACAAATGCATAATACTATATTTGCATGCTTAATACTATATTTGCGCATTGCTATTGTTTTGCTGTGTGTTGGTTTGTTGTTGCTATTTTCAGGATAAATGGCCAAGCAAGATAAGAATATGGTGTTTACTGAAATTCAAACTCTAAGCCCAGTTCCTATACTCATGGAATAAGAAGCTTTCAACTTCCTTGTTTCGTGGGTTAGTTAAGTTCAAGACAAGTGTGTTAGATAAGACTGAAATTTAAGTGTTTGAATTTATTCAAACTCCAGCTTGGAATCCTCCTTCAAATATGGGATTAAGTCGCTTCAACATATTCCCTAAATTCGTGGCGTTATTTTTGCTGTTTGTGAAGAAAATTTCAAAGGGTCAACATCTCCTTGTAACAAATTTTATAATTGTCCTAAAAATGTGGAACGACTTTGAAGCAGTCAGTCAAAAGGTAAAGCTCCGATTCAAAAGCAACGGTCTCCTTGAAGTTCAAATCTATATGTTGCAATTGCTCATATAAATAGAGTTAGCTGAAGAATTGAAGATGAGAAAGCATTCAACGTGATACAACAAAAAAAGCTACAGCAACTTAAACACATTTTTCTCTCTAGTACTTACTCTTTTCATTGTAATTTAGAATTGAGAGAAAAAGAATATCAAGTATATCTTGAGTGTGAAAAAGAAAGATCAAAAGAAAAGAGAGATATACTTTGAGTAGAAATTATAATACTCAAAGATTCAGAAAAAGTAAGGTGATTTTTATTTCTAGGAATTGAGATGCTAAAGTGTAGCTAGGGAAAGCTATGGTAAAGAAGATAGGGTGAAGATCTTCTAAGTGGCTTTAGATCTTTAAGGGAAAAAAATAAAAGTTGGTAAATCCTAAGGGTAGGAAACCCTAGGCGGAGACGTAGGCACATTGCCGAACTTCGTAACAAATACTCGTCCCCTTTACATTTGCACTTTCGTACTTAATTTGTTTTACTTACTTCGTACTTTCCGCAATAGCTTATTCAAGTCAAATTTCTAAAACCAGTTTCAAAGCCCTTGAAATCAGTTTTAATCTTTTATTAAGTATTTCTGCATCTGAAAGTCATTTCAAAGCTTTGAAAGCCTAATTGCGAAAATCGATCATACTCTATTCACCCCCCCCCCCCTCTAGAGTATATTGATCCTATTTCTATCTCCTATTGATTCTTCAAACTCCTTTTCGTAAATTGATTTGTCCCTTGCTCTGATTTGCTAAAATACGTTATCGGCCGCCCTTCTTGCATCATCACCGCTCCTATTCCGAACCCAAAAGCATCTATCTCCACCACAAAATCCTTAGCAAAATCGGGCATGGCTAACATCGGAGCCGTCATCCTGGCCTTTTGTAGGACCTCAAAAGCACAAGTGGCCTCTTTAGTCCACCAAAAACAATCCTTCTTCAACTAGGACGTAAGAGGGCCAGCGATGTGAGCATAGTTAAGCACAAATTTGCGATAATATCCTGTCAACCCTAAGAACCTGCGTAACTCCCTCAAATTCCTAGGTTTCCTCCACTTCAAAATGGCTTCCACCTTCTCATCTGTTGCCAGTCCCTTCTTCGAAAGCACATGCCCCAAATAAGCCCCTTCATTCCTTTCGAACTCGTATTTTTTGAAGGTTGCATACAATCTATTCGTGGACAACTTATCAAGCACTAGTCGCACATGTTGTTCATGCTCTTCTTCATCCCGGCTATATATCAGAATGTCATCAAAAAACACCAATACAAATTTCCTCAAGTAGGGTCTAAACACCTCGTTCATCAATGACTGAAAGGTAGCCGGCGCATTTGTTAACCCAAAAGGCATTACTAGAAATTCGTAATGGCCCTCGTGGGTTCTGAATGTTGTCTTGTGAGTATCGGCAAGCTTCACCCAAATTTGATGGTAACCCGACTTCAAATCCAGTTTAGAAAAACAAGTGGTCCCGTGCAACTCGTCCAAGAGCTCATCAATAATCGGAACCGAATATTTATCCTGCACCGTCTCCTTGTTTAAAGCTCGATAATCCACATAAAATCTCCAAGACTCATCCTTCTTCTTCACCAGCAACACCGCGCTACTGAAGGGACTCATAGAAGGCCTAATGATCCCGGCATCCATCATTTCTTTGATCAACTTCTCGATCTCATCCTTCTATGCTCGAGGATATCGATACGATTGCACACTCATCGGGTTACTCCCCTCTTTCAATGTAATAGCATGTTCCCTCCCTCGGTTAGGCGGCAGCCTTTTGGCATCTCAAACACCTCTCTAAACTACTCTATTAGCTCCTTCAAAAACTCCGACACCTCCTTTTTTTCCATGTTTTCCTCCCCTTCTAGTATATTCACTTCCACAAGCACTCCTCCTTTATTCTAACATAGGGTGTGGATCAGGGCCTTTAGGGTAATTTGGGTTTTCTCTAGGATGGGATCTCCTCTCAAAGTAATCAGTGTTCTGACTAGTTCAAATTGCATAATGTGAGTTTTCCAATTGATGGTTACTGCCCCTAATTTCTCTAACCATTGCACCCCAAGAATTATATCAGCATTCCCTAAACCCAAGGGTAAGAAAACCTCCACTATGCTCACCTCGCTAGGCAATTCCACCTTAACTCCCCTGCACACTCCCTTCCCTCTCACGGTTTCCCCATGGCCCAAAGACACCTCAAACTCCCCTTTTCTCTCTAGTGGCACTCTCTCTTCTTATACTGATCGAGATGATATAGAGTTGTGCATGGCCTTGAGGTTTATCATGACGACTACACTCCTCCCATGCAATTCTCCCTTCATTTTCATTGTTTACGGGTTAGTCAACCCTACCACGGAGCATAGTGAGACTTCCACCAGTTCTTCCACCCCTTCATTCTTTTCCTTCTCATCTTCCTCCTCCTCTAACTCTTTGGCCACCATTAACACGCTCAATTGTTTCCTCTTACACCTATGCCAAACTCCCCAACGCTCGTCGCATCGGAAACATAACTCTTTTGCTCTTTCTTCTTGTAACTCGACCTCTGTTAATCTCCTTGTCTCACCTATGGGTTTCGAGGTTCATGTTGACCAAACAATGTGATTATGTGGGCTTGGCCCACGTCTTGCCTGGCACATTTTGGGGTGGTAACCCATACTCTGCCCCATCATAGAATCCCCGGTTCTCCATGGTACCATACCTCTTCTACCCCCATTTACCCTGTTCCTTTCCTCAATTTTCCCAGCCAACTCCATGGACATCTCCAAGGTATCGGGTCAAGCAATCTCAATTCAGCCTTAATGTCCTCTTTCAATCCATTAATGATTTGCCCTCTCATAATATCTTCTGGAACGTTTTCTAATGGAAATGCAAGTTCAATAAATTTCCTACGATATTCCTCTACCGTACCTGTCTCTTGGAGGCTTCCGGCATGAGTTGGACGAAATTCCCTAAAATCTGGTTCCCGAGGTCTGCCCATCCCCCTATAGGTCATCTCTGATTCTCCCAGTAGAACCACTTCAAGGTTGGCCCGTCCATGGCTACTAAGGCCACTGTGACTCGATCCTCATCCGTCAAACGGTAGAAGTCGAAATACATTTTGGCCCTGACTAACTAACCAGTTGTCGGGATCCTTTCCCTCAAATATCGGTATTTCCAGTTTCTTGTGCCTCCACTAACGGTCTCCCCCCTTCGTCTTCCCCTCAACCTCGGGGATCTCACCCCCTCCACTCCGGGGTTCCCATGTCGTTCTCCTCCGATAGGTTCGTCACCGGCGGTTCTTGGTTGTCCCTGAATCGTGTCATCCTCTCTTCAGTCGTATGCACTCCTCTTCTTGTCGTCGTGAATTGCTCCATCATGTTCCTCTAAGCTTCCAACATAGTTGCACTTACTGCCTTGGTCACATTCTGCTCGACACTGCTCTCCTAGCGTTCCAACATACCTTCAATGGAATTTATCCTCGACTCCACCTCTGCCGATTTCTCTTCCAATGCCTCGAAGCGTTGCACGTTAGAGTTCATCATGACCGGCTACTCCAATACCATGTTTGGCATGCACACGCCGAAGCTCCGCCTGTCAAACTCACCTGCAAGAATACCCACCCCACGCAAGATCCAGTAGTACTCAAGTCAACAACAATTCTTGTACTGAAGAAATGTAATTCAATACAACGTTCGTAAGGGACTGTAATTTAATTTGAAGCAAAATACAATAGCTTGAGGCGATCACTAGCTTGAGGCTACTAATCTCACATAATTTTCTTGCTTTGTCTGGATATCCCTGTAAAACATACCCCCCTCCTTACAATATAATAATATGCTCATAATTTCTAATTTGACTATTAATGCTTACAAAATTGAGCCTTGAAATTAGATCATTTCTGTTTTAGTGTAATCTTCTTTTTTGTCTTCCTCAAAAGTTGTTTGTTGTTACTCCAACACTCCCCTTTCTATTTCTCTTAAGTCTTCTTGTTGCACTTCACATGTGTGTTGCCCTGTCTCTTTTTCGGCTGGATGTCCTTCCTTGAGCTCCCCCTTAGTCTTGATGCCTTGCCTTTGGCTTCGGGCCCTACAGTTGTAAACTCGTATGGCTTGGTCGGATGCTGAGTCTATCACAAATACTTCCCTCTAGTGATATGTATATGTTACTTAAAGAAGAGAATTTTTTCTCCAAGTAAAGCATTTTTTATTTTTTATCATACTATATTTAAGTTGAACATAATATCTGTCCAGCCAGCAAGATCTTTAACATTCTTACGGTGGTCTAGGGTCAAGTCCTTATCACATGCAATATGGTTATCATATTTTACACATCCATACTAAGGCCTTCTTAAAAGATAGGGACTTGAGCTTCCAGTCACATGAAACTGTAAAATCCTTAAATCATTAATTTAAAGATCATAAATTTTCACCTTTTCCTTCCTTCCCAAGCACATTTTCATGAGGCACATAGCAATTCTCAAAGACAAGTTCACATCTGCAAAGAATTTTGCAATCCAGCACTTGTCAACACAGAAATTAAGCAATATACACAAGATTGTAACACGAGCATGAGCTTTAAGATGTTCATGGAACACATACGTGTCACTTCCTCGCATTCCCAGTTTATCCAGTTTCTGGGCAATGCTGAATCTGCAATTCATGTAAATGGGAAAGAAAAAAATATGAGCCTTTTCAAAGAATAAGACCAAGAATTATACATATCATAATTTATTTATTTATTTTATTTTAACTCAAATACCCTTTTCTACCTGGCAGCCTAGAATTGAATAGTAATCCATATCCAGTGGAAAAGAGTACGCAGTTGAGAGAATTTGATGAAACAACACTTGAAAACACTTTTCAATTAGAAAAAAAATCCTTACTGATATGCTTATTATCTATTTTAGAACCTTATTGCCAAAAGATGATATCTATCTGTAGCAAGATATCCTTGTATATTTCATCAGGTGTAGAGTATAGGCATCAGAGGAGAGCATAAGTAAATCTGACAAACAGACAAGGATTATAGAGAATGAAAGGCTAGTTTAATTCATGACACTACCTGATCATTTCTTATTTCAAATGTTCAGTGGTTTTGTCAAGAAATTTTATTACGCTTCCTATAGGCCAATAGGGTATCATCTAGAAATTTGGAAGGTTGTAACTAAGGACATGGGATTGTTAGCAGATGTATTTTCTCGTTTGGATTAAGAAGATTTATATGTGGTTATATGATTCTTACTAGTAACAAAGTCTTCAGAATAACTACATTCTGTTAGATCAATTTTTTGAGAAATAACAGCTTGGTAATTGCCATCTTTAATGATTTTTCTTCTATCCCTCGGTAAAGTTGTTTTTCCCTCTAAGTTTTTCCTAACTACTCTATTTTCTTTTATCTTTCCTCTGAATCCCTTAATATGATCTCCACACTTGGTATACAACATACTTAAGAAGTTCCTTCTTTTCTTCAACCTCTCCAAAACCTTCATAATCCTCCCTGATTCTTTCTTCTTTTTCAATGTAAATCATTAAGCATTTGTAGATCCCTCAAAACCTAATTCAGATTTAAAAGAAGCAAGCATCACACTCTATTCAAAACTGAAACAAACCCTTATCGTTTATTAAACTTTTTCAATCCTCAAGGGAATTGGTTTCAATAAAAACATGTAAAGATTAACCTCTGAAGTTTTCATGATCTTGTTTACCATGGTGTTTGGATATATCCTTATGCATGTTCTTTGAATAAGCTTATATTGATCATTAATACAATATCATGAAAGTGGGATATAACAGACAATACTTTTAACAATAAACACATCACTGAAGCATGTCAAGTTTGTCATTGAGTTGATCAATGAAGATCCAAGATAATTTAGCAGATTTAAAAAATTTCAAGTAGAATGGCAACATCATCCTGTGAGTGATGAGATTATAAAAAAAGTTAAAGAAAACATTCTCATTTTACCATCAGCTGCACTAGTGGGTGAATGGGACGGCATTTTAAAAAATATACAAGAAAGCAACAAAAAGAAATATAAGTCAACAGTCAATCAGCAATTTAGTACCCTGGCATTCCCTTTTCGATGATGAATGCAGTGATTCCTTTGGAATGCAAATTCATGTCTGTCTTTGCATAAACAATCTGCACCAAGTCACCAACAAGATGCCATGTAAATCAAAATAAATTAATGAAAACAAAGTCAAAGATGGAGGTATGGAATTAGGATAAGGCCATCTTGAAAGATTAGGCCCACACAAATTGCATATTTCTATTTTTGCTCTGTAGGGATGTGTAGCCTCAATTACACATCACCCAAACCAAACGAGAAAAACAAAGTTATGGAAGCATTATATAAATCTACGTATCAGTGTCTTTTTGCCATAATATAGATAGAAGCCTTTTCCCAAGGTCCAAATCCCAAGCCATCTGACAGGATCACTAAATGTAAGTGAAGCTTAACAAAAATGCGTATTTATTCTATCATTAACATACCATTCCACAACATTTGTATCTCAGTTTTTATAAAGCATATTAGTATACAATATTCAGACTCATCCTCAGAATATGATAAAAAGGCATAGTAGTTGCAAATTAGCTTATACAGCTTTTCAATACTTCCACAGATCATCTCTAAGCCAACTCAATATAAATAAATTATGCATTTAAAAAGGTTAAAACCACACATTAACCACACAATTTTATTGTCTCATTGTTGCAAATGATATAAGAAACTCGAGGGAAGTTTAGCTACAGAACATTCTGGGTTACACTAACATGCATTATAATAACACACACATGCAGACAAGGACCCAAATTGACACTAAGTAAAACCATCAACACAAAGCTATTTTTATCACCATCGCGATGGACATCATACATGGAACAATTCATCAATGAAATCAACAAGATGTGGTTATGATCTACTCAACTTTTACTATAAAGTCCAATATTTTGATTAGGGATGACTGGTAATCTAATGATCATCAATTGCAGATATATGACTTCAGAAAACAAGAAATCAATCAAGAAATACGGATATAATGCATAAGAACTGGCATACAAGTGGGTGCACACACATTGGTGTGTAAGTAGAACACTGCAGTTGATGTTGTTTTGTAAGTAGATGGAAAAAATGTGTATACCAGGGTTTCCGCAGTAGGGCCATTTGTGCACCACATTTTGTTCCCATTTAGCATATAGCCACCTTCAATACGGTCAGCTCTACATTTCATACTGACAACATCCGAACCAGCTGCAAAAACAGACATCTAACAGCTTATTGAGCCAGATGAAATTTTCCTCTTGTAATCATGATGACAACTGCAAGATTTTCCCATCATTGAACAACAAAAGGAAAGAGAACAGAAATCATACCATTTGGTTCACTCATTGCTAAAGCTCCAACATGCTCCCCACTGATAAGCTTCAGCAAACATTTAATTCAACAAGACATAGTTTTTAGAATAGTTAATCCCTCACAGAACTTACAGAAGGTATAATTTCAAATTCAAAATACTTGCAATTTAGAAAGTAGGTTAGGAGAGCTCCCTAACCGAACAACCCAACAATATTTGTGGTTGGGCTAGGGTGGTTTAACAGGGAATGGACCAAGGTCAAACAAAGTATACTACCACAATCACAAAATATTTGTGTGCCAGTGCATTCTGCACTCCCAAATAAACTTGTTCCCCTCACCAAACCCTCCAAAAAACATTGCCATGTGGTTGCGATAACAGCATCACTGAAGCAACCCTTAACATGACCTAGCACATACATACTCAAGTGCCTCTTACACCTCTCAGAAACAAAAGGAACTATGTTAGACTAAAGCTTTAATTTTTATCTTCCAATTTGGAGAGCAACCAAAATAAATAATGAAAAGATAGCTCATTACCACAATTTTAAAAGTAAAGAATCCAAAGGACTACAGAAATCAGCAAGAATAAGCCCATTGATGATGTATAGTGCACTGTGAGATTTAGGTGTTCGTATACCTTTGGCAAATATTTCTTCTTCTGAGCATGATTTCCATTCCTCACCTGAAAAAATGATACTTCCCTGAATAAAGGGGCATAGCATATAGATGTCATGTTTTTCAAATTCCAAATTCTTGTACGTACCAACTGATTAATACAAAGATTAGAGTGAGCACCAAAAGACAGGCCAACTGAACCAGAAGCACGACTGATTTCTTCCATTGCAATACAGTGGTAGAGATAGCCAAGGCCGAGTCCACCATACTCCTCTGTAGAAAGAAATAAATTAAAAATTATACCTTTGGAATCACTTCAGAAAAGTTAAGAGGTCAAGAAACAAACAGTTATTTACGCAAATAACTTTACTATAGAGTTCCATAATAATTGTCTAACTAAGGGAGACAGAATAGCCATTCAGTTTTATGGCATACTCAGAGGATTTAGTTTGTTACTAGTAGAACTTGCAACCATTTACTGTCATCTTAAAAGCTATAACAGCATTGGACAGGTGACAGAAGGCTAAACCTACAAGATGTAGGCAATAGCATGGAGAGGTTATTTCTGTTCATGAAATGCAGTTCAGGGACGGGATCGACTGCATGAAACCAAGAAATTATTGCTGGTAGTCATCATTTCTTCAACAAAGAAATCAAGGCAATTGACCCAGTAGATACAGAAAAGAAATACAGACTACCACTTATTGCAAAGGTTCAATCCCTAGAAAAATCTTCTGAAAACTGCACGCAATAGCATAAAGAGATTAATGTACTACCCTATCCCTAAATTAACCCAAAACAATTTGCAGGTATCGTATTCTTGTTACTCTTTGCTTTTATTCCATCTTTTCAAACAATATAGATCTTCCATAAATCTTTTTCTTAAGCACTTACTACTTCAAGGGACAATGATCCTATCAAAGCAAGACGATTTACGACGATTCTATCTCTTTTCATGAACATTTAAACAAATAGTCTTGTCATCAACATTTAAACAAATGGAAATACTAGCAGTTCTAACAAAACCACTTCAATCAACCAAAAAAAAAACCCGCAAAAATCACCTGGCGCAGTAATGCCATGAAGATTGAAGTCCCCCATTAGTTTCCATAGATTCACATCCTACAGAAAACAATCATCAATTCCATAAATAGCGAAATATGGCATTAGTTTTGAATTTTCCAGTAATGAAATATGGCGAGCCAACCTTGGGAAAGTAATTAGTTTTGTCAATTTTCTCTGCATGAGGAGCTATGTTTTCTTGTGCAAATTGCGCTACACTTTCCTTGAACTGTTGAACATGTCAAACTTCAACATCTTCATTCAACAAAAAATTTCGAATTCTTATTTTTTTTTTTTCTCAAACGAAAAATTTGAATTTGATTCGCATTCATTCGATTTAAAAATGAGCAAATCAAATTCAAATTAAAACACATTTCACAAAAATTAACGATTATAATTAAAACAACAAAGATGAAAACTATTCAAACATCTAAATATCTAAACAATCATGAAAAAAAAAAATAGAAGAGACCTGAATCTGAGTATCGTCATAGAGAAGAGAGGTAGAGAAAGAAGCAGAGAGCGTAGGAGAGCGCGACAACAACACAGAGGAGAGCTTCCTCTTAGCTGCGCATAATCTCTGCATTTTGGGAACGAAGGCGGAGAGAGAATGGAGGTGTAGAGTTGGAGTACGTCAAGGCGTCAATGGTTTGAGTAGAATTAGAAGCAGAAAGTTCTGTTATGTACGACACTGCTAAGAAGTAAGAACAGAAAGTTTAATAATGAGCGCACAAATTAAAAAGACTAGTAGTAGTAGTCGTACACTTGGAGCGCTTATCCTATCTTTTGTAAGGTGTGTTAACGTGCGATAAAATTATATTTATTTCATTCCTATCTGAAAATGGATACATATAACATATGTGATATGGCTACCTTTTAAAATATGGTCGTACAAGTGTAACGTTGAAGGCTCTATCTCTAATACTTTTTTAATTAGGTTTCACCAACACACTTTTCTTTTGTGTTTGATATACAGTTTTCTCTTATAATTAATTATTAAGTATATTATTGAGTATTTTTTTTCCTTCTTATCACTAAAAGTTAATATTCTTTGTCTTATCTTATCTTATCTTATATATTGATATTTAATAGCTAAAGTGAATGAGAAGCCTCCAAATTCTAATTTGAGACTTTTCGTAGCTTATGGCGGAAAAAAAAAATTGAAAAGGTCTTAGCATAACCAATCCGCCATGATCTTCTTCGAAAGTTACTATTGATTAAAAAAAATAACTGCAACAAACCACGTAACTATGAAAACAAAAAAAAATAACCTACAAATTAGCTTATAAATTAACCAATACATAAGTACGAAGAGAGAGTTTTCATAGCTTCAAACAACTACCATTTGAAATCACAAAACTATGATCAAAACCTACATTATTAAGCATTTCACATTTTTCCCAAATTTTATAGAACTTATAATCACATTCAGAATAAAATCTCTGAAAAGTTCATAAATCCAAATCTGTCATAGAACATAGCAGAGCAATTACAAACAATACCACAAATATGGGTATGATATTTGTTGCCGATTTAGTCTCTTGATTTTACACAGCATATCATGTTATTTTACACAGCATATTCAGATTAATAAGATAGCAAAATAGAATATAATATAGCATGGCCATCATATATTACAATGAATCTGAGTACAAATTAGTAATAAGTTAAAGGTTGTCCAAGTGCACCTTAATTTGGTTTAGCATCAAGTAATCAAACTCATGATTATTTTAACAAAAAAAATAGACATTATGACTAAGGATTAGCTTACCCAGTAATCCTATTGCATCCCCGACTTTAAACCCCATTTCGTTCAATGGGTGGATAGTATTTATTTTTATTTGCTGGTAGTGATTTTGACAACATGCTGAATAAGTGGGTGAATTGATATGGTTCATTTTGAGGAGGGTGAATAAATATGGGGTGGTTTTATTTCTCAATATTATTTGAGGGGGAGGGAAATAAACCAATTTACAAAGTTAATTAGTTATTGTGCATTAGTAATCTTTAAGATAAAAAAAATGCTTGAAAAATAATTTAGATCAAATATGCTAATATAATGTGTCTAAATTTTCTTTTTAACTCCATAACTTATCCACTTCTAAAAAAAGGTTGAGAACAAAATATTTTGTATATTTGTTTACAATGTGAGATAATATTTTATATATTTGTTCAGCAATATTTTTGGTTGTTGATTCGTGTGACACCAAATTACGTACTTTTATTTTCTAGTCAAATAAAGAAACCCAATCTATAACTATTACTAAAGCAAAACCCCTGCTGATGTCATACTTAACTAGTTGGTATTGTATGAGACAAGTCATACCAATCAAATAGTGTGACAAAAATATCTACATAGCAAAGCAACCTACAATTCTCGTCATTTTCTTGTGCTCCTTTTTTTCTCAACTTCCACTCCATCCCTCGATTTCTAATTCCTTCATTCCCTATCCTCCTGCGACTCGCCTCTAATGTCATGTTGTCGATGGCAACCACCACTTGCTATTCTCTTTCACAACATACTTAAGTGTTATATTAGTCGCTTATTCTTGATAGTTGAAAATTCATTTGATAACACAAAGTTGCTAAACTTTGATATGTAACTAGTTCTTACCTTATTTAAATAGTAGAACATCTTACTATGTAAATAAATTTATAATATTATTATATATACTTGACATCATATAATTTATGCCTAAAATAATTAATCTATACCCAAGATTATATTACTTTACCTAAGATCATATTTTATGTAACTCGAATCATATTTTATATACCTTAGATCATAATATCTATACCCCGAGATTATATTATCTATATCAAATATCATATCTTCTATACAAAAGATGATATTATTTATACATAAGATTATATTTTATATACTTAATATTATAATAAATATACATGAGATCACATTGTTTATACTTGAAATCATATTATTTACAATTCAATACCTGATACCTTTATTTGTATACCTAAGATAATAAATTCAATACTTGAGATATTTTTTTGTATAACTGAGATAATAAATTTAATACCTGAGACCTTTATTTGTATATCATATTCTCTTCTACTTCTAATTAATGTAAATAACATAATGCATAAAGAATATTTATAAATATTTAAAACTAAATTAGACTTTATGTGTTTAATGCATTATTCTTATTCAGTGGATGAGCAACAATTACTAGGGAAAAAAGTCTGAGCAAAACACATTAGATTAGTCACTTAACTTAGACATTAGGTGGGATGTACTCAATATATGCAATTGTATTATTCTATAGCTTCATTCAACAAATATTAATATCATGCTACGACACGGGCATATGTTAGTTTCGATTAATTATAAAATACTTCACTTCACTATCATGTACCTTATTATCAAAGAAACATTAGCATTCACCAGAGCAACAATCATTAAAGATAAAGTTAATATGTTACCGATCATATGGAATGAAAATATCTTTAAAATGTGTGCGCGTGCACATGTGCATCTTTAATTTCTCATGCATGAAAATTAACTAATTCACAAAATTATGATCATGCTAGCATTATTAACATTGTTTTCTAATTATACGAAAAGTAGCTTTATATATATATATATATATATATATATATATATATATAGGAGTGGGTTCATGTGAGAAACCCCCCCCCCCCCCCCTCTAATATGAGAACTCTTTTATGGGTGAGAACTTATTTAAAACCATCCACTTGCAAGATCTAACGGATGATATTGAGTGAAAAAGAATGGAAAAAGCGTAAATAATGACAAAACTGACACACATTTTTAATTAAAAATAAAACTGACACACGGTTTCCATTTCAGAAAAATACTGAGACAGCCACAACTTTTTGCAAAACCAAAAACCAAAAAGTTGTACTTCCTGACAGAGTTGTACTTTTTTTCGAAAACATTTGTTCTAAACTTTTGTTCTAATTGTTCTAAACGTCTTTACAGATCGTTCTATACTTCGATACTGATTATTCTAAACATCGTTACTGATTGTTCTATACTTCAAAACTGATTGTTTTAAATATTGTTCAAACTTATATTATTCAAACTATTGTTCTAAACTTATATTAATGTCTAAAATATTGTTCTAAAAGTCTATACTGATTGTTCTATACTTCGAAAATATTGTTCTAAATGTCTTTACAAATTGTTCTATACGTCTTTACTGATTATTCTAAACATATTTTCTAATTGTTCTAAATGTCTTTACAGATTGTTCTATATGTCTTTACTGATTATTCTAAACATATTTTCTAATTGTTCTAAAAGTTTTTACAGATTGTTCTATACTTCGAAATTGATTGTTCTAAACGTCGTTACTGATTGTTCAATACTTCAAAACTATTATTTCATAAAATTTCAAATTTCCAAACATTTCAAATATATAAAAATATTCAAACATCACTAAATTTTTAACAACTACATGTCAAATAAACATATTTTATAACGTAAAGTATAACTTCTCTTCAAATGTTTCAAGTATGTCTTAATGTTCTAAGACTTTGTTCTCATTGTTCTAATCCAATGTTCTCATTGTTTTAAAAATATTCAAACATCACTAAATTTTTAACAACTACATGCCAAATTACATATTTCATAACTTCGGTTCCAAGTATTGTTCCAAACTTTTCGGGAATTGTTCTAAACGTCCACAAAACCTTCCTGTGTATCTACGCTCTCCATTCATGTTCTAAACTAGTGAACATAATGTTCTAAAATAGTGAACATAATATTTTAAACCTCAATAGAATGGCAATGTACTAAATATTATTTAATTGTAGTTATATTATTTCAAATTGGTGGGTTGATCTAAACTAATGAGCATCATGTTCTAAAATAGTGAACATAATGTTCTAAACGGAATGACAATAACCTAAATATTTTTTAATTTCCATAATTCGTGAATAATGTTCTAAATTCAATGTATAATGTTCTAAATTGTACTTATATTGTTCCAAATTGGTGGGTTGTTCCAAACTAATGAACATCATGTTCTAAAGTAATGAACATAATGTTCTAAACGAATGAACATAATGTTCTAAACGAATGAACATAATGTTCTAAACTAATGAACATAATGTTCTAAACCTCATCAGACTGAAAATTTACTAAATGTTGTTTAATTTCCGTAATTCGTGACTAATGTTCTAAATTGTACTTATATTGTTCTAAAACGGTTAGTTGCCTGTTCTAAACGCTTGTTGATTAGTTCAAAATAGTTTGGTGGGTTGTTCCAAACTAATAAACATCATGTTCTAAACTAGTGAACATAATGTTCTAAACTAGTGAACATAAAGTTCTAAACCTCAATGGAATGACAATGTACTAAACAATGAGATATTGATGCACAATAATGAAGAAAACGATGAAACTATAAAGAAACCCACAATGATGAAGAAAAGTACAATACCTTAGTAGGGGAAAATGTGACAGTCGAACAAAAGGCACTGCCATTTTGTCTGAATTCACTCTGCCAGTCGAAGAAAAAGGAACTTCACATCCCCATGTTTAGATATTTACAGATTTTCCATTGATTTTTAATATCATTTCAGCCATAGATCTTTAATCATCCAATGGTCTTAAATGGGTTCTCACCCAAAAACGGTTCTCACATAAGGGAAGGGTTTCCACATGATCCCTCCCCTATATATATATATGGAAAGGATCATGTGATAACTCTTTCCTTACATGAGAACCTTTTAGAATATTAGAACTCATCTTCTATCGTTGATAAAAAGATCTAATGGCCCAAAATGTTTCAACTTTTTATGGCAAAATTGTAATTTTTTGTACTCACATTGTCAATATATGTCACATTTTCCCTAATTTTTCAAAAGTCATGATATTCGTACATTATCTCGTTTTTCATTATATTGAAAAATTTTCATCTTCTGAATATTTATTCTATTATTCTAAAAATCAGTACAGATTGTTCCAAATATTTATTATGTTGTTCTAAAATTTAGTAATGATATTCTAAAACTTCTGTTCTATTACTTTAAACTATTGTTCCAATGTTTTAAACTTTAGCCTATATATATATATATATATATATATATATATATATATATATATATATATATATATATATATATATATATATATATATATATATATATATATATATATATATATATATATGGAAACAAAATAAAATTTCTACTTTCAAAATTTTTGATGAAAAATAATTAATTAGGACATTAAATTTGACATCATAAAATTAGTTTTTTTTACATCAAGTTAATTTAATGAAATATAAACTAATTGCTAGCACAATCATAAACTAGATTGTCTAAAATATTACACATAGAAAACAAGGGGGTAAGGGCTTGAAATTTTTTCTGTCAAGGATACCAAATGTCTTCTGTAAGGTGAGAGGGACTCCTCTTAAAGCCGATATTGTTCTTGCAAAACCAAGGTCTGTTAGTATTAGAATGATGGTTGTGGGGGTTGCTCCTAAAGCCACAGATTTCCTTCAATACCTAGAGTGAGTATGTAAAGTGATTGTCATCATTCTTTGAGAGGGGAAACATGAAGATCATCTTGTTGGACGAATAGGACGTTGCATTAAAGTTTTTATAGGTTTACTTGAAGGAGAAATAAAACTTTTTTTTTGTGAGATGTCATACTCATTCTTTATCTTCAGTGGCCAAATGGAGAGTATTCGTACACATTTTGGGGAACTTTTTTTTATTTTTAAGCCAAAAAAAATTAAAAATTCGAAAAATAAGTTACTGTTTAAAATAATTTCAAAAATAAGCTAATTTTAGGTTCGGATAAAAATGCTGTCCAGGACAGCGTTATACTTGATGAAGAAATGCTACCCAGGGCAGCGACTTGCATGGGCTTGATTTTAGGGTAAAATACTGGGCCAAAAGAAATCGCTGCCTAGGGCAGTGTTATAATTCTATTCTTTGGAATATTTTCAGAGTCAGTGCTTCAGAGGCCAGGGAATCAGTGCAGAGGAAATCGCTGCCCGAGGCAGCGATTTTACTCATTAATGAATCGCTACCCTGGGCAGCGATTTCATTGAAGCTGGGTTTTTAATTTCTTTTTCTCCCTTCTTCCCCATTTCCCTCTCCCATTTCTCCTGCGCTACTGCTCGTCCCTCCTCTTCGAACCATCCTCCCAAATTCTTCCATTTTCCTCCCAAATTCTTCCATTTCTTTCCATTTCACAAGGTATGTAATTTATTTTGAGTAATTTTAAGTTTTTATCATGTATTTTATTTTTTCATTTCATGTTTTTTTTTATTTCGTTTTTTTTATTTAAAATTATGAGTTGTGTTATTTTATTTTTTTACAATTTCTTGAATTAATTATTTTTATGTTAATTTCGTGAATTAATTTTTGGTATGTTATGAGTTATGATATGTTATGTTTGGTAATTATTATTGATATTTTGGTAGTGTATATGTTTTATTATTTTAGTTTAGGTATTGGTATGAATTTGGTTAAGTGGACTTTTATTTAGGTTAGTAAACCATAAATTAGGTTAGTATATAAATTTAGGTGAGTTCATTAATTAAGGTTAGTTAATTAGATTTGTTTAATATTTAGGTTAGTAATTAGTATAGATTATTTTATTAATTTTGTTTAGTTTATTGAAATAGGTTAGTTTATTAGAGTAGATTACGTAATTAATTTAGTATAGTAGATTAATTTAGGCTAATGTAGATTAGTTAATTAAGTAAGGTTAATTAATTAAAATTAGCTTATTAAGTAAGGTTAGTTATGTTAGTTAATTAATGAAGTTTTGTTTATTAGATTAGTTTATTTTATTAACTTAGTATATTTAGGTTAATTTAGTATATTTTACTAGGTTAGTATATTTAGGTTAATTAAGTAAGGTTAATTATAGTAGTTAATTAATTAAATTTAGTTTACTAGATTAGTTTAATAAGTAAGGTTAGATTATTAGGTTAGTTAATTAATTATGGTTAGTGTATTAATTTAGATTAGTTTATTAGGTTAGTACATTAAGTAGGGTTAGTTTACTAAATTATTTTATTTCCTTACGTTAATATATTTAGGTTAATTTAGTTTATTTTATTAGGTGCTTATATTTAGGTTAATTAGGTAAGATTAATTAAGTAAGGTTAACTAAGCTTATTAATTAATTAATTAAGATTAGTTTAATCGATAAGGTTAGATTATTAGGTTAGTTTATTAATTATGGTTAGTGTATTAATTTAGATTAGTTTATTAGGTTAGTACATTAAGTAGGGTTAGTTTACTAAATTATTTTATTTCCTTATGTTAATATATTTAGGTTAATTTAGTTTATTTTATTAGGTGCTTATATTTAGGTTAATTAGGTAAGGTTAATTAAGTAAGGTTAACTAAGCTTATTAATTAATTAATTAAGATTAGTTTAATCGGTAAGGTTAGATTATTAGGTTAGTTTATTAATTATGATTAGTGTATTAATTTAGATTAGTTTATTAGGTTAGTACATTAAGTAGGGTTAGTTTACTAAATTATTTTATTTCCTTACGTTAATATACTTAGGTTAATTTAGTTTATTTTATTAGGTGCTTATATTTAGGTTAATTAGATAAGGTTAATTAAGTAAGGTTAACTAGGTTAGTTAATTAATTAATTTTAGTTTATTGTATATTACATTCTTGAATATCATTGAATAGTTTTCGTTGTTGTAGGCTTCATGAATACCAATGTATACCCATTGTTATGTCGATGGGGTGGAATATTGATAGAACAAGATAATACGGTTGGGTATGATGGTGGACAGTGTAGACCTATCGTAATTAGTGGTGAGAATAGCTTCTCTGATATTGTTGACATGGTCTTTAGTTTGTGTGGGTTTGATAAACGGTTGGTGGAACTGAAATTGAGAATGAAGTATCCTACTGGGCCGTCAACATGTATGACATTGTCGTTCACTGATGACTATGTTGTTAAAGTATTATGGGTGTGTATTCAAAATTATCCACAATCTGGCATTGAAATATATGTCGATCTAGTCCCCTTGCCATCATAATATACTGGTTTAATGGACATCTTATCTCAACATCAGTCATTTTCAATCATTCCATCTACAAGTCAAATTCACGATGATAACTCAGAACTAGCTACTTCTCGGGTGAATCCATTAAACAGTACGCTTCTCAGAGATGGGTTTGGAAATTACCTTTATGGAGAAAGGACTGGGCAATCTGAGGAAGGAGTAGAAGAAGAGGAAGCGGAGGGGGAAGAAGATGCAGAACGGGGAGCTTGTTAACCTAGAAGAAGAGGATGACGGTCATTTGAACATAGAGCTAGGAGTAGGGACTGGATCGGAAGCCAACGAGATTGCAGTTGAATCTAACATTCCTTATTACAATAGCATGTTAGAGTATGAAGAGGACGACAGTTGGACGATGATAGGCCCACCATGTGGTGTCGATAATGAATTTGTTAAGGGAATGGAGTTCGCTAATAAGAGAGATCTCATTGAAACTGTCAAGATGTATAGCCTTAAGTCAAATACATCGTATCGGTGTCGAACGTCGAACACTAGTGTGTTGGAGCTGGTTTGTAGTAATAAATGTGGTTGGAGACTACGTGCTAGGCAGAAGAGTACCTTACTCTCATTTTGGTGCATAACAACATACAAAGGTCCACATGCTGCGTCCTGTGTCAGTGGCAGTCAGAACCGAGGAGTTCATCATCTTAGTGCGTCACTGATCGGCAATTTCGTCAAGGATTGTGTTAGAGCTGATCCCACATTGAAAGTGGCCGTAATTATAGAGATGGTGCATGGGTGATTCCACCACACCATACCGTATATGAAAGCATGGTACGGTAAGCAAGTCGCAATAGCAGAAATTTACGGTAACTGGGAGTCCTCTTATGAACGGTTGCCCCATATTATGCAAGCACTAATGGATACCCATCCTGGGATGGCCGTTGAGTGGTGTTACAAATCAGAGGGTCCTGGTTATAGGGTGTTCCAGCGGTTATTTTGGTCATTCAAACCGTGTATAGAATGGTTTAAGCACGCACTTCCCCTGATTGTCATTGACGGTACGCATTTGTATGGAAAATACATGGGTAAGATGCTTATAGCAATAGGGGTTGATGGGAATAATCAACTATTCCCCATTGCTTTTGCTCTCGTCGAGTATGAGAACGGAGAGAGTTGGAGCTGGTTCATGGCATGCATCAGACATCGTGTTATGAGTAGAAGGGGACTATGTGTATTATCTGATCGTCACCCTGGTATTATTCAGGCTATGAATGTTCATAGTGGATGGACGCCGCCAAACGCGTTTCACCAATTCTGCATTCGTCATGTTGCTTCGAATTTGAATACCCACGTCAAGAATACCTTAGTGAAGAAAGCATTCATTAGAGCTGCTTTCCAGCGGAAAACTTCGAAGGTCGACAAAGCCATCAGACGAATTGCTCAGGTCTCTCCTGACGCAGCTGAATATATCCAAGACATGTCAATTGAGAAATGGTTGATTGCCTATGATGGAGGACATATATACGGATATGCGACAATGAACATGGCTGAAGTGTTTAACGGCGTCATTAAGGGAGCTAGATTTCTGCCAGTTTCAGCAATTGTTGAGTTGACATTCTACAGAGTGAACAAGTGGTTCGTTCACAAACGAGAGATAGGTGCGGAACACGTAGCAGCAACCCAACCTTATACTCGTCATGTACAGTAGAGGATTGAAGTTAACGGAAGTAAGGCCAGATTCCACAATGTAGTGTCGTATGACATTGGGAGCGGCGTATACGAAGTGACGAGTGGCCGAGGTGAAAGGTTGGCACGTAAGGAAGGGAAACGATACATGGTACGTTTCGCTGACGGGACATGCACGTGCAACAAGGTTCAAGTATATCACTACCCTTGTTCGCATGTGTTGGTCGTGTGTCGTCAGTATCACGTTTCCGAGGCACCATTCGTTGATACACATTTCCATAGTGCGGCATACATGCGCACGTACCAGCCTCAATTCCACCCACTTCTTGATGACACGGTGTGGAGAGCATTTATAAGACCCCGAGTTATTGCTGATGAGACTCGAGTTTGGGCTAGGGGTCATCCACGATCTAGAAGATTACGAAATGAGATGGACGACAACACAAACCGAGGAGTCACATGTAGTGTTTGTCACGTTGTTGGACATAATAGAAGAAGTTGTCCGCAGAGACGAGCAGTAGTATAGAGTGTTAACCAAATTGTACTAGGTTCTTTTATGTTATGAACATTCCCACTATTTATTTTATGTTATGCACATTTCCGAATATAGAATATTTAATGCACATTTTGTACTCTGTTATGTTAGATTCACAGGATATGGAACCAGGCCCAGTAGACCCGTCTGTTCTCAGACTGCAACAGACGCATTGTTCCCATACGCTGTGGAATGGAACGTTGGACAGTGCGTCTACGCTTTACACTCGCCACCACTCCTTTGAGTGGCCTGTGGATGATAGAGTCCTCCGGTATGTTCGACGTGCCGGGCTATACGGGATCCATAGGTTACGGTCGCTGCGAATCGACCGTGGCCTTCTCACGGCCTTGGTTGAGAGGTGGAGGCAGGAGACACACACCTTCCACCTACCTATTGGGGAGGCCACGATCACTTTACAGGATGTGTGCATCCTCACACGCCTATCGGTGACGGGTAGGGCAGTGTCTGGACCTAGTCCCGCACCATACGCCATGACGATGCTCCGAATGTTTGGAGTTTCCCCACCAGAGGATGCCGTGGTGGGGTCCACTGTGAGAGTCACTTAGCTGCATGATACCTTCGCCCATCTCCCGCCTGCGACCGCCAGTGAGATGGATATTTTGAGGTACGCCAGGATGTACTGTTGGGTCCTCGTTTCTTGTGTACTTTTCGCGAATAAGTCAGGAAACGAGGTGCAGCTTATATACTTTGGGATAGTGTAGCTAGTTACAGCTGGGGCAGCGCCGCTCTATCCTACCTGTACCGGAATATGTGTCGGGCTTCTCGAGTTCGACGGGGTCGGCCAGCAGTTGAGATAGCTGGGCCACTAGTCATTCTCCAGGTATGCATGTTCGTTTGTTAATTTATGTTAACCATACAGAATTATGCAACTAACTCATTCCATTTATTTCAATTACTCAGCTTTGGGCGTGGGAGCATCTCACCGTCTGTCTTCCGGCCATACTCACACGACGCAGACGAGCTCAGGAGGGAGCTCAGGAGGTTCACATTTACGTCGAACCGGGCCGAGCTGGAGATGGAGAGCCATACGGAACAAGATGGTTGGTCGATCGTCTTACTCGCATTCACCTCGCGACTGGGGTGAACTCTCTGCGAGATTTATTAGATAGGATGACGGATGAACAGGTACTATTCCACCTCATTAGTAATTCGTACATATATTTTAAATGGATTTATTGTCATATTCTAATGTTAAACTGTTATTTATAAACAGATGGTATGGGATTCGTATCCCGAAGATGAGGGTGAAGAGGACGAGTGGCGTGTCATTTCGCCGCTCGTATGTTTTGAGTGCGTTGAGTTCCATTTGCCGACACGAGTTATGCGGCAATACGGATTGCGTCAGGTTATTCCCCCACCTATTAACACGAGCGAAGACTTACACAAGGTGGACCGACGTGGGAAGGCTGGAGTCGATTGGTCGGACCATCACCGACAATTTATCGACGCGTGGGATAGGCGTTTACAGTCCGTAGTCCAGGTCAATCCGTTTGAGGGAGCTATGGACTACTTCGATCCATACTTGGTATGATATCGACGTATCACCAGACAGTTCATCAGCCCTTTCTTTCGGCCGCCTGTGCCACATTTCTCTCCTGCAGCAGTGCCGTTACACATCGTGGTAAGATTTCTAGTCAATTTAATTGTTCAAATTCTTCTTTCTCATGTAGACTGAGGAGCTGTTGCATATTCGTGACTACGTTCACGACTCCAGAGACTTGTGTCCTCCCATGGCGGACCATGTGTATGGTCTCGTCCAGGAGAGCATGGAGAGGATACGGCAGCCTTACCGACTTCGGCCGTATCCATTACAT
Organism: Dysphania ambrosioides; assembly: GCA_026401315.1. Lineage (NCBI taxonomy): Eukaryota > Viridiplantae > Streptophyta > Magnoliopsida > Caryophyllales > Amaranthaceae > Dysphania > Dysphania ambrosioides. The sequence continues at coordinate 3,726,935 of CM048672.1, forward strand.
TCGAGTTGCGACCCATCCACCCCCGCTGCACCCTTCACTATGCCGGAGACCCTTGCTATCGAGATGTCTAGCCAACATTACACTCAAGGTCAGTCTTCGTCATCGGCTTACACGTCCCCAGAGGCCCCATTTGCACACCATCCGCCTTGGACCCAGCAAACACAAACTCAGAGTTTGTATCCTCATTTGGACATCATTTTTGAGGAGCAAACTCCGGGTCCAGACTCTTAGAGCTTATTCAGTTTTCATTACGTTAATTTAATACCAATTTGTAATGTTTATAACTAAAACTTAGTTTCAAACATTATACAGTTTGTATTTCAAACATCATCATTTGTTATGACCTTCCTAATCTGTGTTTATTTCGATACTTATTATTAGAATTTGTCTATTCATATTTGAATTCATACGTATTTAAGTATTGATGGAAAATTATATACTGTATTTGATACGTATAAATAATTTACGGCATTTAAAAAAAAAATTTGTGCAATTAGGAAAACGCTGCCCCAGGCAGCGTTTTCCTAATTGCACAGAATTTCCCTAAAAACCCAGCCCCATGCAAAACGCTTCCCTGAGTAGCGTTTTTGTCCTACCTAAAACGCTGCCCTAGGCAACGTTTTATTTCCGAAGCTAGATTAGCTTATTTTTGAAATTATTTTAAACAGTAACTTATTTTTCGAAATTTTAATTTTTTTAGGCTTAAAAATAAAAAAAAGTTCCATTTTGGGCCTAAAATATGAATTCTGATCATACTCTTTTGGGAAGAGCAAACAAAACTTAACTTCCTTCTCGAGAACATTATCTCATATATTGTATGAGTTATTGAAGTATGGAACCTTGCCTTTACAAGTTTGAAAACCGACATTTGGATCCACCAAGATTTGCTTTAATACCATTCTGAAGTAACCTCTCTAAAATTAAATTAATTTCCATCAGGTTGTGCTTTTGATTTTCAATTAGAAGGTTGACCTTACCCTCCACACCCAAAGCGTAGCCTAAAACCTTCTCCTTTATGGGTAGAGTATGACATCTATGTTACGTATTGCTAGTCACACCACACGTTTTAGGTCATGACATAAAACTGCAAAACATAACTCATCTACTTCTATGAAAATCCCCTTGTTTAAGGAACCACACAACACAATCTATGCTAATCGAGAGAGCTAGCTCAAGAACCTTTCTTCTCATTACCTCACACTATAACAAATGAGAGAACCTTGATCGCATGCAAATGAAGCTCAATTGCCAGACTATAAGCACATTTTATTTTATTTTGTAGTGAGTGTTGCCTTCCTCTTTTAAACTACTCGCATGACTAATACTTCCAAAAAACTTGTTAGATGAAACCTCATCCTCATCAAAGCGTGAGTAGCATAATTCCTCTATAAACTCCTCACAATCATCCATCCCATAATTTCACAAACAACCAAACAACTAAATTACTAGACATCTGAAAAAAAAAACCCAACAATCTGAGGAATTTAATAACAACTTACTACTCAACCAAATTTCCATAAATAAATAAAACATGCTATAAGTAAGAATGAACCAATCAATTAAACCTCTAGATAACTTCCCGAAAATCAGATCGAGTGACAATCTAAACTAGCATTTATTTCTACTCTTTTATTTACCTAAAAAGCATGTAAAAATGTAGTATTGGGTAGCCAAAAAAAAAAAGACATACTAGTAGTAATTCATTAGGATGCATTGTAAAAGCCCTTTGAGGCTTTGAGCCATTGAGGTACAAAACAAATTTTATGCTACTCAGATATATAGTCTCTCAAAGAAAAGTGAAATTAATGATTTTATATGTCAGAAAGGTTGATCATTGTGGAGACTATTCACAAAAAGATGACATGCTTTTATGTACACAAGATCAGAATATGATTTCCCATATGTCAAAAAAAAAAAAAAATCAGAGTATGAAAATGACACTAACAAGGATGGTTCCATTAGATAAACAGAACTCAACAGAAATGTCACAGCTTCAGGGAAATACACTAACTACCAAGATACCCAAGCATAACTTTAACACCAAAATAACCCTAACAACTACCTAGCACTCCCTGTATATCTTAACACCAAAACAAGAATCATCAGCCTACCATGAAGAAGCTCTAAAGGGCGCTTGCAAGATGAATGCTTAGCCAGAATTTGGTGAAATCAAATCCAAGAAGGCTTAAAGACCTTGCTTATTAAAGAAGCTTAAGATTTGGTAAAATCCTCATACCACTCACTGAAAGATGTAATAATTTTACGGTTTTACCTGTACTAACTAAAAAAAAGACTCAAAATTCAATCTAAGGTTATATTAAAAAACAAAAGGCCTGAAGCAGCAATTCAGAATTGTGGACAGAGACGCAGAAGATAGATTTACTAAAAACCCTTAGATATTTTATATTTACTCTCCTGGAGGTGCAACACCTTGCTTGAGCCTCTCCCTCTTCATCTTCTTCTTTGAAATAGGCTTCTTCTTCTTCGGTGGCAAGTTCTTCTGGGCATATGTGTAAAGTACGTAATTCCCAACAAGGAAGGTTACTAGAAGTCCTCCAATAACCAACAGAACAATGAGGCCTGGATTGAAGCCTTTAGCTTCAACTTCGTTAGCCTGTTCATGTACCAGTCTTAAATTCACACCTCATGCAAGAGAGTACCGAAAGAAAGTATCAAACTGATCAAAGAGCAATAAAATTCAGAGAAAACAAAAGAAAATACAGACATTTAAACAAAAAGAGAGACAAGTTCATTCATCATTTTTATCGCATTTGCACACTAGATAATGATGAAACCCTATTTACAGGATTCGAAAGATTATTGCCTGTTTATTCCCATTCTGCAATAGTTTGTAATACATAGATCAAACTAAACAAATCCTTAATGAAATGGTGTTCCTACTTCCTACTGCATCAATGATATACTCTTTCCACACTCTCTTTGAATTACGGCATATTCCAAAACACGTATAGACGTTCACAATTAACATACACCTGACTGCTCCCTTCCTTCAGACACTTATATCTTACTAACCGACTATAACTAGCATTATGTAACAACCTTGGTCTTAGGATATCCAACAGCTCTATGTTCATTGTTGTACCCAAGTCTCACAATGCAACAATTGTCATAATCCAAAATCAAGTGTCTAATTACCATCCCCTCGAAACATCCCAGTTTAACAACAAAAATGTTCCACAGTACTCCTTGACAAGCCGTGACAAAACCTAACGTTCACATTACAAAGAAATTAGGGTTAAGCACACTGATAAAATGATTGCATCTGCAAAACCAAATTCATACGAAGCTACAAACATAATCAAACAACAATGTAGACATTTCGAATCCTGTACTGAGATTTTATTTTTACGACAGCTTAGGGAACGGGGCAACATAAATATATAATGTTACCGAAACCTATGTTAATATCCATACTACCTTGTAAGTTACTTCATTTTCCTAGCTGATTTAAAACAATCGAAGCTTTTACATTCTATTTGCATGAGAATGAGAATAATCCTCAGCCCTTAAAGTATCCACAATTCTATGCTCCGTACAATTTCATTCAAAAGCAACGAACCCTATACTGATTAAATTACAACCCACATCAGCTCTAATCGTATGTAACGATCCCAGAAAGGTACAAACAAGCTTCCAACCATCCATAATCAAGATCCTCCATCCCCAAAGAAGGAAAACAAATTACTCGAAACCCAATGTCCATCCATGCCTACATGATTTTCCACCAATTCACACATTCCACATTACATCACATACAACGGTCTCTTAAACGACACCCTAATACACCTCAAACATAGGGGTTGATTTTCCTCAAACAATCAGCCAACAAACTCTGATCGACACTAGAATGTACGCCAAAATTAAACCTTCACATCATTACTAATCGAATAATATTAGATCTAAGTCAAAAACATATACGAGCTACACTGGATCTCTCAAATGTTATGCCAGTAAAACTAACAAACAATTCAAAAAGTGAACAAGTACAACGGTAACCAGCACAAAAAAAAAATAAACATTTCAAAAAATAAAATATAATTCAACAAGTAATTCAAGGATGCATGTGAAATACAACAACAGATGAAGGGCTAAGGAGCAATACCATGATCTATCCCAAATCGGCAAACCTGAAAAATGTAAATCAAAGAAATTAAATTAGAACCCTAAATCGGAATATGAATCGAATTATATAATTGGATTGTCGAAGATCAAGCAGATCTGGGTTGATTTCCGGGGTTTTATACCTCTCAGGGTTGACAAATTGGAGGGAGTAATGTAAGAAAAGGGAGAGAGAGAATGTGAATGATCTAGACGTGGAGTGACGTGGGGCAGCCAATCATAAAGCGGAAACGTAACGTAGTGGGGCCGGAAGTCGTAATTAGTTCGTTTAATGTGTGCGGGGTAAAACCGTAAAAGTACTAAAGTGCAAGATTGTAATTTTAATTTTTGGAGAGCAAAGTGCAAGATTGTATAATCCTAGTTGGTGCCTTGGTGAATGGTGGGTACACTTAGGGGTGCTTATCGAGTTGAGCTACTCGTGAGCAGCTCGAGCTCGACTCGGTTAAAACTCGGTCAAAGCTCGACTTGAGTGGACTCGATTCGAACTCGAACTCGGCTCAATAAGATAACGAGCCAAGTTGAGCAAACTTCAGCTCGACTCGAAAAGCTCGTGAGAAGCTCGAATGAAGATCGTTAGAAACTCGACTCGAAAGCTCGTTAGAAGCTCGACTCGAAAGCTCGTTAGAAGCTCGACTCGAAAGCTCGTTAGAAGCTTAACTCGAAAGCTCGTTAGAAGCTCGACTCGAAAAACTCATGTGAAGCTCAGTTCTTTTATATTTAGTATTTTATATTTAAAATAAAAAAGGTCATGAGTCGCTATAGGTCGGTTCTATAACATGTTGACTTGAGTTATAGTTTGTTTCGGTAATTTGGGTCGGGTCAATTTTTTACAACATAACTTTCAGCCAAGTGTCATGTTATGATGACACATATGATCTAATTAAGAAATTTATGACACATGAAACCATTCAAACAAAATTAGAGTTATATACTTATATAACTTATATTATTCATATATTTCTAAGTTTCTAACCTTATAATTTTTAACAAAATACATATGATATTTCATATATCGTGATGAACCTAAAGTACTACTAAATAAAGTTAAAAAAATATGATGATTGATGATCAATAGGGGTGTCAGTTCGGGTTATCGGTACGTGTTTGGTTCGGTACTAACAGATTCGGTACTGTTGGGTCGGGTTGAGACGGGTTTTAATTATTTTTTGATCGGTTTGGTTTCGGGTTAATAATCGGATCGGGTTCAATCAGTTATTTACTTAATCAGTTTGGTCCAAATTTGATTCGGGTTTGACCGGTTTGGATTTGACCAGGTTAAGCCTCAACCTTTATCAACTATATTCCTAATTTTGTTATTTTGTAGAAAAAAGGATAATTTATAATACTATAAATTGTTGAAAAATCATAATAATCAACTTATTGAACATTGGAAGGCGATGCATTACAAATCCCACTATCTGAAGAAACTATTTCTCCATTACAAAATCATAAATTGTCGTTTCTTGAACATTTGGTAAGTTTGATTGAATTTTATTATTTTTGCAAGTTTAGATTTAAAATTTCAACAAATAAATTAACTTTTGTAAAAAACTAAAAAATGCTATTGAAATTCAGTTGATTTGCTTGAGCTTAACGAGTTCAAGCCTAAAGATTTCTAGTTAGAGGTTGAGCATGTTTGAGCCTAACGAGCTTCGAACTTCGAGCTTCGAGATCGAGCTTTGAGCCGAGCTTCGAGCCGAGCTTCGAGCCGAGCTTCAAGCCGAGTTCGAGTTTGAGTTCGAGTCAAGCTCGAATATCTAATTTTCGAGCCGAGCTCGAGCTTGGATTTCCAAGCTCACGAGCTTTCGAGCTCGAGCCGAGCTTGAGTCTGAGCTATCGAGTTTGAGTCGAGCTCAGCCAGGCTCGAGCTCGACTCGGCTCATAAGCATGCCTAGGTACACTAAAGTGCAAGATTGTTTTTTAGGCTAATCCGGTAAGGAATTTAGTTGTAGTAGTTACACTTAAGCTTTATAAACTAAGATGTCTCTTTGGTGCGAGAAAATAAAATAGAATGAAATGAGATTAAAACTAATTTTTGATTAAAAGTTGTTCGGTTTGGAAAAAAATGGGTTTCAAATTCTTTGGAGTTTGAAACACTCTCAAAATCCACTTTTTAATCCCTTAGGATTTAGTTAGTGTTCACCCAATATTTATTCAAATCTTGCTGCCCCACTAAAGCTTTTGGATGTCACATTATTATAATACTTAGAATTATTATTATTATATTTTTATATTATTATTATTATTATTAATGGTATTATTATTTTTATTCTATTTATAAAATTGATTACTATTATCATTATTATTAATATATTTATAAATTTTTATTATTATTATCATTACTTTTTATAATATTTATTATTATAGTTATTTTAATTAGTGTTGTCAAAATCTGACCCGATCAAATAAAACTACCCAAAATCGGCCAGGACCTGACCTGATTATGACCCGAAAAGTAATACCCGTAAATCGACCCAACCCAACATGAATCAACACGAAACTGTTTTGACCTGATATTCGAAGACCCAAGCCCGAGCTGTGTCTGACTCGTTAAAGAACCGACCGAAAGACAACCTGAAACCGATTGAACCTGACAAATAGCCGATATAACCGGACTTACAACAACCCTGACCCGATTTTAATCAAATTCGAGGTGGTCCACTACCATAGTTGACTTAACCCGAAACTTGCTATAACCTGTCTAGAAACCGACCCATATTGACCTAAAACGACATTGACCCAAAGACCTTACTCAAACCCAAGCAAGTAAATAACTTATTTGACTTGACCCAACTTGACTTGACATAATAGGTCAAATTGGCCCGATTTAACCCAAATCGATAAGCATCGACCTGTAATGGATCAATCCAGAACTAACCCGTGGACTCGAATTGACACCCCTAATTTTAATATCGAGAATATATAAAATAAAAATATTATTATTATTAATATAAAGGTTATAGTTATTCATGTTTGAACCAAACAAGTACGAAACTAAATCTCATTCTTGTATTAAACCAAACAACTGAAAAGGGTTAAAAACTCATTCTTATACTTAACCAAACAACTCTCTAAAACTGATTTCATTCCTTATAGATATCATTTATGATTTAATTCCATTCCTGCAATCCAAACAGGGCCTAAGAGTTGGTAGAGTTGAGTTTGAATTTGATTTTGATTATTTCACAATTTGGAATATATTTAGATGATTGAATTAAGTAATTAACTCTTAACCTATAACTACAAGTGAAACAAATGTGTTACGTAGTAATTTTGTATTCCTTATGCCACTTTTTAGTCGCTCTATTGATTGATTTTTGTGAAAACTTTTTGGTCAAAGTGAAGCAAATTTTTGAGATGGAAGAATTATTGACATATGATCATCTTCTTATCCGGAATGAATTATTTGAGGCCCTAAGTAATGAAAAAAGGGACAATTTTCGATATGATATAGGTACATATAAAGAGATCATATAATAAATTCTATAACTGGCTCTTCAAAATAGGACTAGTTGAATAGTTTCATTAGAAACTTAGCCACTCAAAAAATTAGGCCTTGTTTTTAATGGATGTAAATAAGGATGCACTAATCAAATAACTATGGAAAGCATACCACAAGCTTTAATGAGGCTTTAATTATGTAAAGAGACATTTATAAAGTTCAAATAATATGATTGTGAACTTTCATATATTTATTGGTAAACGTCCAAAAAAGAAGTGCTTGGCAACATTAAATTGGAGTGGCTAACTTTGATACATTAAAGCTTTGATATTATTAATTTATGCTACGCACTATGATACACATAAAATTAGGTATCCCTAAGTTTACATTTTTGCTCATTTGTTAAAGTTATACTCATTTAAATTTGAAATGAGCAAAATATACCATTTAGTGAATCAAGTTCTAGATGCATTTCAATGCATGTAAGAAATCACATTCTAAATTAAACCTTGCTCATAACATCAATGTTTACTCTTTGTTTGCCTATTTTTCAATTCTTACCTTATACACTAAGTCTCAATATGTTAGTCTTGCTTTTGATGTACAAGAGAACCATATTGAAAATAACATTAACATCTTGGAATTCTTGCAAAGTTTGAAACCATTAATTCAAAGTATGAATAAATTACACTCCAATTTCTTAAATCCTTTGTGGTTTACGCTAATTATCTTTAATTCTTTACCGTCCCAAAATGTTTTGTTGAGCAAGGAAGATTATAGCTGTCAAAATCAGACCTTACCCGATAAGTTACCCGAAATCGACCTAGACCCAACCCGACATAAAGTCAACCTAAAACCGATTTGACCTGATATTCGAAGACCCGAACCCGATCCGCGTCCGATCCATTAGGGACCCGACCCGAAGAGAACCGAAACTGATTGAACATAACACATAACCGATATGACCCGATTTATAACAACCCGTGATCCGAATTAACTCCATATATTAATAATTTGAATATATGAGAATGTGATATAACTTTGGCCGACCTATTTTTATCCAATTTCTAATAATCTTGAAACCAACATTTTTCATTAATGACCCGATGCAAACCCGATAAAGCTTAAACCGAATTTCAACAGAAATCGAGTCGGCCCATTAACATAATTGAATTGACCTGAAATCTACCTGAACCTGAAATAACCCGTTCAAGAACCAACCCGATTTTACCTAAATCGACCTTGACCAGAACCGAATACAACCTAACCCAAACCCGAACCGACCCTGAGCACTCAAATAACCGATTTAACCTGACCCGATAATAACCCAACCTGACCCGGCAAACCAAATTAACCTGATTTAAGCCTAAACGATAAGAACCAACCCATGGACCCGATTTGACACCCATAAGGAAGATGCATACAAAATATGTCATGCAATTCCATGTTCCAATTTCTCTCCTCTAAATCTTTTAATAATAGTGGTTGACTTTTAAACCCCTTTCTTGTATATGTACCAATAGTGGTATTGTCCTAGGAATAGGGAAGCCTACTTTATGTTTGCTTACATTTATCAACGCATTAATTGAGCAAAAGAATAGGGAAGCCAAGATCAATACAAAAGAGTTATTCTATCATATAATTGAGCAAAAGAAAAACTTGCTCCTGACCTTAAAGTAAGAACAAAGATGTATCAAAGGTCCTCGAGCAAAGCCAATTGAGAAGGCATATTTCAATCAACATTTTACTAAAAAGCAAACCTGAAATTGCAATATCATATGGCGACGCCCACAGGTCACATCAACCCAACGCAATAACCAGTGGTGGTAGGGGTTTTGGACGGTAGCCAAAAATACGCCTAGACTTTGCAGAATCTAAAGGTTGCATCAAAATTCTCAATTGATCAACTAACACAATGATAATATGTCATACAATTTCCTAAACTCCTAATCAACTTCTCGTCAAAAAGTCTGATGGACCTGCAGGATGTAAGGTTGTGATTTTACAAAATTACGCCCTTGGGCAAAGAACAGCTCCAAAAGACAGTACCTAAACTAGTTCGTCATCAGCTGGATGTGCTACAGAGTAAACTTAGAGGATGAGGGGCTTCATAATGTAGTCTTAAAGACAGTGAAAAAATTCAATTGTCCTCTTCAGATTCAAGAAGAGGCAGGATGTTCAATGTATTGAACTAAGGCCATAATTCAATCATCCTCATCAGATTCAAGAAGAGGCAGGATGTTCAATGCAGTTGAACCAAGATGTATACCACGAACAAGCCCACTGTACGCTACCTTAATCCTGTGACAGAGGAGCAAAATAGAATCCCATAGTGCAGTTCTCCCCTGAAAATAGAAAACAAGACAGGAAGCTGAGACTTTTGGGAGGAAAAAAATAGACAAGATTTCAGCGTCCAAAAAGTAGGTATAAAATTCCATATTGGGTGCAGCAGAAAACGAAGAGAAATAAAATAATAATTGCAATAAGTGTGGACAATCATAATTACTAATATTACTAACACAAATAAGTTAAAAATACCATTAGTAAAAGGTTAAGGGAAAATTGGGGGAGTTAAGCCGCATGTGCCTAGTTCACTCTAGTTATAAGATCTTCCTCAACTTTGAATCCTTTAATGTAATCATTCATACCTCATCACTAATAGACCTTTGGATGCTTGAACAGTCTGAACCTCCCCACATCTCACCTACAATAAGGTCACTCCATTTTTTTCCATCTGTTTTTGGTTGGGGGGGGGGGGGGGGGGGGGGGGGGGGGGGTTGCAGGAGGAGGATGTTCCAATTTCATCTTCTACAGGTCTAGCTGCCAGGGTATGACAGCTAATCTTGGAAATTTCATATTTACTGGAAGAAACACAAATAACAATGTTCTATTACTAAGCCTAGAAAAAATTAGAGTTTGAATGGGTAGAACATGGGAACCAGCTTAACTAAATCAATATAAGTAGATGCAATCTCCATCACTCATCTATTTCAGAGCATCATATTTTCTATTGTTTGATATATGTTGCTGCCATTATTAAGGGTAACAACTTTTGTTGTACTTCATTAAAGGTCAATTCATAAACTAAAGTACCAAATGAAACTATTTCCATAAAAAACACATTTCATGTTAAGTTTTTATATCATTGATTTAAAAAGCAGTGTTTTTAGATAAATAGTAGTCACAAAGGAAGGGAGAGGAAAGATTAAGAGGGGCAAGAGGCAGTAGAGAGGAGAGGAGGGAGAAATGAGCTTGTATTCTTGTCATGTATCTTTCCGAAGCTTTAGAAGGATTTGGATTACTAGAGGAAAAACGAAATTAGATCCTTCCATTTCTCAACCTTCAATCTAACTTCAGGGAAATGGATCAATCACTGTCCTTACCACTCTTTTCACTTTAAAGCCTCATCTAGACAGTAGTACGGAAGTTGAGATTTTTTAGATTGATAGATGTCTCAAATACTCCATCCTTTATTAACTCCTTCCTGAAAAGGCCAAACAACCAAAAAGACATCTTCCTTGCCCTCCTTTATTCGTTTGCACTTCCTTAAGTACACTTTAAATTGTAACAACTAATAAATCTATGCAACTAAAAGATAAATATCAACTTTAAATTGATTGATTGACAAACTTCTGTCAGTAAGCCAGCAAGCTTGTCGAAAATCTACACACCGGAACAAGAAGTCCGTAAACTGATAAATAGCTATGGCTATACACCCTGATATAAAAAGGAGAAAAAATTATTATCAATTATACTAGGAATCATTTTCCATAAACTGACTCCATTTACTTTTCCAAGTACATAAGAATTGAAGCTCTAAGCAGAATGAGCACATACAACAATCAAGCGAGCTGACACTGATCCAAATGGAGCAGCATTCCTTTGATGGGAGAATTTAACCCAGTAAACCCTCAACAAATTTAAAGATATACTTCGTATTTCTCACATATCCTATAAAGGTTCCTAAACGACTCTGGATTGGAGCTCATTATATCATAAAAGCCAAAGGAAAGCATCATTCAAATTAATCAGTCGCAGATTTATACAGACAGAGCTAACAACGATGAGGTACAAACAACTTTATGAAATCACTTATATAAACCACAAGAGAAAAAAATATATCTTAATGAAAACAAAGGTGAAAAGTATAGAAGCTACAGTTACAAACATTACCTGAAGACAGAATTGCAACTTCTTATCCCAATACATCACAAATACTGGAGGGCATTGTCTTCCAATAACAAGGACACAGGATCCTGGATGAAGTATTGAGGGGATAACTGATAATACAGCTACATATTTCTCTGGAAACCTTTCTTTTGGAGGCAGAACTCCCAGGAATAAAGGATTCTTGCTAGACAGAGCTCCAGAATAGGATGAAGGATCAATATGTAGCATCCATTTTGGATACTCCAAAAAAGCACAAAATAGATATAGCAGCAAATGGGAGTCAGATGGAAGTTCAAGAGTCCACTTCTTCTTCGCTTTATCAGAAGCCTCTTCCTTTTGCATGTATTCATAATTCTTTAAACAAGTTCCTTCAGCCAGTTCTGTGAAAATGCCAACAAGTAGAAAACTGACAGTTAAGTTTCACTTTCTCCAGATTAATTATCTAAGAATATCTGAAGCTCTGTGCCAGGGCTCTAAAAAATATTTTAGGTAACAAATATACAAGTACCCTTAATTCTTCGCACTGTATATTCAGCTGGAACACTGCTTTGTGGCAGCAAACCCTTGATTAACTCTCCCTTTGTCAAAGCAAGAAGCTTTTGATGCTCAGTGATAGCGTCCACACACTCTTGCATGATAGGAAGATATGCATTTTGCTGTGGGGTTTGCTGTTGATTGGCTAAACCTGACTTCTCTGAAGAAAGTCAAAATAAAGAGAAAAAATTGTGATTACCCAGCATCAACTTATATATGTAACAATTATTTATATAGCAAGGGAGGGGGCTCACGAGTGGATGCATCTAAAACTTGCACAAGGTAAGCCCGTAGTTGGTGTAGAAGCCCATCTTCATCTGGAGAGAATGCCGGCTGCCATTCCTTAGCACGATCTGCTGGAGACATGCTAGGAGCTCCAGCTTCAGAAGAATCACTGCCGACAGAAGTCACTGTAACTGATATTCCTAATTTAGCGGCTGCTTGCATTACCTAAAAAAGATCAATATTGAATAAGAAGCCAAATAAGAGATACTGGAATCTCATAAATGATGAACGAACGAGGAACAGAAGGGAGTTATATAATGTTTCTTCCTTTTTGGATGGCCTGAAGCCACTCTTTAATTGAATGGCTAGTCAACGGCCATTGTATTACCAGGATCAAGGTTCTAGTGTTTTACTATATCAATTTGCAATGAACTGTCCATAAACCATATTTTAGGGCAACCTAAATCCCAGATAAATGAATGCATCAGTAGAATTACCCTGTGAGACCAGTGATATAAACAATCTTGGAAGCAGAAAAGCAACCTCGATCCTAATTTATAAAACTAGCATTACCTTAGATTTTCACAGAAAAAAATCATCCATGGCCCCATTATCTGGGTGATTGAGACATTGTTCTATAAAGCAAAACTCAAATCAAATGCAATTGAAGCAGAAAGGAATAATACTAATAGCAGCAAGAGTTAGCTACCACCAAAAAACTTCAATCACAATAGACTATATAAACAAAAACTTGGTTTTAAGCCCAACATATTACATTCCTGTAAGATCAATTTGCATTATTATATTAGAATCAAGGAAATGAGCATCAATCTAAAATAACTTCCAACTTTCTCTAATTGATTTATAAATCAATCAAATGATCCAAAGATCAACATATCTGTATCAAAATGCAACTATAAACAATTCAGAAAGGATAAATTCAACCGTATACGATTCCAAATGGAAAAAAGGAAATCAATATCTTCAATTTGTAAAAAGGATGAAAACTTCTACCCATAACAATTGCCTTGGATTCACAAAACTCAACAATCACCACACATTAAGTAGCTTTCAAGTTCATATTTACACAACATAACCCCTTTTCTAATGTACAGGTCTCAGTTTTATCATACATGGGTACAGACAATCATAATTAAATAAGTACAATACTTCTTCAGCTAAGACAATTACTGATAGTACCAGGAAATGTCAACTTGATTGGAATAGTATGCTTTTTGTTTAGCTTTGTTAACTTCAAAAGCAAAAGGCTAAGAAGTACCTCCAAAAAGACAATTGAAAGCATAAGAACATGACCAATTTTACAAACAATGCATAAATTTTCTGCTGAAGGAGAAAGCAGAAATAAATGTTGAACTGTAGAATATAGGATCAGTGACAAGTGACCACAAACCTTGTTATGACTATTTTCAATTTTACTTAGTAGAGGGCTAAGTAAAACAGAAGAAAACCATTGCCGCAGATTGTCTCGCCACTCCTCAATCTGTGGGTAGATGCCTAGATGCTCAAAAGCTTCAATTGTCTCTTCCATTGACATAGGAGCAGGTATATCACTTTCTCCTTTTTTAGGAGGTGTATTAAACTTCTGCGAACTAGGTGACATCCGAATAGGCCTTAAGGGTGTTGTTCTTGTTGTTCCAGAAGTATTAGCTGAGCCAGAAATCGTACTAGGACTACTTATACCGAAACCACTTCTAGTAGGGGGTGGAGTAGCCAGTTTCTCAGCTGATTCAGTGATTTTCTTATCCATGTCTGCTAAAAAGTGTTCAAGTTCATCTTCTGTTAAAATTTCTTTAGCAGGAGAAACTCGCTTGTTTGACCAAGGTGTTGACACAAACTGATCCAATCCGGTTGAAGTCTTAGCTGTTGACAGCTGGGGCGAAGTGGGAGAATTGGATGATTTAGAAGGGATGACAAAAGGTTTACTCTTAACAGCAGGACTGCTTGACTTCTCAGAACCAACTCGTGACAGACGACTTGAACTTGAGGCTTGTAGATGAACTGGTATAAGTGGTTCTAAGGAAGTTGTTGATGCTCGTGATTTAGATACAGGTGGTTTTCTGGACTGCTCTAGTACAACCTTATCTGACTTTTTTACACCCAAGAGACGCAACTGACGATCTGAAAGGCATGTTTCAACCTTGGTCCCATTAGAGGAAGAAAAGACTACCACACCAGCTCCAACTTTAGCTCTTGTAAGGGGAATAGCTTTGACAAGGGCAGCAGAAGCTCCCACAAAAGCTAAAGCCACCACAATCTTTGCTACCATGACTAACAGATCTGGTGCAAGAAAGATATGAAGTAAACAAAACAAATGATGTTATAAATCAGCCACAACAAGAAAGAAAATATGCAATTACAGGAAAATACTTACAAGCTATTTCTTCAGAAACATTCCCGACTTTAAATTTGTCAATGACCCTATATTCCCTTCAGTGGAACAAATAAGAAAAGAAAGGAAGTGTCAGATTAAAATATCTTGCAATTAGACAAGATCACTTAGAGCATGTCATCTCAAAGTCCATCATTAGCACTTTGCACCGGACAAACCATGTCTGTGTGTGCACACAGGGGACTTGGGGGGGGGGGGGGGGGGGGGGTTGGACATGTATGTATGTGGGTCCCTTTTTAGAGACTCCTATTTTTATACCCATCAATAACTTTTATTCATATTCTAACACACTTCACAACTACAACAAACCATTGATTTAACAAATGTGTGATAGCAATTAAAATCTCAGCAACACTCAATCACAGATACGAAATCTCGCAGTCATCAAATGTCTCTGAACTCTTGACAAAATAGAAGACTTAAATGTTAGACATTTTAAAGTGGTAGAGATTATGCAAACAGAGGAAATATAGTTGGTAGAGATTAAGCAAACAGAGGAAACACTGATATTGATGGAAGATAATTACAAGGGGTCCTTCAGTTCGAGAGGAAGGAATCTCTCCAAGGTACGTGAATTACAACTTTTCAGAATGCCTTACTCTACCCTGCTCCCCATTATTTATTCCCCTTAACAAACTCTGTAACAAACTGCCCTTCCCCCACTATAGCTCTTAACTGATTGCTTACAAAAGATTCCATTGCCCCTTAACCAACTTCTTGTTGCCCTGGCTCCCTTTCTTTGTTCTTCTGGTTGTCCTGACTCTTTTCCTTCTTCCTTCGTGTGTAGGTAAGTCTGACTGGAGGTCTGGCCAAGTTCCTTGCATTACTTGCTGCCAAAACATCCACCTTGTCCTCAAGGTGGAAGGTAGGAAATCTGAGAGATAAGGATGCAGCATCCTCCCATGTCGCCTCAAAAGTAGTTGGTCCTTCCTACTGCATCAGTACCTCCAGTCCACCATCATTTACTCGGTTTCGAATCCCCAGCACTGCCAAAGGCTCCACCTCCAATACCATGTCTGAAGAAAGCTGAGTGGGCAAGGAAGAAGATGTTAGAGTGTTGCCAACTGCCTTCTTCAACTGAGAGATGTGAAAGACAGGATGGATCTTGCTGTAGTCGGGTAGGGCTAGCTTATAAGCTACTGCTCCAATGCCCTCCACCACTTCAAAGGGTCCATAAAAGGGCAATAGCTTTTCATTCGTTTTTTTAGCTAAGGAACTTTGCCTATAAGGCCGTAGTTTGAGATAAACCATATCCCCTACCCCGAATTCTGCATTTCTTCTTTTACTGTCTTCATATTGTTTCATTAAATTCTGAGACCGAGCTAAATGATAACGTAAATCATCCATTATTGCATCTCGTTCCTTAAGAGCTTCCTCCAAAGAAAAAACTGATGTTGTACCCTGCTCAAAGTGTAAAAGCCTAGAAGGATCCCTGCCATACAGAGCCCGAAATGGAGTGTAGTTGATGGCTGTGTGCCATGATGTATTATAGTGGTATTCCGCCCAAGGCACCCACAAGGACCACATTTTAGGCTTCCCATTGATAAAACAGCGCAAATACGCCTCCAATCCTTTGTTCACCACTTCGGTTTGCCCATCACTTTGTGGGTGATAAGTCGTACTTCTATTGAGCTTAGTCCCTTGTGATCTAAACAGCTCAGTCCAAAAAAGACTCAAGAAAATTATGTCTCGATCAGTAACAATGGTAGCTGGGAGCCCATGAAGTCTGACAACTTCATGTATGAAAGTTCTGGCAACATCCTTTGCTGAAAACGGATGCTTTAACTTAATAAAATGCGCATATTTCGTAAGTCTGTCCACTACAACTGTATCCCAACCGTTAGACTTCGGTAAACCCTCCACAAAACCCATTGAAATGTCATGCCATACAAATTCTGGAATGGGCAGGGGTTGAAGCCGTCCCATTGAGCTCAAGGATGAAGATTTCTTGGCATACATTGCAAGCCATCACATAGTAAGTCACATCTTTACGCATTTTAAGCCAAATACCATTCAGCTGCTATGCGTTGGTATGTTTTGAAATCCCCGGAGTGTCCCCCAACCGGAGTGTCATGATATTCATTGAGGATCTGAGATATGAGCTCGACATTTCGCGGCAGCACCACCCTACTCTTGTATTTTAAAACTCCATTGTCCACAGAAAACCATGTGGGTACTGCTAACCCTTCTTGACACACCTTTTGCAATTGCTTGAGCCACGGATCCTGGTATCTTTGCTTGCACCTGATCCCATGCTACCCCGCCCCCACTTGTGATTGAACAACACTCTACACTGGAAGTGAATTCCCGAGATAAAGCGTCTGCTACCTTGTTGGAAGACCCTGCTTTATAGTGTATGTCAAAGGAGTACCCCAACAACTTGCAAACCCACCGTTGGTATTCATGCCTCTACTCTCTGCTTTAACAAGAACTTCAAACTCCTTTGGTCAGTTCGAACGATGAAGTGTCGACCCAAGAGGTAATGCCTCCATTTCTGTATAGCTAGCACAATCGCCATGAGCTCCTTTTCGTAGATGTGCTTATTACGAGCCCTCACCCCTAACACTTTACTGAAGTATGCCAAAGGGTGCTCCTCCTGAAGCAACACTGCCTAATCTCACATTTGAAGCATCGGTTTCAAGAATGAAAGCCTTGGAAAAGTTGGGTAATGCAAGCACTGGAGCAGTTGTCATGAGGCCTCGAAAGCACTTGTTGCTAACTCATCCCAACAGAAGTTGTCCTTCCTTAGCTAGTCAATAAGTGGTCTGGCTATTCCTGCATAACCTTGAAAGAATTTGCGATAATACCCGGTCAAACCCAAAAAACCTCTTAATTCTCTAATGTTTTTAGGTAATGGCCAGCTCAACATAGCCTGAATCTTGCTAGAGTCCACAACCACACCACCCTCCAATACTACATGCCAAGATAAGCCACCCTACTTCCACCAAACTCACACTTCTTACCATTAATGTACAACTGGTTCTCAGCGAACAATCCCAGACAAGTGTTGCACATGTTCTTCCTTACTAGAGTTGTACCAGGATATCGTCAAAAAACACCAAGACGAATTTCCTCAAATGGGGCTTGAGCACCTCGTTCATAAGTGACTGAAATGTTGCTGACGCATTTGTGAACCCAAAGGGCATTACCAGGAACTCGTAATGACCCTCATGGGTTTGAAATGTCGTCTTATGTACATCTCGTGGCTTAATCAGATCTCAAGTCTAGCTTTGTATAGACCCTTAACCCATTCAATTCATCCAATAATTCATCAATAACAGGGATGGGGTACTTGTCAGGGATTGTTACCTTGTTGAGAGCACGATAATCCACGCAAAATCGCCACGACATGTCCTTTTTCACTAGCAGAACTGGACTAGAGAATGGGCTTGAAGAAGGTTGAATTATCCCTGCAGTTAACATATCTGCCGCGAGTTTCTCGATTTCATCCTTCTTGTTCTCTCAAGTGAAGGGTCCCCCTTGAGGACCACAGTGTCTTCTCCCAACTGGAATTTGAGAGTTTGCATTTTCCAATTGGTAGTCATGATACCTAGTTTTTCCAGCCATTGAATTCCAAGGATAAGGTGGAGTTCCCCAATTGAAGCACCAAGAAATCCTCAACAACTTGCACGCCTTGCAAGTGTAGACAAACGCCCAAACATTCCCTTTCACCTTGAACAGACTCCCTTGTTCCCAGCACAACACCTAATAGATGACGTGCCACCGAAGACGAGACTAAGTTATGTTCAGCGTCGGGGTCAATCATGACCACGACCTCCTTGTCATTCACCACACTCAAAAGCTTCATTGTTTTCGGATTGGAAAATCCCCACACCAAATTAAGTGACACCTTCGGTGTTTTCTCCTCCAAGTGCTCCTGTGTCCCCTCCTCCAACTCCATAGCTGCCTCAAACTCCAACAAGGTGTGACTGCCCTTCTCCTCCCCTTCGTGGCTGCCATCCACCGACAACGGTACACTCGGCTCTCTTTTTAGGCATCTATGGCTAAGTGACCATTTCCAATCACATTTGAAGCAAAGCCCTCTTTCTCTTTTAAATTGGACCTCCTTATCAGTAAGCCTCTTAACTTCTCCCAAGGGTCGTACCACTAGAAGAATTGGGGTGGACCTTGGGCGTGGCTTGTTATATTGATTTGTTGGTCCAGTAAGTGTTGCCTAGGTCATAACTTGATTGGGAGTTAGCGTGGGTGAGAGTGATCCAGACCTCCACTTGGTCATGTGAGAGGAAGTCTTGACTTCCACCCTTCGTCCAAACTCGCAACACAACTTCTCTTCCCCTTTTATTGATAAATCAATGGCAAAATCTAGGGTTCTTGGACCCAACAGACACACCTCATCTCGAACTTCTTCCTCCAACCCATTGATGTAATGACTCCTTGCTAAATCCTCGAGAATCCCTTCCAATTGTGTGATTAGCACAATAAATCGCTGCCTATAATCCAACACGCTCCTTGTTTGTCGATGCAAGAGCCATTGCACTTGTAGAGTACCTGATGCTGTCGATCAGAATTGGCGTAGGAGCAAGCCCTTAAGCTCTTCCCACTGAAGTAAGGGACTCCTCCTGAGAGCGTCGCCGTCTAACGCAACTACCGCCACCTGTAATTTGACTTCCTCGTTAAGGTGATAAAAACGGAAAAACCTTTCGGCCCTTAGGATCCATCCATCTAGATTGAACCCATCAAAAATTGGTAAATCCAATTTTCTCATTCTCCAGTTAGCAATAAGCCCACCATTGCCAAAATCGTTTTGATGTTCCGCGATGAAAGACCCCGATGCCTCCTTTGTATTTCTAGGAACATGGAGTGTATCGGATTCACACTCTTCCACCACCAACGGGTTCTTAATGGGTATTCCTTATTGGTTGCCATGGTTAGGTTGTTGCTCCAAGCATAATGAAAGTGTCTTCATATCTGCCCTTAATTGTTGCGACTGTAATTCTAGGCCAGTCGTGAGTTGGGAGGCTAACCTTTGTTCCATGGCTACCATTACATGTGAGATAGCTTGTGTTATTCGTTCGTCTAACAATGCCAGATCCGTCTCCATACCCTCCTGATTGTTACTACGAGTTGTCAGTGCCATCGCCGCCGTCAATCGGAGAGGTTGCTCTGATACCAAGTTGGTAGAGATTATGCAAACAGAGGAAATATAGTTGGTAGAGATTAAGCGAACTGAGGAAATACTGATATTGATGGAAGATAATTACAAGGGGTCCTTCAGTTCGAGAGGAAGGAATCTCTCCAATTACAAC
Organism: Dysphania ambrosioides; assembly: GCA_026401315.1. Classification (NCBI taxonomy): domain Eukaryota; kingdom Viridiplantae; phylum Streptophyta; class Magnoliopsida; order Caryophyllales; family Amaranthaceae; genus Dysphania; species Dysphania ambrosioides. The sequence goes on from CM048672.1 coordinate 3,747,123, forward strand.
TTTTCAGAATGCCTTACTATACCCTGCTCCCCATTATTTATTCCCCTTAACAAACTCTATAACAAACTACCCTTCCCCCACTATAGCTCTTATCTAATTGCTTATAAAAGACTCCATTGCCCCTTAACCAACTTCTTGTTGCCCTAGCTCCCTTTCTTTGTTCTTACTCTTTTCCTTCTTCCTCAAGTTCCTTGCATAGAGTCACGCCATTATAATAAATTAATATGTTTTCAGGTATAACAAAAGTGCATTGTAGAAAATTCTCTTGCTATAGGAAAAAGAGGGGAAACTGGTTTCCAAATAACCCAAGATGCACAAAAATTTCAGGTTATCCAAATAGCTTATACTCCCTTCGTCTAAATTTTGTTGCCAAAAGTCTCATTTTGGATTACCCAGTTTAGTTGCAACATACCATTTTGAATTTCTCTCTCAACTTTTTTTACTTCCATCAAAATTTGTCTCAAAAGCATTTATGGCAATTAATTTGGGGCAGACAGATTGTAGACAAGCACCTTGCATCCTTTCAATCTAATTTCTCCACCTACCTTGAAACGGAAGTTCTAAAAATTCATCTTCAACCCCTCCCCCAAAAAGAAGAAATGAAAACTTTCCCTTGATTTCATGGGAGACTAAGGTTGAATCTATTAACCCCAAAAAAAACCACTTAATGCACTCAGAGTATAGTGAGACACCAACACCTCTACCTAAGATCAATCGGTGGTTGCTATTTCAGAATTTTGATAAACTTTGGTGATAAAAGATATCATCTAGATATACCTAACCTTGTCGAGCTTTTATTACAATGATATTGATAGATTAGGAGGTTCAAATTGATCCACTTGCTAGAAGTTATGGAAATGGCCACATTAACCCTCTTCATAGAGGAAAACCACAAGATCATAGCCTTTTCTCCTTATAATATAATAAAAACTGCAAACAAGTTATCATTATCTACATAGGGTCATACCATTTCCAATCCAACATTCCAGAGCCGGCATTGCACTGACCTTCTAAAAGAAAACCGTTGAAAAAGCAATAATCATCTGTCAACCTCTCTTGAAACTACTAATCATAATTATCAACTGTTAGGCAGCAAGCTAACTCCTCCACAAAATGCCTTCAGCCTTTTAGTCTTGCCATAACCATAGTGAATACTAGCTTGCCAGCATCATCAGGTATACTCAAGAAGCTATGATCGCCTCTAAACCAAGTCAGATTCTAGAAACTCAATCACCACGCTATTGGCAATATATACACCTTGGAATTCAGAATTCATATCACAATATCATAATGAGCTTTCTATATAAAATTTTCAGTACTTTCCTCGTACAAAAATTTTACACGAGTTTATCTTAATTGCTACCAACAGAATTTCAAATCTCTTTATAAAACGGGCATTAAAGTTATGCCAATTACTCACAATCAACAATGCAGCGTGCCCATATTTGAAAATCTAACAAAAACAATCAAATAACTGAAAATGATGCCAAAGGAAAATTTAAATTAGCTTAACTTAACTCCATGAATTCGTTACAGCATTCGCCTTCAACGACTAATTTTAAGCAGAAACCATCCAAATTAAGAATCCAGCAATTATAGAAAACATTCAAAACCCTAATTAAACCTCAGAAAAGCGTCAATAGCACGCAACGGAGGAAAACAAAGCGAACATAATGAAACTAAAGAGTAATAATTTTGGTCAAATTTGAAGTTGAAGCGATAAGTAGAAAAGGAGGAGAAGAGAGTACCTGGAAGTGAAGGCGAAGAAAGCGAAGGCGGAAGCGGCGGAGAGGAATAAGAGGAGGAGGAAATAGGAGAAGGAAGGACGGAGACTGGTGGAAGTAAGGGCGGCGGAAAGAGCTGGATTTTGGTATACGGCGAACTTTGCGGGTTTAGGGAGCGGCGACGATGGCTTAGAGGCGGAAGCTCCACCTTTGCTGAGTGCGCTTCTGCTTTCCATGGTGAGGGATGATTGTGTTGTGGTGCAGGAATTTGAATGGGGAGGTTTTACGATTTCATCGGTAGGAAAGAAGGGGGGGAGCTCAAGTACAGCTTTACAGGAGGGAAGTAGAAGTCGAAGTAGAATGAAGCGTGGAGCTTACTAATTTCAAAAAACATTTGTTAATCTAAATTTGTGTGGAACTCTTTTCCTGTTAAAAAAAACACACAAATTTTATAAGCAGGCAATTCTAAGTTATGGTCATTTTTTAAAAATTATTTATTATTTTAAAAGATATTAGATATTTCATATTTATATATTAAAGTTGTTTGTGTTAAGAGACAAAAACATGTTATTTTGTGGAAAAGTTAGAGTTTGAGTGTGTGTTGCATTAGAATGTTGTTGGTGGACATAGCTGAACTTGCTATTGCCTTACGTGGTAATTTTTTTTTAAAAGAGATACCTTAATTAACCTCTGCTCCGAGGTAACCCACTCCGACGTTAAGTCAATAAATGAACGTGGGATCTTGAGTTTCTGTGTTTTTACTAATATCATTGAATGTAACATAATGTTCTTACTATTTTGGAAAATATTAGGATGATTGGATTCGAACCCCCATCTTGAGCCTTTAATTGCAGCTTTTTGACGTTTAGGAAAATTGGAGCTTCATTCTACTTCAAAAGGATGCAACTATAATCAAAAGGTACATGACTAAAAGGAAGATTCATTCACTTAGAGCCATTACTTGGAAGAGGCCAAGGTAAGAGGACAACGTCCATGACAAAAAGCCAAGAGTGCATGTCAAATTTCACGGTTTAGAAAGTTTTTGGTAAAGGCAAAGGTCGAGCCATGAGCCTTAATTGGTTCGTGGCTAAACTTCCACTCCAAATGTATCTTGAATGTAGAACGCATGCATATGAGACGGCGTCTAGGGTGTAGTTTTCCACAAGCAAAAAACACATGTAATAATGTCTAACACAATCTTAAGAAAATTTCAAGCACATCAATTCAAATTTTTTCAATTACACATTCATAGGATACCAAATAAGATTTAGGCACAAGTCCCTAGCGAAATCACCTAATTTATAGGGGCATTTTGAATGGTCAAGATCAGAAACCCACTAGGTTTCAAGTGGATAATTTGATAAGTAAATTGCCACTAGAAGGACTGATTTTTTTATAACTCAACCCTTATTTGTCAATGAAGAGAAAAGTTAAGGGGCCTTCCCCCCTCTGATGTCGTACTAACTTGCATGACTGTTAAGGGTTGACTAAGCAACTTTAGATATGGATTGAGACTAATTGGTAATCGAGGAGTCACTACCAAACTATCAAAGGTAGTTTGGGGGGCATACTTGGGCTTAAATCCCAAGATTTGATTTACGTAAATTGCCATTAACTAAAAGAGGGTTTGAAAATGAGCAATATACTTTAATTAGAAAATGATGTGAAAGAATGTTTCATTAAGATGGAACAACATCATGTTAATAGTTCTTAAGGCAGATGCAAGAACATAATAAGCACACTCTAGATTAAGGGGTTCACAATTTAATCATGCAAGTAATCTAGATTAGGTGATCACTTATTAATAGTCCTCAAATTAAGGGAACCTATAACCGGTTGTCTAATATTTATCTTATTAGGCATGGTTGTACTTTAATAGGTCTTGAATTAGGCACAAAAAGATAAATGTGGTCAAGTATTTACAAAAAGTAAGGATTATTTGTAAGTAAAGGAGTGGAATTTAAATAAAGCAATTAAAGATGCAATATTTAAATATACAAAGTATGATTTATGCATGGAATGAGCCGGATATTGACTTATCAAATGAAAAGTTGAACCTAAAAAGACTACTTGTCACATCATGTTCCAACTAAAGAATGATTTAGTTTAGAGGGCTCAATTTGGTTTATCCCTTAAACATCATTAGCTTTGTAAGGTTGAAAAGTATGAATCAAAATATGTTTTAGGATGCTAAAAATGAGCTTGAAGTAACTCTTAAGCAATCATTCAGGTATGATGATGACTCTAGGTTTTGCTCGTGTAAAATACTAGATTTAGACGAGTCTAGACAGGTTGAAGATGTTCATGCCTCTTCATCGTAGACTAAATAAAAAGAAAAGGAAATAAAAGTGCATAAGATAAATGCATTACAAGAATCAAAACATAAGGAAGAGGGCTGCATTCAAAGTTAGGAGTAGACTATTTATAAGAATGGTTCATTGAGGAAGGGTGCTTAAGATAAGATTTTTGAGGCTTGAACCTAGGGAATGACGTAAGTTGCTCCTTCTAAGTCATGTTATAAGTTGATTGTAAAACATAAAGCATAGAGTTTAGGATTTGATCATAAGAGTACATCAAAAGTGACGCCTCTTTCGTTGATCAAGGCTTAACACAAGAACATACATGTAAATAACAGTGTTCATGTAGAAGGAGGTTTGCATACCAATACAATCATTACATAAAAAAGTCTCAAACTTGAACCCTTGAGTGAGTAGGAACCACTAGACATCAAGTAGAGAAGTGAAGAGAGTAGAAGTAGACAAAGAAAATAAAATGTAAATTGAAAAAGGTCCTCGATCTTCTCATCATTGAGGATTTGTTCCTTGATTTAAATCTTGATTGAGCATTAGAATGAGTAATCTTCCTTGACTAAGAAGGAAAAGGTTGCTTGAAATGATCCTTAATAGAGGTGAAGGATGTTTGAGAGTTTTTGAGTTGCTATTCACACAGAGTAACAAAGCTTAAGATTTGTTAAATTTTGGACCCTTTACACATAAAAAATTAAGGGATTTATTGGCAAAATAGTTCAATTTATGAGCATTAGATGTTAAATTAAGGAGTCATATGTAGGTGTTGGGCGTCTAATGCTCAACACAAGTGTAGTTAAACACACAAAAGGGCATCTTTTGTTTGGATGAAAATGGGGAGGAAGGATCCAGGGGCGCTTTTGAAGGGTGCGCTCCTGTATTAAGTGCAAGGATGGGCATCTTACGCTAGAACTGGATGTTGGACGCCTGGGCCCCTTAGCGTGTGGCACTAGGTTTGGGTGTTGGGAGTCCTATTATGAGTAGTCTAACAACTTTATACGTTAGTGCTTCGAGCGTTCTTGATTTGGTGCAAGGATGTTCCTTAGTGAATTTTTGATTGTTTTGGGCCAATATGAGGAATTTGGACTTTTATAGTGTTTGGGCTCTTTGAGATTTTGGGTTCTTTTGAGGGTATTTCGAGTTTTAGCAAACTCAATCTCGAGAAAAACCAACTCTATCTGCGAGGGTCAGTTCATCATTGGACCGTGACATGGGAAGATACGATTTCATGTCTATACTATCCATTTCTTAAATTCTAGTATATCGGTAAAAGGAACACAAAACAAAGGGCGAATTGTGTTTCCAGGGAAATATTCCATCGTTTTGTAATTTTTTAGAATTATAAAATTATGAATACTTTAAAAAAAAGAGAACTAAAACAAAGATGAAGAATAAGATGCACACAGATTTTTGTATGGAAAACCTTTTTAACTTAAGAAAGGAAAAACAATGACTCATAAGGGATTGAGCCTCAAAACAAATTATATATCCTAATATCCTTTGTTTCCTAACAAAATTCCACAACTTAGTTTCTTTATAGTTCCCACAACTAGATACAAAATTCCTTCTACTTCCCACAACTAGGCATAGTTTTTCTCTACGTATAAGCTATTATGACAACATCAATTGATTGTAGCTGCAACAGTCTTCTCTAGAATTTCCTAAAGTCTAAGTAATAATTAAACAACTACTTAAAATTGTAACCTTTAATGTTTCTCATAAAATAGTGCACAATTCATGTTAAGGAACTAAGTCAAAAAGACCGTGAGAATAAGATTAAGACAAATGTGAAAGCTCTTTCTTTCTCTCGATTCAAGACAATCCTAACAACCTAAAACACTGAATCCCATAATTAAATCTTGGTACATTTGGTTTTAGAAAATGGGGATCAATTAATTAATGGGTAACCAAAAATAAATTATTAATTAAAATCTTCGGTAAACTGAAGGAGACTTAATTAGGTACAAGCTTGGTTACTGAAGGAACATCGGGAACAAGATACTAAAGTTGTATAAGAAAGTCAATTATACCACAATTTAATTTGTTTATTTAAGTTTGCTTTTTGATCTTAATTAATAACCCAAATTTGCTAAAATCTTAATGCACCTAGACTTAATTATGGGGTTAATAATCTAAGTTGTTAGAGAAAGCTTTGAAATGGTAAAAGCATGCTTAATGTGAAAGTTTTTTTCTCCATATTTTTAGGTAATTAACTAATCTTTGCTGAACTATGATTTTCTTAACGGTTTAAGCAAAGTTTTGTAGTTAGTTGTTTATCATTGGTAGAGAGAGTAAGACGTGAGTCCATTTCCTATGTCTTAGGGTAGTTAGCTAAAATGCATGAAGCAACTCCTCCATTCTAGGACTCACGTTTGGACTGGAAGGCAACAATTAATCGTGGGATGCAAGACAACCGAGGAAATATGTGAATTTCTTGAGGTGACCCATGAAAGAAAAAAAGTCAAGCTTTTCACCATAGAGTTGAAGGAATCAATTAGAGACATTATCACAAGACACACCATCATATCATGAACAAACTTGGGTCTCCATGAAAGCAGAATCATAAGGAGGAATAGGCAGGCAAGGTGATACAAAGTCTACCTCATGACAAATGATGCCTAACTGCGTTGCAAGAGACTAAGGATTTCAAACCTTTACCCTTGATCAATTGCAAATTAAAGCCACCAATTGAGCACTGTGGAAAGAAGGATAAAGGACTTGATCTTGGTGCTAATGATAATTTGTAAGATTTGGTTGATAAAGACGTGGTCCTTGCTAGAAAATTTTGAAAATTCTATATTGTCCACATTTTTTTAATTGTTATTTTGGCTTAAAATATTTTAGAATTGAGATTTTACAATGGTCTGGCATGGTAAAAGGGTGGTGAGTTACCCTTGCTTCTTTGAATAAGTTGAGCTATTATATGCTAACCATATTTCTATGTATTCTTTTAAAGATATTGTTTAGGCTTGACTTCTTTTTCCTCCAAGTATAAAGGTTTTAAGGATACTTCAATGCAATTGAGATTAACTTTTTTAAGAGTTAATTATGTTAAATTTAAACTGCATAATTGTTCTTTCTTGTCATTTATGTGGGCTTATCTCATTAATATCACCAATAATTAACAAGGGAGTGGATAGTACATAACCGCCGTATTGAGTCTAGAGAACTCCATGATTCTATAAATCATTTATTTTTTGAAGGAACCAGCTACAAAATTTACACAAAATGAAGGCAACTTGAGTTTGGGAAGACACTTTCTTTTACTTTTCTCCGTTATTTGTAGCTATCGATTCCTTTAATTGTGGGTGGGAGGTGAACTCCATTTTCTAATTCATTTTAATAAATGAAAGATATTTTTTAGGAAAGCAGTGGCAGAAGCCATGATTTGCCATTAGGACCTCGTCTACTCGAAAGTTTCCATATCGTAGTGTTATAACTTTGGACAGGTCCACCTAAACGAAATTATAGAATTAATTAACACAAGTTCCAAAATACAATTTAGCATACTATTTCCATATGTATTGCTTTCAAGTAGAGGATTGACGAGCACAAAAAGCGATCAAATCCACCGCAAAGTCAGTGACAGACTAAAGACTATACTCCCTTTTACATATACACAAGGAGAGCATAGACGGGAACCGGCAATTGGCAGTTTAAATAATTGTATCCTGCATAATGCAATCAAATATTTTCCGGGAAGGGGGTTACAGGAAGGGGAAGGATAAACCCTTTTCTATAAATTGCTCATCCCATTATACATTTACAGGCTATAAGCCCCCCAAAAAACAAGAGGCTGGTATATTTGCAGACGCAGAAAAGAGACAACCCTCTGACTGCTACTGATAGGTCATACGCTTTGGATCCCTCAATACTTCATCTCTGTATCAAATCTACAGAGAAGACTTTCTTCTTCATCAATATCTATGTGCTAGTGTCAGCCAAACCCTTGCAATAAAATTAGTAATGATATGTACCATCCCGCAGAAAAGAGGTATTCCAGCTCAGCGACACCACCAAGATCGAAAAGGAACTAATCTTTCTGAAAGATGCAGTTAATCTCATCTTCTTCCAACTCAGTAACGCGTTCTTAGTTGTCATCCAAAAAGGTCAGTGAAAGCCAACTTCATGCACCTATGTACAGCTAGCTTCACGACAGGCAATAATACTATATGGTTGACCCAACGAGCCACCTTGAGTCTGGAACATTATGGTTAGCAAAACCACTGAAACACTTTACTCCGAATCGGAATCAATAGAAAGGTATCGCTGCTTAACTGAACGCTTGTGTAGAGGAAATGGGGAAGGTCTATCTGATTGTAGAAACAAGAGAGCGCTATCTGGTCGTTCTCGAGTTTTCTCAGATTTGCTTCCACTTGAGCCCAAAAGAAAAGAAGCTGCATATGCAGAAGTAAAAACATGTCAGAACTAATACTAAAAACTGAAGCAACCAATGAAGAAAACTGCCAAAGCCAAGAAAGAACCTATCAGAAAACAGGTTGAACCTGGTCTCCAAATAAGTGCTCAAATACAATACAAGATGAAAATGGCTTACACAACTATGCAAGTCGAAACAAAATTCTGCTCAAGTGCTACAATATCAGACATATCTACACAACCAACCCATTGCCTAAGCACTAACAATCTCCTTAGACTAGTCCATATGATTGAACGCTAGCTGTTCCTATGATCTAAAGATAATCAGAGATAACCTTTATATATTATACTATCAGTGTGATGGTAAATGAGGGTACACGGTTGTTTTAATTGAGTATATTATATGGTCAACTATAGATGGGTAATTGCCTTTCAGAGACTCAGAGTTGCAATTTTGTGAGCTTGTAAAGTTCTAGCCTGGCAAGGCAATGTCCAGAGATTAACATAATTCATGTGCAGATACTTCTTGGACTCGACATTAACCAGGGGTGAACCATACAGGAAGCACAGAGTTAAACAGTATATCTGCTGCTAAACTAAAATACAAAACACCTGTGACAGTGGATGCGATCTGCATTCCTTGCAGACGTGTGCATGGGAGCATCCTAAAATCCATCTGGCCAGAAGTTACCAGAACTTATTTTAGTTTTTGAAACTAACAGAAGTAAAGCAATAGATGAGAGTCAGAACAGTAACACACCAGTTTCAGCCAGCGAATCCACAGGTCCTTCTCTAGAATGAGGCTGCAGTCCAAAATGTAAGTCATTCATAGAAAGTGAGTCCCGGTGAGTCCCGCAACCACCATCCCCCAGTCGAAGAGAGATCCAATCCTCACTGCGTATACCATTACCCATATCTAGGTGATTTCTTGCATCGGTAGGCCCACGTGCATTGGAAGGTTTGTTAGGAAGAAAGATTTGAAGGGCTGGATCCTCACCACCAAATGCCAAGGGATTATCAACTAAACCATCATTTAGGTCATTACAGGATGGACCAATAGAAGAATCTGGCACCAAAGCCATATGGGTCATCGCTGTATCTGGAGCCAACATATAGCCATTCATTGACACTGGGCAACTTACGGAATTAAGATGTGGATTAGCTAATGGATCTGATCCAACACCATCAGAACCAAATAACTGGAAACTGGAGGCTCCTTGAGAAGTGGAAGGCAATGACCACAGAGGAAGCCCAAATTCATCATCTGCAAGACATGAACTCCCACCAACCCCAAGACCTAAATCTTCTTGATATGATCCAGTAATTCCTCCATGTGGCTCAACGGCATAATTAACTCCACTATCCATCAGCCCATTGTTGTGAATGACCCCATGGCCCATCATACCATTTTCTTCATCTGAATCACTGAGCACAATAACTTCTGTATCCTTTGCAGATGCCAAAGTATTTTGAATATTTAAGCCATACGTGGGATCAAGATTCAAAGATATAGAATCAATATCTAGTCCATTGGTAACAGACAATTCAAAAGCACCATTCGCATCTTGATTAACACTAGTGTCTTCCCCATCTCTACCACTGACAGTGGCGCTACTGCTCATTGGAATTATCTTTGGACCACCATTAGCTAAATTTTCAGGCACTCTATCACTTGAAGAAAGAGTATTAATATCCCCATGTTTACTAACTTCCCATACTCCATTGCTGTTCTTCCTGATTCCTAGTTTTAAACCGGAGCCTTCTTGCTTAATCGGCTTTGATGCTTCAGGCTTATGCTCAATTTCTCCTCCATCAGGAAGACAGAGTCTTCCATCAGGAAAATGCCAATGCCTAAGATCCCTGCGTTCATTATCACTCTTAACACGCCAAGAACCATCAGGTTTCACTTCAATCTCAGTTGTGTCTTCACCACAAGAATGCATCTGTAGGAAACCATATATTATCCTTAACTATGAATCTACATAAGATATAGTGAAATATCAATCGTGGAAAGTGAAGACTACCATGTTTGCGATGCGATTGAAGTAAGGGTCAATTATTATACTCTCAAGGGAGTAGTTCTTCAGACATATGGGGCACTGCCACTGCAGAAAGAAAATAAAAAAGAATTCATTAAGATATATTCTCAGACAGTCAGAGGGGGGGGGGGGGGGGGGGGGGGAAAGAATAGTACTCTGTACTTCCTCTGTTACAAAAATTGTAACACTTTGACTTGTACACTATTCATGTAGTATCTATGACTTTTTGTTTTACCCATTTGTAAAAATATAAGTTATTATATAAAATGTATACAGAAGGGTCAATATATATTCAACATACAATGTTTATGTAAATTTTATTAGAAGTACAATTGGTCAATGTATAACACATTGGCAAATGTGAAAGTCAAAGTAAAGCAACTTTTTTGAAATGTGTGGATTAATAAACAAAATCATACATCATAAACTAATTACTTACCTTCCTTGAACGCTGCTGCATCTCCACAAAAGTTTCCAGGTCAAAACAGCCCATATGGCCACAGAGCCTGAATCTTCCAGCAATCTTCATCCTAGAACCACTCATCTGGTTTGAAAGAAAAATTATTACATTATAAATGTAATGAGTGAACACCCATTCTGAAATATCTGTCCATTACACTAAATTTTTTATTCCATAGTATTCGTCATTTAAAATATTAGTGCACAATTGCAACTTTTAAATCAGTGTAAATAACCGTGAAAAAAGCACTGATTTTGATATGGAACGAATGAAAGCAGTTACCATCAGGAAAAAAAAATTCCAGGGTCTAACCCAATTTCAACAAATTTTGATTGTAGATTGTCAGCTGCATAATTTGTTCAAGGGAAGAGATCTAATATTCTGGCAATGCAGATGCATTACACGTTTGATGATCACAACAAAGAAAAATATTCTTTCACTTGGATGGAATGACAATACTTACAGGACACCGCAAATTAACAGTGATAGATTCCGCAACAACTTCCAAATCACTGTCACTATCAGCATTCTCAGGTTCACCACCTCCAATGCAACGACGCACACGGGCAAGAGCATCTTCAAAGAGCTCCCCGTCTGATTCCTTTGGAATCATGCCTAAAATCTACAAAAAATAAATAGATAATATAAATGAAAACTAGAAATTCAAATGGCACAATATAGCAAGTGACAAAATCTGATTCCTAATTTTCAACTATGAGAAAATATGGAATAGCAAAGAGGTTGAATAAAACACCAAACTTGTGAATAGATAATCCTTTAGAACAAGTCAAGACCAAAATGGATATAATGCTATAAGGAATGAGCTGCCTGTTCTTGAGCCCTGGACAATTAACCAAATGTAACCTTTATTTGAAAAGAACTTAATTTAACTGAAGAGAAATTTTTTTTGCAACATACCAGGGAAAGGAGGTTCACAAAACAGAAAGAGGGACATGTAAAAATAAGCATAAATAAAAAAATAAAAAAAGATACACCTAAACCCCATATTTGTAGACAAAATGAGCAGTAAAATGGTTAAGAAAACACGAGAAAATACGAGCAATTGTGTTTAAATAATAAAATCTCACTTCGCAAGAAAACATGAAACTACTTATGCTTCAATGCAATATCCCAAGCTTCTTTAAGGTACATTTTATCGATTATAATGTTATATATGCAATTGCATAGAGCCATGACATGATACGACACTAAAGGCATAATACAAATAAGAGGCAAGTCCTGTCAGGAGGACTCACACATGATTTAATTGATCCAGAAATCATGCATGATACAGCTCCTAGAGACATTTTGACCCCGTTCTCTTCAACTTAGGAGAATATTTATTTAGTAAAAATATATGATCATTAAAAAAAGTTCCAACCAGTGAAGAACAAATTTAATTGGTGAAAACAAGCTTTTTTTCAGGAGAACTAAATACCAAAATTTTTAATTAGTAAAAATCCGGATATTAATATCACAAAAACAATAGTAATCAGTAAGAACCATTAAATTAATAAAGTCGATTTTAATGAGGAAGATTAAATTGAGCAAGGTGAAAATCAGGAGAAGAGAACAAAGCCTGCTTTGAGAAACTTAAGACAAGCCGAAATGCAAGAGAATAATCGTTAATACTAAATCCAAAGTTACACGCAAGACCTATTTTAGGGAAAAGGAAAGGATTATGTAACCCAAATGGAAGGAAACTTTCTCCAAAGTCCCAACCCATTTCAGGTTTGAAACTATTGGAGAATAGAACTTCGATGAATGAAAATTTAAAGGAGTCTCAGCCAAGCACACTCTACTACCAACTGGTATAATATAGGCTTTGTCAGGTGGTTCATGTTTAATTGCCAAGATTCCCATGAGATCTCTTAAGCTCCCTGTTGAAGGGATTGTACTGCTTCTAATTTTTATAAAAAAAAAAAAAAAAAAATTATCCTAAATGTCCACCATTACTTAGTGAAATGAAGGCATTGTTCCCCTAAAGTGCACTAATATTGATTCTTGTTCACTCGCAAATTTTGTGAAAAAAATAGGACCATCACCTAAATATTGGAGTAAATTCTTCTCTGAGCTATGCTCCAGAATTTTTATGTTAAGACACTTCCCATGCACACAGATTTCCAACATTTAGATACCAATCAAAGCAAGCACCTAGATCCATACATCCATTCATCCACTAAATACATAATTGTGCATCTACCAAAGCACAAACAAATAAAGCATAAAAATACCTGTTGTAGAGTACGCCGTCTCACTAATCTTACACCAAAACAGAAAGTGCGAGAATCACATCCTGATATAAAGATTTTATTGACTCCCTCTCGTGTGCATTGTGATATCTGACAAAAGAGGAATAGGTAAACAAGATAATAAGAAAGCTTAATAGCAACATGATATACATATAATCATGTGCCCAGTAAAGTTCTTAAAAAGGAAAAAGAACGAAAAACTAACATTTGGACCATCATCACGACCATTAGCCCCAAGCAATTGTGAACCAGGTCTACTGATAGCTCTGATAGGCACACCTAAGACAATTTAATACATATGCCACATCAACAGTGAGCACAGTTAAGTGCAAAACTTTCATACATCTAAGGCAAATAATGTATTTTTCCAACTAAAAAAATAAATACACAAATTTATTTCTAGCAGCAGATCAATGTACCCCCCCCCCCCCCCCCCCCCCACACACACACACACACACACACAATAATAGCATGCCCCTTTCTTTTGGCACAAAGTTTAAGTTGATAATTGTAGAGTGAATATAGATTGTTATTTAAAAAGTAATTGTGATGGAAGATAGAGAAGTAATATTTTGATTCTGAGACTCAAAGTTTTGGTAGTGGAAAGAGAGAGGTAATAAAATAATAGTGGATCGTTGCCTTTTATAGAAAAAGGCAAACTAATTTGACACAAACATAGAGAAAAGGGAACTCTATTATGGGAAGGAGGGAGTGACACAAGATGAATAGCTTGATACTAGCTCTTTTTCCTCCCTTAGTTTACATTCCATCTTTCGTGGTCATTCTTCCTCCGGACGAGAATCAACTATGAAAGTGCACACCAAATCATGCCAAGGTTGAAGCCGTACCATCTAAAGGCCCAAGCAACCAACTACATGTATCTATCTATCTATCTCGTGTGCGTGCGTGGTGGGTGGGTGCGTGCGTGTAGGTGTGTGGGTGGGTGTGTGTGGTGTTGTGTGTGTGTGTGTGTGTGTGGTGTTGTGTGTGTGTGGTGTTGTGTGTGCGTGTGTGTGGTGTTGTGTGTGTGTGTGTGTGTGGTGTTGTGTGTGTGTGTGCGTGTGTGTGTGTCTGTGTGTGTGGTGTGTGTGTGTGGTGTGTGTGTGTGTGTGTGTGTGTGTGTGTAGAGAGAGAGAGAGAGAGCGCTAAAAGCTTTAGATTGCTTTGAGATAACAAGGACTTGTGTCTATCAAAGCACCAGTGCAAACAGGAATTTTTATAAAAATGCTCATAACCTCCCGGTGAAATGAATTAAAAATCTCAAAATGCTTACCATTGACCTGCAAATCTGCATATTGTGGCCATTGCATCCTAAAAGAAACCTTATCATTAAGAAGCATGCACCAAGCCTACATGGTATACACATGATTAGAAAACTACTTTTTTCTCAGCTAAGCATCAGAAACATGGTTCCTGGATGCCAGAATGGAATTGAAAAGAAAACTATATGTCATTCAAAATTTGGAATTTTTTATTTTGAATCACAACATTTAAAGAAAAAAGGGAATAACTTGAAGAATTATTGAAAACGATGAAATATTAAAAGGAAGAATTGGAGGGATCAATCATCAAAGCAATTCACCAACCTGAACAGCATGATCAGGCCTTGATAATAACTCCCAATCAGACCTTGAAAGATGAAATGTTTTCTCCACACACTGCACAGGATTTGCACTGGAAATGGGTACGAGACCACAAATAAGCAAATTTATAAGTATACCATAAAAGGGAAATGGACTAGTTACAAAGAAGCAAAATTAAAAGCAAGAAATCACTTATAGATATAAATTGCAACATAAAGAATCAAAATAAAAATTGGCATGGAAAACTCTGAGGCAAAGCAATTTTATGGATGACTCAATAGCAACCCTAATAAGACAATGAGATGCTCCCTAATCAAAGCAGAAGTTATGATACAAAGCATACAGCCAATTTTCAAGGCTTTTTCCCAGATTTAAAATGAACAAAACATCCACAAGTCCATGTAAAATATCTACGATGAAGCATAGACACACCTAGGCTCTGGTGTTTGAGTGTTCGTACATCAGAAGGAGGATAAAACCATCAAAATATTCCAAAAAAGCCAGCATGCATTCCAAACGCTATGTTCTCTAGTAACATCTAATACAGAAGCTTAACCAAATACACCAAAGTATTTATAACTCATGTACAACAAAAACATGAACGTCCAAAAAGGGGAAACACCACACATTACACTGTACTCAGATCTGACTACAAGGCTGATTGCCTTAAACTCGCACAAACATCTCTCTTCCGGCACTCTAGTGTACCGTGTGGTATCACAAGTTTAAAAGTCCACGCTTCATTTGCCACAGGCAAAGAAGATAAAAGATCACAGCATTTCTCAGTGATAAATCTCTGATTTGGTATTGCCATCTGGAGAAGTCCTCAAATAATACACCAGATTATTTGCCCCAAGAAATTAATACTTACACTGTACTTAGATCAGACTACACATCTGAATGCCTCAAACTAGCAAAACCATCTTTCTGCTCACTCTGCTATACCATGTGGTCATACAAGTTTTCGAAACCCATACTTGCCATGATACAGAAGACAGCATATCTCAGTTCCAAATGTCAGGTATAGCATATTGCAATCTGGAGACGTGCTCAAGCATAACCCCTTTAATCCCTGTTGGTTCTTGCGAAAGTGGGCTAACTGGATGCATTTCTTTAATCCTTATATTTTCGAACAAGCACCTTTATCATGTCATTTGAAGTTGCATTGCGAATGGAATTTGAATATGATAGATCTGAACATACTTGCTTCAAAAGACTAATAACTACATCCTTGTGAACCTGCAAGCAAATAAAAAAAAAAAATTCCTAATTAGGACTGCTAATCTTTATATTTTAATGGCATGTTTGGAATGAGAGTAATATATTACTAGCTAGGGTAACAAAAGTCAACATAAGAAAATGAATATAAATACAAGGAAAAATGAAAAAGTGGCGGTGTGATTGAAAATAGATTATATAGGGATGATGTGTAAGGAAGTAAATAAATAGGAACTATAGTAATACTCCAATGAAGATTTTTCAAGTACTACTAAAAACTACCCTTTTATGATGCTTTTGACCTAACTATTCAAGCAACTAAACTTCTAAGCTCTATCTTTAATCTTTGTTAATTCCACTCAGCTAAAAAGCAATAATGATGATGTCTGACACTCTGCATCAACAAGGAACACAAATTAAGCTTAAGATCCAACTGACCCCATCAATACTGCTTCTGCAATTCGCATCGTTTTAGTGGAGTTCATCCAATCCCCAACAGCACTGTATGCAGCAGCAAAAAACAAAAGCCACAACCATACACCCTTGCCCCCTCATATTAGAAGGAACTGACTCACCACCCGAAACAAGTCAAGTACTGATTGTATAAAAAAAACGTGCACGGGATAGTATTGATGCCTTCTTTCGAGAGGAAGGAACTCTCCACGAGTGTTTACACAGTTTTGTGATTGTTTCTGGATGCCCCCCCATTAGCCTATTCTTTCCCCTTTTATTTACAACGCCTAACATGTTCCCTAACCGTGAAATATTCCTTACAATATTCCCTGGCCTCTTAACTAACTACTTAATTTGGCTGGTTCTGCCTTTCTTGTGCATGCCCCTTCCTTGAATATGTCTTGATTATCGGTGGTCTTAGGTTATTCCTTGCAATACCCCCGGTCACGAAATTCACCTTGTCCTCAAGGTGGAAGCCTGGAAAACGTGTTGCTATTTCTGAGTAAGGCTCCCACGAGGCTTCAAACTCAGGTACTGCCTCCCACTTCACCAAGACTTCCTTGATAGTCTGATCTTCTACTTGCCTGTGTCTGACCCCAGTATGTTTTCAGGTTTATCTTCCATGACCAACTCATCAGACAGGAGCTCCGGCAGAGGAGTGGACGGCCACTGCTGTCCAAACGCTTTCTTCAACTGTGAGATATGGAAGACCGGGTGAACTTTGCATGGTCTGGAAGCTGCAGCTTATAGGCCACTGCTCCTACTTTTTGTATTATAAGGACCAAAGAAACGAGGACTTAATTTCCTTACGCTTCTTGTTGCTACTGATTTTTGCCGGAAGGGTTGGAGCTTTAGAAATACCCAGTCCCCTACTTCAAATTGCCCATCCCTTCTTCCCTTGTTTGCATATGTCCTCATATATTCCCGAGCTTGTAGTAGTTGTACCTTTAGTTCGTCAAGCACTGCATCTCGTTCTATGAGCTGCCCCTCTATGGATGAGATTGTAGTATTGCCTGGAACAAATCGAATCAGATGGGGAGGGTCCCTCCCATACAGAACGTTGAAGGGAGTGTGTTGTGTGGTCGTATGATAGGAGGTGTTATACCAGTACTCTGCCCAAGGTATCCAATTCGACCAAGTCTGAGGCATGCCGTTGACAAAACACCTCAAATAGGACTCTAGACCTTTGTTGACCACCTCAGACTGACTGTTGGTTTGCGAGTGGAAGGCGGTGCTACGGTGGAATCGTGTGCCCATCAGTCTAAACAACTCCTTCCAAAAAGAGCTAAGAAAAATTTTATCTCGGTCTGACACAATTGTAGATGGAATGCCATGTAGCCTGATTATTTCTCGAACGAACACTTGCGCCACTAATGGAGCAGTGTACGGAAGTCTTAGTAAAATAAAATGTGCGTACTTCGACAACAGACCCATTACCACTAATATAGTATCCCACCCTGATGACTTAGGAAGCCCCTCAACAAAGTCCATGGCAATGTCCTCCCATACTCGATCCGGCAATGGCAGTGGCTGCAAAAGTCCCATAGGTGAGACTGTTGCTGCCTGGTTGGTCTGGCAGGTGGCACAGTTCTGGATGTACCTCCGAATGTCCTTTCTCATACCCCTCCAAAACCATTCGGTTGCTATTCTCTGATAGGTTTTGAGTTCCCTGCTATGCCCTCCAATTAGGGAATCATGATACTCATGTAAAATGCTTGAGGTTAACTTCGAATTCCTAGGTATCACCACACATCCCTTATAATTCAAGATCTCGTTCTCAATTTTGAAACCCTTGAGCGCGCTATCCCCTTGCTTTATTCTTGCTGTGAGGTGTGTCAGAAAGGAGTCTTGATCGATCAGTGCTTGGATATTTTTCCACGGAATTCCACAGGCGAAAATTAGGACGGCACATTCTACTCCCTCCACAAACTCCCTTGATAATGCATCTGCTACCGTGTTGCTCGTGCCTGGTTTGTATTGAATCTTGAACGAATAACCCAATAATTTGCTTACCCATTTTTGATAAGCATGTCCTACCTCCCTCTGTTCAAACAGGTACTTTAAACTTCTCTGATCTGTTCGAACCACAAAGGTCCTCCCTAACAGATAGTGCCTCCACTTTTCGATGGCAAGGACAATTGCCATCAATTCTTTTTCTTAGAGAGGTTTACTAGCAGCCTTCACGCCCAACATTTTGCTGAAAAAAGCAATGGGGTGCTTTCCCTGGAGCAAGACTGCCCCTAATCCAGTGTCACACGCTTCAGTTTCCACGATGAAGGGTTATGAGAAGTTTGGAAGAGCCAGAACGGGTGCCGTGGACATAACCAATTTCAACTATTGGAACGCCTCAGTGGCTGCCGCATCCCAGCAGAAACAGTCCTTTTTGAGCAGGTTGGTGAGGGGCAGCGCAATCCGGCCGTAGTTCCTCACGAATTTTTTGTAATATCCCGCAATTCCGAGGAATCCTCGGAGCCCCTTCAGATTGTGAGACTGAGGCCAATCTAGTATAGCCTGAACCTTGCTCACATCTACCTCCACACCCTCTCTTGACACAACATGGCCAAGATAAGCTATGCATTCTTGACCAAATTCGCACTTCTGTTTGCATATAGCCTATTGTGCCTCAACTGTCAAGTTCTCTTTATGTTCCTCCCACCCCCTACTGTAGACCAGGACATCATCAAAGAACACTAGGACAAACCTTCGCAAGTAAGGCTTGAAGATGGAGTTCATTAGTGATTGGAAGGTGGTGGGAGCGTTTGTCAATCCGAATGGCATGACTAAGAACTCGTAGTGGCCTTCATGAGTTCTAAAAGCCGTCTTGGGAACATCGTCTGACTTGACCCGTATTTGATGATAATCTGATTTGAGGTCTAATTTTGAAAAAAATGTTGCCCCACTGAGTTCATCCAAAAGTTCGTCAATGATGGGTATAGGAAATTTATCAGGGATAGTATTTTTGTTTAATGCTCGGTAATCTACACAAAACCTCCACGACCCGTCTTTTTTTTTTACCAGTAACACCGGGTTGGAATATGGACTAATTGATGGTTGTATGATACCTGCCTTTAACATATCGTCAACCAACCCTTCGATTTCATTTTTTTTTACTGTGAGGATACCGGTAGGGTCGAACGTTTATCGGGTCAGTCCCTTCTTTCAGCACTATCATGTGCTCGATATCCCTGTGTGGTGGGAGCCCTATTGGTACGTCAAAAACATCGTCGAACTTGTCCAACGTCGTCTTCAAGAATTCTGGAGCCTCCCCCTTGCCTTCCTTTCCCGTACTCCCCGTTAATTCATTGAGCTCCACCAAGTACCCCTGTTTCTCCTTTAGTAGAGTTCTACACATTCCCTTTAAAGAGATTCTCGTTTGGCCTAATGAAGGGTCCCCCTTCAAATTCACCACTTCTTCCCCCACCTTAAATCGCATGTCTTGCGTTTTCCAATTAGTAGCTCCGTCTCCCAATTTTTCCAACCACTGAACTCCCAATATTACATCTGAATTGCCTAAGGGTAAAGTCAGCAAATCTTCCACAATAGTGACTTCTGGTAAAACGAGCTCCACCTCATGACGACTCCCTTCTCCTTGGATTGCTTCTCCATTTCCCAAAGTAACCCCGAACCCCTCAACTCCTTTTATCGGTATCTTCAACTCATGAGCTGCTGTGGTGGATATGAAGTTATGAGTAGCCCCCTGGTCTACCATAACAACTACTTCCCGGCCTTGAATCATTCCCCTCAGTTTCAGAGTTTTTGGGTTGGTGAACCCCATCACTGAATTTAAGGAAATGATGGGTGGTGCCTCCTCTTCTTGTTCTTCCTCCGTACCTGGTTCTTTCCTGATGTAACCTCCTCCCCCTGTCTCGTCCTCTTCTTCGTCCACCACCAGTAGGACGCTGAGTTCCCGACGTCTACACCTGTGGTTGGGATTCCACTTCTCATCACACCGAAAACAAAGCCCCATCTCCCATTTTTGTCGTACCTCGTGATGGCTAAAATGTTGTTTGGTACTCTGGCTGATATATGAGATGGGCTTAGGATGTAGCACAGGTCTGGGTTCGGCCCATTTTCTGGACCCTATCCGGAGTTTCTCTTCTACCCGTAATGCCAGCTCCATCACTTCGTCTAAATTCGCTGGCCTGAACCTCCAACCTCACCTCTTCCCTCGTCCCATTCAAGAAACGCCCTAAGGCGATGTCTTCTGAGACTCCTACCAGAGGTGTCATTAACTCAACAAACCTCCTACTGTATTCCAATACTGATCCTGTACCTTGTCTGAAAGTCAACCATTGTTCGTGTAGGCTTCCAGAAGACACCGATCGGAAGTTCCGGAGTAAGAGGCCTTTTAATTCCTCCCACCATAAAATTCGTCTCCTCTTGTGCTCCCATTGGAACCAGAGAAGGGCGTCTCCATCAAGGGCTACCACTGCCGCTTCCAACTTGTCCCCTTCATTCAACCTGTAGAGGTGGAAATATCGTTCTTCTTGAAGGATCCATCCGTCAGGATTGAATCCGTCGAAGCTGGGTAGATCCAGCTTCTTGGTTCGCCAATGCATTCCTAACTCCCGTGAGTGCCCCTCCACGGATGTTATTTGCGAATTCCGCCTGTTCTGGTCGCCTAGGCCCGAATAGCCTCCCGGATTTGGGACCGTCTCGTGTGGGGGTTCCCACCCCATTTCCTGGTGTGGGGTCTCCAGTCTCTGTGACAACGCCGTCACCTCCGCCCTAAATTGCTGAGCCGTCTTCTCCACAGCGTCATTCATGTGCCTCAGAAATCGCGTCTCCGTCGCCTCAAGAGCCTGGACAATCTTCGCATCCATGGCCGCAATCTCTGCTTCCATAGCTTCCAACCTTTGGGCGTTTGTTCCCGGAGCCATTCTACCGCCGACGATTCTCTTGCTCCGATACCACTTGGAAGGAACTGACTCACCACCCGAAACAAGTCAGGTACTGATTGTATAAAAAAAAAACGTGGACGGGATAGTATTGATGCCTTCTTTCGAGAGGAAGGAACTCTCCACGAGTGTTTACACAGTTTTGTGATTGTTTCTGGATGCCCCCCCATTAGCCTATTCTTTCCCCTTTTATTTACAACGCCTGACATGTTCCCTAACCGTAAAATATTCCTTACAATATTCCCTGGCCTCTTAACTAACTACTTAATTTGGCTAGTTCTGCTTTTCTTGTGCATGCCCCTTTCTTGAATATGTCTTGATTATCGGTGGTCTTAGGTTATTCCTTGCACATATCTACTACATAAACCTTAAGTGTGCAATTATAATACACATAAACTTCAACAATAGAGAAGATCATTATACAAACCCGTCATATGCTATTTCAAAATACAACAAATTTACGATTTTACAAAAATTTTCCATAAGAAGGCCCTTCTTACCCATCAGCCGGCACATTACCCACCATCAACTTCACAGATGACAATGGATGTCCCAGTGTAGACCAAAAGCTGCATAATGTAAGAGTACTGATGAGAAGACAATCATAGCGTCACATAAAATCAAACAAAGACTAAAGAATATACGATGAACAAGCTGTAGAAAAAAGCCAAACAGCAATAAGGAAAAATAAAGTCTCTAGCTCAAAGTATTATCTTAAAACACAAACTCTCACATTTATGAAAAGGAGATTCATCCAGACAAGTTCAAAAACGCAATTATCAGGTGAAATTTCAAACGGCATAACTCTATAACTATGACGTCACTCACATCAAATAAGCAGAGAATAGATGAGTAAAGGACATAAGAGAAACAATACTGGCTATAGAAAGATTAGATGTAGGCCGCTCCTTATTCAAAGATAGGTAACTAGTCCCTCGTTACTTACCCTTCATCTGACCAGAGGAAAAAAAAATACTAGACACACATTAAGAGGTAACATCCACTAACAGAAAAATAATGATTTTTTATGATGTAAATTACCTTAAAATTAGATAACATTTTACAGAGAAACAAAGAATTCCAAGCTTTTTAGTGTATGTAGAGGCACTTGTTAGTTAGCATGAAAAATATAAGACATAGGGCAGAGCATATCATGTAAGAAACATCACACTATCCAATAAAGCTTTAATAATACATACGGATCAGCTCGATTGAGGCGGCAAACTTCACAATAGAACTGGGAAGGAACAGGTGGAATTCCATCCATAGGCTTTTCGGGTAAAATAACACAGCTTATATGCTGCCATACCTGGCACCTTGGTTCCTCACACTGCCCACAAAATTTCAGCAAATTCAGAAACAAGAATATGTCAACAATTAAATTGACAAGAATGAAAACAAAACCACATCCATGAATAAAATAACGTAAAAAATTCAGGATACCCCAGAAAATCAAGACTACAACCAAAAACATCAATTTCTCACTACCTGTTTCAGATTCACACCAACATGAATCTACATCTTCAAAGAAGACAGAGACCGCAGAGAAAGAGCAGAAAACTAAATATAAACTACAAAGGAACGCATGAACAAGAACATGCCTAGACTCAAACAACAGTGGATCTCAATCAAGGATGTTTATTCTTTGATTAATTTCTTAACAAAAACACAGGTTATGTATTGCTTATAATTATGTCATGTTATGACTGCTATATCTATTACTTGCAACCAATGACTTAGAATCACACATAATTTAACTTTCAAGAGCCAGCCAGTCAACCACATTATTTTAAAAAATAATAACAATACCAGCAAAAGCCCACAGGTATAAGCTTCTAATAACTATTACAGCCTTACCACTTCCACAGACAATTTAAAAATTCCCTCCATATTGGTAGGTATTCTTAGAACTTGTAATTGGGTCACTCTCATGTGATACACCACTTTAAGAAAAACTTGCAAGTTGAAAGTATACATATTTTTCATCCCCTAAAGCACTCAGCATGTCCACCTTATACCAAGATATTATAGACAAACGCAACATTGGTTGGGGTGTCACACATAAATATAAATGGGAGATAGAGAGTATTTATTAATCAGCACAATTATAGCTCCTCGTAGAAAAGTAATAGCAAGGACGATTTACAAATCAGAAAAAGAAGGCACAAACTTTGATCATTGACTCTGTAAGCAGTGAACTACCACACGGACACCGAACTTTCATGTCCATGAGAAAAGAGTCATCAACTTCCTCTTTGGGTTTCAAGGCAATTGTAGGAGTAGTAGTATCCGATGAGCATTGTGCTTTTGATGCCAAATCAGTAGCACCAGACCCCTGCATTTTCCTGGTTACATATTATAAGGTGAGACTTTCAAATAAAAGGATGTACTAGATCTGATATTATTATCCAAGAAAGCACCCAGAGTGACAATTTAGAGAATTCTTAAAGTTTGTAAATATAAATCTTGTTGCTCTCAACCTAAACCAGGCTTCCAAGAAAAAATAAGACAAAATTTTAAAGTAAAGATTAAGTAGAGAAATCAATCTACAACAAAATCAGATACCATTTTCCATAAGTTTGAAACAAAAGATAACTCGGGAAAATAGTAAAACAGAGCAAGAAATTTAACTGCAAATCAGATAGGGTGAACTAACAAAGACAACCACAATGAAAATTTCACCATTAAATAAACAAAAGTCTCATTATAAAACCTGTAAATGTCATCCACTAATCTTGCAAGTTCTTCCTTTGAAAGTGCAGGTCTTTTTACCCACATCTTGGAAGCTGCACAAGATGAAAAATATTTGTCACAGAAGACAAAAGCAAATAAATATTTGTAACATAGCACAAGAAACCATGTAAATGTGTCAAACAACTTGAATGAAGAATCAAGCTAATATTAGAAGACTTGCAGCCCCTTACAGACGGTCAGGACTGGACAACTACTGAAAATGTGGCAGAAATGAGGCTTTGGAACGATTCACAAAGGCTCTTTTGAAAGTACAATGCAGGCGAAATTAGAAATGGACATGGATGTACAAACAGAGTTCAAAGTGTACACCATGTCAATGAGTAATCATAAAATAGGAGCTTAAGGAGACTGAAAACTCTGCCTCAAATCAAACAAACATAATCAAGCCTCATGAGAAACAATACAAATAGCCTTCACGCACTAAGCACATGAACTAAATCATATAGTGAAAGTAGGTATCAGCAGACAAGTAAACCTAAAATGGAACATTGAACTAAATCAAAATTAGACCATGCAAACTCCAATACACAAGGGTTGTACATAACCATGCTACATCTGAAGTATCCAGCAACAAGTATGTAAATGCTTTTCCTTAAAGATTATAGTGAAGATCTTGTTCGAGTAAAGCTTCATTAAGACTCCCACATACAAGAAGCAAGAGAGCAGTGAATGAAAGTTCAGAAACTTCAGAGACTGCCAACAGAAAGCAGGGGAGACAGAAGAACTAAATTTATTCAAGAAAATTTTACCAAAGACTTCACCTATCATATAATGAACTCAACATCAGAGAATCAATAGAATGCCACAACACATGTTTTGCCGACACAAGGACCAAAAAACACACATCAATACTGCAATGCTCATTGAGGGTGCCCTTTTAAAAGAAGCAACAATGCAACCCTAACCACTTCACAGGTCAAGGTGTAGAAAAAAATCAAGACCACATCAAAAGTTACTATTAAAAACTTCGTCAGTAAGGAAACTAAAGACAAAGGGTTTCGACCACAAAAGGTTCCATATTTAGCCTAGCTCATCTAAAAAATGAGACATTCGAAAAATAAACCAAGGGAAGTAACTAGAACAGATACCTTGATCATCAATAAGAAATGCCAAAATTCGATCAACAAGGTCCTGCAAACAAGATTCAAAGATATACATGAAGTCATGCACAAAAATGATGAGTACTCATCCAAATACCCCTTCAAATGACAAGTCCCTTCAAAGTTATATCATCAAATAAATAATCATACAAGTCATTATTCAAACCACTATAGGTGGCAGCAGAATACTTGAAGCGACAATGCCAAACCAATTTGCACAGATACAAGTATGACAAGTACTCCAAAAAATGGTGATACAGGATACATATGGCACACTGTAAAATATATATCTGATATATAAAGGTCATATATCAAACATAGCATGGTTCAAATCAAATCAGAGTCATATAGCATAAGAAAACAAACCAAGTACTATGTACCACCATTACAAAGCAACATCCAATTGATGCATACAACAACAAAATAAAAGCCTTAACCCAATAGATTCATGTTTGAAACAAATTTGCTTACTTAGCCCAAGGGTTTGCAAAAGCAAATGGCCCCATCTTTCTAAATTAAATTTAAAAATACAAGTTCAGAACAATCAATGCTTCTCAAACTTTAAGACACATACTAAGGCCCAATTGACCAATGCAATGTTTCCTAATTGAAACAGGTTGCAGAAAGGTTATTAGATGAATGAACGCAATTAGCAACTTCAGTTGATTATCATTTCCAAGGAGGCAAGGATACATGGAAACATGACCACTTTCCATATATACTAATTTCCTCTCATTTCCATCCAAAATATCATCTTCAGCAGCAACCTCATGCACATCAGACAATGATATGCGGATAGCACAAAAAACAAATTGTAACAAGATATAGGGAAAAGCACCATACAAAGAACCAAAATGCAGCATACATTCACATATCAGGCAAAAAGTGAATACCATACAAATGTCTATTCTTATCTGAAACATACAATTTTCAAAGCATACATCTGCTTTTTATCTAAAGCCTTAATAAAGTGCATGATATTTGTTCAAGCTGGATCACAAGAAGTACAATTTACAAATTGCAGTTCCGAATAATTTAACTTAGGTAGCAATAGTCAGTTCTTTGATTGCCATTCATGTCCTCAATTCCACTACCACACTAACAAGCGCCAAATCCTACTACATGTTGCCAATTGCTACTCTTCTTTTGTTTGTTAATCTACTCCCTCTAAGGCTTCATATGTTTTTTCTTAATCAATATAAAAAAAAAATTCATATTGATTGGCACGTGTTTCAGCTATGAATTTCCTCTCTTTCCAATAGGGCTTTCAACCTTGTAACTCCAGCCAAATCTTGTAGAGATCCATCAAAAGATTTTTCCCCATCTCCAACCCACCCCCAAAAATGGAAAAAAAAAAAAGAAAAAGAAAAAAAACTTCCCCTTTGATACAAGTAGTTGCAAAATATAAGGAAAAATAATATAATTCAGAACTCAATTACAGGAGCCCGCAATTCATCTTTAGCCATACACTTATGCAGCTAGGCCCCAATTCCTTCACTTCCCAAACACATAATATATCTCTCCATAAAATTGGAGGACAGAAATCTGCTCCATTATAGTAAAATTTAAGTCTATAGAAAATCATTTATGAAATCAGTTTGCATCATTATATATTTGTATGTCAGTCAAGCCCTTATTAGAAGCAGTCCAGTCTCTCTCTAATTAGAAGTAACATTCAAAGAGACTCTTCTCAAAAAGCAGTGTGGCCACCACACACAAAGAACAAAACATAAATGGAAGACCCAACCAACCAACATGAATACATGATAAAACCTAACAATCACCCTCCAAACAGTTGGACTATTTCGAAATGGAATTTCAGGTCAGAAAACAAAATCATAACTACAATTTTGTTTATAATTATTCATAAACTTCTACAGCCTAACCTCTCCAATGAATAATTCTCTTTTCTAGGAAAAAAAACACAAATAGGGAAAGAGAGAAGTGTAACAAGCAACATAAGAAACCGTCCCAAAAGATATAAAATTAAGAATAAACAGATTCATAAGATGCAGATATCCTACTGTAGTGGTACAGAACAGCTCAAAAGGGATTCAAAACACTAAGTTTAGAGAATCCTTCACACTAAGCAATGCAAACAACTATAAATCACAGCACACCTGTTTTTTTCCTTGCTTAGAGAAACCTAGTCGAGTCAACACATCCTTGAGCTCCTTGATTCTTAAATATTGCAATTTGTCCTACAAAAGATTATCAAAGGTATGTTAAACTTTTAAATCATAAATTACTCATCTTACTAAGAAAAAGAACAAGACAATCAAGGTTGTAAAGGGTATGCTACATAAAATCTCCATATATTCCTTCATGTACTTAGTAATATCACAGACAAGATTTAAAACAACAGCCTCCACCAATTCCTCTTCACATCACACAAATTTTAACGGTTTCAGCTATAGAGTAGGAGAGACGTCTTGCAATACTAGTCTTCCAAGACCACTGAAGAGATTTTCTCACATCTTCTTCTATTGAACATAGAAAAAGGACCTACTCTATCATGCATGTTGCACACTTGCACGATTATAGGATGATACAAAAGGCATGGAAAACTTATCAAAATGGCATACTAAAATGTCCTCAAGAATGAACACAATGGGAAAGAAGTGACAGGAAGAATAGAAAAGATACATATGGTTTAAAATCCCAGCAACTCACAGGAGATGCTAAAGTGCCATATAAATTTCTCTAGAAGTCATTGTACCCTAAGACCTAAAGGAGCAATATTCTTTTACACGAACAAAGTGCATTCATTCATTCAATGTATTGTTCAAAAGAGTCTTCAAATGCTCACTCAAATCTAGAATTTAGAGGCAATCGCCTTGTTTCTATTCGTCCTCACTTTTTTATGTTTGAAATCCATATTTATATCGCGAAGCATGATCCATCACTAT
This sequence comes from Dysphania ambrosioides, assembly GCA_026401315.1. Lineage (NCBI taxonomy): Eukaryota > Viridiplantae > Streptophyta > Magnoliopsida > Caryophyllales > Amaranthaceae > Dysphania > Dysphania ambrosioides. The sequence continues at coordinate 3,775,196 of CM048672.1, forward strand.
TCTCTTAGTTTCTTCTTTACGAGTCTAAACTTTCAAGATCATCTAGGTCAACCTGCCCTAGGGATGGTCAAATAAAATATTTCTATCTTCCAAGTTCCATCAAAACATTCCCTCAAATTAGTCAATAAGTTCAACATTCAAAGTAATCATAGTCTGAAAAAAACTACTACTCAAACAGCCTCACAACTCACATGAAGCAAGACAATTTCAAACTTTCCAAACTAATACTAATAGGTGTATATTATGCTCCTTTTCAACATGAAGGTAGATCTCCATAACAAAAATCTCTAAATGTTAAGGCCAAAACATAGTCTCTGCATTGTAGAACAGAATTCAGCAACATAACAATCATATATGGAATGATACTGAACTACAGAAGGCAGCAGTTGATGTGCTCCAATTTCAAATAACCCCTCCATAACACCAAGATACAAGAAACCTCGAACTACACAGAACAAATATTTCAAGGCACTATGACAACATATAACTTATCTAAAAGTACAATTGTGCGATCTACAATAAGGTGTCATATTCCTGATTCTCAAAACATGACCATAAATATACGACGCCAAAATACTAATGTGCTTCGTATAGTCATCTAATTATCAAGCATTGCATTCAAAAACAAAGCAAAAAGAATAATAAACAAAAGCATATCACATAAAAACAACAGATATTAAACGCAAAGAGAGTCAAGAAATGAAATACCTTACAACCAGACACTAAATCCATCACTCACTTGCAAGATCTACCGCTACCTATCTACCTCAACTGCTAGTCAAACAACCAATAAATACCGCTGCACACGCGCCGGGAAAGCGAATAAATCACCTAATAAATTACACCAAATTAGCAAAAGAAATCTTCACTTTCCGCTCATCGTATCAACTCCAAACATCAATAACAACAAAAATCCTCAAGTCAGACAAAGAAAATCAAACAATAACATCAAAAGAGACAACAATCAACAACAAAATCACAATTGCAACCAAAAGAAATCGAAAAGGGAGAAATCACAAAAAAAAATACAGAAAAATACGAAAAATAAAAACCTAGAAATTGACAAATGAGTACCAAAATAAGGTAGGAAGATACCAGAAGATTGAAGTCGTCGGCGGCGGCGGCTGCGTTGTCGGAGACGAGAGAGAAAGTGAGGAAGACTAGGAGAGAGAAAACGAGGAGTTCCAGAAAATTCTATCAATCTCTCTCCTGGATGGTGAAATACACAGTGTGTGAATAGCGATTGAGAAATTGGCACCCTTTTTTGACGAAGGAAGGAGAATGAAGAGGGGAAAATCAAACCAAACGCCTTTTTTTCCTTTTTATTTATTTTTTTTTAAATGATTGTATTGGTTTTTGGTTGTTCATGTTCTTCTTTTTCCACCCAATTGCAGCATAAGGTTCGGACGTGAGGATCCGTTGTTCAATTCAGTTTTGGGTAATGGGCGTTCAAATCCGGGTTTTACCTTCGCTAAGCAGTTGCGTTTGCGTTTGCGTCTTTCGTTTGCTTCTTCTGGCACGTGGTCCCATCAAAAGTCAACATTTTTTTTTCTCTTTTTCTGAATAATGCCAACTTTTTTTTACGTTCTATATCTTAAAAGAGAGTTTATTTGACCTTTTACGGTATTCGAGACATAAATTTAGACGTTTTTATCTCTAAATCCATAAGCCAAAAATTATGAAAATTTGATACTATAAAAATTTACAATGAAATACATTTAACAAGATATCACTTGAATATATTATTTCTTACAACATAATGAGAATTTGTACCAAACTTTTTAAACTTCGACTCCAAATAGTAAATTGAGGCTTTTATTTAGGGATGGAGGGAGTAATTTCAAGGCTCATTTTGTTGGAGTCATCTTAAGTTAAAAATTGGCTCAAAATTTATCCTAAAAAAATGAAGTTTGCACAAGATTTTATGATATACAACCCAAAACTTGTCAAATCGAGTAACTTATAAATTTACGGGTCAAACCTGAATCTTTCAAAAATCAACTCATAAATCACAATTTAATTTAGGAGAATGCTATTTAACTTGACTCTTCCAATTCGATTTGTGGGTTTTAAATCACTTATTTAAAGCTTGTTACAAATAGATAGAGGTATGAGACTCACACTAGCACCTAGATCAGACTAGCCTTCTTGATTTTCAAGTCCTCGAGTTTCAATAGGATAGAGTAGCTACCCAATCTCCTTGATTCTTATGGAGTGTATTCTACTGGATGGCTTTACATTTGGCTATAAGAGAACCAGCTGCATTCTCCTCAATCTTTCATTTACTCAAGAGCATATCCTTTAGAAACTTGGCATACGATGGAATTTACGAAAAAGCATCAAGGAATAGGATGCTGATATGCACCTTCCTCAAAACTTTTAAAAAATTCCTATACTGCTTCACGAGCTTTGCCTGAGCTAATTTTTGAGGTTATAGAACTAGCTACTTGTATGGTGCGATAAGGACACTGGAAAACTCCTTCTTTCCTTCATCTACCCCTATTTCAACATCATTTTCTACTTTGACATCATTTGACACAACCTTAGCCTTTACCGATGGGTCCTTTATCTCTTTACTAATCCTCAAGGTTATTGTATTTGTTTGTTCTTTGGGAAAGATTTCAGTGTTCCTTAGAAATTGCCTTGGAACCTTTAAAAGTTGACTAACCTGTTGAGCTAATTGATCAAGTCGAGTTTCCATTAGCTTTGTTTGAGCCTTTAGTATGGTATTCTTTTCTTGCTTAGCGCTATCTTTGTTTGGTTATGTGATGAAGGTCTTTCTAGGTTTGATATGATGGACTTAAGGTTATTGCTATAGCTAGTAGGTAGGTGGATTAAAGGGTGCCATTGCATTGAACTTGGGTGGTCTTTGTTCCTAATTGAAGTTTTTACACTATAGGGCTTGAGGTTGAAATGGGTTCAATACATTCTAATTATTCTTGTAGGAAAGAAAGGGGTGTTGCTTCCAACTTTCATTGTAGGTGTAGGAAACCTTTCCATGAATCCTAAACTATCTGTGAGACCCTACATAGAAGCAACTATCTTAGAGATGTCACCACTTGAATCCTAATGTCAAATCTCAGAACGGAAAGTATTCGTCATAGCCATCTCCTCATTTAAGGGAAGAGTACATTATGCATTGTTCATATTAATATTACCCCTGGAACCTGCATTGATGTACAACTTGGTGTCATGATTCAGGCTATTAATGTAGAAAGTTTGAAGAAGTAACCAATCTGCCAACCCATGATAAGGACAACACTTTGACATCCTCTTATACCTTCTCCAAGTCTTATGCAACGACTCATCATATAGTTGATAAAATTAGTTGTTAATTTCAGCCCTTAACTTGGATGTCTTATCCTAATTTAGAAACTTCAAGAGAAAACCATTGGCAAGTTTATCCATGTATCGTATGTACCGAACCCTCATCTCATAACCATTCTCTTGCGTTATCCCTCATAGAGAAAGGGAACAAACAAAACTTCACAACATCTTCTAAATAGTCCTTCATTTTTAAATTGTCACATTTTTCCAAGAAATTCTCAGTGTGTCGAATGATATGTTGGATATGAACTAGATGAGTGCAGGTTTAAGTTTTGAAAAAGTCGCAGCCGTGACTTGTGGTCTTGAGATGCTTGACATTGTTTGAGAATTTTGAGAATCAGAAATACCATACTAAAATAAGATCTTATATGGTAGACTGTTGGCCATCTTTTTTTCATTTTTGTTAGTTTTGTTCCTTCATCTACTTCCTTATCGCCCGATTTTAGGGTCCAAAGGAATTAGATCTTCTTGGGCTATTTGTCGATTGTGCATGCACAAAGAAACTAGAAACATAAGTCAAATAAATAAGAGGGATAACCGAAGCAACAATAGAGAACTCGAAGTAAATCTGAAAAAGCTATTCACAAACCTCTAGCCCCTGATAACAACGCCAAAATTTTGATGAGGCTATTCCAACCTATTAAAAGTACCTATCTATACCTTCAACTAATGTATTATGGCAAGTAGGATCAAATCCAAAGAGATTAACAGATCAAATAACTACATTAACTTCAGCTTCTGTTGAACACAAATAAAAAATGTAAAGATAGATGATTCTTAAACTAATTCTATCAATGTGATTGAATTTCGATTTTATATAATGGAAAAAGGCATCTAAGGTAAAGAATACCCTTTAATATATAAACACTAGTGCAAATAAACATTTCAGATCCTCTCAAACTCATGTAATTAGACAACTCCTAGAAAGAATGCTTCGTAATACTACCGAGAACCTCTTTCGAGTATCAACAGTTTTCCACCAGTGCAATTACATCTACAGTCGTAGAATCATGCAAAAGTGAGACATTAACCATGACATTCTAACAGTCCTAATGAAACTGTCATCTATATTCGTGACGACATTCACAGCTAGTTTAAACTAGGGTTCTAGGCTTGATTATGAACCAAAAACTGTTGTTGTGGACCTAAGCACATTCATTAGACAAACTACATCTAGTATTTTAGTGAGATAAAAACAAACCCTAGAATAAAGGAATTGAATAAAACTAGGAATTCGGGAATTAGGACATGTTATAAAGCGACAGATAAAACAAAATATGGAAAATTATGTTATAAAATCTTTAATTAATCTCTCATTAATCATTAATCCTCCATTAAATAGTAGTTACAAGGCTGAAGTAACCTAACAAGTCCAAAAAAATCCAGTAAAACATGATTTTATAATAAATTGATTAGTAAACCAGCTACTCCCTTGTTTCTAACAACTACCGACTTGAAAAAAAGGAACTACTATGAATTAATCAACAAATCAATTCTTTAGGAAATTAAAATTCAAAAAATAAATTAAAAAAAATAAAATTTCAATTAAAACACAACAAGGCATGCTCTAACTCATTAGGTACATGTTTTAACACATTAAGGCATGTCCAACTTCTGTCTTGGTCAAGTTACGTTCCATGGCTTGATTCTTTATATGAAAATAAGTGCAACTATCAAATGCCTTATAAGGTCATAAAAAACTATTCAAAATCATAAATAACCATGAATTTCATATAAAAAAAATATCATGTTAGATCGATTTCATGTTAGGAATTCAACATACTCTAAGAGAAAGGGATAAGAAATCTCAAATGATCTGAGTTTTAAATAATTAAAATATTTTAAGGGTTGACAAATATATTTTCTACCAAAATTTTGGTAGTTTTTGAAGTTTTTCAACTAAGGAGTATTATTTTACAAAACCCTTTGATTTGACTTTCTATTTTTATTCATATTTTTCCACATTCCTATATTATTCTATTAATTTATATATTTTAATATCTACTAAGATTATATGTATTTTTACCCTCTAATGAAGGTTATCACCCAATACATATATAATCAACTAGATTTGGGTAGAATGGTAGTAGAATTGGGTATGATCATAGAGGGATTCAATTTTAAAATACATTGATTGTCAACCATAATAAGATATTGTAGATTATCCAAATGTAATAGAAAATATTGAACAACTAAGGCAATGTACAAACCTAAAAAAAACTAGTCAAAATTGTTGAATTTGAATTTACTTGAAAAATTTGATTGCTTTGCCATCGCTAATGCAATATTTGAATCTGTTACTTTCAATGAAAAGACAAAGTAGAAGATTTTGCATATAAAGTTTTATTTTTATTTGTTAAAATTGTAGAGAAACAGTATTACTCAATTACTAAGTGTATAATAATCAACTGAAAATCAAGCCATTAATATAGAGTTAAATAACCACTTCTTCAACTTCAAGTTGGATAAGGCAGTTGATTTTTAATATTTTGTTTTTATATAGGAAGAAGTGTTAGAATCTCAAATTACCATACTTTGCAATTAATGGGATATTAAGAATTGTTAATGAATTTGTGAACTTTTGTAGAGTTAAAAAATATCAACTCATCAAACAATAGTAAGTTATAAGCAAAGTTTCCTTGAAATAGAACCCGTATGTAGTCGCCCAATCTGCACTTGCCCATAAAGGTGGCGGAGGAGAAGACTACAGTAGTTAGAAGGCGATGTGTAGTTAAGAGATGAAGGTAGGACGATAATTTTAGTTAGGGCTAACGATTGTCGGTAGGATAACTGAAGAAGTGGTGTCGATGCTTAGTAGTTAGCTGAGGATATTAAATGACATAAAGAAGGTGAAAATGAGAAGAATTTTATAAGCAGGCCAACTTAGACAACAGTGAGTTATTTCAGAAGAGTCGTTATATTTCAAGACAACCCCTCCGAAAAATTAATCAGTTGTGAAGGTGTTCAGTGACTAGTCTTGAAGAGCAATTGTGTTACACCCGACTCCATTACATATCAAAGGTATCAACAAAATTTGAAGAAAAGCTGGGGTATTACAAATTGTGCAAAGTCAATTATTCATGCATATGACGAGTCAACTAAAGGACTCTTTACGAGACTTATCTCAATAATTTTCAGGAGCCATGTTAATCAGATCCTGCTAATGCTAATTTAGACAGTTTCTGGACCTGAAGACTACAGGGGATATTTGACGAATTTTCTAAGCTTGGGAAGTACAGTATACAATGCATAAATTTTAGCCAGAGGGATACAGATAACATCATAGAAAATAGAGATACAGCCGGAAATTTTCAAGTCACAAATCAAAGATAAATGACCATTAAAAGTCGAAGTTGCCGCATTCAAGTAGATGTTCATGTGATCAACACTGATCTATTTCTTCCACCCCTGGTGTACTATATTTTCACAATTAATGTAGGTTGGGAACATAAATTCCTATGGCCGTCACCTTACTCCTCTGAGATACCCACTTTGCTGTACAAAATTCTGTACCTCTATGTTCCTTGATTCAAGGCTTAAATTTCTTGTGTGATAACCTTCAGAATGCAACAGCTGAAAATAAAAACATAACGGTACTAAAAGATGGTCAAAACCCTCTAACATGCCCACGGTTGCTTCATGAACTTATGACACTTGGTACCTGTTGATCTTGCAAATGAAGCGCCATTGACTTGAAAGACCAAGGTCTAAAATGTGTCTAATTAGCTTCAACAGATATACAGGTATGTCCAACTTCCCAACAAGGATAGGAACCAGAACCTAGGAGTCAGAGTAGATACAAACAGGTGAGAAACACATCTAATGGACCAATTGGAGAGCTTTCCAACAAGCAAAAAAGCTTGTGTGAAGGCCAGCAGCGAATAAAATTCTACAGACACGCCAATAGGAATGCCTTGATCATAATTATCCAAGCAGCCCCTGCTTTCTTCTAATGGAGTTTCAAGCTCCATTTACTAACACAGTACGGAGAACCATGAGAGCAATTCCTAATAGATGCATAAGAACCTGTAGGTGGAGGGTCGTGAATGCCACATTCATTAAAGGAACCTTTGCATAGAGAAATAGTCTGATAGGGCTGATCAGCACAAAAATAAAGCTCATAAATCCCATAGATCACATCAAAAGGCTAGCACTGTTTCCCTTGGAATAAAACTGCTGATTGGTGAACTTGAAAACTGTATTGGCCTCCTTGTGTGAAACTGTGAAAAAGGGTTCAAGGGAAGGGAAATAATAGAAGCATGCAACAACCAACTTTAATTGATACCTTGTTGCCTTCCCAAGTCAATACGTGGTAATCTAGCTCACTTGTAGCTGGTCGGAAAATACCAGACAAAGGTGCAGTTGAATACATAAGACTATGCCAAAATCTCTAAACCATTTCAAAAGATTACTAAACTTCAGACCTAAAGCCAAAACCAGCAACCAAAAGACATAAATATTCTGCTTGTGCGCAACATTTCTACTGTCCAGTTAGAGAGGGTAGAGTGAGTACCACATCGACGTTTTTTTTTTATTTTTTTGGTTTTGAGAACCAGAGCTACATATTACAGCTGTAACCATAAATATCACAACATTGAAGGTGTGGCAGTAGCAGAACAAACAGGAACCCAGGGATTGTATGTCTAGAATTATAAACATACAACACACACAAACAAGCATGAGCTCTGCTACATGGTACAAGGAATTTCAGGATTATGGTTTATTAACTGCTACACATTAAGTAAGCATGGGGAGGACTATTTGTGAATATAGGAAAAATCAATATGAAGCAAATTAAGCCCTAATGACGCGGTGCCATCATACTACGTTTAGTGGATCGCCAGTTCTGCTCCTCCATCCCCTGGGCAGGGAAGTGTTCGGATAATAAAGAAGCATATTACAAAATACATTGCCGAAGGTTACCAGTTTCAGCTTCTGCTACTCGACATGGCTGATAAATTAAAGATAGCAGATCTGATAAAAATAATACATTTCACTCAGAAAATAAGGAGGGCAAAAGACACCAAAACTTAGACTGCGCAGGAGCACAGTAACTCAAGGACAATTACTAATCAGAGAGGAAGTAATTGCTGAGATCCACCGGGAAACACCCACCACATCGACATGCTCGTACATTTCACTTTAAGATGGCATAAATTAGAGGAAATGATTATAATTTAGAACTTCTGAGTTCTGAATATCATTATAATAAGATGGACAATTTTTTGAACAGGAAGACAAATTTTTTGTTAGAGCAAGAGACTCCAAGGAAAGAATGGATAAATCAAGAAAAATGCACATACAAACACTTCTGCTTAAGGAAGTGAATAAGTCCAACATCCATTGCAGGAAAGTTGAAAGAGACCGAATGGTATCAAAGCTATAGAGCCTTTAATTAACAGGCATTTTTCTCAATAAACTATCTACAGAAGGAAAACTGACCAATATCGAAGGATAGATTCACAGCATGATTAGCAGAGCCCCCAACTTAAATTTCCCTTTATAAACGGAATGGGTACAGCAGGAAGTGGGGGTCGGAGACTTATGAACATATCAATATACTCACTTACCACCCATCCTTTTATGACAAGCGTTGTATGATGACTTCAGGGTAGTTAGCCAGGGTCCATCTTCTACAAACAGGAACACAAAAGAGATGAAAGAGAAACAAAAGTTAGGTGATGTGGATATCAGCAAGCAACAAATGTTTTTTACAAGAAAGAAGAAAAATGTATGCCTAACAGCCTAAGAGTCTTGTAAACGAAGGTAGTATTATTCCAACATCAATGTTGGACCTAATACTAAAGGGTCCAATTTTAAAATGGTTTAAATGACACAATTATGTTTCAAGAAAAGGATCAGAACAAGAACAATGATAACTTGTACAACAAGTAATGGAGTTAGAGCATACTCGGCAAGGAGTGACCACATCTATAACACTAAATTAGTTTTATGAAAGGGCTACCATGTAATTTGACTGGAGCTGAAGCATGCACCCAGTACCTAATAGAGATGCATCCCTAAATGCATGGCAATATGGCATCATAGACATAATGCTGCTCCACAGGACAACCATAAGCAGATAGCAGAAGATAAGGATTTTTGATGAAATTAAGCTCACAATGAGCTCTACTATGGCTTAATCTCACACTCCATTATCATGTATTACACAAATTACAGTTTACAGAGGGTCTATAAGTCACATACAAGCAGTCAATATACGAAAGATTCCATTTCTTTCAGAAACAAAAACGAGATATTATATCATGACCTTCTACGGATGGCAAATGTCTCAAGGAAATGATAAAGAATTGAAAAGAAAGAATAAAGGGATAATAACAAAAATTACCAAAAGATACCTTTTCACACTAATCAAGCATACAAAATAAAGAGGATCAGTAGGGAGACTTACATAGCTAAACCAACTTCCAACTTCTGATTCTCAAGGGTTAATATATGATAATATCATGTGATTCTATTGCCATGATGGTTGCTTGTAGTTAATCTTATCTATATTCCATCCTCCTTCAGGTTCCTTCCTTTTCAGATGGCTTTCTGCCATGCTATACATCCTTGCATGCTCCTCGGCAAGGGACTGTGAACTAATGACGGTGGAGACCTGCCTAGATACCATTGGCAGTGACTCTTCTCTCCCTTCGATATCCGAAACTCCTGGGCCAGAATTGAGATCTAGGTCTTGTTTACCCCATTTCTGACTGCTAATTACACCATTATTACAAACGCCCAGAATAGGGCGAGAAACATATGCATGCGGATATTGGAAAGAAACTGCTGCAGTATTTCCAACCAAGTGAGAGGGAATAGAAGAAATCCGACCACCAGCAGCTGGGTCTATGTAACCAGATGACCCACCAGCTAAGGTAGATGTAGGGAGATGAAAATTAGTTCCAAATGGCATTACTGGATATTGAAAATGAGCAGGATTTAAAGATGAAGCAGGAGAAGACGATAACACGGATCCACTATAGGCATCAGGATTAAATGGCATGGCAGGGGTAGGACCACCCACAACACGCTGAGGACCACCACCTACTCCAACAATTGAAAACGCTTCTCTATCAGAAAGAACAGACGGAGTCATACTTACTGAGTAGCTGCTTCCAGGAGGATACCATGAAAAGCAATTCCCAGTATCAGAGCTGTTGATTCTAGGGCCAAAAGATGGATGGAAAGGAATATTCCCAGTTAAAAAATGACTAGAACGTATTCGTTCAACGGGTATATCCTCTGTTACAGGCCCATCATTCAAATCAAAATCCCTCTTTCCACTTACAGCAACATTAGAATAAACATTCAATGTAGATGGTTTCACATGCTGAGCAGATACTTCAACTCTCTGGATGTTGCTAGCCATGTGTTGACCTGTGTGGGTCACGTCTGAAGCTTCATCAACTTTATTCAGATCAAGGTCAAATCCTCCAGAGCTACGCAAAGATGCAGCAGACATTTCTTCACATACAGGACTGTTTCTTACATTGAACTCCTGGATAGAACTTTCATCAGCCACATTAAGATCAATATCCAGAGGAAACCGAGAAGGTGTACAAGCAGGGGCATCAAGAAGACGGTCTTTGCTGAGACCAGAAGGTACCTCCATAACTTTTCTAGGCTCAGCAGGACGAAACGCACTTGTGGCTGCTGAACCTTTCCATCCAAGTTCACGTTTATTCCACAAAAAGTCATCAGGCAGAACAAAGGGCCCTTTAGCAGCAGCGGCTACAGTAATTGATGCTGGAAAACCACACATAGCAGAGGATACATGGATTTGCGAGGGGCTAACTGAAGAAACAGTATCTGAGCAAGGACCAGAAACCAAATTAACAGGTTCACCATTCTTCCCATCATCCACATTGATGCCTTCATTCAAATCAAACCCATACTTTGTATCAGCATCTGAACCTCCTGAAGTAGGTGAGAGAGCAACCTTTTCTGTAGCAAATCCACCATTTTCATTACTCTCCTCTTCCATGGCAGTTGATTTGGTTCCTTCTACACTTGAACATAATTCTTTTTCCGGCAAAGCACCTGCAAAACATACTTGTGTAGCTGAACTGCTTGACTGCTCAGCAGAAGCATCTTTGTTTTCTGAATTTTGATCATTGCAGCTTCTGTTCTGATCAACATCAGCACAACACACTCCTGGTTTACCTTGTTTGTCGGGTACAGAAGAGCAATCACTCTCTTTGCCTAAGATCTTATTTCCTGCCTGACTTGTACCAGAAGAAGCTATCACTTGCCTCTCAGATGTATTCATAGAATCAGATTGCAATGCTGCAACAACTGTTTTTTGCTCCACACTATAGCCTTCATTCAAGTCAAATCCAAGCATTGTATCTGCATCTGGACCTTCAATAGCAGGTGATAGAGCCACATTCTCTCTGGCAGACCCACTATTTTCTTTAGTCTTCTCTTTCATGGCAGTTGATTTTGTTCCTTCTGCACTTGAAAGTAATTCTTCTTCTGGCAAAGCAACTGCAGAACTTACCAGCATAGCTGATTTACCAGAATGCGCAGCAGAGGCATCTTTGATTTCTGAATTTTGATCCTTGCAGGTTTTGTTCTGATCTACATCAACACGACACCCTCCTGGTTCATCTTGTTTCTCTAATACAGAAAATGATTCACCTTTTTTGTCTACTCTCTCATTTTCTGCCAAACTGGTTAGATTGCAGAGAGAAACACCTTTGTTATTTTCAGATTTGACTACCTTTGATATTACTGTAGCCAAAAGCTGACATGTACCAGAAGAAACCATCACTGGCTTCTGAGTTGTATTCATAGAATCACATTGCAAAGCTACAACTATTGATTTTTGTTCCAATGCAGTGTTGCATTGAAGCCCTTGAGTGACATTACTTTTTTCATTGTGCCCATTAAGAAGGCATGATACAGAATCTCTGTCAGCTTTTTTTTTTAATTCATCACTCAACAAGTCAACATTCACCTTAACTTCAACTTCAGATGAAATACCAAGTCCCTGACTTAGAACTGGAAGCTCATTCTGACTCTCATTTTTGGCAGTTTCAATTTTACTGTTTGAAGTTTCAGCACTGAAATCATTCACTCTCTTTCCTGTTGTGCATGTGACAGACACAGGCGCAGAAGCAGTGCCACCTTTTTCCTCCAATGTCCCATTGTTCTTCAAGCAGATTTCCACTCTCTGATGAATACTCTCAGATTTAGCACCACAAAATTTACCATTATCCTGATCAACTTTTGAAAGACCTGCAATTTTACTATGACTGTTCATGTCAGCAACATCAGTTGATGAACCTTGTTGAACATCATCACCATACAACTGCTTTAGATTTTCAACATGGTTGCTACAAGAGTTTTCATCCATTTTGGAGTTTCTGTGAGGAGAGGCAGCAGGTGAGACAATACCAGCCTTCGGAATTTCTCCAGCTGCTACACTAGCAAGCAGATTCATTCCTACATCATCCCCAGCAGATAAAATCACATTAGCTTCTGACAACTTAGCGCAGCTTTCTATTAACGCATTCATGGAGCTGAAAGAAGAGTCATGCACTTTTCTAGACTTAGATTCACTTCTGGAGGGTGAGCATGCAATCCTTGAAACATAAGGTAATTTCCTGATTTCACTGGTTCTTTGGTATCCAGAATTTGAAGTAACATCAACCTCATGAAATTGGTGAGGATCATGATTAATACCCCTCACAGACGTAGCATCTGACTGATCGAGCTTCTCTGAATGAGCAGGAGAAGAAGCTCTACTAATTCTGCAGGAAGAATCCTCTAAATAGCCTCCAGTAATGTTTTCCGCTGGCCCCCGACCTCGGTTAGAGATCTTAACAATAAGCTTATGATTGTTGCTCTCTGGAACAGAAGCTTCAGTTGCATTATGTGATACCTTCTCCACAACTATGTTTCTAGCCATGGATGGGCTTCTATTAGCCGCAGTGTGAGAACTAGAGGAAGGACCATCATGTTTACGAAGCTTGGAACTACTGCATACACTTTTATTCAAACTCCTAGAACCAGCAGCGGTAGTCCTGGTGTCTTCCTTTCCGCATGGAACCATGGTTTTAGCCTGGTCATTAGAACACTGGCTGTTTGTAAGGGACTGGCCAGAACTGCAGCTTTTTTCCTCCCTGACCATTGACTGAGGCTCAAAGCTTCCACCTTTAACAGTATTCCTGGGTTGCCCATCCTTACAGCTATCAGTAGTTGATGTAGGTGACAATGTTGACCTTGCTCCACTAGGATATGCAGATGCAGATTTGGAATTCAAATCCCCTGGCCCAAACTTCACTGAAGCAGATTTCAAGGAAGAGTCATGTGTAATGGAACTCCTAATGGCTGCATCGGATCCACTAGGTTGCCCAATCCCACCATGAGAACTGTCATGCTGTGATTTGCCAGACCATGGAACAGCTTGACTTGAACCAGGTCTTACATCGTTGATGTTCATTTCAGCCTCAACACGTTTCTTCCATGTATCGACCAAACTCCTTGCTTTCTTCTGAATATCAGAGTTTTTATGAGAGCGTAGATGATTAACAGACTTTCCAATGTTACACCCCTGTAAAGCATTAAGATTCACAGGAAGCTTATCAAGTGCACGGAGTAAAACCAAGAGGAAATCATCCACAGGTTTATCACTATGTTTTAAATTTCCCGCATGACCAATTTTTCCTTTGTGAACTTCCTGGAGCCATTCATTTAATACATGCAAACCTTTAAGCTGAACAAACTGATGAAGGCAATCTAGCTTATCTGTAGCAGCTATAAGACCAGCGAGCATAGATCGTCCTGTCAAATCGACCTTTTTCTCAGCTTTCTCAGGCTGCATGAATCGCACAAGCCTCACAACTGCTTCAGAATCCATAAGTCCTCCTTTCTCAGTAAATTTAGCAATTTCTGAGTTCAATGTGTTATCAGATCTCAACTGACCGGAGTCCCCATCATCTGTTCTTGAAGATTGTACCCTTTTAATGGCATCAAATGACTGATCACCTCGTTCCCTCTTCTTTCCCTTTTTATGAGACGAGAGATTAGAACCGCCATTCTGCAAACTGTCTGAACTATGATTTAATGGAGGTGTTGCAACTGAACCATTCACTAGTCTCGGAGAACGGGAACCTTGCTGCTGTTCAACTGAAGCATGCATCTCTATACGTGTTTTATTCAGCAGTTGATCAACTTCTTCCTGCCGGTCCTGATAATTTCAATGAAGACAAGTTAAATGCCAAAAAACAAGGCAGAGAAGACAAGAAATCTATAAAAAAAGAAGAAGAAAAGGAGCAGATAAATAAAATTGTCAAAGACAACTACAAAAGAACTGACATTAATGTAATTCTGATCCGTCAGCCACCACAGACACTTGTTTGTAATGTCATAAACTCGCCGACACACAAATGAAGAAACCCCTGGTGGAAGTTCAACACCTTTAGGCAAAAATGCAATTTTACACGGGTGAAGTAAAGATGCAGCAGGAATCTCATCACTGTGAAATGAATAGAAAACTTCGTTAGGCGCAGCTTCAAATGCAACGCCTTTGAGAAGTTTAATTTCAGCAGGTCGATAAAGCCAACCCACACTGAGCGTTAAATTACTATCTTTTCCAGGTTGCCAACTACGAATTATACCTACAAAAGGTGGATAATCTTTGGCAGGCTTGAAAAGAGCACAGTCACCAGCACTAATTTTGCGACCATCCTATAAATAAAAGAACAAGATCTTTAGAGAAGTTTACCAGTAAGAGGTTCCATGTAGCAAATGACCATCAGAAAGGAGCTTGTAAAACAATAAAAAGTGACAAAACTAAAGATAAGAAAGATTTGGGTGACAAAATATGCAGACCAGTAGACCAAAACGATAGATCTGTTAAAATTGAGTACAGATTTCAAGGTGTCGAGTCAAACATATCAATATCGCATAACAAACCCTTCCCCACCTCGCTAAGGATTTCAAGGGAAAAGCAGAAAGATAATTAAAAATACGATTTTAATTATCAAGAATTTCTTAAATGTATTTGTCAATTAACAATTCAAATTTAAGAGAAACTATCTAAACGTCCAATAAATCGAAGCCAGCTATGTCAAGCAGATTTTTTTTGTTACATTAATTTAAGATGCTGCTTATTTAATGGGTTTTACTGTTGGAGCTACAAATGAATTGATGGAAACAAAGTACATAACAAATTGACAACCCATGGGAATGTAAATAGAGCCCAAAAACCTCAAGAGAAGCGAATGTGTAAGCAAATCCACATAGGTAAAGCCAAGAATATAAAATAATGCTTATAGTACTTCCAAAGCACTCTTACCCCTCTATGAGCCAAATACAAACGTACTAAAAAAAATTGCAAGGCTAGGTGCCAAAGGGCTTTTGTTCCTTAAAACTCCCAGAACACCAATATGTTTCTCATCTAGATGCTCTAGTAGACTGTAGAATTCATAATATGTCTCTAAGAGCTAACCTTGGATAACAATGCTAGCAAAAAGAGCCTGACTTACAGAGCACCTTGAGGAGACATCACTACGTGCCTCCTGCCCCAATAATATTCACAAAGAGTAGCCTTCAAAATGACACTCCGTCTCAACAATATTCTGATACAAACAATACATGGTTCGCAATAGAGCAAATTTCATCTTCAAATACACTGTTCAAGGAAAGGTGCTCATTCTCCAAACCAAGCACAAAGCCATAGACATACACCATCTTGAGGCTAGCAGTTTCCAAATGCAAATACTTTCAGCATAAGCTTTTTCACGTTCCTTCACGAATCAAATCATAAAAGGAATAACCAAAGTCCTCCAATATCACTCCATCTTCATGTTCTCTAACATTCAATCACCCACAAAAGCCAACATTATTCAGTAACACAAGCCACGAACTTATCGGGAAAAGAATTTGTTACTATCCCCAGTTTAACACCAAAATTAGTCCCTACAGACTATACAACCATTTACCACCGTATTCAAATAATCAAAACCAACCTTCTCCCCAAACTACCTTCTAACTCCCCTATGTCAAATTGTTTATTAAGTGAATAAGGGAGCAACAAATTAGTAAATGCTTGAAATCAAATGTCAAAATGGATAATAATTATAATATTGAATCGACGCGCTTAATTAATGAATCCCAAACCTTATGGATACCTATTTCAAGTATCCTATTTTATCTTAAAAACAGCAACAACAAAAATAGACTAGCCAAACGATGCCCGCCGGGCCGCCACGCATGTACACACAAGAGACGAACCGAGGAAGCGTGCTGACGAGGTTTGAGTCGCGTAAAAAATATTCGGAATCGCAAACTTAAAATAAATTCAAAGTACCAAAGAAGTGATAAATGCAGAAATACCTTCAATAAACAAGAAGCTGAAGAACCATTAGAATCAGCAACACTAGTAACCGTAGTCGTAGTCGAAGAGACCGGCCACATGTGCCGACTCAAAACCTTAAGCTCGCCGCCATCCAGCCCACCTCCATGCATAATGGCCTCGCATTTTCACCTCCTTCCGCTTCCACCATCAATTACAACCCAATTTATCCAACTCAAACCCTAACACACACAAATTCAACTTTTCAGCAATTCAGCTACCCCTAACTCTATCCCCCAATTCCAAAAACCCTAAACTTTATCCCTTTGTGCAATAACTTAGGGTTAACTTTTTAAGATAATTGGGGGTTTTGGATTCAGTAACATACAACTTAGATCGAATTGGGTTGCGAGGAAATTGAATTTGAGATTGAGATTGAATTCGAGAAGATCGACAATCTTCGATGGATTGTGGGTCGAGCGAATAGAGAGAGAGAGAGAGAGTTCAACAGTGACGCGTGAAACTTTGCCACACGGCAGATGGAAAAGCGGGAGCGCCAGATGTGTGTGTTTTTATTTCTTTTCTTTTTCGGAAGTAGGAAGTAGGAAGTGTACTGAGAAAGTGAAAACATTACAGTGCTAGATTGTGTGATTTGATTTATTTTCAGAATCCGAATCTATGGCAGCCAAATGCCATCTTTGGTAAACTTCTTTGTCACTTTTTCTTTATTCTTTTCTATTTTATGTGAATTTTACTCTTGTACTACTTTATACTGCTTAAATTGCTTTATTTTTTTAATTGGAAAGTGACATGGTACTTTATGTAAGAATTCACATTTCCTAAAAGAGATTTACCTCGGCGAAATTCTAGTATGGTAAAACGTTAAAATGGAGGGAGAGAAAAAGAGAAAAAGAAAATGAAAAAACAAAAGAAAACCAAGAATCACAGTAAAATCCTTCTTATTTGTCCAAGGAGTCACTGAGAAATCTACTCAACCGAATCAGCAAATGTCTCCGTCTCAACAATTGAAGATTGATTCTCCCTTATCAGAGGAGTCTTGAGCCGTCACCATAGGTATAAAACTTTCGTATATCACACCGACTGTGAAAAATAATAAACGAGGTTATGAAGATTGTTACCTGCTTGTAGGTACAATTTCCAAATCTTGCTTAATTTGATTGATTCCACATCTTAGGGACTCCTCTAATTTATGACTAAAGTGGATCTTACTTAGCCCATTTAACATGAAAAAAATATTGAAGGACCTAATGATGCCATAATGACACATGAAATAGTATATGATTGGGAGCCATTGTTTAGTACAACCTGAGCATGTCATGACTCGGACAACCACACACGAAGAAGGTGAAATACAAATAACAAAGGGTTCCAAAGCATACACTTGTAAAACTAGTTGAGCACCCTATTGTGCAACATGTTGTGCTACTTATAGACACTGCCAAAGGTAATGTCAGACAAAGATGGACAATGTCTATAGTGAATAAAAGCAATTTTCATGTAATGCCTTCCCTCTAATGACCTCGTCAGGGACCTTATCCCCTTGGGTGTAGGATGAGGCTTGTATTGTGGAATGTCAAGAGCTTTAATATGCTTTTCAAACAAAAGGATATCAAACTCCTTTAAGTAAAAAATAAGGTAGATGTTTGTGTATTCTATGAAACAGGGTAGTACAAGCATATATGTAGTTCATAATCAAATTTGTAGAGGATGGAATATGTAACAAAATTATGCTCATGCTTCTAATGGTAGAATATGAGGGTGTGTCGGAATTTAGAATGTTGATGTGATACATATTGAATAACATGCTCAGCGAATTAAGTGTTTAGTGGATGATATGATTCGGATATTTGTTTTGACTTTATCATAGTCTACAGTTATAATTATATTCAACTACATATATATTTATGGAGTTTAATTTCAACAGTTGTTGAAGGTCTTCTTCTAATTAGAGGTGATTCTAACACCATTGTTCATTGTCGATGAAAAAATGTTTGGTGCCCCTATAACTAAAGTTGAACTCAAAGATGTTAATGATTGTTTTAATGACAATAAATTGACTACATTTACAGTATACTACGTAGTTGCATGTTCTTTTACTTGGTGCAATAATCAATATGATGAGCATCGAACATATACTAGGATTGATAGAGATGTAGTAAATGTAGCTTGTCTTTCTCAACTCAGCTCTATAGCGATTGAAGTGCTGAAAAAATGTGTTTCTAATCATTGCCCGTTATTGGTAGACTTTAATATTCCCTTCACTAGAAGAAACATTCGGTTTCGATTCCTCAATATGATGGCTGAACATGAAGAGTTTGTAAAGATAATTAATACAAGTTGGAGCACATAAAGGAAAGAAAATGAATGCTCTTTTAGATATCTAGTATAAACTCAAGGACATGAAGAGTCCGCCAAAAGCCCTTAACAACCAATGGTTTAGGGGCACATGTCAGAGAGTTGAGGTTTTAAGAGAGGTTGGTCATCATACAAAGATCCTGTCAAATGAGCATCTTAACACTAATCTCATTACTGTAGAAAAAAATCCCTTATG
The DNA here is from genome assembly GCA_026401315.1 of Dysphania ambrosioides. Lineage (NCBI taxonomy): Eukaryota > Viridiplantae > Streptophyta > Magnoliopsida > Caryophyllales > Amaranthaceae > Dysphania > Dysphania ambrosioides. The sequence goes on from CM048672.1 coordinate 3,794,404, forward strand.
ATCTTAGAGAAGCTCATATGAGTAGATTAGAGAAGCTCATATGTCATTAAAGTGAATTAGCTTAAACTAGGGGATAGAAATACGAAGTTCTTTCATACCTTTGCTAGAGCACAAAAGAGTCAAAAATGCCATAAAGCTGCTAAAGGAATGATGGCACAAGATGTGTATTGGTTCCATTAGGTGTTTTGGTGATGATAACTTAATTGCATTTGATGTTTATTTACCTTAAGTGTGTAAGTGACAAGCAGTTAAGTTCTAGCGTAAGAGTTGGCAATCCAAATTGCTACGCTATCCTAAGCTAAGCAATCTACAAAATGACCAAGTTCATGAAGGCTGCAAGAAAGGAAAGCTCGTGCTCAAGTGGAGCTTAGAGTGAAGTTCCATTTGTTATTGAAGTTGAGTTTTAGAGGAGGAATATCTATTATGATTCTAAGGGGAAGCTCCAAGCGATGAAGGTCAAAGAGTTTAAAGTAAGAGTATGTATTAGGCTTTTGTAAGTACATAATAAGGTTGAAATATTTGTAAAACAAAGCTCTTAAAATTGCGTATTAATCTAAAATTATTTTCTAACGTAATTTTCTAAAAAGCAATACAAATGTAACCAACCTAGTTGACTACCAAATATAATTTATAGTCAGTGGCTAAATTCAATCTCCTTGATTTGATTTTAAAAGACTTATTAAACTAAGCTCACATGTCAATACCTTACTACTTTACATTTCTAGCGAAAGTATGTAAGGTGGGTAACTAATTGTACTTATATGATAGCTACTAGTTAGTATTACTTTTCCTTATATTATGCAACAAGTTAAGTAAGGAAGCCTTGTTGTAGCTTTGTGTAAAACAATTTACTTTATTATTGTTGCAAACCACATCTGATTGAGTCTCCAATTTAGTTTGTGGAATTAAACTAAACGCAAGTTAGTTGCCACTTTTAAGAGCTTGAGCCTTTTTCCAATCGTCAACCTCAATGTATGTAAATTTAAATTTGTAGTCCTTTGAGTTTTTAGTATTGAATTGTACTAAGGAAAAAAGGAAAAAGAGAATTGTAGGACTTATATACATATATATATATATATATATATATATATATATATATATATATATATATATATATATATATATATATATATATATATATATATATATATATATATATAGGGGCGGGTTCTGGTGAGAACCCCTCCTTATATAAGAACCATGCATATATAAGAACTCATCTATAACCGTTAATTAAGTGTATTTTGACGGCTGTGATTAATTCTTCAGTAATGGCAAAATTGTAAATATAGAAAAGTTTGAAATTAATTGGCAGTTGAGAAAAATTCGCACCCATAATTATTAGGTAGTTTCCAAAAATGTCTCTTTATATTCTCAATGAATTAGGCTTGTAATGTCAACTTGCACAATTCTTTTATAGTTTCCAACTTATTTCTATTACTTTAGATTTGATTTTCATTATTTTTTCAGTAGTAATTTGAACACCAATATTAAACTTTGCAATATTAGTATTAGACCTTAAAAGAATAGAATAAACATTTAAAACTACATATGTGTTAAGATTTAGAATATCACTACTCAACTTTAGAACATCAGTATTACATATTACAACAATAGATGAAATTTTTAAACATATGTGTTAACCTTTAGAACATCAATATTAATTTATAGTACATCAGTATTAGACGTTAGAATAATATAATAAACCTTTATAAGATATGTGTTAAGATTTAGAACACCAAGTTTAACTTTAAAATATTAATATCAGACCTTAAAATAATATAAAAAATATTTAAAACATATGTGTTAAGTTTTAGAACACAAGTACTCAAATTTAGAACATTAGTATCACACATCATTACATATTACAACAATAGATGAAATTTTTAAACATATGTGTTAACCTTTAGAACATCAATATTAAATCATAGTATATCAGTATTAGACCTTAGAACAATAGAATAAACCTTTAGAACATATGTGTTAAGATTTAGAACATCAGTACTCAACTGTAAAAACATCAATATCCGACCTTAGAATAATAAAATAAATATTTAAAATATATGTGTTAAGCTTTAGAATACAAGTACTCAAATTTAGAACATCAGTATTATACATTAGAATAATATAATAAAATTTTAAAATATATGTGTTAAGTTTTAGAACATTAGTATTGCGTTTTAGAACATCAATAAACAATGAAATGAATATTAACACTAGTGTTCTAAAAAGTTAGACTATTATTCTAAATATTAAGTCTATTGTTCTAAGAATGTATTCTATCATTTTGAAATTTAATTCTATTATTTTGAAATTTAATTTTATTGTTCTAAACTTTTGCAATCTTCTAAACATTAAATTTATTGTTCTAATTAGTAATTCTCTTATTCTAAGGTTAAATTTTAATGTTCAATTCTATTATTCTAAAATTGTTATCTATTGTTCTAAAATGAGACTATAATTCTAAATAGTAGGGCTATTACTTGAAGGTTGTTATCACTTATTCTAAACTTTTATTTAATTATTCTAAACTTTTGCTACATAGTTCTAAATATTAATTGTATTGTTCTAAATATTAAGTCTATTGTTCTACGTTATTATCTATTGTTTTAAAATTTATTTGTTTTATTTTAAACTTTTGTTACATTGTTCTAAATATTAAATGTATTGTTCTAAATTTTAATTGTATTATTCTAAGTAGTTATTATATATTCTATGGTTCAATTTTGTAGTTTAAGTTATTTTGTTCTAAATATTAACACTAGTATTCTAAAAATTTACACTATTGTTCTAAATATTAATTCTATTGTTCTAAGAATGTATTCAATTATTCTAAAATTTAATTTTATTGTTCTAAACTTTTGCAATGTTTAATTCTTTTGTTTTAAATATTAACACTAGTGTTCTAATGAACATATATTCTATTGTATTATATTTATCCAATACACTAACATTATATTAATTCTAAATACGGTGATATTGTATTATAATTTTTTCCTCTACATTCCTCATTCATGTTCATGCCTACAAACAATAGTGAGATGTTTTAGAACATTAGAATTATAGTTTAGAACAATAGGTCAATATGTTAGAATAATTAGTATAATACTTAGAATAATATAATACAGTTTTAGAATAATACGTATAATATGTTAGAACAATAGTACAATGTTTTAGAACAATAGTACAAAATTTTAGAACAATAGTACAAAATTCCGAATAATCACAATAAAATTTAGAACAATTCAAATATATAACTTCATAACATAAATTCGAATTCAAAATAGTAAACCCCCTAAATTTAGAACAATATATCATAAATTTAGAACAATAGATATATGTTACACATATTGTTCTAACATAATATACCTATAGTTCTAAAACTTCTTTCATTGTTCTAAGTATTATACCTATTATTCTAACATGTTAACCTATTGTTCTAATTATAATTCTAATGTTCTAAAACGTCATCCTATTGTTCTAAGTGTTAAACTACAGTTACAAATATTATAACATATTATATTGTTCTAAATTATAACATATCAACAAAAATAGCATTTGAATAACTTTTGAAAAAAATATTGCGATTTGAATAAAGAATAACATGAACAATATGGAAACTACTGATTTTTAGGTAATATAAAAAGACATTTAGGAAACTACCCAATAATCATGGGATCGAATCTTTCTCAACTGCCAAATAATTTCTAACTTTTTGATATTCACAACTTTTCCATTATTGCAAATTTAATCACAGCCATTTAAATGCACTAAATTAATGGTATTAGATGAGTTCTTATATAAGAAGGGTTCTTATATAACTAAGCGGTTCTCACATGATCTTATATATATATATATATATATATATATATATATATATATATATATATATATATATATATATATATATATATATATATATATATATATATATATATATATATATATATATATATATAGAGAGAGAGAGAGAGAGAGAGAGAGATTTAAAATGGGTACAAAAGTTTCCACGCTAAAAGTCTACTAACTTTCTTTAGGCGTGTTCCTTCTACTTTTTGTGTTGCAGTTTAATTTTCTCAAAATCTGTTAAGTTTCCCATTTTCAATTCACCCCCTTTATTATAAGTGTCCATCTATACAACAATGTCAGACTTAAGAGTATATGCAAGGGAAAGTCAGGAGCTTCTTCAAGCTGCTCACAGGTAGTGTTAGCGTCGCTCTCCCTGTAGTTGACTGAAATGTCATTTTAAGAGGTCATGTTATAGACAATTAGGTTCAAATTTACTTGTGCAGTGATTACAGTTTTATGGAGATCACTAATGCTCTTTTTAACATGACGTAGACACAAAAAATGGTCTTCTTTTTATGGCCTAATGATTTGACTATACAAATTGTTTAAAAGATCCAAATTTGTTGAATATGATGATTGTGTGCTTGAAACAAGTTTAAATGAGCCTTAACCCACTTAGCCCAAACCATTAAATTACTTTAAGCATAATTAATGACCCTATATATATATATATATATATATATATATATATATATATATATATATATATATATATATATATATATATATATATATATATATATATATATATATATATATATATGGGTTTGAAACAAAAATATTACTCTAATGAATAAACCCAAAATATATTTTGGAGCAAAATACAAGATATTGAAAATTGTAATATTACATACTTCTAGTAATTGTGAATATTATTTCAATATTTATAAAGTATTTATTTTAAAGAGATAAAATTTTTATTTTAAAAAGGACAAATAATTTACAAAGTTTCTTAATACAAAATAGATTCCATCATTTTCCTTAAAAAGGGAAAGATGATCATCAATTTAAAAAATTTCTTAGTATATTTATGAGTCTTCTATAATAAATTTAGCATATATAACCATCTTCTTCCAAATTTCAAATATTACTAAAGGAACATTTGATATAATTTTCTCTTAACTTTTATTTTTCAAGCATGTATTTTAGTTATTTACATAACTCCAAAAAAGGAAAAACTTTAAAATCCAATCCACAACCACCGGTCACCACAGGAAGCCAACCTGCGCATGTTCCCCGCCACCAGCAGACAACATGACCTTGGTTGTGGCTGCTGGTCATGCTAGCTGCTAGCCATGCTTATCCTCTTGTTTTTATTGTGTTGTCTAATTGTTTTATTAATTAGTTAATCTGATTTTTAGTATGTTAATTAAAAAAGTAAAACTTCTAAGAGTATTAAAAATCAAACACTTATAGTTTACTCCCTCTCTTTTTTCTTCCCATTTACTTTTGTGTAAATTACAAAGCAAACGTAGATGTTAAACATCTTTATTTGTGTGGTTGCAAAATATATAAAAAGTTAGTATTTCAAAAATATACATTAAAATGAATCTTTTGGGACCCCAAATGATTATTTTTTTAATAGATTAGGGAGAATTCATTGTTAAAGTTTGATTTTAAAACCTATAAATTCCAAATAAAAAGAATAAAAAGAAATAGAGGGAGTATATTTTTAAGTTATATTTATAAATTTTTAGATTTATATCATGAAACTTTAAAGTGAGTTTTTATGCCATCAACTATTAAATTTTAAAGATTTAAAATTGGGAAATCAGTCTCTAGTATTAAATAAGGGTTTCTAACCATAAATTATAACATTTTATCATGTTTAATGGGTTTTAAAAATTAAATTTAGTCGTATATTCGTTAAATACATGATTAATTATGTTTCCTTTATTGTTTAGCACAAGATTACTACTTAACTGATTTATAAAGTTTCTTAGGTGGAGAATCTTTTTACCAACTTAAGATAAGTACATATTAGAATACTTGTATATATAGAAGCATGTCTAGAAATGTTTAGTGTTGCTCGAAGTTATATGTTTATATAGTATATATCATGATTAATATTTATATTGATTTATGAGAAATGTTGAATGCATGTTTATTAGCATGTTTTCAAGGATTTAATATATTTATATGAGTTTAGTTATACTAGCATGAAGAAAGATTAATGCATGTTTTCGTTGCATGAATTGTTTCTAAAATAGTAATTCATGTAAAGTAGTAGCAAGTTAAAGTGCATTCATGTTATAAGTCTTGAAGTGAGCTATATGAAATAAAAGTTATGTCTTTATGGTTTGCTTATTAGTTGAGCATTGTTAATAATCTTGTTCAACAAGTTACACAAGGGAAGGAAGAGTTAAGAATTTACTATATGATCACTATTTATTAAGCAAATATAAAATGGGAATTTGTATGATTATCGTGTTTTGTCGTGTTTTTTCAAGTATGATTTTGATTTTTTCAAAAACCTTAATCTATTAAAGTGAAAGAAATTAAACAATAAAACTTGATGCTCAAATTTACTTTGAGTATTGAACAATGTGGAGCACTTGGTGGTAGCTCAAGACTCCAATTAAGTGACACGATGATATTACCTCTACTCCTAATAGCGGTAGGATCATATCATTTCCATAATAGTGACATAGTAACAATAGTATTGAATTCGTTTCTTGTGGACCAAACAACAAAATCGTTCATTTCTAAGTTGTTAACAATATTAGTTAAAGTAAAGGAAGTCTAAAATCCTAGTTATGGTTTTAAAGGTTAGAATGCTCATGTTAGTAAGGTAAAGCATGTATCGTATATTTATCCTCATTGTCATACCAAAAATCTATTGAATCTTGGTCCAACAATTCATAAGAAAACTAGAGTCAAAATCATCAGACACAACATCCTTTGGAACTCCATGTATTCTCACCAAATTTTTGATGCAAGTCTTTGCAAGCTGTTTTATCTTTCATTGGTATGAATACTGTATCATTTTTATTTAGTTTGTAAATATCATTGACATTGTAGGTAGAAAGTAAACATCAAAATATGTTTTTCAATGCTAGAAATAAGATTTGGATAAACTTTTAAGCAATCATTCAAGTATGTTGACCACTCAAGATTTTCCTCATACAAAAGTGCAATGTCTAGCTGAGTTTAGAGAGGTTGAATGTGTTCATGCCTCTTTATCATAGAATAAGTAAGAAAATAAAAATAAGTAAAAAATGCATAAAGAAGATACATTGCTAGAATAAAAATATCGGGATAAGGGATTGCATTTATAGTTAGGAAGAGACCATTTTATAGGTATGATTCCTTGAGGATAAGTGCTCAAGATAAGATTTTTAAGACTTGAACCTAGTGAAAGAAAGGTTTATGAACCATCATTTAAAGATTTCTTAGTGACAACTACTTTGACCCTTCATTGACCCTTTCAGAGACTCATTCCTGCAATTGCTATGTGCTCAACACATTCAACAATTACTTTTGTAAGCGAATCGATGCCTACACAACCTTAGGCTTTTTGGTGGGAAAACTATTTCTCTCCTCGGGAATATTTTAGTAGATAGTAATTGATTTCAAAACAAAATCCAGTCCAAACAATTATAACATGATTTTTGAAGGTCTCTATTTTACGGAATGATGTAGAGTCATCGATTACAAATGATTGCAAGATTGAAGTTGTAGATGCGGAGTTGTGCTCAAGAATGCTTAAAGTTAAATCATTTTAATTGCATGTTTGTATGATTGTTTTCTTTATTGTTGGTTTAGCAATTCATATAATAAATGTTGTATGCCTTTTTGTTGATGTCATTTTCTTTTCTATTTGAGTAAATCTACACCGTCAATGGAAGAAGGTTTCCAAGTTGCCAAACCCCACGCCCAATAGAGAATATTGGGTTACAATGAGCCATCACTAACCCATCTTATTGGCCTCATCAATAATTTGAAAAATTAATAAGATTAAATTACTTAACTAGACTAAAATCTACGTTCACTTCAATTATTTAAGGGTTTTGGTCACCCTTAAATACGAGGTATGAGTTTAGGTATCAAACCTTAGATTTAGAATTATTGATAACTAGAAACCCATACCTTGATCAATGTTTTTTTTATTTGCATAGATATTAAGTAGATTTTTTGTTATAGTCCTAGGGCACCTACCTCCATGTGCTCCTAGGCAACTTTAATAGCCAAAGCAACCAACCCAATAAACTAAGAAGAAGGTTAGCCAAAATTTAGCACAATGAAAATGCCCAAAACCATACTTTCTTATTAATGCATCTTCCACACTCTTATCTCCGCTTTCTCTCCTTTGTCATCACAACAAAACTGAGTTTTAAGAAATAACAACTATGTCAATAATCACAACTTCTTCTCAGTCACTCTTCCGCCAAATACCCAAATCTTCTTTTCTCTCCTCCGTTGTTCTAACCACTCGTTACACTCTCTCTTCCACCAATTTCGCCACCCCAACCTCGCTCTCTCCCTCAAAATTTGGTCTTCCTCTCCTCCTCATCCTCATCCTTATCCACCTCCAACTCTCCCTTTAAACAATTCCTACACACCAACTCCACGCACACAATCACCACCCTTTTTGCCATCTGCGTCCACTGTCTCCAACACCTCGCCACCAAATTCATCTCAATTCTTCCCTCCCCAACCTCCTGTCGAGCTCCAACATTTATTATGATGACATTCCTGGTGGGTTGATATTTGGAATAGAAATTTGTTGATTATTGTGGTAAAGTTATATTCTTTTGTTTGATTGTTAATTTGTTATTGGTCATATATGAGATAGTAAATGGTAAAGTGATATTTTTAGGTTAAATAAGAGTTTTACTCGTATTTGTTCATTTTCACTCATGATTACTCATTTCTCTAAATTTGTTCATTTAACTCAAAATTGTTTATTTTGTTCTAATGGTTTCAGTTTTCATCAAAAAATTATTCATTTTCTCAAAAAATTTATTCATTTGGCTCAAACTTATTCATTTTCTCTAAAATGAGTTCTCATTTGATTTAAAGTTGTTCATATTCTCTCAACATTACTTATTTTGTCTCTGAGGCACCTCCCTTTTTGTACTCCCAGGTGTAGGATAGACTTGCTAAATATTAAGTCAGAACTATTAATTTGACTTGAAAAAAGAAAACAAAATTAAATAAGTAAATAGATTTTTCTCTTTCTCCCACACCCCCATTTCCCTTTAAAGTGTGTAATATCAATTTTATTATTTTTATCAATTCTAATCAAATTTATTGCCTTTGTTTTAATGATCATCCTTTTGGGCATTACATCATCAAAATTCAGTGCAACTAACTTAAATGCTTTCATTCATCCAAATCCCACCAGATTTATGACTTTATTGTAACAAAAACATATGATTAAAACTAGAAGGATGAAGGAAACTAGAGTTGTTGTGAAGAGGTTTTCAAAGAGGAGAGTTGCATGTATAGTTTGTATTGTTAGGATTGATGATGGAGGCTAAAGAAGATCGAGCAAGAGAGAAGCTACATGAAGAATACCTGAACTAAATATGTTTCATAATTTTACTTTAAGTTATTTTGGCTGATTTTAGAGGGAAAGTTTCAAATACATTTTTGAGATATGTTTGTAAATTTATGTCATAATTTGTAATAGTACAATTTTATGTCTTTTTAGTACAACTCACTTCATTTGCAATAGTGTAACTTCATATTTAAATAGTACAATTTAAAAAATAAAGGTAAACACTAAAAATGGTGAAACTATACAACTTCCTTTCCTAATATTACAACTTTATATTTTATAAATACAACTTCATTTGCAAATAGTATAGTTTTTAATTTTCTAATAGTGCAACTTCATATTCTATAAATACAACTTTTATTTGCAAATAGTATAATTTTAATTCTCAAAAGTATAACTTTAAATTCTGTAAGTACAACTTCATTTGCAAATAGTATAATTGTAATTCTCCAATGTACAATTTTAAAAAAGAAAATAAAGGTAAATCAACAGAGCAACGAGAAAATGGTGAAACGTTGCACAACTTTATTTTGTAATAATGCAACTTTATATTTTATAAGTATAACTTTATTTGCAATAGTATAACTTAAAAAAGAAAATTACTGATTTTATCCTTCTAAGTATGCACTATTGCATATCTCAAATATGTATTCAATTAACTTCGATTCTAGAGGAGGACATTTCCTCCAAACCCACTTCCTCCCAAGGTACGAGAATAAGATACTTTGGGGATTTGAAAGGTGTAACTCTTTGGAATTAAATTTGTTAAAAATATGAACCAAACCAGTGTGATTCCAAACCCATATCAAATCCATACCTTGAAGCGAACTGAATGTCTCTTAAGAAATGGTCAATTTAGCTATAATTCGACCAAATTCTTTTTATTTGTGATTGCTTATCGCTTAGTATTTCGATTCCTTGATTGAAAAAAAACAAAATATGAAGAAAATATAAATTCAGAAAGTATAGATTAGTACGTCTGTTTATTACATCTCAATGATTGGACTGTTTCCTTTTAGATTAGCGCAGAAACAATGTTAACATTGCATTGCAAATCAAGTTGAAAGCCAAGGACAATCACGTAGCTTCTGCGTGTACACTCCATCTATGTGTAATCTATATCTTTTTTTTTCATACTTATTACTCGATCTATCCCTAATTTTTTGCCTAATTTAACTTTACACAGTTTAAAAGATATAACTTAAAACGTTTTTATCTCCAAATCAGTAATTCAAAAAATTTCGAAACTTGATATTCAAAAAGTTTACATTGTGATGCATCCAACAAAATTCCTATTAAATATATTATTTCCCATAACACGATGAGAATTTGTGGTCAAACTTTTTAAACTTTGACTCTATAAACAGAAGCAAAAACAAAGTGGAGGAGGTAATATCATCATAATAAGAGTGAAAATTACGATTTCTTGTAAACTAAAGTGAAAATGACGATGACAAGATTGAAAATTTCATGTTAGACATCCACAGGAATCATAACGAAAAATGATCATATTTCACTATTTCAGCATATGATTCATGAAACAAGCAATAAATTAAGTAATATGCCCATAAAACCAAAGACAAACGAAATATAGACAGAATTTTTAACATTAATAAGCTCTTATTTCCTTCTTCCGGTTTCATAGTTAGCTTCCATGATAATAACCCAAAATCACCATCCACAGAAACCAACGAGTAATCAAAGCTCTTAATAATACGTAGAGCATTGCTAGCTATTGGGAAAATCACATTTAAGTTGATAGGAGGAGCAAAAGTAGGGTTTACAACGCAAGAGAAATGACACCAACTTAAACCCCCAATATATTTTGGCTTCAAATTAGTATCATTTCTCCTGCGAAGTAATCCCTTCACTACTGCATGCTTCTTTATGTCTAAGTGATCAGATTTAAAAGCAATAGGTTTTTTTTTGGTAAGGCTCTTTGATCAGTTTCAACAGGTTGTATTTGATCTTCTTAGACCAAATATATGACTGAATGAGACTGTAAAAATGGGTGGAAAGAATGATTATCGTACATATTTGTGGCCAGATTTTCATGGCTTTCTTTGCACCGAAAGGTTCTGTAAGGTTTGTGTTTATGCGTCCAGACAAGTGGGATATGTATGATAAGTAGCAATAATGTAGGAGTGCATTGTTTACTTTTTCCGCCACCTTATGTTTTGTCTCATCTTTTCTTCCTTTATTTTGTGGTTTGGGTTTCATATACTCCGTACAAACGTTGTGTTTAGAACCATTGGCTATGTCATGCAGAGGTGTCAAATCAGGTCAATGAGTCGATTCTGGTTGACCCATCGCGGTCGGTTCTTATCGGGTCAATTTTGCCTATCGGGTCAATTTCGGTTCGGGTCGGCTCATTATCGGGTCGGGTTAAATCGGTTATTTTCTTGGTCGGGTTCGGGGTCAGGTTTGGGTCGGGTCGTATTCGGTTCAGGTCAATGTCGGTTCGGGTTGTATTCGGTTTGGGTCAAGATCAGTTCGGGTTGTATTCGGTTCGGGTCAAGATCGGTTCTAGTACAATCGGGTCGGTTCCTAAATGGGTTATATCGGGTTATTTCGAATTTGGGTCAAGGTCGGTTCTGGTAAAATCGGGTCGGTTCTTGAACGGTTTATAGCGAGGTTATTTTGGGTTTGGGTCAAGGTTGGTTCTGGTAAAATCAGATTGATTCCTGAACAGGTTATTTCGGGTCAATGTCGGTATTGATAAAATCGGACAATGATGATGGTTAATTCATAAATTGGACAATGATGATGTCGATAAGTCATTTAAAAACAAAATATTTATGAGGTAATGATAATTAAATGTGTATTATCCTATCAAACTAGTTTATAACATACGATGTTAAGTTTATATATACATAAGAACTTGTAATATGTTTAGTTTGAATCGACAATGACAAGTTTGGTTTCAAAGTTATTAGATATTAGGTAAAAAATAGATTTGTCAAGATTAGGTCATATTCATGTATATTCAGATTATTAACACATCCAGTGAATTTGGGTAACGAATTGTTATAAATCGGGTTATATCGGTTATGTGTCGGTTTCAATCGGTTTCGGGTTCTTTTCGGGTCGGGTCTGTAACAGGTCGGGTCTATAACGGGTCGGGTTTGTAACGGGTCGGGTCTGTAACGGGTCGGACATGGATCAGGTTCAGATCTTTGAATATCGGGTTAAATCGGTTTCGGGTGAACTTCAGGCCGGGTTGGGTCGGGTTTCGGGTCTCACTTTTCGGGTCATAATCAGGTCAGATCCGGGTCGATTTCGGGTAACTTATCGGGTCGGGTTTGAATCTGACAGCTCTAGTGTCATGTAATAAACGTAAGCAGGAAGAACTATTTTGCCTAAAACATCAGTGTTTGCTTCTATGTCTGAGTACACCCAAATCTTACTTATTCCAGCAATATTCAGCAAATATATTGAAAATCAAAATATAGATAGTTAAGAAATTGTGAGCAGTGGTGACGGAGTGGAGGTGTGGAGTTTGAAGAGAAAGCTTTAATGGAGGATTTTTTGGAGCAAAATTGAAGAGTTTAAGAAAAGGAATTAAGAGAGTGTTAGATATTGGGACTAAGGAGAGTAAGAGTGGGTTAATTAAGTAGGGATAATTATTACGTATTTAATGAGGGCCTAATAATATCCGTCATACAAAGCCTACATTTAAGACAAAATTCAAAATTCAGGGTTAACGACCCTAATCAACGTCCGTCAAAGTCCATCAACAATTTTGTAACACAAAGCCTACATTTAAGACAAAAATTAAAGTTGAAACATACAAGTTAGACGAAAAAAACATGGAGGGTATTTGGGAGACTTTTAAAGAGCACAGGCCCCTAAAGATAATTTCCCAATTATTTTCTACATAAATCACACATAACAAAGGGACTTCTGATGCAAAGTTTTTGAGTTAATTGCAGTGTTTCAAAAATAAAAGCTTTGATTTAGCAGTTACGATCAGGCAACTGCTCTCACAAAAAAGCCTAATGATATATTCCACCGGTAAGTATTAGAAAAAGAAAATTTTGCTCTGAAACAGTAACTTTCTGGTGACTGCAAAAGTAATTGCTTTATGAACATTTCATTTATCTATCCTCTGGTAAAGTGGATGAAAAAGGGCATTGCTCGCAGAGATCTCAACGTTGAAGACTACTTTGACTCATGAACGCAAACTATATTAATTCAAGCTCACAGATTTACTCATGATCACTACTGTTGCAGCAGCCATACCGCCGTGGGATCAATCATATGACCAGCTCCCGAAATTCTTAGCATAATAAATCACATTGATCCTGCAGCTAATACACCATGGCAGCTTCTGTGCTCCTGCAAGGAGACATATAAACCTGTAAATAATAGTCCGTACATGAGCTCTGAAGACAACTGGCTAACAATTACAAAAGACATTTGCTAACGGGAAAGAGAAGTCAGGACAAGTTGGCTTCTGCATACCTACAAAAAATTATAATTCTCTGTCAATACCATCTTCTACTTTTGCTGCTGCTTTCTCTGTTTCTTCCAAAACAAACGCTTTGAGCGACTCTACATCTCGTTTCCCTAGATTAAAAACAAAGGCAGAAAATTATGCATCGAAATACTAATTACTTCCAAAAAATTATCAAATTCCTAAGGCTATTTAAATATATACGAAGTATATCTTATGAGAACAAGAATTTCGAAGTTCCAAATTTTGAATCTCTTTTCAAAGATGTTATAGAAAGCAAATTTCTAGAGGAACATTATTTAGAAGGTCAATGTGGAAACATAAATAGAATAGTAAGATATTCTATTCTGTACGCCAGAAATTCAAAGCCAATTATAGCTATAAACAATAGAAAAACACTACATATACTGCAGAACTAAATTATTCACACAGTTCATTGAGCTCATTTTTAATAGGAAATTAAAAAATTAAATTCTGCACATGTACAAAACAAATTATAGTTATTACAAGAGACAGTAGGAAAACACAGTATATACTAAAGAGCTTAATTATTCTCACACACTTCACATGGCTCACTTTTTATCAAGAAAATCATAAACAGAATATTTTTTTGACCAGTTGAGTCTATCTAAGAATTGGAGCAGCCATTCGTGTTTGGTTGAGTTTTAATGAGCAAAAATACACTCTTTATTCCACCTCAACTATCTGCGTAAGATCCTCAACACATCAACATGGTTTAATGGGTATGAAAAAAAATGCGAACCCGATCCTAGGCTTATGAAGGTAAACATACTCAAACATGCATCATGGGGAAACTAAGGGGGGCAGGGGAGGTTGGCCTTATTTTATTTTGATATGTAGGAGTTTTGATTAAAAGACAGAACTGGAGGAAACAACTAGAGAAGATCTTGACGTGGAAAATGGATACTTCATATTTTATAATAAAATATATGACCTATGAACACAAACTTCAGTTGATACAACAGATTGAGCACCAGATCATATATATGCTTTTTAGCTCTGTTTCCCTTGTCAATTCTGATGCCCCAATATTCTGATTAGATTTTAGGATGGATTTCCGTGTTATAGAAAATTCTGATGCCCTTGTCAATTCTGATGCCCCAATTAAAGTCGATCTCAGTTCATTGAATTTAGTTTACTTATCAAGCAGAAATATGAAAAAAGTTGATCTAATGAAAAAGGATAAGCCAAAGAGAGTCCTAACATTTATAAAAAAAACAAGTTTCCATATAAAAACAGAATAAATAAAGTAGATGAACAGAAAAAATACCCTGATATTTTGCAACTTCTTCACCATTGTAGAAGAGCTTGAATGTTGGATACGAATGAATATCAACTTCGTTACAAACAGATTTGCTAGTACCACAGTCAACTTGTCCAACTTCTATCTCATCTTCCCCTTCCATGGCCTTTCCCATGTCTTCCCACAATGATCCCAAATTCTTACTAAAACAGCTAGATGTTAGAATCAATGGAAGTCAACATAATGACATTCAGCAATGAACTGAGATCAACTTACCAATGCTTACACCAAGGTACACAGAATTTCACAAACCAAGCAGTATCTTTCTCCTTTATCTAAAAAATACCCAATAAAATGTGCAATGAGTGTATCAGTTAGATGTCCTTTACAAATAATTTAGTCTGTTGTATTCAATTCTGGAAACTAATGAGTTGTTCAGCTCTACAACAAATGGACAAATGTTGAACATAAGAAACATCATTTTGGAAGGAAAGGGGCAGAACACAAATTACACATACAGGATTCAGAGGCACAGGCAATAATTTATGATTCATATCAGAGGAAGTATCAATTGAGAGTTCAAAATATATTCTCTGGTACATTATTAGTTGCTGCTTAGACCAAATTACAAACTCAACATAGAATAATTGCAATGTACAGCTGCAATTAATCTAGTATCACAGTCAATTTGATATGTGAGTTGTATAATGTGTAAATACTGGGTCTCCCTTGAGTTAGTTTCCTCTTTTAAGTCGACAAAGGGGTTCGATGACTAAATTTCTCCATTGGTACAAGCTTTCAAGCTTGCCTTCTCTTGAGAAAGAAATTCCATTTCACAAGTGAGATCATGATCCGGGGTTAAGCCTTTAGCACACCAAAATGATTTAAATTTTTGCGAGGATCAATTCATTTTCATTTTTGTTTATCTTCTATGCTAGGAGTCAAATATGAGGAGCACATTGACATGGATCAATCAGACACATAAACTTTTAAATTTAGAGATACAGAAACAAT
Source organism: Dysphania ambrosioides (assembly GCA_026401315.1). Taxonomy (NCBI): domain Eukaryota; kingdom Viridiplantae; phylum Streptophyta; class Magnoliopsida; order Caryophyllales; family Amaranthaceae; genus Dysphania; species Dysphania ambrosioides. Next base: position 3,810,490 of record CM048672.1, read on the forward strand.
TTCAACTGTCAAGTTCACTAAAATTTTTATTGTAAATCATATTAAAGGTATTTTCATCATGTTATTTTCTTCCACATACTATCTTTTTCATTTCAAGAAAATTGCCAGTCAAAAAATCTGAAAGTTATTAGCAGAGGTGGTGCCTTATGTTATGAGATGAAGGGGATAGCTTGCTTCTCATTTAACAAAAGAAGTAAAAGTCAAGACTTGAAGCTGAAGAAAAAAGGTAAGATGAGTCATCTTTTTCTAATGTGTTGCTTGAGAGAAATGGTTTGGCAGGAAGTGGAAAAACTGGATAAGGAGTAGTATCTATTGGTTATTTTTCTGCTATGGGTGAATAGGATTCCCTAAAGGTAACTGTTACCAAAATGAGCATTATAATAAGGAGATCCAAGAATCACCATCACCCTTTCTCCTCACCTTGGTGGATTAATTGCTCAAGACAAGTGTGCAAGAGGGAAGTTTGAAAGGCTAAAGGCAGAAAGGAGAAGGTAATGGTTTCTCTTTTAATAGCTAGCAAGAAGTTGATCAAATACACTCAAGTGGCCAACTATTCAAGCAGGTTCTAACAGAGCAGCGGATGATTAAATCAATGTTCCGGAAGAGGATTAATTTTTAGCAAGGACTAACCATAACCATGATTGAGGTATCAAAATCAATGATACCTAGTAGGTCGTATGGAGTTTCCACTGAGAAGCAATCCACGATTTGATACTATTGTATTGAAGGGAGTGGGTGGAAGAAAGTGTTTACATGGAGGTGGAAAGATAAAGTTTTTACAATATAGTATGTCTTGTATCTCACTCCATTACCTCTCTTTCTTAACATCTCTTACTAGTGAAAATAAGGGGGTATTGGTTTCACATCAAAAGTCAAAACCCGGAACTATCTAAACTAATCCTACTAGCCCTTAGCTTAGCATACTTTTGGTCGTACATAGAGCACAAATGTATCAAACTAAACCTATAAAACCAGAACTTTTCTGAGGTAATAAAGAACAAAACCTAAGTTAGAATTTGATGATTATACTCTTATAGCCCTAAAAGAGGCCATTTTTGAGAAGTGGGATCTAGCATGCGAGGCAAAATCAAAGGAAGACCAAGGGATTCAGATATTGGTGTCCTAGAATGTATATTTATTCGGCGAATTGATTTGGAACTGGGTGTCCCTTTGACGTTGCATTATCATGGGCCAAAACGAAATTTGTAGGGTAAGGACGAACACCTCAAGACTCGCGCAATGCATACAAAATAAAATTTGTAACTGTTACACAAGGGGAAAGGAGAACAAACATATCTAGACAAGACAATGGAGGCGTAGGGATCAATATCATTACACTTGTTCCTAAGTATGAAACCATTCTCTCTAATCTTGACTAGCATCTTTCCAAAATCCTCGGCTCTCTTAGTTAACACCTTGATGATTTCTTGAAACTACAAAAATTAATTTTCTCCAAGTTTGGCAACTTTCTATTGAGTACATTGACCTATTCTTCGGGGATAGTATATATATCATTTCCTAGCTATTTGCTATTAGTGGAATTAGTTGAGTTAGTGGAGTAGTGCTCCTATTTTTCTGTATTTCAGTTTGCTTTCCTTTCTTTCTGTATTTTCTATAAAAGGCATTGGAACCCATGAATACAATCCGATTTTTGGTGCATTGTAATCTCTGAACTTACTATTTACATTTGGTATCAGAGCAAACAAATTAATCCAAAAGAGAGAAGATGAACGATGATAAAACGTTCACCAAGATTCCAATGGTCACTATGACCATTGGAGTGAATTGATGGAAAACCTCTTGCGTGCCAAGGGTTTGTGGAGTCTAGTGGAAAAGGGGTATACCGAACTAGTAGAAGGAAGTGAAGCAACCGCAGCCAGAAGAAGAACCTTGAGGAGCTCAAGATGAAGGACCACCAAGTGAAGCACTACTTGTTCCAGGCAATCAATCGGACCGTGTTTGAACAGTTCTTGGATCGCAGAACATCCAAGATCATTTGGGATTCGATGAAGAGAGAGTTTGGAGGCAATGAAAGGGTGAAGCGATCTCTTCTCCAAACCTTAAGAAGAGATTTTGAGGTTCTTAATACTCAAAATGACGAGAAGATTGTTGATTACTTTGCGAGAGTAACATTTGTCTCCAAAAAGATGAGAAACAATGCAGAAGACATGCTAGATTTGAAGATTGTTGAGAAAATACTTCGAACTTTGACTGATAAGTTTACCTACGTGGTGATATTCATCGAGGAATCACAAGACACAGGAAATATGACGATTGACGAACTGCAGAGCTCTTTGTCCGTACATGAACAAAAATTTAAGAAGATTAGTCTTGAAGAAGATGATCAAGCTCTCAATGTCAGAGGGAGAGGCAGAGGATCATAGAAAGGTCGAGGCAGGGGAAGAGGACGCTCATTCAACAAAGCAACAATCAAGTGTTACAACTGTCACCAACTTGGACATTTCCAATATGAATGTCCAAGTGGGAACAATAGAGCACATTTTGCAGATATTGAAGAGAAGGATGAAGTTCTTCTCATGACATATGTAGAACTTCAAGGTACTAGAAGAGGAGATGTGTGGTTTGTGGACTCTGGATGTTCAAACCATATGTGTGGGGAAAATGTATGTTCTCTAGCTTGGACACTAGCTTCACACATAATGTCAAGCTTGGGAACAATCACAAACTGATAGTTAGTGGGAAAGGAGTGGTGAAGATAACGCTTCAGGGAATAAGCTATGTGGTCAACGATGTGTATTATATTCCAAATTTGAAGAACAACCCGCTGAGTGTTGGGCAACTTCAAGAAAGGGGGTTAGACGTGCTATTCAAAGGAGGAGATAGCAAAACATACAACATTTCCCATCCATAAAGAGGAAAAATAGTAGAGTCTGTTATGAGTGCTAATAAGATGTTTATCCTGTTGGGTGAATCAAGTGACAAAATAAAGGAGGAGAAATGCATGCAGGATGACTCAGATAAGGCGGAATTGTGGCACCATCGATACGAGCATCTTAGGGGACTTCACACACTATGGAGCAAAGGGAAACACCTTTGAGGCTTGTGTCAAAGGGAAACACTATTGTGACCCATTTCCAAGACAGAGCAAGTGGAGAGCCACTGAAAGATTGCAGCTTGTCCACTCCGATATCTGTGGTTCAATCAATCCACTATCGAATAGTAAAAAAGGTACTTGATAAGCTTTATTGACGATTTCTCAAGAAAGACATGGATATATTTTGTGCTAGAAAAATCCGAAGCATTTTATCAATTCAAGATATTCAAAGCGTTTGTGGAGAAACAAACTAGATTGTTCATAAAATGTCTAAGAACGGATAGAGGAGGAGAATACAACTCTAATGAGTTTAAGGAATTATGTAAAGAACATGGAATTCAAAGACAACATACCACCGCCCTCATGCTGCAGCAAAATGGCGTTGTTGAACGCAAAAACCGCACGATCATGAACATGGTGAGAGCGGTGTTATTAGAGGAAGTATCAAAAACTTTCTGGCCAGATGCTGTGCAATGGGTGAATCATGTTCTTAACAGATCTCCTACACTTCTTGTAAAAGATAAGACTTCGGAAGAGGCATGAAGTGGAAGAAAGCCATCAGTCTAACACTTTAGAGTTTTTGGATGTATCGGATATGTCCACAGTCCTAATGTTAAAAGAAGCAAGCTTGATGACAAAAGCGTGAAGTGTGTTCTACTAGGTTACAGCAGTGAATCCAAGGCCTTTAAGATGTTCGATCCAGTGAAAAAAAAAGGTTCACATCAGTCGATATGTGATATTTGAGGAAGATAAGAAGTGGTACTGGAAATATGCTGGTCATTCTGATGAAGAAAACATTGAGCTTGAGTGGGAAAACGATCATGCAGAGGAAGCAAACGAGGAAGAAGAAAATACAGATGACGTTTCTTCTCTTGAACATCCACTGACCAAAGAGACGATAGCAACAACAACCAGGGTGAGAAGGCCCCTAAGCTGGTTTGGGGATTATGTCATAGGAGAAGAGTTATCTGATATAGAGGAAAAAGCAAATATGGCTCGAGTTGAGATTGAAAATCTGACTTTCATGTTCATAGTAGATCCGACCAGTTTCCAAGAAGCAGTAAGACATTAGAAATGGAAACAAGCGATGGATGCTGAGATACAATTCATCGAACGAAACCACACATGAACTGACTGCACTTCCCGTTGGAGCCAAGGCCATTGGGGTTAAGTGGATTTACAAGACCAAATTAAATGAACTGGGAGAGGTAGACAATTTCAAAGCTAGGCTGGTCGTAAAAGGGTATGCTTAAGAGTATGGAATGGATTACACTGAGGTATTCACACCGGTGGCCCGAATGGATACAGTAAGGATGATTATTGCTGTAGCAGCACAAAGAGGATGAGAAATCTATCAGCTCGATGTCAAATCTGCTTTTTTGCATGGTGAGCTAAAAGAAGATGTATTTGTAGAGCAGCCACAAGGTTATGAAGTAGCAGGGAAGAACGACATGGTCTATAAGCTGCATAAGGCCCTTTATGGACTAAAACAAGCACCTAGAGCTTGGTTAAGTCGCATTTAGGCTTATCTTGTCAAGGAAGGGTTTGTAAGCAGCGCTAGTGAACAAACATTATTCATCAAACATAAGGAAGATACAATTATAGTTGTGAGCATCTATGTTGATGATCTATTGTTCACTAGTAATGATGAGTTCAAGCGCTCCATGAAGAATGAATTCGACATGACTGACTTGGGGAAGATGAGATATTTTCTTGGTATGGAAGTGACACAGAAGGATGACAGCATCTTTATACGTCAAAGAAAATATGCTGCTGAGTTGATCGAGAGATTTGAGATGCAAAATTACAACCCTGTTTGTAATCCAATAGTTCCTAAACAGAAGGTAGGCCGAGATAAAGCTGGTGTGAAGGTCAACTCAACTCTATATAAGCAAATGGTGGGCAGCTTAATGTATCTCACAACAACTCGACCTGACATTACTATTTACACTTTCTAGTCGAATTTCCGGGCAAGTAATCCAACTCAGCGAACAACAAATCCCCACAACGGCTTTTATTGTGGAGCTATTTACTGCCTGATTTTTATGATTGCAATTATTTCACACAATTTCCTCGTTTGTTGAAACAATCACGACACCTTAAACCTTATTGCTCCTGATATTCGAAATCCACAACAATCAAAGTATAGTTTGATTAATACTTAATTAAGCAGCAATCAACTCATTCGGATTACAAATCCAGCTTCAACAACAAGGTTGTCAGAAATCAAGACAGAAAATCACAATTATGCAACTACCACAAAACTTCCTGGCATTTATTCATCTCATAAATTACATAAATTCTGGATCTCAAACGCTAATAATGACAAATAAATCCAATACACCTAAAAATGATCGGGAAGATTAGGCAATTGAATTGGTACCTTGTCGGAGAAGGTTTCCTCGGTTAAGGTGACGACGTCAGCATTGCATCGTGTTTGAATCTTCAGGAGGAGGACGAGGAGAAGGAGAAGACAAGATGATACTTTCGGAGGAAGCCATGACCGATTGCTGTCCGCCATTGCTCTTCGCATATGCGTCCGAGGTCGTGCTCGCTAATCACTATCAACGCCGTATACGGGTTCGCTTTGGTCTTGACTCTCCTTTTGATGATGTCAAAATCTAACCCGACGTGGAACACCTAATTATAACCCAAAAAGTACCCTACCCAATCCGACCTGAAGTCAATTCGAAATCGATTAGACCCGATATTCTAAGACCTGAACCTGATTTATGACCAACCTGAATGTGACCTGACCCATTAATAACTTGACCCGAAGACAACCTGACTCGTTAATGACCCAACCCGATACAACCCGATGACAACCCGAAACTGATTAGACCCGACGAATAATTAATAACAACATGTGACCTGACTTTACCAACCTATTAACAATGTAATTATGAATGACCTAATTTTACTGACTATTTTTTTTAACTAGATTTGAGATAACCTTAAAATTATACTTTCTTACTAATTTCAAAATGTATATTTTATGAAAACTCATAATTTACGATAGACTTCCTAAATATTTTTGACCCCACTTAATCCAACCTAATAGGCCAAAATGATCTGTTTAGACCTGATCCAATAATTTTCCATTAACATTTAATGGTAGATACAATCACATTGTCATTTCTATTCTAGAAATTAAAATAATGTATTCATGATCAATTATTTCTATTCTAAAGGCTTTGGAAATTCTTCCAAAGTAGCCTTATAGTAATAAAAGGTGAGTTGTGCATGAATTATGTTGTTTAATGATGTTGTATTTGGATTTTGTAAGCATGTGAAGCCTTGAGTTTATTTGAAATGTGAGGCATTAAAGGTTATGTTCAATGTTATACTTAAATATGAGGCATTCAAAGCCTTAATTTGGAGATGATGGCAGATGTAGTTGAAGATTCTGAAGATGAGAATGAAGATACTATTACAAGAAGTAAGAGAAGGATAACTAATTTGTAAAATGAAATGGAGGAAGCCCATAACCATTCCTTGATTGTAAGACATGTTTTAACTCCTTCTCCACGATAGAATAAATAATAACAATTCATATCAAAATCATAATAAATACTAATAAATAATACTTGCATGATTTTTACAATATGATAAATGATGGGATGCATTTGAAAAAGGGTCAAATCATGGGAAGAATAATCCCTCGTACAATAGCAGATTCATGTCCAAGCACATTAGAAAGAGTACAATATATGATATTTTCACCCTTCCAAGTTTAAACAAATCAGTATCCTTCTAAAGATATTATAATATCCTTGTACTATCTAAGAGGGGCATGTGGCTACATGAGATTGAAACTTGTCCAACTCCGCCAGGGCTTCATCTTTTGATCGGTAAAGCAAATCAATAATGCGCCACATCTGCAACAGATACAAGAAAAAAGAAGTTTCAGTAAAAGCTAGAAATTTGATCTACTTATGGAGTAAGGGAATACTCCATACAAGATCAATCCCCATGATGAAGTGGAAGTCAACTACTTTGTCAAGCAATGTTCCACCTCCAGTAGAGCTTGAACAATCATCTGAAACACTAACAATAGTCCAAGGATAAATTAAATTCCAATGTAAGTCAACCACTTTGTCCCTATTAACGCAGATGAAATCAGACACATGAGAATTATATGTGAACTCCAAAACACTTGCTTTCATTCATGATTAAAACAGTATATATATATATATAATGTTTACCCTAGAGTTTTGAGATTAAAAAACTACCAAAAGATAAACATACTAAAGATAAACATAACTAACCTTAAAACAATTCTATCCAATATCAAACGTCTAAATATATCTTGTAACCCCCCCCCCCCCCCCCCCCCCCCCCCCCCCCAAATTGGAGCACGAGAGTCAAACGTGCCTAACTTGGAACGAAGATAGTCAAACTGAGACTTTCTAAGAGTCTTTGTGAAAATGTCTTCCAATTGTGTAGAGGTGGAAACATAATATGGAGAAATTAAACCCTCGTTAATTGCATCTCGAACAAAGTGATAGTAAACCTCAATATGCTTCGTCCATTCATGAAAACTGGATTCTTGGCAATGTGTAAAGCAGACCCTCTATCACAAAAAACCTCAATCGCTTTTGGATGACGGACACCCTAACTTAATAACAAGGCCTTGAGCCACTTTAGCTCACAAGTAATTTCCGCCATGGACCTATATTCGGCCTCAGTAGAAGATCGGGACACAGTGTGTTGCTTCTTTGTCTTTCAAGAATGGGAGAGTTCCCTAGAAACACAAGCCAACCTGTCAATGAACCACGAGTAAGTAGACAAGCCACCCATTCTGAATCACACCAACCTTTCAGGGTTAGCTCACTTTCGGCTGGTAACAAAATACCCAGACTTGGAGTACCTTATAAGTAACGAACAACTTGTAGAGCCGCCTCACAATGTTCACGACGAGGCGCTTGCATAAACTGAGATAAAATATGAAATGAATATGCTAGATCAGGCCTAATGACCGCAAGATAAATTAGACTCCCAACAAACCTCTGATAAGCTTTAGAATCTGCAAGAAGCTCATCTATAGCAAGACCAAATCTATGATTATGCTCGATGGGAAATCCACTCATCTTTGCTCCCAACATATCTTCTTCAGATTTAATATCCAAAGTATATTTCCTTGGACACAAGAACAATCTCGATGAACTTCAAGCAACCTTGATACACAAAAAAATATTTCAAGGTCCCAAGGTCCTTCATCTTGAAACAAGCACTAAGATAAGGTTTGAAACTCATAAGCGAAGCGGAATGATTATCAAAAATAATGAGATCATCAACATAAATCAAGACATTAATTTGTACTTTGCCATTATACTTTGCCATTAGTATAAGTGAAAAGAGAGTAATCAGAGTAGGATTGGAGAAAGTCATACTCTTTCAAAGCCTTAATGAGCTTGGCAAACCAACAATGCGGAGCTTGTTTCAAGCCATACAAAGATTTTCTCAACCGACACACAAGAGTTGGATCCAAACATTTAAACCCGAGAGGTAATTTTATATATACCTCCTCATCAAGGTCACCGTGTAGAAACACATTATGATCCATCTGATAAAGTTCCCAACCTTTAGAGGTCGCAACTGCGAGAAATGTGCGGATAGTGGTCATCTTTGCTACTGGAGAAAACATCTCACTGTAATAGATACCTTCTTATTAATGATTCCCGAAAAAGACCAAACGAGATTTGAGACGTTCGATATCACCATTCGATAGGAATTTTTTCTTGTACACCCACTGACTTCTTAGAGCACGTTTCCCCGGAGGGAGATGATCCAGAGTCCTAGTCCCATTGTCTTCTAAATCTTTTATTTCCTCTTTCATAGACTAACACCAACCTTCATGTTTCATGTCCTCTTTAAAGGATTTTGGATCCTTTATACTAACAACTGCTGCAAGAAACTTACGATAATCTATAGAGAAATTTTCACAATGTATATAATGTGCAAGAGGATAAGAAGTACTTGAAAAAGCATTGGAAGACGGAGTAGAGAGAGACGGATTATTAGCAAAAACCGAGTGAGTGACATAGTCATGAAGCTTGACCGAAGGATATTTATCACGCAGCCCATGTCCCATGGGAGCTGTGGCTTGCGGCTGATCTTCAACGACCATGCTACCATTGCCACTGCCCGTGGGTTGCTGAGGAGCAAAGGCAGTTGGGCCACCGTCTTGGTCAGGGTCGGTGCTTGGGGAAGTACTAGGTGGCTTGTCGATAGTTTCCCCCTCCCCATAAAATTCACCATATTCATCCCAGAACTCATATTCAACAAAATCATCACGAACGTCACAATTTGGCTCATACTCACATGACTCGATATTGACATCTTCTGGGTAGGTAATAAATGGAAACATATCTTCAAAAAATTTAACATCCCGAGAAATAAAGAAACCTTTAGACTCAAGGTCATACAATTTCCACCCTTTCTTCCCAAAAGGATAAACCATAAAAACACACTTTCGACTAGCAAACTTGTTACCATCCATTTTCTGATTATGGGCGAAACAAAGACACCCAAACGTGCGAATTGCATCAAAGACATGTGGTTTATTGTAAAGGATTTCTAATGGGGTTTTATTCTGGAGTAAAGGTGTAGGAGTTTTATTAACTAAGTGAGCTGTAGTAAGAACACACTCACTCTAAAAAGAAATTGGCAACTTGGCTTGAAATCTCAAAGCTCTCCCCACTGTTAAGATATGTTTGTGTTTTCTATCAACCCTCCCGTTTTGTTGCGGAGTACCCACACAAGATGTTTGTAAGATAATCCTAGTTGTAGCAAAAAAATCATGCAAACAATTAAACTCGGTACCATTGTCACTTTGCACAATTTTAATTGTTTGCAAAAATTGTCTTTCTACCATAGCAACAAATAAAAAACATACAAAACACCCAGTATTATCGATCAACAAATAAATCCAAACTGCTCTAGAATAGTCATCAACAATAGTAAGAAAATATCTAGCTCCGCACGTCGAAGTATGTCAATACGGACCCCATAAATCACACTGTACCTTCTCAAAAATTCTAGACGCCTTATTATCACTAAAAGGGAAACTATCTCTAGAATGTTTAGCACGCATACATACTTCACACCCTATCTAGACTTTCATTATTATTAAAATAGGAAGCAACTTAACTACTTTACCGGAAGGATTATCCATACGGCGATGCCACAACTCCAAATTAGACATTGCGTCAATAACACCCACATGAAGCACCAGATCCGATTTGCGAAAGTAGTATACTCCGTCCCTCCTAAATCCCATTCCAATCAGCTTTTTTATTTGGTCCTGTATAGCACATATAGAAGAAGTAAATTAGACAGTACAATTAAGATCATCAATAAGTTGTGAAACAGAGAGTAAGTTATAACTCAAACTCGGGACATAAAGCACCCTAGTTAATTATGTCTTCCTTTACTATTTGTTGTATTTTCATGTCTATCATGCGTGAGTAGTTTCCCTAATCTAGGATTTCAATAAATCCAAATATGGGATAGGCATACATGACCCCGAAACCCAAAATCTCAATTTATGATTCAATTTGTTTAATCAATGATTGGATTTAACATCATTTAAAGATTAGATACAGTTGATTAATGACAAGGATTAAGTTCAACGGTGAAAATTAGTCGATAATCTAATTTAGAATCATAGGTTAAGGTGTAAGTGTTGATCATGAAAGTAGATATCATGCGTATCAGGACCAATGGAATGCTATGTTTAATGTCTTTCTATTGCATGATTCCACAAAAATAGGCTTAATTGCATTAGGGGAAGCTATTGATACTCAAAAGAGATCTCTAATATTATTCAAGGCGCATTCGTCTTAGGAATTTTTTTTGAATTGAATTCGAGGGGTTGGGTGTTTATTCTATATCTATCCATATTAGTGGGGATTTGTTATCCTATGTATTTTAATTATATTGATCACATGTTTAATCTTAATTCGTTGCCTAACTTAGTTTAATAATCATCTTATTTTCAACCATACCTAATAGAGACAAAAACCATAGGTAGCTTAGTCATCTGATAGTCTCTTGGGATCTCAACCCTAATTAATTGAGCTATATTAGTTTAGGAAGATAATTATTTTTGATAGGATAGCGACATCCCTGTCATTAGGAGGGATAAACCAACTTCTAAGATTTTTGGACCATTGGTTATTCTTTAGGTAAAAAGATCTTATGAAATAATAGTTTAAGAAGATTTAAGAACTATTTAAATTTTGATGAGAAAATTTCGTAGTTATAGAAATGGAGCACATCAAGTTTTGTCGCCCAATTGTTCTTACACGACGTCAACAAGGTCAGGATGGACAACTTGTGTTGCTTTACATTTAGCTAGCGAAGCCTAGGGACGGACATCCATATGGCACTTTGTGTCTCGTCGATCGACTTACTCGTGTTCAACTCTTCATTAGGGTGAACTCAATACGAGATTTATTTTATAGGTTGACCGCCCAAGAAAGTAACTTTGTTGTCATTCGTTAATTTGTGTGTAACTGCATTATGTTCCACATACTAACATATTTATCTCTTTTTAGTAAAGATTACCTTGGATCCATACCCTAATAGCGAGGGTGATGAGAATGAGCGACCATTGCACCTCTAATATGCTTTGGTTATGTAGAGTGCCATCTGCTGAACTAGGTTAAATGACAGTTTAGTTTACGCTAAATTTTACTTATTGCATTAGAGACTAGGGATGGAAATGGATTGTATTTAGGTCGGGTCCAATTAGACCCATACATATACCATTCTTTCATATTAGATCTATATATGCCTCAAACCCACTAGGTCATTAAAATTCAGGCCCTAACCCAGATCCACCAAGTCTGAGGGGTCTTGGGTCTAAATATGGGTCCAAAGTGGGTTCTTAATATATTTTTTTTATTTGCCTAATATTCTCTTTGTTTTGTAATTGGATGTATTTTCTCAACTTTTATTCAAGTCAAACAAATATAACAAAGTTAAAACTTGAGAAAACTGCTAATTAAAGGAAAAAGTATCAAAAATAAAATCTCAACAAATGATTTGTCTTATCCTAATTTTAACTTCAAAAAATATTAGAAAAATTTACAACTAATAAAGTCACGCACCATAAAACGACGAGTTAAGAGAACTTTTAAATGTTTTGAGGAAATACAACAAAGTCATCGAGTAAATCATTGAGGATATCGAAGGAATCAATCCTCTTCTTTGTATGCATAAAATCAATCTTAAGGAAGATCAAGCCTCCTCTATTGAGCCAAAGGCAACGAAATCCATATATAATGGAAGTAGTTAAGAAATATTTTCTAAAAAAATCTTGTTGCATGAATACTCTACCCTATCCCGGATAGTAAGTGGGTTAGCCCTATGTAAGTGGTTCCAAAGAAAGGAGGAATGACCATTGTTAAGAATGATAAAGGTGATTTGATTCCAATAAGAACTATGACAGGTGGCACATGTACATTTACTAATGGAGATTAAATAAAGACACTTGAAAAGATCATTTCCCCCTCTTAATCATTAATCAAATGTTAGAAAGATTAGTAAGAAATTCATTTTTCTGTTGGTTAGACGAATATTTAGGGTATTTTCAAATTCCCTTAATCTATAATAAATAGAACACTTTCACATGTTTATATGGAACCTATGCTTACAAATGGATGCCATTGGGATTATGTAAAGCCCTTACCACTTTTCGACAATGAATGATGGAAATTTTCTTGGGTCTTATTGGGAATTCTATGGAAGTTTTTATTGATGACATCTCAGTTTATGGATCATCTTTTGATGACTATTTAGCAAACCTAGAAAAGGTGCTCCATGGATGTTAAGAAGTTAATCTAGTTCTTAATTAGGAAAAATGTCATTTTATGGTGCAACAAGGTGTTGTTCAGGGTCATATTGTTTACAAATGGGGCATTGAAATCAATAAGGCTAGCTAAGATAGAGGACATTGAATGTTTACCTATCCCTAGTACTACAAAGGAAATTAGGATTTTTCTTAGTCATTCGAGATTTTATTGCCGCTTTATTAAGAAAATTTTAAAAATTGCTTGACCTCTAACTAAGAATTTAGGCAAAGATGCACCCTCTAAAGCTTGCTTTGAGGCTTTTGATAGGTTAAAGAAAACTCTCATAATTGCTCATGTCCTATAACCTCTAGATTAGAACATGCCATTTGAAAAAATGTACAATGCTAATGGTCATGCAATTAGGGCAGTATTGGGTCAGAGGAAAAATGGCAAACTCTATGCCATTTACCAAGAAAGAAAATTTTTAGATGTGACTTAAATGAATTACACCATGACAGAGAAGGAACTTCATGTAGTGGTGTATGCTCTGGAAAAGTTTCGGTCATATCTAGTAGGGTTAAAAGTGAGAACCCATTCAAATCATGTAACATTGAGGTATCTAATGAGCAAGAAGGTTAGAAATACTCGTTTGATTCGGTGGATTATATTACTATAAGAGTTCAATTTGGAATTTAAGGATAAGAAGGGGGTTGAGAATTTTGTAGCTGATCATCTTTTCTGACTAGTCCTTGATAAACAAGATAGTGATGACCTCCCGATCGATGACTCTTTTTCCAGATAAAGATCTTCTAGCTCATTCTATGTGGAAGTTTCTTAGTATGCTAATATAGCAAATTACTTAGCTAGTAGTACTTTATTCATCTCAATAAAAGAAGTTCTTTTATGAGGTGAAAAGATACTTTTGAGAATATCCTTTTCTTTACAAATCTTTTTCAGATGGGGTGATTCCAAGTTGTATTTTGGAGAGTGAAGTAGCCATTATTATCTTACATTTCCATGATTTTCCATGTGGGGGCCACACTACTACTACCAAAATCGGGGCCAATATTTTTAATGTGGTTTTTATAGGCTAAATTTGTCTAAGGTGTTCATGTGTATGTTCAGTATGTGATCGTTGTAAAAGGACTAGTGACATTTCTAGGATGAACAAGATGACTTTTGAGGTGGGATTGTTTGATGTGTGGAGATTAGACTTCATGGGATTTTTCCCTTCATCTTATGGGAATAAATAAATCTATATTGCTTTTGATTAAGTCTCAAAGTAGGTTGAACCTATTGTCACTCCTACTAATGATTCTCACATTGTCAATAAATTTTGTAAGAAGATCATCTTTTCACAATTTGGCATCTCGTGAATCTTGATTAGTTATAGAGGTCAACATTTTATAGAAAAACAATTTGAGGCTGTGTTGACAAAGTATGAGGTACGTCATAGAGTGGGTCTCTCTTACCATCCCTAAACTAGTGACCAACCAGAAGTTTCTAATCAAGGAATCAAAACCATCTTGGTAACGATAATTGCGAGTTTTAGGAAAGATTGGTTTGCAAAGAGAGATGTTGCACTATAGGTGTATCGAACTAATTTCAAAATTCCCATTAGAACCATTCTATATATACTTGTGTATAGGAAGGCGTGTCACCTCCTTGTGGAATTGAAACATCAAGCATTTTAGGCTATAAAAGTCTTAATTTAATATCAAAACCTAGGAGAGAGAAGATTGTTACAACTTATTGAGCTTGATGAGCTTTGTCTTGATGCTTATGATAACTCTCGATTGTACAAAGAGAAGACTAAGGGGGTGATATGACAAGCACATCATGAGAAGAGATTTTTAGGAAGGCAACTCATTCTTATTATTCGATTCCCATTTGAAACTCTTTTTTAAAAAACTCGGTCTATTAAAGATCAAGAAGGTCTTCTTTTATGGTTCGGTTTGGACTAAGTCCACTATTTATTTTAAGGTTAGGTAACGTCTTGAGCACTATCTAGAAGGTGATCAAGACGATTCTTACCCTTTCTGATCCATCCTCATGTTGAGCTACTAAGGTATGGTTAAGATAATGACCTTAAAATAAGCGCTTTTGGGAGGCAATTCAGGTAATTTCTCACTCAATTCATTTCTTTATACTTTTTGTACTTTAGTTATTTATTTTGCTATTCTAAAATATTTTTTTGATTAAATTTATATATTTTATTATTTATGTCTCTAAAAACTAGACTAATGTTGTGCCTTGCATTTTGATTTTAGGTTGATATCATGATTATGGTTAGAACAAGGGTTATATTATATCAATTGACGTGTTATTCATTATGGGTAGCATGAATAGAGCATGAAAATGATAGTTGATAATTTGGGAGACAGCCCATTCCAT
Source organism: Dysphania ambrosioides (assembly GCA_026401315.1). Lineage (NCBI taxonomy): Eukaryota > Viridiplantae > Streptophyta > Magnoliopsida > Caryophyllales > Amaranthaceae > Dysphania > Dysphania ambrosioides. The sequence continues at coordinate 3,825,739 of CM048672.1, forward strand.
GGGTGGGGCATGGATAGATCCCCATATAGCTCTAACCCGCAGTGTATGATGCCCCATTAAACTCACTGTGGATTGGGGATTTACTATTTATCACTCACAAAATTAAATTCTACGACAACGATATTTTATGTTAGTATATTCATTGTTATTCCTTAAAATCAAATATTAGAAACTCACAATTCCATAAATACGCAATATGTAACACATTTTTGTAGAACACTACAATGTATCAAAGATGTCATATGAGCAGGAAGCGTCGACTCGATATATTGTGATATTCTAAACTTTTTGACATGAATTATACCCACTTGTCTTGAAAAGTCATCACTACCAAGGCCAGAGCTACAAATTTAGATGTCATCGTCATGGTAGTGACGTCTGGATGAGACGTCTTTGTCAAACACCACCTCCATGGTAGTGACGTCTAGATAAAACATCATTGCCATGGTTGTGAAATATTTTCAAAACGCTTGTGCACTTTCTATTTTTTATAAAATGATTAAATTATGTATAATCAAGTTACCAACTAAGATTTCAGAGGAGACGAGGTTTATTATAGTGGAATCTTTGCGCATGAACAGGACTTCACGACATCGAAATTGGCAATCGAAGGGCAAAGGAAGTTACAATTCAGTCAAAATTTTATTTCACGACTTTGACATAGAAATCACAACGACATAGGCAATATGATAAGTTGTTGAAATGCGATTATTATTCAACAAGAGTAGATCGGGATATTTCAATGGTCGAGAGGTTCATCACTAAGAGGAAAAGTTTTGGTTTCTTATTTGAGAGTAAGGTTTTCCAGCATCGAGATCTTAGAGGTTGGTTATCATTAGTGGTTTGAAATGGGGTAAGCACAACCACGAGTTAATTGTGTATCTATAGGGGCATCTATAATAGCGGCTTTGGTCCATGGGCGAAGAAAATTGTGCATGGAATGACAAAGGCGCAAGTGAACTGAATAAGATATTGGAAACTTTGCTTGAGAAATTTCCTATAGATAATCCAATTAGAAGACGTGTACAATGAAAGAGATAAGTTTAGAAAATTTTGAAGGATGGAACCCAATATAACAGTTATATTAAGTAATTCAACATAAGTACTTACATTGGTTTATGAGTGGTCAAGCAACTGACGTGGTCACCCATGTAACCTTGGAACAACCGATATTTGTTTGTTTTTTTATATATCCATATGTGATTCTCATAGATTAAATGTATAAGACAAATAAGCACAAGTACCCTTTAGTGGAGATTATCGGGATGACACCGATGAAAATGAATTTTGTGATTGTTTATACTATCATGAAGGATAAAATGGATCCAAGCTATTGATAGGTGAAAGGCTGAAGAATTATGTTGGCCTAATGTTACCCTGAATTTGATTATAACCGACTATGAGGGTGATCTTCTTGACCCGATTAGTTATTTTGTTTCCTTATTCTGCACCTTTTCTTTACACGTGATATTTCAATAAGTGTGCGCTGAACAAAGCATATCATTTATTCGACAAGGAAAAGGTTTTTGTAGAGAAATTTCATAAGGGATTTGGAGGTTAGTAATGTATGCCATTACTGTAGAGGAATATGAAGATGTAGTGCATTTTATGATTGATGGTTCTAGCTAGTGTCCGAGACTTATTCAATATGTAGCGCAAGAATGGTTTCCTCACAAAGAGTTGTTCTTGGTGTACTCCTTTACTTTAGGAACACTATGACATGCAGAGTTGATAGTGCATATAACGCACTGAAAGACTGGTTGACTCTTTCACAAAGGCACTTAACATGCTTTTTGAGCATGTGAACAAGGAAATTAAGACATAGGTGAATGGTATATAATAGTATCTCGAGGGTTCTAGACAAAGAAATGTCACACTGTATTGTGGTTGTCTATTCCAGAATCTCCATGGTCACACTTCCCATCATTGCCTAAGCCTATTGAACGACGAGTTAAATAGCGTGAGAGATTTTTAAGCGATGAGGTTGAAATGAGATGCAGTATGAAAACAACCCATGGGATTTCATGCGCTACTATATTTTATTGCATTTATTTAGGCAAGGGTTTACTCATATATCCATGCCTGTAACAAAGTAAGACAACCAGTTAGTTGTTTACAATCAATACAACTGGTTATCCCGAGCTAGTGGTACAAGTATGTAAGGGCAGCCAACCCCAAGAATATTTTCCCTTACTACTAGGCTCCCTCGCCTCCAAGATATCTCACAGCCTTACCCTACAATCACTCTTGGCTCGGAACAATGAGCAACCAAGGGCCAAATACAAATAAGTAGCTGTGTATAACTTTGATACTTAGAGCACCCCTTGCCCGTAGTTACAACGATCTAGGTTCTCAATGCTTAAAACAAATAACTCAACACAGTAGATCTTTAGATATTTTTGACTCAAACTTCTCACTAACCAATTTACCCTTCACTATGACCTTAAGGATCTCCTGCACATCATGTAATAAGATCGTCATCTCACCGAATAGGAGGTGGAAAGAGATGGTTTTAGGCTACTAATGCTCTACAAAGGCCTTCAATAGTGTAACATCAATATGATTAAGCATGACCCATAGCAAGTGAGATACTTCCATGTTATCTAAGCGTACACAAATAGGATAGTAAATGGCCACCCACAATTCATACCATAACCTCAAATTTGCACATGCTCTTTTTTTTTCTAGCACTTTAAAATCATTGTGCCCCCTACTGTTTCCTTTTCAAAACCCTCCCACATGTGCCTAACAATGTGCCCCATAAAACTAGGAATGATAGTACTGTGAATCGGGCAACCAGGAACCAATTGCTATATGATCTAAGATACATCAACCTTCACCCTCTTACAACTTTTACTAGAAACTAAAGTAGAGGTTACGCCGTACCAAATGTACTAACAAACAGACCAACCTTACCCTTACAAATAATTATTCCTAGGTCAATGATGACACCATCCATATCACCCTCGCTCTAATGTATCCTCATAATCATCCATATCATCATCTCTCTCCTCGTCGAAGTCATCATCGCCATCCCAACTTTCCTTAGTCTCTTTTTCCTCCTCCATAACCAGAGATTGCTCATACCGTGAAGCTACCCTCTACCTCCTAGCCGAGGTGGACACACCATGAGTATGTGTATGCCTAAGGACTAGAATCATCCTTGAAGTTCTGTCTCTCCATTTCAATAGGAAGAGATTTCCCTTTCCCTAGCCAATAGTTCGATTTCTAATTTCACTAAAGATAATATAACAAGTCGTTAAATATATGATATGAAACTTGAATGCTTGACTTTATAAAATAAAGTATCATATCAAAATATATTGATTATTCCATTTCATTCATTATACATAATTAAACATTAATAATTTCATTTTCATAAATACTAATTAATACTAAATATTTAAATGAAATACAATTATATTACGGAAGAAATGGAATATATACATTAATATCATTTAATTTTTTAGAATATCAGTTTAATTAATTATATAGTTTAATTTATTATACTTATTTATACACTATCAAAATTAAATAAATTCTTAATATTAAGTAAATAAAACATTACTAAATAAATTCCTATACTACCTAATCAATACTAAATACATTTACTGAGTAAAATTATAAGAATTTTTTAATTTTATTTCTAATACTAAAATATACATAATCTCCTTATACAAATTATATTACTTTTTCAACTACAATTAATATATTTTTTAATTAATATATAGTAGTAATAATTCATTAATTATTAATTTAATTAACATTAATTATTGAACATATATAATAAATAAACAAAATAATAATAATACATGGGTGGCCCACGTCTACTCGCCGACATTTGGCAAAGATGGAAGCACCAAGCTATAATCCAAACAGCATATCAACGCCCTCATGCTGGTATCTTTGCCGAATGAGGGATGATAGACAACTTATCCCTCTCCCTTCTTCGTAACTACTTCCACACACCTAAAGACCCCACCACCCACTCACAACCCTCCCATTCACAACCTATCTGCCCAAACCTACCCTCCTTTCCTCATCACCACCCACAAAGCCATGAACAAAAAAAATCATATATAAAAAACATAAAACTAATGTCACCACACCCACCTAGAAAAAAATTACCTCCATTGTAGGAGACCAGACCTCCGCCACCACCGCCCTCACAGCCGTTGTCATCGCCTCCTTGTCAGGTCACCTAATTAATTTGTGAGAGAGTAACTTGTGAGAAATGAATTAAAGTGAGTCGGATTATTATAAATAGGTAAGGGTGCTTTCATCACTACAATTTATGGACAATTTCAAATAATTGCGGGCAATGTTTAACAGTCCAAAATATATATTATATGTAGTATCATACATAAATATTATACTATAAACTCTTTAAAATGATTAATGCTTATGGATTTGGATTAAATGAACTAATCTCAGTTCGTCATTCAAAGCACACGTTTATAAGAAAAATTAAGATACATGATTTGTATATAATTTGAATACAACTTCAAGTCTTAATGTAAACTAATGTGTTCCCAACTATTGATGGTCTTAAAATAATAATCCTAACTATGAATTATCCTAGTTTTTGCTCCACTAAACTTATTATTGATAAAAATAAACGTAATACTATTGGAATAATCTTATCTGTTGCATTTTGGCTTAACATTATTGACACTTAAAAACATCCAAATTAGACAAAAGTAAAAAAATTAAACTTTTAAATAACATTTATTAAGTAAATTTTTGTATGCTACTCCCTCATTCCCTTGATGCTTGCCCTATTTACTTTATTGGGTTGTCCCTTAAAGAATGCCCCATTTCCTAAATTGATAAAGCTAACCTTTTTAATGACTTCATAAATGAGCATTATTAGGCTTGCTAATTGTGATTATTGGGATTGAATGCTTGTCCCTTAAAGAATGCCCCATGTGCTAACCTCTCTCTCGCTTTTTATGTTTCCCTAACTGTATTGCTTCATTCACAAACCGTCTACATCGCTTCTCTAGAAAGCTCTTCACCTTCTCCATCTCTCTTACGTGAGTAAGCCCTAGATCTACGTGTGCTCTGTATCCCCCTCTACCAAATGTATACCCTCATTGTGTTTGTTGAACCTTCCTTTTCTTCTTGGAGGTTGTTTTTCCATGAAACCATTGTCATCACCAAAGAAGACAACTCTTTTGTGTGAAGAAATTCAGATCTACTAATCAAACTTGAATGGAAGATGGAGAGTGGTCTGTTTCATGTGGTTAGTGGTCCAAATTGGTTCCTTGTACTCCATTTTCACTAGGTTCTTCATTGGGAAAATGTACACCTCTTTTTTCACCGATTAAACCTCTAGATTTAGCTTGTACCTCTTCTCTTTTGTTCGTTGTTGGTCTACCCACACTTCAAACACCATGTCTTCCCCCTTCTTGGGTCAGATTTGGTAGTCCTGGAGATACAGAGGAGGTTTGGTCCACCCCCAAATACCGACGATGCCAAAGAAGACGCATTAAAAGGAAATCGAAATGGGGATGGTTGTCATAGCAATCACTGTTAACTTTTGATGGCTTCAACTCCCCACAACCTCCTATATAGGTTGATGATGGTAAATTTAAGGATGAGGCCTCGATGAGGCTCCATAAAATTGAGGAGCCTAAATGGATCCCTCTAAATTATGTCCTAGGTCCTTGTCATGAGATGTTGAAGTTGTTGATTTCGGATTATTTCAGGAAACCATATGACGGTATCACTATTTACTTCCTTTGTTATTCATTTTATTTGTCTGATTTATTTTTGTGCATGCTGGTTAAATTGTGTGTACCTCATAATTGAAGTTTTTCTTTTCTAATTTTTATAAAATTTTGTCAGCGTAATTATGATGTTATGGTCATGCGTGCTCACGTATTTTTGTGCATGTTCATTTCTATAATTTAATAGTGGAACCTAATTTGGTATACAATGATCATTTCGTATTTCGAGCATATTTTTTCTAGGCTGAAGTTTGTGTGTGTACTAGGTTTGGGTTGCACATCTACTGATTCTAATTTATTGGTTTACATAGGAAATGTGCATGAAAAGGTGTTGATTTTGTTTGATATGTTCATTGACCTGTGTCTACGGATTTATTGTTGTACACAATCATGCATCATTTATTTTATGAGTTTGGTATTGTGATTTTTGGGTTTAAGCATCATTTATGCGATATTAAGTAGTTGGGGCATTCATTTAAGGTTCATTATGACACTCTGGATTGTTTGTTTCACACGTTTTTGGAGTTTGGAATTCTGGTTTTTGGGTTTAAGCTTGATTTAGGTATGATTATGTACATAGGTATGTTTTAAGGTTCATTCCTTTACATTGTTTGTTTTATATGCTTTTAGAGTTTGGAATTCATATTTTTTGGTTTAGGCCTTATTTAGGCATGATTAAGTAGCTGGGAATGTTTTTAAAGTTCATTATGACCTTGTGTATTGTTTATTTCATATGTTTTTAGAGTTTTGAATTCTAATTTTTGGGTTTAAGTAATTTAATTTAGGAATGATTATGTACCTAGGCATTCATTTAAGGTTCATTACAACCCTCTACATTATTTATTTCATATGTTTTTAGAGTTTGGAATTATGACTTTTGGATTTAAGCTTAATTTAGGCATGATTATGTACATGGGCATGTTTTTAAGGTTCATTATGAGCCTTACATTGTCTGTTTCATATATTTTTGGAGTTTGCAATTTTGATTTTTGGGTTTAGGCTTGATTATGTACCTAGGCATATTTTTAAGGTTCATTATGACCATGTGCATTGTTTGTTTCATATGTTTTTTGAGTTTGGAATTCTAATTTTTGGGTTTTAAGCTTGATTTAGGCATAATTATGTACCTTGGCTTGTTTTTATGGTTCGTTATGACCTTGTGCATTGTTTGTTTCATATGTTTTTAGAATTTAGAATTATGATTTTTGTGATTATGCTTGATTTAGGCATGATTATGTACCTGGGCATGTTTATAAGGTTCATTATTATCATCTACATTGTTTGTTTCTTATATTTTTGATTTTGGAATTCGGATTTTTGGGTTTCATCAGATTCATTGTGATTGACTATTTAACAAGACTCTGCGTTTATGTTATGTTGTACTCCCTAACATTTATTTATGTTACTTTTGATATGAAATACAAACTGAGAGATTTTTTCCTCAATGACGAATGAGCTTTCTATGACTCTTAAGTTGTAGTTTATGCCCTACTGTGCATTTGATTCCATGTGCCACCAACAAGCATCAATGAATTAGGTGTATGTTGCATTAATGTGCTAAGTTGACTTATTTTAATTATGATGATAATATATAAATGCTAAGAGGATAATACAACATGCAAAAGGGAATGTACATGTACTTGCATTTATTTAGTTATCATTCTTGTTCAACATAAACCAAAATGTGACATATACATTCTCATGTTTTTTACAAAAGGATATCCTTATCTAGCTAATATGCAAACACTCCATCATATCCTCTATGTCTGTTGCATTCATATTATCATGTCTGGTTGTGCTAAATATGCATCTGTAGGCAATATGTCTTGTTGTTATTATCCATTAATGCTCACATGTTTCAGCATATTCCACTGGTACTATGAGTTCCTTGATAGTTCTTAGTGCTTGTTCATGCTAAATTGATTAGATGGTTGTAAAGAAGCCTAAGTCTAAAACATTTGTATCTAGGGATTGGGTGGTTGTGACACCAATTCAATATGAAACCTGTTTGAAATTAGCTGCCCTCTAAAAATCTAGATCACGACATAGAATATGAGGTGTGGCAATGTATTGTTGTATTATTATGTGACCACTTGCCCCTATCATCCAGGATCTCTTGATTGTTGGAAGTAATTTATTGAGGAACATGTCCTTCATGATAGCTTATGTGATATCCTTGATTGGTTTTATCCCCTTTATCCCTGCTTCTCTATGCACACTTCTCCTCTTAGTTGAAACCTCTTGTACAAAGGGCTAGCAACCAATCTTGCCATCTAAAAGACAAGAACCATCATCTAAATCTTGTGGCCTAACAATTGTTGTTAGGAACATGACTTTCATTATGGATCATTAGGATTTGGCATGCTCTGCTTTTGGAGCTAAGTAGAAAGTTAAGCTTGTTTTAGACATGGAAAACCATTTCTCATTTATATGAATAGTGTTATACATATCTTGAAACCTTAGTGAATTATTAATGTCAGTTACATGAGACATACACTAGTGTAGCCTTGCAAGTTTGTTCTTTAGTGTTAATGTAGGCTTCATGGCATTGCTATATTTTTTGTTTTTTTTTCATTCTTAGTGAACCTATGTACTCTGCTTTTATTGGCTTAAGTGCTTTGGACAAGGACCTCATATTATTCCTCTGTTTCAAGGAATGTACATCAAATCCTACACAACTAACTGTAGTTCTTTCCCCCCAACTCTGCCTTTGTAATTCTTTTTTATCTTATATTGTTGTCAGACCATGATATTATTTCTCACAACTTTCCAAATTCTTTGTATGGTCCATAGACTATAATTATATGCATTGTCAGACCATGAAATATATGGCTTGATAGTAATTTTAGGTTTGAGCTTTGTTAGAGGAAGTAAATCATGCATGATATTCTGTCTTGTTCACTATGGTCTCTTCTTTTTCCTCTTTGGGTGTGTTTGTGAACATGCAAAATGCTAGCCCAAATGGCCTAAGTTACCTTGTGGTGATGCCTCTATCCCTTATGGTGTTGCTTGTGGCCCTTGTAGTGTTGTCTCTATAGCCTAGAATAATGCAATGTCTTTGTCCCTTCTAGTGTTGCTTGTGGCCCTAGTGTTTTCAGTGTTGTTGATTCCATCTCTTGTTGCCGAATGAATGATATTGGAGTAAAGGTGGATGATAAAAAGCCACCTAGTGACATATCACTACCAAGAGATTCCTCCATTGTTGCACTCGATGATTACTTGTTTAAGAGCGAGTAACTTTCATTATGTCCCTTTCTCTCTTCAGTAAATAAAGATGATGTTTCTGAATTTTGTAAGGTGGCAGCTCTCTTTCTTCAGTAAATAAAGATGTTGATTCTTTAATAATCTTGAAATTCTTGTGTAATGAATGTCAATGTCCCATGAATTATGTATTTATAGTGGTCAATTTCATACTTGTAATGATTGTAAGTTAGCTAAAACTTTTGTAAGTTTGACGTTGGTGGGAAATTTGAATTTGACACAAAAATTTGAATGTGGGCCAAACAAACCAATTAGCTAAAAAATTGAATGTGGTCCAAACAAACCACTTTGATTTCTGTAATTAAACTTGCAAATAGTGGCCCACCTTTTCCTATTTTCACTTTGGCCTTAAAAAAGTAATTTTTAGCTCATAAAGCAAATATTAAAGGACAAAAGAATCTATCCATAAGATAAAAGAGCAATGTATTTTGGACTAGGAATGATTTATAGTGAGGAAAACAATCAGGAGCGCAACTAAAATTAGTTATGAATGAATTTTTACTCTACTCATTGAATGTGTAATCTATTTTATAATCTATTTTGTGTAATCTTATTAATACACTCTCATCGGCACATTCATTAATACACATTCAATAAATTTAGTTATGAATGTGTAATCTATTTTGTAATCTAATTTATGAATGAATTTATTGAAGTCAGTGAATGTGTAATCTATTTTGTTAAAGAATATTAATGAGATAGATTAGAATAGAAAATGACATATACTCATGAATGAGCCTCGTTAAATTTATGTGTTTTATACTTGTCTCCATTTATTATAACATTGATATATTCCTTTACTTGTCTTAATTTATTATAACACTGATATGTTTCGCTCCTCGTAGTATTAGTTCAACTCACTAATCCTTTCTAAGTATCATTGAGATCACTTGCGTATGAATATTTATAACCCATTTTTTTTATTATCCTTATACAATTTTGATAAATAATTTTTGTTTTTTTGTCAATAGAATTAGATCGTCCTCCTTCTCCTCCTCGTGTATACTTTCTCTCTCCTTTTCTCAATTAAACACAACGTTTTTTTTATCCTATACCTCACTTCTCACTATCTCCATTTTTTCTCTATATTTTTCCAAAATAGAAGAATCATCTTCCCATCCCTCTCTCTCTGACATATATATAATTGCTACATGTTTGTGTTTGAGTGAGAAAAAGGACTATATAGAGTTTTAGACACAAGAGTCGAGACATTCTTATCCTCCCTAATGAAGATAAACGTTTGGTAATTTTTTATCCTTCAATGAAAGAGGATAATACTCTATTCACCTAACAAATTGATCACATTACATTAATAATTTAACTTGTCTCAATATATAACACTTACACAATGAAGAACATAATAAATAGAGTAGCAACAAGTACTAAAACCGAAAATATATTCCCTTTGTCCTCTAAATTTCGCAAAGTTTGTAACTTTTTTTCATTATAAGTGGAGATGTTATGGAATAAAGACTTTCCCATGCAATGTTCAACGTCCTCCATGATCATAGGAGCTGACTTCTTTCAATATTGTTAGCTAGCTTATAGTTATTATCTTCCTATCTTATCTTCCTATTTCGTAGATTATGTTATTATCCTTTATACTCTTGTAATTCTACATATGTTGCACTCTCATTGTTGATAATTAAAAAACATAATTATCTTTTTCTATATGGTTTTTTTTTTATATTTGATCCACAACAAACACTAACCCTTTATCACGCTGCTTCACCATGACTACCACCAATGAAACCTCCTCCTACCAACTCTCTAACACCTCTGGCTCATCTAAACCCTTCATCATCATCAACACGCACAACATCATTAAGCTCACCACACTAAACTACTTTTCATGGAGACTCCAGGTGGAGGCCCTTCTCGTCGACCATGACTTGTTCTCCTTCATTGATGGCAACTCTCCCTGCCCCTCTCCAATCATTGCTACCAACGTGTTGAAACCAACAACCCTGCGCACACCTAATAGACTCGTTAAGATCGCTTCCTCTTTAGTGCTCTCATCGGCACCATTTCCCCCAACCTTGTGCCACTCATCTCGCAAGCCAAAACCTCTACTCAACTTTGGGACAAACTTCATCAAACATATGCTCTCATATCCCGTGGCCATATAAAACAATTGCGTGAAAATTTTCACCACATGGTTAAGGGCACCTCCTCCATCACTGACTTCATGCAATTGTTGAGGGAGTGTGACGACCACCTAGCCATTCTCAGTAAACCTATTGAATACGAGGACTTTATAGACAGGATTCTCAGTGAGTTTGATGACTCATACAAATCAGTTGTTGACTCCATCAATGCAGGAGACACTACCATATCCTTCGAAGAACTCCATGAAAAAACTTATAAACAAAAATCTTTCTATCCAACAAACGCAAACCACTATCGCCTCGTCACTCCCCGCCACTGCCTTTGATGTCACCTCAAAATTTTACAACCGCCCACCAAACCGTCAACCCAACCAAGGTCTCCTTCCTATTCTTGCCTCTCCAACCATCCTAAAACAGCCTCGGTCCTTCCTTGGAAAATGCCAATGGTGTCGTGAACAAGGCCATGTTGTGGCCCATTGCCCCTTATTCACTCAACAATTCCCCACCGCAACACCTCCTCCACCTCATTCCACCACCACACAACCTCCCCATTATCAACCCAAGCCTCAAGCCAACACCACTCGACTTTCCCCTGCCAACCCCTCTAATCCGTGGCTCCTAGATAGTGGAGCTTCACACCATGTCACAAATGACCTAAACACCTTGTCGCTTCAGGCACCTTACGATGGAATCGAGGAACTACTTGTGGGTGATGGTAAGGGTTTTCACATAACTCATTTTGGTTCTTTCTCTCTATCCTCTCTTAAGCTTAACAATATCTTGGTTGTCCCATCTATGTCTAAAAATATCATCTCTCTTTCTCGACTTTGCATTGACAATAACAATTTAATATCCTTCTCATCCAACTCTTTTCTTATAAAGGACCTTTTGACGAAGAAAATTTTGTTTCAATGGATATCTAACCATGGAATTTATTAGGTCCACTCCACTCCTCCTAGAGTATAAAAGCATAACATCATCTTTTGACTGGCATCATCGTCTAGGTCATCCATCTAAAAATATTTTTAGGCTAGTAATAAGATTGTAATTCATCGTCTTGGCTCACTCTTTCCCTCACATAACCCATATCCACTGCCTCCCCATTGTCTTCCTCATCTCCTCACTTGTCTCCACCACATTAACCATCTACAAATCCATCCACTATTATGACTCGTCTCCAACATGACATTAGAAAACTGATCAATAAACTTAACCTAAATGATGAATAGCATGAAACCACACTCCCTAAAAACATCACTCAAGCACTAAAAAGCCCCGTATGGCGAAAAGCCATGGAGGCTGAAATCACTGCTCTTTTGAAAAACAACACTTGGTCTCTCTTGTGTTGAAAATAGGTCTTTCGTATCAAAAGGGACAAGGCTGGTAACATAACCCAACACTTGGTCTCTTATTCCTCCCTCTCCCTCACAAAATGTAGTTGGTTGAATGCTATGGAATGAAGACTTTTTCATACAATGTTCAACGTCCTCCATGATTATAGGAGTTTACTTCTTCAATATTGTTAGCTAGCTTATAGTTCTTATCTTCCTATTTTGTATATTCTGTTATTATCCTTTATACTCTTGTTTATAATTAAAACAAACAATTTACCTCTTTCCATAGGAGAAGCCTATGAAAGAAAAAACTAACTGACCAAAACATAGAATATGTGAGAGTAAAGTGCGATCGTTAAATAGACATTCTCTCGTTCCTCTAAAAATTACCCTATTTGATTTTTTGTGGTTTTTAAAAACATGGTTTTTCATGGTTTTTAAAAACGTTTTTATCTCCAAATTTATGTTCGAGTACAAATAAAAGTGAAGAAACAAAAAGAGTATCATCATTTTAAAAAAGACAACAGGTTTAGATAAATTTCCACAAAAGAAGCCCATCAGGTTATCCAAATTACTGAAACTACTCATAAATATCGTCTGGATTTTATTCTACAGCTGATTGGAAAAGCAAAACCGAAGGTGAAATACAAAATTTAAGATACATGAAAAGGGTGATTCACAAGTGTAACGTACTGGCTACATGCATGCAGCATATGATGAATAGCAGCTTCTTCGAATCACTCGAAACCCATGGTCATTTCTGTGCCCAAACTCCTTAGGAACTTTGGAGCTTTCTCAATATCCACACTCTTCTCCTCTCCTTTGGACTCTGACCTCTCGTCTGGCTTCCTTTCATCTCCTCTGGACTGATCTGACCTCTCTTCTGGCTTCTTTTCTTCTTCCTTGTACTCTTCCCTCTCACCAGGCGGAGCAGCAGATGGAGATGGGAGGATGACACCCTCCCGCTGAGCATCTACTATGTCACGGAACCGGTCCTCGCTCAAGCCGAACGCGGTAGCGATCTCTGGGCCTCGCATGCTTCTCAAGATAGAGTTAGAACCAACTAAGAACTGCGGCCGATTCCTATGGGCAGAGGTGGTGAACCCGAAGAATTCGAATGAGCCAGCGCGGGAAGCAATCTGGCAGAATGGGAAGTACCTCGGGATCCAGAACACATCACCTTCTTTTACTAGTGTGTTCATTGCTGAGGTACCGTTAGGGAAGACTACTTGGATGGTCCCAACTCCGGAGAGTACTATGCCATATTCTGTTGCCATGGGATTCACATGAGGTGCCATCATGGAGCCCTTGCAACATACAGAGAGAAACATATAGTTCTTTAAGCAACATGCAAATGGAAATATAAAACCAAGCGGATATGCTCAAGCTTGCAAGTGCAGGTAGTCAATGACCTTATTTCACTATAAATTGTAAACAACACTAAACTGGTCCTCCATCACCCAAATTCACTACTGAACATGAACTTTTTTTATTTTTAAGCCAAAAAAAATTAAAAATTCGAAAAATAAGTTACTGTTTAAAATAATTTCAGAAATAAGCCAATTTTAGGTTCGGATAAAAACGTTGTCCAAGACAGCGTTATACTTGATGAAGAAACGCTACCCAGGGCAGCGACTTGCATGGCCTTGATTTTAGGGTAAAATACTGGGTCAAAAGAAATCGCTGCCTAGGGCAGCGTTGCAATTCTATGAAAAACTTTTTCTTTGGAATATTTTCATAGTCGGTGCTGCAGAGGCCAGGGAATCAATACAGAGGAAATCGCTCATTAATGAATCGCTGCCCGAGGCAGCGATTTTACTCATTAATAAAAAATCGCTGACTCTCAGTAAAAACGCTGCCAGGGCAGCGTTTTTCTTAATAAAAAAAAAAAAAAAAAAAAACTTAAAAAAAAAACCGGTCCTTAGAAAAAACCTTTTACTAAAAACGCTGCCCCTCCCTGACCCAGAATTCACCCTAAAACCCAGCCCCATGCAAAACGCTGCCCTGGGTAGCGTTTTTTTTCAAGCTAAAACGCTGCCTTGGGTAGCGTTTTATTTCCGAACCTAAATTGACTTATTTTTGAAATTATTTTAAACAGTAGCTTATTTTTCGAATTTTTATTTTTTTTTGGCTTAAAAATAAAAAAAGTTCTAATCCTATGTTTTAGGTAGTACACCTAACAAAAGAAGTACACAATCGAAAGTAGAGACAATTTTCTACATTTACAATAGCGTAAAACACATACACATGAACACAAACACACACAAGATGAAACTTTGGCAATGTAATTCAAAGCGCATAGATGTCCTGAAACCTTGAATACTTGAGACTTTCAAATTGATCGATGGTATGATGAGTACTTATATGACAGAAATATAGTGAATAAGGAAGGATAGTGAATCTTATAAAGAAAAAGTTACCGCTGTTAGGTTGACTAGGTACACTCCAATGCCGGATTTCTTAAGTGGATGATACTCGTGCTTATCAACAGCAATACTCCAGCCATAATTGTTTTTGAAACTAGGACCTCGGTCAAAAATATTGTACGAGTCTGGGCTTGAACCAGTTCTCGTATCACCCTTCTTTTCTCCTTTCCTGTTTTCAGTCCCTAGTAAAGAATCAATCATGTTCCACCAAGACCTCCTGGGTTGTTCTTCTTTCTGCTCGTCACGACCAGCGTTCGGTGCTACCATCTTCAGACGTTCTAGTCTCTCCTCTTCCTTCACTTTCAGAAAATTCGCCCACAAGCTTGGAGCATGAGTAGTATCTGCAAATATGATTGGTCCTGCGTCTTGCCCTGTCATAAACTCCCTCAACTGTCCTATGGAGACCTACAAAACCACATTTTAAGTGTTTTAGAACTAAGGGATGTTTGATTCAACATTTTGGAATAGATTTTGAATTCATACCTTAGTTGGACCAATTTGATTAAGTTTTTTTAAAATATAATTACATATCCAAGGAGCTTTATCTTCTTCTTAACCTGGAATCTCATTCTCACCTAACCCCAAAAATTCGCAATCCATTCTCTATCCTATCAAACCCCCTATACTACCAAACAAATTTTAAGTAGTATGGCCTCAAGGAATGGACTTCCATTCCTTTTGAATGAAGGACCAAACGACTCCTAACCTAGTTAGGGGTCCTTTTTCATTAGAACAAAACTAATGAATGTTTAAGCAAGATCTAACTTAATTAATCATACCTTGGCTTCTAATAATAAATAATCAGCACAGTGAAAAATAAAAACTAATTCATTTTTCTAAACCTTTAAAATCATTTGATAACACAGAACAATGAAGTTTCTGCAAAACACTAAAGGCTAGTATATGCTTTGAATTTGCTGCTATCACTAATGAGTATGCCAGATTAGTATGTTCTTCAGAACAACAAAACCTTGCTCTAAGACTGCTATATATGATACCATTCGGATTAGAAGTCAAAAAGAAAGAAACCTTCTATAATAGCAAGGGTCAGACTGCATATACGCCTTTACGGATATACCCTAACCTTAGAGGAACCACCTTATAGGAATCACACATTTCCAACCTGGCAACCTACTTCTGTATAGTCGAGCAAGAGAGAGATAAGGATTCTAGAGGAGTTTAAATCATAATCTCAAAGAGTGCGGTACGCCATGTTTGGCATTTTACTTGAAAAATCCTCAACACTACTTTAACACCTCTATGGACCCCTAAAGATTAATTTTGGACCAAAGTCTAGTAAAATTTTCTCGAAAAAGCCTTAAGATCCTTAGTCAAGTAACTGACTTAGGCGTCTGAAGCGTCGAGGGGGTGTCTTCAGAACACCACCCCCAGGTGGCTAAGTCAGTTACTTGACTAAGAGAGTCTCTTGTGGCTGCCGGAGTGATGAAAGAGGGTGTTGCATAGAATATCGTTACTCAAGGGATGTTTTTCTCTTAGAGTAAATGTGTAGTCTAACACTAGAACGCATACCCTCATCTCATGAGTAAATGAGTCCAATCAAGTAACAAAAACAGTATGATATAATAATTCCCTAATAAAAAGGAACAAAAAGTATAAGTTAACTATATATCCAATGTGATTTAAAATTACATATCCTTATGAATCAAAGGGTTAGGAGTTTGTCCTCTCCAAAAAAAAAAAAAAAAAAAAAAAAAAAAAAAAAACTGGTTAGGAGCATAATGACATACATGAGCAAAAGCCATTGAATTTCAATTCAGTACCCAATAAAATAACTAAATAAGTATTTGAGAAATCAGAACATATTGCTCACATTGAAGGCAGTGGAAAGAGTTTGAGGATCAAATCCAGCAAACACCGACACGGGGTCTGATCCTCCTCCGAGGAAGAAATTCTGCAAAAAAGTTGTACAAGTTAATGAGAAATTGTCAAAAAACAAGTTCAGAAAGGATGCTTTAAGGTCTTTATTATATGATGAAATGGGTGTATACATGTAACTCTTCAAGGATGTACCTGGAATAAACTACCGAAGCCCAAGCCTTCGGAGGGGTCAATGCTACAAATAATATGAAGCTTTTGAGTCTCCCCAGTGTTAACAATATAGAAAGTTGAACCAGCTGGTATTCTGTACACATCTCCCACCTTTAGTTTCCTTTCTGATAGCTCATCGTCGTAGATGAATCCAAGTTTTGCCTCACCTGAAGAATAAACAAACAAACTGAGGCACTACACAAATCATAATGAATAGTACTGATGAACCAAAATGAATGGCACACATATGGAGCACAAAAAAGTTAGGATGTAGAACAAGTTTAGTATATGTTCATAATATATTGCTAAAAACCAGCAATAATCCAAGCTATGTAAAAGATGTAAGTAAACCATAAAACATAATTATACTCCTATGCATGTTGTGCTAGTGACAGCAGCTTTCCAAAATAAAATAAGGCGAGGAAAGCGAGAATACCTCTACGTAAGAAGATAATCAGCGAAGAATCCAAGTACTGAGGAATGAACAGTGAGCGAGGTTCCATATTAATAAAACCAATATGAAGTGGTTCCTCCACAATTCTTCCTCCAAACCCTCTAAACACCCTCATTTCTCCTGCTTGTGTACTGATTACCTTCTTTGAGTCCCTCAACAAGAACATTCCTTCCTTCCCTCTGCCTCCCGGCCCATACGGCTCCGGCCGAGGCCGTGGCTCTCTTCCCCTCTCCTCTTCCTCCTCATCCCACCTTCGCCGTCCCGGCCTTGCCCTCTCCTCCTCCTCTTCCTCCTCCCATCCTTCCTTCTCCCGGTGTCGCCGCTCCTCTTCAGCCGTCTTCTCCCTCCTCCTCCAGTCCTCTTCCTTAGCCCTCCTCTGTTCCTCCTCTGATGCCATTCCTCTCCCTCCCCTCCGTTCTTCATCATAAAACTGGCTTACCACCACTTGCATGGCGTAGCACATCACTAGTGCAACCAACAATATACCCTTCAACCTCCCCATTTCTGCTGATAATATTTTGATCAAGTGAGTTTAAGGAAGAGACTATGATTCATGCATGCTTGTGCTATATGTAGGGAAAATGGGGTTAAACATGAGGGACACGTGTCAGTCATGCAGATAACAGGAATTGGTGTCAAGGTTTTACATAGGACACTGGTTGAGTAGAGAATCAAAGACGCTAAAATTTTAAACATCTGCTTCTGAACTGTTTGAAGGGAAATTGTGTACATACGACGAGATTTATAACTTTTGTCCCTCACTTTGGCGCTTTATGGGATTGTGCATGAATGCTAGTCTTGTTCTGCAGGATTTGGCATCCTTATTGGGGCATTTACCAGGCCACTTTGGAAATGTTATAAATTGAGTTGAAGTAATCAAGGGTCAGTACTCGTTCAATTTATTATATTGTCTCCCTGAGCCATGAGGATTATTGTGTCCCCCTAACTTGTATGATTAAAACTTTTAATTTATTTAACAAAGATTGTATAGTTTTCATCTTCTCATTATCTTCTAGTAAAAATCTGTTAATGTAAATAATCAAGAAATAATACTAAGTTAATGTAAAACTTTCTAATAATTATTATAGTCACACAAATCAAGGAATAATACTAAGTTAATGTAAATAGTTCTATTTTTTTATCTTTAGAGAATGAGAAAGAAATAATTATAGAGATATAAGTGATATAAAATAGTTAATATAATTCAATTTAGTTGTCAAAGAAATATATATATAAAAAAAAAGGTTCTTAATTCAGATATTGTGTTGAAAGAGGCTAGTGATAATAACTTTATAAGAACAGTGGCAAATATGATGTAACCCTTACATTATGTATTCTACAGAGCAATCATTAAAAGGGGTGATTAAGCAAAATGGTGTCCTGAAACGGATTGGGACATTATGACACTTTTGGCCAGAACAGATTGCGGGATTGACCCCATTACCTGAACATTAACGCGAGCGCATGAATACATGCTAGAATGGAGATACAATAGATTTATACAACTTTGATATCTGATTTAAAATGCAAGAATGAATCATCTGTATAAGCTACATGGAATACTATTACAACATACGTAGGTCTATTGAAGCTATCAAGGAAAATACAGTGGGACATGAATGCCTTCCTGGCTGCCTGCCCAGCAGACGTCAAAGTTCTCCTTCCCGGGGCACAGGCATTCCCTATATTTGTACCAAAGAAAGTAGCTTTGTGCTTAAATAAGTTACTTCTTTCTGGGTGCAAATATCAATAATACTAATATGAATACGAACTACTATCAAAGAATATTAATGATCAAATAAAATTAATACGTAACATATCAAAAAATTGACACCTTCAGCTATTTTGTATACTTGACTGAGAATTAGCTTGAGTTTGAGTTTGAGTTTGAGTCTGAGTCTGAGTCTGAGTCTGAGTCTGAGTCTGAGACTGAGGGCAGACAGTATTGTATTGGCAAAACCGGCACTTCCAATTCTCCGTCTCTGGTACATATGTGGCTTCTCGCTCACCCCGCCAGAACTCAAGGCAACTGTGTATTTGAGCCTTAAGCCAGTCCTCATTATAACTGAACTCAATCTCACCAATCAATGAGTTATCCTCCTGGAGCTCATACCTGCAAAGCCACCAAACGATCTCTTGGTGAATACTCTGTACTGAACAGACAGAAAATAATAATATAATGTCGTTTGGTTGAGGGAAATAATTTTCAAACAACTACTTCCACTTTCTTCGATTGGTTTGTCAAGGGTGAAAAAAAGTTTTTTTTTTAATGCTGGAACGTTTCCCTTTCGTAAGGAAATATTCAACATTTTCCTCCTTAAACTTTACCTTCTTTCTCTCCTTGCATCAATTGAGAATGAAATTCAGTTCAAATGTTTTCCATTGAATCAAACACAGCCTTAGATAAGTTTTTCAAACAAGAATTTTACTAAACATACAGTAGCAGAGGATGAATCAGGAAGAGAGGTTATCAGAAAAGGAGCCTACATCAAATCCAAATCAAGTTCAAGAAACTTTGATATAAATTGATGCCCTCAAAAAAAAAAATAGTATCTCCGGTTTATGAGAGCTTAGGATCAAAGGGAAAAGCCTCAACTCATATTTCCTTATAGATTTTTTCTAGTCAATCAAAATACTGTACACTCAAAAAAGAAATTGTAAAGTCTAGGATAACTGCTATTAATACCTCAAGAGGAGCTGATCATGAGCAGGTGGAAGCATAGAACAAACATTATTGACATAAGTGACAACTTCTCCAAGTTTCTGCACAAATGAAATAATTTAGGCAACAAAATCTTACAAGAGAAATTTGTAGAACACCTATCATTGCAGAAATTATGGATAAAAAAGGAAGTTAACCTACATATAACATTAGTTGAGGATTTCCGGTTATGAAGCTTGTTTTCATGTATGATTAAAATAAAACTATGACCCGCTGTATCTTGGTACAAATAATGTGATTATGAACAGATAGTATATGGCACAAGTAGCTATTTTGTAATCTTCTTGAAAGTTTTGAAACGTAAAGAACCAGCACAAATCACAATTAAGGTCAAATCTTTTATTGAATCTCTAACATCCCTTGTTACATAAGTCATAAAGGAGCATACAAGTCATACCCATCTATTAATCCCTTAGAAATTTAGAATGACTTCACAGGACCACCAACCACAGCCTTGATTTACCTATAGGGATGGATGACTCCCAAAACCATTTTTAACTCTCCACCACCACCTCCAACCAAATTTAGTCTAATGGTCAGTCAATAGATCAACTTACAACAGCAAAATCCCATCATACCTCAACAGGAAAACCTGAGTCAGCGGCAAGCATCTTCACCTCATCAGATAAATTGTGTTCAGGATCAATGGAAAAGTGTTCATAAAATTGTTTACATGGGAAGTTCTTAGTGACCATATTGTCCCACAAAAGCTTGTAGCACTTCAATTGTAGCCTGAAAGAAGGAAAAAAGGGAATCATCAAATAAAAAGGCTCTGCTAGGAAGTATCTACATTGAGTAATTCTTGGGCCTTATTTTATATCCTAGGCTATACCTTCCATTTCTGCATTGGGGTTCAGCAGGAAGTCTTGGTTGACCACGGGTCTTTGTATCGACTAATGTTAACTTCCTTTCATTCCCTGTTACAGGCATCCGGAGTTCATCAATCACTCCCACCATCCATACACCTTGAGCAAAGCCGACTCTGATGATATAAAATGTGATAATAATCAGGACTTTTCATTTCTAATTCTTTTCTGACACAGTCAATGTCAGATAAAAACCCTGGCTAGGAGGTGGTTCAAATGAGAGCAATAGGAGGGAAGGAAAACAGAATAGATGTTAACTTAAATGAAAGAAATTACCTTCTTGCTTAATAACTTTCTTTTAAATTTATGCATAAAATTTAAGGATATGTTGATCACAGTATTAGTATTCAGAACTCACAAATAATATATTATTGGAATTTTTAATAACCAGTAGTGATCCATAGATAAAATCTCAAGGGATGTGTTTGGTGAATAGTCAATACCATATGTTATTCCAGTTTGTTAAAAAGGATCTTTACTTATGAAATCTAAGACCAACATACCAATTACAGCCAAATCCAATGAATTTCATCAGCTATACCATAAGAGATCCCTACACAATTGGGCTGCTTTCCAAGATACATATCAATTTATTAACCAATGTCATCACTCATCAAGTTGCACAAAAAAGGAGGACTAGTCTGTTTTAAAGATCTTAATATCAGTTACAATTCCAGCTTCTAAATCTTTTCCAGACTTTACATTTTTATGCATTTTCCTTGGCTTCTAGACGTGTTAGGAGCCGAAAGAATAGTGTGATGCTTGCACTCAGTTAAATTATTCTACATAGCCCACAAGTAAAATAAACAAAAAATAAACTTTATTAAAAAAAAATAACTCAGGTTGGCTTGAGTTGATGCTAAAGTATGCTATGCTGGGAACATCTTGTTAGATAGCCCATACGTTAAAAGTGATGAGGCTAGGGTAA
The DNA here is from genome assembly GCA_026401315.1 of Dysphania ambrosioides. Taxonomy (NCBI): domain Eukaryota; kingdom Viridiplantae; phylum Streptophyta; class Magnoliopsida; order Caryophyllales; family Amaranthaceae; genus Dysphania; species Dysphania ambrosioides. Next base: position 3,847,619 of record CM048672.1, read on the forward strand.
AATGAAGTTGTGCTGATAAAAGGCTTGACCAGGTTTAGAACGAATTATGGGTTGCAAGGGACAAAAAGCACTTAATACAGCTTTCCTTAAATCTCACAAAACTATATACTCTCCGTCAACAACCGAAAACTAGAGATAGGCAAGACAAAGCCAACAAACTCTCCAGAAAGCCTCTACCAAAAAACCAGAAACCCAGCTTGCGTCATTTTCCTTTATTATCTGATGTTTCTATTTATATAACTACAGTTTTCTTATCTAAACCACAGTAATTACCTAAAATCTAATATGTTGGCATGGCATGATAATAAGGATCATGCTTCTCTTCCATTAGCATTCCAAAAGCTAGCTACATCCATTTTTAAAAATTTATTTGGCTAACTCAAACCCATAACCAAGTTAGTGCCACTACAATTAGCAAAGATTACTAAGTAGAACAATATAAATGAATGCAGAAAAGTGTTTTTCTTCTCAATTGGTTTGTATGCATCAAGCACTGGGTAACACATGTGGTGAAACCAGGCTTTAAATTTCTCAGTGGTGAAGTTCCCTTGACCTAGGAATAAGTGGCGATGCCAGAAATTTTGTGTTATGGGTTCGGAATCTGCCAAATGAAGTGATATATAAAAAAAGTCTAAAATTTCAAATTACAAACAACAATTCGATGGTCCAATATATTCTCGCAGGAAAAGGCTTATTTTCTTCCTTCACTCGGGTAATTGTGTTACCTGTTAATTCTAATAAAGATAAGACATAAGGGAATGAAAAGAGCAGCCCCAAAAACAAATAATAAATCTATACAAGCATCACATTCCGAATACACAAGGAGTACTAGGAACAAATAATACATAGTTAGACATCTAAGGACTAATTACTTAGGAATAACAACCAGAGCACTTGTCACTAATTACTTTAATTTGAACACATCTAAGGACTAAGGTAACATCTTATTCCAAACACACAAGGAGTACTTTATTTAACAAGACTATATTGACTTACCTTTGCAACAAATAGGCTTCCCAAGTTCCCTATAGTCGAGCCATTGGAGGAGTTCACATCTGCCTTTTTTCTTAAATTTCTCGTTCTCTGGAATCAGTTATAGTACATTCAAAGAAATAAAGTTTTTGATGGCTGAAGCTATCTTAGTAATACTATACCCTTTTGGAAAATTCTGCCATGGGAAGGTGGATAGATATATGGAAGAAATTTGGGGCCTACTTTGATAAGAATAGTCTAACATTGCATTCTCGGTACTTCACCTTTTCACAGAATTCACAGTCAAACACGAGCCAAAGTAAGTGACGGATATTCCAAAACCCACAGAGTACATACCTAAGAGTAATAGCCAAGAGGTGTGAAGGAGTAGGTGGGGAGAGCGCCAGAGCGGTAGTTGGCTCCCAGTAGAGCCACAGAGGGGGTGTGGGGGCGTGGGGTAAGGGTTACAGATGCAACTGCATCTGCTTGAGTGAAGGAGTTGCTAGAAATGAGAGGGTATATTGAGAAATGAGAAAGACTGTAAGAGGAGAAAAAAAGAAAAAGGGATTCGAACACGGGTCATGTGGGTGGCAGCAGTTGTGTTTTACCAGTGAGTTGGAAGCTGCATATATGTCAAACAATGTTGCATAGAGTATATAATGTTTGCTTTAGGATGGGTTCAGGTGAACCCACTGAACCCATACTAAAACCGCCAGTGCTAGGAATATATAAGAGGGAGTCAGGAACGCAGGACCAGGCTCATTGTATCCAATTAGTGCTCTATCCCATGTCTTAACCAGGTAAGGTGAAGTTTCTTTGACCTGGGAAGATTAAGACCCTATCAAGAATGTTTCGTTTATCCTTCAACATTCTTATTTAATTTGCTTCTCAAAGTTTAAGAGTTTGTATTGTAATCTCGAGACTTGGAGGTTTCAATTTAAAAACCTAAACCTAAAATAGACCAAATTTCCAGTTTTTATTTATTTTTTCAGCAGTCTTCTACCTAATTTTTTTTAAAATCACAAGTACAAATTTTTGCCTAAGTTGTTTGGGTCAACAAGCAATCAGAGCAATGCACAAGTAAAATCATTTACATCATCATAGATTCTCACATCAAAACCATATGGAACTTATTCTTCCACCATGGTTAAAGGATATGTGTGGGTGTAACCTAGCATAATACCAAGTTTTATTCACAACTGAAAACCATCTAAACCATAGCAGGAGTAAGAATTACATGCATGATTTAGCCACTTACACTGGTATTTCACGTGTTAGTCCATCAAACAATAGTTGGTTTGCACAGATAATAAAATTTATGAACTTCAGAGCCCATATATCTTCAAGTGTCTCAACACGTACGTCTACCTTTTTTGATACCTACCATATAACACATAAAACTCTCATAAGAAGACATAAGGGTAACAAAAATAATTTTTGTCACAAACTATTAATTGTACGCAATATATCACAACAGATAACAGTTTAATGAGAACCATTGTGATTGAAATAACACACAAATAACAATGCTCAACCATGTCCTTTGACAAACTAGAGAGTAAATTACACTGCCATTTTTTACAGTTCATAAGTTCATGGTCTAAGGCTGCTAAGTAGTGACAGACTGATAGCTTATAAGGTCACTAAGATAATCATGCTTACTCTACTATGTGAGCTCAACAAAAAAACATACCTCACCCAGTATAAAGTTTTCATAGATTGACATGATTACAACTGGTGTAGCTATGCAAGAAACATCAAAAACAAAAATAAATAGAGAATCTTGAAACAAACTTTCAAATTTCTCGATAAACATTAGCAAGAGCAATTTTTTAAATCAATTTGAAACACACATTACCTCCTCTTCTAACTTTGCATGCCGGGCTATTCCTGCTTTCATCGCATTTGTCTTTTCTGGCCTTCCCAAATTGAGAATGAATTCCATTCTTTTTTCACACCACTCCTAGAAGTTTTCGGTGAAATAAGTATTAATTGCTTTAGTTATCATAATAGTTGAAATCAAGTGGAAACAAAGCCGATTCATTGGCAATGAATGACATACTAAATTTAACATAACATCAAAGTTAGAAGACAATGATGAGGGTTGATTACTACTATTAGTCTCTGCGGAAAATACTCCATATTACTTTACAAAAAGAAATATTCAACAAAAATAGAGTATAGAATCATAAAAAAGAGCATATGACTTGCTAAAGTAACAATATCTCAATACCTTCAAACACATAAATCACAGAAGAATATTTGGATTGCTAAAAAAAAGGAAGAAACTTGAAGCATGTGCATAAATTGATAAATAAATAAGCTAAAATGAGCTAAAGCAGCAAATAACTAAAGGAACCTTCTCCGGTTCATGCACCAAAGAAGCTATATTACCAAAGTGGCCTACACATGTTCCTAAGCGAGCTCCATTCAACTTATGACAAACTTAGTCTATGCATTGTTTTATCCAGAGCCTACCAAGTGACAGTCAACTATGCATTGTATTTGCACAGACTAAGATTGTTTATCAATTTTGACACAAAATGTTAAAGTAGACAGTCTGGACACCCTTCAAAAGTCAGAGGGAGCATAACGAAGGACTATGAAAACTTAGAAATACATCCGAAATCAATTAGGCTAGTAATGAACCAAGGAATTCCGTGACTAAACCAACAATTTAAACTTGAACTTAATTCACCAACTCCAAAAATGCCAAAAATTCTTGTTCAACACCAAACAGTAACCGAAACTACGATACCCTCCTTAAAGCTTCCAACTTTACAACATAATCATCTCAAATACTCAACCAAAATTGCTATCAGCGAGGAACTCTGCTAATAATAGCAATTTCACAAATGCCTAAATATCTAATTCAAAACCTAACAGATGATGAACCACTCCTAAAAGCTTCCAATTTAATAACAACATCATCACCCCAAATACTCAAACCAATATTGCCATCCATGACGAATTCCCCTAAAAACACATGGCAATCACACAAAAGGAGCTACTCGAATTTCAGACCCGATCATTCCCATTGCCAATTCAAATACTTTCCAACATTATAATTCAAATTCTCGACCAAGCTACAAAGTTAATGAATGCTAAATCAGCAAAACCTACGTTACCCAGCTCAGGCAAAAAATGGTCGACAAGGGTAAGTGTGTAAGTGTCAAACACGGATGCTTTAGGAAATTTTTGCACCATTCTGGTCCAAAATTAGATTAATATCTAAGCATCACCCCATGTTAAAGTGTCGAGTATCCAACACGGGTAGTTGACAAAATATTGAAGAATTCGGGTAACTTTGCTAAAACCACTGAAAATTAACAAAATAAACAATCATATTACGTAGAAACAAATGAACCAATTTCAAAAAACACAAGACCAAAATCAAAACAACAAGAAAAGACAGAAGAGTCCCAGTTACCGTTGATGTTAAATCAGTAACAGACAAACCCCTCTTCTTCCTAAATCTACTCAAAAGCGATTCAGAAGCCTTGTTCTTTTTCTTCTTGGGACTCGGAATTTTTCCCATATCTTCAACATCACGACAAACAACAGAAGAACTGGAGAAGCTTCTACAAGAAGCTAAAGAAATGGATTGAAGAGAGGTGCTACAGAGGAGAGAGAGTGAAGGGCGGCGAGATGCAAAGGAAAAGGCAGCTTCAATGAAGGCCATTTCTTCATCACTCACAATTTCAACTGGGATTTTGATTTCAGGGTGAATTTTGTTACGTAGAGGGGATGAAGTGGGTGAGTCTGGCATCTGGAGTTGGTTCAGATTGTCAGAAGAATGGGTTGAACAACGTGGGTTGATCCGAAGATGTAGGAGATTTGTATATGCACGTTAACCGCTTCTTGCACGATTGTGAATTGTGTTGCCGTTGCGTAAGGAATAGGATGGAGGATAGAGAGAGGTAATTTGCGGGGTTCAACTCAAAAAAAAAAAAAAAAAAAACCAACTCAAGGCTGGTAATTTACCCTTTACAAGTGAATTGCTAGATATACTGATAAATTTGTAACTACCGTCTACATAAAATACGTATTTTACCAATTATGTTACCATTTTTTATTCTTTTCATAGGTTTTCACTCACTCATTTTACCTCTTCAACCTGTATTTGGCTATTGAACCGTTCAATACAGATGATGGTTGTACTCCTTAGATTCGTTCAAAACACACGATCTCCTAATCCCTTGAACCGCCTAAAGCATATGGCCCTTGTGGCTCTTCGAACCATCCAAAATAGACAGTCGCCTATGGATCATGTTGTCCAACACATACGATTCTTAGATGGACTAATCGTCCAGTCTACACGGTTCAATCGTGTACACGATTTTGAGGTTTTTTTTGTAATTTTAAGTAATTGTATATTTTTTATATTTAATTATTATTTAGTATTTCATAATTAATAATTATTATTCATACATATACATGATTAATTATAATTGATAGACATATGTTTAGGAAGATGATTATACACGTACATGTTAGTAATTATCACGGAGTAATTATAACGAAGCAACAAAGTATTCTAATAATTATATATAAGGCATGTTTAGGTTAAATTATAATTATATAATAGTTTTAGTAATTATTAATTATAATTAATGACTATAATTGATAATAATTTGTGAAGATTATTACGTGTTCTATTTAATATGATTATATATATATATATATATATATATATATATATATATATATATATATATATTATGGTTGTTATTGCACCACTAATTGCATTGAGATAGATGTTAATTGGTTCAAGTATTTTCGTCGATAACTTGGTGTCCATTCTACTGATAAAACTCTACCAAAATTTTTACTTAAATATTATATTTAAGATATGAATAACTAACTTACAATTGAAAATAAAATTAGTTATTCGAAAGGCACGGCGAAACAAAATAATTTAAAAAATAAATTAGTATTATTTATTTAATTTTAAGAGCTAAATACATAAAAATAATTAGTATTAGTAAATAAAAATAATATATATTTATTTAATAAAATAGAATTAGTAATATTAAGTTTACTTAATTTGTATGATTCGGTAATTTATATTTTCGTAATTATTTTTTAAATAAGTATGAAACACTAGTAAGAAGGTAAAATTGATAAAGTTTTAAAAAATTCCTTATAGAGGATATTTTTGGCAAAATTAGCAGGTAGGGATTTGGGGCATTGTAGCCCTCGAAAAAATACATAATGTAGGAAAAAAATCACATTGTTCATAGCTATGTAACCTAAGTTATGGCCCCTCGAAATTCGTTTAGTAGATTTCCTCATCAACGAAACGAATGACTTAAAGGTTTTATGGGTGCACACATGAGCTTAAAATAAGTGGTTTAAAAATAATATGCCAATCAAATATCTAGGCTAAGAGTTACGCCCTTCTTATTTTTCCAAAACCTTGACAACTAACCGAGTGGTGGTTATTCTATGATAAAACCATGTACATCATTGGGTTTTATCATGGTTAACTATCTAAAGCACACGAGTGTTTAGGAACTCTAATCCAACGGCAAATATCATCTGATCCAACGGCAAACATCATGTAATCCAACAATACTAATCTAATCCAACCCTCACTTAGTCTAATCCAACGGTAAGGCGGCAAACTTAAAATTTTATTTTTTCATTATTCCCTCCCCAACCAATTTTCCCCAAATAAGCCAATATTACCACTATACTGCACGCACAAATTGCATCTTCGTTTCACAATTCTCACCTTCATTCTTCCCTAGCCAATTCCATCTGCTTCATCCCAGCACGTCGACCACTTCCCTCCCAACTCTCGCACGTTCGCCCCAAATCTTTAAGGTATACCTCAATTTACATGTGTATTTGTGGTTAGGGTTTGGTTTTAATTTAGGAGTTTTAATTTTGTTTTCATTCTTGTTCAATGTCTCTTGAAGTTTATTCTACTTCTCCTTTTTCATTTTTTATTTGTGGAGTGGAATTGTTTGGTTCCAGACATTATTTATGGAGTGTATATCTCTTCATCAAGGAAGAATTGTGACGTATTTTGTACCGTTTCATGATATTGTGAAAATTAGTATGTTATTAAATTTGAAAATCATTTTATAGTTTTTGGAACTAGCATTAGAAATCCACCGTGAAAATGTGATCTCGTATGAATGTGCTGCTGTGAAATCACAAAGTTGCCCAGAAGTATGAGTTGCATCGATCTACTAGATGAGATTATGAGGCGATAAGTATTCAATTGCAAATGAATAGTACTGTCCGCTGTTACAAAACTGCCTAACATTATTTCATATCATATAACTAATAATAAAACCAGGATCATTCAGTTAGGCTCACCCAGTTAAGCTCACTTCAGATAAAGTTTCAAGTCGTCCTAACTTGTGGAATCCAATCTTTTATTCTGACTATAAACCACTTCCTGACCTCACTGCAGAGGTAAACTTTTTGGACTATGTAATCTCTGAAGTTGCTAGATCATTCCACTTATGGGACTTACATAATTGTCCTTCGCATATGACCTGGGTCGTTAAGACAGCCATGCTCCCAAAATCAGGAGCCACTTTTGAATACTTTTTTATTTTGGTCCTTTACCTTGATGGAAATCTAGGATTACTTAAGCCTGGAGCAGAGTAATCGGTTAATGTCTCCAATGGCTGTTGTGATTTTTGCCGATATAATAGCTTTCGGGAGCAAATTTTATGCTAATGATTTGAGGGGTAAACTAGTAGCTATTGATCCTTCAACATTTGAAGTGAAGAAGATCATTCAGTTTAATTTGGAGGAATATCAAGTGTTAATGATATAATAATGATCTTCTTACTTATCTGGTGGAGTCAGGTAGGCGGTTATACTCCCTCTATCCCTATTTGTTTGCGACAAATTTGACTTTTTACGGTCAACAAAATATAAGTTAAAACGTTTATTCTCTAAATTTAAAAGACAAAAAATTATGAAAACTTGATATATTAAAAATTTACATTAGAAAGTATTCAATGAAATTTCATTTAGATATATTATGTGACTTAAAAAATAAAAATGTAGCAAACAAATAAGTTGTAACGCTCCATGACGCTAAGATCCTTGAGTAAGAAGAGCCGCGCAATAGAGTTTAAGGTATTTGTCTCGGTTACTCAAGTACACCAGATGGGAAAGAACCACTTTTAGGAGCCAATGGCGAATTTGGTGGACCGAGTGTTCTTAGCGAGTAAGGTGACCTCTTTGTCAGCTCAAGAAATGGTTCTACTGCCACAAATTCTACTGCCACATCAATGAAACTTGTGAACATTCTATCAGCCAACATAGCAACGACAAGCAGATGAAATTGTTTAGCACATTTTGCGGACGCAGGATTATTAAACATTTTTATTAGCCCAAGTATACCAAGATTTTCTGGCCTGTTCTGAGTTGGTTAGCCTCCGACCAGGTATTGTGTTCTAATATGAGCACAAAGTTTGCTGTGCCTCCACATTTTCATACCATTTCAATTTGCGTAATTAATTTATTTAGTCAGTTTTGATCCCTCAAGCATTTTTCTTCCTGATAATGTTCAGATAAATCTGGGGATATTTTCTTGTTTTGAAGGGAATAGAAAGGTCAGATAAATGACCAAAATCATTCACAACAAAGTGACTGTTGGATTTTCCATGGCATCCATTCTGCCTCCTCAATTCACGAGAATTGAATGCATTAATAAGTTCACGAGTTCTTCATATATATCTAACAAATTCATGTTCCCTCGTCAACAGTCAGCTCCGCACTTGCCATAAATTACCAACTTTTGATTCTCATAACGGATTATCAGCAACCGGCATCAACATATACACGTAGTAAAACAAAAGCACTGGACACTACACCATACAACACTAACATTGTTCCATTTGAATTGTCGAAAAGATTATAAAGATTTCTGAATTTTCCTTTTCCAAAACTTTATTACTTCCATTGAAATGAGAGAAAAAATAGGCTGAACTGAACAGTGTAACAACTCTGATAGCCATTCTCATGGCTGAAACTTCAAATAAAAGTCACAGCATTCATTATTTATTTGTTTGAATGAAACGTTACCTCAAAAACTATATATAACGCCGAATTGTGGAAAGAAAACGCTAGCCTGCAAACATGTTATTGATCTTTATTTTCTTTGGTATCAATATGTCTCCAAGGATTTAAAGCCTCTCTAACAGCCTGAGCTTCGAATGAATTCTCCCATGCCCGCTTTTCAGACTCCAGAACTGTTACCTTGTCATCTGCAATGAAAAGAATAGAGAATTAGGGTTCAAATTCATACTACATATTACCATAACCACCCTAATCTAAGAAAATTTTATATGTTATTAAGCTTATTACCATAACAACCCCATATTAAGACCAAGCAAAAAGGCTGTAAGAACTCTTACCCTACGTCTTTATCGCTTGAATTGACAAGGATCTAGAAGATGGAATAAAACCCTACCAAACCAGATCTTAGTACATTTCAGAGGTAAAACCTCTCTTATATGGACGGCCATGGCCAAGATAATCCTACAGCACTTGGGCAACTGAGAAATTTCCAGTGTAAAACTTAAACCAGAAGATGACTATAAAATCAGAACATGGATGATTACTTTATCTGTCAATCGTTGGTGGGCATATGAGCTTAAGAAAGTCTTTGGTTGTTTAGGAAAGACTTTATACACCCAAACCGGCACAGCTTTCACCGTGCACCCAGGTGTTCACTTTTCTCTAACTTGTCCTTAAATGTACCTAGCTCTAGCCTCTAAGTACACCTGGGTGAGAGGGGGTCATATTTGGGCATATGCCAACATATATAGAACAGCTATCCTAAAGTAAAAATGGGCTATCAATAACAAAAAAGGTAGAATTTATGTAAGGTGCGTTTGAACAGCTATCCTAAAGTAAATATGGGTTATCAATAACAAAAAGTGTAGACTTTATGTAAGGTGATTGCATAAGCATTATATCAGCCCGAGGAATGCACTTAGACTCTGAGAGGCCTCTACTTAGGATGCTTTGGAAACCAAAGCAACAATTTACCTTGGCAATCACCTATACAAGAATAATAGTTCTGGATTAGATTTAGTCACCAGAAAGGGAGTTTAACTTATACAGTTCAGTACAAATAAAGTTTTGATTGTTTTATCCAATTGGATCGCTTTTGGTTCAATACTGCTCAGTACAACCCACATAGAATGATAAGCAGAAATGGACGAAATCATTCACTTGACTCCTCTCATAATGAATATCAACTACGAAGAGGTGACAACTGACATTGTTGAGTTAGGTAATTTTGAGATACTCCATATTGAAAGTACAGTTTATATGTACAAAATACGAATTTTCATTTCAAATATATCTACGTCTCAACTGTGATGCACGGATTCTTCTAAACCATGCCGTATCCCATACCCGATACGAATACGTATCGGATACGGTATGGATACTGCATGGATACGTCCCCGAGACTCCGGATACAGGCTAGATACGTCTAGTAATGATTTAATACGGCTTGACACGGGCTGGATATGTATCGGGTATTGTTGGGTCGTATCCAGTCCATATCCATACTCTTAAGCCCAGAAAAGAGGGGAAAAAGCAATACACAATCAAAATTTCAGAAGTTACACTTGATACTCAAAAGCTAGATCCAAATGTATAAGAAGCCCAAATGCTATGAAATGTAAGTTGTGCAGACCACCAAAACTTGTATATGCTTCGAAGCCAGGTTTGGGTTGGAGGTTATGGTTAGAGTTTGAAGAGGAGAGAGAAATGTTTAGTTTGAGATAAGGGAATGCTAAAATTAAGAGAGAGAAGAGGGAAAGGAGGAAGGTACGGGGGGTGGGAGTTGATGGGGTATAAAAGAAGAGAACAGGAAGGGCAATTGTATACTTTATCGGGGTATAATCGGAAGATCATCATCCCCCATGCTACTGCTTTTTTGTTTCCACGTGTCTCGTTTTTGATGATTCTAAGCCATCCAAGCATGTCAACTACTACAAGTCTACAAGCTTGTAGCGCCTCTGTTGGACTTTTAGTGTATCTTTAATTTTTATATTCTATTGACAATATATATTTTTTAAATATAAATGCCTTATATAGCTCTTATGATAACATTTATGTTATGTCTTCTTAAAATAGAAAAAGTTTGAAAATTTTTAATATAAGCAAGTCTAGATTATTGTATTTAATTTGCCGTACCCGTTTTTAGAAATTTTGATTTTGCCGTTTTCGTACCCGTATCTGTATCCGGATTCGTATCGGTGCAAAATAGTGTCTCAATTCCAAATATATTCTATGCAAAATATATATACTGAAAGCTGGAAGCTACGGAGTTATTTTATTTGGCAGGAAAAAGGTACATCTTCACAAGCACAAAGCAAGTATATTAGTAAACCCAAGAGTACGCCAATCCAGGTCATGGTCACTGGATAGAATTAGCACCAAGGCTGCAACTACAGCAGCCAGCAATTACAGCTAACTAAGCACTATTAATCTCCCAGTCTAAAAACACAGGCAAGGAACTGGAAGCGAAATAGACTAACCACAAAATAGCACATTGTGCACCTCATGAAGCATTTCAAAGAAGCAACGAGTAGTCTCTTATTTTCATTCAAGAAAAAACCAAAAACATGACCAGAATACTATGGCTAATAGCAAACTTTTAACACCATGAAGGTCCCCATATCATATCAAGGGCTACTAGACAGCTGGAATATTGGACTTAGCCACAATAATTTCAGACATCAATACTGAGTTACTGACCATGTCTCCATTTCTGTCTTCCAGCATAAATTATCCCATACTCCCTCCGTATTTTTTTTCTTTCCCATATTCCCCATTGAGAAATTACAAAATGTTCTTCACATTTAAAATCATGTTTAATGCATTTCATAGAATATCTACCCTTCCACTTGCTTCATGTTTAATGCATTTCATAGAATATTTTCCTTCTTAATTATTGTATTGTGTTCTTCACTGATTCCAAATGGAAAGGAATAAAAAGAACAGAGAGAGTACTTAATTAGGATCACTAAGGGAAAGCTGCAAGGGACCAAAGAAAGGCCTAAGACTGTTACAAATTTACAATATAGCATAAGACATGTTAGTACATGTTTCATAGATATTATGTGTCAAAAGTCGTATAACCCTGGAGAACAGTCACAAGAAAAACAGCCCATAACATCAGTAAGTTTAATGAAGAATCTTAGTTTTCTTCCCAGGCTCAGCGAAATTGAGAATATCGATATGAATGTTGAATCATCTAACTGAAGATAATTTCAAATGCACAATTATGATATACTACTAAGAAATCAAGGTGAACAACATGCATAGTATGTAAAACACCCACGTCCATCACATGCCAGTGCCCACGAATCCTACATTCACTAGGAATATATAACCTTTCGGACAAACCTTTAATCATCTATTCCATTCTTCAAGTAGGCTAGCCCTTCCTTTTCATTACTAGTCCATTTAACCACAAGAATATCTATGGCCTGTCAAGAGATTGAAATTAGTTAAAATACCAATGACTTGTCTTCTCCCTAAACTTCTGCCCACAAACTTATCAGACATGGATTTTATTCTTTATTTTATCAAGCTATCTAGAAACAATAGTCAACCATTTATGAGCATGCCATCAAATCAAGAGGCATCCCTTTATATTTGCATATATTAAGTACCTGGTATCAAGTAAAGACAGGTCAGGTAAGATTGCAGGAGCTAATTCTGCGTTAAGATAGCCCAGTGCAGTCCTCCTACAACCCGCATAGCTCAAGCAAGCTCCAAATTTCCTAACAATTTTCGGCACCAAAAATGCGCAACAACCTCATTGAACCAATTCAAAATCTCGCTCATGGCTCAAGATAAATGATACTAATATGAGAATACATATCATATCTGCTCTCAATGGATCCTTAGTTTAAACCCCAATTAGAATTTTAGGCACTTCCTAAATTGATACTAATGGTAATTAACATTATGGTACGTGGAACAACTACCCACAAATACTATTAGCATGACCTATAGCTACCAATGAAGGAATCCAAATATGTTCACTAAAAGGTTGGGAAACAAGCTTTCATTATAGTTATGGGTCTCATCATTTGGCAACTATGATACTCAAACGTTGAGGGGCCCTGGGTCTTGGGTACTATGAGAATAAGGCATTTATTCAATGACTGGAAAATAGTGAAAAATTAATTGACTGCAAATTTCAAAGCAACATAAGCAGTACTATTTAATGGTAAACTCTCTTCTTGAACCACCATAGACCATACCCCTGAAGATGGCTTGACTACATGAATTTTTGACCTATGTCTAAGTCACTTTACAGAGCATGATGAATGGAGGCATTCCATCAGTTATATTGCAGGTTGTTAGTTGTACACTAAAGCAATTACTCAAATGTAGTTTGTACATAAATAGAAACAACAAAGAGCATCATTTCAGGGGTTTGAATAGCAAGAGTGCTAGGGAGACAAAGGGAGGGAAAGAGGGGAGGGGGTGAGAAAGAGGAAAGAAAGGGAAAATGGAAATTTCTCACACAGAAGCCAGTTTTTATCATGAAAAATTCCATGGAAGCTCCAATTACGGCAGAACCCACTGCAATCTTCACATACCAGTCCAGGAACTTCATCTGTCAAAGGAGCACAGGCCCATAAGTACCAATCATTCCAATTAGCAAGCATAAATATCTAATAAATGAATGACAACAAGGACAGCAAAACATCAATCAAAGAGTGATCCCACATAACTGAATTCATAGGTGGTCAATGTTGAACTTATAACTTCATTAGCAGTTAGCACACTTCAACGCCGAACACATAAACCAGCAAATAAAATATCATACAATATCATGCAATCAACAATATAAGGAGACAATGATTCCTGCAGGCTAACTTTTGCGAGAATTTTTGTGGGGTTTTACAAGAAGAACAAGCAGAAAAAGTATCTGAACTCAAACAATATCTGATCACAGAGCCCTTGGATTCAAAAACCAAACTCAATAATCAATGAAAACAAACAAATATCGAAAAGAACAATCAATAATCCACAAAAGATAAATTCTATATCTAAGTTTTACAGTATAAGCGTATTATAGTAAGCAAGCGAAGCCACATTCAAACAGAATCTGAATTTTAGGATTCCCGTATTCTGGTTTCAAAGGAATTGACTTGAAAATAGGGTTTTAGTTTATTACCTTTTTGTGAAGAAAAACCAGGATGAGGAAGCGGCTGAGGGCTGATGCGGTCAGAAGTCAGAACAAAGTTACTGCTTGGTACTTGCTAGTCCGCCAAAGATTGGAAAATCAGGATGTCTGGTCAGTGGGTCAGTGGCAGTTTCCGGCTATCTGCTGATACGACGGGAAATGTGGAAAGTGAGGTACAACCGTACAAGGCCACAGTCGAAAAGAGTATAAGATCACTCACATCACAGTAAAGGAAGTAAAAAAAAAAAAAAAACGTCTCTACGTTTTTTACTCCTTTGTATCAAATTTTAAATATTTTCTGTCTTAATTTTACCCATATCCCATCATATTCTCTCTATTCATTGAAATTAATATTTTTTTCTACCCACACACTTATTAATAATAAACTGTAATTATTAATATTATAGTATTTATTAATTAATTAAGGATTCATCATAATAATAATAATAATTAAAATCACTTGAATGACTCTATTTTCAATAATTTGCTAAATAGGTAACAATGTTACAAGTTATAAAACTAGAATTGCATTACATTAGAAAATTAAAATAATGGTCCATGAAGTAAGAACATAGCCAATGAAAATTAAAGCATTATAAAAATAAAATTAAAGTGCAACAATTAAAATTAAATTTTCGCTGCTAATCATGTAATCATAGGATGTCGATAGATTTAAGGATTATTGTCACCAAACTTTTGTCAAAGTGATATATCATGTTATCCCTAAGGGACTGATGAGTTCGTGTATCAATCGAAACTTTTGCCAAAAGTGCTATATAACATCCCTTCTCTACAAGTAATTGTTAATATCAATCGAACATCCAATTTGAAACTGGAAAGCCTTGTCATTATTAACTGTAGCATCTGTACTTGTTTCACCTCCACGACACAAGCGCTGATTAGGGCGATCTCTTTTGTAATATCCTCTTATTACTTTAAGGTTCTTATCAATATTATGTTATGAATAATAATGCAAACCTTCATAATATCGTCTAATAAATCTTCATCCTTAACAAGATCTAATTGTCGTATAATCGTAAACCTCGTCTGCAGAATACCCCATGCACTTTCAACATCCTTACGTGTACTAGCTTGTCAAATAGGAAAAAAAAACCTTTTGCTTAAGAGTTTGAGGATGGGTAAATCCTTACAGGAAAGTAGCCCAACTAGAAAATACGATTAGCTAGATAGTACGCCATGTATTCATAGTCATTGATAATGAATTTCATAGGAGGTGCCCAGTGGCGGTACCAGGATTTATTCCTTATAGGTTCAAAATTTGGGGGCCAAATGTACAATTAAAATATTTGGGGGTCCAAATGTATAATTAAAATAATGACTAAATTAAATCAATGGAAGGGCAGCAGTGAACATACACATAGTCAACATTCTCAAAAATAAAACACCAATAAAGCATCTTCAAGGTAAACTCTTTAGCATAACACTGTTTACAATGGAGGTATTGGTTTACAATGTATGATCGCCAATTGGTTAAATTTGCAATAAGAAAGTTCTCAACTAGTGAATGTGAGTAATACTAATCTGAGTTACTATTAGGTTAGTAATCCAAAATATATTCTTTGGGTCCAAGCCCATTAGTAGCTAAAATCAAGACAAGTGAATTACTAAAATCAACGAAGCACCACAAACAAGACAACTCATTGCTCAGCTAGTAACAGTTAAAGAATTTTTCTTAAAAGATGGGAATAATGCTGCCTAAACCAGTATACTAGATTATTAAACTTAAAATACAATCCATATCATGATCACTATACGATAACAAACAAAGAGTAACAAAATAGAGCACCTTATGACAATGTGATCATCGATAATTAGTAAACGATGCAACATCAATTTGAGCAATTGAGTAAAATCCCAATTTCCCATTTCAATTCACAACAGCGAACATCAATTGAACAATACAACATTCCCATTTCAATTTTCGGCATTTTTGGAATCCTGATTGGCACAAAAACGAAGTGGGTAGTGGATTTTGTACCTGTGCCAGTTACGGTGAGGGTGGTGTGGCGGTGTGCCGAAGGTGCAGAGCAGAGAGTGGGAGTGCCGGAGCTACGGACTAGCGGAACAGAAAATAGGGAGTGGGAAGCCGAGAGGATTGGCCGACTGGGTGGGGGCCCCGGGGAGCGCCGGCAAGAGGCGAGCTTCGGGGGTTAGGGAATAAGGCTTCGAGGCTTAGAGCTGTTGGAGGACAAATGAGAAAGAAAGAAAGAAAGAAAGAAAGAAAGAAAGAGGGAAAGAAGAAAAAAGGTTAGGGATTAACGCTATGGGAGGACAAATGAGAAAGAAAGAGGGAAAGAAGGAAAAGAAAGAAAAGAAATGAAGTATTAGAAATCAAACCCGGATCCTAAGTGGGGAATTAAGAATGCTTAGCCAATGAGTTGAAAGTTGTATATAAATTAGGAATGTTGTAAAAGATATATAAAGGTTTGGTATGGGTTCAGGTGAATCCACTGAATTCATACTAAAATTGTCCTTAAAGGTGTCCGATCTTGTATAACATGACTAAAAACTGGTGAATGATAAAGTACTTTAAAGTCATTACATAAACTTAAAATACCAAAAAAGAAAAGTATAAAATCCATACATCTTCTTCCACAATAGCTTATAAAATGAGGATTGCATCTTTTTCAATATTGACCTTCCCATGCTTTGGAGTAGTTTTTCCACTCCCAATGCATGTAATCAATACTGTTAATCATGCCTAAAAATCATTGTTGCTCATTTCTATAAAGAATCTTTCGCAAGTCTTTGTCTATAGAGTTTTATAAATTTTCAAATTCAAATTCCTTGATAACCCCTTTAAGTAAATTTTTAGAGATTTTCATGTAGTTCTTTCACCCATACACAGGTACTCTTTAACTACGTCAGGAGCCACCCCATGCACTATAATTCTAATAAGTACAGTATATTTTTGGAGTCCACTTAACCCCAACTTTCCAGTTGCATGCATTTCACCTTTGTTGGAAAAACACATAATTTCTCATCACCTTATTCACAATCTTGCAAAATAGAGGCATCTTTATTTCAATCCTGGCAAAATTGACTCAAATTATATGCTAAAGGATCCCCAAAATAGTCTATGAACAATTGGTTATTCCTTCTTCATGATTAATATCCATTTGAACCACAATGTTAGCACTTTCATTGTAATCCACCGTTAATTTACGAAATTTTAACTACAATTTACCGAAAATACTTTATATACATATACATTCTTTTACAATTTATATACTTTCTATACATACATAGATTATAAATTATTTTTATGTTGTAGTTATTTACTTTAACCATACAATCTATTTTATAAAAGATATTTTTTTTAAAAAAAAAACAACCCTTTACTCACAAAATCACAGCCACAAAAAAAACAGCCATACATGCTTCTCCCCTTCCTCAGCCCCTTGTCTCTGCTCCAGCCGTTGCTGTCGGTGAGCCGGCCACGGTGGCCTTACCCTCTTCCCTTTCTTTCTTCTTTCCTCTTTGTTTTCCGTTGAATTTATGTACTATGTGTTATAAAATTATGTATTTGTGATTGTTTTTTATTGTTCATATTGGATTTCGTTTGTAGTTTTGTTTTAAGTATGTTTGTTAGTAGTCGCACTTTCAGGTTTGTATGCGGGTTTCGAATTGGGAATTTGATTGGGTGTGTAATTTTGGTGGGTTTGTAATTATATTGCAGTCGTTGGAATATTTTGAAGTCTATGCCTCTTAGTACTCGTTGTTCTCTTTGTCATCGTGAATCTCATGATTCTAATCATCATATCCAATTTTTCTTCTACACTAGGATAAATTTAACATACTTAATGGGTAAAATAAAGTGAAGATATTTAACAAAGAAGCAATCTTTGTGCAATTTGAAACCATTTAATCTTGAATTGACTTTTATGTAGAATATTGTGACATGAGTGCTCTTGTTCCTTATACTTCAATATTCATAGTAAATTGAATATGAAATGTGAGCAAATGACCAAACTTGAATGGGAATTGCAAAAAAAAAAAAAAAGAAACGAAAGGTGTTCAATATTAGACTTTTCCTGAAATTCTTGTTAAATATTCTATTGTTACGGTTAGGTTGATGAAGATGATAGTTGTATAATTTTGAAATCAAAAGTGACAATTATACAATGACTTTTGTTGTGAATTTTGTGATATCATTATCTATTGTTAAATGTGAGTGAGGTGGTGTTGCTTGTGATGTTGATTGAATTAGGTTGAAGGAAGTTTCTTATTACGTAGGTGAATATGAATGAGGTAATTTGGAGTTTAAGGGCCTAAGTGCCTTTTTGATTTGTTGCTTAGACCTATAGTAAAGAGTATACGATGAGAATGATTGGGTATGAATAATCAACCATTCTTTGGTATTGTTGTGGGTTTGGATGTGTGCTTTGTAGGAAAGTGTGTGGGTATTCCAAGTCCAGATCTTTAGTTATTTCTTTGGGTCTTGTGGTTGTTGGTATATTGATTGGGGTTGTGTTATTTGATGTAAGAGAACAATTTATAGAAGGTGCCTGGTAATAGACAAAGTGGCTAGTCGTTCATTTTACTCAAGGTACTTACAAGTTACAAAAACCTTATCTTTAAGAGCATGATCTAGGGTGAAATGAAAACATAGTATCATGTTTAGGGAACCTTTTGGGTGAGATTATTTGGTTATGCATTTGAAAGGATTCATGTACTTTATACTAGGGGCATGAACTAGTATTGTTGGTGAGTTATAACTATGATACTAATCAGGAAATGATTATATATGGGTGAGAAATTTTGATTGAATCAAGTGGAATTAATTTACTAATTAATCCATGAGGTTGTTTATTATTAATCCTCCATTACTAATGGTATGAATTGATTAAAGATGATTTTTTTAAGTCTTAATGACGAGGTTAGTTGACTTTGTTTAACGGGTTAAAATTTTAGAAGGAAACCAAAAGGTGGAAATATAAAAGAGGTTGATTGGGTAATTGTGATGTTTACATGTGTGTGCTGCGGTGATTTGGAATTCAAGAGTTAAACTGTAAATCACGTAAAGTAAAAGAAGGATAAGCAATAAAACTTTGGGCCAGTGCACGTCTAGAGTATTGACAATCAGGGGTTGGGGCTTCACGGGGTATTATTCGTGGATTTTCTTAGAGGCCGTATGATCAACGAGTCTCTCTTTTGCAAAGTTTTGAATTAAAATTGGGGTTAGTTGATATCTCATCTAGCTATGGTGACAGAGTCGCGACCGTTTACCATCTGGATTTATAATGTTTTTGATGCCCTCTAACGAGAGTGCATGAGTTTATTTATCTATTTTGATGCCCTAATTAGGACATGGGAAGACAACCTTGTCTATTTCTTAATCCAAATTATTAATTAATTTGTGAGTTAATTGAATAGAACGTTGCGTAATACATTTAATCATGCTATATTTGTTTACATTTAAATACTTGTTGGAATTGTTTATATTTTGTAATTCTGTATGTACTCATATTGTTGATTATGTGTTTTGTGTATATCTTCGGTCATGTCATTCGCCTTTCAATGATACTGTGATGATACAATACTTACACTTGTATTATTAAGGAGCAAAATTTCTGACAGGTATCTAGTCGAGCATTCATGCATGGGTGGGTTGAGTGGAGTGTTGCTTTAATTTAGTTTTCAGACTATTTGCGTTTGCTATGAATGATTTTAGACTGTTGGTTTTGGATTTGAGTTGAACGTTATTTTAATAATTTACAGTAAGGGCCTTAACGGTTCCAGTTTGTAGTATGTTAGGAGTTTGTTTTGAAGACTGATGTTATTTCAAAAGTCTTTTATTTTTCGCTGTAAAATTCTGTTTTAAAGCATTAACATTTGAACACGTGTGCGGTAGCATACCAGTAATTCTCTCAAGGTTTTGGATTTTGAAAAGGGGAAATTACTGGAGTGTTACATTCAATATGGAGTTGTGTTTGAGGTGATGGTATTGGTGAAAACAATGTAGATGGCAAGTAAGTATTGACAAGTTAGTAATTTTGGAAATTTCTTCATTACTATCTAATGAAGAACTTGAGCTCGAGGAGCTTCTTTTAAACAACATTGTTTTTAATTTATATTTATATGGATGTTTTTGAGCTCATATTTATTTTATATAAAATGCGTTTATGACTATGTGAACTCGTGCTAGTGCTCATCTCTAACCTCACAAACTGTCCTCTCCATCTAGATAAGATAGGTCCAGCCGATAAGCCAAGTGTTGTCGAGCTCAGCAATGTAAACATCTGTGTCCAAACTCATCTCGTAGTCCTTGTTGTCATCCTCATTAATGAAAGGAAAGGAAACATTAGTAGTCATAGGAGAAGGACAAATTGTCATCTAAGAAGGACGAGACAATAATTGTGCCTCCCTCGCCCTCCTAATAGAAGTGTCAATCCCTCGAAGCCGGGTGTGTCGCTAGTCATAGGTGGTAATAAACTCAGTCATGTACGAACCCTGCAACCCTTTATTCATTTGAATAATAGTTACTATTAATAATAATATTATTTTAACCAAATTCAAATACAACATCTCTAGTATTTTTTAGCCGTCAAAGTTATAATGTAAAAACAATATTTGATCTAATGAAGAACAATTTTAGTGAATTGTCCATAAATTACTATTATATTATCTTTAAGTTCTACATCAGTTCAAGTTAATAAGTTAGTAATATGTAATAATATTTTTAAGAATTATAATAAGTAATTAGTACTATTATAAACACTAATTACTTATTATTCTTAAAATTATTTAATATTATTACTTTATTATCTAGTTAATTATATTATAACTAAAATTATTTAATATACTACTTCTTTTGTTCCTTTTTCCTCTTCTCATTTAGAATTTATAGATTTTAAAGCCAATGACCATAGATTTTTCCTAATCTGTAAGAAAAAACAGAATCATATGAGTTCTTAAAAGATTCGTCTAAATGTATATTTTTCAAATATCAATTATTTATCATTTTTAAAAATAAATAATTGAAAATATTAAAATTTAAGTTTGCTTTGGAGTCTATACGAAAAGAAATAAAAAGAACAAAAAGGGAGTATAATTAATTATTTATTTTTAATTTAATTAAAACTATTATTATTTTTAAAATTATTTAACATTATTACTATTATTAATAATATTATTAATATCTAATTACTAATAATACTAAAGTTATTTTATTATTCTTAAAAGTATTTATTATTATTACTATCATTAATACTATTATTGATATCTAATACTAATATAACTCAAAATAGTTTTTTCTCAAAATAATTTATTAATACCATAACTATTATTAGTATCTAATTACTAATATAACTAATTACTAACATTAATTGATTTTGCTACTTATTTTTGGCTATTATTCTTATTCTTTGAACAATTTAGTCTAATTGCTTTAGATAAGATAAAAATTTTCTCAAAAAATAATTCTTCTTCATTATTAATAATATTATTCTTAATTATTATTATTTAATTTTTTTTAATATAATTTATCTAAATATTATTATTAATATTCATATTATTATTAATGCTATAATTAATATATAATTATATATCAATTAAGCAACAAATGACATATACTAATTATGATTAACATCTTTAATTACTAAAAATTAAATGACAATAATAACATTAATAACACGGTGTAAAGGAATAAAAATTGGACCGTCTATATTTTTCAATCAGCGTTGGGGCAATCATCTAAGGAAAATGGCTAGTCCTTGGGTTAGCCATCTAATATAAACTGCTATCCCAAGGGCTAGCTATTTTGTTTAGACGACGACCTTCATGACTAACCGAAAAATGCAGACAATCACCTCTTTTTTCCTTATCGTGTAATATTATGTATTTTTTAGTAATTACAAATATAAATTTCAATATTTACGGAATAATTATATAAAAAAAAATTTATCTTTAACAAGACTCTTCTAAGAGAAAAAATGATCATCAAATTTTAAAAATCTCCTAGTCTAATTAGGACTCTTTTAAGAAAAAGATGATCATCAAGTTTTAAAAGTCACCAAGTCTAATTAGGACTCTTTGAAAGAAAAAGATGATCATCTCATTCTTAAATGTCTCCTAGTCTATTTTAAACTCTTCTAATGTATAAATACCTAGCTTCCTCATAAATATCAACTTTACAAAAGATACAAATGTATTACTGTTCCATAGTTTTTATTTTTTCAAAGGCATGTACTTGATTTATTTCTTGGAATCCCTAACCATAGTTAGTTTTTGTAAAATATTTTACAGCATGTTATTATTAAGAAAATTAGAAATATTGCAAGTATTAAAATATGAAGTTCATTCTGAATATGTTTATAATTGTGTTTATAAATTTTTAGATTTATATAATAAATTTTAAAGTGAGTTTTTATGACCTAAACTAAGAAATTTTGGGATTTTGAATTAAGGAATTGTACCCTTGTATTGAAATATGATTTTAACCCTAATTTAAGAAAATTATAATATGTTTAAGAAATTCTAAATATTAGGTTTAGTTGCTGTAAAATTTATTAAATATAGGATTAATTAAGTTTCTTTATTATTTTAGGAGAGGATTATTACTTAGGAGATTTCTAAGTTGTTAAAGTGGATAGCCTAATTACCTATCCAAGATACGTACATGTTGGAATACTTATATGTAAGGAAAGTAGTTGCTCAATTTCTTTTTATACAATATCAAGCAGGATTGATTTGAGCTTATGAGCAATGTTGAATAATGCATGTGTGTTGGCATATTTAAAGGAGTTAATATGTTTGTATGATTTTAAATTGCAAGTATGAGAATGTTTTGGTACATGTTTGTAAGCATGTTGTATGAATTATATATTTTCATAATAAGTAGTATCAGATTTAAGTTCATTCATGTCATAAATCTTAAAATGAACGGTAAGGAAGGTACATTATGTCTTTTATGGCATATCTTATCAGTTGAACATTGGTATTAATCTTGTTCAACAAGGTAGTAAGGAAAGAAAGAATTACAAAAATGTTATGTGATTATTATTTATTTAACAAAGATAAAATGAGAAATTGTATGATGAGTATGTTTTGTTGTGTTTGTCAAAAAGGTTTGTTAAGTCTTTTAATTTAACATACTAATCACTTAAAGTGGAAGATGTTAGCAATAAAACTCAATGGCTGAATTCGCCTTGAGTATTGAACAATGAGGAGACACTTGGTGGTAGCCCAAGGCTCCAATTGGGTGGCATGATGATGTTACCTTTCTCTCTAATGGCGCTGAGATCTTGTCACGTCCTTAATAGTGACATATCAATAATATTATTGGATTCGGACTTTGTACCATTCCTTACTAGTCCCCTGTGGACCAAGCAATAAACTCGTTCATTGCTAAACCATTAATAATAGTAGTTTAATTAAAATTGAATTTTAAGTTAATACTAGTTTTTAATGTCAAAGTGTTTTGTTAGTAATTTAAAGGAAATGTTTTTGCATGTGACCAAATATTTGTTTTGGGAATGATGCATGTTAGGTTTAGGTTGTTTTCCTAACATGTATGTACTAGGATTTACTGATTGTGTTTACTTTATTGTTGGTCATGGCCTATTCCTTAATTGACCCTATGACAACCCAATTTCACATTTGTGTTGTTGGTAAGCAGTCATCGCCAAGGTCTAAGGTTTATGGATTTGCAGGTTTAGAAGTGCCATATTCATACAGGGGACTTGAGTGGAGAGTTTGTTTACTTCATCGCTCTATTTTGTTTAGTTTGGATTTTGTGGGTTTGAAGATGGATTTTATAGACTCGATTTTTGTATTCTTGAAATACTTTATAATTACTTTGGGTATTTTGAATAAAATGTTATAGTAGTAGTAGTTAGGGATCGCAACGGATATTAGACCCGATTCGGATCCATGGATCCATATCCATTTTTGCGTTTACGGGTTTTCAAAATTTAGACCACACGAATTTAGGTTGGATTCGGGTCCTATAACTGAAAAACGGATTCGGGTACAAGTCAAATAATACCCGAACCCGGATCCGTTAACCGTTTTTCATTTACTCATTTGTACTTGTTTGTATTGTTATTCAAAAGACATGTAAAAATTTGATTTTGTACTTTGTTTTTTTAGCAATCATTTGTACTTTGTTGTTTTGTAATATTTGAGTAGCTATATGAATTGTATTCAAGTATTGAACTTACATCCTTTGTTGGACTGTTGTCGTAGATGTAAAATGCAGAGTTATAAATTTGAAACTTATTACTGTCGCAAAAAAATAGACAAAATATGTAGGATCCGTTTTGGACCTGGATCCGTTGGATCTGGATATGGATCCTTCCTTTCCATACCCAGGGGATTTGGATCTGAATCTCGATCCCTCCTTGAAAAACGGATTTGGATCTGGATCCATAAGGATCCAGTCCGGTTCCATCCCTAGTAGTATTAGTAATTTTTCTGCTGCAAAACTCTAAAAAGCCGATCAAACGTTTTCATGGGGCGGTAATGTTCTTGTAATTCTCCTTATTTGGGTTTGATAATTCGAGAAAAGATTTTAGAAAAGCAGAGAATTATGAGAGTGTTACAAGTCGAAATTTCTAGATGGCCGCTGCTTCCACTGGATACTTTTTTAAAAAATAACTTACCCGACAATTTGTCGGCGAATTCTTTTCATCGTTCACGGGTTGTTTTCAGTGATGCGGCTAATGGTATTGTCGACAATTGTTCCTCAGAGTCCGATGGCAGTGGGACGCAATGTTATTTGAGACAAGATGCATAGTGATCGTGGTAGCGAGAGTAAAGGGGAGTGGAGAGCAGGAGAGTGAAAGGGGAGTGGAGAGTGAGGACAGAGAAGGGAGAGTGATTGGAAGGAGGGGTGAAAAAGTAAATTTAACTGACAATTTAAGCAAAAACGAGACCATAAATAATAATTTCCTTTCTCTTTCTATGCTATTATTATACACTTTAAAAGCTCTTTGGGTATCTCAGGAACCATAAGTAACTTTCATTTGACTCCTAATTTGGCCCAATTTTTACTTCTCAATCTGAGAAACACAATGAGAAACTAGGCCAAACTACCCCTTAGTAGTTAGCAAAAATATGTGTTGTGATATTGGCATATTGCTGATACTAGTTAGGTAAGCCATGTTCGTTCAAGAAGCTACTTTGTATTCTCACGTCTGCCAATAAAGAACTTATACCAAAAGCTATAGTAGGTAGTGTTTTTGAAGTTTCCGTAAAGTTGATGGCATAGTTCTTGTAGAGTACAATTTCCCACTAGTTTCTGGTTTTCTTCTACAAACACTCTAGTTTATTCTGAGATACTTTCTTTCTGGAATTTGTTTGTGAACTCAAGCTGTTCACACAACATCCCTAATCGCATGCATACAATGATTCTATCCCTTTTTTCTTCATCCACCAAGACCAAGCCATCATCATCTGAGATGGATTTTTCACATCTTAAATGTGCCGAGTGTAGAGGATAAAATTTCAACTGCTGTCAGAATATCAGCTTCACCAGAAATCAAAGGTTTCCTGCATAGTGGCCACTATTTTTTTTTAAAAATGTAGGTTGCGCCGTTCATTTTTGAAAAGTCACTTCCTCTACCTATATACAACTATAGCTCTTTCTCGTAGATTATTGAGATTTCATCTCTTACTTGAACTTCAAGCTTGTATGTTTTCTTCCTTTATCACCGTAGATTTTAGCTTCACCACTACACACTCGACTCTAAACAAAATACATTCAAACACTACAAAGCTTCAAATAAGTTGTCTCTTATTTGATTAAACAAATGTAATCTAATTCAATAAATGGTTGCTTATTACATATTCAAATCAGCCAAAATTCACACTGACTTCGGTAACAACTCCGGTCCTTAAATTAATCAATTTCTTATAATTAGGAAAGCAAAAGATTCAATACTAAACTATTGTGCCGTTTTCACAAGAGTATGTCAACATTCACATTTAACAACCCACCATTTGACCATGTGGCTTCGAAGACTTGTGACCATATCTAATGCCTTCATTATCTTTCTATGATTATATCAGAATCATTCACCTTCATCTACTTCCCTATGGACAATAATGTGGAAATATAGGAGTACAGAATCTTCAACGTCTTTCCATTTAATGTACTAAATGCTACAGATTCTTGCCAAAATTTTCACCCTAACTGCACTATTAAAATGTTCTCAACATTTACAAGATCTATTAGCTGTAAATCCAAATTAATTACAAGGAAAAAGCACAGGGAAGATATTGAATCACTAGCATCTGAAGGCTGAAGGAGCTAAACTAAAAGAATTCCACTGTACCTGCTACAACAGCAGGTGGGTCGATTTCAATACGAGATGCCTTCCCCTGCGCAACCAACTGCGGCAAAGTACTTGCTTCTTTCGCAGAAACTCCTGATGCTGTCCATAAGGTAACATGAGGCCATTCATTTTTGGATTCAATCTTTTCACCATCCACTGAGCCAAGGCGTGTCTCCAAAGCAGCCAGGTTATCAGACAACAATAAAGCAGTCAGTTCGACATCAACCTTACGGTTAAGGAATTGACCAAAGTTGGCTACTGCAATGACACCATGACTTCTCTTATGAGCGAGTGTGACATGAGCATTCCTGAGGATGTCTGCCAAGTTCTTATCACAATAGAAATGTGCAACCTTGGAGTTGGAAACAGCAATCTGTTTGACAAGACAAAAACATCCCAAATAAGACTCCATAAAAATTAGTTTCATAGAAAGAAGATAGATGAGGGAGCTATATTCACCAGGCCAACATTAGGATTCGAGTTATGGAAGCCCCAGTAAAGAGCAAAGGGAGCCAGTTTCAAAGTTAGAGAGGAAAGGGGGTTAAGGGGAGGACATGTGTGAGACTGGACTCCCAGTATCTAATCAATCCACATAGCTTGAAAAACACATGATAAAGATCTAAAATGCCTTGTTGCATGACCCCTTCCTCAGAGGATTCAATACTCAAAATTTCCAATTAGAAGGCTCCCAGAAAAAGGTAAAAAAAACATGGAACCAATCTTAGTTTTAAAAAGCATGCCCACGGCACCAGGCAAGTTTGGGCACAGCCTTTATTGCCTCAGCCAGTGAAAGGTGGGCAAGACCCTTAGGTCTGTGCCTCTGTCCGCCCTTGGTTAAGGTGAGGTGTGCACCTTTGTGCACCTTCAGTTTTTTTTGTATTCTTCTCATTTTTCTGTTCTAAATTTTCTTTTGTTGTTCTTGGTTTTATTTTAGTTATTATTTTTTTTATTCTGTTTTTCTAAAATTTCCACTCATTTTTTTTCTTCTTCTAATTTCCTGCTCTTCTTCTGTATTTTCCAGTTCTCCGTTTCTTCTTGTTTTTGACGCACTACCTCATACACAAAGGCGAGCGCATTTGCTTTGCGCCTTACACCAAGGCTCTAGGGACCCTTTGGACCTTAGTGCACCTAGTGCCTTTTTAAACTAAGTACCAACGGCTCTAAAAGGTCAAACAAATCATAAGAAGACATGTCAAATCTGAAGTTGAGATGTCAAGTAATGCAACTGTCTGATCCATAACTTTTCAGTTGTGCCAGCTGCAAAGAAATGCAATAAATTAGAGAACTTACATCGCTGAGGAGACGATGAATTTCAGTAACAGGTAAACTGACGCCAGCATAAACAATTGTTCCAAGCCGACGTTTTCCAGAAGTAGGTGTTATATAATCACCTTTTGCAATCTTTTTTAGTTGTTTCAAGACACTGCTTAAAGCACTCTCAAATGGAATCTGTAAAATGCAGACAAAGTTCACAAATTTAATAAAATTTTATTAGCCCAATTAAATTCTATAAAAGAAGGCATAGAAAGCAACATGTGGGGTGACACCCCATAAAACAAAAGGTAATGTTTCACATTAGCCAAGCAAAGGCTGGTAATGGCTATGCCAGCTATAGAGGACCCAATTTTAAAATAATAATAGAATGACATCATATGCAAATGTCTACGAGGGGCCTTATAGCCTACTGTTAAATAAACTTGTGGCCAAGTGACCAGATCTACATAGAACAAATAAATTCTAGCATGTACTGCAATACAGGTTTACAGATTTCATAAACACTTTAAGTTGCTAAAATCCAAATAGAGTGAAAATATTGGCACACTGAGGCTCTGTTTAGTATGGTGTAAAACATTTCATTGAAAACTGTTTTCTCATTTTACATTGTTTAATTTGGAGTAAAATATATGATGTAAAACTTAGAATGTAAATTCATTTTACACTCTATTGAAAACATTTTTCTCCAAAACTAGGAGTAAAACAATATTACATCCATTCACTCAAAAAAAAAAAAAAAAAATACTAACTAACAAACAACTCACGCAATACCGACTCATGCATGCCTGTCATGGACCGTGCCAGCTCGTGCCTAACCTCTTGTCGTGCCATGCTTAGTCATGCTACCTTTCCCTAAAACTCGGCCAATGACATAGCACGGCCCACGTGCTTGGCGTGCTATGTCTTGCCTCATGCTAGCCTAATTTTTTAATAAAAAAATAAAAATAAAGTATATAATAGAATTGAAAAAATAATTTTAGATAATATAAATTATATTATAAAAATATAATAATATTAAAAGTAATAGAAATATTAATTGTAGTAAATAATACTAAATAATAGTGTGCTTAGGAAAGTGCCTTGTGGCTAATTGGCGTGCCGCTGGCGTGCTAGTGCCTAAATTTTTTATGCTATCCGCGGTTTGGCCTGCGGCCCACTTCACGGACAGCGTGCCGTGCCGTGCCGTGCCACGACCTTGCTTGTGTCGTATTATGCCAAAAGCCTGCCTGCTCGGCTGGCCCATGCCTAGCTCTACTCACGCATTCTTCATTTCTCATTTTCTCGGTAGTGTCTCTCTTTACTCTATACTTTCTCTTAAAAATTGGGGAAAAAACCATAATTTGTTTTCATCTTCTTTGATATCATTAATTCAGTACGTTGTCTTCGCATCTCATGTCTTGATTATTAACTTATCGAACTATAACATGAATTTGAACTAATTTTATCCATTTTCGTCAAAAATAAAAAAAACCCTAGATTTGCCCCAATTCGATTGAATCACGAAAGTTTCTCATGAAATGTGCGCAATCAACAGTTTATTTGAAATTAGAGTAGAAATTTTCTTTCTGTTAAAATTTAAAATGTAAAAGTACAAACTATTACATTACAACCAGTTGATTGGTATACCTATTTGATTGGTTTGCTTATTCGATTGCAAATACTCCTTTATAATTAGCTTAAGGTCTTTTTACATTGTTAAACCAAATTTTTTTAGTTCTCTGGTTTTATGGCGATATTCTTTATAATGTAATATGTTATTACTAGATCAGAGAAATATATTGTAGATTTTATAAAAAATATTTATTATAGCATAACAAATTTAGCTAATGACAAACAACAAGAAAATATAACGGAAAAAAGAGTTAAAATATAACAAGAGAATAAAATTATAAAAGTTAATAGGAGTAATTGATTTTTCAGTTCAACCAAACACGAAAAATATTTAAATATAAAATCATTTTCCATGTAATCAAACAACGGAAAAGTTTCATGAAAAATCATGAAAATGAGTTTTTCATCGTAAAAGGTTTTCTACGAAAAACCATTTTCAGTTGAAAATATTTTACGCTCTACTAAATAGAGCCTAAATCATGTTTCTAATGGAAATTACATATTGTATAAATTGTCTGTCACATATTTCATAACAACATGGCACATTTGAGTAAGATTAATAATGCAGAAGAGTACATGTAAATTAAAAACTTAAGTTTTAATGTTAAATGCAATTCAGCACCTTAATTTTCAAATTTTCTAGTATTATTTTTATGACCCTAATAAAAAAGTAACTTATAGAAATTAGTTTTGCTCCAATTTGTACATCATAGATATTTATGTCCATAAAATATGTGAAAGGGAAGCCATGTTAGCCTTAGTTGTTAGTATATTTAAAACAATACAAAATACCTTATGGAGAATTATCAGAATCATTCTATAGTAATTATGCCAAAATCCAGATTTACTCTGTGAAGATAATCTGATGGTAAAAGCAGATAAATAGATATATAGTCCCTCTGTTTCACAAAGATCATCCTTCTTTCTGTTTAAGAGTATTCCATAAAGTTTTCCCTGTTTCACTATATTCCTCTATGGCAATTAAATATAACTATTTCATCATCACTTACTCCACCACATAGGTCCACTTTTAACTCTTTCATATTACTTATGTCTCTATAACTATTTCTTTCTTCTCTAAAATTAAAAAGGACATAATTTCATTAAAACGATCGTTACGAAATGGATGGATTACAAATACTATCACACATTTTTTATGTTTATCTCTGATCTTTATCACTACTATCATGCTCCTTAGATATATCTGCTCATGATTTTATGAATGTGCAAGATATAAATTTATATTTCATCTCAGGAGAGATTTTGAAGAACAAATTGTTCTATTACAGAGGATAGTATAATTACAGAGGATAAGCAATGCCAAATAAATTAGTTCAACGTTCTGTTAACATTTTAATCACTATCAGCAATAGCTTCTATTATATTTGAAACACTTGCACCAAGGCTTTTTCATACAAAATTTAAAGGGTAATAATGTTATTTCATGCTTGGATCTTCAGAAAGGGAATCAACTAATGTCAGAAAATCAAGCATTAATTTGAAAAAGAGAAAAAAAAAAAGCCAGACACTGGAAACTTTTATATGAATATTCTATCTTTTCTGTTTGCTCCTCTCTCTCTATGCATTCTTTCTTCCTGTCCTTCACCGATTTTCCATCATACTAGTGATATATGATCATCATTATCATACCTGACATTCCTTGTTCTTCTGTTTATAACAGTGACTCAAAAACAATCTAACTACTCTCAGCAGATATTACAATATAGGAAGTACTTCCACAGATCCTTTCCAAGACCGTCTATTAAAGAATTCATTAGAATAGATATGCTATGCTCTAATCAACATCTCCTAATAGATAATCAGGTTCGCAGAATTCATCATAGTACAACCAATGGCCTCTTGACGATCGATACTTCAGTATAAGACATTATTAACACAGAAAGGGGCCCCTGGAATAGTGGAACCTCAAGGGAAATGGGTAACCAACAATACTAGTAGATTAGCTACAAGTGCAGAACATTACCTGTATCGAATAAAGGTACTCAGAATTGCTCAATAAAGTCTCTCGTAAATGCTTCTCCCACTTTGCCCACTCTTTTGCATATGTACCTTTAGATGATTCCATTCTGCATAGTAATAGCAGGTCACAATTTTTAAATATCTCAATCAGAAAAAAGAGAGACTAAAAGAGTATTCTGAGTTCAGGAGAAAAGTTTATTTCTTTTCTATCAATTAATTACCCTAAACGGAGTGAGTAGAGGGGATTTAATCCCTTAATTCAATGAAAGAAAACATCAAATCAATTAAAATGGAAGGAAGCTGTCAGAGCTATAATATTCCATAACTCTTTTCAATTAGATGATATTACATAAAAACTCTCCACAGATTATACAACTGTAATACATGGGGTTATACGGCAAGGCAAGGTCCAACTTGATTAGATGATAAGAGCACATATTAAGTCAACCAAACACTAACCTTCCATGTCGCTTTGTGTGGAGCCTGTATAGGTTGATTCCTTCTTCCAAAACAGCTTTCACAGGATCAGGTAGACAAGCCCTGCACAGAAACAATTAACATTAAAGTAGTCAGACACTGACTTCAGAATGATTCACTATAAATGGTTTGCTTTGGAACATAACTGCATGCTGAAGTTCACTTTAATACGTGGATTTACAAGGAAGCTTGGTTGGGCGCCATAATAATGGAACTAAATGTGGAACACTGTCGCATGGGTATCCAGTGCTGACAGCAACGTAATTCCACCTGATTTTGCGTCAAAATCTATGGAATGATTTGTTTAGCTTTAAAAAGTGATTTAGGAATAGAATCATGACAGTTAAGACTCTTGGTTTACTAGGATCTTAACAAAAGGTTTCATAACTTATTTATGATTTCTATTTATATTAGCTATCTATTACAAACAAGATACCAATACAAGTCTTGTTTGTTTTCACATTGAGTTCACATAGATGCTGGGTTTCCTTTCTTTCTATCAGCAAGTGATGATCTAAAGAAACTTTGCATAAAATGAGAGAAGGTAATGTAAAATATATCTCTAAAATATTCTGGCTGAAAAAAGTCTCGGTATTACAATTGAGTAAAGGAACGACAAAATAAACAGAAACTCTTCTTTCATCATCTGCTTCATTTTCTTCACTGCTTCAAATCTAGCACAACCCTTTTGGCATGAGAACTACTCTTCTTGAATGTAGAGTTTGGGTTCTGTTTTGTATGACTTTGGAGAATAGTACCAAATCCTCTACATGACTATGTAGATGAAGGTGAAAAATATATCAATATAAAATCCAGAATCAGGAGCATCGTGAAAGAGAGAAAGGTAGAAAAGACAAGGAAACCAACACGAAAGGTTACCCTCCAAAGCAAACATCTTCCTAATACTTGATAAGGTGATTATTTTCCATCTTCAACCTGAAAAATTATAAGAAAACATAGAACTATAGCAACTTGGGAAAAGAAGATTTGTGGACAAGCAAATTTCACGCTCCTATATCCATGATTCTTATAAAGCAATGCCAAAGAATACTCTGGTTCCAAAAGGAAGATGTCAAGACCATTCACACATTAGTGCAAAAATTTTTGGACACTAACCTCTAAAAACCTAGTCCCTTCAATTTTCAGCCTATACATCAAACCCACACTTCATAAGATCGTTCGTTGGTCCCTCCTAACAACATAACCTGAAAACCCCTGAACACGAGATGACTCACATCAATCCTTCGATGTTGTCAGCAACACAAGTCCCACATATATATTAAAAAGAGACGGAGACGTTATCAAGAAGAATAAAAGTCAACAAGATTGTAGTACCGTAATCCTACTACCTACCAGTAAAGAAACTCGTGTCCCAAACCAACCTCTTTAAAACCCATACCCACAGACTACAAAAAGGGATCTGACCAGGGATTATCGCCCATTGGTAAAAGGCCATTTTTGTATTTGACATCCTACTAAATCTACGTACTCCCAAGAGACTTGTGATCAAGCTCTGCACAGGCACATAACGTTGATTGTGTTTTGAAAGGTAAAATAGAATCTTCAAGCCATCTTGGCAGCACAAGGACAACTTTATTCCAATTGTTGTCCAGAAGGAAAATCCTGGTCCTCTAATCTCTATCAATCTTCACGCAATCATACACAAAAAGAGTAAACAAGTAAAGATCTGTATGTAAGGGGATCAAGAACAAAGGTCTCTTGTTATGAAATTCTAGTAGCAGAACAGATCCTCCATTGTTCACTTTTGCTCTATAAGCCCTGTTCAGGGTAACCAAATGGTCACTGGCATTGGTAAACAACAAAGCAAGCAAGGCATGCTAGAGGAGATAGAAAGTGACGTATGAACGAAAGAAAGTCACCTATACATTATAGCGCAGACTAGATCAAGTTTCAGAATCGAGAAAGCAATAGGAGTAAGAAAACGCAGAGTTTTCAATCAAAGGGGAATGCTAACCTTTCTGCTTTGAGTAAAGGCATCTTCACAACTGAACCAAACCGTTCAATCAATTCGGCTTCAAACTCTTTGCGGCTCTGAGAAGAAAGGAACAAAAAAATTTTTAGGACATGCTAAAATTATCTCCATTCAATTTAAATAGATTAATATCTCCATGATAAACAGATTCTTCTAATTTGTTGCCTACAGATATTAGGGATGGTGGATGGGAGGAGAAAACAGTAAAAGTAGCAAAGGTGTCAATTAGAATGGGTAAATTGAATTTTGGACAAATTGACGTCAATAAATATTAAGTAAAACAAGACAAGTGATGCTCTCAAAAACATACCTTGCCCTCATAAAGGTGGTAAAACATAAGTAGTACATAGCCTGCGTTTGGAGAAGCCTTGTCAAGGTTTCCCTGGTGCCAAACAAAGAGATTCAAGATATAAGCACAAGTATAAGACAAAAAAAAACGAACAAGTAATCTCATAGTAATAAGAATGAAGACAACACAATACCGGATGATTAACTCGTTGAAGCACACGAAACATGAAAACAGATAATGCATCCAAACAAAAAGGGTTTGAATCAGTACCTGCACAACAAGAAAGCAAGGAAAAATTAGGACTTCATATTGAGGCTGCAACCTTTGCTTGATAGCCAAGGCGCAATTGCTTTAATCCAAAAAATTCGAGAATGACATAAAAGCAGCAGAAAAGGTAAACAAGAAACATTTATATAGCACGTCAATCCAATATAAACACGCATTATATAAGTGGCATGTTACTTCTGACATGTCCCTTGCATGGAGAATCTAGAGATACAAGGAAGAAGAGGACTTGCAATGAAGCCAAATTACCTTCAGAATCAGGTACAACTGGAGCAGCAGATGCCCCGGTGGCTTGGCACATGTCCTCAATCTGCAAAATAAGACGAAACATAAATTCACAGAAACAATCCTAATACTTAATCAGAAATCCATTTCAGATGAGAGGACCAAAATATAATACATAGTCACAGGTAACAGAAATGACAGGAAAGCAAGCACAAGCATGCACACCTAGAACACCTTTTTGGGTAACAAAAAATTATTACTAAAAAAAAGAGAGGCATACAATGGGAGTAAACAGAAAGGCCAGAAAAATAAAAGTAGCAAATATAAGATTGACTATTGCTTCTTATTGATGAAGTTTGACCAATGTTCTACAATAGGAAACCAGATCATTTTCAAGCCAAGGAAACTGCATGTCAAGGTTATCAACAACCCCTTCTGCGGTAAAACAAAAATCAAGCTGAAATCAATATTCTAGATCTCTTTTCACCTAGTTCTCCTTTTTCTCCTTGGAAAAAACAGATATCATTAAAGTAAAGCACGTTTATGACACATCCATCAAAAAACTCAAAAGTAATGCCCTTCCTAATCATTCCCGTAGATGATGTTCATTGATCTGACAAACTATAAGACTAGGACAAGACAAGAGCCATCTTCAACATATCCAGGTCGACAATTCCAACATACCTCATATATCTTAAAAAATAAACAGTCGACATCCCAATGGAAGCATATGAAGATAAAAAATGTCAGGAAATTTAAGAAGTCCCTAGTAATAAGCATCAGAGATGGTCTTCAGACACAAGCATTTCCACTCCCTTGCCCCCAAACAAACAAAAAAGAAAAACCCTTCTTCTGCTTGAAATAAAGGAAAAGAAAAAAAAAGAAAAAAAGGAACAATAGAGAAGTAAAAAGAGAAAAAAAATCTCAACATCAGAATTACAGAGAGAATTACACGATTCCAGTTTTCCACAACTTCTTTTTCTTCTACAAGTCCCAACAAGACTCTACAAGAGTAACACAATGGATTCTAAAGCAGTAAACGACAGAACATCACAAAAAAAGGTAACCCATGTGTAAGTTCAGTCCTTACCACATCACCATTTGATATCACAGGATTCCAGAAAGAATGTATAAAATCTATTAATATTAGAAATTAAGTAATTAATTTCTATTATGTTACATGTCTCCATACAATTTAATTTGGTATAAATAATGAAACAAAAATAGAGCTGTCACCATTTAGCAATTACCTGTTTCCATACTTCTTCATTTGGTGCATTTTTGTCTGCAAGCATTATACAGTCAGTCTTCCTTTGGCATTGTTCAGCAACTTTCTGCCAGTATTTACCTGCAAATATCCAATGAAACAATTTATCTTCAAGCCAGAAAAGATTGTCCGGTATGATAAAAATATGAAATATAATCCTTCATGCCAAGAGAATAACATTAAACATATCTTGTAGGAATAGAAAGGTGGAGCTAGCTAGAATAGTTAATAGGGATCTTTAATCAGCGAAATATACATCAAACAAATGCAACAAGCTTACAACAGCCAAACAATGAAATCAATCATTCACTACTAATAAGGGGAATGCTTGAACAAAAAGAGGAATTCGCAATCGATGAAATGTTCGTAAATTAAATGCAGCTTAATAAATGGACTACGAAATCAATCATCATTCCCTCAAGGGGAACAATAAATATACCCTTTATTGTCACTCCTTCTTTCTAGCTCCCTCTTACTTGGGTCAATACTAGCCCTTCTTGGTACCGAACTTCCAATTTTTATGAAGTTAAAATCATCTTAAGAAAAGAAAGTACATATGGGCAATTACGAATAAGTTCAGATAAGGACTATCAAGTTCATTTCACAACTAAAAATAAATTGAAATTAGTTCTGGTAAGATTATATAAGAGTCAATAAGTTTGGCCAAGTTCTATAAGTCTTATTTTTAATAAGACATTCAATCATGCAGAAAAGAGACAATATAGGCAAGATTCCAGCCATGCTCAGCACTTCCTAGGCATTGCTCACAAAATAAAATATATTAGAGAGAAGCTGGAAGACATTCAACATTTGATGACCCAGAGAACAAAAGTTTTACATTTAGAGCATTGGAGCAAGAGAGTAAAGTTGGGAGACTCTAATATTAGATCAGGCAGCAGTTAAGGTCCTGTACACTAATTAAGTTAGCATCAAGATATAATCCTAAAACAAAATCTACAACCTTATTAAGTTAGCATCAACAGGGCATATAAATCAGAACATAACATATAAAGAAACGAATAAGATTCAATATGCTTTCCGCAATTACTTTTTATCAGAATGCTAAGGGGTCAATAAAATTAACATAATAACATTTAACTTGACAATCGAATAGCTATAGGCTATAGGATGCAATAAGTCTTTGATTTATTTTTCTGAATAAGATATAAGATACAAATAAAATCAGATAGTTAGAATAGTATGCCTTTAATAAGATCACCCATCAAACTTTGGACATGACAACTATCTCCAAAAGCACTTGGATCATTCAACAGTTCCCTGCAAAGTGCAGACTTAGCACAGCCTGGAATTCCTGCACGAGAATAAATATGAGAAACTAAACTTTATTATTCATTAAGATTGTAAATTAATCTAATCAGCACCTATAGAAACACATGTAGCAATTATAGTTTTACAATGTTAAGATAATTAAAATAGTATCATTCACCTTAATCAGAAATAACTTATGAATCCCAGAATCTTGTGAGCTGGGAAAAACTACTACCAAACAAGTTTATTTTTTTGTATTATTGGGATTAGTAACATTCATGGTTAACTAAGTGCGCTTTTCCTGCAAAAGGAAAGCAAGTCTCTATAACGGGCAACAAGTTTGGCTATCCATCCAGTTTTATGGTTAAAAGAATGATAAGTTCCAGTCCAAACTTTGTCTGTCTATCCGATAACCACTCCCAACATTTGATTGATTGGGAATAGTTATAGGGAATGTCTTCCGAAACTGGTCCACTGTGACTTTTGACATGAACAACAGGTAATCTCCTAGTTACCATCTATGTTAAGTTGCCTCATGTATGTGGTTCACCCGATTCCTTTTTCTTTAAAAAAAAAGAACCCAATTCTCCCTCTCTTGTGGCCAATAACTTTGGCTTCCCCAAAGATGGCTTCATTGACGAATCCCTCTCATAGCATTACCTTCTTTGACAGCAACTTCCCTCTTCCTTTGTTGTTTTTCCCTCACCTGACCACCATCTTGGTGCTAAATGGTCTGGCAAGCCATCAATAGAGCAGCCACTAACATTTCAAAACCGGATGAAAAAATTCTGAAACTATTGTTTACTTAGTAAACAAAGTTACAAGAGCATATATAGTAATAAAGTGGCAGATTTAATGTCCTTAGAAAATTGTTTCACAAGTTTCTTCATCTTTTAGTCACTTAGTAAAGTTCAGATTAGGAAATGAAAAACAAATCTTTTTTGGGAGGATATTTGGTTAGGAGAGCAATCTTTATGTGTTCTCTACCCAGGTTTATTCTGGATGTCATCTCAACACAATGCTCTGCTGAGGAATTTTGATCTGATGATTTGTAGGATCTACATTTCAGAAGACCAACCCATGAGCAAGGAGCTCACATCTAAGAGCAACCTTCTGCCTATTCAGTTAAACGATGTGGAGGATTCCAGGGTGTGGAAGGGCCGAAGGTGGAATTTTCAGGAATTTATTCATGTAAATCAGTTCTTAGCTGGTTTATGATGCCCCCAAAATATACAGCTTTCCCTCTTGCTGATTTCATACAAAAATCAAAGACTCCTCTTAGGAAGATAGCTTTTATATGGCTTTTAGCATAAAGAAGGATTAATACAATTGACATGCTCCAAAAACGGCTGATGAAGATGGCTATTTCACTTGATATATGCTTGCTTTACCAAGCTTGTAGAAAGTCCTGCTCACACGTTTTCCTTCACTGTGGCTGGGCAAAGTTATTTTTGGAGAAGAGTGTTAGCAGTGCAAAATGAGAACATGCATCCCTTTCTAATGTTACGGGGTGATTGCAATGCAGATTTGTGGGGTTGGAAGAGGAAAGGAGGTGTTGTGGAGATATACTATAATGGCTATCTTATGGACTGTTGGGTTGGAACATAATGCAATGATTTTAAGAAAGTCGCTTATTCCCCTTATATGAAGGATACAAGTAATGGCTACTCCCCTTGGTAGCTCTTACTCAAAAACAACTACCTCTTATGAGCCTTAGCTCCCTCTTATTTAGAGGTTAGTTGAGACAACCTCCAAATAAGAGGGATCACTCTTAATAAGAGGTGATGCCAAGAGTCAATTCTTGCATCATGATTGGTGTTTTGGATATTATATTAAATTAAAAGAAAAATGAGCAAGAAAGGGCAAATACATTTCTTGGTTTATTGGATAGGGAGCTCTTATTTAGAGATGGAGGTGAGGTTGGTGAAGAGAGAGATGAAGACTCATGGCCCAATGGGTTAATTCTTCTTTGTTGGCAATTTTGTGTGCAAAAGCAAATGGAGCTCTCGGAAATTACTCACCTTGGGAGTTACAAAGAAATTGGGCAGCTAGTAATTTTTATTCGTTTAGATAGAGGGAACCATGTC
The DNA here is from genome assembly GCA_026401315.1 of Dysphania ambrosioides. Taxonomy (NCBI): domain Eukaryota; kingdom Viridiplantae; phylum Streptophyta; class Magnoliopsida; order Caryophyllales; family Amaranthaceae; genus Dysphania; species Dysphania ambrosioides. The sequence goes on from CM048672.1 coordinate 3,886,849, forward strand.
CTCAAGCTGTACTTTTTCTTCCAAAAAAAAATAATTGGAAATATGCAGCAGCAACCAAGGGAGAAAACAAGAGAAGAAGCTTTAAGATTTAAAAAATAAAAATAAAAGAAAGGAACACCGGCTCATCTTTGTGTTGCTAATCAGAGTCCAAGATCCTCTTTGCCTGTACTGGTTGGATTAAATCACCAATTAATAATTTCTGTTTGTCTTAAATTGGAATTATACTAAATTGTTAGATTGAATTGTTAACTAAAAACCTTGAGCCCTTGATAGCTGATTCAAGCTCATCATAAACTAATCAGAACAACAATTTGAACTTCCCATCACCATCACCTTCAACTTGGAATTAGAAGAAAAATAAGCATAATCCCCTTGGAGCTTGGAAGGGAAATTCTGAGGCAGTAATTTTCAGTCACTTGCTTGTTGGTTCTAGGCTCAGGGAAAACGCCAAGGGGTAAGGAGATTGACTGGTCTGGAAATGCCAGAGCTTTGCGTTGGTGGGGGGTGGGGTGGGTGGGTTGAGGAGGTTACAAGATGGGATGGGATCGTTGTGGTGGTTTCAAGGTTGGAGTTAGGGGGGGAGAAAGAAGGATAGGAAGAAGCAGAGGGCATTGGAGTGGCTGTTGATTGACTTGGTGGTTATAATAGTCAAATAAGAAAGAAGGCCGAGAATTGAGTCAGTCATGTGAGTGTTAAAAGCCAAAGGTTTACCTGGAATAGCAGCTGTCCAGGGACTAGTTGCATAAAAGATTATATAATTGTGTCTGTTCCTTATTAATGTTGGGACCATAAACTTGGGTCAAACAGGAAGGAAGGGCGAGAGTTATTAAGTCATTCATGTTAGTGTTACACACCATAGGTTTACGTGCAATAGCAGGTGTACAGGGACCATTCGCATAGAAAACTAAACATAGTAGGGTCTGTTCCTAGTTAATCGAAAGTTGGGACCATATAAAAAGGGCAATAGGATATTCGCTATGTTTTGACAAGCATAACATCAGGGTGACACAGGCTTTGTAGGATGTGATGGGAGAACTTCCTAATATTTGATGTAACTTAGTACAGTGAGAAAAGGTCTCCCAAATTTTTTTTTAAATAAGTAAAAAGGGATTTGATGGTCATCCAAATATACTCTTCAAAGGATACCCTATCCTCCATTTATGCATTTGTTTCTCTTTTTTTTTTTTTTACATTTTAGCAGAGATTTCATCATCATAGAAATAATAATGAGGTTGTGAGGCACAAAACACCATTACTTTTAAGAGAAGAGGTAGAAACCTGGGAAGAACACAATCATGCCTTGTTTTCTCACAGCTTCTTTAGTGGTCGGAGATGGTGTAGTAGGTTCTGCCTCACGTTCTTTCTCAAGATCACCTTCTTCATCAATTGCTCCAACAATGGCCAAGAAATCTTCAGATCTTACCAAATTTCCCGCTGCGCCTATGAGTGCTTGGCTTGCAGCACTCCTTTTTGCATACTGTTCAAGGAAAGACTCAGCCTCACTAAGGTAAATATCAGACCTCAGCTGTTTGTGGCCACACTTCCGTCTTATGTAGACAGCCCTTTCAAGATAACATCAACCAACATATCAAGTCTCCCCCCCAAAAAAAAGGTAATTAAATGTGCTACGCAACAAAAAGGATAGAACTACCACTACCATTCATCCAGCATCTTGCTCAATTCATTTTGCTTCGCTGCTGAGGTACCCCAGATTTTCATTTGTCTGCCAAACAAAAAATCCTCGTCAAGAAAAGTAATTTGCTTCCACAATTGCATAAAACCTGAGCATGCTTCTTGTCCATTTCACATGAAAATTGAAGGATATCATGCTCTCCATACATAACACAACCCAATATATTAAACACTAATAAAGTTTCCATCACTTAGAGAAATCACTCAAATCATTGATCATAAGATAGACCCCACCTCCCCCCCCCCCCCCCCCCCCCCCCCCCCCCCTCTCATTACAATTGGTCTGACAATTTATCCATTAGTAACAGTAGCCATTGTCACAAGCCACAATCACAATGAAGATGTCTTTTCAGAGTAATTTCTTCAGCCAACTAATTTAAACTACAAAAGAAAAAGAAAGAAAAAAACCCAACCACAGCATCCATACTCAAAAGTCAACCCTATAATACAACCATTTAATTGTTTATTAGAATTTTCATGAACATTATTAAAATAATGAGCGCATGTCCTAATATTTACAAAAATACAGAAACAAACAAGAGCTCAGTTCAACTGTATCCAAGGTAACAAGCAGTCAATGCCAAAACCCCTAAATTTAGTGGTCCCATAAATCACCGAAGAGTGCATTTCCTCTAACAAAAAACACCTAATATCATATCTGTAAGTCAACTACAAAACCAAGAAAATTGTCTGCCAGTCTAAAGATCCAGCAATGTGAAAGAAAAACTATATAGTTGTTGCACATAGTTTAATGTCATAATAATGGATAAGGTCAATATCTCACCTAGACTAAAAAGTATACATGCGACTTTCATTAAAAAAAATGCTTTTAACTAAACATAATTAAGGGGAGATCCAACAAGGAGATCAGATGTCCAACAAGATCAAGCAGAGAGACAAACCAGAGCTCCGGTCCTGTGGATGATGCCAAAAGATACTAAGGGCAAGCTGGGGACAGGAGAAAATATAGAAAAACACAATATTTCCTGACCACGCACATCTTTAAAAAAAAAGGGAACTATTTTAGATATTATTGCCCTAGCCTTTTTCACTTTTTAGTTTTTACCACTCCTGAAAATGAAAATGTCTTTATCTATGGGGCTCTCAATATAGTCCCTGTACAAATCTTAGCTCGTAAGTGTAAGAAAGGGTATAACAACAAGCGCATATAGTTGATGCAAGTTATCGGAGGTTTCAAACAACTGCAGAGGTGTAGCTAACCTCAAATAATATGCCTTATAAGCAGCAGGGCCGTCTTTGAACAATATCAATAAACCATTTCGGATCAAGAATGTCCGCAACTGCATAAGACAATTGATAAAGAAAGGGCACATAAATACCAAGAGCCTGTTAACCATAGGACATTAATATACCAAGAATACAGCAGAAGGATCTTCATAATACTTTTGATGCCAAGTATGAGACTCATACTATCCATGCATGTAAAAGTAACATAACAACCAATCAAGGCACTTTTACCTACTTTGTATGGAAGAAATTTCAATTTAACCATTAAGTTAGCATCCTCATCAGCAAGTGAATCAGCTCCAGATGCATCAGTATCACTACTAACAACGACATTGTTGGCTTCACTCAATTCATTCTCAATTTCAGCAGCTCTATGCTTACTTCCTTTGAATAAATTTATGTCAATAAAAAATCCTGAAAAGCAAATAATTGTCAGACCTTTCAAAAGAGATGCTTTATTTCATAGGCAAAGTTTCTGTATATCAGTTCTACCCATCACCCCTCTACCCAAAAATATAAAGATATGATACAAAGTGGGGGGACCAGAAGTCCACCACTAACCAAACTAAAAGAAAAGATAATCAGAATCTAGGCATCTAGCAATACATTATAAACAGATATTTAAAAAAAACATGAGCCTGAGCCCAAAAGAAGCTTAATACAACAGTTGCTCCCGCATCTTTCAAAAACCCTGACCAGGGAACTCACATCGGTCCTTTTCAACCAAAGCACTCATAAAATAGGGGAGGAAAACGCAGCCTAAAAGGGAAAAACAGCAACCCCCAATATCTAACGCCCTTTTTGCCCAAGGAACTTCAAAAATTGTATCTGTTGATAATCTGAAGAGTAAATAGAGCACTCCAATGCATCCAGCCTCACCAAATCATGTCTGCCAAGAAATTTAAGCATGACAATGCAAAAGGTAATGATTATCAGTTTCTCCACTAGCAAGATATAGGGTACACAACTACACACGTGAGGGGATAGATCCTTGTGGGGTTTACGAGCCAGCAGATTATCACAAGTATTGAGTTTCTTGAAACAACCAACAGAAGCAAAAGTTTTCACCCAATTCAGAAGCTTAGCCATCCAAATAATAATAGAAAGTATGAAGCATTGAGAATCAGGTGTTTTCCTAGAGGAGGTTGTAGAAGAACAAAAGATAAAACATCAGACAAATCAGCCATCTACACTCCCCTAACATAAGAATCAGGCAAGGTACAGAAGCACGAGTTCTCAGCAAGTTCGTATGCTCCCGAACTCCCAATCATGAGTCTCACTACTCAAAAGAGAAACCACCCACAGATCCACACGTAAAATAAATAAATACGACTATGAGGAACAGTAGACAATATATATAGAGGGAAAAAGAATCCTAAAATGCTAAGAATTTTCCCAATGACCAATACACTCTCAATTACTAACCTTGTATTAGAAAGCTGATCTACTAAATAAGAACCCAATCATATTTTTTTACTGTTTCAGCCAACATGGCGATGCTTGTGTTATAACAAATCAAATGGTAGACCAGGAAGCAATTTGGACATCCAATTATTTCATTCACCCTGTGACAACAGACATCTATAGAAATATTGCTATGTCATCTTTAGAGAATCCTAAAATGACTACCATTCTTATTTTTGAAACTATTTCAGCCAAAATGACGACAGTTATGATAGAACAAAACAAATGGTAGAACAGGAAACAATCAGGCCATCCAATTACTTCATTCACCCAACAGACATCTTAAGAGATATTGCAATGTCATATGAGATATTGCTATAAATTAGCTGAAAGCATCAATGAAACTAAAAGTCACATTAGGTTTTTAAAATGCCACTGACCAATTTTGAGTATTCATATCAGGTAATTAGGGTCAGAAGGCAAAAGATACATAAAACTGAATCATCAAAAAAAGAATCACTTCCCAACCATCACACAGTTATGTATTTTCCATGAAAAAAAGAATTTTTTCATCAAAGCAATAAAATTCAGCAAAAAGAAAAAGAGTCCTCTAACCATCTAACGTGAACGACCTTATTCAAGATCTGGTTCATTAGAAGTTACTTGGAATCTTGATTGGTGGAATTAGGGTTGTCAATTCGGGTCCACGAATTGGTCATCGTGGGTCATTTCTCATTCGGGGTTGAAGCGGGTAAATTTGTTCTTTTGGGTTAGGTGGGTCAGGTTGTTATCGAGTCAGGTCAGGTCGTTATTTACTTTGTCGGGTTCAGTCCGGGTTTAGGTTAGGTCATATTCAGTTTGAGTCATGTTCGGTTTGGGTACCCGACATCAGATACTAGAATAGCAACCATCATAGCAACAAAGCTACCCACCAAAGACAAAATTCAAAGATCCATGAATTTTTTTCACTAATTGAAGAGAAGCAAGATAAGTTTTGGTTCTTAATGTCATGACCATACTGCCCGATAAAATTTTAATCAGAATTGAAACCACTAGATGATGTACAAACTCTCATATATAGAATCTAAGAAAGTGAGGATCATACTTAATTGATTAATGTTTCAAAATCGCATTACCTTTAGTTTCTGACTTAGTCTTCAAGTGTATATAAATTACATAGCATGATAGCTTACCAAAAAATCTATCACTTTCCATTAATATAGTCAAAAGAGAAACAGATAGAACATTACCTCTATACAATGGCCATAAACCAGGATTGTGCCTAGAGATACAAACATTTCTCTTAGTTAGGACATGCACTGCAGTGCCATATAATAGAATAACTGAAAGTTTAGGATGATAACCTCATTTCTTTCTGGTATCGCCTAAATACAGAATCACTGTGGACATGAATGACCATCTTGAAATATATATTGTCATTTGACATGGTACCAGATTTGTTAAAGTTTAAGTAACATTTGAAGGCTACAGGGTATCGCTTTTCTCTCATCAAAAGAATCATTTCCTATAAGCAGCACATGGAACAGCAGACAAACAAAACAATCGATAAATTACTAGGGTTGTCAAAGAATAAAGATTTGTGGAAAAGAAAAGACATCATACAAGAAGCAAGAGACAGACAAACATCACTCAAATGAGCCAACAAACAGCACTCAAATGAAGCAATGAATAACTTGCTGACAAACAGCACTCAAATGAGCCACAAAACCACGACCACTGCAAATAAATTTTAAAAATATAACCTTGCATAACTTAAAGAGATGACATTTTAACTTGGCAGACCAAATAACCAAAATATAAATGATCATAATGTTCAAAGAGAAAAGACAATCACCAGTCAGGCAGTCATTAAAGGTCAAAGTATAGATCCTTATTTCTAAAAGATGGTTGCATAGGCATCCTAACATGATCTTCTGTAACTCATAGAACGCATGATACCATGGAATATTAATTCTCCAATGCATTAATTGCTATTCACAAACTACAATATACAATTCTTTGTGAACAAGTCAATGCAAATTAGTTGCCAAACCTGCAACTTCTTAGTTGAATAATCCGCCGGATGAGCTTGCAAAAAATTTGTGATAAAAGACTTATCAGCAGTCCGAGAATGAACATCACCTGCCTCTTCTCCAAACCAATCTACTAAGTTGGGGCAAAAGGAGGAACCAACTTCATCCAAAAGAGCTCTGATTTGCTGCCAACAGGGTATAAGACCATTGAATCAGCACATTATGAACAATGACGAATTGCCACATCCTACACAAAGAATAATTTGTATCACCTGCTTCTCATCAGATCTATTAGCAGCACAAATTTCCCGTAATGTTGGTCCCAAGTCTAGCTTAACTGGAATTAGACAAAAGACAACACTTAAACTAGAAATTCATCTACTATTTCCCTCCACCAGGGGAAACAAAATGGAAAAAGATGCACAAAAAATATAACCACCCTACAGGAGAAACAGGATATAACTCATACTTCAACCAAATCCTATCCAGTACTTCCTCTGTTTTCATATATTCTACACTATTTCCATTATTATCCATTTTTCAAAGTTCAACTCACATTTATTGTCTTTCTGGATACCTTGAATTCGCTTTTTGTCGTCTCATTACCCAACCTTATGAATCCATGTCATATTTCAATAATCCCCGTATTCTCAATATCCCTCATGGAATTGAAACTCATCTATTCTGTTATAGAACAGCCGTTCTGTAACAGGTTTTTGATTTGCGTTCCACAAAACCCCGTTTCATAACACCGCAACATAATTCATATCCTTCTCCCTGCATTGTTCTTACATAACGGTGACTCACGACGTTAAAACATTTTTTTACCCATTACAACCTTTTTTCTGTAAAAGTTGATTAAAATTTTTTTACTAATGTGTTGTTTATAAAACATGATATTAAAAGTAATTACTAGTTCAAAAACATATACCCATGCACTTTATGACTAATTTGGCTATATTCTGTTGGAAGAATACATTTGAATCTATATAAATGTAAATGTTCCTTAAACCCATTCATGTGAACTTTTCAAAAAAATTCACACCATATTAGCCACTTATGTTACAAGGCACATCAGTTGCATCCGTGATTTTCTTCTATGATCTCTCTCCTCCTAAAAGTAAAACCACCCACATGATGTATTCAAAATTTATTTAATTGAGATTACTTTATCTGTATTCCTAGTTCATGATGCATTAAATATCATCTCAATTGAAATTTATATATGCAAAGGATGAAGAGGGGGGTCATGAAATCAAAATTTTGCCTAATACTATAAGGTCTTATATACAAATCGAAACTGGTATTCTTGATGATTCAACAACTCAGATAGTAACACTCTTACAATAAGAACAAATACACAACATTTTGACATTGATACATGGCAGAAAAAACAAAAATAATAACTTGTGGATGAATTGAATATAAAATAATATACATAAAAGTGATCTGAGGAGGAGAAGAGAAAAGAAAGGCTTAACAAAAAACAAAGTTATCAAGAAACATGATATCTTATACTTTGCTAATTTCCCATCAAGTAACAATAAAACACAGAAATACAATAAGAATGCTATTCATCAAGGACTGCCTTTCAGCCTTTCGTACAGCTTAAAACTTCCATAACTTGATCAAAGTTTTTGGACATCAAGGAGATCATTTTTACCTTCACCTCAAACAGGAGTCTCACTGCTTGACATAGACATCATATCCTTACATAAATTTTTCTAATTCCACACTAAATGTCTGATATTCACAATGTAGGGTGACATTATTTGCCCACAGTGTTCTCTGCTCTAAGCATTCCTAGCTTACAATCGATATTTCTTCTCATTGGCATCAACCTAGTTGTAGTCCAACGGTATAGAAAGGATCAATGTCAATATATCATCTCTATATAGATGACTTTGGCTATCACTCCCACTTAAAATTCCTCCACTACTCCTTCCATGAGATCCGTGAAGTGGAACCCTATGAGTCTTTCGATTTCAAGTCTTGAAAACGAGCTGGACTACAATGAGATCTGCTGTTGATAACTCTTCTCTATCAGAAGAAGTTTCTCGACAATTAGTGAACATGGCAACTACTCTAATAGATTGGATAGTTAGGATGGAAACCTTGACAGGGATTGTCCCAGAATGTAGCTTAATAGTTAAAATTAAAACCTCAAGACATCCTCTGAACAGCCTTAACCACCTTCACCTCATTCACTAATACATATAGCAGACTAGGATAGAAAAGCTCTTCAGTCATTAAAGGAAAATCTAGGGTCAACCAGAAATCACAAATGAGGTCTCAAACCCTTCTTGCATTCACCTAATGCTTAGACTTGCAGGAGGGCCCTTTCACCTTTTGTTGCTGCTTTTATCCTCTCTGTTCTTTGGATCACCTGCATCATCTTTTTGAGAAGGAAGACATTTTTGGCTGCCAACTTCAGGAATAAGCTTTGGTGATTTCGAAACTATCTTAGCATCCTCTGCATTATCAGTTGGACTTTAGGAATTTATTCTTGTTCCTGCCTAACCAAATTTTTTTCTCTTGGACAGTACAATATGACTTCAATTTTTAGATGCAGCCCCCCAATTCACTTTTGAGGCAGTCAGCAATCGCATCACCATGATCATAAACCTCACCAATAATGCCTGCAGAATTTTTTAAACCAAAAGAAAAATTGAGCTGTTACTTTCTTCAATAGTTATTAGGTCACAAAAATCTTGAAGCTCAACCTTTTTAGCAAGGCATTGTCAACTAATACAGCAAAGAAGCTCCTCATCTTTCATAGCACCAGGAACTCTTCTAGACTTCATAATGAAGCATGTTAAAAACTTTAGTCTTCCAATTTCCAATCCTTTCAGTTCTCTGCTACTGCCTCTACTTTCAAGTCAGGAACATTGCCAGGTCTAAGAGTCAATTTGTAACATCAATGTTACTTCATAGGCAACATACAACTCTAAAGGTAAAGCACCTGCTCCTTCCAATACGTTGGTGATTTCTTACTAGTGAGCAAGGACAATTAACGAGCCATAGAAATTTCTGCCACTTCTCAAACGCACCACAGGATGATGCAAAGTCTCTTGGTGTAAAATATTACATTCAACCTGAAGCTCAACAGCAACAAACTCATTCTCAGTAGTGACCTCTCCAGCTCTGGCTAGTGTAGGAACAGGTGATATATGCTTTAAACATGCATAATCAGCATAGAACAGCAAGATGAGCCGGGCTGTGACTTGGATATATCCTCCATTGATTCTGAGTCTATAACCCTCCCACACAACCCCCCCCCCCCCCCCCCCATGGATAACCTAATAACCTAAACTGCTGAGCCCTTCATTTCCTAGCAGTAATCCAACAAAATAGAGCTCACAGAGGGCAATCAATATCTAAACTTACAGATCCAAAATTTTCTAATGTTCACGACCAAGATAAAATTGTAACACACTCAATCAACAGAGAAATTTAAACAATTTTTGCCTCCAAAATCCTCAAACAACTTTCATCGGATTCGACAGATACTTCATCACAGAGCACAAATCTGCAACAGTAATATTTAAAAAACTGACTATTCCGGTATAAGTCGGCAAAGAGAGGGAGAGAGGAAAATTAAAGAGGGTGATGGGAGTTGGTAGAAAATGAGTAGAATGACAGTGAACGACTAAAACTTACTCACTCTTTCACTACAGTAAACAAAATACTCACAATCAATATTTTATATTCCCCTCTCTGTACTCTCATCAACCTTCATCACCAAGACGATAAAATAAAAATATTATATAGTTATCTTATAAAAATTTTATTTGTCTAATACATCTTTAACCTTAACAAAAAAAAGATGCTATAAGACAAAAAAACTCATGCTACATTCAAGATTGATCTAGTATTGCACAATCATTTTGGTATCAAAGCCTAAAGTATTTCAAAACAATGAACTACGGACAGAACAAATTTCACATACAAAAATCACAAACATCAATGTCACAAACACTGGTTAATACAATCTCAGAGTAATAGTTTACCATACAGTGTGAAGGATTGTACTGGAACACACAATAACATTATCACCAGAAAAGGAAAAAAAAAAAAAGAAATGTTTAGAGCACTATACCCCCTTCTACAGGTGGAAGATAGCAATCCTTCAAAACCTCCTGCAAGTGTTTTGAGCTATCCGGGCTTACAATTCGAGCAACTAGACCTTCAAGAATCTCACCTTGCACCTTAACGTGATCTTTTGTTCCTAAGAAAACAAAGAGACAAATAATCTATCACTCGACTTGCCATATTCTATTACACAAGAATGTACAATGAAATGATTTAGTAGACAGCACATAGAAATATGAACAGTCTTAGGATACTGTAGGTGCAGTAGGAAACTATTATAATTGGACTACCCACATCCCAACTCGTATTATTAATCAAAACCAATATGAACACAGTACTTCAGTCCTACAAAGAAGTTAATGGTTACTGTAGCTACACAACCAATGAAAATTACACCCTCTATCCTCAAAATTCTATATTCCTATTGGAACATCCTAAAAAAATCAAACTGTTCCTTAAAATGGAAAGTCTACCCACCCAACTCACTTAATGTCCCCCCTTCCACTAACTCTGTTTATCTTACATGCCCTATTTTGATATTATATAACGTGAGCCCTCTTTTCCACTTACTATCTTTTAATCAATTATTTACTTCTATGTCTCCATAATAAAAAAAATAAAAAAAAAAAAAACTTGCTCCATCCTACTAGAACTATTAACATGTGTGTCAAAACCTACCAAGAAGGTTTTTCGTGGATGAAGCGAATATTAAATAAATGTAAATGGGTCCCCTTTTGACATTTTGAATAAGGAAGAGAAAGTTGTTTAGAGAAATGAGTGTATTAATAAATATATTGGATCCAAGAAGTGGGGTATTTAAGAGTTAAAGAGAGAACCCTTAGGGCTGCACATATGAATTATACAAATGACATAAAATGGAATAAGTTTAGAATTTCATCACAAGATCACATGTAGATCAATGTATATAAACAACATTTCCTAATTCTTTCCTTTATAAACGTCTTGTATATAACCCTTAGGGATGTACATAAGTTCTAAAAACACGCATGGCAATTGTAATTTGCCTTAGAAAACCTAGGAGGCAAGATCCAAAATGCGCCACGAGGCCCGCAACTTGGACAGCTTTGAAGCAAGGTGAGTCAACTTTTGGGTCTCAGGTTTGTATACTTATAAGATCTTTGCAGGGAAACATGCAAATACATTTTGGGAAGGAAAGTTAAATTTTCAAAAGTAAAAACATACTAACATGTGACCCCCCAGGCAATCACAACCATGCCTTTACAAGTTCTTATACTGTTAATCAAAGAAGAGAGAGAAAATGGCTTCCAGTTCTATTTTGTCATAGGTTGTGTTAAGAAAAGCGCACTTTTCTATTTTTCTCTTTTTTCAATAATTTTCAACGAGATAATCTGACTATTGACCGAATAAAAGTCACACTTTATTTTGTATTCTTTTACAGCAACAAGATCATAGTTAGATCCATTTAGTTTACTCAGTCTTAATCAATCCCAGTCATTCATCACATTCAACAGATTCAAGAATCAGGATTCAGATTTTCTTTGGTTATTTCTTTAATCTTTATTAATTGTTTCATTTACATCTATTGCAGCTTTTCATAATTTCCCTATGAATGAGTTAACAGTAGATGTTTAGCAACATTTTATGGTTTTTAGATGATCTAATACGAAGCATTTTGTTATAAAAATAGCAATGAGTGATCATTTTCCTTATAAATAATACAATCCCTCAACATCACTAGAGTTTCTCTAGTTTCTCTCAGACTACACTTTAAGCACTTCATAACAATTGCATACAAACCCTGCTTACCATACCTTCCTATACTAGCCCCACTAGCATTAGAAAGCACATTATTGCTAGAATAAACTTAAAGAGAAACCAACCGAACTAAAAAAGTCTTTCTTACTTCTAGGCACTTTATCCCTAATCCAATCTAACTTTTGTTGTCATTGAAAAATAACTCAAGACACAAATCACAAATCCATTGTGCACCCAAATTCTCAAGACACATTACACAGAGATTAACCCAATTCGTCAAATCCCAAGAAACAATAGTGGATTCAATCCAAATGCTTAATCCTCTTATCTCATCAACAGCATCTAATTTAAACAAATTCATCAAATGAAAAAAAATTTAACCAATATTACAATAGTTGATTACCCCACCTTCCTCAAAAAATAAGCCACAATTCAATTTTTTGTTGCTCCATAGTATTAGACCACTTTTCATATTTGACAAAGAACTTTGAGCTTTCCTATATGATAACCATTAACTAAAAACTTCAAGAACAACTGTTTCATTTCATTGCTTAATCTATAATTTAATAAAAGAGGGATATTTATGGTTTGTAACTCAATTCCTTTCAAAGATCCTAAAGTAAATGTGATGAAAAGATCGGAGTACCTAATCCTAAATTAATAACTACACAGTATTCCATACAATAAAAGAAGGCAAGGATTCCAGAATAGTTTGTGTTTCACATTTGAATGCGTACGCATCAAATGTTGAAAAAGCCTAAGGCATGAAATCAATGTGAGGCTAAGAAGACAACAGTATCTTTGTTATTGCTGGAATACTGGTTGTCATGATATGTGATAGACATAAAGTTTCTTTAAAAAATTCTATTAGCTTAAAACCCAGAAGTTTGCTGAATTTAGTAAATTCTTTGTCTGTATGCTATTCTACTATTACAGCTACAAACCATCTGTAACAAACACAGAAATCATTCATTCAATAATCAGAAACATTTTTCTTCTCTCTAGAAAAGCTCTCCTCTTTCTCTATCTTCTAATATTACAATTTTATATCACAAGCACAACTAGTGAGAACACCATGATTATTAAGGTTATCGAATAGTTATAATTGAAGCGTTCTCACAACTCAAAATTGGACATGCACTGCTAAGCTATAACCTAAACAATTTCTTAGTATTGACTAAATAAAACAAACATTAGTTCATTTATTTCATATAAACCAAATAGTGATAAAAGGAGGACCTGGAATAGAGATATCTGCAACTTCATCCAATGCCTTGCATACAGGTGTTGCTGTTCCTTCTTCACATAAAGCATCAAAGGCTGCAAAGAATGATGTCACTGACTTCCTGCAGATACATATTCATCATGGAAAAAAATCAAATTACACTATGTTTACAAGGTACAAGATGACCATATATCTTGGGTGATCTTGTACAGTGCAACTAAGTGTATTCTGAATTTTATGAGGCAGAATAACTCCTCTATAATATGGTGCCATTGTATATTGGACATAAGTGCAGCTGTGACCTGGTACTAATTTCAAAAGTGCTACACGTAGCAAGAAGAAAGGTCAAATACAGCCAATATAGCTTTTTTTCGACAATTTACCTTGATAAATATTCTCTCCGAACTCCCTCCATTCCCCAGCATATTTGGATCAGCACCTCTTTTTAGTTATCTGTTAAATACTTAAATGTTGATAGTTTTTCATTTTCCTTCATTAATAATTCTTATGACTGTACTTCTGATACTTATCTGAATTCATTATAGCCTGATGTGTAGAAGCCTAAAAAGTGCATCCACCAATAGACAAGCTCTGAGCAATGGGATACCCTAGTTAAAGGCGACAGTCATGAACACTGAATTGGCAGGGAAAGGGTGTTCAGTTAGCAGATACAAGAAGAAGAGGGGTAAAAAGGTCAGCAGAGCCTCTTCCTCCTCCCTTCTTTTTTCCAACCCAAGCTACATATTATCCAAACAAGAACAAATAAAAATTTTCCCTATTCCTCCCTCAACCTTCCCTTCCCTCCTAAACAGTGTAAAAGTAGCATATAAATGGACCTCGACACAAAAGCTACGGGCAGAAACTCACATTTCAAGACTATAACAAGAAATCAATAATGGGAAGCACATATAAGACTAATCAAACAATAAAACACAGCCCAGTTAATTTACCTTGTAGAGAACAACCAAACATGGTTCGTTGGCAGCCGCCATTTCCAACAAAACGCGATTATCTCTGGAGTAGAATAAAACTTGGGTTTACCTATTCCTAATTCCGTAACAGCGGTCACAACAACTGCAAAAGTAACACAACAAGTCAAAATTCTCAAGGCGTAGCAATATAGTAGACTAGCCTCAGTGCTCTAATACAAGACTTCAATTTTACTTCTTTTTAAGATGTTTTTAACATAAATAATTGATCACCACACTATCCAAAAGCATTTTAGCGAGTTAGTATCAAAAGCATCCTTTTTTTATTAGTCTTAATCAATGACTTCTTAAGATGTTTTGAACAACAATAAATGATCAATACACAAGATAAGTGCAATTAAAGAGGCACCCCTATCCTACTGAAAAACACTGCATTGAATACTGGAAATGCAGAAAGTTATTCTATAAGAGAGTAATGGTGTACATCCCACCATAATCATCTAGAGGACGCTGGCCATGATCACCCAAGACAGCAGTCACCAGTTCCATTGATATGCACATGTGATTTCTCTGACAGGACAGAAAATGGGGAGAAAAATGGTCACATAATCTGGCTTTGGAAGACAAACAAAAGCACCTAGAAGTAGATAGAAAAAAAATCAAATAAAAGCAAAAATAGTAAAAGGCAAACAAAAGAAAAGCAAAACATATACTTGTAACTAGTAATAAAAAAATTGATGACAGCATGACACTTTGGCAGTCATCATAATGACAGCAAAGAAAGAGCCCTTATTGAATATCTTGCACCTATCACAAGGAAAAAGATCCTAGATTAGAGAGCACATGCAGTAGAATACAGCATTTTATCAACCCTTAAAAACTTTAACAGTAAAGTCAAAATGAATTTTTCATAATTTAACTATTTGTATCTTAGATAACATTATTTGTGTACCTCAGTGAACATGATGCAAGAAGGAAAAAGGTTGGGATGGATCTATAAAACAAGGTTATGATAGGAAAAATCTACATCAACATGTCTTCTTCTGCCTTATGTATAGGACATATAGGATATGACCTTATTAATGAAATATGAGATTCAAGGGAAAGAAGTAGGGGAAAGATCGCAATCAATTCCATGGTAACAGTATTGTTGTTCCAGTATCAGCTTTAAATAGCTTTTGTAGTTTGGATTTAACACCAACTAATCTTAGCAAGTAGTCGCAGTAGAAGGTAAAGAGAAAGAAGGTAAAAATGAGAGAGAAAAGGGGGAAGAAAAGAGGAAGAAGATGAAATCGGAGGGAACAACAATGTAAGTATAATTGATATACTCCTTTAATTATTTTATTTTTCTCCAAAAAAAGGGAGAAATTAGTAGGAATGACACATGTACTCTTAATATGTGATTTAACATTCTAAGCATTGTTATGAAAAAAACCCCAGTTCTTATCCACCAACCTGGCATTTCTAACTTTACATACTCCTAGGCCAAAACCCAAGACAGACAGTGCATTTAAGATTTTATATAATGACCATGGAACCAGATAGGCAGATACCATAAACAGGACATGTCCAGAAGCAAGTTTGCTTATTCCTAAACCGATAACTAGCTGCATGTTTTAGTTTCTTCTCTGACAACATACCTCCCTCTTTATTCCAAAAAACTTAAGTAGCAAAAGAAAATATTAGAAAATCACACACAAGCATTGCGAAGACACCAAATGCATGTGTGAGTTTCTCTAAAGTTTCATAGACCAATAGTCTTTTTGTCCACAAGATCGGCCAAATTACCCCTTAGACCAAATGTAAGTCGAAAAATAAACTTTCATAAAAACAGCATCAAAATATTCTTCTTACTTACTACACCTTATCTTAGTATGTTCTACTGCACACAGACAGCCATTTCATTCCACCTAATACTTGGACATCATACAAGCACAATTAGTAATAAAATATTAAGCTCTCTTAAATAACACTATTAAGAATTAACTGAGAGTCACATCTAGGGGTGCTTAACGAACCAAACTAATCTGGCTCGGCTTGGTCAAATAGAGTTGGGCTCGAGTTCAGTATCACCTCAAGACTTAACACACCAAATCAAGCAAGGTCCTACTCGGCTCTAAAGGTTGTTAACAAGCTCGATAGAATTTACTACATAAAATATTTTTGAATTCATATATAACTTATATTTAGAAACATTTCAAAAAAAAAACTAACTAAAAAGCCTCTTAGCAAGTCAGCTCTCAAGTTGTGACAAATCACGAATTTACACTCGGACTCACAAAAGAAAAAAAATTAAAAAAAAGAAGTAAACTCACAAAAGAAAAAGAAAAGAAAAGAGAGAGATGTAAACACAAGGGATGTGTTGGGTTTTCTTCTCAATGTCTCATACTCTTAGTCACTGCCTCACCGAATTCTCAATCAAATCCTGACTCACGAACCCTTCAACTCTCAGTGACTCACTGCCTGGCTGTCACTGCCTCGCAATTTTTCCCATTCAAATCTCAAGTAATTCCCTCAATTTCTCAAACTCTAAATCGATATATGAACTTTCTTTTTTTTTAAGAATTTGTTTTAGGATTTTAAATGCAATTGATTTATATGACTAATATGTGATTAAAAGGTGTTCAGTAATAGTTGGGTGTTGGATTTAGGGTCACTGCCTAGCCGTGTTTGATTTAGGATCACTGCCTAGCCGTCTTTTGTTTACATATCAGTGCAAAAATACAATTTTTATCTTGATTGCTAATCGTTTTGAGTTTACTTGTAGGATTAAACAGGGAAATACTTTGGAAGATGGTAATACATACTGATTTATCTGATTTAGTGTCACTGCCTTGCCATGTCAATATCTGGTTTTATGCGTAGTCACGCCTGTAAATTGATAAGAGTCTATCGTTAAAAGACAACTGTAGTTGTAGTTGTTATGTTTGAGAGTAACCTAGATTAGCTAACAGTATGATGAAACCAATTGCTTAACATGAAAAAGAGTTACCTACCAACGCAGTTCTTTTGAATTTTTATGAGAATTGTGTTTCAATTAATAGAGCTGTTTTTGTTATACGATGTAGCTTATATTTTCTAAAGACTATCCTATTTAAAATCTGACTTGCGCAATCTTTAAGATGTGTTTTGTGGCAAGTGTCATTGTGTTTCAAATTTCAGTTGTATAGTTGTTCATTTCCATATGATTATCTGTTTGAAATGACATGCGAGATTTTCTTTATTTGATGTAAGCATTTATTGGATTATTTTTCTCATTAGCATCTTAAGTTTTTATTCTCGATCATTGTGGTTCTGATTTGAAGTGAACTATGCAATTTATTGGAGTGAGCCATGTTGTTTTCAGAGCTATGGAATTTGTTGTTATACTGCTTTGATTTTTTTAGTGTTGTATGGATGATTGATAATGAATTATTTCTATGTTTAGACTTTTATTAAGATCATGCAAAAACTATAGATATGCTGTATTTTTTTTTTTTTTGGCTATCTTTTTTTTTTTTTGTATAATTTGTTTATTATTCATTTTGGAAATCATTGGCTATCGAGCTGAGCTTCGAGCTTAGTTTCGAACCGAGCTCTTATTTGACATCGAGCACATGAGTCCGACATCAAAAACTTGTTGAGCTTCGGGCTCGAGCCAAGCCCACTACTACTCTGGTGCAGCTCATTGATTAAGCACCCATAGTCACATCCATAAATAGCTGGTATTCCAATTTTTGACACACATTCAGCAATTAATTATAAATAACAAGCTTACCTCAAGAAAGTCGTTGAATTCTGCCTGCTTTTTACTTGCTTGAGTACCCCAAGCCTCACGAAACATCCTCCCAAGAACAAAAACACCAACTGCAGTGTATCTGTAACAGTCAATTAAGGAAAACATCACGGTAAATCAAGAAACAATATAACTAACAATGAAGATCCCTGCTAAAGCTTATGAAGATGCGGAGTTTGTTCAAGAGTCACCACTGTCAACTTTGATATTATTCTAGAACATGTAAAAGGTTTCATATTGGCCAGCAGGAGTTAATGGCAAAAATTGAACTGTTCAAAGAACATAAAATAGTAGAACATAGTTTCAAAGAATTAGCCAAAATAAGTAATAAGCTAACATTTCCAGATTATATTATTTGGGGATGAATAAGATCAATTTTATCTAAAAGGAAAGTTCTTTAGAGTCTTCTCCAATACTTTACCAATGCAGAACAAAACTAAGCAAAAGCCAGTTCATTGCATAAATGAGTCAAAAACTGTTTTGGAATAATGGTGCCGCATAACACATGCTAGCTGTATAAAAAGCACAATTACATTGCAATTTAGAAAATCAAAAAAAAAAAAAAAATTCCTCCGAGGCATAGATCTGACATTACCAATATATCAGCTCACCTTTCCAAATGTCTAATGCCAAAAAAGTTGTTTCAAAGACTACCTACTGACTGTCCCCTGACCCCCTCATTACTTTGTGGTGAAACCATGAATGTCATAATATCGTTCACAAATGACAAGTATTACTTTTGTTTTAAAAAATAGAAGCATGGGAGAACACAGCAGAAATCGTACGACAAAATAGGGAACATATTGATGATGCAAGCCAAAATTAGAACTTACATGTTTCCAAAGCTGTTCTTAGCATATGCTCCTCCTTCATGCCCAGCGTACATAAAAAGGGAGCCAGAGTGCTTGAGTGATACCTGTAATAATTGAAAAATCACCACAAACACATTGTAAACACTAAATGACACTATGTTCACACTTCAAATGCTATAAATTAACAATATAAACAATGACTATAATAAGTGAATAAAGTGAAGATTTGTACTCACCTCAACAACGGCAAGGCCTTTGGAAACCATTTCAATCATCCTTGATCTAATCTGTATACAAATAAAAAATAAGAAATTAGCACGTATGCAAATTGTAAAACATAGAAATATGTATGACCAGAGATTAGAAATCATACAATGGTGAGGAAGCTCTAAAGCCACATCACACATTATATGAACCCCCACACCACTATACACACATTGTTCTACGCAAAGCATGCTATAAACAATAAAGCACGAATTGAGAGATTTCCCAGGCCTCAAACAGAAGCAAAGCAGTACAGATACTGCCAATGACGCGGTCAGAATAAGGTCAGATTAGTCAACCTCATTTTCAAGGAATACATTTTAAAAAAGGAAACTAGAACTTTGATCAAGGCAGCCTTGTAAATGATGTTCCTCAAGCTGTTTAACAAATAGCAAAATATTATCAACTTTTTGAAATTGAGTGAGTATTGTTAGTAATGAAAAGGAGTAAAAGACAAAAAGAGAGACAACATTTATGCAACTAGATGCCAATAAATCAACAAAAATTATCAATACTTGGCCAAAGCACATTCACCTCGGTATGGCAGGAGAAGCCCAACTTTCAAGGTAAAACCCATCAACCCAATGTCATAAGAGGCTCAAGGAACAATGAGATGTTAAGGACCCTTCAATGCCATTTTTCAAATCATTGACGTCTGGTCAATTTAAAATACAATGTTTTGTGGAAAAAAAAATAGTCTAAGTACACCTTTACATGAGCCATAGTGCGCATCCTAGTGCCTCATTGAAATTACCTAGCCTTAACAAAAAAAAAACAAAAAAAAAAGGCTAATGACCCCTAACGCCTTGCACGCCATTTTAAAAACTGCATGAACCTCAATTCTTGGAGGCTGAACCAGGTGTACAGTTCAATGAAGGCACAGCAAGATACAAAAAATTTTAACAAGAGAAAGTGATCTCCAATGTAATAACTTAGCTTGTAGTTCAATCATAACAAGATATCTTTCACTAGATTGCTCAACAAAGAGAAATTCATCACTGAGATTCAAACACAATATAGTGTTTGAATGGAAGGCAGACTTTACAACTTGTGTCACATTTAGTAACAAAAGCACAAAATTTCTGGAGACAACAAATATTGAAAAAGCCTAGCCTAAGAGAAGAACATAAAAGACAGCCGTAAAGCTAGAAAAAGTATACCTCCTGATCAGACTTTTCGTTTTCAAATTTGGGATAGAAAGTAGCTCTTATTAGGGCATGAGAATGAGTGGTGTTGTCAACAGTGAAGTTCTCCAATAATTTCCCACTGACTTTTGTATTGAGATTGGTGTTTTTTACAGCTGATCCACTTTCCTTTGTCATCCTATTACCCGAAACTTTGTTGGCACAAGCAGCAGAAACACCACTCATAGTTCCATAAGGTTTGGCCTTCCAAACCACCTTATTTCCAGGCATTATGCTCTGATTTTGGACCACCGTATTATCAGCACTTCTCTGACCACTTTGTTCCATCATGCTTAATCCACTAAAATCATCAGTGATGGCTTCCATAGTGGCTGATGATGATTCGCCAGGAGTTGACTTTGTTTTCCACTGTTCCTTCTTATGATTCACGCCATTTCTCTACTCAAATTCAAATTACAGCATACAAAATCAATCAACCTAACATGAAAACATAAACAAAATGTATCCACTATTCTTTTCCAAACTCTTTCGACACAATTTTCAGAAAATACATCCACAGCAGAAATCAGCTGCAATATCCGATTATGAATTCAAACAAGGAGAATGAACACGATAATCACAAAAATCGATGACAAACTGAAATGGCAAAAGTCAGAGATTCACAATTTCATTTATTTTTTGCACAATAATTTCAGAAGTACACTTGTAACCTAACAAGTTATAATTTATAGTAGCTTTCAAAAAAAGGTTATAATTTATAGTACAAGCACGATCATTTCAAAGAAAATACAACATAAATAAATTTCAATGAAGAATTCAAACTACGCGAATCGAGAAAATAAAATAATCAACTAATACATAATTCAAAAGTCAGATATTCGCAAAATAAATTTTCATTTGCCAGGAAGGCTCAGTAAATACATCCAAAGCAGCAAGGTATAATACATTGATACATTGTCAAAAATACATTAAAAAAAATTAAATCAAAAATCCACAAAATTCAACGACGAATTCAAGCAAGGAAAATCGACGAGATGATATATACTTAAAAAAAACAGCGGCGACACAGCGACGAATGTAAGCAAGGAGAAACGACAAGATGATCAAAATATAGAAATAATTGTGAAAGCTACGAAAAAAGAAAATTGAAGAAAAAATGAGATGTTTACCTTGTTGCGCGGCATGGTTGAATGAGAGTACAAAAGAGAAGCGGAAGTACTGGAGCGAAGAAGATGATGATGATTATGAGCTGGGAGGAAGAAGAAGCTTCTGGAATGAAAGTAGAGAAGTCTACGCGACGCCGCCAACATTCAATTAGCAATCATTCCAATTAGCGAGCATAAATATCTAATAAATGAATGACAACAAGGAAAGCAAAACATCAATCAATGAGTGATCCCACATAACTGAATTCATAGGTGGTCAATGTTGAACTTATAACTTCATTAGCAGTTAGCACACTTCAACGCCGAACACATAAACCAGCAAATAAAATATCATACAATATCATGCAATCAACAATATAAGGAGACAATGATTCCAGCAGGCTAACTTTTGCGAGAATTTTGGTGGGGTCTTACAAGAAGAACAAGCAGAAAAAGTATCTGAACTCACACAATATCTGATCATAGAGCCTTGGATTCAAAAACCAAACTCAATAATCAATGAAAACAAACAAATATCTAAAAGAACAACCAATAATCCACAAAAGATAAATTCTATATCTAAGTTTTACAGTATAAGCATATTATAGTAAGCAAGGGAAGCCACATTCAAACAGAATCTGAATTTTAGGATTCCCGTATTCTGGTTTCAAAGGAATTGACTTGAAATTAGGGTTTTAGTTTATTACCTTTTTGTGAAGAAAAACCAGGATGAGGGAGCGGCTGACGGCTGATGTGGTCAGAAGTAAGAACAAAGTTACTGCTTGGTACTTGCTAGTCCGCCAATGATTGGAAAATCAGGATGTCTAGTCGGTGGGTCAGTGGCAGTTTCCGCCTATCTGCTGATACGACGGGAAATGTGGAGAGTGAGGTACAACCGTACAAGGCCACAGTCCAAAAAGAGTATAAGATCACTCACAGCACAGTAAAGGAAAACAAGTAAAAAAAAAAAATGTCTCTACGTTTTCTACTCCTCTGTATCAAATTTAAATATTTTCTGTCTTAATTTTACCCATGTCCTATCATATTCTCTCTATTAATTGAAATTAATATTTTTTTTCTACCCACACACTTATCAATAATAAACTGTAATTATTAATATTATATTATTTATTAATTAATTAAGGATTCATCATAATAATAATAATTATTAAAATCACTTGAATAACTCTATTTTCAATATAATTTGCTAAATGTGTAACAATGTTACAAGTTATAAAACTAGAATTGCATTACATTAGAAAATTAAAATAATGGTACATGAAGTAAGAACATAGCCTATGAAAATTAAAGCATTGTAAAAATAAAATTAAAGTGCAACAATTAAAATTAAATTTTCACAGCTAATCATGTAATCATAGGATGTCGATAGATTTTAAGGATTATTGTCACCAAACTTTTGCCAAAAGTGTTATATCACGTTATCCCTAAGGGACTGATGAGTTCGTGTATTATGCATAACGTCCCTACTCTACAAGTAATTGTTAATATCAATCGAACATCAATAAAGCATCTTCAAGGTAAACTCTTTCGCATAACACTATGTTTACAATGGAGTTATTGGTTTACAATGTACGATGGCCGGTTGGTTAAATTGGTTAAAGTTGCAATAAGAAAGTTCTCAACTAGTGAATGTGAGTAATACTAATCTGAGTTAATATTAGGTCAGTATTCCAAAATATATTCTTTGGGTCCAAGCCCATTAGTAGCTAAAATCAAGACAAGTAAATTATTGAAATCAACGAAGCACCACAAACAAGGCAACTCATTGCTCAGCTAGTAACAGTTACAGAATTTTTCTTAAAAGATGGAAATAAAGCTGCCTAAACCCCTATACTGGATTATTAAACTTAAAATACAATCCATATCATGATCAGTATACGATAACAAACAAAGAGTACCGAAATAGAGCACCTTGAGACAATGTGATCAACGATAATTAGTCAACAATGCAACATCAATTTGAGCAATTCAGTAAAATCCCAATTTCCCATTTCAATTTTCGGCATTTTCGGAATCCCAATTGGCACAAAAACGAAGTGGTTAGTGGATTTTGTACCTGTACCAGTTACGGTGAGGGTGGTGTGCCGGAGGTGCAGAGCAGAGAGTGGTAGTGCCGGAGCTACGGACTAGCGGAACAGACAATAGAGAGTGGGAAGCCGAGAGGAATGGCCGACTGGGTGGGGGGCCAGGGGGAGCGCCGGCAAGAGGCGAGCTTCGGGGGTTAGGCTTAGGGAATAAGGCTTCGGGGCTTAGAACTGCTGGAGGACAAATGAGAAAGAAAGAGGGAAGAAGGAAAAAGGTTAGGGATTAAGGCTGCGGGAGGACAAATGAGAAAGAAAGAGGGAAAGAAAGAAAAGAAGTGAAGTATTAGGAATCGAACCCGAATGCTGTGTTGGGCATATAGAGCTGAAAGTTGTATACAAATTAGTGTTGCAAAAGATATATAAATGTTTAGTATGGGTTGAGTTGAATCCCCTGAACTCATAGTAAACTTGTCCTTGGAGGTGTCCGACCTTGTATAATATCACTAAAAATTAGTGAATGATAAAGTACTTTAAAGTCATTACATGAACTTGGAATACCAAAATTAATAACTGTAAAATCAATATATCTTCTTCCATAATAACTTTCAAAATGAGGATTGCATCTTTTTCATTATTGAGCTTCCCATGCTTTGGAGTAGTTTTTCCACTCCCAATGCATGTAATCAATACTATTAATCATGCCTAAAAATCATTGTTGCTCATTTTTGTAAAGAATCTTTCACAGGTCTTTGTCTATAGAGCTTTATAAATTTTCAGATTCAAATTCCTTGATAACCCCTTCACGTAAATTTTTAGACATTTTCATGTAGTTCTTTCACCCATACGCAGGTATTCATTAACTACGTCAAGAGTCATCCCATGCACTATAATTCTAATAAGTGCAGTATGTTTTTGGAGTCCACTTAACACCAACTTTCCAATTGCATGCATTTCACCTTTGTTGGAAAAACACATAATTTTTCATCAGGCCTTATTCACAATCTTGCATAATAGAGGCATCTTTATTTCAATCCCATCAAAATTGACTCAGATTATACGCTAAAGGATCCCCAAAATAGTCTATGAACAATTGGTTATTCCTTCTTTATGATTCTAATCCATTTGAACCACAATGTTAGCACTTTCATTGTAATCCCTCGTTAATTTATGAAATTTTAACTATATTTTACTAAAAATACTTTCTATAAATACATATACATTTTATAATTTATATACTTTCTATATACTCTCTATATAGATTATAAATTATTTTTATGTTGTAGTTATTTACTTTAACCATACAACCTATTTTATAAAATATATATTTTTTTTTAAAAAAAACAACCCTTTACTCACAAAATCACACCCACAAAAAAAAAAACAGCAGCCATCCATACTTCTCCCCTACCTCTGCCCCTTGTCTCTGCTCTAGCCGTTAGCGCTGGTGAGCCGGCCACGGTGGCCTTACCCTCTTCCCTTTCCTTCTTCTTTCCGCTTTGTTTTCCCTTGAATTTATGTACTATGTGTTATAAAATTATGTATTTGTGATTGGTTTTTATTATTCATATTGGATTTCATTTGTAGTTTTGTTTTAAGTATGTTTGTTAGTAGTCACACTTTCAGGTTTGTATGCGGGTTTCAAATTGGTTATATGATTGGGTGTGTAATTTTGGTGGGTTTGTAATTATATTGCAGTCGTTGGACTATTTTGAAATCTATGCCTCTTAGTACTCGTTCTCTTTGTCATCGTGAATCTCATGATTCTAATCATCATGTCCAATTTTTCTTCTACACTAGGATAAATTTAACATACTTAATGGGTAAAAAATAGTGAAGATATTTAATAAAGAAGCAATCTTTGTGAAATTTGGAACCATTTAATCTTGAGTTGACTTTTATGTAGAATATTGTGACATGAGTGCGCTTGTTCCTTATACTTCAATATTCATAGTAAATTGAATATGAAATGTGAGTAGATAACTGAACTTGAGTGGGGATTGCAAAAAAAAAAAAGAAAAGAAAAGAAACAAAAGGTGTTCAATATTAGACATTTCCTAAAATTCTTGTTAAATATTCTATTGTTACGGTTAGGTTGATGAAGATGATAGTTGTATAATTTTTAAATCAAAAGTGATAATTATACTATGACTTTTGTTGTGAATTTTATGATATCATTATCTGTTGTTAAATATGAGTGAGGCGGTGGTGCTTGTGATGTTGATTGAATTAGGTTGAAGGAAGTTTCTTATTACGTAGGTGAATAGGAATGAGGTAATTTGGAGTTTAAGGGCCTAAGTGGCCTTTTGATTTGTTGCTTAGACCTATAGTAAAGAGTATACGACGAGAATGATTGGGTATGAATAATCAACCATTCTTTGGTATTGTTGTGAGTTTGGATGTGTGCTTGTAGGAAAGTGTGTGGGTATTCCAAGTCCAGATCTTTAGTTATTTCTTTGGGTCTTGTGGTTGTTGGTATATTGATTTGGGTTGTGTTATTTGATATAGGAGAACCATTTATAGAAGGTGCCTGATAATATAGAAAGTGGCTAGTCATTCATTTTATTCAAGGTACTTACAAGTTACAAAAAGCTTACCTTTAGGAGCATGATCTAGGGTGAAATAAAAACATAATATCATGTTTAGGGAACCTTTTTGGTGAGATTGTTTGGTTATGCATTTGAAAGGATTCATGTACTTTTATACTAGGGGCATGATCTTGTATTGTTGGTGAGTTATAACTATGATTTGTCGATACTAATCAAGAAATGGTTATATATGGTTGAGAAATTTTGATTGAATCAAGTGGAATTAATTTGCTAATTAATCCATGAGGTTGTCTATTATTAAGCCTCCATTACTAATGATATGAATTGAGTAAAGATGATTTTTTTAAGTATTAATGACGAGGTTAGTTGACTTTGTTTAACAGGTTAAAACTTATGAAGGAAACCAAAAGATTAAAATTTAAAGCATAAAAGAGGTTGATTTAATTGTGATGTTTACATGTGTGTGCTGCGATAATTTGGAATCCAAGTGTTAAACTGTAAATCACGTAAAGTGAAAGAAGGATAAACAATAAAACTCTAGGCTAGTGCACGTCTAGAGTATTGACAATCAGGGACTGGGGCTTCACTGAGTATTATTCGTGGATTTTCTTAGAGGTCGTATGATCAACGAGTCTCTCTTTTGCAAAGTTTTGAATTAAAATTGGGGTTAGTTGAGATTTCATGTAGATATGGTGACGGAATCGCGCCCATTTACCATCTAGATTTATAATGTTTTTTATGCCATCTGACGAGAGTGCATGAGTTTATTTATCTATTTTGATGTCCTAATTAGAACATGAGAAGACAACATTTTCTATTACTTAATCCAATTTATTAATTAATTTATGAGTTAATTGAATAGAACGTTGCGTAATACATTTAATCATGCTATATTTGTTTACGTTTAAATACTTGTTCCAATTGTTTATATTTTGTAATTTTTTATGTACTCATATTGCTAATTATGTTCTTTGTGTGTATCTTTGGTCATGTCATTCGCCTTTCAATAAACTGTGATGATCCAATACTTACACTTGTACTTTTGAGGAGCAGATTTCTAATAGGTTTCTAGTCGAGCATTTATGCATGAATGGATTGAGTGGAGTACTGCTTTAATTTAGTTTTCAGACTATTTGCGTTTTCTATGAATGATTTTAGACTATTGGTTTTGGATTTGAGTTAAACGTTATTTTGGTAATTTACAGTAAGGGCCTTAACGGTTCTAGTTTGTAATATGTTAGGAATTTGTTTTGATGACTAATGTTATTTCAAAAGTCTTTTATTTTTCCGCTGCAAATTCTGTTTTAAAGCATTAACATTTGAACACGTGGTGATAGCACACCGGTAGTTCTCTCAAGCTTTTAGATTTCGAAAAGGGGGAATTACTAGAGTGTTATATTCATTATGGAGCTGTGTTTGAGGTGATGGTATTGGTGAAAACAATGTAGATGGCAAGTAAATATTGACAAAGTTGTTAGTAATTTTGGAAATTTCTTCATTATTATCTAATGAAGAACTTGAGCTTGAGGAGCTTCTTTTAAACAACATTGTTTTAAATTTATTTTATGTGGATGTTTTTGAGCTCATATTGATTTTATATAAAATAAAAGTGATAACGTTTATAACTATGTGAACTCGTGCTAGTGCTCATCTCTAACCTCACAAACTGTCCTCTCCATCTAGATAAGATAGGTCCAGCAGAGAAGCCAAGTGTTTTCGAGCTCAACAATGTAATCATCTATGTCCAGACTCATCTCGAAGTCCTTGTTGTCGTCCTCATCAATGAAAGGAAAGGAAACAGTAGTAGTCATAGGAGAAGGACAAACTGTCATCTAGGAAGGACGAGATAATAATTGTGCCTCCCTCGCCCTCCTAATAGAAGTGTCACTCCCTCAAACCCGGATGTGTCCCTAGTCATAGGTGGTATTAAACTCAGTCATGGACGACCCTGCAACCCTAAATTACTATTATATTATGTACAACATCTCTAGTATTTTTTAGCCATCAAAGTTATAATGTAAAAACAATATTTGATCGAATGAAGAACAATTTTATTGAATTGTCCATAAATTACTATTATATTATGTACTTGCTAGTCCACCAATGATTGGAAAATCTAGATGTCTTGTCGGTGGGTCAGTGGCAGTTTCCAGCTATCTGCTGATACGACAGGAAATGTGGAGAGTGAGTTACAACCATACAAGGCCACAGTTGAAAAAGAGTATAAGATCACTCACAACTAGGGGTGTTCAAAATTAGCAGACCCGGTTGACCCGACCCGATTACCTGATGACCCGAAATTAATTAGTCGTGTTTTTTTTTAAATTTGGTTTTTTCGGGTTGGGTACCCAACCCGGTAAAAAACAGGGTACTCAGGTTGGGTCATGGGTCGGATAAAAAATATATCGGGTACCTGACTACCCAAAATATTATGACTCCTTACTGAAACATATGTATGTAGTGGTGAAGAAGCAGCAGCATCGACATCATCATAGGATTTTCCTTGCAAAATTACCAAACCAAATGAGTCATAATAGGATCAAGATTTAAGAGGACAGTAAATTGTGATGTTTTATTAAACAAAGTTGTAAATAGATTTGACATTTGGACAAAAAGTCAGCAAGCTAGCAGCGTATCAGTTACTGCTGACATTACTGCCATATATTTCACCAAATGAGTGCAATTTTATTACTGGAATATAATTTGAGTATTATTCGTGATCATTGGACAAACAACTTTCCAGATGACTCTAGTAAAGTTATATCATACTGTAAGGTGAACCAAATTTTATGTATTATGATAGGTGATGGATCTTAGTTTTATGTAGGAAACAAGACAAAACAAATACTACTTAAGCTGTGTAGGTCGGATCACATGCCATATTGCTATGGTTGTTTGACAGGAACTTAGAGATTCAATGAGGAATCAAGAATCATCTACATGTACGAGATGCATCTATAATATCACTCAAAGATTTGACAAAATTGAAGAATCAAATGACTCTTTAAAATGTTCTATTTGTTTAAGCATTCATGCACAATCTCCTTTTAAGGTTCTATATAAAATGGAATTTCCATACTTTTATTTACTGTCATTGCTATTTCTGACTTTACATGGTTTGCCATTGCAAAACTACAGTCAAACAAAATACAAAGAAGAATGAGGTTTGATAGTCAAAAGGCATTAAACACAAGATTTTTAGTAAAAAATAAAAATAAATCGGGTACCCTGTGACCCGACCCAGTTAAAGCGGGTACCCGGGTTGGGTCATGGCCCGATTTTTTAACTACCTGGTATACCGGGTCCTTAAAAATCCGGATACCCAGTAATGAACACCCCTACTCACTGCATAGTAAAGGGAAACAAGTAAAAAAAAATGTCTCTACGTTTTCTACTCCTTTGTATCAAATTTAAATATTTTCTGTCTTAATTTTACCCATGTCCTATCATATTCTCTTTATTCATTAAAATTAATTTTCTACCCACACACTTATCAATAATAAACTATAATTATTAATATTATATTATTTATTAATTAATTAAGGATTCATCATAATAATAATAATTATTAAAATCACTTGAATGATTCTATTTTCAAAAATTTGCTAAATATGTAACAATGTTACAAGTTATAAAACTAGAATTGCATTACATTAGAAAATTAAAATAATGGTACATGAAGTAAGAACGTAGCCTATGAAAATTAAAGCATTGTAAAAATAAAATCAAAGCGCAATAATTAAAATTAAATTTTCACTGCTATTCATGTAATCATAGGATGTTGATAAATTTAAGGATTATTGTCACCAAACTTTTACCAAAAGTGCTATATCACGTTATCCCTAAGGGACTGATGAGTTTGTGTATTATGCATAACGTCCCTTCTCTACAAGTAATTGTTAATATCAATCGAACATCCGATTTGAAACTGGAAAGCCTTGTCATTATTGATGGTAGCATCTGTACTTGTTTCACCTCCACGACACAAGCACTGATTAGGGCGATCTCTTTCGTAATATCTTCTTATTACTTCAGGGTTCTTATCAATATTATGTTATGAATAATAATACAAGCCTTCATAAACTAAAATTGGGTTAGTTGAGATCTCATTCAATCATGGTAATGGAGTCACGCCCGTTGCCATGGATTTATATTGTTTTTTATGCCCTCTGACGAGAAAACATGGAGTTATATATTTATTTTGATGTTCGTGATTGAGACATGGGGAGACAACCTTGTCTATTACTTAATCTAATTTATTAATCAAATAAATTTTGAGTCAATTTAAGTAAAGGATTGTGTTATACGAACAAATATGCCATGCATTTTACTATTAGGGAGTTAATATGTTTCATTTTATTTTCGTAACCTTTATGTACTCAGCTTTGCTGATTACGTGTTTTGTGTGTGATCTTTTGGTCATAGTCTTTGCCTTTCAATTATCCTATAATGATTCAATATTTACACTTGTAATTGGGGAGCAGAATTCTAAGAGGTATCATAGAGATCTTCATGCATTGTTTTGATGAGTGGAGGATAGTTTATTTTTTCTTGCTTTGTTTGACTTTACGTTTTCTAGAAATATAAAACTGGTTTGGATTTGGTTTGATGGATGTTAGGAATATTTTAAAAAGGGTCGTAATGGTATTGAATTGTATGTTTGATTGAGTTAGGTATTTTGAAGTTTTATTTAAAAGTTTTATGTTTTCCGCTACAAAATTATGATTTAAAGCCTTAACGTTTAAGCATGTGGTGGTAGCACATCGGTAGTTCTCTCAAGGTTTTTGTTTTCGAAAAGAGGAATTAGATGGGTGTTACACATATATTATCAATATTTATAAAATTTAAAGGACTAATTGATGAGATTAATTCACTCTTTAACCGCTTTTCTATTAATAACCCAACCTTTTGTTTATTCCTGAATAATCCAACCTTTAACTTCAATCCGCTTTCATTGAGTCCGTTTACGGGTTACCTACTATTGAGACACTATCAGGTAATTTCAATACTCTTATTAAGCTATTTTACGGGTTAATTATCTAATTACATGTATTATCATCCATCCCTTTAATTACTCTTCAACAACCTCACCTTTCTCTTCCATATATATAATATCCTTCATTCCCATTTCACCCATTGGTGCATAAATTCATCAATATTGGGAACAAGAAGGAAAAAAGATGAAGAAAGGAAGAATAAAGAGGGGGAGTAAGGATTAGAAAGAGAGAGAGGGTTAAAAAGAAAAAAAACAAAAAGTAAAAAATATAAATAACCTGCTGTTGACCGGTTATTGTAGGTTACTATTTCATATTATTCAATAAAAGCGGATTGGAGATGGATTATTTAAGAATAAACAAAAAGTTGGATCATTAATAGCAAATCGACAAAGGTTAGATTATTCTCTTCAATTAATCCAAATTTAAATTGACATGTTCTTATTTTCTTAATTTTTGTAAATGCGAAAAAGGGGCTTGAACTTAAATTTGGAAACTAAAATTTAATTTTGCAACTAAATTTTTGTTTTCATAAATAGGTTGCATGCGTTTCTCTAATAAATCAAAACCCACGTAGTTCTTTTATGTCTCTAAAGTCGTGCCTAGCTAGCCACCTATGTTTGTTGTGTCGTTATCAACTCCATCATATTCTTCATGATAACACGATATTTTTCTTGGTTTTAATGCCTTAAATTATCTCATTTTATAAATTTTCCTCCATATTTTCCTCCTTTTATGAGCTTTAATTTCATATATTTTGATATTGTTCTTCTCGGGTATGCTTTTTGTAGAATTTTCACGTAATAAGAGCTCTCATGATATTGTAAGCGTATCTCTTGACTCATGTTTGAAGCATACAAGTCGATCATTAGCCTTATTTCGGGGATTTTCGAAGACTTATTGCAACGTGGTTTTGGTTAGTCATTGATCTATCCATTTAAGGTGTGACAAGTGAAGTTTAGCCAAGCAAAGGGTGATTGTCTACAGCATATACCACAACACCTTTGCGGTCCTTCAAGCCATGCCTCAACACCTTGGCGACCACTTTTGAAGAATTATTTTTGAAGCCTAAAAACCTAGTCACTAGTACATAATTAGGTTAAGTGTTTGAGTAGACTTAGACTTCTTTTGGCCATGATTTTAGCACGCCTTTTTGCTTTGCTTTAGGCAATTTTCTGATTTTTTTCAGTTGGAATTTTAGTATTCATGGGCTTTAGTTTTTCATAGTTTTTATTTTTTGTTCTTTCTCTTTGGCAAACCATTGAAGCAAGGCTTGGTGTTCTACAATCAATTGATATTTTCTATCATTCTAAATCAAGTATTATTATTCTTCTCTTATTATTATTGTTAATCATGTTTTCAATTCATAATTCTTGTGTTATTTCATTTAATATGCTAAAGTAGTTTTCTTTATTCTAGGGTTAGGTTGAACCCTAGCATGGATTGATGTGCTATTGATTTCCAAATTCCGATTTTGATGAGTTTAAAATTCATTTATTTTAGGGTTGATTTTATTATTGATGAATGACTAGAAATAGTATTTGTTGAATGTGATTAATTTGCAACAAAAGTTGATACTTATTCGAATTTAGAACCCTAATTTAAGATAAAGGAAATCATTAGGAAGGTATTGATGGAATTTGTTAGGATGTTAAGATGCTATCCTTAAAGTCTTTGAATTGTATGAGTCCATGAAAATAGGTATGATTGCATTGTTGAAGAAGCCATTGATTAATCGAAATAAGTCATTGGTATTGATTAGGGTGTATATATCTATGAATTGTTTAGTAATTGAATAAGGAGAGAAGAAATTGTTATTGCATTAGTTCCTGTTAGTGAGGATACTTAAACCTTGAAGCTTTTAAATCTTGATTATTTCCTATCATTATTGCTCCTTTTAGTTAATTAGATTAGCTCAACATTTTACAATCTGATTACTTGCTTAGCATAGTCAAAGTCAATCTAGCTAAGTGAACCAATAGTCTCTTGGGATTAAACCCTTACTTTCCCTACTACGTAATTAGGAAGAATAGTTAGGTTTTTTTGTTAGGTGCGCAACACGCCTATCAAATTTTGGCGTCGTTGCCCGGGAATAATGATATTTCAATTAGTTCTTTTTTATTTATACTTTCTAAGCTTTGATTTAGTTAGTTATATTAGCCATTTCCCTTGTCTATTTGATCTTTTTCTTTCTAGTTTTTTCTTGTTACATGCAAAATTGAATTACAGGTCCACAAAATTTGATTTCTATAAACCTTGAAATCGAGGCTACCGCATATAGACAAGGAGGTAGGAGGAGAATGAATAAGAGTACACTAGAGAACATGGCAAACACACCTACTAAATTACTTTAGGAATATGGTGTACCAGATATTACAATTGGTATACTATCAAGCATTGTTTAACCAATGGTCATCGCAGCTAATTTTGAACTAAAGCCTCAGTTCATCAAACATCTCCAACGATTCATTCGCAGGATCACCCAATGAATGCTCTAAGTCGCATTGCTAGTTTTTTGGAAAAAAGTGATACTGTGAAGATGAGAAATGTAGGTGAAGATGTCATTCGACTTCGTCTATTTCCTTTCTACTTGCGAGATAGGGCAAAAGAGTGGCTAGAGATAAAGGTGTTGGTGCTTTCGACACTTGGGAGAAACTTACTAAGACATTTTTGGTTAAGTTTTTGGGGTAAGAGAAGACAACCATGTTGAGAAATGAGCTGTCAACTTTTCATTAGGCCAAAGATAAATCATTGTATGAAGCATGGAGAAGGTTTTTGCATTTATAGAGACAATGCCCTTATCATGGAATTCCTAAATGGATGTTGATACAAACTTTCTATAATGGTTTGACACATGAATTCTATATCTACATTAATGCTGCTTCAGGAGGCTCATTAATGACAAAGAATCCAACAGAAGCAAATGAGCTAATTGAGAAGATGGCGGCCAACGACAACTACAATCCTAGTAGTTGAAAATGCATAAAGAGGGGAGGTATGTATAATATTGATGCACTAACAACATTGACTAATACTTTTCAAGCCCTATCTTATAGGTTTGATAAACTCCAAGCTGGAACTTCTATTGTAGCTTCATGTCGAATGTGTGGAGTGTAAGGACATACGTCTCTTGAATGCCAAATCAACAATGAAGGGATGACCATTGAGCAAGCCAATGTTCTCTATAATTCCAACCAAAAGAGGCCATTTAATCCTTATTCTAACACATACAATGAGGGATGGAAATATAACCTACTATTCTCATAAAAGAATACTCAAGCTCAACTCAATCCACCACCGTGCAACAACTTCAATTCGCCGAGTTTTCAAGCAAGAGCCCCATTTAATCATGGTGGTAATCAACTCATTAAGATTCACCCAAGTTTCATTATAAAACAAGTTTATAACATTATGTTACTTAATAGCATCATGTAACAATCTATAAGTGAAATTCCAACAAGTTTGGGTATCGATACACCATTGTCTTTTCTTAAGACCCCTCTCTACATAAGGCCATGTACTTTCTTCTAACCGAGAAGATAATCCTAATCCACTTAATGACACTTCTAATGGGGTTAAGAAAATTTATCAATTCTCTATCCAAGACCTTCTTGAACTGACATATTCAATATGATTCAATATGTAAACACAACATCGAACATGCAAAATTTCATCATCAAGCAGTAACTTCAAACCATGATCACTTTTCAAATATTCAATCATTTAGTGCTTGCTATTGCATTATCAAGAGACAGTGAAAATTTTTATCAAGCAAATGGAAAGTTTTCAAACATTCTATAATCCAAATTTTGATGTTAAAACGAGTATGTCTTTCCTCCATTGCCTCAAAATAATTTTTCTTTAAATAAACCATTCATCATCAATCCAATAGACGATAATGCAAAGAAAAAGTTCACCAAAACTACAAATCCATGTATCACTAGTGAGGCTTACACAACTATTAAGCATATCAATAATCGTTGGGTTTGAGCACTCAATAATCCTCCCGGTTCCATAACATTGGGATTTCATTTCATGTAAAGTT
This sequence comes from Dysphania ambrosioides, assembly GCA_026401315.1. Taxonomy (NCBI): domain Eukaryota; kingdom Viridiplantae; phylum Streptophyta; class Magnoliopsida; order Caryophyllales; family Amaranthaceae; genus Dysphania; species Dysphania ambrosioides. The sequence continues at coordinate 3,921,980 of CM048672.1, forward strand.
TTTAAATGATGGGATAATGTTTATTCCCTATATCTAAATCACATCCATCCCATAGGAAGTAGTTGTTGATTCCACAAAGGAATTAGAAATTCAAAAGGAGCTAGAGAAAGATAAAGGTTAACTTAACATTGACAATCACGCTCTATATGTTTGACTTATTTCTCCCTCCACCAACTAAGACTTAACTCTCCAAGGTCAAGCAAACTTTTACGGTTCTAACATAGGTTAGGGGTAAAGGGTTGGAAAAATTTGGTGAAAAGTATTACAAGGCTAAGAGATGGACTAGAAGTTTACATAGCTTAAAAACACCATAAATTTCCCATAACGAAGCATGAAACCACTAAGGTTTATGATACATTGTCACTAATCTGCCAAAAGTAAACTCCTAGCAATTATAACTAATATAGATAGAGCAGGATCAAATCCTTAGGGAAACAACTAATTATGTTATATTGATCAAAATAATCTAAATATGTAAATGGGACTTTGATTTTGATAATTACTAGCAATCCTAATTGTAAGAACAGATAAAATGGGAATTAATCAAATAAACTAAGCCTAGTATTACGGTTCATTATGTATGTTAATTGGGGAAAATAAAGTTCAATAACCAATCAATTGGTCTAGGACGAACATTTCCTTCAAATTACTCTCAAAATGACTCCGAATGCTCAACCATCATAAGCTGATATTTGAGGATCACTATAGATCTGCTCCAAGCATGAAATATCATGTCATCTCATGTGGTATCTCCACAAATATGATGAACGAATTCATTGAAATCTGCAAAATAACGCTAAAAACTCAAACCATAACTATGGAGAGTATAGTGGAAAACAACTCCAAATAGCTCATGTTAGTCCAAAAATCATCACAACATGAGGGTGAAAAGACTATATAAAATGGACTAGTGTATGAAATCACCTAACAACTAGTACAAGAGATATTTGACTTGAAGTTAACCAAATACACTAGTCAAAGTATGAAATCACCTAACAGCTAGTACAAGAGATATTTTCCTTCATGCATTTCATTCTTTTTATCCTTGATTATATTCTCAAAATAAAACAAAACAAAAAGAAAAAGGAAAACTCTGTAAATATTTTCTTTATTTCTTTTCTTTTTTCTTTTTTTTTAAAGATTAATCAGGGAAGTGAAATGTCAGTCATGCGAACAACACACATACAATCCAAGCATGAATGGATCATGCCCGCATCGACAATGATCATCCACATAACCTTTTCCCAAATCGGCTCTCAAAGATAAAATTAATGCATAATTATCATTATGTCCTCGAATAATTCAACTCCCCTACAAACTATGAAAACTAAGAAAATAACCAATTACAAATTAAAATTAAAATCATAAAGGATAAAATATATACACGGGGTAAGTTAGCTTGATCTCATCTAGTATCCTATAACATTACCAATGATTTTGAATGATCATTTCCAAATTCAATGGTGTATGGACACAAATGAAGAAAACGTTTAGCAAAGAGTAGCTCGGGGCTACTCAAACAAAAAAATCATCAAAAATTCCACCTATCTAATCAAATTTTGCCTTGAAAGGAGCCTATCTAACAAGTTCATAATCCTACAAACATGCTATCAAATGTGTCTGGCACTAAACATGGAAATAAACATTCAAAAGGAGCAATAATTTATGATCATAATGAGGGAAAGTGAAATAGAGGCATGGAAAACATGAAAACAAATACAAAATCAAAGTCATTATTGTCGAAACAAAATAAGTTGTCGCATAAGAACATCCAACACACTATAATACAAATCCCTATGAAACACACAAGAAGGAAACCCCCTTAAACTTGATTCAAGCACCATCGTCAATGCAACTAAACAAGTATAATAATATATATGACCATTGGGAAAAGATTTTACCAATCGACTTGTAACTAAAACCAGGGCCATTGCCACTTCCTTACCTTCTCTCCAACTCTCTTTTTTGCCGAGAGTATGAAGATATAGAAATGGTGAATATTTTTGACACTAAATATTGATCTCCTTACTCTATTAATAATTTAATGTGTCACTTTCTCTCACTTTGATTGTGCTAGCGAGTGAAACATTTTTATCAATAGCATTGATAGAAGGAGTACCACCGTTTTGAAGTTTGTTAACCTACAAGGAAACATAAATCATGTAATATTGTTAAATTACTAATACGACTTTATCAAAACTCGCAATAATATACTAGATACGTATACCATTCTACTATATGTTTTGTACTTACCATTCTCTTTTCTTTCCCTATTTTTTTATCCCCTTGTGAATAATTAAGGATATACAAATAGATTAGTATAAAATACCTTGCATAGATGCTAATCTACCTTTCTTAATTTTTTAATCAATGTATCCTTCATTATTTACAAAACTAAATCTTTTCAATAAACAAAAAATGGATATTCAAAAAGGAAATGGAAGTAATAATCTTTATTAATACACACGAGTTTGTTACAACATACAAGTTAAAAAAACACAAATCTTGTGTAACTTTCGGCTAATTTATTATAACCATACTTAAGTATAGCAAGCATAAATGCCATTAATAAAGCCACCAACGCCATTAGTAGTACCATGTATAGCTTTAGCATACGAATATTTTCTTCAAATCAAAAATCTTGAGCTTGGTGGTGATTATTTTGGAACATGGTGTTTGAGAAATGGGGAAAAATGAACAGTGTTGAGTGAGGATAAAAAGGAAGAAGATAAGGATATGTGGAAAAAGGATAAGGGTAATCCCCTTTTATAAGAAAATTATCTGGATATTATAACTTAACCCTTAATAATATCTTCAAAAAGGATTATATGGTTATATTCCTTTATGGTTTATATGTGCATTTGCAAAAAAATTTGGATAAAATGGCTTACAATAATCTGAATTCTATAGGAAAATAGTTATGTTTTAGTTTATGTGATACCTATAAAGTTTAAGATAGAAAGAATGATTTGCCAAAATATTAATAATAATAACTATAAAATGAAATAATAATAACACTATAATTTTGAAAACGTTCTATACGATGAAATTGATGAGAATACATGACTTAAGGTCCTACAATATGTCTGTAAATCTTCAAATTCAATAATCATCCAAGATAAATCCTAATTTAGGGGAGAATTCATAGATGCACACTGAACAAGTAGACTTGTAAAAAGGTTTGAATGTGACTAACCTCCATCAAGTAGCTTAAATCCATCAACTTTCACTTAACCTAGAAGAATTAAAAACATACCATAGAGAAATTATAGCCTAACAACACCAAAATTCAAAAGAAGAAAAAAAAAATCAATGAGGATATGCCTTTGGCCACTTTGGTGATAACTCATCCCATGGATCTTTCGATAACATCCAATTAGTCAATTACAATAAGTTGTGCAAAGAAGGTAAATGATGCAATAAGATTGTGCAAAGAAGTTGTAAATAAGATTGACATCAATTAGTCAATTACAATAAGTTGTGGGAGATGCCTCATAACATGCACTGCTTTAGAAACCTTGACTACTTTTCCACATTAACTATTGAAAATAGTAAATGTCTTCTGTGTCCAGTGCATCCCATCCATGCATGAGCCATTTTAATTAATTTGCCCGATGTGTGACAAAAAATAATGGCAGGTACACTGTGATATTTTATGTTGTGGTTTACGTTGTGGGTAATGGCCATATATAGAAATCATAAAACCAAGGGACATGCACCGTGTGAATCGTCTTCTTGGTTTATCTAGTACCATTGGAACAATGATTTAAAACCATTATAAACATACGTAACTTATTTTACAAAACGTCTCTCTCTCCTTCTCAAATCATCCATAAGATAGATATTTCTAGTTCAAGATATAATTCTTAATCTCCAAGTTACTAACGTTCACTTGTCGGATGTACAAATGGAATAATCAAGAATTAGGTGCTTACTAGCCCATAATTTTATGGTTATTCCACATTAGAAAACCGACCCTATTAGTGAGGCTATAAGAATCGGAGAAGTTTGAGAGTTATGTTTTGCATGATTGCACTCTCATTAATTAGTGTTATTTTTATCAAAATAATAATTTATACAAAAAGTTGTCTAGCATAAGAAAATAATTCAATATCATCAATACTCCAGCTAAATCACAAAATTAATAAAATAAGCTTTGTTTACAAAAAAAACAAGGTAATTCCTCTTTAAATAAGTCCTTTCATAAAAGTCTTCCTCAATAATGATTAATTTTTTAAACTACCGTGATGAGTTATAGTTTGAATATCAATTTTTCACCTAACTATAACAAAATCCTTTAGTAAAATTTCAGATTAATGTCGTGCCAATAAATAAATAAATAATCAGCTATATGCATGTTGAGTGTTTAAAATTAAGTTATAAAGTATGGGAGTTCTAAGTGTCAAATTAAAGGTTAATATTGGAAATTCACTTATGAAGGTTGAGAGATTAATCTATCTTCGTAAAAGTCTTTAACCTTAAAATTTCTAGAGATTAATTAATAATAATTGAATATATATAGCAAATTATTACCTTTTACTTAGAAACAAGGCATAAATGAATATTGTATTTCAAGTGGCCAATTGTACTAAGCATATTAATCTACAAGATCTTTTTTTGAGTGTAATTACCCACAAAATGATATTGTTAAGTGATAACTCCAAATATTATTCTAATCCTTTTAAAGTCATCAATTGAGATGTAATTTACCTAAAAAAATGTTTTCTTCAAAAGACTATTGTGGTTATTTCTAATATGATAATTACCTTTTTTTAAGTGAGATTGTTAAGTAAATAACTCCAAATATCAGTCTAACCCTTATAAATTTGTCAATTGAGGTGCAATTTTTATTAATATTGAAACTAAGGTAATTACCTCTTTTCAAATGGGTTACTTAAATCTTATGAGTGAACTCCTTTCCAAACTCATTTTGAGACCAATAATACTCTATTCCTTCATCAACTTGGATCACAGTAATATTGGCCATTTTGAGATATGGAATTCGGTCTAACTACGATGGTTTTGATCCATGAGTGGATTCAACATCCTACTATGATCAGTGCATAGTGCAATTTCAGTGTTCAAACCTACTACTCATCAATAACAATGTACAATTTGAGAATAATAAACCTCGTACGCTTGTATGTCTTGAACTATATTAAATTATGTGCTTAAATCTATTAATTAAAATATAACTACCATAGTCAAATCAATGAATAAAGACAATGCAAAAGTAAGAGCCCATTTTCCAAAATGGAAGAGAAAACGAGTTTCAGACGTTCGACTCTCTTAACTTAGACTCCAAACCCTTTTTTATACCAATCTTTTTTTAAGGCACAAAAATTTTATGAATCATTCTCGTAGACAGAACTCATAAAATAGTAAATAAAAGAATAAGAAAAAAATAAAATCGTCCTTATTCAGATAAAAATAAGGTGGCGACTTTACATATTTTAAAAAAATAGTCACTCAAGATTAAATCATGGGACTCCATCGATTGATTGGTAGTCAATTGTGAATGAGGTGCTACAGTATGAAGGCCAACCATAGTTAGGTTGGTTAGGGTAGTCACCATAGGAGGGAATGCCTATTGGATCATTTCAAATATCTTTAAACTCCTGCTCATGAGGGAGAGAAGGGTCTGTTTATTAGAGGCAGTTGGAAACACTGAAGGAATAAATTAGAAATTCCTTTCATGATTTCAAGATTAAAAGGAGAAAAAGAAAAAGAAAAAGAAGAAGATGTACTTTGCTCACTATACCTTGGTGTGGATAGTTGATACAATTTTTGGGGTGTTTATTCTCTTTGTAGATAAATCTTTCAAACATTTCTATGCTCCTAATCAATTGTGTCATATCTTTATTAGCAAGGAAGAAATAGTGTTCCCTCATGGACTTCCAACTAAACAGATCTAGATCATAGGTAAAATTGAGAAAATTCATCCTTTTTATCATGTCGATGTCTAGGAGGATGTTCTCATTAACCAGGGCAAGTATGGCCTAGTGGCAGACAAAATCTAGAAAGGATATTCTCATTAACCAGGGCAAGCATGCCTCTTATGTGAATGTCTCACATTAGGTTTCTCATTTTCTACTCCAAACATCTAAGTATAAATTGTTGCCCAAAGTTGAGCATAATTCTTCCTCTATTATTTTGATCCATTGATAACCTAAGAAATTCAATTTAATTTTTTTTGCTATTTTCCCCAAATCTTTATTGTTATAAATTGAGTATTGTAGAATCTGATACATTACTCTAAGGCTAGGGTGAATAATATGGGAGGCATGGTATATACTAGAGTGGTCTTCTTGATCACTTGCAATTGTCTCCACCATGTATCCTCCATATAATTCAAAAATTGGCCAATGATTATAGCAACAATATTATTCAAAGGGTTTTGTTTAAATATTCCAATAAGTTGTCGAGGGTTAGTGTTTGAGGTTCATAAGGAGCTTCAAGGTTATTTGGAAATCATTGTTACTAAGGTTTTATCTCTCTAAAGATTCCACGAATTCAAGCATTAAATGCTCAAAAGTTTTTGCTCGGAATTCGAGAAACTCATCCTATTTCAAGCTATGAATTAGGTGATTCTCATTAATTTTATTTTTTTCTAAAGCTTTATGGTCATAGAACCTTGTGCTATAATGTTTCCTAGTTTTGAGTTGTGTGTAGGATGATTTATGTATGGATATGAGGTTTAAAGTGGGGATTTGGATTTTGTGTTTATTTTGTGAGGAGGATATGAGGGATCTTTTGCTTCTTTTTCTAAAAACATGATGAAAGGCTTAGTTTGAGATTAATGGATGTCCATAGATGCTAAAATATCATCAATCAATGTACACCAAATACATCCAAAGCAATGCAACATGCAAATTTCATCCCAATCTCTCAACCCTATAAATTGAACCAACAATGCTAAAATAATCTTATAAATGCTTAAAAAGACATTAGTAAACATGCAATTGAAAAAAAATTAACAACTTTACTAAATAAAAAACATATAAAATGTTGAAAATTTGAAAGAAAAGGGAAGATATACACCAATCTTGGGTTAAACCACACCAAAAAATACCTTCCCAAGCACCAATTTTATTACTCCTAAAACTCCTTCAAAATTTCCCTACAATGGAGAAAGTTCAGGTTTTGTTGAATTTAGGTTTCGGAGAGAAAAAGTTGATTTTGGGGTTATATGGGTTTTGGACAAGATGGAGAGTGGATTTTGATGGAAGAGGAATGGGAAAGATTGTGTATTGTGTGAAGGAAAATGAGGAAAAGGGTGGTTTAACCCTCACTCAATACCCACTCATAAGCCTTTGATCTTTGGCAAAATCTTTCTAAGTGGGGGATTAGTTCACTTTTCTCGTGTTTTTCTTTTTCTTTTTTTTTTGGAATTTTTATATAAATGTATGTACAAAGAAATAACAAAAATCAAAGTTAAATAAAGATAGAATAAAAATAAAATAAATTAAGGGAATGAGTGAGAACTCGGGTTGCCACTCAAAAGTGCTCTTTATGGTCATGATCACTAGCTTGACCATAGTGCGTTGTCATATGAAATTGAATTTGTTGGTGAATGACATGAGCTTCTTCAATAATTGACATTCATAATATACTTTTAGTTATTTTCCACTCATCTTGAACGATCTTACAACCTTCCTTGCCTTTAACTACACTATGAAGGTATATTTGTTTGATGGTGAAAGGTCCACCACTCCACCTTGGCTTAAGCTTTCCCGAGAAGAACTTTGATTGGGAATAGAGTAGTAGAACCTTATCAACCCTTTGAATTCTCTCTTTTACAATGTGCTTATCATGCCATGCTTTGGTTCTCTCATTGTAAATCTTTGCATTTTCGTGCGCATCTCTTCTCAATTCTTCCAAAGCATGAAGATCGAGGAGCCTCTTTTCACCTAAAGTTTGAAATCAAGATTTAAGAAGTTGATTTCCCAAAGGGCACAATTCTCAAGCCCTATAGTAAGGTGACATGACTTTTTTTAAACCACAAGGAATGGTTCCTACAGAAGTTTTGAAAGTCCTCCTATTGGTCCACAATGCATTTTTAAGATTTAAATAATAATCCTTGACATATCCATTGTCTTCTCGAGGATCACTTTCACTTCCCTTTATGCAACTTGAAGAATACTTTTTATAGCAGCTAAGGGGGTAGGGTAGAGCTACTTTGTGCCTTACTCCTTACTTTGTGAGAAGAGATTTAAAGGATATCTTTGCAAAATAAAGACACATGGCACACCAAACCCTGGGAAAATGATCTGCTTGAACATCAATCACTACTCCTTGAAAAAACTTGATGGTGGCTCCATCTAGATGAGTAACATACTCTGTGGGGGCGGTTTCTCGTGGATTGATATAAGCAAAAATCCCATGACCCCTACAGGTTCATATTAGGCATTAGGAGTGATTCAAACCATCAACTTTGATCCTAAACATCCATTTTATCTGATTCCAAAACTTATACAATTAGATATGTAGACGCCTAAATCGTGTCTCATTCCTTGTCCCTCCGTAAAGTTCGATGACAATTGTACTTTATTTCTTTCCTTTACCGTAATGGGTTGAAGTATATATGTCACAAGTATAATGGACTCATTTAGTCCTTAGCTTCTTATACATTTCATGAATGTCAATATTATGAACTCATGATCCTTTAATTCCAAAACATGCAAAAGAATCGAAATCAAGCCTACAAGCTTCATAAACCCATGAGTTCATTAATAAACCTTGCTTGAATGGATAAGTCTTCTTACAAGTTTCCCAATAATATATTATAAACCCAATTCCCAATTGATACTAAAGAGATATGAACGATTTAGTATACAAAACTCAATTTTGATATGAGTCATAACCTTGTCTTAGAAGAGGTATTAATCCCCAATTAACTTGATATTCTACTATAAAAAAACCTAATTCTCTCTCTACCCTCAAACTCGATTTAGCCTCCATTAATTTACTAACACTTACTTTTGATCATTGAATTTAATTTTCAATACTTATGATAATTCAATTTGACTCTTTAGGCATTATATGAAATACTAGAGGGAATTTTTAAAATCAAATCATAGTTTTTATTTATTTATTATACTAATGATTTATTCATGATGTAGATTTATAAATTTATGATGATTTCATTATTGTACATATTTCTAAGCATGATTTCTTGTAGGATATTGTTATTTGTTAATTTTTTAATATTATTTTTATTTCTAATATTTCATGTATATTTTGATGTTTAATTTATTGACTGCATTGTATTTTTTGTATCACCTTTTTTATAAGATTATCATAGACAATTGGATAAAACTTATAATTTAGATTATTAACAAAGTAGTATTATTTGCTTCTGAATATAGTAGAGATGCTTGTAGATGAATCATGGTTCTATGGTCTAATTCATAGCTCATCTTGGAATTCATTTTGGTTCAAGATAGACTATTAATGGAGTTATGTTTCTCATGGATTAATAACGGGGAAACCATTGCATTGGATATGTCCATTTGGTTTGTTCCTATTCGTGAGTCCATTACGAAGATTTATAAATTTTCCTTTAAAGATTTATTGGCGACTCCTATTGTGACCCTAGATTGCCCCTATCATATAAATCAACCATGCAAACTCCTCACACCAAACATCATCACATGAACCATTTGTACACGAATTGATACCTATAAGTTCATAGACCCGTTGTGTGTGCCTTATGATAACCATATGAATTACCATCATTTATGTTTCTAACAATTTCAAATCAGGTGTTGCCTTTAAGTTATCTCCATATAAAATATTGCAAGAAAAATGAAAAAAATTACTTATATATAATACTCCCTCCATCATTCGATAATATTCCCAATACTATGCTAGTCACAAAGATTAATAAATCCTAGTGCAAGTACATTAAGGTGTACTTTTACATTATAAAATATTTCATTGTTGGAAAGGGGATAGTGGGGTGGGAGGATGAGACGGTTTTTATGAATATTTCAAAACTAGTGGGTTAGACAATGTTAAAATAATTTAATAACGATATATTCTTGCTAAAACAAAGGTATAGTGATTAATTTAGACACCCATTATAGCAAGTATAGTGATTAGTATTGGATGGAGGGTGTATTTTTATTTACTATATGTACAAAGTTATCGTAGAATACTTGTAAAATTATCTTAAACTCTATATATAGATCTTATTTGAGTAGAATAAAGTACTTCATATGCGTTTTCACCATATTTTCAATTTGTATTCGATTTCTAGATATGTTTTTATCTTTTTTATCGATTTTTAAAGTAAGATTTTGATCTTTACAACCTTGCTATAATCCATACCTTAACTTAATTAAAGATAATATAAAATACATAATACAATTAACTTCTAAGCAGTGAGTGAGTCTTAATTAAACTTATCTATATTGCATAATATGGTAGGGATTTTTAAAAATTAAAACATTTTCAACGCAAATACAATGAGATATAAATTGTAATTTATAATATTAGTTGTAATAGTTTTAATGTATATACTTTGTAGTTTTTCTTTTATATTTATGAACTATGGTATATGAGGTAAATGTTACATGTTAATTTAGTTCTCTTTTTAATAATTACAATAAATAAAATGATAATAATTCTTCTTTTCTATGTGGCACTCCCTATATATAGTATTCTTTTATATATTTAGTTAGATTAGATTATAAACTAATCAATTGTGAAAGATAACAATATTTCTAGATCAAAAGAAAATTTATCAATTTTTTGAAATGGTAAAGATTGAAATAACACATCAAATTAAAAAGTATCCAATTCAATTAACTAAGCGTGTAACCTTCTTAATTTTGTACCTAGGCTCACTTATTTTATGTTATATTAGTCAAGTTCAAAAATTTTAAACATAAATTCTTATCATGTTATAAAAAATAATATATTCAAGTGAAATCTTGTTAGATGCATCTCAATATAAATTTTTACAATATCAAATTTTCATAGTTTTTTGTATTACGAATTTAAAAATAAAAATGTTTAAAGTCGTGTTTTAAAAATTGCAAAGAGTAAAATGTAACAAACCTATTGGAACCAACGCCTAGACTATGCGTCCGGGTGCATAGCGAGGTATGTGCACCTAGATCAAAACGACATGCATTAGTTTGTAAAACACGTGCGAATTTAATATGTGAAAAAAGTAATGAATATCTTGTAGAATTATAATGAACATTACAGCTTAAAGTTTCCCCCAAAAAACATTAATCATTACTGCGGGAACCGAATCGTCACTTCTATTTGTCAATTTTCCACGCACTCATTATTAGCACAAACCCTAGTGTGTGACTCTTTATTTTCAATTTTTACCAAATTTGACTGAGTATATTGTTTATTAGAAATATATAGAATGTTTATTAGTACTTAGTATATTTAATTTTAATATAATGAGTATTGAGTATATATAGAATGTTTATTAGTAATGAGTAGATTGTTCATTAGAAATATATAGAAGGTTTATTAAAAATATATAAAATGTTCATTAGTACTTATATCCCTTAATTAATGATGTATGTGTTTTATAATCATTGAAAGTACCTACAATGTACATTCATTTCTTAAGAAATGTACATTACAAATCTATACATGTTCAACAATAACTCTTTGTGTCGTAATGTACAATATATATATACATTTAAATTTTGAGTTTACATATTGTAATCATAATGACACAAATGTACATCGTATAACTTCGTAATGGACGTGTTTTTTGTACGTGATGTACATTTACATAACAAGTAATATACATGATATTTTCGATATTGGTGTGCGTGGATAAATTCATTAGATTTTAAAATATGATGCAAATTAAATAAAACAAAAAGAATCTCAATAATTATGTTATTATTATATTTCTAATTCTTCATCATTGTAAATTACAAATCATTAATAATTACAAAATATTAGTGATGGTTTCTCCTGAGAAATAATGAATAGCACATGTTCATTGCATTTATTTTATTTATTTATTGCGTTTTCCCCTTATTTAATAAAATATGCGTTTTGTAATAATTTCTGTCTTATTTGCGTATTGGAACGGAGACAATATTCTTCAACATCTTTAAGATTCACCACTTTTACAAGTGGATCGCTAAACACCGCCCATGATTATCTAGCTATTGCCCCGTATTTTATACGTATTTTACACTTCTTTATGATTTTGCCCTTATATATATACACCTAATTTAACCTTATTTAAACATATGTAATAATTATCTAACGTTTTAGTTTAATAACCTAATTTAATAATTTCATTTACTAATCTAATTTAACCTATTTACTAACCTAATTTAATAATTTAATTTACTAATCTATTTAACCTATTTACTAGCCTAAATTATTATTTATATAATGTTTAAATTTAATGACTTAATTTAATCCATTTACTCACCTAATTGTACTTTTTTCATATCTCTTATAAACCCATTATTATTACTCTTTCAATACTTTTCCATCATTCACTCACTCAAACTCTCTCAAACATCTATTTCTCTCCTAAGACACCTCTTTCATAAAACCAATTTTTTTTCCAAAAATTCACAATGTCAAGAGCGGACAAAGAACCAACTCAAAACTTGAGTGGAAGAATAAGTAGAGTTGCCGTTAAAGCTCTAAGAGGATTAGCGGGTTCTTCATCCTCAAAAGTATGTATTATTTTGTTTTTTTAGCAATTTATGGTTCCTTATATGTATTATTTTGATTTTGAAGCAATTTAAAGTTATTTTTCATGGAGTATAATGATTTTTAGGAATATGTTGTTTGTTCTGCCATTGTTGATTTTATTGAATTTGGTTATTTTGTGCTTGAAGAAGAAGATGAAAAAATATATGCATAGAACCTTGTAAAATACACGGTTCTACCTAGGTAGAAACGCCCAAAATAGACGCGACGGTTCTACCATGGTAGAACCGTGTATTTTATACGGTTCATCCATGGCATAATCGTATAAATACAAGGTTCTACCATGGTAGAACTGTCCATTTTAGGCGTTTCTACCTAGGTAGAACCGTGTATTTTATACAATTCCAATGCATATATTTTTTTAAATTAAATTATTAGTTAATATTTATTACAGAATATTAATTATAAAATAAGACATATATTAATTAATTAATATTTAATAATATGTATAGTTGTAATTAAAATTTTGTATTAAATTAGTTAATACTCTATTATGTACTAAGCATATCTAATTATTTAATATTTAATTAGTTAATAATAGTACGTATTAATTAGATAATATTAGTAATTAATCATATAATATTAATAGGTTTATATTAATAATAATACATATAATTAGTCATAATTTCATTGTATTAATTACATTCTATATTTATTAATTAAAATACTCGTAATTTATTATTTTATTTATATTATGTATTTATTAATAATAATATGTGTAATTACTATTTTAATATTAATAATATTTAATTAATCATAATGACCCATTGAAACATCCAACAAGGACGTTTGTTCTTGCCCAAAGGAACGTCCAAAGTGGATGTTTGTGAAGTCCATGAAAACGTCCAAAATGGACGTTTGTTAAGCAATAAAAAAAACGTCCAAAATGGACGTTTGTTAAGCAATAAAAAAAACGTCCAAAATGGACGTTTGTGGTGGTCCATTAAACGTCCAATATCTCCTAAAAAACGTCCAAATGCACGATTTATTGCACATTAAAAAGTCTGTATCTTACGGTTACAAACAACAATAAAAACATCTCAACCATACGTTTCTCTTTAATTAGCATCTTAACTAACCTAATTCTACATTAACTAACACTTATCGCACAATTATATAACTATAAATATACAAAACGTAGAATGGTATATATAAATGCACGTATTTGACTTAATGATATAGTTCAATATACAACAAAATGAAATGAATTACTTAAGAACAGTACCTCATCCGACATTGTTGGAATTGAATTGAAGGAATGGAACTGAAGGAGTTGAAATTGAACGGAAGAAATTGAACTGAAGGAATGGAACTAAAGGAACCGAATAAAATAGAGGTAATGAAAGAAGAAGAATGTGAGAAATGAAATGTTACTGAGAGTAAAAACTATAAATACTGAAAGTAATCACCGAAAACTCAGAGTAAAATTAACTAATATTGAGTGATAAAAGTGAAAATATATTTAGTTTATATTTATTTTAGCGTATATAAATATAAATTAAGGGCAAATTTGATATTTCATGTATAACGGACGGTAGCCGGATATTTACGGGCCCCTTCTACAACTACACCCCTTCACTTAAACAATTCCCACTTCCTTTGGTAGCGTTGGCATCATTCATCATAACCCTGCCACCTCCCCAACTTCAACGTTCAAACCCCTCTGATCATTATTCCCAATCATTTCTTTTTGGTAGAGAGAAACCGACAAAATTCTGTAGAGAAGAAATGAAGATCACAGCAATCGTGGTCCTGAAGTGCGGGTCGGACGAAGATAACCCGATTATCTTAGCCAACGCTTCGGATGTGAGCACATTCGGATTCTTCCAGAGACCCAGCGTCCGCGAATTTATCATCTTCGTGTCTCGTACTGTCGCCAAACGCACCCCTCCCGGCCAACGCCAATCCGTCTCTCACGAAGGTTTCCCTTTTTCTTTTATTTTGAATTTAATTTTCATCCAAATTTTGTTTGATTTTAATTGGATTTGATTATTTGATCAAATATATTATGCAATTGAAGGTTTGATTGACGAGTTTTGTGCTTATTTTTACGGATTTGGCATTGAAATTCGTCGTGTTAAGGTGTGTGTTATAATTGATGAGTGTTTTATATTGACTTTTGATCATAGATTTTATAGGGCTTGCATTGTTCCAGCTCTGGTAGAAAGTCAAGTTAATGTTTTGCATTGACTTTTGGATGTGGCATTGAAACCAGTTTATCAGGATCAGCTGTTATTTATTTTTTTCACGTATATGTTGCAATTAAAGCGGTTGGAGATATTCTAGTGTTTGATTATGTTAAAGGGTTGTTTTAAGGATTGGATACGGCTTTGTTTTTGGATTCAGATGTTAGCTATTGCCTTGTGATTTGTGAATATGACACCTTTTGCGAGCATTGTTGCTGGAGTTTGTGAATAGGTTAAACATAGTTTAATTGAAGGGTTATGATCATAACAATTGGACTTCCACGTAGGGGTTGAGTTAGCTTGTTTCAATATGTTGAACATGAGGAGTTGGTGTTATGTTGTCTGCCTTTTTGTCTGAGTAAGATTTCTTGGTTTGGAACTTAATGTGTTTGTTCTTCTCGCGATTAGAGTATAAGGTTCATGCTTACAATAGAGGAGGCCTTTGTGCTTTGGGATTTATGGATGACCCCTACCCAGTCCGAAGCGCATTCTCGCTGCTAAACCAGGTATTTTGGCTTGTTACATTAAGCACTTCATATGATGTAAGCTTTTGTCAAGAAATTATTGTTTGTGTTTGATTTAGGGGAAGATATAAATATACTTGGAGTCTTCTTGTTGGGAAGTAGGAACTTATGTTGATGAAGTTGGAGCATTTGTTACCTTGACTTGTTTTGGATTTGTGCTTATGAATTTGGAAATTTGAATTCTTTCAGGATGGGAAATAGGTGTTTATCATTGACCATAATTGTATACTACCACAAAAAGCCAAGCCTTAATCCAAAAAAATGGGGTTGGCTACATGAGCCGAAAATTTATCTCTTGTAATCATCCATGAAAGTGCTCCTCTTTCTCCATTCTCCTCTATTTGGAGCCATGTCTTTTTCTAAACCTATTATCTCCATATCTTCTCCAACTCTCATCCAAGTCATTTTTGGTCTTTCTCGTTCGCTTTCTAGGTCTCCATTACCCCAACCTTCCTCACCGATGCTTCTATCGGCATCTAACATGACCAAAACAAAGCAACCAATTTGTCCCAACTTTTTTTCTTTGAATATCCACAATTTTAATCTTATCCTTCAAGGTGTTCCCACACATCCTTCTAAACATACTTTATGTTAATTTCTCTCTTTTACCCTCCTGTACCCAACCTCATGAATCCACTTAATATATTCAATTATACCAGTGTTTCCAAACAACTTTCTCTTTCCAGCCCAAATTGTCAAAAGTGGGGCCAATAATCTTTGTTTAATTTCCTTGGTCAGTTATAAGGTATACAATAGACGATTGTAAAAGAACATCAAGGATACTATGTGGTGCTAGCATTTTTTATTTTTATTTTATCACTTTAATATACTAACTTATCCCTAAAAAAAGAACTTATGTGTTTGGGAAGAGCATAATATGGTTGATATTTCCATAGAATTATTTGATAGAATGATTTGTTATGTGAAAGTAAACTAAATAATACTTTTTATTTTCTTGTCTTTTGCAACATATGGACAGGTTGAGCACACAAATTAAAGGGGAAAATATATGGAAGTATATTTTAGTAATTGTACATCCATAGAAGGAGGTATTAAAACTTTGAAAAGTTATAGCTAAGGTACTAAAAGAAGATGAAGTTACCATTCCCATCCAAACTTCCAAAGTAATTTAAAGAAAAACAAAATTAAATTAAACAAAAAGCGCAAATTACAAAAATTCAGTTTTGATGCTTTCAACCATAATTTTAAAAAAGAAACTAAAATCATTAATTTCAATGATCAGTACCTTCCCATTAGCTTCACTCTTTAAATGGAAGTACTCTTACCAAAAATATATTGCTCATTTTCATTGGTTAATGCGCACATCTTTCACCACAAAAAGTCAAATTTGTGACCTTATAATTATACAAAGATAAGTTCCCATCACAATATGTCATTTTCCCCAAATTGAATTTATCGTTTTGTAAATTTAATTTTCTAATAATGG
The DNA here is from genome assembly GCA_026401315.1 of Dysphania ambrosioides. Classification (NCBI taxonomy): domain Eukaryota; kingdom Viridiplantae; phylum Streptophyta; class Magnoliopsida; order Caryophyllales; family Amaranthaceae; genus Dysphania; species Dysphania ambrosioides. The sequence goes on from CM048672.1 coordinate 3,938,854, forward strand.
TATAAAAAAGTAAAAATCAATTTTCCATTTTGCCCAAGATTCACACACACGCTTGCACATACATACATGTGCTGCTCCTCCCGATCAAGAATCTGGTCTTCTATCTTCGGTAATCTCTTCATATTTTTAGGGGGAAATCAGATTAGTGTATCTAATCCCCTGGTTGATTGGTTTCTCTTGTTCTGCTGATAAGGAATAGTGTTTAGAGCCCACCCTATCTTCTGGATTCATCTCACATATTAAACCCTTTTCCATTTCCTTTCTATTTTCTCCCTTTTTCTAGATATTTTGTTTTCCTTTTCCACTACTCACTTCACGTCTCTTCTCTCTTTTCTATAGTTTTCAAGAGTTCATGCTGTATGCTATAATGCTTTTTGTTTTGAATATCATTCCCTTTTTATAAATTGTCCAGACCTTGTTTATGTCTAAGTTATGTGGGATGTATCACTGTCCATGTGTATCTTACAACTAGTTTTAGCTTATTCGATCTGCAAATTTTTGCTGGTATTATAAATTATTTTCTGACACGTGCTGTGGAAGTGTTTTTTTTTTTTTTTTTGCAAAGAAATTGTAGCAAATGATTTATTCAGTTATGGATGGCTATTGATATGAGATGCTTGATAGGTATTGGATGAATACCAAAAGGCATTTGGCGATTCATGGAAGAATGCAGCTAAAGACAATGAACAACCATGGCCTTACTTGAATGAGGCTTTGGCCAAGTACCAGGTGTTTTTGCATTCTTAGCAGCTTCATTATGATAATCAAGGAAGTATTTTGTGTATGCTTTTTGATTCAGGACTGATCATGTTTTTTTTTTACCAAATCCACAGGACCCAGCTGAAGCTGATAAGCTGCTGAAGATTCAAAGGGAGCTGGATGAAACTAAGATAATTCTTGTAGGGGATTTTCACTGTCATCTAATTAAAATATCTTTTTCTAGGATGTTCATTGCTTGCAAAAACTGTGCTCTGATATCTTGCATCTTATATTTGGTTAGCCTTTTTTTTGCATGAACTTCTGATTATTTGCATGCTGTATTTGTCATGCTTCTCACACTATCCGGTATATATGCGCTGGAACTGGGGTTATATATTCCTACCCATTTTGGTTTTGTTGCTTGTTATATATGTTTATTCTCTTGCCACTGCTACACCTTTTGGTGTTTGTGTTAAAAAAATACTAAGTAATAATTTATCTAATAATAAAAAACATACAAGGCATAGGTGCACTGATGCTAATGTAAGACTGAGTTTGCTTAATCCTCCCATTTTGCCTCCTAACTGTCTGTTTCTTTTAACTTGTTATCTTAAACTCTAATTTTTTTTTTTAATTTTGCTACAGCATAAGACTATTGATAGTGTCCTAGAGCGTGGTGAAAAGCTGGACAGCTTAGTAGAAAAGAGTTCAGATTTAAGTGCTGCATCACAGGTGATTCACATGATCATTTCTTGTAGCTGTTAGCAATATGTTAAGCTTGGTTTACTTTATGCTACATGAACCAAAAGAAGTGGGATCAGATATTGGTGTTTGCATATATTTTGTTTTGGCAAGAGTTAAGTGAATGTCAATTGCCATGACATGATATCAGATATTGGTGTATGCATATGTATCTTTTTGGCAAGAGTTAGATATTCCTTGTATATTTGGCCAGTTGCATGTGTGTGATTAATTTTTTTTGTAAGTTATTGTTCCATAGGTTTTAGGTTCTCGCTTACGAGATGTGCAGGATTATCTCCATATTTTTCCTTGCTGCAATTCTCATTCGGGAAAATTATCTTTATTTCATAATCTTCAATCCTTAAAGTAACTGCCTATATCTTATAATTCACAGGTGAATTGTTCTCAAGATAACTGTTTGATTTCTTACTTTAGGATCAGTTAATCTCTTTATTATATTAGATTGGATGCTCTATGTGAAAGCTAAGGTGCCAACTCATCTGTAAATGTTTTTTTGTGTAAGAATTGGATTTAAGCTGAATAAGTGTCTGTAGCATTTTCTGGTCTTGTATTCCATGGGCAGTAGTCCTGCAGTTCTAAAAGTCGGAATGCTAGAGCTCCCATGATTTGTAATCACATTTGGACTGTTTATGATGCAGTAGATCCCTGCAGGTTTTTGCAAAAGGAAGACAAATCTTAATGTCTCTTTGGAAATTGTAACTAAAACAAGGTCTGAAATTACCTAGAATTTTGTAGAGAGGGAATATTGATTGAGGTTTTTGATGGAGAAGCTTTTCTTTTTCTTAACCATGTTTTTTGGATGTGGAATCACTTTCTTTGGGTTTAAGGAGTGTATGGGATGAATGAAGTACTTAGCATTGGAAGTTGGAGACTATTGTAGAACTAAGAATGAGAAAACATAAAATTTGGGTGGTACCTTAGTGTTTCAACAAGCAAAAGCTCAATGCTTTGCAGTCAGAGAATTTTGTTCTGTTTTCTTACTGGTTTCAATATATCTGCTCGCGTTGAATTGTGATGTGTTTGCCTACAAGAAAAATATAGGTTGTCAAGGAAATTATATGGGCATCAAGGTTGCATAGTTGTACCTCATGCTTAGGAAATATTTGTGTTATGTAATGCTTTGCAAGTGATGTCTAGAGGAATTAAATGGTGGTTTATTATTTTTGTTTTCTGAGCAGATGTTCTATAAGCAAGCAAAGAAAGCCAACTCATGCTGTGCAATATTATGAGTCTTCAAAGAGAGAGGTCATTGCACCAAACTAATGCTGTCATAGACATTTCAAATACAAGCTTGGAGATGATGAAATTGGGGGCTTTCATCTGTTTATACCAATCACCTAGTATATTTTGTCAGACAAGATTCATGGGAATTCATTTTCATATTTCATCCCTCTTTTCCAGAATTCCAGGATTAAACTACTATAGCTAGTACCATATAGTAAAAATATGTTAGTATGTGCTTTTCCACATTCTGTTGTGTTGTTTGTGAAGCAGTTGTGGCTACATTATACGATTTGGTATGTGTGCTTTTTTACTAATGTTAATTGTGAAGATTTATGTATCTGTTCTGGTAAGGGGAGTTAAGTACTCGTTTACACATCCTGTAACTAAAGATATTCGACAAGTACTAGCGAATTTGACTGTAATATCACTTTGAGCGCAGTTAACCTTCATGTCATTACACCATTCAAATGTTTTTCCCAATTCTCAGATCTCATCAATAGTCCTTTATTAATGGATTTTTGCACTCGTGCATTGTAAGAAATCCAATCATGTCGTAAGATTCGGAGAGAAAAGAAGCATGTCAAATATCTGTCGATAAAAGGTGAAGAATCTTCCTTTTGACCCTTGGATGAAACCCTTTTCATGACTTTTTCTACGATCAAGACACTCATTTTTTAGTCACTGATCTCACGCCACTAAGTTACACATGAAAGCGCCACTTAAAACCTTCCTCCAAGGGTATAATGGTACAGACTCAAGTACTCAACAAGCTCCACTTCCAAAAATGGTAAGCATCGATTTTCAATCAAGTATCGATGTACGATGAGTCAAGAATTTAAGGGTACACATTTTCGAATATGATTGCTAGTAGAGTAGTAGCTAGGGGTGTTCATTAAATAATCTGGTTATCCACTTTGTTGGGTAGTTTAAATTGTGGCTCATGATCCGACCCAGAAATTCGGGTACTCGAATTTCCCGGTTGGATCGTAGGTACCCGCATTTGTAAGAAAAAAAATGAATTTATCTCATTCGAATAAAAACTAGGATTAATTGACCGCATTAATCTAATCTTTGCCCGATTTGCGGATATTAATCCAACCTTTTGTTTATATTTTATTGCACCTACCTTTACCTGATTTTTGCTTCCACTAAACCTGGTCCAGTTGTTACCTGTTATAGAAGGTCACGAACAGGTAACTCTCTTTTAAAAATATTCAACTCCTAAATACCGTTGTAGGCATAAGTTCACTTCACTCTTCATGCTCTGGCTTCACTCTTCGCTCCTCACCCTTCTCTTCCCCATCCTTCTTGCTTCGAGCTGGGTTTCTCTTCATCTCTGCCCATCTTCCCTTCGTGCTTGCTATGGCTGGTGGGAAATCCTCATTTGTGTCGTCCCCCTCGAATTCAAAGAAGTCAATTTATCCTAGGATTGCATGTGTGTGTGGGAGGGATGCTGTGGTGCAGACCATCATAAATGGGGAAAACGTTGGGCATAAGTTCTATGGATGTCCATTATGGCCTGTAAGTTATTGTTATCTCAATTAAGTTGTGGGAATTAAAATAATTTTTCTTGAATTTGTGCATTTTTCATCGGGTTGAATTTTGTGGAACTGTGTTCAATTTTTCTATATTGTGTTACTTAGGATACAAAATGTGAATGTTCCGGTGGGTTGATGATAAGGAAGATTTAGAATTTCAGTTATTGGAGAAGGATACAAGAATATTGAAATTAGAGTATGAAAATAAATTAATGGAAGACAAATTAAAGAAGTTCTCTATGAAGAAGGAGAATTTAGAGGAAGATGTTCAAGAGATGAAGAACAAAATTGTTGAGATGCATATCGAGTTGATGAGAAGCTCAAGGAATGAGAAGAATCTGACTGTGGCTTTAATCTTTTCATGGATGTTAGTAGTGATTGTATTGTTCTATTACAAGTAGTACTAGTTGGATGAATTATAGCATAAGTAGAATAACTAGTAATGTATTTTGCTATGAATAACTATGAATGTATTTTTCTACATATAACACCAATTGGTGAGTGTGCAACCTGTTTGTAATATGGATGGATGGATGTATAGATGTAATTTTCCGTTTTCTATCAATGACAATGATTATGGCCCATGGAGCAAACATTGAACATGAATACAATCCTTAATTCAATCAGTTACATTAGAAGTTGTAGAAAAAGTAGTACAATGTAATACATCTAATCATTGACAAAGTTCCATATGATACATTTAAAGGCCTATCATGCAATAAAGATGATTAAAAGTAATATATGACAAAGTTCCATCTAATACATCAAAGTTGTTGTTATTGGCTACTTTGTGGTTGCTGTTGTTGGTGGTGACTACAGAGGCTGAACTAGCTTGTGTTGAAGTGGCACCAGATACCTGTAATTTGCAAAAATGGATTAGCATAGAAATCATAGGTACATTCAATAAGTAGAGCAAAAGAACACTTACATTTAACATTAGAGTCTCATCATCACTGAATAACACTCCTACTCCCAGTGGCACATGTGCAAAGAAAACAATAGTTTTCTCAGTTTGTTAAACATATGTAAGGTCAAGTATATAGCAAATGTTGCTAGTTTGTCATACTCTTCTTTTTCCTCTTGCTCTCCCTCTAGACCTCCCCCTGCTGGCACTTTGACCATCGGTGCTCTCTACAGCATCAATTATTGTCCTTTCTTTTCCTTTGTTTGTAATTTGGCTTCTACCTCTGGCTCCTCTTCCACCAAGAACCATCCTCCCACCTCTACCAAATTGGGTTGGTTTTGCTATTGTGGAGTGGTGTAAACTTTGTTGAGGAACTGTGGAGTCTGCCTGAGTGTCCTTTGCTGCTGAATCTAAGGGGGTGAGAGTCTTCTTAGGCCTTCCTCTTGCCCTCTTAGGCTTTGGCTCTCTCTGAATAGCATTATCCTTGTTTGGACAGGTTCTTTTATTATGATCTTTAGTCATATAAATACGACAAGTCATCTCCATTCCTATTCTAAGCAAAGTGCCTTGTTTTTTGGGATTCTCAGTGGGCTCTTTTATCCTATTCTTCCTAGGCCTACCAGGACCAATCTTAATTGGTGGAGGGTCAATAACACAGTCTACCCTAGGCCAATGCCTTTATCCCTCAATTGGTGGTATGGAACCAGCATACACATTCAAATACAAATCTCTTTTGTAGCAATCATCCACAAATGACTCAACTTCTTTGTTATGAAAGTAAATACAAGCTATGACATGGCAACAGGGTAGCCCTAGCATGTCCCACTTCCTACAAGTGCAAGTCCTAGACCCTAAATCCACACATAGCTGGTCTAGGTAATGCATAACACTAAACAGATTATTAGTAGATGGCACAATAACACACTAAGCTGCCTTCTCCTTCTCCTTATTCAAAATGACTTGGATTCTAGGACAAAGCAATGAATTGACTTTCTGCATTTCAATTCTTTTACTAACTACCCTTTGCATTAAAGCAACTCTAATTTCCTCAAACATATGTATAAGGTGTTTTGTCCTAGCACTAATGATGTATCAATTGAAGGTTTCAGCCATGTTGTTTGTTATAATATCAGTTTTGATGGAACTATCAAAGAAAGCTCTACAAAAAAGGGAAGGATTGTACTTTTTAAATGCTAATACTGCATCTGGATTCACTTGGTGCAACTCATCTAAAGCCTCATTGTAGTCGGCCTCATTGTAGGCCTTAGCTATCTTCCAGAAGAGGAGTTTTATTTCATCCCCTTTGTATGCCCTATTCCAGAATGCGAAGATATGCCTAGCACAATCCCTATGCTCAGCCTTTGGCAATACAGTGGCAACAACATGCAATATAGCCTAGAATAGATACAATAAGGTAGGAAACAATGTAAAAATAATGTAAAAGCATTGTCATTGAAATAGAACAAGGTAGTTTATGAAATCAAATACCTGGTGCTCATCAAAAATCACAGCAATGCCAGCCCCATCTCCTAATTCAAGGCACTTCTGGAGGTGAGTGAAGAATCATTCCCAAGATGAACTATTCTCTCCCTCAGCAGCAGCCCAGGCAATATGATACATCTGGTCATTGCCATCTCTTCCCATTGCACTTATTAGCTGCCCTCCTAAAAATGTTTTCAAGAAAGCAGCATCCACACATATGACCTTCCTACACCCTTGCATCCAGCCTTTCCTCAAGCCATCAAAGCACATAAAAAACCCTAGAAAACAGGTGTTGTACTCTCACCACTAGTTTGAACAACTAAATCCGTGAAATTTTCAGGACAAGATTTCTTCAGAGCTTCAATGTACCTACCCACCTTCAAATAATGCTCCTTCATTGACCCATGGAGCAGCTTATGGGCATGGTATTTCACTTTGTAAGAAAAGTCTTTCTTTACCAATGCCTTGTACGCCCTTTTCACAGTATCTCTTATGTCCTTAGTTGGCCAATAAGGCCTTGCTTTGAATACATCTAGCATCTCCCTTGCAACCCATGCTGACTTTAATTGCCTATTCCTCTTCATGTTCCTATGGAAAGTGTGCTCCCCTTCACTTTCTTGACTATGAAAGTGGCAAGGCCTGGATACCAAGAAGAATACAAGTAAAAGGGACAACCACTCATACACCTAACTCCTAACCTTTGTTGCCTTCTACTTTAACTAACTACAAAACTGAGATCTCTCCCTTGCATGACTGCATACTTCAAAATAGCATCTTTAAAATCCTTCCTATTTGAGAATCTATGACCTACTTTCCACTTGAATTTCCTAAAATTAGTGTCTGATTTCACTAACATCTCCCTCTTAGAGCAACTCCCTTCTCCAAACTCATCTCCACTTCCTTCAGGAGTGTGAATCTTATCCTCACTTGCTTCATACTCACTCTCATTCTCATTCCCATGCTCATTCTTATTCTCATTATCCTCAACATCCCTTTTTATTGCTTCAGTTTCCCTCCTTCCCAAAGATTGTTCAATCTGTTGACCTTGTAGTTTCCCTTACTAGCCTCACTTTGAAGTTGCTTGGCCAAATCAGCCAACTTGATATTAATAGATCTAACTTTATCCAATGCCAATCTAATCTCATCATCACTACCACCTGAAAAAGACTCAAGTCCTTCCTCTTCAGTATCTACACTAACTTCACTGACACTTTCATCATCCTCCCCCTTTTTAGCAGTGTAATCTGAGTCTCCCTCATCAGAAAATGTATCATGCTCTGTAAATGTATCAGGCTTGTACAATGGATCACCAATATTTTCACTGCTCTCACTTAACAACTCATTGTACTTTAGTGGGCTTTCAAGTCTATTATCCACCTAATCATAGTCAGCTTCAACTTCAGTGTCTCCTTCAAGATTTAATGCCTTCCTTTTCTTTTTAGATAGGGATACAATGACTGGGGAAGCACTCTTAGATGTGGCAGCCAATTCTTGAAAAGAAGGTGTATGTATTTTTTGTGGAAGTGGGAGTGGAGACAATGTTTTGGGGGGCCTTAGAAGATTCTTGTAATTGTTTCCTTGGACTACTCCTAGTAGGTAACATTACTTTCTTGAGTGGACCCTTTTTAGGAGTTAACTTTTTTGGTCTTTTAGTGGGTGTTAGCTGTAAGGAAGCATTTACTGGTTTTTCATTAACTGTCAAAGAAGCATTTACTGGTTTTTCATTAAGGGCATTGGGCACATCAGCTTCTATTGTTTCTTCATTAAGGCCACCACTAACATCAGCATCCAATGATTCTTCATTAAGAGCATTTGAGGAAGATGGCACATCAGCATCTATTGTATCTTTACTAGGGGCAGTTTCTTGAGTATGGCCACTGTCTGTAGAAGACACATCAGGCTCCTCATCTTCATGCACTACATATACATTAAGTTCTTTATGCTGCACCACTAACTTCCCCATTTCTAACACTTCACTATCACCCAATATCTTTCTTAGCCCATTCACAAATTTCTACTTTGGAACTAAGTAAAAAAGACCAAGAATGGTATTGTAATTACCACACTTCTTAGCAAACTCAAGAAGATCCCAATAATAGAGCTCATCAGGATCCACTATGAGAGTTTTACATTCTCCATCAACATACGTTAACTGACCATTATTAATAGTCTTGAACTTTCCACCATGCCAAAATCTCAATTTCACATAATCAAACCCACTCCCCATTGTAACTCTAACAAAAATAGTGAATAATCATCAAGATTTGCTGCTAAGTTTCCAACATCAATTTTGACATGAAAACAATTGAACATATTACACATAACAACTTCAATTTCGACAAAAAACATGAATTAAACATATTTACACACATGAAAACCAAAATTCCCACACACATCATGTACAATTTCATCATTGAATTACTAAATTTTGACACCCAAACTGACAAGGTATAGTAAAATTCAAATATGCATAACATTGAATTTTTCATGAATTTTGCCTTGAATTTCGACATACCTTTAGTTAACCCAAAACCCAGCAATCACAAGCACAAGCACCGGCTATTCCAAACCGGAAATCCAACGCTAAACCCAGTAATCCCACGCACGCCAGACCCAGCAATCCCACGCATGCCAGACCCAGCAATCTCCCACAAACCAGAAGACGTTAGGTTAAAATTTTTAGGAGTTGAAGTTCGATGGGGGTTCAATTGAATGGTTGGGGTTCGAATGAATTATGGAGGAGTTATATTCCTCGTTGGTTGGGGTGTAATCGTGCAAGAGTAGAGAGGGTAATTAATTAGGAAGTTTGGTCGGAGCATAGTTTATGAAATTAGGACAGCATGACCAAAATTTGCGTGGGAAATTAAACTGCCTCTGCCACGTCAGATTATTTCCAATTGTTGTTTCGGTCACCCGTAAAAAGGTTTAGTGGAAGCAAAAATCAGTTAAAGGTAGGTGCAATCAGAAATAAACAAAAGGTTGGATTAATATCCTCAAATCGGGCAAAGGTTAGATTAATGCAGTCAATTAATTCTAAAAACTAACAATGATAATAAAATACGAAAGGGAAACACACATTACATGCTTTTTAGTATAAAAAAAAGCTAAATATTCATCCAATTTAATGAGCTCTTCATCGCCATTCTTGATTTTGATCAACATCTCCACCTTTCATGTCTATTTTGAATTCTCTATCCTTGCTAAAATCCTTAAGCTTATTCAATCTCCTCATTATTTTTCTCATAAATTCACAAATCAATCAAAATCACAACAAAACTAAGGCAAAAAATAGGGTATTTGGTAAAAAAAAAAAGTAAATGAAAAGTAGAGAGGTAGATTCCTATAAGTTCCTTCATCAATTTGCTCTATAAGCAATCAAGACAGCAAGAGGCGCACTTTAATGGTGGAAGTTCCTTCATAATTAATATCAAAGAAAGAAAATTGAGTTATAAGAGTGAAAAAAAAATAAATTAATTAGACTCCTTAGTGAAGCAAAATGAGGAATGAACTCCAGCAAGACAGGGTCAACGACAGAGTAGAGAGAGTGGGGTGGGTGATAGTGGAGAAGGAGATATACAAAGGAGGAAGAAATGGGGAGAGAGGTTGAAGCAAACTCTGGGAAGACTGAATTGAAACCCGGCCTAAATAAGCTTAACCGGGTATAGGGTATCCGTGTTGAGATTTTGACGGCCCATTACTCGAACCACTTCCACTCTATTTTGTTGGGTCGGGTACTCATCAATTTTTTTAAATACACGTCGGGTATTTGGGTCGGGTAATTTTGAGAAATTCTTATTAGTTGCATGGTTTGAGCAAATTAAAGGTTAATTTATGACATGGATAAAAGGAGGACCAAAATATTCAATATAACAAATCTATTCAACTTTTAGACTTTGTTCATTCTACAACAAAAGGTCATGATTAGCACATTCAGATGGTTTGATGTTCTACTCAGTTTAAGCGTAATTTTACTAATCCTACGTGGATTAGGATTCTAGAGATTACTAATTTATTTGGGTTAGGATTTGTGTTGTTTTACCAAAACTAAACTATCACTTTTCTAGATTGCAAGAAAATGTTTAAGATTTGATCTTTTTCTCAAGATTTTGAGATTTTTACAAGTTTCCTCAAAGAATGCATGTTGCAAACTTATTTGATCACGAGACAAATTTAATTAGGATCTAGAGAAATAAATCAAAGAAATTCAAGTGTTTTCAAAATGTCTACACAAGAAGAATTGCTTAATTAAATCTTGAGTCAACTCATCAAATCCCTCGATATGATAAACAAGAGGTTGGGTGCAGTAGAGGCCAAAACAGATAAGTCTAATACTTGTGGGCTTCAATCGAAAAATTGATCTAAAACTTTATCCAAACTCAATTCATTGTTTTCTCAACAAGAAAGATAACAAGGAGCATGATTATAAGTATAATGACTATGTCATTGAAACTTACAACACTAACGCTATAATTGATGATAGGGGAACCAAGCCGAAAATCTCACATATTTGGGAAAGCCCAAATATTGGAAAGTTGGTAAATTTCAAAGCATTCTTTTGAATTAGAACCGATTACGATCAAGTTGTAGAAGAATTCATTGGTAGAACAAAATCAGAACCTAATGATCCTTTAGTTTTCGTAGAAGATGTTGACTATATTTCAAACAACTCCTTCATCACCATTCATCCTAGAAATCCATATGTGAAAATGTTTGGTACTCTTTTTGAACCCAACCAAATTGGATGATTAACACTTTTTGGGTTGGGAATAGTATTGAAGATTCTTATCTTGATGACCAGTTCATGGATTACAATTGTGTGCTTGATGGTTCTCTACTTTCTTTAGGCATATCATGGAGATTTGTGACAATTAATGTGGCCGAGAATAATTCATAATTCAAACAATCTCATTGAAGTTGTTTGTTTTTTGCAGTAGCAAAATTTTTCTTCAAGAAGGGGAGAATGATATTGGAAAAAAGAAAAAATGATCAAAATGTTCATTCTATCAAATCTATTCAACTTTTGGGCTTGGTTCATTCCACAACAAAATGTCATAATTGGCACATTGGGGTGGTTTGATGTATGGGTGTGCAAAATAATCGTAACCGTTAACCATGTAGAACTTGTTCATATTAACGGTTACATAATAAAATTTTTGTAACAATTAACCTTTGGTTAACCAATATTATTATTTAAAAAAGAAACTAAACCTAAAGGCTAAAAATGAATTAATGTCACAAGTTTTTTTTATTTATGATCAAACCTTGTGTAAATATGTGTTATTACTGTTGTAGAAGACCCAAATGAGCTAAGGAATCATATAAAGAGTTTCACAATATTAGGTGTACAAGTGCATAAAAATGAAATGAAATAAAATGGTTAGCGGTTAACCGTTAACTGTACTATTAAATACCTGGGTTAACCGTTTATCAGTTACCATTACTTAACGGTATATTAATGATTAGCCTTTTTCCAATAACCGTTACAACGGTTAATCGTCCTGTTAAGTTTTAATGGTACGGTTAGCCTTTTATGGACACCCCTAGTTTGATGTTGTACATGATTTAGGATTTGTGTAGTTTTACTAGTCCTAATTAGATTAGGATTTCTTGAGATTACTAATCCTACTTGGTTTAGGATTTTTGTTGTTTTACCAAAATTGATTTAGAAGAGGTTTTGGGAGCATATCACTTTATCTATTTGAGTTAGGAGAGGTTTCTTCTACTAATTCTAATTAATTTAAGATTTGCTTTCCTAGTTATATATGATAGGTTTTGCTTCCATTGTGATAGATTTTACATATTTTTAAGGACTTGAAAGTTTCTAAATAACTTCATGCTCTTAACTTTGATAAGTTATAAACATAGACAAGGGGGGCCATACAAGTGTAACTCCCATAGAGTTAATAAGAAAAGAATTTATTCACATATATAAGTATAAGGAGTAAAGTAGGTGCATACTAAGTTTCTTCCATACTTACAAGTTACAAGTAAGATAAGAAAGAGTCAAATGAAGGCTAGGCTACCTTTAGACTAACAAAAGTACAAAAAGAGAAGAAAAAAAGACAAAGGCAAGCAAAAGGATCATTATTCCATTGGAAAGGATAACTACATGGTCCTAACAACTAATGAGAAGGCTATTGTCCTACAAAATATCACAGGCCAAGCCTCTTCCAAAAAAGGTAAGAAAACATAAATAAAATCCTAAGAACTACAAAAATTTACTAAGAGCTACAACAACAAGGCAAAGAAGCAAAAGTCAGACGAAGGGGAATTATATTCAACTCATGAAGACCCAGCTGAAGAATGAGGTGAAGAAAACAACCTCCTGACTCCCTAATTGGTGTAGTGAGTCATGATCAAATACTATGATAATCTAATCCTTATCAAATGCTTTAGCATGATTAGGTAGAACAAGTTTTGGAGTTGGTGAAGGTATTGATAAGTCCTATTTTATATGTGTGTTTTAGAGGTGTTTTTAGGATTTAGTCGCTTTTAGAGTAGATTTGAGCTCATTCTTGTTCCTAAGATGCTTTTATGGGTGGTTTTGTTGTTTTAATGTATTTTAGGGATATTTAAGGCCATTCTAGTGTCTAATTATGCCTCAAATATCATGGTTATGAATTATAGAGCTTCGACGTCCATGTTAAGGACTTTAAGACCCTAAGGAGAAGCTATAGACTAAAAGGGAGCATGTCAAATCATCCATGAAAAGAAAGAGCTAAGGGATCATGTGTAGGCTTAGGCGTGCCCATTTCTCATACACCAAAAAAAAAATAAAAGTTGAGAAAAAGGGGAAATATAGAAAGGCATGTCCGCGCCCCCTGCATTATGAAGTCAGGCACGTCTATGCCATCCTGCATTATGAAGTGAGCTGAGGCATGTCTGTGCCATCCTGAAAAACCATTTGCGGAATTTCTTAAAATCTTTTGGAGTTTAGGCACATTCGTTCCTATTAGGCACGTCTATGCATCTTTCGAAAGTGAATATGCAAAGTTCCTACCCTAAAATCAATGGTTTAGCATCCCCATGCCTAGTTGGGGCATGCCCGTTTCTCAACACTTCAAGGCCCTACTTCAATCGACCTTTGTCCAATATTTAATAAGTTTCTTAGCTTAATATAAATATTAGAGACCTTTTATTTTGTATTCTTCTCAAGATCTTAAATTTTAGTTTTCTATTCTCATAAAGAACGCTTTTATTACTCCACATTTCATCGTACTCGGATTTCATTTTTAATTCAAGTATTTTCTTTTCTCTCGATTCTTCTATATTTATACTATTACATATTTCCCAATTATTTACCTTGCATTTATGAATATCATGAATGAGTAGTAAATTAATTTAGGGCTAAGTAAGTCCTAATCATGGGTTAATGTAATTTCTTCTATTATATTTCCCTAATTTATGATATTTTATCATTTCATGTTTAATTGGTTGATGGATTTAGGTTATTCCAATTGATGATAATAAATTTTGCATGGGAGTAGGTACAATAGACAATTAGGAATTCAGGACACTATGTTTTTTGTCTTTAGCTTGCATGAGTATAACAGAGTAAGTGTGAATGTATGTTAGCTAGGGAAGCTACAAATACTCGAAAAAGGTTTGCAATATTTTTTTGGGTACACCTTTCCCCTTGAAATCGTTTAGTTTTTAGTTATTAAGGTAGAATCAAAATAAGGATTACTCTTGATTAATGGGTGATCCTTAGTTCTGCTGAAATCGTTAATTAGTCTTACTGGTAATTACCCTTTTCAATATTTTTATGCATCTAGTAGTGGTTAAAGTCAATCTAGATGTTTGAAACTTTCTCTTGGGATTTGAGCATTGCTTAACTATCTACGTAAGTATTAGGTAAAGTTAGGTTATTTTTGATAGGTTAATGACCACCTGATCAAATTTTTGGCGTTGTTGTCAAGGACTAACGGTTTCAGATTTATTGCTACTAAATTTTAAGTATTCAATTATTGCTTTGACTATCCTTTTGGTTCATTTGATCTTTTGATTCTAGTTTTCTTGTGCATGCGCACATAGTTCAAGAAGATATGATTCCTTTAGATCTTGAAATTGAGGATATTGCATGACTAAAAGAAAGTAGATGGAGAAGAATAAGAATAAGAATAAGAATAAAAAGAAATAAATAATGGCCTAAGATCAACCACCAAAAACTTTGTTCAAGTATTGCATTTTGATTCATTCAAGCATTGCATTCCTAACTCATAAAGAATGCCAAGCTTTTCTCGACCCCAAACCACTACTGCAACCTTTGAATTGAAGCTTGCATTTATTTAGTTTATTACTAATGATTCATTCATAGGGCTTCCTACGAATATCTTATTTCTTATATTCATAACTTCTTGGAGAAGTGTGTTATGATGAAAATGAAGGACTCTTCTAAAGGTGCTATAAAGTTATGCCTATTCCCTTTCTCTCTAAGAGATAGGGTAAGAGAATGGTTTAGAAATAAAGGTCGGGCCACCTATGATATGTGGAACAAGGACGCTAAGTGTTTTATTATGAAATTCCTAGATTAAAATAAAACAACGAAGTTCAGGGTAGAGATCAACAACTTTCATCAGCTCTATGATGAATCATTCCATGAAACCTAAAGGAGGTATCCAAGGATGCTGAAGCATAATCCTAATCATGATTTACCAAATAGGCTAGTTCGTCAGAATTTCTATAATGGATTCAATCTTGATACTATGTTATACATAAAAGCTATTTCCAGGGGTAATATTCACATGAATGTTTTAAAGGGTACCTTAGCTCTAATTGGAAAGACGATCACATGGATACTTAATGCCTAACCAATGATTACAACATGCACTAAAAAAATCAAATCTTCAATATTAGTGAATAAAACATGCACCACATTACTCAACACCCCCCAAAATTAGTACCATATCAATGAATACAACATGCACCAAAAAATTAGGTTGTAATCAATAACATATCAGTGAATACAATATGCACCAAATTACTCAACAACTCCCAGAATTAGTACCATATCAATGAATACATCAAGCACTAAAAAATTAGGTTGTAATTGGTAACATATTAGTAAATACAACATGCACCAAATTACTCAACACCTCCCAAAATTAGCACTGTGGCAATAAATACATACAGGTAAAAACCATATTGTAATCAGTAACATACCAATAAAAACAACATGCATTAAATTACTCAACACCTCTTACAATCACTATCTCATATCAACGAATACAATATTCACCAAAAAAATCAGAGTATAATCAGTAACATATTAGTGAATACATCATGCACAAATTACTCAACAAATCCCAAAATTACTAACATATCAAAGCATACCAATATGCCTATAAAACATGTCAATGAAAGACACGTCAAGAATATCACTAAGAGAAGAGAAAGGGTACTTAAATACGACTTCTTAAAATAAGTAGGAAACAAAAGTTTCAGCATCTCATGGGAGGGACCAAGAACGTAACAAGGAGGGAGCCATTTGGGCTCTTCACCTCCGGCCACACATTTGGAAGCCTCAGCATCAACTTCAACGTCATCATTGGCCTTAACATCAAGGTTTATTCGGCTATGGAACTGAGTGAATCCCTAGTCCAACCTCCTATCTGCGCTTCTCTATTGTCTTCTTTGGTATTCTAGGGTGGATCAAATTTTCTCTAGAGTCTTGTCAACAACAAGATAGGGTGGATGTTAACCTAGAAGTGGGGTAGGCTGAGTGGTAAGGACGTTGGTAGTGGAGGACATTTATGAGGAAATAGAGAAGGTGATTAATAGAAAAGAGTACGAGTGTTAACCGAAATATAAATGGTATTTTTAGTGATAAAAACAAATCAAAGTCAGAGGAGGTTGAATGGCGTGGCAGGGACAAATTATGACCACTCCTCGTAACTATCAGACCATTTTTGGTCATCCATGGCACTGAATGACAAGTACAAAAATGAGAGAATGAAGGGAAGAGTCGTTACCCTAAACTCACCCAAAAATCACAAAACCAATATATGAAGATGGAAGATCGAAGGATGGTTTTGAGTGAAAACCCAAAAAAAATACTCAGCAAGAGATGGGGAATAATTTGTGATGATTTTTGTTCGAAGAGCACCAAATAACAAGTGTAGATCTAGGCTTTGGAGTGAAGAGAGATAGAGAGAATTCTAGAAGAGAAGAGAGCGACAAAGAAGATGAATAGATGTGTGTTAGGTTAGGTCAAGGCATGCTAAAAAGTGAGTGAAGGGTTAGGGTACTACACTAACCAAATTAAGCCCCAAATCAAGTTTTAAGTCGCCTTTGTAAGGAATTAAAGTAAACAAAAAGGGACAACTCAAATTGAAAATTGGGGCAAAAAGGGGGACAAAGGTAGTAATAGCTTACTCCAACTAGCTTTAGAGCTAAAATGACAAATTAATTTCCATATTGGGTAATTGACCAAATATGGAAAAAAAAAGAAAAAATCCTCTTTCCCTTCTATAAAAATCAATAATTAAAATATTATTTCTCATATTTTTAACCCTTTTTCTGACTCAATCATAATTTTTTTTTCTCTTTTTCTCTCGATCCACTTTCAGTTATTCTATTATAATTCAAACAGAAATCAACCACAATCTTATTTAGCACATAGGAAAAATGTAATATATCTATATACCTGATCAAAGGTGACTAAATTACAAATACAAGACAGGCAATTGTATATCATTAAGAGTTAATGCAACTAAGGACAACACTATTGCTGGTGGCATCTCAAATAAAACAAGTGCATATTTTCATAACCAAATGGTGGAAGTCAATTTTAGTTACTAAGTGATATTGTTCTACCATTTAATAAGTTAAGCAGAGCTAACAAGAATACACATGTAGTTGCTACCCCTAAAGCTCAAAGAAATTCTACAATAGAACATATGAATGAATACAACACAATTCATTAGATGATCCAACAATTTATCTACCCTAATTTCTTGTCTGATTTACTAACTAAAGCAATATAAAGAAATTCACCATTAACGAGTCCAAAGCTATCATTTCAAAATTACTAATCAATGTCATAGCAAGAGTGTCACCTTTGAGTTTTGATTCTATGACATTCTAGTTTACCTAATATGGTACAAAAAATAGGAAGTCAAGCCTTATGATTAGACAGGTAACCTGAAGACAATGGATGGCATTGCTACTGTTAAGGATAATGAAACAACTAAAAGCTAATACATGTACATAAACTATTTCAGGTTATTAGTCAAGAAAGGACAATTAGTTAGAGAAGCGGAAAGTTTGTTATGTATTATTCTTCTCCCGCCAAAAGGTTGGAGACAATTCTTTGTATAAATATAGATGTACTTGCAGAATCATAATAATACAATCATAAATTTTCTCATCAGAAGTTCTCTTTATTAACCCTCTCAATACAACTTTCTCTCTCCTAAACCATTTTCTCAAATATTGCTCCACAATCACGTTGATTAAAACTCTTGATGTGATCTTCAATGCACCTTGAATTGCAACTGTAAGCTGCACTTTGACATGGTATCAAACCCGCACAAGAGTTCGTTGAGGTTTTGCTTTATTATGATTCAGATTTCTTGAATTTCTTGAATTTCTTGATTATGCAATTTTGTTACATTATATTATGTACATTATGTTGATCGTGAATTATGGTCAATTATTTTGAATATCGATGATCTTGTGTGTTGGAGGTTTTTTATGATCTTCGCATGATAAAAAATCTTTTGTTGAGAGTTGTATTAGTCATCGATTGTTCTGAAAATTATTCAACAACTACTGTCCTATTTGAGTTTAAGCAATAAGATACCAGCTAATTGATTGCTTAGATTTGTATACACTTTGAAGAAATATGGAGTTAAAACAAGATCCTGGCACAGTTTACTATATCCATCCATCTGATAATAATAGTCACAAATTCATATCCGAGGTGTTTGATGGAGAAAATTATAGTTCATGGAAATGGTCAATGGTTATTGGCCTTTCAACCAAGAATAAAATGGCTTTCATTGATAGATCTTTGCCTAAACCCTCGAAAACTGATAGCAATTTCAAGGCAAGAACAAGGTGCAATGATCTAGTTATTGGATGGATCTTAAGCGTACTTGGGACTGTCACTAAAAGAAGTGTATTCTTCTGTAAGACAGTAAGTGAAATATGGAAGGATCTAGAGGAAAAATATAGACAGGTATCTTCTACTCAGTTGTTTGCTTTACAAGAAGAGTTATATGATATTCACCAAGGAGACAATGATGTTGCTGAATTTTTTACAAAGATAAAAGAGAAATGGGGCGCTATTGATGATATAAGCCCAATTCCTATCTGTGAGTGCAACTCTTGTGTATGTAGTGTAACAACAAAGTTTGTAAAATTGTAGCAAGACCAAAGGCTATTGCAATTTTTAATGAAGCTCAATGACACATATCAACAAGTGAGAAGTAACATTTTGATGATGTGTCTACTGCCACCATTACATGTTCCATATAGAATGTTACTTCAAGAGCAAAAGCGAGCAATTGAGTGATCTTAGTTCATCACACACAAAAGGAATGGCATTTAATGCAGATAGAAGAAGAGTACAAAACTCTGGGAACAACAACACGAAGAGACCTCAATCACAAAACGACAGAAATTGGAACAACAAGCCTACTTTGGGAAAGAAGAGAAATTTGAATTTGTTTTGTACTCATTGCAAACTAACATGACACACAATTGAGGATGTTACAAAATCCATGGTTATCGTGTAAAATTCAAGAAAAACCAATCACAACAAAGATGATTTGCTTATGCCTCTTAGTTCAATGATGTACAAGACAATGATTCTCAAATTTTGAGCCTATTGGAGAAGCAACAAGAAATATTAGAGACTCAAAGAAGTCTTACAATGCAAAGGCTCAAGTTGCAGGTAAACTATGCATGTTCTCTCACTCTAATTTTGGCTAGATTATCGATAGCGGAGCGTAATCATATATTCCATGATCTAAATCAATTTGATTCATATAAGCCATTGAAAGGAGATGATAATGCCATTACTATTCCTAATGGGAGGCACATGCTAGTAAAATGCATTGGAAATATCATATTAACCAATGCTATCTTTCTCAAAGATGTTATCTATGTTCCTGACTTTCATTTCAATCTAATATCTGTTCATAAGCTCTCCAAGGATCTCAATTACAGAATAAGGTTCTTTAATGACACTTGCTTCATACAAGATCAATCTTTGAGCAAGGAGAGTGCTCTTAGTAAGGTGCATACTGGTTTGTATTATGCTGAAACAGACTTCAATGCTCAACAATCCGGCAACTCATATTCTCTCAATAAATTTCATCTTGTTTCTTCTGTACATAATAATGATTCTTCATCTACTAGAAATGAGAGTGTCAAACTTTGGCATTTGCATTGAGGGCATATGTTGTTTGATCAAATAAAGCATATCATACCATTAGAAGGGAATAAAGGCAACATAAATTAGATATGTCAAGTCTGTCCCAAGGCTAGACAATGTAGATTGCCATTTCCATGGAGTGAAATCAAATCTTCTTCTTTTTTTCAATTATTACATGTTAATCTATGGGTTCCCTACAAACATAAGACTCATAATGGTTTTATTATGTTCCTAATTATTGTTGATGACTTCACAAGACATACTTGGGTGCATATTATCAAAAGTAAAACCAATTCTATTGATGTTCTTGAAGATTTTATTCTATTTGTTGAAAATCAATTCAACACCAAAATTAAATGAATTTGAACTAATAATGCAAAGGAGTTGTGTGATGGAAAGATGTTAAGCATTTACAAGAAGAATGGGATAGAACATTAGACTAATTATAGTGGAACTCCACAGCAAAATGGAGTAGTGGACATGAAACATCGACATTTTCTTAAAACAGCTCGAGCTCTTTATTTTAATTCGAATCTTCCTGAAAAAATTATGGGGTGAGTGTATTTTGTGTGCTGCTCATCTTATTAACATAACGCCTTTGCCTTCTCTCTTAAATGTCTCTCTACATCAAAGGCTATTCAATAGACAACCAAAACTTGATCATCTCAAGACTTTTGGTTGTTTATATTCTGTGTCCACTATTAAAGTTCATAGGACTAAATTTGATGCAAGAGCTAGTGCTTCAGTATTTATTGGTTATTCTATAACTTAAAAGGGGTATAAGTTGCTCAATTTGACCATAAATGTCATAACCATAAGCAAGGATGTAGTGTTTCATGAAAGACACTTCCCATTTCATATTCAAGATGGCTCTTGTGCTGGAAGACCTTTTCACTTTTTTCTCCCAAAGGAGAATGATGATCATATCTTTATCATTCCTTTTGTGAAAGGATACCCATCAGCTGCATCAGATCCTTTAGGGTCTACAACAAATTCATCAGAATTTGTTCCTCTGTTATCCTCCAACACAAATTTGAATAATGCCTCTCCTGTAGCTCATCAGGACAGGCTTGAGGATATTGCAGTAAGTTTTGATGTGTTAGATCTTTCAACTGAGCCTTTTCAATCATCCTATGATCGCAGAAGACCACCTTAGTGGCTAAATGAATATGTGTGCACTAATGCTCAAGTTACATTAGTTTCTTCTCATTGGTGTAACTTAGTCACTTACAACAACATCCCTTGGAAGAACAAAGCTCTCATTAGTTATTTATCCGAGATAAGAGAACCATATACATATAAGGAGGCATGTGAGGACATTAGATGGCAGGAAGCAATAAACATAGAATTAAAAGCTCTTACTAAAAATAAAACATGTACCAAAGGGTAAGAAGCCCATAGGCCGTAAATGGGTCTTTAAAGTGAAACGCATGGCTGATGGCTCGATTGAGAGGTTTAAAGCACGATTGGTGGCAAAAGAATTTACACAAAAGCACGGTGTAGATTACGATGAAACTTTCTCACCTGTGGTGAAAATGACAACAGTTCGGAGTCTCATAGCCATTGCAGCAAGTAAAGGCTGAAATCTTTTCCAAATGGATGTCAATAACACATTTCTTTATGGCAATCTTCATGAATAAGTGTATATAAAGTTGCCACAATGGATTAATGTGCCATCAGACAAGATCTGCAGATTAAGAAAATCACTTTACGGTTTAAAGTAGGCATCTAGACAATGGTTTTCCATGCTTGTGGCAGAACTGACTTCACTTGGTTTTCATCAAAGCAAGAACGATTATTCCCTTTTCTTGAAGAAGACAAATGATACAATAATAATAGTAGCCGTTTACATGGACGATATCATCCTCACTGGTAATGATGTCAACACCATGAATCTTCTTAAGTCTCATTTAAACAAATGCTTTAGCATCAAGGATGTAAGTAAGCTCAGTTATTTCCTTGGAATAGAAGTTAGTTATTTGCCTCAAGGGATTGTTCTTCCATAGAGAAAGTTCACAAAAGAGCTACTAGATGAGAGTAGATTGAAGGTGTTTAAACCTACTGTCACTCCTTTTTGCCAATAAACCTCAAGCTTCAAGCTGATGAGGATACTCTATTGGAAGATGCTACTGAATGCAGGAAACTTGTAGGGAAGCTAAACTTCTTGACAAACACAAGGCCCGATATTTCATACACTGTTTAAACCTTGAGCCAATTTATGCAGAGTCCTCAAACCACTCATCTTCATGCTCTTCCTCATACTCTGAGATATCTAGCTTATATAGTTGGCCAAGGAATTCTTTTAAAAGGCAGCAAACAACTCACACGTCAAGAATTTTCAGATGCTGATTGGGCTTCATGCTCTGACTCAAGGTGGTCGATAATAGGTTATATTCTCTAACTTAATGGCTAACCTATAAGTTGGAAGTCCAAAAAGTAATCCACTGTCTCCAGGTCCTCGTCTGAGTCAAAATATAGAGCGATGGCCAGCACCGCATCAAATGTCACCTGGATAGTCAGACTGCTAGAAGAACTTGGTGTATGTGACATCAAACCTGTTACTTTGCACTGTGACAATTGGAGTTCTATTCTCAAAGCAAGAATCCATGTTTATCATGAGCGTACGAAGCATATTGATATCGATTGTCATTTTACGAGAGAAAAGGTTTTAGAAGGTTTGATCCAACTTACATATCTTCCTACAAGATCTCAGTTAGCCGATATTTTGACCAAGGTACTGTCATCAACTCAGTTTAATGAATTACTTACCAAACTTGGTATGGTTTACAAAGAGCCGAGTTTAGAGGGGGGGGGGGGGGGGGGGGTGAGGATTGCAGCAAGTAAAAACTAATACATGTACATAAACTATTTCAGGTTATTAGTTAAGAAAGGAAAGTTAGCTAGAGAAGCTAAAAGTTTGTTATGTATTCTTTTCTCACCAAAAGTTTGGAGGCAATTATTTTAATAAATATAGATGTACTTGCACAGAATCATAATAATACAATCATACATTTTCTCATCAGAAATTCTCTCTCTCTCTCTCTCTCTCTCTCTCTCTCAACCCTCTCAATACAACTTTCTCTCTCCTAGCCCATTTTCTCAAATATTGCTCCGCAATCACATTGGTTGAAGCTCTTGCTTTGATCTTTAATGCACCTTGAATCACAACCGTAAGCTGCACTTTGACAGCTACTGTGCTAACATCTGGATGGTACAAATCAGAAAAAGCAAAGAAAAGTAAGAAAAGTGCAAAACTAAAAGGAATAGCTTTGTAAGGCAATTAATGATACTCCAGAGAGTTGATGCTTGTGAGTTTTAGAAGATATACAGCGCAAATATTGTCACTAATGCACTAAATATCCCTATCATATATTCTAAACACGAGTGTCTATGAACCACATAAAGAACATAATTGAGTGGTACTTTAGCTAGTCCTTGAGTACCCTCTTTCATCCTCCAAGACAGGTTTGGACATCTGAAATGAAGATGCAGATATGATCCATGCATTAATGATAAAAGGTATCATCCAGATGAACACAAATAATAGGAAAAAAGAGAGACTCAATGGTGACCACACACACAAAAAAATGTCATTCTTGATAGAAACAATAGTACATAGGTAGGCAGAAAGCATCATAAGCTTGCAACTAAAATGGGAAACTATGAAATATGGGTGGGCTAGCTGAACCAATTGTTATTGTTCATGGAATCATGATTAGATTTGCAGTCCTAGATCTTTGAAAGGAAACCTGTACCAAACTTTTCATGACCCTTGTCAAGATGAATCTAAGATTTTCTGTTTGGCGAGTCACAATCGATAACAAACATGTAAATTTTTTTTTTTACCAAATAATAATACTATAAAATACATTTATATTTTTTTTGGGCCGACTGGTGAGTCATTTGACCCATCGGGACAACAACTACATCCACCATTGGACCCATGATTGTTTGTGCTTGAGAAACAAGGAAGCTAAGTAATCTGAATTTAAATTGACAACTCTCATATGGTATTACGAACAGTAGATAATTGATCACTTATATGATATTACGAGTAGTCAATAATTGAACTGACCGGATCCTATGTCAGTTGACTAGAAACTGATGCCTACTGAAACATATTATAATCAGTTGTGATCTATTATTGACATATTCCGTAGTGACCCATAAGCTTTTATACGCAATTTAAATTGACATGCAGTGAATATTAATTTAAAACCCAAAGTTAACCTAATGCGTTGTTTACCTAAACCCAAATAATTCAAGTAAGTTCAACCAAAATTGACTTCGATGCTTAATTTTATCAATGTTTTTTTTTTTTTTTATGAATTTTAACAATGTTCTAATACAGAAAATGGTGCACCGTTTAGCAACATGAAACATTACATTACAGATATTGTACCTTTTGAATTAGCAAATTCAAAATTTGACCGTTAATACTGTACATATCAGGTGTCTCAAATCCATATGTTTTGCTATGTACCCCAATTATAAAAAGGGAGGTGCTTTTATTTAATTATTTGTTTTTTTCCAACAAAATTACGTCGTTCTACAATTTCATAGGATTGTATGTCCCTAAGTAAGTTAGCTAATAATATCATCACCACTTTTGTATAATTCTAACAGCCATGACAGTCACATCAGAAAATATAAATTCGCAGCTTATTCTTGAGACCCTTACTACTATTAATATAAAGTTGGCATTGTTGTATAAGCTTTACACCTTCAACGAAGTAAAGAGAGTCAATATTATATGTAGTACATATAATATTGAGATCGATCCAACAGCTCAAATGGAGCGAAGTTAAACACTTATATACAAACAAGTTTACTAAAAGCAAAACACTTATATACACAAACAGGTCTCCCACGCACTCGAAGAAAAACCAGAATGATTGGCTTCAATCAATAACACTGCTGACATAATGACATAATAACTCAGCCTTGTCAGCGCCATCCTATGTCGTGGAGTTTAGGAAAGGGTATGCAGCAAAACGTTAACTGATAATCAGATGTACAAGAGGCCAAAAACTCCTTGCAATTTTATAATGCAAAATTTACAAAATCAAACAAGCAATAAGAAAATTGAACACCAATCTTTCCAGGGAGAAGAAAATAAATTAGTCCTATCAATCTGAGTCAGAGTCAGAGTAGTAATCATCATCATCGTCGTCATCAATATCCGAGTCATCAAACAAAATATTCCTTTCATTCCAAAGTGGACATGAACATGTAGCCTTCTTATTCTCCCACTGAGCTCCACAAGTATAGCAAAACTCAAACCCACATCTGTCATAAAACACAACATGTTGAAACAAATGAATTCAACAACTTTTCCCTTGGCAATCAAATGGTGTTTATTTTAGGGAAATTAGTCAGAATGAGATTTCATATCCCAAAACAAAAATCATCAGTTTGGTAGTTGGGAGACCTGGAGGAATTAACTAGTCTTGCCACTTTATTACCATCGGGGTTGGATGGGGAGGGGGAGGACATGTATTGAAGCAAGGAATTCATAGCAATGGAACATACTGCCACAGCTAAAATCTAAGAGGTGCATAATAGTGAAAGATAATTCAATAATTCTGTTAGTTTGGAGTCAGTATCTAAGTCGAACAAGCCTTCTGCAGATGTAAAAAATGATGGTGTGAGAATCTGACGCTTTATAGTTTTCGTGCTAATGGTCCTTACAGGTTTAATTAAGACTTCAAGCTTTTTTGAGTAGCATTGATATATCTCAAGTTATAGGAGCTTTGACGTTTAATAACTGAGCATTTTTACTTTCTAGACAAACTCAGCTTTGCAAAGGAAATCATCGATAAGCCACGAAGCTTATCACATCAACAAAATCATTGATAAAACCATCAGGATTACATATGTCATTATGATCCTGAGATTCTTTAGTGAGGTATAAAATAAGGTTCCTAAAATGCATATATGTTTAAGGTACTTAGAAATGGACTTTTCTCAAATTAAAAGTGCTCCCAAATCTTTACGAGACTAACTTAGAAATTAAATCTATTGCTAGTCAAGGCATCTGTTTCAAATACTACGTCACAGATTAAGGGTTGCAGTCTAAACTCCTCAAATCTAGCATCCCAACTTCAAGGAGTTATGAAGTTGCAGATTACAACCATGACTTTGAACCTACACAATTATCATATAGATATCCTAATACTGATGTAAAGGCAAAGCAGGTCAGTGCTCACAAAAGGTAGACAAATGCTCTACTTCATCAACTGTTGCCCATAAAGTGCAAGCCAACGTGACACAAGAAAAATGTAATGCAGGCAATTAGAGTTTCAGTGGGAGACAAGAATTCTGATGTAACAAATAGCCAGCAATTTAGATTTGATAATCTTCATGGAGTTGAAAAACAATATAAATATCAGGTGCCGATTACTAAGGTTGCAGAGAAGGATATTGGGAATAACCATTATGCTCGTATAAAATCTGAGGCAGCCAGCTATAAAGCAACTATTCTCTTCCCAGAAAATAGATCTGCTGGTAGAAGTATGCAGGATGAATCTGGTGAGTCTTGTCAGAAGTTCAAATTTTGAAGCTTGTGAAATGAATACAGAAGTTCAATACATCTATTTAAAGATGTGGAATTTAGTTCATCAGACACAAATAATGAAGCAAACCATTAATCCCAAACTATTATATATAACCATCACAACAATTTGATGTTGGCCCCTGATAGCAACTCATCAAGCAGCATTCTCAATGATAATAAAACACTTGAAGAACTAACACTATTCCCACTACAACCAAACAAGGTAATGAAATTTGTTCAGTGAAAACTGAAGCACTATTCCACACTTCAATTATCACCACCCTTAGATCCTCAAACTCCCATTTTGATTTAAGGACCTCCCTTTCAAAAAAATTTGCAAAAAGTTCAGTCTCTACTGCATTAGATAAGGTATATATGATCAAAACTCAAAAGTACCAGAGAGCAGGGTTAGGGCTGTGGTTAGTAGCAGCAATCTAAATGTTTGTAATAATCTCTCACAGTAATCAACTCAACAGACACGAGTATGGTTAACAAAGAGAAGTATCCATGGGATACCAATGAAAAAGATTGTATCAAATGTGAACTTTCTACCTCAGAAAATACTCTCCCAACCATCTAGTCCCTTTGATCCCCAACAATCACTAGTTCCCTAGACTGTCACTCTAACAGGAATGTATTCTTCAAACAAACAGAAACTCTAAAGAAGTGAGTGGTCTCTGATGTGTTTGACATCCAGTCATTTTCTTTATAAATAACCATCCCTTGCTCAGGAAATTTGGCAGAGTAAAGTGGTTTTTTTGCTAGTGTATTGGGACTTAGAATGTATGGTGTTCAGCCTTTGGTTTCATTACATACTTGTAGCCAAGTATAACACGTAACTTCATAAGTTGGTTAGGATCTTCACATATTAAAGAAATTGGAGGAAGAATTGTCTCCAGCACAATATACATCAAATTATCAAGCTTTGTTTTGGTCAAGCCAGAATTGACTAGAATCATGGGTTTTTTTGGTTCAATAAAAAAGATGGAGATAGATTTAAATTTAAATTCGAGATTCATCAATTTAATGGACTATTTTGTCCCTGAGAAATTCAAGGATTGGATTGGAGAAACAAACCAGGCTTATAGAATTTTCAAATTTTTAGATTCTGAACTCATATTATTTGTGAGTCTCATCTTTTACAAATTATGCTGTGGATTGGTGGAGAAAATCACTTTGTAGACGGTTGCTAGAAGATGAACCTATGATAGACTATTGGTTTGATTTGAAGTAAGAACTTGAAAAGGAATTTGAATCGAATATCTACAAAAAAAAAATTGTTCTTGTGACTTAATATTGTGAAGAACAAGCTAAGTAGTGTCAATAGTTACTTGAAACTCAATGGTTTATTAGACGATGACACAAAAGCTTACAGCGGTTATCAAGTCTAGGTACATTTGGAGGAAAAAAGCGAAGGTTAAGGAAGAAATAATCTTAACTCCTCTGAAAGAAACAAAGGTTACGACACTTAATATTTTTCCAGAAAAAGACAAAAATCATGTTGTTCCTTCTAGTGATTTTGAAGATGTCCGAGGTGATGTCAATGGTACTCCTTTTGATGATACGGCCAGACTTGGTGAAAATTTTGTACACTATTTTTGAGCCAAACCAGATTGAACAGTTCATACTTTTGGGGTTGTGAAAAACAATGAATTAGTGTTCAATAACAAGTTTGAAGACCAAGAAATAAATTGACAGATCTTTGACGACACTTCAACTTTTATGAAATGGTCGCAATAGAGGAGAAAATTTTTATAATGAACTAAACTCCAGAAAGACAAAATTCGAGATCAAATATTTCTTCAAAGAAAGGGTAAATGACGCAGGAACAAGTACATGATTATACTAGTTTATATTAATTTATTTTAGTTTTATTACCATAATTCGAGTTTGATATCTTTTATTAGTTTTGAAATTTCATCTTTTAGGGTTTATATAAGTCTTATAACCCTATATATGGGCTTTTGTACATTATTATTAGACAGAGTGGAGTTATAAGAAATGTCATAGCTTTTCTAGAAAGTTTGTTGTTTAAACTAAACACAAAACTGAGAATTTTGTTTGTCTTACTGAGACTTCAAGAAATCCTCAGAACCGCGGTTTTTAGTGTCTATCCAGCTACTTTGTTATTAATTTCCATTCAATCTACATTATTTCACATCCTATCCAATCTCAACCAAACAAGTCAATGAAAATGTTCAGCAATCTGAATCATTATTCCTCATTACAATTACTAGTTTACACCTTAGATCCCCAAACTCCCATTTCCATTTAGGGACCTCCATTTCAAAAATAAAATTGCAATGAAATTCAGTCTCTACTTCATTAAATAAGGAATACAGTCAAAAGAACCGGAGAGTGGGGGTTGGGGGTGGGGTTAGTATTAGTAATCTAATTTTACGTAATGAACTCTCACAATAATCAACTGAACAGCCACAAGTTGTAAACAAAGAGAATTACTATAGAGGATGCCAAATGAAAGAAATTGTATCAATGTAAAATTCCATATCATATGGAAAATACTTTCCCACCTATCTAGTCCTTTCAGTCTCCCACAATTACTTCTCTAAACTGTCACTCCCGAAATGGATTTTCCTACAAATAGCAACTCAACAGGAGTGGCCACTGCTGAGTTTGACATCCAACAAACTCCAATAATCATGATAAAAATAGATTCTTTTTCTTTTAAGAGAAAAATAGATTCTTACCATACCTCAATAGGAAGAATTGATCCACGTCAAAAAGAACATTTAAAATTTTTAAAGATCCTTTAATTAGTGAGGAAATAATTAAAATTATCAGGAGACCAGTAAACAGCATAGTAGCATAGTGTTATCTGCTATTGAAAAATCAGGATCTCTTTCCAACATCTTCATAAGCCTATCAACCACAAAGACGAAAAAAAGTTGATAGGTTGCAATCTCAGTGATTAGAAGAAAAAAAAAATTCAAAGCCCCCAGCAATAAACCCAATTCTAAATCTAGTATAATTAACCCTTCCTCTCAAGTACCATATAAGAAACGCCAACCTCACCCTATCATGTGGCTTCTCAAAATCTAACTTGAAAGCATGTTTTTGCAACCCTAATGATGAGTTTTACCCTATCGCTAGTCAATAAGTTATAATTTTTCTTCTTTCTAGAGATAATGAAGCCCATCTAAAGGGGTCTCGTGTTCTAATTTTTCCAATGAATTCAACTATGCCATTATTTAGATTTTCCTTCAAAGGTTTGCACTTTATTTTTCCTTGCTTTGAGGTGTGAATTGAAATTCAAAAACCCTTGACTTGGTATACAAAGCTATGCTCAGTTGCTTAGGACCTTGAACCAAATCCTTTGAGAATTGTAGCTTAGTTACGGTTACAAGGGATTATGTAGAAAAATATGTAGCAAAGTGATATTACAGCTAGTTTGAGAATCCATTATGGTTTCAGGAAAATTTGCGAGTAAACCACGTGTTGAAATGGACAGTGCACCCCTGAAGTTAGCAATACATCCACCACATAACAGGCAAAGTCTGAACAGCACCCAAAATAGTTAACTCTCTCACTTCAAAATCAACCAACATACTTTAAAATCCAAAAAAAAATGCTTCTTTCATCCTCAAATAAGTGCTAAATAGGGAACTTAGACTGTCAGATAAGAATAAAAATCAAAGAAATGAGAGACACAGCCTATGTCATGATGAGAGACCAACAAAGGATAAAACTCATAAGGCATGTTGAAATCAAAACCCCCAAAAAGGAAGTAGAACTTATTTAATGATGCAAGAAGTGTATATTAATTTGGAATTTCTTTTTCCTGGATACGCAAGGATAGGCCCCTTAAATGACTTAATAGTCCAAACTGCCACTAGGGGGTTATTATCTAAGTTAGGGAGGCAGATCAAGTTCCTCTGGTGCCAATGGCCTATGTTCACCAATCGAGTACCCTTCTATTGGCCCTCTTGTAGTCCAAACATCCACTAAAAAGTTGGTTTCCAAGAAAGGAGGATAGACCTAGTCCATCTAGTCCTGAAAGCATAGGTAGAAGGTATACCAATTCAATACCCCTCCCGATGACAAGATAAAGATGCCCAGTTTCTGGAAGACATCATTGCAATTTCATACTCATAAAATAGTTTACAACTCATATCTTCACCTAATTTAAGGCTGATTTTAGGCTTGATTACTTCCTATAGCATAAAACAAAGTATACTAAAGGGTCAGCTAAAAACTTCGAATTTCAGCATATTCAAGTTTTACAAGATTGTATATATTATTAAACACTACACATAGGCTTATCTCCTACCAACATAATGCAGCCAACATTACTGTGTACGTCACTGTGTCATATAGTCATAATACTGGTTCAAGTGAGCAAGTGACAAGATGTTATCAGTTCCTAACGAAAGCATTTAACTTACTCATGTTTCAACTCCTTAAACAATTTTCATACACATCCTTCAAGAAATATCAAGACCAAATCAATTTAGCAGGCAAAATAAACAATTTTAATAAGAATACAAGTAGCAAGTAAAATTACCTGCATGTCATGTGGTAGCAGCCTTGAGCAAGTTCAATCATATGATTGCATTTCACACATTGGCGCCACAAATTTAGAGTGGCAAGAGACTTAAGCTTTGCATCTTCAGGCTGAGGGAATGGATTTGACCTCTTATACTCTGCACAGGACATATTGCTATGCCATGGAACTCTACAATGGATGCAAAAGAGGCCATGGCATTTCAAACATTTTCTGGCTCCAAATATAATTTTTTGAACGTTTTCTTTCCATGAAAAAACATGAACCTCATCTTTTGACATCAATGCTGAACACCTAGGGTATGGACAATATACCTTTTCAGCAACAGGTATTGATGCTTCTCTAACTCGTTGCTTCATAATTTCAATTAGCATAGGTGTCAAGAACTTCTCACAGCTACTAGCTTTTAGCTCATAAGTACAATTTTCATGAGGGCATTTAGGTACCATCCCACTATGTAATTTAGCTTCTATATGCTGCTTCATACAAGAGAAGCAGTATCTATGCTGACAAACATCAACAATGAACATTTTATCCTGATCTGTCTCTTCCAAGCAGATCACGCAAGTCTCCTTCAAAATCTTGAGATTGTTACACTCTGTAGTTCGAGATATCTGAGAAGTGATAGCATCTCTAGCAAGCTTAAATGCAAACTTTATAACATTTCGGGGAACAAGATAAAGATGAGAGTAAGTAAACTCCTTGCGTAGTAGTTCTACTTCCGCACATAAAGTAGCTAGCTTCCTCTGTTTTGGTTTCCATGAATGCATAGCCTGCTCCCAGTAAAAAAAAGTGTCAAATTATCATTCATGCATGACTACAATTATGGTACCAAGAGCTTAAACTATTCACACTCCAAAGGACAGAAAACTAAAGAAATAAGAAAGAAAAAATCTCCAGTACCCCCTCCATTCTTTTTTGTTAGTCCTACATTTCAAAACAAGCATTTCCAAAATTTAGTCCTATTTAGAATCTTTACTACTTTTAGAATTTTTTGGAACTAATACCCTCAGTAAACAATTACATTACAAATTTTTCATTAATTTATATTGAATTTATCATTAAAAATCTAGCCACTTTTCATATAACCCCTGTTTCCCCGCTTCCTTCCCTACAAAGTTTTCTTCCTAGTATTAAAAAAACTACCTCCACTATCTCCTCATTAATTATCCACTAAATCTTGATTCCCAAATAATCTACTTTTCATATTTTTAGCTTAGACTCACAATAGGACTATCAAAAAGGAAAAGAGGGAGTAAAAAAAATTTAACATTCTACTCTGTAAATTTTGATAGTGTTTCCGGACTTGCACACCTAAGGCTCACCCCTAGCACAACCTTTTCAAAAACCTTTAATTTTTATGTAATGTTCCTCACTTTAATGACAAGCGACTAGACTCCCTTCTATGGATTTGGCGAAAACTTAGTGATGCGTGCATCAATGTGAATGACGAGCATGTTGAAGAATTATTCCAAGAAAGTCAAGAAAGCATGAATCTATACTTGGAAGCTTCTTCAATAGGTCAAACTTACTATCGGGGGCATCAAGACAAAGCCACGCTTTGTATGGTGGCGTTCTTGGGAGTTCTTGAAGCTTCTTGATAGTTCTTTAAGGTTCTTTAAAAGCTTTCTTAGATTTTTGTCTACAAGTTTTTACCTTTCACTTGAAAGGGTTTTTCTTGGTTTAGACACTAGGTTTCTTTATTTTCTTTATGTTCTTGATTATTTTTGTACGTGTGAGTTAGTTAATTAAGTTAGTTAGAAAACCGTGTAACGTTACTTGGCGCCCAAGGTTACGTTCCTATTTCAAGATGGATTCCTACCCAAGGTTAAGTTTCCTATTTCAAGAGGGATTCCTACTCAAGATTGAATTATAGGTGGCGGCTGCTTGGAGATCAAGGCAAAGTGAAAGAGTTTTACTCAAGCTAGAACTCTAATATGTTTAGGAAAAGTAGGAGTTTTATTCAAGCTAGAATTCTAATATGTTTAGGAAAAGAAGGAGTTTTATTCTAGTTAGAGTTCTAATATTTTTAGGAAAGGATTGCTATAAATACTCCATGTAATTCACGGTTTGGATACATTCATGAATTTGATCAATAACAAACACATTTATTTTCGAGTGATATTTTGGTAGGATACCTAAATATTTCTTTGGCTAACTTGCGAGTTGGTTGCTGTTTTGGGTGTTTTAGTTAAAACATTCATTGGTTTGATTAATTAGGTGGACTCTTAATTAATTAAACTCAGTTCTTGCCTAGTTCTTGGGGATTTATCTGTATAGGACGAAGCTTAGAACATATCCTTGTGATAACTTGGTTTTCGGATCAAGAATCACATCACTCAGTATTGTGCTAATCCCACGCAAACTGGACAGATTTCAGTGATGCATGCACTTGTCCAGATTTAATTGTGCCTTGTTTAAAAGAGGTTTTATTTTTTTGGCAATTACGTTTAAAAATGTTCTGATCAAAGCTTTATGAACATAAAGTTCATATCCCATCACATTTCGAATAAAGTTATCATATCATATTCTCGCTTTAAGAGCATAAAGTTATCATATCCCATCAGTGAGCTAAACTTATCATCTTAACACTATCGTGGATATTAGTAGCAAAATCAAAGAGAGAATACAGAGGATAGCAAGTAGCATCTTGGGAATAATGGAACTTCAGAAATTTCTTCATCTATTCAGTCCTTCATACAAACAATAACTATAGTAGAATGCCATAGTTGGTAACTGTTGGCAACTCTAATGACAAACAATTTCTCTTGGACTCTCCCACATATAGGACAGATAGATGATTGGAAGATTGACGATACAATTTCTATTGGACTTTCTCCCACAAACAGGAAAGATAGGTGCATTGGATGATCCATGATTGCCTCGGTTGATAACCAAGCAAGTGAATTGTCACTAGAGTTGCAAACATTTACCAACTATGGCATTCTACCATGGTTATTGTCTCAAATGCCTGAGGTAACTTTTCCACAGCTCTTTCACCCAGTTCTTTCACCAAGAACGTCACATTCTCTCTGCCTTTTACTTTAATTAAGATAGGGGTGGCCCGAACACGAACCCGACTTGACCCAAATTCTTCCATCAAAATGTCACTTAAAACATTAAGCATAAAAGAGTAAAATCTGTTTCACTTAAACAAATATCTTATAAGCTAAAATTCACATGAAATAAAGCATATAAGATGTAAAGCCTACCAAGCCAAGGATAAGGGCATTTTACTTACATAACGGTAAAGGGGAAGATTGTCACATAAAATATTGATGCGCTTCAAATCCAGAGCAAGAGCTGTTTCAAGACCTTCTATTAAAGCTTTAAACTGAGTAACTTGACGATTCATTCCACTCCCCACCAAAGGCTTGCTCAGCTCAAATATTAAGTTGTCTGTTGGATCACAAATTGCAACTCCAATTCCAGCGACTGTAGTCTCCCTATCTCCTACTCTTTCTACTTTCATTAAGCCCTTAAAATACAACCTGAGTCATTTATAAAACCAAGACATTCAGAATCATAACCACAAATTCTACATATAAAATCACATACTGTAGCATATAATACGATATGTAAAGCAATCCAAATAAAAACAGACAAAATGATACATAATGCGGATGGATAAGTGAATGATAGAACTCTGATCTCGCTAGTTTCGAAATTTCAAATACCTGAAATTTGAAGCGGTAATTGAAGATGACGACGACGAAGAGGAAGAGCCTTCGCCGAATGGGCGCTCGAAGTCATCCCCAAACTCGTCCCACTCATCATCACCCAAACGAGAAATTTCAATCGCGAGATTAAGGTCATGAACTCTACGGTTGAGATCATCTTGTAACTTTTTCGCCTCGATTTTACTCAATTCTTGGTCTCGCCGCTCTTGCTCGAGTTTCTCGAGCTCTTCACTCTGAAGGTCCGCGAAACGGAGTTCGTCGCTGTTGTTTGTGGTGATAGAAGAAGGTTCTAAAAGAGGAGGAGAGGAGGAGGAAGGGAGGAGAGAGAGAGAGGCAGTTAAGGCTTCCTCCAATTGGAGACGGAAGGCGAAGTCAAAGTCGGATTCAAGGGATTTAGCGTTGAGGAGTTCTGACTTTTGGTGTGCTATGGCTTGTATTTCATCGGAGTTGGGAGTGGATGCCATTGTTCGATGATCGGCGAGATGGGGAAGCGAGTAGGAAACTAACTGGAATGTCAGCCTACTGGAAGGTTTTATTATTATAAGTCTCTAGAGAGCTTTTTCTTGGTCGTATAATAATCAAAAGTTCATTTTTATTTTCAGTTTCGACCTTGGACATATGCTGAAGGTAGAGATGCCCTGTCGGTTCAGACCGGCCTGCTGAGGGATTAGGCTAAGTCCAGTTTGGTTTGATTTTTTAGTGGCCTGAATACAAATCTCGAATTTTCAATTCTGGTCCTATTCAATTCGATTCATGAAAAAATCAATTCGGCCAACTTATACGAACTGAAACGGCCCATTCATTCGGCCCGACCAGCTAATCTTGTTGCAAAATGACCGTTAATATAGCCGTTGGTAACACCCCTATATAAACCAATGAATTCGATTTCATTCCTCACAAATTCACTCTCAATTACTACTATATACAATTAGCTTACTTATTAGTATTAATCGTTTTTTTAATTACTCTATTAATCTTCATTAATTATCTTAATTAATTGGTTTATTATTCTTAATTTACTTGTTTACCACTAAATTTTATAAAAGAAATGGCTTCAAGACGTAAACTCAGCGTTAGCAGCTCGTACGAAAATACCACAAATTTTTCTCATGACTTGGAGCAACAAATTTTTAGTACTCCTGCTACTCAAGTTCCTGAAACTCTAACTTCGATAATGCGTCTGCCTCCTTCTACTTCTCAAGGTAACTCTTAAACTTCTAATTAATTGATTTGTTAAATTAAGATTAGTTATGTTAGATTAGTTGATTATGTTATGTTAAGATTAGTTAAATTGATTAGTTATGTTAGATCAATTGATTATGTTATGTTAAAATTAGTTAAATTGATTAGTTATGTTAGATTACTTGATTATGGTATGTTAAGATTAGTTAGATTGATTAGTTATGTTAGATTACTTGATTATGTTATGTTAAGATTAGTTAAATTGATTAGTTATGTTAGATTACTTGATTATCTTATGTTAAGATTAGTTAAATTGATTAGTTATGTTAGATTACTTGATTATGTTATGTTAAGTTGTTGATGTTTAATTAGTTGATAATGTTAAAGTTAAATTGATTAGATTAGTTAGATTAGTTGTTAATGTTATGTTAAGATTAGTTATGTTAGATTACTTGATAATGTTTAAGTTAAATCGATAAGTTGTGTTAGATTAGTTACATTATTTGATTATGTTATATTAGGTTGATTATGTTAATTAGTTAGTTAATGAACTAATAATGATAGTTTTTTGCTTAACTTGATATGATATGAAGGTGAAGGTGAAATACCCGAGTCTACTCACTGTAGAAATAAATCTTCACCTGTATGGCTATATTTCGAGAAGGTTCCAATGACCGACGGTACTTTCAAAGGGAAGAAATTCATGTGATATTGCTTGATATGCAAGCAACAAGGGAAGAAGTCAATAACTTCTTATTCATGGAAGACCGATTATGGGATCGGGACATTATCTCATCACTTGGCTGGAGTATACGGAATAAACCTGGAAGAAGCTAAATCCGCAGGCGCAGCTGAATTGTCAAGTCAAACACAACTACTTGGGTATACGAGTTCCATTCCCGGATGAGGTATGCCTTTTATGTATAAAAGAGATAGGATGATTAATGAAATGGCCAACTTTATAATCACGGATGAATTACCGTTTAACCATGGTGTGAGTCTGAACTTCGAACATTTCGCTAGAACCTCTTTACATCCCTCTTATAGACGTGTCCCTAGGAACACACTTAAACGCCATACCCAAATTGCTTACTACAAATATAGAAGTAATTTAATAGAAATATTTCACACTTTTAACGGTTGTATTAGCCTTACTAGTGATACATGAACCTCTTGTTTTGGTGAACCTTTTCTTTGGGTATCCACCCATTGGATAGATGATGAGTGGTACATTAAAAAACATATCATTTTTTTCGAAGCTATGGAGGAAAGACATATCTCTTACAACCTTAAGGTAAGGATAATAGAATGTTTTAAAACCTTGCACTTGCTTAATAAAATTTTTTCCCTTTCCTTAAATAATGCTTCAACAAACACAAAATGTATAGATTATTTAATATAGGAACCTAGCTTAAAATTGTTGAACAGTGGAGAGCTTTTACATGTTCGTTGTTGCACTCATATTATGAACCTCTTGGTTCAAGAAGGTTTACCTGAGTTAAGAGACTTGCTTAACCCCATTAAGAGTGTAATCAAATAGATTAGAATTACTGCATCGGTTAGGAAAAATTATATGGCTTTATGTAAGGAAAGAGGCCTTAAGAAGACACAATGGAGTCTCGATACACCGACCTATTGGAACTCAACATATAGACTGTTAAATGATGTCATTAAATACCATGAGGTCTTGACTATTCTTTATAAAGAAACTCGATCGACTCTTGATGAACTTATTATTGATTTTCATTGGAATACCGCAATCTACATTCGTGATATTTTAGCAGCATTTGACCATGCAACCAAAATTTATGTCACTCTAGGTTTACAATACGACATCAATGCCTATATAGAAAAACGTAAAAAAAAAATTATCTAGTTTATATGATTATTGTGCTTCTATTTATGCACCTTTTCAAAATTTATCGTCATCTAGTGGAAGTTCCGATACGCGATTCGTGTCAGCACTTAGTAGAATTTTAAAAAAATAAAAAAAATCGACTTCTTCTTCATCTTCATCTTTTTCACTTTATATCATTAACGAATATCTTTCTTACCAACATAAAACCGATGAAAAATTTTCAATTATTAAGTGGTGGTGCTATCACGAACAACAAATTCCCATTCTGACGAGAATCGCAAAGGATATCCTTGCAATTCCTGCCACCTCTATTGCTTCTGAATCTGCTATTAGTGTAGGTAGAAGAGTACTGGATGAGAAAAGATCCCTCTTGTCTTCGGAGAGCATAGAAATATGCGTATATAAGAAAGATTGGGTTTAGGCGGAGCATGGGACCCAAGGATGGAGGGAGGAGGACAATGACGAAGACAATCCTTGGATGATGATGGATATGAGCGAATCAAGCGATAACCCAGCAGGTGAAGGAGGTTCGAGGACTATCCCTAGCTAGGCTAGGCACCCCTCGAGGTACGTAACAGATCTACGTGGGCTTTGATTTATTCGGGATACGTAGGCAACTTAATTTTGAAAATCAATATTTAATTATTTAATTAAATTTTGATTTCCTAAATTAAGTCAAGCCCTTTATTTTTTTCCTCAATCTCCAAAACATGTTTAATTAAAATAAATTAATAAGATAATGGATTATAAGTAAATATGTAATTAGCTAATTACGTTAATTAGTTTAATAATAAATAATTTGTTTTATTATAGGTTAATTAGTTTATTTGGTTTAATAATACGTAAATATGAAATTAGGTGAATATATATAATTATTTTATTAATACATAATTATCAAAAAAAAAATAAAAAATGACCTTATTTAAAATTTTACAAAAAATGTCATTATGAGGGTTGGGCTAGTATTTTACAACTTGATCTTGGTCCTGACTTTCCCAGACCGGCCTAGTATCTAGCCCAGCCCGCACAGAGTGGCCTACTAGCCACCTCTAGCTGGAGGTGAAGTAGTAATAGATTTCAGGAAAGAGGGTTGGGCGGGGTCAAAGTTGGGCTAAGTGACGGCAGCTCGTAGCGGATTTGGTTGGGGAAGAATTTTTATTTTAGGTGCAGGAGCACCTTTCACTAAGTATTTCCAGGATTATAAAAAAACTTCTATGTATGTTCATTTCTTATTAGACCTAGCTAAACCAATTCAATTTCTCAGCTTCAACCCAAACAAAAATTATTGTCCCTCTCTTCCTTTTTCATTATATAGTTCACTTTCACCGCCCAAATCTTATGATTCCAATCTCTCTCTTCATTCTTACACTTCAAAATCAATAAAAACCATTAATTTATGCTTAGAAGCTTCTATTTTGGTATGATTTTGTTGATATTTTGTTTTATTTGCATCAATTTGGTTATAATTTTTCCGAATTATAACACCCCGGTAATTCCCCCTTTTTGAAAACCAAAACCTTGAGATAACTACCGATATGCTATCGCCACGTGTTCAAATATTAAGGCTGTGAATCATAATTTTGCAATTGAAAACATAAACTTTCAAATAAAACTTCAAAATGCCAAACTCAATCAAACATACAATTCGGAACCATTACGACCCTTATTAAAATATATGAAACACATATCAAACCAAATCAAAACTAGTTTCAAAATATCTAGAAAACGTTAAGTCAAACAAAGCAAGGAAAATAAATTACTCTCTACGCATCCCAATAATGCACGTGAATATCCACTATACCTGTTAGAAATCTGCTCCCCAAAAGAGCTCTAGCTCAAGTTCTTCCTCTGAACATCAATATGAAGAAATTGATCACATTGTTGACAATTTCATTGCATATCAGTAACCAACTTTGTTGTTCCCAAGCGTTCAAGATAAGCCCAAACACGACCTCTCGTTTAAAATGAACGAGCTAATGCTGCAATTATAGCAAATAAAAATCCAGAAGGTCACAATTGCATAATGATTACTTTGCAATTAACCCAACCTAGAATGCGACTATGTTCTGATAAAGGTTTCGGATGAAAAACCCTTGTTTTGTCGTATTATGAATACTGTTTTCGAAAATAATGTTTTCTTCCAACAAAGACGTAATGCTAGAAGGAATCTAGGATTGACATGATTGCAAAAATGTATAGCAACAATTAGAATGCTAGACTATGGGTTGGCTCCTGAAGCAGTTGATGAATACCTTCGAATAGGTGAAACAACTACAAGACAATCACTTGAGCATTTCACTCAATGGGTGTTCAAGCACTTTGAAGCTGAATATTTGTGAAATCCCACAAATGAGGATTTATAAAGGACCCTTCACCAAAATACAGAGCGTGAATCTCCAATTATGGATGGTAGTATCGATTAAATGCATTGAAAATGGAAAAATAACCCTCATGCTTGGAAAGCTCGGTATGCGGGACGAGCCTCATTCTCAAAGCCGTCGCTAATCAAGAACTATGGATATGGAAAGCCTTTTTTGCAATTCCAAGTTCATGTAATGACCTTAACGTTCTTTATCGTTCTCTTGTGTTTGATAATGTGTTGTAAGGTCAAGCACCTCCTATAAGCTTCATTGTTAATGGACATCAATACAATATGGGGTACTACCTAGATGATAGTATTTATCCAAATTGGGCTATTTTCATGCAAGGAATTACTCATCCCTAAACTGATAAGCAGAGTTTTTGAATGAAGCAATTAGCGACCTATAAGGATGTTGAGCGTGCATTCAAAGTGTTGCAAGTAAGATTTGCAATATTACGACAATTGTCTTTTACTTTAGATGAAGACATGTTGGGAAACATCATGAAGGCTTGTATAATTATTCATAACATGCTTGTTAAAGATGAAAGACATACATATGATTGATACGAAGAATTATGCGACTCTTACGAAGATCAATCCCGACGTACAACATCAAGAACATGATCGAGTACAAGCGCAACAATGAATAATGAAGAACCTTTTCAATTTAAAACTAGACAACCAACCAACACGAACAACTAATTGTAAGGAGAACATCCATGTGTGATAGACAGACTCATGAATCTCTTAAATATGATCTAATGAAACACCTTTGGCAAAAATATGACCACAATAATCAATAAATAAATGGGTTGGATGTAATTTCATGTTTCTATGAGTAATGTTCGCTGTCATATTCCTTAAATTATTTTATAATATGTGTTACATTTTGTATTGTTATGCAATTTGAATTCATTTCATTGATTTTATTAATTTCAAGTTATCACTGTCTACTTTAAGTAATTAGTTTCAGTACAAAATAATGAAGTTAAATAAAATAAATTGTTAATTCTTTTAATTAGTTTGTAATATGATATATTATTTAATAATTTCCAACAAGTTTAAAAAATATTTTAAAAAATATTTTTAATCACGTTAAATAATATGTTAAATGTAATTACTATTGATAGTAATATAGGGCCCGCTTGATATGAGAACTTGGAATAAAATGGGATTTAAAACTTATTTCCGTTTAAAAGATTTTTGGTTTGAAAAAACAGGAATGAGTTTCAAATCCTTTGGGATTTCAAACACTTCCAAAATTCCCTTTTTTATTCCTTTGGTTTTAGTCAGTGTTCACTCAGTATTCATTCAAACTCCGCGACTTTGCTCCAACTTTTGAATGTCGCGTTACTTATTATTATTATTATTATTACTATTATTATTAGTGGTATTATTATTTTTATTCTATTTATTAAATTGATTAATATTATCATTATTATTAAATATATTTATAAATTATTATTATTATTATTATTATTGTTAGTACTTTTTCTATAATATTTATTTTCATACTTATTTTAATTAGAGTTGTTAAAATCTAACCCGAGCTAATAAGTTACCTGAAATCGACTAGGACCCGACCTGATTGTGACTCTAAAAGAGACCCTATAAACCGACCAAACTCGATCTGAAATCAAACCAAAATTGATTTGACCTGATATTTGAAGATTCAAACCCAAACTGTTACAAACCCGACCTGACCCAAAATCGATTGAACCCGACAAATAGCTCATAGTTGACTTAACCCCAAAAATTGCTAGCTATAACCCGACTGGGAACCGATCCGAATTGATCTGAACCGACGTTGACCCAAATCGAATATGAACTGACCCAAACCCGATTAAGCAAATAACTTATTTGACCTGGCCCAACTTGACCTGTTTTAACCCGAACTGATAAGCGTCGACCCATGATGGGTCAACCCAGAACTGTCTTGAGGACCCGAATTGACACCCCTAGTTTAAATATTGTGAGTATATAAAAATAAAAATATTTTTGTTGTTATTATCAAGATTACAATAATTTATGTTTGAACCAAACAATAAGGAACTAAATTTCATTCCTATGTTAAACCAAACAACTGAAAAGAGTTTAAAAATCATTTATGTACTTAATCAAATAACTCTCAAAATGATTCTCCTAGGTATCATTCCTAATTTCATTATATTTCA
This sequence comes from Dysphania ambrosioides, assembly GCA_026401315.1. Taxonomy (NCBI): domain Eukaryota; kingdom Viridiplantae; phylum Streptophyta; class Magnoliopsida; order Caryophyllales; family Amaranthaceae; genus Dysphania; species Dysphania ambrosioides. The sequence goes on from CM048672.1 coordinate 3,981,178, forward strand.
TTCCAGAAATCCAAATAGGGCCATAGTATGCACCAATTTAACAAAAAATTGAATACAATTGTGTTAAATATATAGGAGAGAGAAAATATGGTGGGGTATGGTGAAAGGTAAGTGAGATTATGATAGGGAGATTTTTTAGCCCATTGATAGGAAGAGTTATGGATAAAAATTTTTGTCCATAAAAAATCTAATTTGGATGATAGATAAAATTGATAGAAAGAGAGATGGGGAGATTTTTCCCCACTGATAGAAGATGTAGTAAGATAGAATTCCAAAAGGATAAAATTGCTCTTATTGGTAGGATAGAATTTCTCTATTAACTTTTTCTCATGAGAAAAGATGAAGTAAGATAGATGAGGGAGAAAGTATAGAGGAAGAGAAATAGAAAGTGAGAGTAGTGAGGAAGGAGAATCCCCCTATGTTGAGTACTCTTATTTGTCCTTTTGGAATAGAAGATGTAGAAGAAAGATGAAGTAGGGGGTATTGCATTGAGTTCATCCCTTTTTCTTCTACTTTTCTGTCTCTCGAAAATAAGAGTTTGTTTTAATTAGATTTTTTTTATTCAATTTGTTTTAGAATACCAAAAAAAGGGGTTTAAAATATGTTAAAAAAAGCATGAGTTTTTTTTTTATTCCAAATTTTGTCTATTTTGCAACACTACTTTCTCTTAAGTGCTTCTACTATTGGTTGCCAACAACAATAAATCTACCTCTCACGAGTTAATCAAATGGTTGTAATTATTTATTCTCCTCTTTTTTATAGAGTTTTCTTTTGGAGTTAAAATATGGTTTTGGTATATCAATTCGAACACCGCCCTACTAAGGCTATATCAATTTGAACACTGTCCTACTCCTTAGATTAATTTATCTCTTGTTGCTTATTTCGCTCTTAGAATGTTAAAAAAAAAGTCCCCTGTGGAAGCTGCATCTTATCATCTTGAAAATGTTGTGCAAATCCATCTTCAACCATATTTCATAAGAAATTTGAACAAAGAAAATGGTGAAGAATCAATTGGAAGAAGAAAGTCGTGGATCGCAACTCATAACCCATTTCAATTAGTTAGTGATATTAGGTAACCATAAAGGGAAAAAGTAGTTTTAGATTGGATAATAAAGAGCAAGATATGCAACAAGTAAACTACAACGTTGACTATTCAGTCATTGGAGTTTAACATGAAATGGTACACTCTTCTACTACTACACTCTACTTAAACTATTATTATTCCATTACATTATATTTTATATAATTATAGCCTAACTTTTCGTACAAAATAAATACGATCCATAGTTACTTTGCTTCATTGATTTACGTACTAGTGTACTACATCATTATATTATACACATAGCTATACTTATATATACTTATATATATATATATATATATATATATATATATATATATATATATATATATATATATATATATATATATATATATCTTGGAATTAGGATGCTTAATCAATTAATTGAAAACTACTATCATCGTGTCCGAAGAGGCTCCAAAGTGAACCTCCTAGCCTGCTGTCGTCGATGAGGCAAGCGTTATCGCACACGCCACTGTTTGGATGCTCCGGCGACTGTGACTGAGACGAGGCGTTGGACGGAGGAGAGTCGTCACGTTGATGAGCCATATCCATGCAGATTAAGGCCAAGAGATTAGCATGTTGACATTTCATGTTCACAAGCTCTGCTTGAGTCTTGGCTAACTGAGCTTGGAGGTCATGCAATTGCTTTTGAAGCTGGCATATAGCTCCGGCACATCCATAGACCGGATCTCTTATCCTCGCATTCGCTTCATACACCATGCTGCTCACTGCATCTGGCCTTTGTGATTCCGGGAGTTCCTGATGTTATCCAATGCAATAAAACCCAAGACTACATTCAGGATAAAGTAGAGATCATTGTCAAACTTCATGTATTTATTTCATTCTCCTACTTTTGCGACCATAACTAATGCAATTATGTATAGTCAAACTAGATTCCCTAGTAAAAGGGTTGGCACAACTTATAATCAATGAAAAATATTTCATGTATGTGGAAGTTTAGGTTATACCTCATTTTCTGACATTAGTCAAAGTACAGTAGATTAATTTTCAGGACAAGTAATCTGTGATTGATACATGCTATAGGAGTGTTGGAATGGTTGTCTTACAGTCTTACTGATGAAGAAATTCAAGTACACCCGCGCAAATACGGCATCAATGCATCATCTTAAAACATAGGTATCTTAAAATATCTCGAAATGTTTTATAACCAGACACTATGCCTACAAACACATTCAATGCAATTATATATACCTAAAATAGAATTTCGAAATTTCATATTTACAAAATTTCCAAAACTACTTACAGTTTGAGGTTTGATTGATCATTATACTTTCACTAATTAAGAATAGTAATGGAAAAGTATAAGCTTTATTTATTGAAACCCCCCTCTATGTAAGAAAGCTCCATTTCTATTTATAAAGTCAAAGTTTGACAATAAATTTTCATCATGTTATAAGAAATGATATATTCAAGGGGATCATGTTGAAAACATTTCAATGTAAATCCTTTAAAATATCATTTTCTTCATAGTTTTTTTAGCTTACAACTTTAGAGATAAAAATGTTTAAAGTCGTCTTTTATAGACCACGAAAAGTCAAAATAGGGTTTCTTATATAAATACAAAGGGAGGAACAAAGTTTTTGATTGATAGTGTAAATATTTGTATTCAATGGGATATCCTTGACACACCCTAGCATAAGCCATTAATAGTTTGCACAAGTCAAATCCAAATATGCAAGTTGTGTCATCAAGAGTTTCAACTAATTTATTTGTCTGAGAACTTAGGATGCTCTCTAGGACACCAACAGGGATTATAGGGTACTTAGTCACTCAAGATTATTTAAAAATGACTAATAAACAGAAAAAGAAACAATCTAAGTGGTTGTCTAAGAGGGTAAAATGGTCCAGTCAACAGACATGATATCATTGATATAATCAGAAAAATATTTTTGGTAGGTGGTTTGTCAATTAGCCCATCCTAAGGTATTATTCCATCCACTAGCTACCATTATATGTATGTGGGTATTTTGGTAATTTCATAGCAGCTTTTTCTGGGTTCTAGAATAATACTAGAACCCTTTAGCCTTTATTCTTCAAAACATTATCCCAGACAAAGCATGCTTTGCTCCTTACTGCATTCACACATTTTCTAAATCCCACACTTAATCCCCTCCAAATTTTCACACCTAATTATAGAAAGAAGAAATTGAAAGGTCTGCAAAGCCAATTTTCCATGCATTCTATACAAAATTACTCATATAATATAAGTTATAAATAGTTGACTATAATAACCATTATTTTCTTCTTCCAATGTAAAGCTCGAGTTAGACCAAAAGTAGTCTGACTATCCCAATATTTTGACGGATGTCAAATTTTATCCATACTAAAATAGAATGGAATTTTTTTTATATAAAGCGAATCGATAGTGATAAGGTAACAATTCATATAAACGAAATTAGGTCTTGGATATTACATTTAAAAACTTTAACCAACTAAAATAGAATGAAATATAGACGTCTAAAGTTTGGTTTTGCGTAAAAGTTAAGCTTCATTTGCTGTTTGATTTAATGTACTTTCATTATCATTACCCGCTTTCAAACGAGACCGTAAAAAAAAATTAAAAAAATTACGGCTATTTCGTTGGGTTTCCCATTTTCATCTTAAAAACAGTGATTTTTTTTTCTTTTTCAAAAGTGAAAGTTGTTTTCATATCGGCCCAAGTCAGCAATTTAGGTACATATACTCTTCTTTATATGTCTTCAATTCTAAATTACACGGCGCTCTTTTTCATTACTTAATTCTTATTTATTTGTCCTATTAATATAAATTTTTAATTAAGAGAATTAATAAAGAAGAAATTTAATAAGACCATATATTATTATTATTATTATTATTATAAAAGTAAAATTAGTTAATTAGTGATTCAATTTTATAAAAAAAATATAAATTTTTTTTTAAATACACTTTAAAATAAAATATAAGACAATTTTTAAAAAACAAAAATTAATTTTCCCAGACACTTTCTCTTACTTCAATCAGTCGTACGCACTTTTGGTTGGTAAAAGATTATATGGCATTGAAGACGACATTGTCATATAATTTGAACCATTAAAATGATCATAAAATATGCAATTCATGACGTCTAACAGACTTTGTTAATTTTTATGTACGTACTTAGTGGATTTAAATATTAAAATTAACAAGTAGACAAAGTTTATGCTAAATATACAAAAAGTTGAGTTAGAGCATTACCTGGAGAAATTTTATAATATTGCTAGCTCCGAAAACGCGGTGAGCGATAGTGAACTTGAGTGGCTCAGTGGGCGGAAAGTAAGGCGCCAATACACATTTGTCAGCGCACCGCCGCCGTAATATCTTACAGGCGGCACATGGGCTGACAACCACGGTCGACGATTGCGACGGCGGAGGAGAAGAAGAGGAAGTAGGGGAAACAGAGTCAGTGCTGACCATGGTCAAAGATCAAATGTAGAGAAAATAGGAAGAAAAGTTGAAATGGAGGGAACAAAAATGCTTTGTTTTTTTTTTTTTTTTTTTTTTAGGGAGGAAATTATGGAAAAGTAGAGGAATGTAGTTTTCTTAAGCAAAGTAATGAGGTTGGGGCTATGGGTATTTATATATATGTGTAGTGTGGATTTGAGGGGTTGGAAGTTGGAAATAGTAGGGCTTCTTTTTTCTGGTTAGATGATGTAAAGTGACATCAAAATAAATTGGAAATTAATCCACTTTCGTAGACTAGTGGATGTTGTCCATGTTACATTTGACATTGAAATCTTAGGTTGGGTTAGGTTTAGTTAGGTTGTAAACCTTTTAATTTGTATAAATGGGCCGTTTTAAAATTGATTTTCTTGTTCATATATTCTTATGTTAAAATCGAGTAATGTGTAACTGTTCAATTTGAATTAATTGAACCAAATTTTAAATCTTAATACATATCATTAAGTTTATTAATTATAGGTGGACACATATCTTGATTTTTAGTGTATCCTCTCTTTAAAACTAGTTGTTATTGCACTTAAAAAATATTTGTTAACTGAAAATTTGAGATGAACTTTTCAAATTTTTTCTAGAACTTATATGGATGAAATCATTTGTAATGGGCTATAAACTATTTGGACTTTATGATCAACCGATGATACATAAGTCTAACCAATTAGCAGCCCATTTACTAAATGAAGCATAAGCCTGTTGGGCAGAGGCCATTAGGCTGGCTTATGGACGATCTATAGTGACACATGCAATACCACTGCCCACCTCTTCACCCTTAGCACTATAAATTAAATATCCATTTATGGACTAAGGACAAAGGGATTAATTACTTTACTTGTAAATACAAACATTCTCTTCAAATATTTATTGAGATACATCCAAACTAAACTCTAACTCTCGGGCAGGCTCTAATCCTAAAATTATTCATTGACTTATATATTAAAGTAGGTTTCCTTGGAGCACTACCATCGAGGCTAGTTTCACTGGTCTCTTTTGCAAATTATTCTCCGTTATAGCCCAAAGATTAGTTCATGAATTGATCCATTATAAATTCAACAACAATCCTACATCCTTACCTATTTTAGCTTACGTACAGAAATAAGTTAGCGCTACAAAGAGAGCCTCTTGAAAACGAAGACACTAATCTTTAAGCTAGCAAACATCATGGTGGATAGTATCCATGCTGTAAACGCTAGATCCTCTCAAGGATCACTTAAGCATCCTTTTGGCAGCCAACACACGTCGCTATGCCAAGAGGTACATCGTTGTAGTTTCCTCTACTCCTCATCAAGAGAAGTCATCCAACAGAGGTTGCCAAACCAGGCGCTAGGGCGAGGCCCAAGATCATTATTGGAAGAGGAAGTGTCCTCAACAGTTCCATGAGTCCTCAATACCTATTGGATATGATGAAACCTACTATCAAATTAGGGAGTTCAACAGGTCTTAAATTGAAGTCGTTGAATGGGGGTTAACTTTTACATGTACGTTATTGTGCTCACATTATGAACTTGTTGGTTCAAGAAGGTTTATTGTGCTCACATTATGAACTTGGTTCAAGAAGGTTAACTCAATTGATTAACCCTATTAGGAGTATAATTAAATGTATTAGGATCACAACCTTGTTTAGGAGGAGGTACATGACCTTGTGTAGAGAGACATGCCTTAATAAGAGGCAATGGAGTATCGATACACTGACTCATTGAAACTCACCCTATAGATTATTGAATGATGCAGTTAGATATAGTGATGTTTTGACCCTTCTCTATAACAAAACTCGGGTGAGTCTTGATGACCTTATTATAGATGATCAATGGGCTACCACTACCTTTATTCGTGACTTTTTAGCAGCCTTTGACCATGCAACTAAGTTTTCTCCCAAATCTATAACCCTAACATTCATTTAGTTATACTAGACTGCGGTCATTAACACTATTAGTGAGCATATCCACATCCCTCAAATCAGTGATGTTCTTACCAGCATGTTAACACAGAATTTCTTGTCACTTACGACATAACTACTATTTTCTATCCCGGGGTAAAGGCTTAAGGTTTAGAGAATTTGTTAAAGTTTTACTATAATACTCAACATCTTAGGTTTGACATTGAAGCGTATATAGAGAAATGTAAGACTATTTTAGCTTGATTATATGATTATTATGCTTTTATTTATACTCCTCCACAAAATGTATCATCTTTCGATGGAAGTTCCGATACAAGATTCTCACCAGCACTTACTAGAATTCTTAACAAAAATCTAAAACACTAGTTTCTTCTTCTTCTTCATCATTTACTTCTTTTGCAATGTCTGTTATTAATGATTATCTTTCTTATCAATATGAAACCGATAGGAATTTTCAAATTCTTAAGTGGTGGCATGATCACAACCGATAATTTCTAGTTTTGACAAGAATTGTGAAGGATATCCTTGCAATTCCCACCTCCTTTATTGCTTCTAAATCCGCGTTTAGTAAAGGTAGACGAGTTCTTGACGAGAAGAGATCCCACATATCCCCCAAAAGCATTGAAATATGTGTTTGCAAAAGGGATTGGGATCATGCAAAAAGAAGGATCCAAGGATTGAGGGAGGACGAGAATGATGAAGACGATCATTGGATGTTGATGGAGATGAGCAAGGAATCTGATGGAGGTAAAGTCGGCTCAGGGATCGCCACAGCTAGGCTAGCTAGCTAGGCACCACTTCAAGTACATAAAAGAACTACGTGGTCTTTGATTCTTTTAGGATACGTAAGCAACTTAATTTTGGAAATTAAAATTTAATTACAAAATTAAATTTTGATTTTCTAAATTAAGTACAAGCCCTTTTTTCCCCACCCCCAAAACTAACAAAATTAAAACAAAAAAATCTAAATTGATTATGTGTTTTTGTGAATATTGGTAAATATGTAATAAATGAGAATATCGATACCAAAATATCAATAGTATTAACGAATATATAAATATCGATAAAATAAATGAAAGATAAATGTGATTACTTGAATATAAAAGTTTATATCCAATGTGATTATGTGAATATAAATTTTTCATTATTTTTGAAATAATTATTTTATTCTAAATTTATATATTTGTAATTCCCCAAAATTCTACAAATTTTTTTTGTTATTATCTACTTATTTTCCTAAGTAACCCACTAAGCCTAAACTACCAAAATTCTATCATACTCAAATTTTATACTACCCAAAACTCTATCCTACTAACTAAACCTAAACTCTCCCCACTTTATAAAACACCTTAATAATAAAAGAAAAAGAAAAAAAGAAAACCCACCCCATATAAATACCCTACCTCGTGGCAAACCCCCTGCTATACAAAACCACACAAATCAATTCAAGAACAAAAAGAAAAAAAAAAAGAAACCCTCCCCACCCGTGAAACCCCCACCCCGTAGGAAACCCCTCTTCCCCCCTGCTGCTACCTTTTGCTCTGCCATGCCCCAGCCAGCCCCTGCCGCCGCCGTGCCGCTGTCAGCCAAGGTGAGCAGACCACCAGCCCTCCTTCTTCCTCCTTTTCTTCACTTTGTTTTTCCCTAATTCTTATTGGTTTCATATCCTTATTCTTTCCACTCGGATCAAACCCATATTATCAATTCTTATGTATTAGATGTTATGAAGTTATGAAATTGTATTTGTTCTTGATTGTTTGGATTGTAAAGTGTTGTTAAATTATGATGTTATTTTCGTTGGGTGTCATTGATTTTTTTTCTGACCTTGCTGCGATTTGGTTGAGATGTCGTTGTGGGGTGTTTATTGACAGTTTTTTTTTTGTGATATTCTTATTTGATTCTTAGTGTGGAGTGTTGTTTAGAAGTAATTGGGTATTTCTTGATCGTGATTTTAGTAAGCATGTTGACTTGATCGCATAGTGACCTATAGTTAGATGGTAACTACATCCTATTTTCAAGGTAGGATGCATGGATATTTAGACTCTTAAGCTAGTGCTCATTAGTAGGATATTTTGGTGGGAAAAAGATAAGTTGAGGGGATAGGTATAAGATCATTGATTGAATAGATCTTTGTAGAACAAGTGTCGTTATGGTAGCTAATGAGTAAGGATTTATATAGTAGCTAATAAGTTATGATTTTTATATAAGTAGCTAATTTGTACGTAATGATTGTTGTATCTAGAATTTATTGCGAGTGATTCCTAGATTAGATCACTGATAAGGGGTTCTATGTTACTAGGATTCTATAAGAGTTTTTCCTAATTGATGTCAAATACAATTAGGATCAAATACGTCAGGTGGTTGTGTTTCGTCTTGGGTTTCCTAGATAAAATGTAGTAGAATTTTGGAAGTAAAAATAGTAGTGATGATCTGGGATGGAGTGGTTTTTCCCGACATGGTATGGTGCTAATGTATAAGGCCTTGTAGAGGGTTATGTAAGTGATGTAAAGTGTGATTGGTGCCCCTTTCAACTAACACTGGTAGCATTACATTTTAACTATTAACTTATGTTTTGGGAGACCTAAAACCGTATTTTAGGATGATTTTAAAGTCTAAGAAAATTTAGTATGGTTGTGTAAATTTGATTGTTGGTATATTGATTTAGATTATATTATTTGGTATAGGAGAACACTTCATAGAAGGTGCTTGATAGTAGAGAAAGTGGATACCCGTGCATTTTACTCTAGGTACATACAAATTACGAAAAACGTTACCTTTAATTAGGAGCATGATTTAGGGTGAAATATAAACTTAGTATCATGTTTAGGGAACCCTTTGAATGAGATTGTTTGGTTATCCATTTGAAAGAATTCATGTTCTATATATTAGGGACATATTTTGGTATTATTTGTGAGAAACAATGATTTATTAAATTGATATTAATTGTTAATTAATCCATGGGTTGTTTATTATTACTTCTTTATTACTAATAGTATGATTTGGAGTAAAGGTGTATTTTTATAAGTCTTAATGACAAGGGTAGTTGACTTGGTTCAACAGGTTTAACAGTTGATATTCAAATTAAAAGCTTAAAAATTACAATATAATATAGATAGATTGAATAACTGTAATGTTTGCATATGTGTGCTATAGTGATTGTGTTTATTGAGTTTAAATAGTAAATCACTTAAAGAGAAAGAGGATAAATATTAAAACTCTGGGCTAGTGCACATCTAGAGTATTGACAATCAAGGGTTGGAGTTCACGGGGTGTTATCCGTGGCTTTTATTGGAGGCCGTGTGATCTATGAGTCTCTCTTTTATAAATTTTTAAACTTAAAATTGGGGTTAGTTGAGATCTCATCTAGCTATGGTAACAGAGTCGCGCCCGTTTACCATATGGATTTTTATACTGTATTTTGATGCTCTCCGACGGGAGTTCATGGGTTATTTAATTATTTGATGTCCAAATCAGGACATGGGGGAGACAACCTAGTCTATTGCTTAATCCAAGTCATTAATTAATTTATCGTGTCAGTTGAGTAAAATGTTGCGTGATACGTTCTTACATTTTATAATTATTTATCAGTTCAACTGTTGTACTTGTAATTTGTATGTACTCAGCTTGCTGATTACGTGCCTTGTGTGTTTTTGGTCATGACTTTTGCCTATAAATGACACTGTGATGATCCAATACTTATATTTTTATTATTGGGGAGACGAACGAGAATTCATGCATGGGTGGGTTTGAGAATAAATTATGTTTGTTTGACCTGGTTTTAAACTGTTGAATTTGGATTAGAGGTGAACGTTATTTGATACATTGCAGTAAGGGCTTTAGTGGTTCCGGTTTGTTATGTTACGAGTTTGTTTTACGTTTAATATTATTTCAAAAAAGTCTTTTGGTTTTCCGCTGCAAAACTCTATTTTATAGCCTTAGCGTTTGAACACGTGGCGGTAGCACACCGGTAGTTCTCTAAAGGTTTGGTTTTCGGAAAATGGGAATTACCGGGGTGTTACAAAGTGGTATCTGGGAGATTTAGGTTAGATTTTGTTATGCCACAAATAATTTTATTAGGCGCCTAAACTTTTAAACGTTTTGGAAATGATTTACAGATCAAATAGTATAAATATTAGTTTTATTATTACCAATAAATTATATATTTTTTTTATTAATATTACTAATAAATTGTTATTATTTTTTTTTAATTCATTTACTTATTTATTTATATAATTATTTAATTTCGTTAAGTCTCAAATGTTCGAAAATGAGTGAGATTTGGGGTAGTTAAGAAGGCATGCATATAGTTAACATTCTCTTTATGTGTTGTGCTTATGCATTAGTTCTCTTATATTTTCGTGTGTGCTTAGCTTAATTGCTTTGTTTTGTTGGGATAACGTAGAGAGATGAATACCGAGTCCGTTTGTAAGACTAATTAGGGCCCGAAATCAATCAGTGGAAACCTCATAAAAGTAATGGAGGATATTATATGCCCAAAGAAGGATCAATCGGAAGAAGTGTACCAAGATTGGTTCGAATTCAAAACAGCTAGAAAGAAAGATAAGCTGAAAACGTATAAAAGAATTTTCCACCAATACACCCTAGATTTCGATTCTGATGAGTATGATTTAGAATGGATGGAGGTGGAGCCAGAGGACCCTCATGTTGGAAAACGGGCCACTAGGAACAAAAAGCCTACATACAAAGCTATTACTATTGAAGACTCGGAGGATGCAAAGGATCCCGACTTTAATTCGGAGAATTATAATGAGCAGAAGGACCACAAATCGAATGTAGTTCCTTAAATAGCTTAATATGTTTTAGAAATCTAGGTAGGTAGTTAGGATTACAATAAATATTTTATTATATTAGGTTATCATACGATATAAATGAATGGAGGAAAGTAGTACATTTTTAAACCGTATTAGTGTGTTATCCTATATTATTTCAGTTATTTAATATTATTATATCTAGTTATTAATCTTATATTGAATTACCTAATTAGTCTTAATTTGTTTAAGCAACTAATGACAACCAACCTTTGAGATTTAACTCGCTTTCTTATTATTTGAGTGAGAGCGGGGAGGGAACCAATTTTTCATTATTTTGATTGCTTGATGTGTTTTAAATGATTTGGTTGTCTAAATTGTTTGATTGATTGGAATGTGAATGTGATTATGGGATGAGGTTTTGCGTTAAGTAGTTGTATGTAAAAGTTGAATCAGTTTAATATTACTCCATGCATAGAAGTACTATGGCAAGAAATGATGCTGCACTAGCCGAGGCCATCCGCGCGCTTGCTGAGCAATTGAACCAGAACCGTGGAGAAATGCCTGACCCTCACGCTTAAATGTTTAAGAAACTTGCTTAGGTGAAACCACCTATTTTCAAAGGGGGAGCTGACCCCACCTTTTTAGAAAACTGGGAGCGAGAATTTGATAAAATATTCATTGCGATGAATTGTCCTGAGATTCCAAGCGTCAACCCTACACGTTTAAGATTTTGGGTGTTAGTTCTTACCATTCGAGATTCCAAGATAATGTGCTTATCTCAATTTGATCTATTGCCCACGACCAACCTTTATTAAAAGGAGGCTTAAAGAAGCAAAAAGGGGGAAAGCCATTCACTCACAAGACAAGATAATGTCCTTCGTAGATATTAGAGCCTCAACATCTTAGGTCCACAAAATTTTGTTTATTTTTACATTCACTTTGAGGTTGAACCACTTTGAGCTATACTCAATTTTTTTATGCCTTACATTCAAAGCCATAGAGCCTTTTGTAGGTTTATTTTAAGGGAGAATTATGGGTATTCCTCAAATCCTAAAAGTAAAGTGTGAATTAAAGAGTTGAGTGCCAAAAAAAGAAAAAAAAAACAAAAAAAAGAGAAAGAAGAAAAAAAAAGAAGAAGAATAAATTCAATCTCATTTGTATTTCAAGTTCAAAAGAATATCTCGATTATCCTTTCAATAACATTTTCCAGCGAGAATTCTTCAAGAATGAGAATTATTACAAATTCAATATGGAAGAAAAAAAGAGAGCAGAAAAAGGGATAGCTTGTATGAAGTTCGGAGGAAATAAGGTTGGTTTGAACCTGACATTTGATTATGTAGTGGGATTAGGATTTTCATTTATTTTGAGCACCATATTCCCAAATAACATCATCCAACCCTACTATTAACCAAGCTTACCTTTTCTTTAGGAATTCATGATTTTCGTGTTTGCATCGTTATTATAAGTGGTGAAAGTCAATTTGCAAGTCTAAAGGGGATGATTACATGAAGTTGACATGCGTTTCCATGCATTAGGATGAGTGATATCTTATTGTAACCCATTAAACACATGAGTGACTCTTTTATTTTGCTTTACACAACTAAAGTGAGAAACTATTTGCATATGATTGAGTTGGTTAGGTGAGATGTGTGGTAAGATTGGTTGGTCATTGAAGGGTGCTTTACATTATTGTTTCGTCCATGCCGTTCACTTGTGATACATAGTTGATTTTAGGATAAAATTGATTTTTCATTTTTAAAATAATCACTTGGTTGAGCGAAAATTGGTTTGGAACTTCTTGATTAGGCTTTGTAGGTATGCCTTCTGAAAACCTTCACGAGACCTTACTCGTCCTCTAGGGCAATCTAGGGGTTTAAAGGGCTTGTTGCATATGCTAAATGCAATCGTGATTCCTATGAAAGTGAGTATTATGATTTCCTTGTTTTCTTAAATAGTTTTCCTTATTTTCGTTTCGTTTACTCGAGGACGAGCAAACGTTAAGTAAGGGGGGATTTGATAACACGATATTGTTCATGGTTTTAATGCCTTAATCGATCTCATTTTATTAATTCTTTTCCACATTTACCTCTTTTATGAGCTTTTATTTTGTATATTTCGATATTGCTCCTCTCATGTATGCTTTGTTTTGTTATGTAGGATTTTGACGTAATAAGAGCTCTCATGATTTTGTAAGCCTGTTGTTCGACTCATGATAGAAGCATTCGCGTCAACTATTAGCCTTGTTTCGGGAACTTTTGGAGGCCTATTGCAACGTGACTTTAACTAGTTATCGATCTACCCATGCAAGGTGCGGCTAGTGAAGATTAGCAAACAAAAGTCAATTTTCTACAGCAAATACCGCAACTTCTTGGCGTTCCTTAACCTCGCGCCGCAACACCTTGGCGACCACTTTGAAATAATATTTGTGTAGCCCTAAATCCTAAGCATTAGTACTAGCTAAGTGGGGGGAATTTAGGGAATTGAGGACTCTTTGGGAGCATGTTTTGGACGCCACTTTTGATGAGCAAAAAGGGATTTTCTGATTTTCCAATTCATAGTTTGCATTATTCATTGTTTTTGCTTTAGGGTTTACATAGTTTTATTTTGGTTCTCTCTTTGGCACTTATTGAAGAAGGCTTTGGTGTTCAACATTACTTTGATATTTTCAATCAATCTCAAGTATTATTTTCTCTTCTCTCTTCTCTTATTGTTATTGTTAATCATGTTTTCAATTTATAATGCTTTCATTATTTTATTCAATATGCTAGAGTAGTTTTCTTATTCTAGGGTTAGGTTGAACCCTAGTATGGAATGGTGTGTTATCGATTCTCAATTCTCGATTTGATTAGTTTACAATACATTTATCTTAGGGTTGGTTTTATTATCAATGAATGACTAGAAATAGTATTTGTTGAATGTGATTAGGTTACAACGAAAGTTGATTCTTAATCGAATCTAGAGCCCTAATTTAAGATAAAGGAGATCGCTACGAAAGTATCGATGGAATTTGTTAGGATGTTAAGATGCTATGCTTAAAGTCTTTGAATTTCATGAGTCCATGAAAATAGGTATGATTGCATTGTTGAAGAAGCCATTGATTGATCGAAAGAAATCACTGGTATTGATTAAGGCGTATCTATCCTATGAATTGTTAATAATTGAATTAAGGAAGGAGGAATCGTTAGTGCATTAATTCATGCTAGTGGGGATACTTAATTCTAGAACTCTTTAAACCTTGATTATTTCATTTAAATCTTACTCATTTTAGTCTTTAGATTAGATCAACATTATTCACTTTGATTTCATAGCTTAGGTTAGTTCAAATCCATCTCGCTAATTGAACCATTAGTCTCTTGGGATTCAACCCTTACTTGCCCTGCTACATAGTTAGGAGGTATAGTTAGGTTTATCTTTGTTAGGTGCGCGACACGCCTTTCAGTAATAATTATTTGACATAACTTTGATTGAATATTTTGTAATGCTTTGTTATTTTTGTAAGGGATATAATTTCTTCTGAAACTTAATGTTTTATCGTGTTTGTTATATGACCAAAATCATATTTGAACCCGAAAACAGCTGATTAAACATCCCAAATATTAAGTCAATCTCGGTACTATCCGACGTGATAATTATCCTACCCGATAATATCTGACTTAAATATGACCTATACTCGAAATTACCCACCACAAAGCCGATTAAAACTCGATTTAATACAACCCAAACCCGAAATTTAGCAGTACCCGAAATGGCCAACCGAACCCGACTTATACCCAAAAGGGTAAATAATCCGACATGATTTGATTCGAGCTAAACCCGAGCTAAGTCCAAACCTGACCTGATAAATACTTGATTTTATATAACCCGACCCAAATATAACCCAAAACCTGACATGACCTGATCCGAACTTGACTGGATCACCCGAATTGACATCTCTAGGAATTAAGGGTAGCGTTTCTTTTTTTTGTTAATTGTTTCGTGTGTCTGTTGCCACAAAAAATCAAAAACAAAAAAAAACAACTCATTTTGGAAAAATATTGTCAATTAATTTGCACATTCCTAAACAACAATAACATGCATATAAGGATGGCAGTTTTAGCAACCCAAACCTTAGTATTTTAGCAAATCTCATATTTTGACGCCACGCCTCCTACCTTCTCACTTTCTGAGACGCTAAAGAAAATTAATCGACGACTCATAATATCAGACTCATTTCAAAATAACTGACCTTGTCCACTATTACATGAATACTATTCCGTTACCAGGCTCCTATGGTTCTTATTCTTCTAGAAATAAAAAATTAGCATATTTATATTATTTTCATCAAATTTAAAAAGATTAACTTAAGTTATTGGACTTAAAAATTTTTCCCACCTCATATATTTAATTTTTTGGGTTACCCGATTCAATAAAGTTGCCCTGGTTGATCAAAAGATGCTGCTTTATGTATATTACAAGAAACTTATAGGGGGAAGAAGAAGAAGAAAGATGGTTATGTTATAATATATGATAAATATATTCTATAATTATGTATATTTGTTAAGTTTATTATGTATATCTCTAAGTTTTATTAAGTGCATACATCTAGCTAGGTAGTTTCCTTAATTCCAAGCTAATTATGCTCCTGTACATTGTAAATATTCTCTGATTATCAATGAGAAAGACAACGATTTAAACTCTATCATGGTATTAGATTAGTTTCGATCATATAGTCCCTAACAATCACTCTCTTCTTATTCACTTATTTCTTCTCTCACCTCTTTTTATCCATTTAGTTCTTTATGTTGCTCTGATATCATGATAGAGTTTGAATAATTGTCTTTAGGGATGGCAACAGATATTGGATCCGATCCAGATTCGTGGATCCATATCCGTAAAAACGAATATGGGTTTTCAAAATTTAGACCTGACGAATCCGGGTCGGATTCGGATCATTTGACTGAAAAATGAATCCGGGTACGGGTTTAACCATAATACCTGAATCCAAATCTGTTACCCGTTTTTTCATTTACTCATTTGTACTTATTTGTATTGTTATTCAAAAGACATGTAAAAATTTGATTTTATTCATTTTTACTTTATTGTTTTGTAATATTTTAGTAGTTATATGATTATATTCAAGTATTAAACTTACATCTTTCGTTGAACTATTGTCGTCGATGTAAAATGTAGATTTATGAATTTGAAACTTATTTTTGTCGCAAAAAAATAGGCAAAATATGTAGGATTCGTTTTGAATATGTTTTGGACCCGTTTGGACTCGAATCCGTTGGATCTGGATATGAATCCTTACTTTCCATACCCAGCGGATCTGAATATGGATCTATCCTTGAAAAACGGATCTGGATTTGGATCTACAAGGACCCGGTCCAGATTCGATCCATTGTGATCCCTAATTGTCTTTCTCATTGATAGCCAAAAAATATATACAATGTACATGAGCATGATTGGCCTAGAATTAAGAAAACTACCTAGCTAAATATATGCACTTTACCAAATTTAGAGATATACATAATTTAACAAATATACGTAACTATGGAATATATTTACCATATATTCTAACAGGTTCAGATAAAGGAACCGTATTATCTATATTTCTTAATTTCGTAATACAATGTCATTGGTGCAAGATTTTAGAAGCAATTAACTGTTTTCAAATCTTATACCCATATTGTTATCCGTATCCAAATACGTATCGGAGCAACATAGCTTCTTACTATTGATAATAATCATGTGGGGGATAATGGAAAGTAAGAAAATAAGTGCAACACAGAGTAAAATATATTGATTTTCTTCTTACTTTAGTTTTATATGGCCTTTTGATTACTGGATTTAGCTACTGAATGAGATAATAGCATGTTCATTGTACAGCCCAAAATGTTCCTCAATTAAGAAAGGAGGCTTATGTTCATGGCAATGTAAGACTGCACTAACTAGTTGTTGTATCTTTATGGGTGCATGGTCTAAATAAAGGCATATGTTCAAGGTGGAAATTGATGTTATTGCATCATCTGTAAGGAATCATTGGATCCATCCAGCTCCTGCCTATCTCATTTTAGTGATTGGAAATCAATTAGGATATTCTATATAGTAATACCGAGCATGGCTTTGGTTTGACCTAATTCCTTGGTATTTTTTTTTTTAAAAATAAATAAATCTTGTAGTCCCATCTTTATTGAAAGCATGAAAGTCTTCTGCTAGTTTGCACGATTTGATATGTTAGACTTTTGATAAAGAAATGCAGAGGAATTAAGTAATAAGAATTAGAGAAAAAATTTGGCGTAGGTGGTAATTTTTTTCCTCATAAAATAGTATGCAGAGGGGGAGTGAAGAGTTCAACTCTTAATCTGTTTTTCATTAGCTTTATAGCTTATAATATTTTGGCATATATTGACACCTTGCTGTGAATACAGGAACGCTGCAACCATGTTAAGACAACATATAAATTAGTAACAGTGCAACTCTCACCCCTAAATTCTCCTTTACAAACACTTGCAGTTGATTGTGTCTTTCTTAATTGGTTTTCTACATTCTGAGGTTTTGAGAGGTGTGGTAACATTTGAGGTATCTGTAAGTTGTCAGGCAAAAGAGGTAACTGTATAAATTCTAAGGAAATTGAGAAAATTTGCCGATTTCATGTAATTGTCCTTTCAAATATAACAACAACCTGTTCAAAATCTACGTGAATCAAGCTAATGTGAATTTCTTGTACCTAAGAGGAAGTAGTTTGATAAAAAAAAAAAAAGCTTTTGTACTGCAAATTTTTGTGTTACTTGGACTCCATACTCATTTCAGGTATTGGTATGTGTCCAAATGCCAGATAAAGAAATTTTCAGATTTTTAGTTTTAAATGAAGTGTCAAGCATCCATACTGTGTTGGACTGTCAAGGACCTGACATAGCTACATGAGATAAAATTTAAGAGTCTGAATTATACTATTTTTGTGTGTAATGTTGCTTCGAATGGTGCCATCATAGTATTCTTAGATATAGTGGCCCTATGGAGCTATTACACAAGTTAAGATCGTTTTAAGGCGATTTGGATTGATTACGGAAGCTGGACTAGGAGTTGTTTGCAATATAGATTCACCATGTAAATAGACTATCTAGGGCAAACCAATTCACTCTAAGATACAAAAAACATCACTTAGAATGAAGTTGAGCTCCTTAGAATACTATTCAATCTTGCCAAGATTGAAATAGAAAAGGAAAGAACTCGAATTCACTCAAAATTGAGGAAAAAACGAATCTAGAAAGTTTAAATTTTGTTCTTAAAGTTCTTCCACCAAATAGATGACTTGGAGCTCTTTTAATATCCAAAGTATGAAAGTAATTACAACTTTTCAAATCCTAATAGTACATGCTAGTACAAGGGTTGTTTAGTTCTCAAAGGCGACAAAGAGTTGCAATGTTGAGTTCTAACAAAGTGATCAGCAACTAAGAGGATTCTAAGTAAGCTAGAAATACCATTAGCCCTTATTTTGGTTTTATACAACATTAAAAGCAAAATAACTGAAAGAGGTTGTTCGCATATATATCTGAGATATGTAGCAGTGCATGTCTTAGAAGGTAAATCAGTAATTTCTTTTATTTGCTTTGAGGTTATACTTTTGAGAATTGAAGTTGTATAATTGCTAATGAAGTTGGGCTTATAGCATATGAAGTTGCATTATTAGGAAATTGAAAATTATACTATTTGAAAATAAAATTGTGCTCATGAAATTTGAAGTTGCACTAATAGAAAATAAAGTTGTGCATAGTTTCATCATTTTTGCATTGCCCCATTGTTTTCCTTCATTTTTGTTTTTGAAATTATACTTTTGAGAATTGAAATTGTACAATTTGCAAATTAAGTTATACCTATAGTATATGAAGTTGTACTATTAGAAAATTGAAAATTATACTATTTGCAAATAAAGTTGTACTTATAGAATATAAAGTTGCACTATTAGGAAATGAAGTTGTGCATAGTTTTACCATTTTTGTTATTTTATCTTCAAGTTGTACTATTTAGATAAGAAGTTTCACTGTTGCAAATGATATTGTACTAAAAGACATGGAAATTACACTATTACAAATTGTGAGATATGTTTACAAACATATCTCATAGATATATTTTTGGAATTTCCCCAGTTGAAATAATCAAAGTAACTACTTGCTTTACATGGGTTTGCATAGAAATCACATAACTTCTTGCATGGTGTTGGGGTGAAATTAAGTTAATATATCTACATGACACTTACCCAAGCAACAAATGTCCAAACGAAAAGTATTCAAGCAATGATGTCCAAGCAACATGGAGAGTAAAATGAGCATCATAGCTAAACGTTTGGAACTAATCTCATATTATACCAAGAAAATGCAGGGATATAGTAAGTCAACAACAGCTAGTCAAAGTATGTTCTTCAAATTAGTACGGCTAGTCGAAAGGACCAGGTGTACACCTAAGTGTAGCTAGCGGAAAATGCAGCAACAACTAACTGGATAATGGTTGAGCAGATCAATGCTGGAATCTCGACTACCAATTGGAGGAAGCTCCTAGATACGAGGGAGTTATATTCCTAGCAAAAAAGTTTGTTTCAACCCAATGAAACAACTATAAAAGGAAATCAAGCTGAGGGAAAAGATCACTTCATCCTACATACAATTCAGTAGCCTAATACAAACCTTTGTCCCAACGCTTATGTTTATTGTCTGTCATATTCATCTATATGTTTCCTTTACTTTGTGCACTATAATTTGTAAGTCGTACTTAAATATACATTTTTACATAGTGGAACAATGACTTAATAAGCCCCGCGGTTTTTCCAGAGTTTAGATTTTCCGCGTCACCAAATCTTGTTGTGTCGTTTTCATTCTTTCTTTCTTTCACTTTATATCTTATTATTTGCACGTAGTTAAATTACTTTTGCAAAAGTCCCAAGCCTTTAGCTGTCACTTGTAGGCAGTTTTTAGCTGAAGTAATTGGCACCTACCATGGGACTACAACTAGTTTTCTCTATACAAGCTTAATTGCCTTGATTTTCCATATCTTCTCCCATGGTACAAGAATTTGACCCCACCAACATCTCCCAAGATGATTGTCACCTTTACGAAGGCTAGAGCTGATCTTGAAGTCTCCTAGAAGAAAGTAGAAGACCTGCTTCAAGAACAAAATTTGACTTAAAACTCTATGGAGATCACGCAGAGGGAATTGGAGTTAGTTAAAAGCACTTGAAGTCTAAGGCTCCTAAGAGAGTGACGACGATTATCCCATACCTTGACAACTCAAGTACTAACAATGAATTCAATCAAGAAGATGATGACAACCGGATACCCCAAGTTGAATCCAAATCAGAGGAGTTGGAAGTTGATCCCACGAAAACCAAGATAAGGCAGTTAGAAGTTCAAAATGCTTAAATCCTGAAAGTGCTTATAATAGTCTAAGGAGTCTCGACCTCGATTGACTACGATAAGGAAGATGGATACGAGGCATTGATGTTCATCCTAAAGATAGACGATGTGATCATTCCAAAATGGTTCATCTTTCCACCATGGAATCCCCTTTGTGATTGGACAACTGACCCCTATGCTCATGTGGAAGCAGACAATGCTCGAATAACCAACATGTGCTACCCCAAAGAATACCAACACGTCTTGCAAATCATTCGGTAGCACTCTCACTAGACCAACCTAATTGATGATATTGTTGAAAACCTATCAAAAATACCTAACTATTCATACCACTATGTAGTCGGACAAGTAATAGTCAAATTCCACAGAGAATGTGCGACATTGTATCAAATTGTTATTCGAAGAAGAAAGATGAAGGGAATGGTTCAGGCAATCATCAAAGGGTTAACTCCACGTTTGATCAAGGTGTGAGAAACAATAGGCCGGGTAATCAAAATGGGAAACCCTAAAATAGTGGGAATGGCAACGGCAACAACCCCAATAATTCTGGCAATAACAACAACAACAACTTTAACAACATCAACCATGCAGGTCAGAATAGAAGCAACAATCTCGGGCGCCTGTCTGTAATGGGCAGGAAGGAGGTGGAGAGATCCTCTGATGTAGTCACTGGTACATTCTCTATTAACTCAATTGCTGTGAAAACCTTATTTGATTCTGGTGCAACCTATTCTTTTATTTCTGCATCTATAGTGAACCAATTAAATTTATC
Source organism: Dysphania ambrosioides (assembly GCA_026401315.1). NCBI lineage: Eukaryota > Viridiplantae > Streptophyta > Magnoliopsida > Caryophyllales > Amaranthaceae > Dysphania > Dysphania ambrosioides. Next base: position 4,002,563 of record CM048672.1, read on the forward strand.
TGAGTCGAGTCCTGTTGAGTTATCTATTTGCTTACCTACGGGTAAGGTAGTTCCTTGCACTAAACTCCATAAGAATTTATCTTTGAAAATTAAGGAAACTAATTTCCTATCTGACCTCATAGAATTTGATTTGGGAGACTTAGACGTAATACTGGGGATGGATTGGCTAAGTCTGTACAAGGCTAAGATAGATTTTGAAATGCAGAAAGTACACTTGAGGAGTCCTTTAGGAAAAACTGTGTCCTATAGACAATTTGGGAAACCTAAAAGGTATGGGTTGATTTTAGCAATGGAAATGAGGAAGTTAGCTGCCAAGGGATGCCCAATATACCTATGTAATGTCCAAGATTTGAGTATGGAAGAATGCAGGAGAATAGAAGACATTCCCATAGTAAATGACTTTTCAGATGTTTTCCCAGATGAAGTTTCGGGAATGCCACCTAGTAGAGAGGTCGAGTTCACCATAGACCTGATTCCGGGAGCTGCACCTATTTCTAAGGCACCTTACAGAATGGCGCCAGCTGAATTAGCAGAGTTAAAGACCCAATTGCAAGAGCTATTAGATAAGGGGTTTATCAGACCTAGTGTATCACCCTAGGGAGCTCCTGTACTCTTTATGAAGAAGAAAGATGGAAGCATGAGGTTATGTATTGATTAAAGGGAGCTAAATAGTGTGACTGTGAAGAATAAGTACACATTACCCAGAATAAATGACCTATTTGACCAGTTGAAGGGGGCTAGCATATTCTCAAAAATTGATTTAAGATCGGGGTACCACCAACTGAAAATCTCTGATAAGGACATCTCAAAGACCATATTTAGAACTCGTTATGGGCACTATGAGTTTATAGTTATGCCATTTAGGTTAACCAATGCACCTGCTATCTTTATGGATTTAATGAATCGAGTATTCCACGAGTACCTAGACAAATTCGTAGTAGTATTCATTGATGATATTTTAGTATATTTGAGGAATAAGGAGGATCATGCCAAAGACTTGAGAACCATTTTGGAAACCCTTAGGAGAAATGAATTATATGCAAAGTTTTCCAAATGTGAGTTTTGGTTAGAGCAAGTAGCATTCTTGGGGCATTACATTTCCAAGGAAGGTGTTTCGGTAGACCCTGCGAAGATTAAAGCTGTTAGCGAATGGCCTACTCTAAAGAACGTGACTAACATTAGGAGTTTCTTGGGTCTTGCGGGGTATTATAGGAGATTTGTAAGAGACTTTTCCAAAATAGCCCGACCTATGACCACCCTGATGAAAAAGGAGACTAAATTTGTGTGGGATGAAAGGTGTGAGTTGGCTTTTCAAACCCTCAAAGAGCGGTTGACTACCGCACCAGTGCTAACATTGCCTGACGGAAACGAAGGATTTGAGGTATACAACGATACCTCGAAGCATGGGTTGGGATGCGTACTATAGCATAATGGGAAGGTTATTGCTTATGCGTCACATCAATTGAAGCCGTATGAAGCCAATTATCCTACTCATGACTTAAAACTTGTCGCAATTGTGCTTGCTTTGAAAATTTGGAGACATTATCTGTATGGCGTTATTTGCAAGATTTTCACAGATCATAAGAGCCTCAAGTACATCTTCACTCAAAAAGACTTGAACATGCGTCAACGTCGATGGCTAGAGCTAATTAAAGACTATGATTTAGATATCTAGTATCATGAAGGAAAAGCAAATGTGGTTGCAGATGCTCTCAGTAGAAAATCGATTCATAGTATTAATGCCTTAGTGGTGGCTGATGAGCTATGTAAAGAAATGAAAAAGTTGAGTCTGGAAGTTATAAACCCTAGGGAGTTAGAAAACCTCTTAAATGCTTTATCCCTAAAACCATCTATTTTTGAAGAAATAAAGGAAACGCAAGATAAAGACGAATCCTTAAAGAAGATTAGAGATAAGGTGATTATTGGGGTAGAATCGGATTTTCAAATTCATGAAGATGGTAGTTTGAGATTTAAAGGGAGATTGTGCGTGCCGCAAAGCTGTGAAGAAGTCAAAATAAAGATCATGGATGAGAGCCATAATACTCCTTATTCAGTGCACCTTGGGGGCAATAAGTTGTATAAAGATTTAAAGCAGATATATTGGTGGCCGAATATGAAGAGAGAAATAGCTGAATATGTGTCTAGGTGTCTGATGTATCAGAAGGTGAAAATAGACCATAAAAGACCCGTAGGGAAAATGCAACCTCTTGAAATATCTGGATGGAAATGAGATTCAATTTCCATGGAGTTTGTGACTGGTTTGCCAAGGAGTAGGACGGGAAATGATACAATTTGAGTGATTGTGGATAGACTCACCAAATCAGCTATATTCATAGCAATTAAGGAGACTTGGAAGAAAAAGCAACTAGCAAAGGCATATGTGAAAAATGTAGTTCGTTTGCATGGAGTTCTTAAGGATATAGTGTCAGATAGAGATTCAAGGTTCTTGTCTAAGTTTTGGCAAAAAGTGCAAGATAACCTAGGGACTACCTTGAAAATGAGTACAACCTTCCACCCGGCGACTGATGGCCAGACGAAAAGGACGAATCAGACCATGGAGGATAAGTTGAGAGCTTGTGCAATAGATTTTCAGAGAACTTGGGAAGATCAATTGGATTTGATAGAATTCTCATACAACAACAGTTATCATGCTAGTATTGGGATGGCACCGTTTGAAGCACTCTATGGAAGGAAATGTAGAAGCCTGGTGTACTGGAATGATATTGGAGAACGCATGACGTAGGGGACTGAATATATAGAAGACATGGTGAATAAAGTCAAAGTGATTCAGTCGAGGATCAAAATAGCACAAGATAGGCAAAAGAGCTATGCCGACTCAAAAAGGAGGGAAGATGAATTCAATATAGGTGATAAAGTCTTTTTGAAAGTCTCGCCTACTAAAGGCGTGATGAGATTCGGTAAGAAGGGAAAGCTCAGTGCCAAATATATGGGGCCATATGAAATTCTGAAACGAGTAGGAAACGTCGCCTATAAGCTACCCTTACCGATGGAATTTGAGAAAATACACGATGTCTTTCATATCTCTCAGCTGAAGAAATATGTGCCAAGCAAAACCCATGTTCTGCAACCGGAGGCTATTCAATTGGACAAGTCCTTAACCTATGAAGAAAGACCAGTCAAGATCTTGGACCAAAAAGTGAAAAGTACACGAAATAGACACATACGAATGGTAAAAGTACTATGGTCTAATCACGAGTATGAAGAAGCTACCTGGGAAACAGAAGATGCAATGAAACAGAAATATCCCGAGCTATTCAAGAAGGTGAGTTACGGGGTCGTAACTCTTTTCTTTTAAGAGGGGTAGAATGCGTATAATTTCGCGTTTTTGTTCTTATTTATTGTGTTTTACAATATTTTGGGTGCAAATCAGTGGAATTCGTAAAATATCTATGGTAATTATAAGAGATTTACATCAATCTTTTCAAAATCCTCAAGTGTTGGGGCTAAGTTTCGGGGACGAAACTTCTTTTAAGAGGGGTAGATTGTAATCCCCCAAAATTCTACAATTATTTTGTTATTATCTATTTTCCTAAGTAACCCGCTAAGCCTAAACTACCAAAATTCTATCTTACTCAAATTTTATACCATCCAAACTCTACCTTACTCAAAGTTTCCCTAAACCTAAACTCCCTCACAAAACCAAAAATAGAAAACACCTATATACTAATCAAACAAAAAAAACTAAACCTACCCATAAAAGAAAACCCCATCCCGTGAGATCCCCCACAAAACAAAACCCCTCCCAAACAAAACACCCACAAATACTCAAGTTCAAAAAAACAAAATTCCCCACCCCCCATAAAATCCCGTAGAGCCCAAAGCAAAGAAAAAAAAAAAGAAACCCTCTTTTCCCCCGTAAAACCCATTCCCACAGCAAACCCCAGCCGCTGCCGCCTCCCTGCTGCCGCCTCTAGCCCCGCTGCCCCCTGCCACCGCTGCCAAGGTGAGAGACCACCAGCCATGGCTGCCCCCTCTCCCCTCCTTTCTCCTCCTCTTTCTTTTTTATTTTATTGTATTTTATGCCTAGAATTCACAATTTTGGAGGTTGTTTCAATGATTATTTGGATTGTTTCTAATGATTTATTAGATGTTAAAATATTTATAATCATGAGTTTTATGAATTGGTAAATATATTTTGCAATCTCTTTATTTGAATTGGTATGATTGTTCAAGCATTTGGGGTTTACTGTATGTTATTGTGTATATACTTATTTTTATGGGTTAAAAGAGTTGAGTTAGAATATTGGTATGTGGAAAGTGGTTTATTTAATCAGATTATGCATAAACTTGAAATTATCGGGTTAGCGGAGAATGGTAACGAGGACTTGCGATATGAGTGGGAGCAATAAGTGATGGAATATTGTAATTTTGTTGGGTTGAGTTCTTGATGGAGTATTTGAGGTAAATAATGATTAACTGGTTGGAGGACTAGATTGTGATTCATGTTATTTTTTTGGTAGAATGTTGAAATGGAATAATTTAAGAGATTCTTTGGCCTAAGTGATTGGTTAGATAAGATTGTTGGTTATAAAGGATGTTGGTTATTTCTTTAGGGATTATAATTACTATAACTTTTGAGATTCAAAAATTAGTGGATATTATACAAGGAGGATCAATAACTATATTATGTTTAGCTATGTTAGTGTTGTTGTTATTGCTCAATGTCGTGCTTTGGTGTTGGAGGCTCATTAGTTTACTACCTAGAATCATATGGTACAACGATAGTGCATAAGATTAAGTAGTTTTGAATTGGTATTATAGGCTTGGACATGCATTCCAATAAACTTGCAGTTAATATTGTGGTATTACATTTTATCTACTAACTTGTGTTTTGGGGAGACTTAAAAACGTATTTTGGGATGATTTTAAAGTCTTAGAAAAGTTAGTGTGGTTGTTGTAAATTTGGTATTGTCAGTATATTAATTTAGGTTGTATTATTTGGTGTAGGAGAATAATTTGTAGAAGGTCCTGAAAAATAGAGAAAGTGGATACCCGTGCATTTTACACCAGGTACGTACAAATTACGAAAAACGCTATTTATAATTAGGAGCATGATGCAGGGTGAAACATAAACTTCGAATCATGATTAGGGAACCCTTTGAATGAGATTGTTTGGTTATCCATTTGAAAGAATTCATGTTCTTTATATTATGGGCATGTTTTGGTGTTATTTGTGAGAAACCGTGATTTATTAATTGGTATTAATTGTTAATTAATCCATAAGGTTGTTTATTATTACTCCTTCATTACTGATAGTATGATTGGAGTAAAGGTGTATTTTATAAGTCTTAATGACGAGGTAGTTGACTTGGTTCAACAGTTTTATCAGTTGATATTGAAATTAAAAAGTAAAAATTACAGTATAATAGAGATAGATTGAATGACTGTAATATTTATATTTGTGTGCTGCGGTGATTGTGTTTATTGAGTTTAAACAGTGAATCACTTAAAGAGAAAGAGGATAAGCAATAAAACTATGAGCTACTGCACGTCTAGAGTACTGACAATCAGGGGTTGCAGTTCACGGGATATTATCCGTGGCTTTTGTTGGAGACCGTGTGATCTACGAGTCTCTCTTTTATAAAGTTTTAAACTTAAAATTGGGGTTAGTTGAGTTCTCATCTAGCTATGGTAACGGAGTCGCGCCCGTTTACCATCTGGATTTTTATACTGTATTTTGATGCTCTCTGATGGGAGTGCATGGATTATTTAATTATTTGATGTCCAAACCAAGACATGGGGGAGACAACCTAGTCTATTGCTTAATCCAAATCATTAATCAATTATCGTGTCAGTTGAGTAAAATGTTGCATGGTACGTTCTTACATTTTTATAGTTATTTAATTATTAGTTCAACTGTCGTACTTTGTAATTTGTATGTACTCAGCTTGCTGATTATGTGCCTTGTGTGTTTTTGGTCATGACTTTCGCCTATAAATGACACTAAATGATCCAATACTTACATTTGTATTATTGGGGAGCAGATTATTTACAGGTATCTAAACAAGCATTCATGCATGGGCGGGATGGAGAGAAACGTTATTTTAATTTAGATTTCAGAATAAATTATGTTGGTTTGATTTGGTTTTAAATTGTTGGATTTGAATTAGAGGTAAATGTTATTTGGTACATTACAGTAAGGGCCGTAGAGGTTCCAGTTTATTACATCAAAAGTTGATTTTCGTTTAATGTTATTTCATAAGTCTTTTGGTTTTCAGCTGCAAAACTCTGTTTTATAGCCTTAATGTTGAACACGTGGCGGTAGCACACCGATAGTTCCAATAGGTTTGGGTTTCGGAAAAATGGGAATTATCGGGGTGTTACAATGCAATCCTACCTACCTCTGGAGATAATTTTGTATCCTTAATTGAAATAATCAAATCCGTCAAAACCCTACTCCCGCTATGATAGAGACATTGGAATAATATCATGTAAATTAGCATCCTAATCTAACATTGTTGTGAAGCTTAATCAGTTAAGCATTGATGAACTGTATGAGAATTTAAAGAGAGAAATCACATAACTAGATCCTTGACAAGGATTCAATAAAAACCCTAGAATAATAATTAAAAAAAACAATTAAAAAAAAGCATAAAGAATTATACAAGAGAAAAAGAGAAGGAAAAATAATACTTGAATTGAAGTCGGGAGCGTAAGGTTGAATCTTAGAGGAATACAAAACTAGTGAGTGTTAGGAGGGTAAAAGTCTGAATCTAAGTCCTCTCTCTTGTGAATTAGCAATGTTAGGGTTCTAAATAATAACCTAGAAAAGTGTGGGCTTAATTAAGGAAAGCCGTGAAAAATAGATCCAAAGAGATAGACCTAAACGAGTCTACTCCTAAAATGACAAAAAAAAAATTATTTCTGACTAAAATTCACTTTTTGAGGAAAACACGAATGAGTCCTCGAGAGACTCGTCCGAGTCTCTTTTCTTTTGGCACTTCAGTAGCTTCTTCTTCCAAAGGACATTGACATTTGTGGCATGAATACATCCATGGCTAGGCCAACTTCACCACACCTAGGTCTTTCTTGCCACATGACCTTTTGCTCGTCCAAACCAAGGTTAGAATTTCACGTTTAGACCTTAGCTTCTTTGAAATAGACACCAAGGCTTTGTAAACCACTTCTATGATGCTTAGACCTTCATTAATCCTTCGAAATTGCTCTAATATTCCTTAAATATATCAAAAACATTAAAAACAACAGTTAACGTACCATATGAAGGAAAGTGAACTAATATCAGGGGAAACCATGTTAAGTGCATCTAATTTACATTCAAATACCCCTAAAAACACTCCTAAACCGTGCTAAAGACATCTGGCCAAGACCTCTGGGCCATAGTGGTGGCGTCTGGGCTAGACGGCCTGCCTAGATGCCTGGGTTTTTTTATTTTTATTTTTTTTTACAAAATTTATTTTTTTAAAATTAATAATTTTTTTCACAAAATTCAGATTTTTCTTTTTGTATTTTTATCCATATTTTATTTATATATTTTTGATAAAATTCATAAATAAAAAGATGTACAAAGATGAAAATTGTAAAAAATAACAATAATAAATCAAGGTAAAGGGCAAAAGGTATTTCCAGGGTGATGTTTAGTAAATCCAAAGTTTTATTGTATCCATGATGCAACTTTTCAGTGCCTTCTGTGCAGTTTTCTTGTATAAACTAGTTCTTACAAGTTATTGTTGACATCAGATTTTGTTGTAAATCATTGGAACAGGGTATTATGATAAGTAGCACTGCAAAATGATGGTTTGGATCGAAATGTGTGCTAGGATGAAAACCCACAGCTAAAGTCTGAGGACCACTCTTGCATTGTCTAAAGGATTCTCTCCTCAACGAGACAAGGAGTAACAAGTGGGCACAAGGAGAAATAGAAGAAATTTATGATAGGCTGTGTATTCGGCTACAGTTTGCTAGGCTGTAATTATTTTGTATATGCAATTTCATGGTCATGTTCTGTAAATTCTGTCTGCTATATTTTGACTTGAAGACGACCTGAGCGGACTGACAAACTAAATACCAATTCGAATAGTAACCCAACCGAAATGATCCTATTGCTACTCCTAATCATTACATTGACAGTGTTACTTCTATTTGTATGTATTTTTTTTTCTTTGAATGATCATCAAAATTATAGTTGAAAATTGAAAACACAGCATATATTTCTACAAATTCAAGCTACTTCTTGGATACAATAGTTCATAGATTCCCCCAAGTTCGGAAATCAACGGAGTAGTTACATACCTTCGTGATAAAGCATATCCCTTGTACATTCTATACGCCAAATCAACTTCTCCATACAAAAACCTTGAGATATAACAAAATGACATTCGCCAAATATGAAGCCATGAGAACATACATACATACACCAGATTTTGCTACCACACTCAATGGCTCTAGAAATGCAATGTAGTAGGGTGCGATTTGGTCATCCTAGTCTCGCCATAAGGCTCGTCGTTGTCCATCCTCTTGTTGTTACGAAGAGCAGCATAAGCGACGACATAGAAGATGACAAGCAGTATCACCACGATGATATTGATCACAGACACCTTTCTCCAGCTGTGCTTAAGGCTTGCGAGCACACCAGCCTTGCAGGAGTCACAACCATAGCACAATAGCCGTTGGTCGTTGCTCCATCTTAAGCAGTCTGGGCTGTTTCCTACAAGACCGCCTCCTGGGCCCCATAAGGTTTCATTCACATAGCCAAAACCACAATCTGTTGGTGGCTTGCAACACCCGGACTGCCAATGGGCGCATAGAGATATCGTAAGCATTAGTACCGAAATTAATGCAAAAAAGATCCAATAGCTGATAAGTGCAACATTGAGAATCATCAAAAATAAGTAGGTAACATCTGAATTACATATTGATACTTCATTTTTTTGAGAATGTTACTTTAATCTATTCCAAGAAATTTGCCATGGAACCAAGAAATCATTTCTGAAAGGTTTGGATGGGATATGTATTGACATATCAAAAGCCTTTACATGCACAATCACATAATATAATACAAGCTACAGCCACACCCTTAACCTCATAAACATTAAAACGTCATCTACAAGCAGCACCCGAGGCATAGAGCCATACGGTGGCTGTGGAGCCATGAAGTGGTGAGTAATGTAATCGTAACAAGAAGATTTTATTGCTTACAGGAATGTAATATAGTTTTGAGGACAAAGAAATCACTGTTACATTACATGAGCGCAACAGAGAAAACCCGGAAATGATATATTGCGTTTGTGCAGTAAATGTACACAAGAAGATAATATGGGGGCCCAAGTCATTCCATGTAGTGGTTGAAAACAAAAAGCTTTATACAACTAACATGTTCACCGTAAATAAATCCACTCCGCAGTAAAATTGACAAAGTAGTCCTTCAACTAAGTGAAGTACAAATTGATGTAAGGTCAAAGAGGGTGATAAAAAAAAAGTAACTCCAAATATTTACGCAAAGGTTGCTAAACTATTACTCTTTCCTATTACTAATTATTTGCTATATTTGCATTTTTAGAGTTAAAGTTTAAAAATTTTGACTAAAATTCTAATTATATTATAACAAATAATATATTCAAATGAAATCTTGTTGCATTTATCTCAATGTAAATTTTTAAAATATCAAGTTTTCATAATTTTGTCTTACTGATTTGGATATAAAAACAGTTTAAATCGTGTCTTAAAAACCGTGAAAAATCAAATGAACAAACAATTAGGGATAGATGAAGTACTCCCTTTGTTCCTCAAAGATTGTCCCATTTGACTTTTCACGGTATCCAAGACACGACTTTAAACCTTTTTATCTTTAAATCCGTAAGGCAAAAAATTATAAAAACTTGATATTCTAAAAATTTACATTAAGATGCATTAAACAAGATCCCACTTAAATATATTATTTTTTATAACATGATAAGTATTTGTGGTCAAAATTTTTAAACTTTGAGTCTATAAATAGAAATGGAGCAATTTTTGAGGGACGAAGGGAGTAACATGTTAGCTAATTAACCTTACAGTCTGTAAAGAGATGACTATAAATAGAAACAGTTGCTTATAGATGAGCTCTATTTTGACAAATTGTCAATATATTCCTCTGTAGTCCGTAGGACCATATGAAAATGAGTCATACATCACCTAAAATTGGTAATGTCCCTGTGTTTGGACCAACAAGATGTTTGTCATGTAAACACACCATTTTTAGCGCTCTAGAAACTAAGAAGCATCGCTATATTGTTTTCATGCTTAACAAATTTTGTTAACATACTTTTTGCTTTGCATGGTATGAGATGATTAAAAAAAATTCAATAAGTTAATCAAGTGAGAATAGACCATTGGTTGCCAACAATCATAGAAGGGCACGTTGATCACCTAATCTTTAGAGCATTTCACTTTAATTAGAATGTCATTTTCCAGCAAACTATATTTGGGTTGCAAACAAAAATATCTAATTGAAAATAGTATAGATGGCTAACATCATTGAGGTCTTACATCTATCCTCCCCCCCCCCCCCCCCCCCCCCCCCAAAAACAAAAAAAATATCCTCTTAAGGTGATAAGTATCCGAGTTTTATTATATCACACTTGACTTTTGGGATTGATTTGCTTGATGTGTGAATACAGCGCATGACATCTCACCAACCCCAGCCATATCGCGTAGTAAGTTACTTATTATTCAAGCGTTATGTTTTACTATATACTTTTCATCTGTGTATTTTCGCTAGACGAATGAGTGAACATCTTGTCAACGTTTACTTCATCTAAACTAAATTAGTTTCCACTTCTTTTAGAAGATCCAAAAAATTAAAATAAAAATTTAACCATCATCGAAAAGATTTTTTTAGGATAAATGAAGTATTATTTGCTATTAAGCGAAAGTTCAAAACCAATAAAATTTGTACTTTACAAAAATAATCTTTTCTATTAAAAAATCTTATAGCACACCGAATACAATAAGGTTATTGTGTATCACCAGAATAGTTATAAGGTAACTTTTGTTGGGATATAATAATCTTATTATATTCCGTATGCATATAAGTTCGAGATTATGTTTTCCATTTTATACATTTCCCAAAAAATAGTAATTAAGAGAAAATAATTCCCTTTTTTTCCTTCTCTTCATAATTTACATACTCTTTCTGTCTCATATTAATTGCTACATTTGATTTTTCACGGTCTTCAATATACAACTGAAAACGTTTTTTCCTCTAAATTGGTAAGATAAAAAATTATAAAAGTTGATATTTTAAAAATTTGCATCAAGACGCATCTAATAAGATACCACGTGAATATATTATTTGTTATAACATAATTAGAATTTATAGTCAAAGTTTATAAAATTTGACTCCCAAAATAGAAATGTAACAAAAAAAATAAAGGGAAGGAGGAAATCATTTTCGTTAGTAAGAGTGTTGCACTTCACATGTCTAAACATGTACTGTACAAATACCAATCAACGACTTGACCATTGAAGTCTCAGTTTGAACGCATGCAATTTAAAAACAATTTCCTCCAAAATAAAAAAAAAATGTATTCTTTCTTATTTTATTTATTGTTAAAGTGACCTTTGGGAAGCGAAATGGGGGCAAAGAAACGTAAAGGACGAAGGTAGAGTGAAATGGACTGCTTTGGACTCAACAAGATTCCAAATACCTCACTTCACTTTATTTGCAGCTAAGTAGACACAATAAAGCAGAAATTGTATATTCTATCTTCATATGTCCAAAACTAAAAATAAATAAAATATAAGAGAAAATGTATATTCTATATCTGAGACGTAATAGTAGTTGTTAAGCATTGAAAGTAGTAGTGGAGATTCAACTCACAAAGCCACAACAAAAAGTTGGGATGGTTTCATTTTAGAGAAAAAGTAAATTTATTTTCTAGATTTGTATACACATTTTGTAAAGCATTTTTTAAATTGAACAACTTTGAATATCACCTTTTGGATTATTTTTCTTTCGAGGAATGAGTATTAAACTTTTCCGATAAATACGACAATACGATTATAATGTCTCTTCAAGACTCAAAATGTAAAATTCGAGTATTTCACAATTACCTCTTTTATACATGTTTTGATAATGAAAAATGTAAAATAATGTAAAGTTAGGAAATAATATGGACATTGTACCTTAGAACTATATAAAAAAAATAAAAATCAATGTGCCTATCCATAGTGCCAAATATCATGTGATACCATAAGTATCATTGTTGTAATTAAATATATGTTGTTTGTTTAGTGATAAACTGATAATTAGGATATACTTTTCAGCTTTTGGACTTTAGAAAAGCTAACAACTAAAATATATTTCCCTTAAAAAATGCAAAAAGACTATTAATTGTCAATTACTGCCATGTCTATATCAGTAGCCTAAGTTTTGTAGGCTTTGCAAAGAGTCCAAATGATTTCCATTTTTACACTTGAAAAAAATATCTTCTTTCATCACTCATCAAGTGATGGTGAATGGCCCTCCACACCTCATCCCATGTGATGTACCCCAAAAATTTTACATTGATGACTGTAAACAGATAAATCTTCACCATGCAGAAATACCATACTCACATTCCAATAACTTATGATTGTAAAATCAATAACCAATCCAACTTAAAGTTTAGATATTTATTACTGTTCTATCAAGCAACACCAATTTCTTTTTTAAATTTTACTAGTTGACTTCTTATTGTACCACAACATTGAATTCCTTCCTCGCATAAGATCCAATCTGAATAATCCTCATCAAATTTCAACTATATACCGAAATTCCAAAATCACGTTAACCCGATTCGAACTCAACCCGTAATAATAGACCAAATCCTAAAACCAAAATGACTAAGTTGAATCGAAGTCGAAGCAAAACCTAACGCCAATGCCTTTATAACCTAAATGCGTCCGAAGTTTGGGAAGTACGGAGTACATCATAACCAAATATTACACTCATGATGTGCAAAAACACGAAGACAAAAATTAAGCGAAGGTTAACAAATCGTGACAAAACCATAACATAAACCACAATAATCATGTCAATTTTTATATGTTCAAAAAAGCATATCAAATAATATGTTTTTATGAAAACATTAAAATTAAAAAAAAAATTTAAAAAAAAAAACAGATATGGAATATTTATCAAATTAAATATTTCGTAAGAAATTACCTCGATAGGACTGAGCTTCCTGGAGAAGAACATATCAGAAGTTTCAGGGACGCCGTGATAGCTCCGACCCATTCTAGCGCACACCCTGGAATCCCGAATACAAGAACTAAGCTTAGCCCAATAACCCGGATCCGCAACCTTCCTGGCAAGCCAACCGGAATAATCCTCGAGATTATACTCCAAGTAATTCCTATTCAAGACGGGTCGACCCGACCCTTTATCAGTAACAGCATACGCAAATATGACGAACCCGATCAAGGCAGCAATTATGAAGAACATGGCCCACATGTAGAGGTACATGAGGAAGGTGTTCCTGTAGCAGGACCCAGCAAAGCCGGCTAGAGACACGACCATCAAGGCGACTCCGATGACGATAAGGGGCCATTGGAGGAAGCGCATACAGTCGGTTGAGTTGGCTTGGCTGCTTAGCCATATTCCGCCTGCTAGGATTGGGATTGAGAGTAGGAATGTTAGGAAGTTTACTACTCCTATCAAATGGTTGCTTGTTCTCATTTTTTGGAAATTTCTCGAAAATATTGAAGATTTTTTTTTTTTTTTAAAAAAAAAAAATTGAAAGTTGGGGGTGATGGGTTTTGTTTGGGTGGGGATGGGAGGTATTTGAATTTTTATTTTTTCTTCAAAAACAAAAAAAGTTGTGTGTGATACTCCGTAAGTGGTGTGTATGCGAGTGTGTGAAAGTGTTGGGTTGTCTATGTATGGTAGTGCGAGATGCAAGGTTTGCGGAGGAGAATGGGATTATTTTATGAAGGTGGGGTGGGGTTTAAATTGGACGGTGACGACCGACGAGGTTTCTTCCGAGGCTACGGGGAATGCAGTCATTGGTGTCCAAATTTAATCCACCTTAATTACTCCACTGTGAACTAATCAAGATGGTTTTACTCCAAATAAAGTTGGTCCCATAGGGTACGAGATGTAATAATGGTGCTTTTTTCACCTTAAAATTTATATATTTATTGGATTTTATTTATAATCTAATTAAAACTTATTTGAGCATGATTATCAAGGAGGATACAACATTTTTTTTTTTGGCCAATCCTTCTTTTAATACATCAATTTATCTTTCATCCAACTTATTTTCTATTATCTTTCGTATCCTCATCCTTTTGTTTTCATACATCAACCTATCATCTTACATACTATATTTCTTACTTAACATTCATTTATATGTTGTATAATTTAATTTCATTTATCAATGTAATTTGAATAACATTTACTTATCTAATTATCCAATTATAAAAAAAATACATTAAAATAAAAGTGTTGAAATACATAAACAAACATGGAAATAAAATAGCATTTGAAACTCAAAAAATACATAAAAATAAAATGAGCATGAAAATACAATAGCTAATTCTATCTCCCAAATGTGCTCAATTAGATTGTTTCTTCAACGATATATGCATTTGTCTATGATAGACGTCATTCCTCGTAGCTATAAATCTTCTTAAATTTCGATCCTAAAATCGCTCTGGTGTAATGGTGAATATCGTATAGACTATGCTAGAAGATTCTACTATATTTTCAAGTTGCACTTCAACAAACTTGCGTGAATCTTTATAATTAGCATAAGTATCATGCTCGCCTTTCACAATCACTACACAATTAGTTTCCTTATGATTTTCCACACCCTCTCAATGGTACATACCACAATTAGATTCCTTATTATTACAGACTAGGCTTGTAACATCCAAAATGCACGCTCAACTTCTTTTCGAACGGTTTCTTGTTTTAAATAAAACAATCGTTGTTAAGAAGTTGGTGAATACATAAGCAAATATAGTTGTACACATGAAATCGTGTATTCCCGCATCACAATCCAATGACGAACTGACATTTGCAAGTGGACCTGGTTTGGCTCGAGATTAAGTGTGCTAAAACCCAAAACTCCCTTAAAGAACCCAAAACCTCAAAAGAGCCCAAACATAATCCAAGCCCAAATCTCTTACCCCCCCCCCCCCCCCCCCCCCCCCCCCCCCCAATTGGCACCAAAATAATCAAAGATTCACTATAACACATCCTTACACCCTAAGCAAACCTCACAAACCATCTTAAGAAAAGATTATTTAGAGCACTAGCACATAAATTTAGCGTCAAATTCCTCAAAGTAAAGCGTCCAACACCAAAACCCAACGCCAGACGCCTTGGGACCCAGGCGTGCAATGCCCAGCTCTAGCGTTGGACGCCCAACCCTGCGTCCAATGTTAAAAGCACTCCAAGATCTTTGGACACTCCTTTCAATCCAATCAAAAGATGCCCTTTTGGGCGTTTGACTTTCCTATTGAGCGCTTAATGCTCAACACCTGCATTTGATGTATTAAGTTAGCAGTGCTCATAAAACAGACTATCTTGCCTACAAATACCCTGATTTTTTTTATGAGCAAAAGGTTCAAAAAATTGCCAAATTTCAAGCACGGTTACTTTTCCCAAGTTACACCTCAAACACTCTTAAAAATCCTTCATCCCTACTAAGGATCATTCAAGATTAACTTACCTTCTTACCAAAGGAAGATTACTCCTCCAAACACTTAATCAAGACTCAAATCACGGAACAATCCTTAATAATGAGCAAACCAAGGACCCTTCTTAATTATATTTTATTTACTTTGTTGATGAGTGGCATTTATGTCACTCACTTAACCTTTCCTAATAGAGTTTTTGTGCTCTTTTGGCCCATATCCACCTCGTTCTGCGTTATTTGATATCATTTTATGCATGATTCTATCTTAGAGGCAAATTTGATTTTCTACCTCTTTTATCCCACTATTCCCCATGTTTCTTCTACTTTTATGCGTGTTTTTATTTGCTTGGTGTAGGATCATAGTGTGCACAAGCACAAGTGAAGAAAGGAACAAAAATAAAGAGTAGAAGATTCGAGAAGAGAGTTAAGAGACCGCTCAATCCAAAGGCATAGAGGCCTCTCAGAAAAATTAAAGCCAAGTGGCCGCTCAAAAGGAAGTTCAAGTGGCAGCTCAGTTCAAATCTCCTTGAAGATCATATTGTTCAAGAGGGCGCTCAGAAAGCATATTTTCCTTTAGAGCAGTCACTTGCTATTTGCACTAAGCAACCACTCTGTTTAGTTTGGGGCACCTATTTTCTTTATGAGCTACTGCTTACCAATTCTTCTAAGCGGTCTCTTAGAAAGATTTTTAGGCAAGTTCCATGATTTTTCACAACTCTCTTTATTAGAATTAAGGGGGATTACGAGCAAAAGGGTAGAAAAAAAAAATCAGAAAAACACCAGATAAAGGGTAAAGAGACTTTTCAGAGCATTGATAACATAGAGAATATAATCTTTTACAGGATTAAAGTTTTTGAAGCACGTTTATCAATATCAAACCCAAATATTTTCTAAATAATTTTTAGTATCTTTTGTTCCTTTTATCTCTTGCTTTACTTTTCTTTGCTCGTATTAATTGCTTACTTATATTGAATTTCTTTTAGATTTAATTTGTTAGATTCGTGATTGCTATTTTATTTGTTCACTTCATCAATCCAATGGAGTTTTTCAATATAAGCTATGAGTATTTAGTTTAGTTAAGGGATAGAGTGAAACCCCAATCCTAAGCATGGATTTTGTTTGAACGAGGAAGTTTTGAGCTTGAATGAGTCAATTTAGTCATTTCAATTTTAGGTTTTGGTTAAAATCTAGCTTTGGCGATACAGATTTTACCCTTCTTATTCCTCAATCATGTCATTGAAAAATGTTGATGTGGTAGTGAGCCTAGCATTGGGACGGTAATATTCAAGCCTTTAGTTCATCGTTTTGCTTTAGATTATGTTATTAAGGTTGCTTTAGATAAACAATTAGATGAGAAATCCCCCAATTGCAATTGTATGCTTCCTTGAAGATGAGTTAAAAGATCGAATCTCAGATGAACTCACTTCCTTTCAGCATAGTGTTTCAGTTCCTGAATTAACGGTTGGTCTATGATCCCCATTTGACCCATTTTGTCTCCTAATTCCCACCTTAACTTGTCCATGTTAGGTTGGTGTTGGATCTTAAAACCCCTAGCATTTTCTCATCCTTGTATTAGTCATTTTTATCCTCATATTAGTAGTTACATTTAGATTTAGCAACCTTTTCTACCCATCGTTTAGGATTAGCTCGTAGTCGAGTTGTAAAAGTTGGTGTCTAATAGAGGCCATTCTGTGTGGATCACAACCCTTACTTCCCCATTACTTGTGGTTATTTAATTCGAGGTTTTTGACAGTGGGTATGATCAACGATCAAACTATCCATTCATCAAATGGCATCATTGCCGGGGAATGTGTTTAGCATTGAGTCTTTTACAATTCTTATGAGCCTAGTTCAATTTTAATTCTTTTCTTTCTTTATCTTTGCTTTGTGATTCTGAATAATAATATCTGCTTAGCTTTGGTTTTGTATACCATAAAAAAGAAGAAGTCAAGCCCTACCACTTGCTCCATTGAATCCTAAGATTGAACGTATAATCAAAGATATTAGATGAGGTTTAAGGGCAGGAGAAAGTTCATACCTAGCAGAGAGTAAAGCAGTTGATCCCAACCCTCTTAACTCTCCAATATTCCAACCCTCTTTTCTCCATAGAGAAGGGAAATGATAGATCGTTGAGACAGTATGGGATTCCTAGAGCTTATCGAGTGCAAAGTGGTATAGTTCAACCCACTACTAAAGCTAATAACTTTGAGTTGAAGCCAGCTCTCATCACCCTCATTGAAAGTTATCCTTATCATGGAGAGAAGCATGAGTCACCATATGCTCATCTCAAGAAATTCAACTGTGATACTATGAAGGCTAATGGGGTGACTCAGGATTATATTCACTTGAGTCTATTCAAGTTCTCCCTCACAAGAAAGGCTAGTGAGTGGCTTGAGAAGAGGGAGCTATATTCCTTGAGGACATATAAAGAGGTTACAAGAGCTTTCCTATATAAGTTATTACCACCCTCCAAGACAACTGACATGAAAAACATGATTACAACATTCAAGGAGAAGAATGAGACACTTTTTCTAAGTCTTGATAGAAGCATGCCCAAATCATGGTATAGAGAAATGTCTTCTCCTTTATAGTTCTATAATGGACTTTGTACTAAAATAAAATGAGCCTTGATGCAGGTGCTGGAGGTGCCATAATGAGACTAAGTCCCACTGAGGCATTCAAGGTCATTAAGCAAGCAGTTGGAAATTTTGCTGATCATAATGAAGGTGAGCATGCATAGCCTAAGCAAGGAGAAAGGTATGAAATAGACCCTATTAATATGCTTTCTTCTAAGCTTTGATGCATTAACTAATAAGTTTAATGAAGTTGTGTTGAACAACCCACCATTATCTCACTCATCCCTGCCATCACACAACATGCATTCTTCACTTGCATCAAACTCTAACATGCCTAAGCATGTCTTATTTTATGATGTTTGTGATGAATATGATCATAACCCCATGCAATGTTATTTGCTAACCTTTTAAGGAACTACATCCTCTAGAATGGAGCAGGTTAATGCCCTAAATAACATGACCCAAAATCCTAAATTCGATCCTTACTCCCATACTTATAACCCTGGATGGAGAGCACACCCAAATTTTGGTTTGAGGAATAGTAAAAAATAATGGAAAGGGAGTTTTCAAAGCTAAGGGTAAGGGAGTTTTAGTGGTCAAAATTATAGGAATTTTGATAACCAAGGTCAAGGTGGATTTAAAGGGAAAGGTCATGGAAACTATAGGCCTAACCAAAATCTAAACATGCATCAAAGCCAAAACCAAGGTTAGTTTCAATATTGTTTTGCGCATAACCCACCCGACTTTTCCCCAAATCTTAAGCCTAATGCATCCCCTTCTCAACCCCCTCATCAAAACTCTAATTTAGGGTCCTTAATAGAGAGTTTTGTACCCACCTAGACCAAGAAGAATAATGACATTGAGGAAAGTCTGAGGCAAATGCAAACCCATAACAAAATCTTAAGAACCCAATTGCCCAGCTAGCCAATGCTCTTAAGGATGACTTTAGACCCTTAATCCCTAGCCAAGGCATCGACCCTGTCAAGCATGCTAATGCCATTGTCACTTGGAGTAGAAAGACTCTAAGAGATGTGTAGAGAAAGGTAGTGGAGAAAAAGATTAAGGATAAGCCAAATATCACTAAGGATCATAGTGACCAAGAGAGTAAAAAAGGGATGAGTGAGTCAGAAGAAGTTTAAAAGGAGAGTATGCCAAGGAGTGTTTCCTCTTCCCACATTGAGAAATTACCCTATCCTACTAGTTTTTTCAAGTCTAAAATAGATGAGATATTTATGAAATTTCTATAGGTCATTAGGAAGCTCTATGTTAACATACTCTTCACCTATTCCATTAAGTCAATGCCTACCTTTGCCAAGTTCCTTGACAACATTTAGAGCAATACAATAAAAATAGGCTTTGTGGAGACTATTAGCTTACTAAAAACCTATAGTGTTATAATCCAAAATAAGTTGCCTACCATGTTAAAGGATCTTGATAGTTTTTCTATCACTTGTGCCATCAGTGAGATGTTAATTGACCGAGCCCTTTATGATTTGGGTGCTAGCATAAGAGTTATGCCTTAATCCTTATGAAAAAGTTGAAACTAGGAGAGTTAAGACCCATCAATATCTCTCTTCAGTTAGTAGACTGATATATGAAGTTTTATGAAGTTAAGATATTCCTTTGAGTCTGTTTTGTTGAATGAAGAAAGAACCCACAAGGATGGTGAGGAAATGATGACGGTGAGGGAACACCTTGAATCTACTCCCGCTCTAACATTGCAGTAAGATCTCCATCTCGTCATCGAAGAGGATGAAGTTAAGAGTGATCTTGAAGAGAACAAGGAGGCCTCAAAAGTGAAGATGAAGCCTCTACCTTCAAGTTTGAGATATGAATTCTTAGGTCCTTCGTCCACCTATCCAATCATTGTCAATTGTTCTTTAGAAAATGAGGAAACATCAAGTCTACTTGATGTCTTGAGATTACATTAAAAAGTGTTGGGATATAATTTTGATGATATCAAGGGAATAAGCCCAACCCTCTACATTCACCGTATATTATTAGAAGATGGAGCTAAACCTTCCATCGAGAGACAAAGAAAGTTCAATCCTCCAATGATGGAGGTTGTAAAGAAAGAGACTATCAAGCTCCTTGTTGTGGGTGTCATCTACCATATTTCTAATAGTAGATGTGTGGCACTAGTACACGTAGTCCCTAAAAAGGGTGGAATGACTGTGGTATTGAACAAAAAAGGTGAATAGATCTCCATAAGAAACGTAACTAGGAGGAGGATGCGTATTGATTATAAGAAATTTAATACATCCACCAAAAAGGATCACTTCCCTCTCCCTTTCAGTGATCAAATTTTGGAAAGATTAGCGAGGCACAAATACTTTTGTTATTTTGATGGGTTCTTGAGATTCATTCAAATTCCTATATACCTTGAGGACTAAGAAAAGACAATATTTACATGTCCTTATGGAACCTATGCTTATCGTAGAATTCCATTAGGGCTATGTAATACCCATGCTACTTTTTAAAGGTGCATGATGTCTATTTTTAAAGATATGACTAAGAATGAGATGAAAGTTTTCATGGATGATTTTTCTATTAGTTTTACCACTTTTGATGAATGCTTATTGAATCTCGCTCGCAGCTTAAAAAAGTGTATTGATGCCAACCTAGTTCCTAACTGGATGAAGTGCCATTTTATGGAGCAAGAGGGGATTGTCCTTGGCCAGAAGGTGCCACATTGGGGCATTAAAGTGGACCCAACCAAGGTTGAAGTCATCTTTGAACTTCTCCCTCCCACTATAGTGAAGGGGGTGAGGTATTTCTTGGATTTTGCAAGTTTCTATTGTCAATTTATTGAATTATTTTTTATGATAGTTAAGCCTCTCATCGCATTTCTTGAAAAGGAGAGCGAATTCATTTTTAATGATTCTCGTTTGAGTGATTTCAATAGGGTAAAAGAGGCACTTAATTTGCCCTAATCGTGCAAGCATTGGATTGGAACCTCCTACTTGAAATATTGTGTGATTCCAGTGATATAGTAGTACGAGCTGTGTTAGAACAAAAGAAGGATAAGAAGTCTCATGTGATCTATTATGCAAGCAAGACATTGAATGAAGCACAACAAAATTACACCACCACCGAGAAGGAGCTCTTACTTCTGGTTTTTGCTTTTGAAAAGTTTCATACATACTGGGTAGGCTCTAAAAAGATCATATACACTAACCATTTGGCCATCACTTAATATTATGTCTAAGAAAGATGCTAAATCAAAGTTGATAAGATGGATATTGCTTCTTCAAGAGCTCGATAGTGAGATTAGGGACAAGAAAGGATATGAGAACTTGGTTAAATATCAACTATCCCAATTGGAAATGAGAAATGATGATCTTAAAGATTTACCCATCAACGATTACATTGAAGTTTACTATGGTTTACTAACAAAGATAAAGTTCAATTCCATTGGAGTTCTCACCACAAGAGCATCGGCGGTTAAAACATGAAGCTAAAAGTTATATTTAGGATGAACCGAATGTGTTTAAAAGGTGTGTAGATGGCCTTATCCAAAGTTGTGTGCCTAATGAAGAAGTCCCTAGTATCTTCACCATGTGTCACTCCTTGCCTTGTGGTGGCCATATGAGTGAAAGGAAAACAACAACAAAGGTTTTGCAATCCAGCTTATATTGGCCATCTTAGTTCAAGGATACTTGGGAATTTGTGAAGAAATGTGATTGATGTTAATGGAAAAGGAACATCTCTAAAAATGACTTCTTGGGGCTATTTTCATCATCTTGTGGGAATAAGTCCATTTTGGTAGCATTTGATTATATGAGAAGTGGGTGGAAGTCATTTCCTCTCCCATGAATGATCATATATTTATTGTGAAGCATTTCAAGAAGGTGATTTTACCAAGATTTGGAGTTCCAAGAGCCATCATAAGTGATGGTGGTTTACACTTTGCTAAGGATATCCTTCAAAGACTTCTTAAGAAGTACAGAGTCCATCACAAGGTAGGGTTGGCATACCATCCTTAAACTAATGGGCAAGAAAAGATTTCAAACCAAGATATTAAGCTTATTCTTGAAAAGAGCATCAAGAGAAACATGAAGGATTGGTCTTTAAAGCTCGATGATGCTTTATGGGCCTATAGGATGGCTTTTAAATCACCTATAAGCACTACTCCCTACTAGCTAGTATATGGAAAGAGTTGCCATCTCCCGATGGAAATGGAACATAAAGCTATGTGGGAGATAAAGCACATAAACTTTGATCTCAAAAGTGCGAGCAAGAAGAGACTCCTATAACTTCATAAGTTAGAGAAACTATGAATGAACTCATACGATAGTGCCAATATCTACAAAGCACTAACTAAAGAATGACATGATAAGCTTCTCGTGAAAAGGAGTTATATGTGGGTGATAAAGTACTGCTATACAATTCAAGGTTAAAGTTATTCCCTAGGAAGTTAAAGTCAAGGTGGAGCAGGCCATATGAGGTTTTGAAAATGTTTTCCTATGGTTCAGTTAAGGTTTAGAGTAAATCTTCTGGTGTGTTCATGATCAATGGCCATTGTCTTAAGATATAATATGAAGACGACAAAATCAGGAGCATCTTCTCTATCACCCTTTTGGAGTTTGAGCCCACTCACAACAATTGACACTTTATGGCATAGTCAAACTAATGATTATAACAGAGCGCTTTTGGGAGGCAACGTATGTTTCTTACTCATCTCTTTGTTTTATTTCTTATGTTTTAGTCTTTTAGTTTTGGATTATGAGGTGTTGATTTCAATGTTTTGTTTTAAGCTAGTCTGGTAAAGGTGTTAAGAAGGTTGAAAGATGTGTTGGGATGAAATAGTGTGTTATAAATAGCTTTGAAGCAATCTCCAAGAGGCCACTTAAGAGGATTATGACAGTGAAAAAAATGTTCTAAGTGGTCGCTCAAGAAGATCACTAAGAGGGCGCTTAGAAGGAATCAAGGGGAGAAACATAAGGTCTTAAGCAGCCACTAAGCGGGGTACAAGCGACTGCTTAGATGGAAAAAGTACATAATTTTGAATTAAGTGGGCTCTTAAGAATAATTCAAAGAGATCAGAGTGTTTTAAGCATGCTATAAGCACCCATTAAGCGGCCTCTTGATATTTGCTCTAAGTGGTCGACTAAAGGAAAAGCTCAGCCCAAAAGTCTCTTTAGTGGGCGCTCATAAGTAATTTCTATTATCTTCTGTTCCTTTTATCTCTTACTTTATAATTCTTATTCTTATTAAGTGATTCCTTGTGTTGAATTGCTTTTAAATTTAATTTGTTAGATTCATGATCGCTATTTTATTTGTTAACTTCATCAATCCAATGGACTTTTACAATAGAGGCTATAAGTAGTTAGTTTAGTTAAGGGATAGGGTGAAAACCCAATCCCATGCATGGATTTTGTTTAAAGGAGGGAGTTTAGAGCTTAAATGAGTCAGTTTAGTCATTTTAATTTTAGGCTTTGGTTTAAATCTAGATTTGTCCATATATATTTTACCCTTCATGTTCCTTAATCATGTCAATGAAAAATACTAATGTGGTAGTAAGCCTAGCGTTTAGGGAGGTAATATTCAAGCCTTAATTCATCGCTTTGTTTAGATTATATTATTAGGGTTGCTTTAGATAAACAAGTAGGTGAGAAATCCCAAAAGAAATTGTATGCTTCCTTAAAGATGAGTCAAAAGATCAAATATTGGATGAACCCAATTCCCTTCAACATAGTTTTTCAATTCCTGAATTAATGGTTGGTCTATAATCCCTATTTGACCCCTTTTGTCTCCTAATTTCCACCTTAACTTTTCCATATTTATTTTGTGTTGGATCTCGAAACTCCTAGATCTTTCTCATCCTTGCATTAGTCATTTTTAACCTCACATTAGTAGTGTCATTTAGATTTTGCAACCTTTTCTACCCATAGTTTAGGAATAGCTCATAGCCGAGTTGTAAAAGTTAGTGTCTATTAGACGTCATTCCCTATGGATCATGACCCTTACTTTCCCATTACTTATGATTGGTTAAGTTGAGGTTTTTGATAATGGGTATCGTCAATGACCGAATTATCCGCTCATCATTTGTCTACTTATACTCCTTTCACTTCATTTCTTAATATTTAGCAATTCTTATTACTCAAGGGTTCAAGTTTGATACCTTTCTATGTAATGATTGTATTAAGATGAAAATCTCCCTTAATTGTAGACGATGTAAAGTGTAGATAAGAAGGTGGAAAAGAAAAAAAATTGAAAATTCAAGGAAGATGTCTTGTATGGGAGGTTTGGAGGATATAAGGTAGTTTGGTACCAAAAATTTGATTTTGTAGTGGAATCACATTAGTATGATCACCACATTCCCAAATTTCATCATCAAACCTATTTATTTACCTTACCTACCCATTTAGAGAATCATGACCCTTGAATCTTTATAGCTAATGATAAGTGGAGAAAGGCAAAGGGGTTAGTCTAAAGAGAATCTTTTCATAGAGTCGGTATTTTCTTTTAGATTTGAGAGTTCATAAATAAACCTAAAACACATGAATGACTTCTTTTTCCCTACGCACCCTTAAAGTGATAAGTCTTTGGCATATGAACGAGTCTAGCTTGGGGGGAAATGAGTGAAAATACATCAGTTATTTTAAGTGTAAAGAGGTTTATGGATTTGCAAAATACAAAATGTTTTGCTTTTTGCATTTATTGTTTTCAATAGTTGATTTTGCAAGATTTATGACATGTGCATCTCCTGAGGGATATTTTCTTACTCCCTTCTTGGCTTATGCTTGTGGACAAGTATTGATCTAGCTTGGGAGATTTTGATAAGTCCTATTTTATACACGTTTTAAAAGTATTTCTAGGGCTCTTTGCATGTAATTTAGTCGCATTTAGGATAGTTTCTTAGTCTTTTAGTCCTTTTTGTGATCTCTCCGGGCTGTTGTGGGAATGTATATGGTTTTGATGCATTTTAGCTGTTTTTGGAGCCATTTACGTGAATTTGTGAAGAATCACACAAAAATTTAGAGCTTTGAGTTCCCAAAGGGAGGTTCCAAGCCTTAAGTCATCCGAACTATGTAAGCAAGTGAGTGAGGATGTTTGACATGGTCGCCAACTATGTCACACAAGATTTCTAGGCTCTTGGAGGTGAAGAAGAAGGATCCTTGGCCTAAGAGGAAGAAGAAGAGCTAGAAGAGAAATGCTGAGAAGAGGCACACTCGTGCCCCAATGTTGGAAAGAGATTAGTAGCTTTTGATCTCTAAGAGCTAAGGAGGCATGCTCGTGCCTTCCCAAAAAGTGAAATTGTATATGAATTGGAAATCATCTACATTCGTGCCTCGTCTATGAATTGGAAAGTTGAAGCTTTTGATCTTGTTTTGGGATAAGTCACGCTCGTGCCTCCCAGAGGCACGTCCATGCTTAGGCATTTTATGGCCCAAAATTATATGGCCGTGTTTTTAATTCCTTATGTTTTTAGGCTTAATATAAATAAGTTTTATAATCTTTTGTAAGACCTTATTTTCAAACTTTAGATCTACAAAAAAGCAATCTTAGTTTTCTCTCAAAAAGCTACATTAGTTCTCTTGTATTGAAAAATGTGACATATTTTCGGTGTTCAATCTAAGAAGTTTTTTTATTCTCTCTAATTTCTATTACTTTATGCTATTAGTATATTTTTTTGATATTCTACATAGTAATCATGTTTACAATTAGTGAGTAGTTTTTTATTCTGGGGTTTCGATAAACCCTAGCAATAACTGACGCGTGCTTGATCCAAAGTTCTGGTATTTTGGCCTAACTTGACTCCTTTAATCTTGGATTGGTTTATAAAGACTCATAAAATGCTAGACGTAGTTTTTTATTGAAAAATATTAGGTTCGCACCAAAAGTTGGTTCATAATCTACTCTAAAATCCTAGTTTATGGTGTAAGTGTCATCATGAAAGTGGGTATTATGAGCATTAAGACCTGAGAATGCCAAGTTTAATGTCTTTATATGCATGATTTCATGAAAGTAGGCATAATTGCACTAAAGGGAAGCCATTGATACTCGAAAGATGTCCTTGGTATTAGTGTAGATAGGAAATTGTGTCTCCCTATGTAGGGGTCTTATGATGAAACAACTTTGACGAGCCACTTAGCTTAGGTCGAGTTTGAGTATGTACGTGTAAACCCAAAATCACCTCAAAAACAAACCCCGAAAGGCCTCAAACACATACCCAAGCCCATGACAGTTACCTTGGCCCAAACACAAAACCCAAGTCACAAAATCACCTATCAAAACATCCTAAAGAAAACCTTAATCCATGCAAATCCTAAAGCCTAAAGCTCTTTAGCTTAGTGCACAAGCACAGACCAACTTGCAGCCACCAAGTCTAGCACCAAGCACCCCCATTTAGGGTGTCTAATGCCCACCTCCTTGGCTTTAGGCACCCAGCTCCTTCACAGCTCAGCTTTGCCTTTTATCTGTTCCAGCTCATCCCCTGGAAGTGTCTAAAGCACAACGTTGGACGATTAATGCTCAACCCCAGCGTCTGATGCCCAAACGCCTTAAATAAAAAGAAATCTAATCAGTTGTCAGATCCAGCGCTTGATGCATAACTTCTATTTGACACACCTTGAGCGCTCGAGGCCATAACCCAGCTCCTGACACTTTCCCAGCACTTGACTCTCAAACCCAACGCTCAACACCTAAGAAATCGACTTTTTGCCTATAAATACTACCTTATTTGATGACCCAAGGGTTAATATTTTCTCTAATCTCAAGTGTCATCACTCTGCCCAAATACACCCCTAATATACTCTCAAATGCAATCAAAGCCTCTCAAACATCCTTTGTACTTACCAAGGATCAATCCAAGCACTTTTGACACTAGTAAGCAAGGAAATCTTGTCTCTTCGACACGTACTCAAGCAAAGACTCAAGCAAAAGGACTCTCTTGAACGCACCAAGGACCCATCTCAATCTACTCTTTTTTCTTTATTGCTTTGTCTATTTCTACTCCATTCACCCTCTAGTTATTAGATCTAGTGGTTTTCATCCACTTAAGAACCTTATATTAGACTCTTTTTGTGATGATTATGGGAGGCGCAACCCCTTTCCAATACATGAACATCTATTTCAATCTTCTTGTGACTTTGGATACACCTTAATCAACCAAAGATACATCACCTTGATGGCCTCTTATGATAAACTCACACAACTTTATTTCAATGTCTCACTTTGCCTATAATGTGAAGAGCTAAGAGCAACTCCTGCTTCACTAGGTTAAGCCTCAGAACCCTAACCTTGAGCACCTTATTTAAGAAACCATCTCCATAGATCGGTCTCCTCTTAATCTCTCAAGCAACCCTTTCCCTTGCATTCCATTTGTTATAATCTACTTACATTTATCCAAGTTTCTTTTTCCTTTGGTCTATGATAAAGAGACTTGGACATCTCCACTCACTCTAGACTCAATTAACACTTGACCCATTTCCATGAGCAAACCCTAGGTATATATCATACTTGAATGTATATTTAGGAGTTATCATTAAGGCTCATTTCTTATTCAAGCATTATAATTCAAATAAAATCTTGTTCATGTCTCTATTTGTCAGTGATGTTCCAAGGCTAAACCACAAATGCCTTTTAAACTAGACTCTTACCTCTTTAGTTGAAGTGTGTCATAGAGAAAGGTCTCTCTCTAGGCCTCAATCTTCATTTGAATAGAAAATTTTCAACTCATCATCATTATGCATAATACTTACCTTGCATCCTAACTAATCTAACCCACTGACTCTTGACTCTATTGCTTTATTTTAATCATGTATTTTTATACGTAATCCTTACTTTATATTGCAATTGTTGCAATTGCATGATCAGTTTTTACTTATGCTTATAATCAAGACCTATTGATTGAATGTCACACCTAACAAGATACACAATGGATGATCAAGCATAGGTACCCATTAGTTTTTGGATATTTAACCAAGTGATCACCAACTCTAGATTTATATACATAATTATTAATTTGCCAAATCGACTAATCTAGAGTGTGTTTTGCCTTGATGTTGCATGTTTGCCTAGGAACTAAAACTCACTTGTTCTCCATCTCTAGCCAATTATTTTACACACATTCACGGATTGAAATAAGTTTCTCATTCTTGAACCTTCTCATGGTTTGTAGACCATTTACATGAGTCATTTTGGGATTCAAACCCGAGGATTTTAAACAGCCCATTAAATATTTGGTAGTAACTCCTTGACCCAATCGATGTCTCTAAAGCCGCATAGCCGATTCTTACTGATGTACAAAATAGTAGGGTACTAGTGGGGGAGAGTCCCTTCCTCTTTTCTTCACCGAAAAGGGAAGGTTGGGTGGAGAAAACTAGGCTCTGTAGTGACAATTCACTCATCGAATTATCTACCCGAAACCTAGTTGGGTTCTAAAGCCTTAGCACTTACCAAAAAGCCCCTACAATTATCTTAGGGACCATTCATCCTAGGAGTTGGTTTAGGTAGAGTTGAGGAACACTTGTATGCATTCGGGTATTGTTAGTGGCGATTCTTTACCCTAAATATTTTTCATTCATAGTTCAACCCATTATTTGTTTTGTTGCATTAGTAGTAATTTACTTTGGTCTAAATCATCAATATTTTGATTTAACTTGGTAGTTAGTTGATGTCAATCTAGTTGTTAGATCCGACAGTCTCTTGGGATTCAACCCTACTTACCAGAGCTGCATCAGCTAAGTTATCTAGGTATTTTTATTAGGTTGCGATAGCCTCATTAGAGCACAACAACGAACATGCAAAAGTTCACCATAATGAAACAACTTCAAACTATGTTCACCCTTTATGTATTAATTATGTATTGGTTGTAGCATTATCAAGGAAAAGGGAAAAGATTTTACCAAGAAAATGAAAAGTCTTAAGGCAATCAATAATCCCGACCTTTATGTCAAACTCAATTTGTCTCTCCTTCATTGCCTCAAAACAGATAATACGTTTTTGAACAAACCATTCATAATTAATCTAATGGACAATAATGCATAGAAAAGGTTCACTGAAACTAGAAGTTCATGTATCACTAGTAAGGCTAACACGACTATTGAAATTACGAATTGTACATTTCAATGAAATAGCTTCTATACTCATAATAGGTAGTTTTAGCATGATATTTTAAGGTGTTTCTCGGGACACATCTAAATGCGAGTTGTAAAGCAACTCGAGTAAAATGCTCAAAGTTTTGGATTTCACCATGACTAAAAGGCAATTCATCAGCAATAACAAAGTTTGCTAATTCATTAATCATTATTCTATCTCTATTATACATGAAAGACATACCTTCTTCGGGTATATTACCCATGAATCCGTGTAGTTGAGTTTGATCACGATGATTCTCTTCCCGATTTCGTAGCCTCGAGGTATATTCCATGCACTCCTCTAAAATGAAGGGACAATGTTTCCGTTCCATATTCGACCCTCCACTTGAAAACTGCGACATCCTTCTTCTTTTTCATTTGCTTGAACAAGGAAATGACACATGAAGTTCTTCCTGATTGAAGACGAATTTGTGATTGGAACTATGTCGTATGGCCACACGGGAGAAGGTTTCTTTTGACATTAAGAGCTCTTGCTTTCAGCACCTCCAGTACCACAATCATCATCACCACCGTCGTCATCACCATGAACTGTATATGAAATATTAAACAATTAGTTCAAAATAAAACTAATATTTAAATAAAGTAAAATTGAAACTAAAATTTAATTAAACTAAAAAATTCAAATAAACCAACATTTATATAAACTAAACATCTAAACTATAATCAAATAAACTAACGTTCAAATTTAATTCAAATAATTAAATAATACATGCAAACAAACTAAACTATATTTAAATAGACTAAAACTTCAATAAAATTCAAATAATTCGATAATATCCAAGTAAATTCAAATAAACTTAGTTCATAATATTTTACTAAGGATATGTATAATTCAAATTAAAATTAAAATAAACTAAATTAATTATAATTAAATTCTCTAAATAATTCAAATAAACTAAAGTTTAGAAAATTAGAACATACCTTAGCCACTACGAGGGCCTATCCCCCAAGTTGATGTTTGAGGAATTTGAGTACTCGAAGAATCTCCACAAATTTGTTGTTCCAAATGAGCAAATTGATTGGTGTTCATTTCATGTGATTAAAATGAATCATCGAACGAGTTACTAGCACCACTACCTCTTCTCCTTGAAGCCATTTCATTTTTTTTGGATTTTAAGTAATGGAATCGCTAAGAAAGTATTAATACTTATAAAGCAAATAGAACTAAATTATGAAAAGAAATTAAGAATAGGAGAGTAATTAGGAATAATACTTAAAAATTGAGATATTACCAAGTACTAAAGTAACGAAACTTGAAAGTAATTAAGAAATTTAGAGTAATTAAAGATGTGTATGAAGATTGAATTGAGGAATGAAGAAGAATGAAATAGGCAAAGAATGCAATGCCTACAACACAAAGCAACAAAGCATGCAACACCTACAACACAAAGCAACAAACCATGCAGCTAGTTTATTTAAAAATAACGGCCTGGCCAAACTAAACCATTTTCGCGAGACGAAAAGGCCTTGTGTCAGGGTTCAGTTTTCATATTCGTGATTGGCCCACCCAACTAGTGGGCCAATCCAATTTCGGACCAGGCTTATCGGGCCAAAATAGGCGGGATAAATTGGCCATCTTTAACTATACTCATAGAATGACATCAATTAAAACTAACAGCAAAAATGACATCAACAAACCATCTCTTTTTATCAAACTGCTTAACTCATCTTTCTCTCGTTTCTTCGACATCCACCACCACTACCACGAATCGCCCCCGTCGCCGCCACTCTTTGGAATGGCCAACGAGCCGTCGACGTCCAATTATCTGTAACCATCTATGACCGCTTCTTGGAACGACCGTCCAATTCTCAGATTTTTTAAGCCGCAAAGCTGATTGTCTAATTAATGAAAACGACCCGCTATGAAGGAATAGGAAATTAATTTTTTAAAGAATCTATTAATAACTAATAAATGAAAAGATGGACAATATCATAATTTTTAAGGTGATTCGAGTAAATAACAAGCTCAAATATTATTGTTTTACTCCCTTCGTTCCATATTAGTTGCTACATTTCTATTTTGAGAGTCAAAGTTTAAAAACTTTGACCATAAATCCTAGTTATATTATAACAAATAATATATTCAAGTGGATCTTGTTGGATACATCTCGATGTAAGTTTTTACAATATTAAGTTTTCATTATTTTTTGTCTTATAAATTTTAAGAAAAAAATGTTTTAAGTTGTGTAAATAGTCAAATGTAGCAAATAAAATGGGACGGAGGGAGTAAATTTTAAATACTTTGGTGAGTTGTTGGGAACGTGTCACAATCAAAACCTGAATAGTACAGAATAGTAGGCCAACAAGGAGACGACTGACCAAAGTATCCGTTCGCTTCCCGCCGCTGCTTGAAGTCCATCATCTCTTTCAAGGCATTCGCAGTTCCCAACAATATTCCAGAAGAACGAACCAACCGCCAAATGGCACTGAAGAACCTCAATATGAGCATTGCAGACGCAATCGCATGCATCTCCTCACTCTCTCTCTACCTCACCATAGATCGTCGGAGACGACGTCGTAACCAACTGCCGTGCTATTTATCCTCTGAATTCAATCCTTAATCTGCATTCAAGCGCCTCTAGGTCTCCGACTCGAGTAATAATGGTATTAATTACGTTACTTTTGAATTTATTTTGCGTTGATTGATTTATACTTCGTATTATATAGTCTGTTTATGTTAGTTCGTTCTTTCGAGTACTCAGTGAGCATTGTGCACCCTTGTTACTGGTAAAAAAAAATGCCGTTAATTTCCATGTTTAGCAGTTATTTCGAGTGAATGATTGTTGCTGTTGCTGATTTCGTGTTATTGTAATTGTTCCAAGACGCGATTTTTAGCTTATCAAATTTGTTTAACTGCTACTTCTAGTCTAAATAAAACTCAACCCTTGATTAAATTACAGCCATTGATCTTCCATTTGTCAGACCTAGTATGATGATGGTGCTATGATTTCTTGAGTCTGAATCCTAGTTGATTCAAAGTTTACCTGATTTTTACTGATTCACTAGTGTTTTTTTTTTATGCAGAGGTTCTTGTGTTTTTTTTACTGTTTTGAAACTTCTTTTTACTTATTTTACATATTGAAACTGATTTTTACTGATTAATTATTTTTTTTTAAGGTGAACTCAACATTGCCTTAATATGAATTGTGCAACTTCGAAGGATTGGATTGGAGGTGTTGGTTGAACAAAGTGCGTAGTAGCATACGATTATAATGTAATGTTGTTATTGAGCTGTTAGTTGTTGCCCCAATCTAAGGAGATCACAAACTGTTTAATGTTTGAGTGTGAATTTGTGGTGTATTGGGTATTTGGAGAAATGGAGTTTTAGCGTGTGAAAAAGACTGCGAGGTGGGCATTTCTTAAATTTTGGACCAATTTATTTAGAGTGATGAACTGTTTCTATAGTGACACTGAGATTTTGCCTTCAGTTTTTGAATAATGGCTGCTTTAGGCCTTCGAGTTTCATGTGTTTTACCTTTTCAGTTTGATTGAGTATTATTGATGGTTTGAATTTTTTTTGGTTTAACCGAAATTCAGCAGAGTTAGCTATTTGAATTTCTCTTTGGTTATGCAAGTGCTTACCTTTCATGAATTGAATGTCTGTCTATGCATTTGGTACAACCATTTCAGTGTTGAAGCTTTCATTTTTTTTTTCCAAAGCTATTATTCATTTCATTGCCTGTTAATTTTTCAAGAATTAAGCAAAAGGGAAAAGAACTGAGATTTATTGGTCAGGATGTTGGAACTACAAATTTAATGACAGATGTGGCTGCAGCGGAAACTACCACTTTCTAGGTTGTGCTTGTCTTTATCAGTTTCCTTGTAAAGATTTCTTCCATTCTGTTACACACCAAAAGGGATATGCACATTGGTGATTGTTGCTCTGGTTTCCATGTTTTACGAGCTCAAGATCTATTGAAGTGTTCTTGATTCCCGTATACTTGGGGAACAAATGTTTTCCAAGTTTTTAGCACTTTTTCACAACTAAAATTTTGGAGCATAAATGGATAAATAAGTGTCACTATTCTCTTCTCTGTCTCATATTACTCAAAATACTTTGACAACACATAATTTTAGGAGAATTAATTGACTAATTATTTAGTGATAGTTGGTAGTGAGTATTTTTCTATTATTATTAGTGGGTAGTTTTGCTTTTTGAAGAATGTGAGTGGAGTTTTTTTTTTTTTAATTTTCTTTGTTGAAAGTAGTAAATTGAGTAGTTCCTTGAGAATTGAGAGAAATAATATACAAAAGGTAGGTCCATGCCTTTTAAGGAACGAAATAGAAGTGTGTCATTAATCTGACATAGAAGTTTTAGGAAAGTGTGTCAAGTATTATGGGGCAAAGGAAGTAGTAGTTTAGGTAGAAAATCATAACTTTTCTTTAGTTTGCGCTTGCAATGAGTTAAATGGGCAAGAGTTTGGAAATCAAAAACTACAGGATGTATGAGGATAACAGATAGTTGTGGTGTATGGATTCATAATTTTTAATTTGTCAAAATAACGTGTATCACGAAAATACTTAATTTGAACCCTAAATACTCCAGTTTTGAAGGATTATAAGTTATACGCACATACATACATTGATACTTTAGAATGTGATATTCAAGATTCTATTACATTCCTCTCTATTTGCCACAATCCAGATTCTAAGAAGGGGAGATCTTATAAACGTACTATTGGTGTGTTATTCACTTTGTCTAGCGTGAAGAGTGGAGTATACCCGATTAGATGCTCATTAACTTGAAACAAAAGATAAAGGTACGATTCTTCTATGCCTTTCAAACTATGATTTGTTGTTGGGGCTTGTATAATAGATCCACGAGACAGCACAAAAAATTACTTTTTAGAAGCTTTCCACGAGAATTCAAAGAATCAAATATGAGTGAGAATCCTTAGGCATAAAAATAACAATAAAGTTCTAGAAACTTTTATGCAGTCTCTTTCTCATAATATTTAATAAAGGAAAACAGTCACTTGTAATTATTGCCCCCCTAAAAATACTTCTTTGTTGTTCTCTTAGTTATGAATAAGATGATTATTTGGGCACAAATTAGCTTGACATGTGGAAAAACTGTTGCCTTAAGTGTGCTCTCACCAAAATAATGCTATAGCATGAAATTATTTCCTAATGAGTTGTTTTCTGAACTTATCTGAGATAATTATATTTATATTTGTAACAGGGTTATATGTGCTAAACTGTTTCACAAGGTTTACAATTCTCTCTCTCACCTTTCTCTGTAAAGTTTCCTTTTTGTTCATGATATAAAATCTAGGCCTATAATGTTTTGGAAATTAGATGGACTTTGTCCAATTTCATTTTATTGGTAAGTTAGTTAAATCTGCCAAATAGGAAAAGGTTGCCTGAGAGTCTTACTAATATGCATTGAAAGAATAGTTACAGATGGATTACCATTGTACAATCGTCTTCATCTCTTGAAATTTTAACAGCTATCTGTCAACTGATAGATTCAGCATCTATCAGGTTCCATTTCCTTCCTGGCACCAATCAAATATCAAATGCTACTACTTTGCAATTGTTTTGCAAAGAATCTGATGCGTTTCCTGGAAAAACTGTAGCGCCATCAATAATTTCCTGTTCTTTTAATAATCTAGGAGTTGCTATCTCAAATAATTTAGGAGCCCAGGCGCATTTGTTAACCTTTTGCTCTTCTGTAACGTTATGTCAGAGACGCTAATATTGCTTTCCTGATGCTTTGATCAGTTCCAGAATAACATAAGAAATCTTCGCGCTTGGAGAGATATAATGGTCAGCGATTAAGATTTGAATTTATTTGAAGTTCCTTCTAACGATATGCATTGATTTTCTGTCCTGCTGCCAGTCATTATGTCATTATATGGGTTGCTGACTTTTTGTTTCTCTTAGATTACATGCTCTATGTAAGTCAGACCACATCTTAGCATATGTGTGCTCTACTTCAAACATACATATGCATTACCACACAATATGCATTCTTAAACACAAACTTTTTCATGTAATATGTGACAACTCTATTTCTTGATTCACAAGTTGGTATGTTGAGCCTAAGAGATATACTTTACAAGGATCACTATGAATCTCTCTTTGTTAGTAGAGTTTTCTATATGCATTTTCTTGATTATCACAATAAGCTGATTTCTAGAAAATTCCCTGTTTTGATTAATGACATATATTTTTAAAATAATAAAAGTTCCTTGAGAAGAGTGTCAATTTGAACTAAGAAGCACTCAGACTGATATTATTTCAGTATGATGATGATAAAAAAAAAAAACTAGGCTTATACCTCTAGAAGCTGTATTGGTCTAAATTGAAAAGTTCAATGCTAAGATTCCCTGTCTTCACTATGTGTAGTCTGAAACGTGAGTCGCCTCCTCATATGATCTTATATACTCCCTTTACCCCATAGTACTTTTCGAGATTTTTGTAGTAGGCCATATTTTGGTAGTGGGCTATTTTATATCAAGGAGAGAGGAAAAGTTGATGTCATTGAAGATAGTGGTCCATAGGAGACTGTCGAGAGAGAAAGAGAGCTGGAGATGGCATTTGTAGTACATTGAGGAGAGAGAAAAAGTAGAGATGATTGAAAATAGTGGTCCATATTTTGCTTTTCTTTCTTATGTATAGTGTTTAACTTGTTAGTGGTTTTGCATTTGCTGGTTTATGATATTAATTTTTTCTTGATAGTATAACATAATTGTATTCCCAACATTTATTTTTGGTTATAGAGTTGCTCTTCTGTTTAAAAATCATCATTTTTAGTTTCCTCCTGAAATCTTTAAGGTGTGGCCCCTTAATGTCATCTGCTTACATAAAATTCTTTAAATTTCAAGGGGTGTGAACATCATGTTTCTTTGGTTTTTAGCAAGATTAGCCATTGTGAAATGCATATAACAGTTTTCTCGTCAATGATTCAATCATATTCTGAGCCTTAGTGATTGATAAATTTGTTTTCTGGACTATGAATTCATCACATGGTGCAATTAAGCTGGTTAATGGTTTTCAGTTCTGTTTTCTGGCTCTTGTTCATGATGAGAGCCTGAGATTGTTTTCAGTTCTGTTTTCTAACTCTTGCTCTTGCAGAAAAAAAAGGCCAGTATCTGGAAAAGAAATATACATGATCATTGCTGCAGCTGATGAAGATAATGATTCATTGGCATCCCCAATATTTTGCGACATTTTGCAAATGCTTCTTCATAAGCACCTTGTTCAAAAGGGAGTTGATATCTGGTTACGATCTGAAACATGCAAACGGGTCATCAATGTCTATTCAAAATGGGGGGAGAAGTGGAAAGGTCATCATGTGTAAGGCATCTTGAGAGCTCTTTGTTCAAAATTCTCATGCAAAACTCCTGTTTTATCATAACTGTAGGATATATGCTAGTGATGGCAGGTCACTCTGGTATTGTGATTTAAAAAAGCTTGAATGGTAGGTTGTGATTTAATACGAGTGTCCTTCATTTTCCCTCTTAATGATACTAATATTATCTGTAAGTACCTTAGTCTCGACTTAGCAGAGCTGATGGATGACAACCCTCCTGTTATCATGCTATTGTTTCAATCAAAGGAATGCCCAGTAGATGTAAGTACCTTAGTCTCGACTTAGCAGAGCTGATGGATGACAACCCTCCTGTTATCATGCTATTGTTTCAATCAAAGGAATGCCCAGTAGATGAAGACTAACATTTACGTACAAAGTAAGAAAAACTTGTGTGTAAGCAGTGGTGGGAGCAAACATATAAACGGTATTGGATAATACCTTCTTGCTACAGAATGCATTTTCCAGAGCTCCTTAAAAGCCACCATTCTCATGATATAGTCCTGCTGTGTGTTGATTGTCATGAAGTTGCCCATGCCGCAGCTGAAAAGTATAAAAGACAAGTTGCTGAAGAATTTGACATGCCACTTTATGTAAGAAAAGTTGTAGATAGACAAATTAGTGAGAGGCCTGAGTTGCAAACATATCAGGAAACAGGTTTGTCGCCCTTGCAAATACGAACGGTGACCATGGCACTTCTGCGGCATGGACCATGGATGCCACCCACAATGCCGTGAGGAATCGACAGAGGTGTGGGAGTTATATCTCTTTGTTTGTTATAATCAAAGCACAATTTTAGTTCATTTTTGTTTTGTCATTAGGAGTTGGTTCTTGCAACTTGTTTAATTTGTCCTTATCAGCAGGTAGGCCGTTACAGGTTTTTTGAATTTGTAGCATTGTCAAATTTCATATTTATTCTTTCTGCTCATTCCACATCCTTGTCCCATTTATGGCTCTTAATTAAAACTGTAATGGTATTGCGCCGTTGACTTATATGTGTGTGCTTCTTCATGCATGTTCTAAAAGTGGGTTGGCTTTACTATACTGTAATACCTTATGCATTCTTTTACCATATTGGCTGTTGTGATCTGTAATTGTAACAGAAATGCGTGTTGATACAGTTCAGCTCACATTTATGATAAGGTAGTACTCATATGTTAGTCATAAATGTTTAGGACCTTTAATTCTATACAAACTGAAAAGTTGAGGTTTCGATATAGTTTACGCAATAATCAATTGATTTTTCCAAATTTTTTGAAGTAAAATGATCATTTTGATAAGTTGTATCATGCTGCAGCAGCCTCAAAGCACTTTGCAACACCTGTAAGATGCCACTTCTGCCACACTCTGATCATTGTCTTGATCGTATTTTCTTTTTCTGTGGGTGCACTAGTATAGACTATAAGGTTGCAGTGAAAAGGTTGTTTGAATTGACGGCGTTGTTTCTAAGATGAGGAATGAGAAAAACTACATGCAGTATACCCTACCAAGACTCCCCTATGAGGGAATTACTTATCTTTCTTTTATTCATTTCTTCATATGAGTGAACTGGAAAAATTTCCATTTCAATATGTTTTTTGCCTGGTTTTAAATACTACTAACTTGATGAATATGAATCAATGAAAGGTTCAACTTACAGTTTTAAAATTTTCGTTTTAGGTCTTGGGGATGCTATTTTGTAGCGAGTTATAGGTGTGATGTTGAACCTAATTTGGTGGCTTTAGTTGGAAGCTGTGATGATGATGGAGAGGAGTCCTTGAGACTCGGAGTATTATAGATTTGGGAAGATGCAGGCTTAGAAAAGAATAGAAAGCTGATAAAAACCTTCCTATTTAATATTTTTTCTTTCTCTAAAACTTCAAATGTTTAGTTTAATTTTACCTGAAACAGAGGTTTTAATTTCACCTTATCTGAAGAGTAAAGTCCATCTTTCTTTGTATGAAGTAGAGTCTTTAAGGCCTTATTCTGTTTAAATTATTTAAACTTATTCCAGAGATATCTAGTTCAAGTAAGTTCAGACTAAATAAGTTATGCTATAGTAAATGATAACATTGATGATCGAAGTTCTGATAAAATGAGTTTTGGTTCATAGTTTGAGAGAAGATGTGGTTAACTTCCCGCCTGTATCTTTATTATTGTTCATTTTGTAAAAAAAAATGTTGTGATGTCATTATTCTCTCTGCACAAGGATGAGTGACCTTGTTTGCTTATGTGTTCTATGATCAAACTTCAGCCATTATCATGTATGTGCAAGTTACATTACAGGTCACAGTCTTTAAAATTGAATTGTGTGATGTGTCTTACTTCCAGATGTGATTGAGTAAAGGATTTGCTGCTTAGTAGCATGGATGTAGGAGGTTTGCAATGTGCTTTTGTTTCTGATATTGTCTCATATGTTACTTGGCATCTATGAAGATTGTCAGGATAGATTATGGAGGAAGAGGGCATGTGAAGAACTAGAAACAGCTTTACTTGTTGGTATGAGGCCTCATGGAAGGAGAAGAGGTGAGAAAAGGAAAGGGGCTTCCCTTAAGCATTCTTCCGAAAGCACTTTTTCAGGTGAGACAATGGGAAATCATTCCAAGAATGTGCTTGAACCCAACAACCACTATTCATCCGTAACTAGTACGTCCTGTGGATGTCAAGATGTTAATGATCAGGCATATTATGTGCAGAAACTCAGCTAATCTGAAATGAATGTAAAGACATCCTCTTTCTCTTATGTGGTAGACATTAGAGATGATGCTTTTGCTACTATTGGTGTATCTGAAGTCAAAGAGCTTGCGGCTCCTGAAAATACTTGTGAAAGTACTCTGAAAGCAAAAGTTGATGGTAAAAAGTGTAACTCAAAGATTTCATTATTAGGACATGGGTCTCATGGAAGGGGAATTGTGATTTATTTACTCGAAAAATATGGAGGATGGGATTCATCTATTTTGTCAAAGGTGGAGGCAGTCTTTATTGATGCTCTCCATCCCCATTATCTTCCTACTGGTTGGGATGTAAAGCACAGGTAAAGGTTGTTATATCATCATACTCATCAGATTATTTAGTGCCTTTCTTGTCTTACAACCTCACCCCCCCTCACACACACACACACAGTAAGGTTTTGGTTTCCTGGCAACTTGTTGAAATTTTGACTTGTGTCCTTGTCTTACTAGTCTTTCTTGTGATTTTTTTCTGCTTTATCTGCCTGTTCCTTCCTTTAGAGTGCAATATGGATGCAGTTTATCTATTGTCCTATTTATTATATGTTACGTACATTTCATGAGCACAAGCCCTTATCGCCTATTTCTAAGTGCTTTTATGATGTAAGGAACCAGGTGACGGAATAACCTTTTGGCTGGTTTGGAATGTTGCATGCTCCTATTTAAGATCCAAAGCAACCAAGGCAAGCTGCCATATGATTTACCTAGCTATGTGCTGTCTCATCATGTAAATAGTAAGTTTTGGAATTATTTAGGTAATCTTGCAAATTGAGGCCTTTGAATTCGGCTTTTGCTTCTTGGTGCTGAAAATATACACTCAAGACTGTATGAACAGGCCACAAGTTACACTACTGATGAACTTTGCAGATTTCTGAAAAGATAGTCATGTATCTTGCGGCACTGGAATGATCAATCAATAACAAGGTGTCATACTATTGAGGTCAGAGCATCAATAAGAAGCGAAAGCCTATTCAAAGCCACAATCTTTCAGTAAATCGCCCCCCTCCCCATTATGGTTTTGTCCAAAAACTTATGAACTTGTGGAAGGGAAAAAGTGTTTGGCATCATACTCCTAATAAACTCATGCAGCCCATGCTACACGCCCAACTAGCCGAAAAAGTGTTTCCTTGAACGTGTCTTGTGGCCGTGTGTTCAGTTCAACTGTTGGATTCACCATAACAGATTTAGGTTTTGGATACCAAGTTCTTGCAGGGCTTCCTCTTCAGTTGATTTATCTGAGTTACTGTCGATGATCAGCAAAGTTATTTTGATTTAAGTTAGAAGTTGCTTTACTCCTTCAGTTCCATTTCTATCTGCCATTGGCTTTATAAAAGGATGGGATTATTCTGTATGAGTCTCAAATCTGGCTTGTAATTTATCTAGCATGATCAGATAGTTTTGCTCAATGCTGTGAGAAACTTCCCATTTTGTTTATGAGTTGTTTTGGTCAATGATTATAATCTCACAGACACGGAAAAGGGAAATCAAGAATATCAATAATATCAATCAAGGCAAAAAATCCGGAAATATATATAATAACTCAATTGTAATTTAGGGTACTTTGTACCTTTTTAAACCATGTAACATGTTTATATTAATGTATTCAGAAATTCCAAACACTTCTTCCCATTATACATGGTATTAGAGTGGGCTTAAACCAAGCAAGTTTTTGCCAAGGGAGTTTCATAATTTACCATTCTTTCATGCAATGGAGTATGATGTTAGTTTAACATATACAAACCAAATGTAACAGCTAGTCACATTTGAGAAGTTATTGCAAATGTTTGGAGCTGTCAGAATCAAACCCGACCCGATAAGTTACCCGAAACCAACTTGGATCCGACCTGATTATGACCCGAAAAGTGAGACCCGAAAACCGACCCAACTCGACCTGAAGTTAACCCGAAATCGATTTGACCCGATATTTAAAGACCCGAACCCGATCTGTGTCCGACCCGTTAGGGACCCGACCCATTACAGACCCGATCTGAAAAGAACCCGAAATCGATTGAAACCGACACATAACCGATATAACCCGATTTATAACAATTCGTTACCCGAATTCACTAGGGTGTGTTAATAATCTGAATATACGTGAATATGATCTAATCTTAATAGACCTATTTTTACCTAATATCTAATAACTTTGAAACCAAACATTTTTATGAATTTAATTATTTAATAAGTACATTTATGAAAATAAAAATTTTAAAAGATTTACTAAATATTCAAATTAAAGCAAAACCATCATGTCTACGATTATGAAAAGTGAGATTAGAGCCTTCCAATTTGGGGTTTCATTGTTTCATAAATCTCATTGACGTCCTTCTTTTTTCAAAATGACAATAATTTTCCTACAAACTACTCTTTAAATAACATTAAATAAAAAACTAAAATATAGTTTTTATGGAATTCTACTATAACCCGTTTAGGAATCGATCTGATTTTACCAGAACCGACCTTGACCAGAATCTGAAATAACCCGCTATAACCCGTTCAGGAATCGACCCGATTGTACTAGAACCAACCTTGAACCGAACCGAATACAACCCGAACCGACCTTGACCCGAACCGAATACAACCTGAACCGACATTGACTCGAACTGAATACAACCCGACTCAAACTCGACCCGAACCCGATTAAGCAAATAACCAATTTAACTCGACCCGATAATGACCCAACCCGAACCCGAACCGATCTGATAGGCAAATTTGACCCGATAAGAACCGACTCGATAAAAACCGACCCGTTGACCCGATTTGACACCCCTACAAATGTTGACACAATTAAATTCCAACAAACTACCATCTAAGGAACTAACCAATTCCATGATTAGTATTTTTAAAAAACTCAATAATCAAAACTACACAAAATGGTATAGACTAATATATCTTGCCATTAGCGGCAGGGAAAATTTCAAACATTGCTTTCCCACAAAAAATACGATCTAGAGCACACTTTATGGGTCCAAAGAGACTATATGGTGATCTCTGGGATTATAGATAACATGGACCCAAACCTAGTAAATTTTTACCTAGATTACTCAACAACCTATGAACTATGAAAGGGGATCGAGCAGTGGAAGAGACCATTTATAGATTTTCGATCTCACCGTCAAAGCCAACAATCTCAAGCAAGGAAATGAATCAATCAAAACATTCTACAGCAAATTGGTATCAATTTGGAAAGAAAATGATTGAAGGCAACCAAATCCTACGAAGGATCTACCATATATCACAATGTCCAATGAAATTACCAAAAAAACAGGCTTTATCAAATTCTTGCAAGGATTCAAGATTCATTAAATAAGGATAGAAGAGACTTACTCAACCAAGACCCATTATCCACAGTAGTGAAGGCCTTTGCAACAATCCGGTGTGAAATGACTAGGAGGGAAATAATGAACGGAGAAGAAGCATCACTGGAGACGAACTCCTCATGTGGGATTGTGAGTGTTTTTCTTACCAAAAACTTGAGGGGAAAGTCGTTGCTCCAGCGCGATGATGAGGAGGCCCAGCTAAAATGTACCCATTGTGGAGTTACGAGGCACACCAAGGAAGGATGCTTCAAAATGATGGAGTATCCGTATTGGAGACTTAACAAGAAGAAAAGGGGACAAAGCCTAGTACTAAAAGCGTAGAAAGGCTCACTTATAGCATTCATGGTAGAGGAGAAGTGTAACACCCCGGTAATTCCCATTTTCCAAAAACCAAACCTTTAGGAAACTACCGGTGTGCTACCGCCACGTGTTCAAACGTTAAGGCTATAAAACAGAGTTTTGCAGCAAAAAATCAAAAGACTTTTGAAATAATATTAAACGTAAAACAAACTCCTAACATAACAAACTAGAACCACTACGGCCCTTACTGCAATGTACCAAATAACGTTCACCTCAATCCAAAACCAACATTTTAAAATAAAATCAAACAAACATAATTTATTCTGAAATCTAAATTAAAATAACGCTCCTCTCAACTCACTCATGCATGAATGCTCATTTGGATACCTATTAATAATTTGTTTCCCAATTATACAAATGTAAGTATTGGATCATCACAATATAATTTATAGGCAAAAGTCTTGACCAAAAACACACAAAGCACGTAATCAGCAAATTGAGTACATACAAATTACAAATTATAACAGTTGAAATAATAATTAAATAAGAATAATTACAAAATGTAAGAAAATATCACGCAACATTTTACTCAACTGATATGATAAATTAATTAATGACTTGGACTAAGCAATAGACTAAGTTGTCTCCCCTATGTCCTGATTAGGACATCAAATAATAAATAACCCATGCAATCCCGCCGGAGAGCATCAAAGACAGTATAAAAATCAAGATGGTAAATAGGCGCGATTCTGTCACCATAGCTAGATGAGATCTCAACTAGCCCCAATTTTAAGTTTAAAAACTTTATAAAAGAGAGACTCGTAGATCACACGACCTCCAATAAAAGCCACGGATAATACCCCGTGAAACCCAAACCCCTGATTGTCAATACTCTAGACGTGCACTAGCTCAGAGTTTTATTGCTTATCCTCTTTATCTTTACGTGACTTACTGTTTAAACTCAGTATACACATTCACCACAACATACATGCAAATATTACGGTTATACAATCAATCTCTGTTATACTTTAATTTTTATCCTTTTAATTTCAATACCAACGAGTAAACCTGTTGAACAAAGTCAATTGCCCTCGTCATTAAGACTTATAAAAATTACTCTAATCATACTATCAGTAATAAAGGAGTAATAATAAACAACCTCATGGATTAATTAACAAATTAATACCAATTTAATAAATCATGATTTCTCACCAACAATACCAAAACATGCCCCTAATATAAAGAACATGAATTCTTTCAAATAAATAATCAAACACTCTCATCCAAAAGGTTCCCTAAACATGATACTAAGTTTGCATTTCACCCTTGATCAGGCTCCTAAAGGTAACATTTTTCGTAATTTGTACGTACTTGGAGTAAAATACACGGGTGACCACTTTCCTTACTAGTTAGCACCTTCCACAAAGTGCTCTCCTACACCAAATTATACAACCTAAGTTAATACATCATTATCCAAAATTTATAGCAATCTTACTAACCTTTATAGGGTTTTAAAACAATTCCAAAATATCTTTTTAAGTCTCCCAAAACATAATCTATTATCTCCAACACAATACTACAAGTATTATTTGAAAACTCATTAAAATATATGTTATAAAACTCCATTTTTATAACTCTTAAAATCTTAAAATTTGTATATTATGTAGTATACTCAAATTACTCCCAATTATATTCTAGAATAGTCTTAATCTAATGTATATACTAATAGTATATACTTTCAAACTTTAAAACATGAAATCTTCAACAATTAAAGCATGATC
The DNA here is from genome assembly GCA_026401315.1 of Dysphania ambrosioides. Classification (NCBI taxonomy): domain Eukaryota; kingdom Viridiplantae; phylum Streptophyta; class Magnoliopsida; order Caryophyllales; family Amaranthaceae; genus Dysphania; species Dysphania ambrosioides. The sequence continues at coordinate 4,047,312 of CM048672.1, forward strand.
TATTATGTATAATATTCTGAAAATTTATTCCAAATGCCATAATATTAAGTTTTTTTTTATCAAAATACATCATACTATAGTCAAAATTTCATGAAACAAATATTAGTATAAGAATCTAAGCTTTAAATCATGAAAACTAATATTTTTATACCAAAATATATGATTATAAAATTTGAAAATTCATTTAAATAACAACCCTATAAAATTTAACATAGATGATTCACAAAATAATTAAGATTTTATGTAAAAATCAAAAGTCTATTATCAAAAACTCTAATTCATGATACTAGCATACCTAGGCCTATTATTTATGCATGAAAACTTGTATGATGTATAAAATATAATTTATAGAACATACAAATTTATATACTTTCAATATAAATTCAACCCATAGTAAAATCACATAGGTATCATATAATAATTTATAAAACATGCATACAAGACATAATAATTAAGGGAAAATAATGAAAAACAAGGGAAGAAGAAGAGACTGACGACGATGGTGGTTATCGGTGGACGGCGGCGTGGCTAGGGTTCACGCCAAGGAGGAGGGTTTTTGTGCTTTCCCTTTTTTTTGTACGTGAATGATGGGGTGGGGGTTTAGGATTTGTGTGTAAATAATGGGGTGGGGGTTTAGGGTTGTATGTGCTTTCCTTCTTTTTTTTTTTGAAGAGTTTAGACTTAGGTAAAATGATTAGGTTTAGGAAGTATAGGATTAGTAGAAGTGTAGTACTAGGTTTAGGTATTTTAGTTTTAATGAAAGAGTAGTACTAGGTTTGGATATTTTAGTTTTAATGAAAGAGTAGTACTAGCTTTAGGTAGTTTAGGCTTAGTGGGTTTCTTAGAAAAAAAAAGTATATAATTTGTAGAAAAGAGTTTTAAGTTTATGATTTAATTAAAAAGAATAAAATATTTTGCAATTTCTTTTGGAAATATATATGTACATATATGTATGTATATATATGTTTATATGTAAAGTATATGTATTATATTAATGCATAGAAAATATTTTCGATAAAATGTAATCGAAATATCCTATTTTTCGGGGGATTACAAGAAGAGGGGAAATCAAAGGGATAAGTCACAAACACAAAGAAGGAAGTGAGAAGAGGTAACGTATAAATGATGGAAATGACAGTTGAACCAAGTGGGAGCCTAGGTTTAGAAACCCTAGCGTCTTCCACATCCCTTAGAGCACTCCCAACAGTGAGGAAAAAACTCCTCACGAGTGAAAGTAACGGTATAAAATAAGCTTCATACCAGTGAGAGAAAAAAAATCATGGATGAGGGAAAAATAAAATGCACACCGGGTGAGGGATTTTGATGGGTGAATAGTTGTTGCATGTGGGCCCAAGTCATGCGTGAAATCTCCCGTAAAATCACACAAATTTGGTTATGTTTGCTGGCTGTCAATGGTGGGCCCCACAACTTATTCAATTTTTTTCTGAGTAATAAACCAAAGTTAAATAAACCAAAGTAGTAAATCAAAGTTAAACCAAACACAATTCATTATATATTTTAATTGTATTGAAAATTTAAATAAAAAATAAATTTATTAAATTTAAGCGTAATAATTTTTTAAAATTGTACAAAATTATTAAATTATTAAATTTAAATATAAATTTTAATCAAAAAATAAAATATTATTAATTTTAAGCCATTTTAGTAATATTGAAAAGTAAAAGAAGTAGCATAAATATTATTAAAAAAATTAAAGAGAAAATAAATAAGATGATGTGTATTATGGTGGGGTATATAAATAGTGGAGGAAAGAGGGATGAGGAGTTTTTTTAAGCATTAGTGTGGTAAAAAAAAACATCTTATGACAGGAATTGGATGAGAAGAATGAGAAAGTGCATAAAGAGAGATTGAGCGGTTTTTTTTTTCTCCTCACTGCTGTCATTGGTTTTATATCTCCCCCTCTTTACCCAAGTCTAACCCAAACTACTCAAGTCCAACATCTAAGCCCATGCCCATTTGTTAGCCAAACTCAAGGTATAACTAAAGCCCAACAACATCCAAGCCCAAAGCCATGCCAAAAATATGTTGGGTTTGGGAGTGCCAAGTGGATATTTGGCTATGGAACATAGAATATGATGACATGTGATGTGTCAGACTTCAAGACCATTGATAAAACTATTAAGGCTCATATCTAAACAGTGAATAGTGACTTATCACCCGTCAATGGGATTGGAAATATTAAATTTTCACCCGATAAGTGTCTTTATATTCCACAGTTATCTTATAAATTACTGTCTTTCAGTTATATGACCAAGGAATTGAATTATATTGTACTTATTCATCCAAAGATTTGTTTGGTACATAATATTCTAGGAGGATTATTAGGTGTGTCTATATGACTACGGACTCTATTATATGGATGAGATAATTCACCAAGATAAAACAATTATTGCTCACGTAATGGTGGATCTGGAGTTCTTGCTATAGCACCAGCGATTAGGACACCCCTCATGGGTATTTAGACCATTTATTTCCCTTTCTTTCTAAATACAATAATTGCAATCCTATAAGACATGTATTTAGGCTAAGATTATAGACATCACCTTAATCCTAGTAACATTAACGCAGATGTAAATTGTCATTTAGTTCATTCGGATATATGGGATTTGGATCCTAAAACCGCGAATTAGGGTTTCTCTTATTTTCTTTTATTTACAGATGATTTCACCCATATGTCCTTGATTTATTTTCTCAAGAAAAAGCTAAAGTATTTTATAAGTTTGATTTGTTTCATATACTCTATTTCACACTCAATATAACAAACAAATTCAAATTCTTTTGAACTCAAACATGAGGACCTTTTTCTCTAACCATGGCATGGTACACCAAACTATTTGTCCTTCTATCCCTCATAAGAATGTTATTGTCGAGTCATCATGATTGAATCTCAAGGTTCAAAAAGTTTTTGGCCTTAGGATATTGTCACTATTACCTACCTCATCAATCAACTTCCCACAAAAGTCTTAGACTACAAAATCCCCCTTGATCAATTAATTACTCATCTTCCCATACCCCATTCTTTTTCACTTCCTCCTAGCTAGGGTGTACAATCTATATCTATATTCCAAAGCAACACTAAACCAAACTTGACCCATTAGATGTAAAATGTATTTTTGTTGGATACAATGTAACATAAAAAGGATATTGATGTTTTGACCCCAACACCAAAAAAATTTACATTACCATGTATTATCACTTTCTGGAAATAGAGTACTTTTACCCCAACCAACTTAGTCGTCACCCCTATTGGTTTTATTTCTATTGTTGTTGTTGCAAAAGTTACTTTGAAGCCTAGGAGCTTTAAGAGCATTGATTTCTCTCATAAGTTATTTACAAGTTGCACTTATGAGTTCTTAACGAATCAAGCTACTCAACTTCAGCTCGGGCTCGACTCGGTTAAAACTCAGTCAAAGCTCGGCCAAATAGAGCTCGGCTCAAGTTTAAGCTTAGCTCAAAACTTAAATGAACCAAGTCGATCAAGGTCCGGCTCTGCTCGAAACTTAAACGAACCAAGCCGGTCAAGGTCTGGCCCGGCTCGAAAGCTTGTTAACAAGCTCGATAAAATTTAATATATAAATATTTTTTAAAATTTTATGATATAATTTTTCTAAATTATATATATGTGTGTGTGTGTGTGTGTGTATTATATTTTATATTATTTTTTATATTTTTAAAAATGAAATTTTTAATTAAAAATTTATTGTCGAGCCGAGCTCGAGCGTAGTTTCAAACCGATCGAGCTAAACTCCTATTCAATTATCGAGCTTGAGCTCGAGCCCATTGTAAAAAGCTTGTCGAGCTTCGAGCCGATCATATCCGTATCGAGCCCGAGCCTAAGTCGAGCCTACTACTATTTGGTCTCGACCCGTTGATTAAGCACCCCTAGTTGCACAAGCCTCAAATTTCTTTCCATTCCAATGCTAGTAGCCCTGAGCAGTTGGAGGATTCCTGATCAGATCATCTTTGATATCAGTATCTATATCGTGGACTAGTCAAAGGATTTTAGGCTCAAGTACTTTATGTGGTTTATGTACTTTGGGAGGAAACAAGCAAAAAAGGTCATACTAGCTCCTTTTTGAGTAGTCGAGAGACAAGTTGAGATGCAATTTCCCTATGGCGAGTGAGATAGGTAATGAACCCCTCATTTGCACCTAGAAACGCAGTTCCAACTCTTAGAAAGTTGTTTGAAACTACATATTAGGATGGTATTAATTCATGAAGGCATTGGTTATATCTATCCATGTCTCAGTTTCCTTGTCCTTTGAAGCATGGAACCACTTTTTCGCATATTGCTTCCAAAGTCATCGAGAAGATGATAGGGAATACTTCAAAATCTACCCCCTTGATGGGCATGTGGCCCTGAATTTCCTAAGATGATATTTGGGATCATCCATCAACTTAAACTTCCAAATGTTTTTGACGGAGAATATTTTGGGAAAGTTTAACTTTCCCTTTCTTTTCATCTATTACAGTATCAAAATACTAGCCACTATAAGTGATTTTTTTGGACCACTCCTTTGATCTTCTTTGTAGTATTGGCTACAGACACTACATTTTTTACTTGCTCCAGCTGAACTTTCATGCCATCTAAAGACTTAGTAAGGCCTTTCACTACAACTATAAGCTAAGCTAACTACTCTAAAGTTGTCATGGTAACTTTAGAAGGGATTATCTTATGGAAGTCCTGAAAATGAAGCTAACTCAAAAACCGATGAAAATTACTCTAGAAAAACCTGAATCAACCCTCATAACTTTATACTTTGATTCAATTCTAAGGAAGATTATTTGATCAAGCATGAGACTTTGGGTTTGATACAAGAGAAATGATGCAATTACAATGTGATGCAACTACATGATCACCTCTAATGCATGATGTATATGGTTTCAATTTAGGGAGACAATCTTTATAATTACAAGAATACTCTAAATGCATGAAACAAACTTGATATGCATGGACCAAGGACACAAACCTGATAATTCAGAAGTAAACTTGAGGTTTTATTGGGCTAGGGTTCTTATGGAGTTTAGGGGTAATCTCATGATTTTACTAGATAAAGATTTTTTTTAGAGTTCGTGGGTACTTTTGAAATTTTATTGAACTAATTTAAGGATTTTATCGGATAGGAGCTTTGAGGGTAATTTCGGTATTTTTATATGATAGGAATTTCAGGGGTAATTTTGGGACTTTATTAAATTAGGCTTTTTTTTGTTGAAGTTAGAGGTAATCTCAAAATTTTAACTAATAAGAAATTCAAGGATAATTTTAAGATTTACTAATTTTGGTACAAAGGGTGCTTTTGTAGAGTTTTAGAGGTAAAGTACAGTTTATACCCTGTTTGGGATTTTTGGAGAGGTCTACTCTTTGAAATTGAGATTTGAGAGATAAGATCATATTTTTTATTTGTGAGTGGTAAAATAATGAGTTTTACTGTATTGTCTTTTTGAGACATAAATAAGGATCTTTATAATATTGGAAATCTTTTGGAATTTTTGTATAAGGTGAGGATTACCGAATTAGAAAATTACCGGAGATAAAGTAGTTTTTTATCGAATACGGAAATTTTAAAGGGGGGGGCAAGGGTTTTATCAAATTTGGAATTTTTGAATGAATAATTAAGTCACCGAATTTGTAAGGGCATTTTTTTAAAGTTTCAAGGGTTGGTAACCCAACTAGGTTTCAGATAGACAACTTTATGAATAAGTTGCCACTAGATGACCTAGTTTTTACATCCCACCTTCCCTTTTTAGCATAGAGAAAGGGCAGGGGTCTTTCCCCCCAAGTGTCCAACTAATTTGCACGATCTTTAAGGGTTGACTTTGTGTCTTTTAGCTATATTCATATGTATTAGGTTTGATGGATCATGAGGAGTTGCCACCAAACTATTTAAGGTGATTTGAGCACATAATTGGGTTGAAATCCCAACATTTAACTAAAGTTGGGTACAAAATTAATAATATATGTCAATTCAAATACAATGTGCAATCAACTTTTAATTAGATGGAATAACTTTAGGTTAATAATTCGTAAGGCACATGCGAAAACATAAGAAGCACACTCTTGATGTAGTGGATTTTCAAGTTAAGGATTATGCAAGTAACTTAGATTAGGTGATCACTACTTTATAAGTCCTTAAAGTAAGGGTACTAGGAATAGTTGTCCATGTTATTTTTATTGGGCGTGATTGCACTTTTAATAGGTTTTGAATTAGGTGTAAAAAGATAAGTATGGTCAATCATTTACAACATAGCAAGGATAATGTGTAAACGATGGTACGGAATTTAAATAAAGGGATTCGAGGTGGAATATATAAATATGCAAAGTTTGAATATGCATGTACAAGTTGAAGATTGACTCATCAAATGAAAAGTTAAACCCAAACAAGCTACTTTTCATGACATACTTCAATATAGAAGGGTTTAGTTAAAAGGACTTATTTTATTTATCCTTAAAACATTATTGACTTTGTAAATTAAAATAAATATCAAGATATGATTTATGATGCTAAAAATGAGTTGTGGGTCAACTCTTAAGTATTGATTAGTATAATGAACACCTAACTCATGTAAAGTGTAAGATTTGAATGAGTTTAGAGATGTTGAATGTTGTTGATACCTCTTCATTATAGACTAAGTAAAAATTTTAAACAAAGGTACATAAAGTAAATGTATTGCACGAATTAAAATTTAAGGAAAAGAGAGTTTAATTTAAAGTTAAAAGGATACCATTCTATAGGAATGGAACCTTAAAATATGAGTACTCAAGATAAGATTTTTGAGGCTTGAACCTAATGAAAGAAGAAGATTGTTCTTTGTCAATCACATCATAGATAGGTTATATAAAACTTGAAGCTTAAATGTAAGAGTTAACTATAAGAGTACATCAAAAGGTAACGTCTCTTTGGTTTATTTAGGCTTGTCAAACAAACATGAATTTAGACAAGGGTGATCATGTAGAGGGAGGTTTCACCCCAATACAATCATTATATAAAAGAGGCCTCAACTTAAATCCTCTAGTGAAAAGTAATTACTAAAGATCAAGTAGAGAAGTGAATGGAGTAGAAGTCAAAAAGTAAAATAAGAATGTAGATTGAGAAGGGTCCTCGATTTGCTCACTGTCAAGAATATTCCTTTATTTATGTCTTGAGTGAGTGCTTGGATCTTTCTTGGTTAAGAAGGCAAAGGTTGCCTTTGATGATCCTTGATAAAGGCAAGGAGAGGATAGTTGAGAGTGCTTGAGAAGTTATTTTAGTGTGGTAACAATACCCAAGGTTTTGTAAATTTTCGGACCTCTTGCTCTAGAGGCAAAATAATCCAGTTTATGAGCATCAGACGTCAACTTAAGGCTTCAAATGTATATGTTGGGCTTCAAGTTCCTAGACTAGTGTCAAACGCCCAAAAGGGAATCTTTTACTTGGATTGAGAAGAGGGTGCAAGGGACCAGGAGCACTTTTAAGGGAGCATCAAGGTCGGGCATTGGATGCTAATGTGGCGTCCAACACTAGAGTTGGACTTGGATTCTTAGGCGTCTAGCGCCTTGCTCTAGGGAGTTTAACGTTGAGTTTGTGTGTTAGTAAATAAAACATTTTTGGCCTAAGACGATTTTTGAAGGTTTGCTTAGGGTTTAAGGATGTGTTTTTGGTGAATTTTGAGTATTTTGGGCCCATGTAAGGGATTTGGGCTTTAATTCTTCTTGGGCCATTTGTGGTTAGAGTTCTTTGAGGGGTGTTTCAAGTTTTGCTCACTCAATATCGAGTCAAAACAGATCTACCTATAAGGGTAAGTTTGTCATTGGATCGAGACATGGGGAGACACAAGTTTTAGTCGTATAAAAATACATTATTTGAATGAGTCGGCTACACCTCTACCTGTCCACTTCGCACTATCACACAATTTTGAATATGATTTTTTTTTTCACAATTGTTTAGCCATATTCTTACATTGTCTAGCACTATTTGCTAACAAATTAAATTTCCAAAAAAATCATCCTCCCATTCCCAATTAACAAAGGCCCACATTAGTCATGTTAATTATGATCTTTTTAGAAACCAATGGTTAGTTTTAGTTTTGGTCCAATTCTTAGAGGATCATCAACATCTATTGTACAAGTGTTTTGTTGACTTGATGCTGATCGAATTAAAGTAGGAAAATACAATATATGGGATAAATGGCTTCAATTTTCAGCAGTACCTTGTTCTGAAAGTGGACTGAGACAAGGCCGAGTGTGCACACCAAATTTCCCCTACACATGTGTCAATATATTAGTCTATGCTATTTTTTATAGTTCTTAGTTGTTTTCAATTTTCTGTTATGATTTGTATTGTCAAGAAAATAAAAGCCCCATAACAGCTAGCTTGCAAAATTATCTAAATATGGAGTATATGACTATTAATATCATTGTCATGACCTTACTACAGCACGAAAAGTGACAATTTGTGGCCTTTAAAATGTTGGACTTTGACATATTTGAACATCATGCATCTGTTAGACGCACACACACGTTAGATTAACAACTCCACTTAATTATTTGCTTGAAAATATGTACTAGGTACTTACCTACTATGCGGAAATTAGGCTCTGCTTTGATTCGAGAATCAATCCAAGAACATTATAGGCCACATTTGTCATGCCGTAGGAGCTCTAATATTAGTGACTATTGGTGTCAACTTTTGGGTAGTCGGTATGGTTTCGGTCCTATACTATCGGGGAGAGTTGAAACGGGTTTTCAATTATTTTTGAGTCGTTTTGGGTTATGTGTTTCACCATTCGGGTTTATTTCGGGGTTTTTGGATTGGGTTCAAGTCAAGTTGGTTTGGGTTATGAGTTTCTCCTTCCGAAATGTAAAGCAATTTGAATTAGACTGAACTGAATAGTACCCATTTGACTCAAATGTTTATGGGGTATTTTTTTACCATTCTTGCTCTAATTAAGTTCACGTTCAAGTTCGAAACAAACAATTTAATAGTCTTAAGTACAAGTTAATATTTGGCTTGATTATATTCGGCTAGCTGGATAAGAATGGAGAAAATGAATTCTACGTATTATTCTCTAGTAACAAAAGCCGCAGAACAGTGCACAAATGCAGTGAAACAAGTGATCTAAGATATGTAACTAGTGATGATGCACACCTTTTTAAGGCAAATGTATTGTCTCTAAGATATACCGGTCGCTCACATAAGGTGGGGATGGAAAGCTGAGTTTAGACCACCTAAACTCGTTTATGATAACGAGAAACTTCCAAATACGAATTAACTCACGTACCAGTTCATGTATTATGACATAGTTCAAATTGTACCATGCTGTTTTTTTTTTTTTTTACGTCCCAAAAACGAGCAAAAAATAAATTACAATAAAGAAGGAAAATTAGTAGGTAATCTAGCTCGGATATGAGCATCCTTAACTCTTGTTCTGTCTACCCAGAAAACATAACACATGTCGAACTTATCTACAAACATCTTTATCCGAGATATTGTAATAATTACTCGCAAAATTTGGCAAGAGTTGCTATCGAGGAGAGAAACTAAAATCATAGAATCTGTCATAAGTCGGAGCAAAGAAAATCCCTCCGAGATAACCAAGAAAGCGCTCCAAGACATGCCAGAGCCTCCGCATAAAGAGCAGAGGAAGCGTAGCTCTGGGTGGAACTCCCCAACTCAACCCTTCCCATTGTAGAAGTTGTGTCAACTTCCCAAGCCTGATAATTTTCTCCAAACTCCATAAATTTGCATCACCACCTCGACTGGCCCCCACACTGATTTACCCAAAGAAACCATGTCAAAACCCGAAGGAGGTCCTGTACCATCCTTTGGCGGATGCAGGAATTGTAACCTATTACCCCATTCTCTAACAAAATATGCTTGGTCGGCAACAAACTCATCTATAAGAGCTAAACAAACTTCTACACTCCAACGTTCGGAGCGAAAAACCAAATGATTTTGCCATAACCATAGAGCCCAAATAGTTGCAATAAAACCTACCAAACGAGAGCTATTAGCACCATCCATGCTATAAAAGAGCTTGACATAAGTTGAGAACCAACCACGAAACAAATGCCCCTCGTTGAAATTTGAATGGATCGCTAAAGGACCCCTCATTCAAACCTGAATTACAAAAGGGCAGAACTGAAAAACATGGGTCAAGTCTTCGCACTTTACACCACACTCGCAATAATCAAGAGTCCTAGCATCTACCCCTCATCGAAAAAGCTGCGACATAATTGCCACCCCATCATGAAATAACCTCTAGAGAAAGATTAACCATTTTGGAAAAACTGAAATAAGCCATAAGCCATAAGCAATGGAAAAAATGTTGATAATCGAGAGGGCTCCCTAGGAAGATTGTTTTTTCAACTGTAGGAAAGAATAGGCAGACTTCATGGTCAGCTTGCATGTATCATGATGAAGCCAGTAAAGAGAGTCCCTAGTCTACGGAATAGGGAGATCTAGCTTTAAAATTTCTCTCGCCTCTTGTGGCCCAAAAAACCTAAAAACCTGAAGTGATTCCAAACTCCAGACTCCTAATCAATAAGATCACTTACCCAAAGACAATATTCATCTGTCAACATTGTAGAGGATCTATAAACTGGAACCCGGTCATTCAGCCATTTCCCATAGTATGATTTAACAGAAAGGACATTGCCAATTTTCTAACCACACCCATCAAGCAAAATATTCTCAACTTTCCGAAGGCTTGAGAAACCTCGAGAGTGACGGCTAGAGTTAGAAAAATTCTTGCAACCCAAGGGTAAAGTAAACTTAAGCTTTGCTGAGTACACTCTATAGATCAATAGTTGTGGGTTCTTTACCATACGTCAAACCTGCTTCATCAGAGAAGCTTTATTAAAACCTGCCACATTACAAACTCCTAGATCTCCCAGGCCCTTTGGCCTTTGGATAGTAGAACGACACACCCGATAAATCCCCTTTCCACCCTGCTTAGCCTAGAGAAATTAAGAAATAATATCATCCATCTTAGAGGTAATCAAAAGTGGAATATCTAAAGATGAGAAGATGGAGCTAGCCAATGAAACCAGCATTGAGTTTATCAAGATCAATTTTTGCGAGATAGATAATGAAATTGAATTCCAGGCAAAGATCTTTACCAAAAGGCGATCCACCAAAAACTGGAAGTGAGCTTTTTTACTTCTCCTAAACATGTCAATAGGATCCCCTAAGTGCATTCCAAAATTACCAACCGAATCCATTAAAAGAATAGACTTGTGAACCGAAGCATCCTGCTCTAGGATATTTGGACTTATTTTGAGAAAAGATTTCCTTAAGTTAAGTTGTTGGCCCGAAATAAAACAAAACCTAGTAATAATCAATGAGACTGTTGCACAGGCTAGAGGAGTAGCCTTAAAGAACAAAATAGCATCATTGGCAAAGAACAAGTGATTAATATGAGGAGATCGCCGTGACACCTGAATTCCCTAATACAAGCCCAAGGCCTCCCCTAATTGGAGCATATGACCCAAAATATCCATGCAAAATAGAAACAAAAAGGGAGATAGAGGGTCTACCTAACGTAAGCCACAAGTAGGAACAAAAGGGCTTTGTTACTCTTCCATTAATCAAGACCTAAAAAGACACTGTGGATATACATTAGCCAATCAGTCGAATCCAAGCATCTGGAAAACCATATGCTTGTAAGATAAGTAGAAGGAAACCTTAGGATACCCAGTTATATGCCTTACTCATATCCAATTTCAGCGAAGCTAGATGCATATGACCCCTCGTTTTCTTATTAATTACCTCCATAAGCTCATGACTTATAATGATATTATCACTCATAAAGCATCCTGGAACGAAAGCAAATTGGCTATCTAGAAGTAAGGAAGATAGCATCCTAAACGATTTGCCAAACATTTCGAAGCGCATTTATAGACCACATTACATAAACCAATGAGACGTAAGTGGCTAACCTCCTCATGACACTCAATTTTTGGAATCATCACTAAAATAGAACAATTCCATTCGCAGAACAAGAATCCCGTACAAAAGAACTGATTGATTGCTTCAAAAATTGATCTCCCTAACAATAACCAATATTTGCGGAAAAAAGAGGACGGAAAACCCTCTAGTCTTGGTGCCAACGACTCTTTTATACTAAACATTACTGACTCAACCTCCAAAAAGGAAAGAGGGAGAGTTAAAAAGGTCGTCTAAGCAAGAGATAATTTGGGTAAATCCAGTCTACGAATAATAGTATCCAGATTTACAGGCCAAGAAGTAACATTTCTAAAACAATAGAGTAGTTTCAAAGAACCCACTACTGTCTGGGATATATCATCCCGGCTTTGCTTCCGAACCTCTAAACCGTCTTTTTAAGAGATTATTTCATTCCGTTTCATTCTTCGCTTAACCTTGGAAAATATGAGCTTAGAAGGAAAATCACCCTCAGTAGATCATAGAGACTTATACCATTGACGCTAATAATGGCATTGAACAGAGAGCTAACTTAGAAGAAAGTGCACATTGAATATAAATTCCACCTAAAGATAACGAATCTACCATTATCCCTTTTAAATCCAGAGTAGAAATAAAAGCTCTTAAATTAACTCCCCACCTCTTCTTGTTATGCATACACCAAACACGCAATTTCCTACGCAAATAATCTAGTTTTTGCGACACTCGATAAGCATGAGACCCAACTATGTTTAGCGACCAACAGTCATGAATCAAAGAAGAAACAAAGGGGTATGACAGACACCATGACCCTATCTGATTTGGACAGAAGGAAGTATGTTCTAGGATGTCCGTTGTAAAGATGATAGTTGCATGATCCAATAATAAAATTAGTTGGTTTTCCACCTGACTCTCCAGAAATAAATCCATCCATTCCCTTAACATATATACCCGATCTAGCCTTTCTAGAACTAGATGAGAATCAAGTCAACAATTGGTCCATATAAATTTTGATTCTAAGAGGGGAACATCCAAAAGAGAGGAATCAACCTTCCAGTCCAAAAATTGTTGCCACCCTTGAATCCTATCAGACCCTCCTAATTTATCCCCAAAGTACTCTAATTAATTAAAATCACCCATAACAAAACAAGAGAGGTAAACATCCAAAAGTCCCAATAATTCGTTCCAAACATAAGTCCTATCAGCCAAAGTTGGAGCACCATATACAAAAAAGGTCGACCAAGATACTCCTATAGGATCCATCACATGACAAACTAGTATGTTATGCAAATTATGAACACAAAGCACAGACATGGGAGTCCAACAAAAAAGGACGAAGCCTCCCAAGGAGCCGACAACATCAACACCACATACAAAAGATAGAAAAAAGCTTAACTACATCCTTAACCGAGCTTTTAGTTTCACTTAAAAACAAAAACATAGGCTTAAAAGAAAGTACTAGACAAAATATATAAGGGATGCACGGGGACTTAGAGTTAGTTAGCCCCTTGCAATTCCAAGCTACAACTTCCATTGAATCTTTAGGAACGGATCTGGGATAGCTGCTACACCCGACAAAGCATCTGAAATATTCAGCCTAACATCATCCCTAACATATCCTTCGACACATTTCTGCTTCGAAACTAGGGAATTAGAATCCTCCATTTTTCTTTTACCAGCATGAGATAAACCAAATAACCAATCTTTACTCGGCCAATATGTATGCTCATAAGACCTCCCTTTTGAAGCTTGTGACATACATTTGTCTCTGAATACTGACCAATTTTCTACTTGTTTCCTATGTAAACATCTTCACTTTGTAAATCAATGCACTAGCCTTCCAGCTTGCACCACTTACTTAGTCGAAACAACATGTAAAGAAACCCCTGCACTAAACTTCTCCAAGCTAGTTTCCTGATAAGATATTGAGTGGCTAGACCCTAGAGCTAAGGGATTTTGTTAGTGGATTAACTCCATTAATGAGAATAATGGGTCACATTTATGTAACCCTGGAATTAGTCCAACTACTGGGTACTTATCTAATGGTCCACCTCTTTTCATTATCTTTACAACCTACCAGTCTCCACTACTTGATCTACAACATCACCCATTACACTATGCTTACTTGCCTCACCAACAATCCAACCATCCACCATAAAGAACTCAACATAAGAATCCTCTCCCCTGAACCTATTTCCACCGTGATGTTGCACCTGTGAACTATGATCTTGGTTCTTGCCAATGTTTGGAGAGTTATGTTGGTTCTCCCTAGGATCAACCTCAAAGTGTTCTATAGTAGGGTGATTTTTCAGGCTAGGGTCCCTGTCATGGCTGCCTTCATCCTTACCAATATTGTCCTTATTATTCAAATCAAATTGTTCAAACTCCTCTTGAAATCCCAGGTGAAGGTGATTGATCCTAGGATTTTGGTTACGAAAAGTGTTCGGCTATCCTTTAATCATATTGGTATAGTAGCTGAAGGTTTTAGAGCACTCAAGAGGTGGGGGGTGAATTGAGTGTTAAATAGCCTTGGTCTATTTTTCTTCTTTTTCGATCTGTGGGAGGACCCAGTTGTGCTGGTTCCTATTAGCAGCGGATTATATGTAAAGCAATAAAAGAAGACACACAATTTAACGAGATTCAGCCAACTCAGGCCTACATCCTCCTACCCTATGCTCTTTTATTAATCTACTTCGAAAAACAAAGAACACAGACACTCAACTGTTTCCCTACTCCGGGAACCAGTTCACCCCACACTCTACTCCGAGTGTGCACTCGACTTACACTTGTAAGCCCTTTTGTGTTTGAACTCACAAACACTCTCCCAGCCTATCAACCCCTCTATTGAAGGCTCTTTACAGAATTAAACTCTCCTTTGATCTTGCTTCTAAAAGCTAATATGAGAGAAGAATATAAGCTCTAATGGTGCTCTTGTATATGACTTAATGAAAGGTTTTTTTGTGCTTAAGTGTGTATAATGCTCTCTAGAGATAAACTCAGTTTTTTTCACGTGAGAGACTTATTGAATTAGGTTGATTAGATGAGTTTATATATGTGATTACAAAAACCCTAGCTTTCCTAAAATCACATAATCTTTTGTGCCGCCATCTTATGTGAAGTTAGGAAAGTATTTATCTTATTTGACTTAATCATATAGATAGAATCAAATAAGGTAAATACTCCTAGTTTTTAGGTAACCAATATATTCTCATCTAATCTACTAGCTGCTTAATATATTTTCCAAAATAATTCTTAGAAAATATTTTTACAAAATCTTTTCAAAAATACGCAGCTTGATTTTCCATTCAGTAAACCTGGTTCCCTGAACCTGGTTCCCTGAATTAAGTATGTTATGAATTCTGTTCCAGCTTTGTACCAGAATTCATAACATGACTTATCACACTTAAAACACTTATTTCACCTACTCATATAAGTCATACTACGGAGCACATTACATGAAAGACTAGATTAACAGTAAAGTACAAATATTCTTCTTTTCATGTAATCTATAAGACTTTAATCTTCCTTGGATGCTTCATCTTGAGCAAAGTATCTTTCTTCGAATGTCTTCGAAAGGCTTCTATGCTCCAAGTCTTGGAATCAGCTTAACTACTGCACATGTAACATGGTTAACATGCAATAGATAATATGTGACTGCTTTATAGCATAGCAGTCAAGGAAACAGTTCCAACTGGTTCCCCATAGATCAATTCATACCTAACCATTTCCTGTAAATAGACAAGTTAGTTCAATTGATAACACACGCAAATAATAACTTGTCTAGGGAAACAGTATTCTATTATAGCTAGTTCCCTAACCAACTGTTCGCAATACTTGTGACCTGTTTCCTGTAACTGTTTGTCATCATTCAAAACATCAAAACCTAAGGGACTCAACAAATTCCCCCTTTTTAATGATGACAAACTAATTGAAGTTCCTGCAATCCAAGCACATTAAAAACATAAAAACTCCAATAAAGTACTCAACTAGGATTGAGTACATCCAACAAACTTTAAGACTAAAAACGGACATACACTAAATGATTCTCCTAAGTTAACTTGACTCGACTCTTATTTGACTTAATCTAAAAATCCTAAAAGGCTAGGAAGATCCTAGGCTTCAACTTTAACTCATTTCCCCCTTTTGGCATCATTAAAAAGTATACTCAAGTAATAATAAGATGCACAAATTATTAAATGTGCTCATCCATGCAGTGGCATCAACCACTATTCAAGTTAAATGCTGCTGCATGTCATAGCAGAAATAAAATTGTTCAAAACAAACACCAAACAAAGTTCAACAAATTAAAGACCCCAACTCCATATCAAAAGAACAGTTCATGGATTGGGGGGAAGCAAACCAACATAATCAGTCATAAGAGATAGGGTAGGCTGATAAAAACAGAAAATAGAATCAATCTTCATCATTCTCATCCTCCTCTTCTCCTTCAGCATCCTGGTCTCCATCATCAGCTGGTTCCTCATCTTCGTCCCCTTCCTCAGCATCATGCATCTCTTCTTTAGGGGGAGACTTTGGAGCAGCAGCACTCGTACCAGGTGCCTCTTGATTATGAGATCCAGCAAGCTTCTTTTCCAGATTATTAAACCTAGAACCAATAGAAGAGGATAATTCTTTGACCAGACCAATGATGTCTTCAAGCAAAGTTTCCTGGTCCTCCAACCTTTTCAGAACTAGAGCCTGACCTACTGGCTCCTCTACTTTCTTTTTCTTCTTTGTTGGAGATCTCATTTCCTCCACTGGTTCCTCTATCTTGAACAGCAGTTGATCCCCACTTATATCTAAACCCTTCTGCTTTATGATGGCCCTGGTAAACACTGTAACTGGGACAGTGGAACCACTCAAGGGTACATTGTTAGATTTGAGCAGGTGGGTTATAAAAGATCTATAAGGCAAGGAGTGATGAGATGACCCATAACAGTTCATTATATGGGCCAACATTAATGCAAGAAGATTGATTTTCACCTTTTTCATCATCAGATACATCAATACCATTTCCATTATTCTCACAGTACCTCTACCCTGAGCCCTCGGTATTAGAACCTTGTTACACAAAGAATGCATAACCAACATAACTGGTTCCTTCAAATTAACAGACTTGAAGACCCCTGGCTTTTTGGGTATCTTCCCTCCAAACATAAAAGCATATATCTCCTCAGGTGTGACCCTAACAAGCATAGGCCACCAGTCACCCGAGTACTTATCAAACCCATCTCTTGGTATGCTTAACAAACTTGACAAAGAAGCAACCGATAAACTTACATGAACCCCATTCACACATGAACTTATAGACATGTCAGGCAATTGCTTGATATTAACATAAAATTCCCTAACCCCAGACACATTGGCAGTACAAACATCAAACAACATTAACCAACCTTGATAATCAAGCAACTCCTTGAACTCAGATAATGCAGCAATATCAAAATACCCCTTTTCAACACAACACCCAGATAACACTAATCTAGAATTTAAATCAATAGAACCAGTAGGAATAGATTCTACAGATTTACCTTTTGAAGCACGAGAGGTTTTAGCAGGCAACCTCTTTCTCTTGGTTCCTTGCATAGAACCAGCAGACTGTTCCTCCTGGGTGTCATCAAATATCCTTCTTACAAAAGAACGCGTAAAACGACCACTTCTCCTAACCTTTTCACCAGGTGATCCTTCCTTGAACCCAGTAACCTCAACCTCTTCCTCTTCTTCACTGTGCTCCTTAGCACTACCAACCTCCATCTCTTGACTCACAGTTTGCTGAGCTTCTGTCTCTTGTTCCCCCTGAGATGGTACTGGTTCCTGATGACAGAGTCATCAGTTTCCGGAGGATGAAAGAGAGGCTTAGGTTGTTTTGATGAGGGTTTGGTCAATTGTGGTGGTGAGGAGGATTTTTGAGGGGAATCGGGGGTTGTGGTTGGAATTTTTGAAGGTGATGAAGCTACATTGGGTGATGAAGGTTCAATTAGGATTTGTTCTGGTGGAGAGGTTGGTGGAACAATGATGGTGGTTCCTTTTGATTGAGTGGAGTCACTAGCAGACCCCTTTCCTCTTCCTCTCCTGGATGAAGATGTAGTCTTTCTTCCCATTGTCAAAGAAAAATTGAGAATGAAGATGATGAACAGTGTTCTGATTTTGAGCAGTACGCAAAAGAGAGAAGGAGAGTGATGAATGAGAAGTAATGAAGCTGCACAAAGAGTCAGAATATATATATATATATATTTGTAGCACAAAAAAAAATATGATGGTTTAACAATTAGATAAGTATGACAAGTTTTAAATTTTGAAAAGATAGCTATCATTACTTGCCATAAATATCTTAACCATCCTATAAACTAGGCATGTGATTGATTTGCCATTATCTTTATGGTAAATGACTGAAATAAGATTATTTCCTTCCAAAAGGAAAATATCTTATAATAATCTTCCAAAAATATAAAAATATTATTCGGAAGACATATTAGTGCTGATCTACTGTTTCCCTTTGCTGGTACTTGAATAGAACAACCTCATCCTGTTTCTGGCAACTTAGTTTAATTTCACTTGTTTCTTGCAACAATGATTTTTTAATCCTTTTGGGATCTTAAATCATTTACATAAAACTTGAAGGATTTCGACATAGGTATGTACACATACTATACAAGAGAATACCATTCTAACCAATCATTGAGGGAAATAGATGAAGCCAAAGACTAAAATCTAACTAGACCTAGTAAGATTCTTAAATTACAAAAAGTTTCTCTACACAAGGGTTTTGTGAAGATATCAGCTATTTGATCTTCACTTTTGCAAAACAACACTTCCACTAAACCTTTTTCTACATTATCTCTCAGAAAATGATGTCTAATCTCTATATGTTTGGTTTTGGAATGTTGAACATGATTCTTAGAAATATTAATTGCACTAGTGTTGTTACAAAATATAGGAACACTATTATAAACAACACCAAAATCCTTCAGTTGGTTCCTTATCCATAGTAGCTGGGAACAGCATAAAGCTGCTGCAATGTATTCTTCCTCTGCTGTGGATAAAGCCATTGAGTTTTGCTTTTAGAACCCCATGATAATAGACAAGAGCCAAGAAAGTGTGCCATACCTGATGTGCTCTTTCTATCAACAAGAAAGCCAGCATAGTCCGCATCAATGTACCCAATAAGATCAATTGCACTCCCTTTGGGGTACCACAAGCATAAGTCTGTTATTCCCACAAGATACCTAAGTATCCTTCTAACAGCCTTCAAGTGAGATTCCTTTGGATTACTTTGAAACCTAGCACACAATCCAACAGAGAACACAATATCAGGTCTACTAGCTTTTAGATAGAGAAGGGAACCAATCATTCCTCTATAAAGTGTGGCTTCAACATCTTTTCCCTTTAGATCAGCATCTAATTTTGTGGATGTGGGAACAGGTGTATCATAAGCCTTGCTATTCTCCATGCCAAATTTCTTCAGCAATTCTTTCAAGTATTTTTGCTGATGTATCATGGTTCCATTCTCCGTTTGCTTAATTTGCAATCCTAGAAAGAATCCTAGTTCTCCCATCATGCTCATTTCAAACTCACTCTGCATAAGATTAGCAAACTCATCACATAGTACTTGATTAGTAGCACCAAATAAGATATCATCAACATAAATTTTTACTATAATCAAGTGGTTCCCCCTGGCTTTGATAAACAGTGTCTTGTCTACTGTTCCCCTCTTGTAATCATTCTCCATCAAGAACTTAGACAATCTTTCATACCAAGCTCTTGGAGCTTGCTTCAATCCATATAGAGCTTTGTCCAACTTGTAAACATGTTGGGGAAACAGCTTGTCTTCAAAACCAGGTGGCTGCTCTACATATACCTCTTCCTTCAAATATCCATTTAGGAAGGGAGTCTTTACATCCATCTGAAACAATTTCATATTCATGTGAGCAGCATAAGCAATTAAAATCCTAATTGTCTCTAACCTAGCTACTAGTGCAAAAGTCTTATCATAGTCAATCCCTTCTTGTTGATTGTAACCTTGAACCACTAGCCTAGCTTTGTTTCTGACTATTGTACCTAGGTCATCCAATTTATTTCTGAAGACCCATTTTGTACCAATAACTGGCCTATCCTTTGGTCTAGGTACAAGATGCCAAACTTGGTTCCTATGGAACTGATTTTATTCATCCCGCATTACTAGAACCCAATCAGGATCAGTCAGTGCCATTTTATAGTCAGTTGGCTCTATATTAGACAGGAAAAAATAAAAAACACAAAGTTTTGAAAAACATTTCTTCTTGTTTGAACTCCTTTATTAATATCACTAATGATCTGATCTGGAGGATGAGAAGATTGATATTTATAGCTTTTAAAAGAGAAATCATTTTGTTCTTCTTCATTTGATTGGGAACCAGCATGATCATGAATCTCATCTATTTCTTCGGAACTAGTAAGATTCATATTCACATTGTTTCCATTAATATTACTTACCTCAGGTTCAGGGGAGGCATCTTCATTCATTCCCCCTAAACCCCTTACCTGTCTGTCACTTGGGGAACCATTAGGTCTTGGTTCCTCTTCTGAATTCTCGTTGTCCTTATTTTCTTCTCTAGGCTCCTCATTATCATCATTTTGTGGAGTATCAAGTGAGCCTAGATCTGCTTGCACTTTATTTAGGGGACCAGCATCATGGTTCCCAGTAAACTCCATCAATCCAATCATTTCATCAGGTTGTACCTGCGCAATCTCAGAAGACATGTTAAATTCATCAAAGATGACATGTACACTCTCCTCAACACACAAAGTCCTTTTATTAAAGACACCCTCATCACTCCTAGGATCAAATTTATCAAGCTGGTTCTTCCCATTGTTATGAATATAACATTTGCATCTAAATACACGAAAGTGTGCAATATTAGGCTTTCGATCTCTAAGGAGTTCATAGGGAGTCTTATTTAACTTTGGTCTAATGAGACCACTATTTAAAATATAGCAAGCAGTGTCCACAGCTTCACCCCAGAAACTCTTAGGTAGACCACTCTCAATGAGCATTATTCTGGCCATCTCCTCAAGAGTTTTATTCTTTCTTTCAACAACACCATTTTGCTGTAGTGTTCTTGGGGCTGAGAAGTTGTGACTAACTCCCTGTTCCCTACAATAATCAACAAAGTTAGCATTATTAAATTCAGTACCATGGTCTGATCTTACCGAGACCAGCTTGTGACAGAGTTGGTTCTCCACTTGATTCACCAATGCTACCCACTCATCGAACGTTTTATCTTTTGAATGTAGCATTATTACCCAAGTGTACCTGGAATAATCATCAACCATAACACAGACATTTCTATGACATCTTCGACTTTGTACTCTCATAGGACCACACAAATCAATGTGTATAAGTTCGAAGGGTCTACTGGTACTCAAAACAGTTTTAGACTTAAAAGAGATTTTGACCTGTTTCCCCTTAACACATTCTGAACAAACTTTATCTGCCTCATAAGTGATGTTAGGAAGTCCTACCACCAAATCACGAGACCTTAATTTGTTCAAAAGTGTCAAGCTAGCATGTCCAAATCTCTTATGTCAAATCCATTGGTTATTATCAGAAACAACTCTCAAACAAACAGACTTGTCTTGAGGAATTTTATCCAGAAAGGTGATGTAAACATCATGCTTCCTGGTTCCCTCACATACAAGTTCGCCGGTTTGAGAATTAACTATATGACAAAGATTAGCTTGAAACTCAACTCTATTACCTTTATCACATAATTGAGAAATACTCAAGAGATTATGTTGTAAGCCCTCAACATAATATACATCATTAATTGCATTTGAAAGTGTCTTACCTACCTTACCTAAACCAGTGATGGTTCCCTTGCTGTTATCTCCAAAGGTGACACTTTCACCGTCAAAGGCTACTAGTGAAAGGAATTGACTTTTATCCCCGGACATGTGTCTTGAGCAACCACTGTCCAAATACCAATAGGTATCTCCCTTCACTTTAGCCTGCAAGAACAAATCAAACATTAGTTTTAGGAACCCAAACATATTTGGGTCCCTTTTCAATGACATTACGCTCTTGTTGGTCTTTTCTTCTCCAGACCCACTTCACATGTTTATTGTTCTTATTCTCACTGTTTTTCTTAGCAGGACACTCATGTATCTTATGCCCATTCATTCCACAATGATAACAAACATGCATCTCTTTAGTCATTACATACTTACCTCTTTTGAATTCTTTAACCCATGTGGTTTCCCTGGGGGACCAGCTAGTCCTGGTTCTCTATCTATTATATCCAAGACCAACCCTTCCTTTGTAACTTTTAGATGAAATTAAAGAATTCAAAGTTTCCTGTGTAGTCAATAATTTTTCAACATGTCTATGACTATCATGAAGTTCTTTCTCTTTGGTTTCAAGATTCTTAATCAACAACTCGTTTTTATCTTTTAGAAAATCAAAATCACTTTTTAAGGATTCAAGTTGTAAATTAAGCTTTGAAACCATAGGATCAATAGTCATGTCAACAATTACTGACTGCTTATCTTTTTCCAGTTTATGAATCTCAGCATGCAAATTACAAATAGTACCTTCATACTCATTTATTACATCACTAATCTTAACACTGGTACCTGTAGGGGAAATAGTGAACTGAGAAGCCTTAAGTGAAACAAATTTTTTGTGTATTTCTTCCAAGTTGTGAGCCAATATTTCAAAGGCTTTCAACAAGGAAGTTCTACTACAGGAATTTGCTTTACCTATAGCTACTGAAAAATTAAGAGATTCACTAGCAGTTGATAAGTCTCTGGGGAGCCAGGAGGTCAGATCTTCCTCACCATCACTAGGACAGTCAGATTTAGAAGACCTTTCCTTCTCCAGTTCCACCTTACACTTGTCCAATTCAACCTCTAGTTCAGCTACTTGATTTTTCAATTCAAAGCAAACTTCTTCTAGGTGATCACAACTAGCAACAGCAATTTCACATTCAACACGTTTTTCTTTAAGTTCTCTTTTGCCAGTTATGTAAGTTTCACCAAGTTTATAGCATTCATCTAATAAAGAGTCAATACATTCAAGCATATTATCTCTATCATATTCATGCATATCTTTCCTAACTTGTTCTAAGTTTACCTTGTGTTCGTGTAGCACATCCTTCTTTGTCATTAGGCATTTTCTGAATGTACTGGTTCCCCCTCTGGTTCCTGAGTCAGTGATGTTTCCCTGAATGTTTGTGAAGGCAGTCAAACAAACATCAGAGTTAGGTGATTCCTCATCTTCATCAGACCCTGAATCAGAATCACCCCACATGGATGCTATCATTGCATTTTTGAAGGCCCGTTTATCTCCAGATTTGGATTGTTTGTCCTTCCACTTAGGGCAATCTCGAATAAGATGTCCCTTATCTCCACACTTAAAGCAACCTACAGAAGAAGAGTTAGATTTCTTAAAGTTCTTACCTTTGAAATTCTTCCTTTGATCACGAAGAGTTCTTTCAAATCTTTTAGCAATCATGCCAATCTAATCTTCTTCTTCTTCTACTGTTCCCTTAAGAGCTGTTCCTCTGGCTAGTTCCTTCTTAGACTTAGAATCAATCAACATTTCATGAGTCATGAGGGAACCAATCAGTTGTTCCAGAGATAGAGTTGATAGATCCTTTGCCTCATATATTGCTGTTACCTTGGATGTCCATGCATCTGTCAAACTGCGCAAAACTTTTCTCACAAGATCCACATTAGAAAAGTTCTTACCAAAAGATCTAAGATCCTTAACTATTGTCATAAATCTACGAAAACAGTCATTAATCTTTTCATTTTTATTCATAGCAAACAATTCATACTTAGACATAAGTAAATCAATTTTGGACCTTTTTACCTCGTTGGTTCCCTCAAAAGCAAGTTCGAGGGTATCCCAAATCTCTTTTGCATTGCTGCAACCTAAGATCTGGTTTGTTTCAGTCTCACCTATAGCCTATTGTAGAATTGACATTGCCTTGGCATTCTTCTCCAGCAGTTTGTAATCAGCAGTAACTAGTTCACTATCTTTCTTTGGAACCCTGTTTCCCTCTTCATCTGTCTTGAAAATGATGTTGGGACCATTTTTGACAACTAGCCAACATTCATAATCAATTCCCATGATCACATTTTTTATCCTGTTCTTCCACCAAGCATAGTTGTTACCGTTGAACTTTGGTGTCTTATTGTCGTAGCCCATAGCGTTCAATTCATGAGTACTCATACTTGACTTCTCTAGATATTACTCTTATGAGAAGCCTAGGCTCTGATACCAATTGAAGGTTTTAGAGCACTCAAGAGGTGGGGGGTGAATTGAGTGTTAAATAGCCTTGGTCTATTTTTCTTCTTTTTCGATCTGTGGGAGGACCCAGTTGTGCTGGTTCCTATTAGCAGCGGATTATATGTAAAGCAATAAAAGAAGACACACAATTTAACGAGATTCAGCCAACTCAGGCCTACATCCTCCTACCCTATGCTCTTTTATTAATCTACTTCGAAAAACAAAGAACACAGACACTCAACTGTTTCCCTACTCCGGGAACCAGTTCACCCCACACTCTACTCCGAGTGTGCACTCGACTTACACTTGTAAGCCCTTTTGTGTTTGAACTCACAAACACTCTCCCAGCCTATCAACCCCTCTATTGAAGGCTCTTTACAGAATTAAACTCTCCTTTGATCTTGCTTCTAAAAGCTAATATGAGAGAAGAATATAAGCTCTAATGGTGCTCTTGTATATGACTTAATGAAAGGTTTTTTTGTGCTTAAGTGTGTATAATGCTCTCTAGAGATAAACTCAGTTTTTTTCACGTGAGAGACTTATTGAATTAGGTTGATTAGATGAGTTTATATATGTGATTACAAAAACCCTAGCTTTCCTAAAATCACATAATCTTTTGTGCCGCCATCTTATGTGAAGTTAGGAAAGTATTTATCTTATTTGACTTAATCATATAGATAGAATCAAATAAGGTAAATACTCCTAGTTTTTAGGTAACCAATATATTCTCATCTAATCTACTAGCTGCTTAATATATTTTCCAAAATAATTCTTAGAAAATATTTTTACAAAATCTTTTCAAAAATACGCAGCTTGATTTTCCATTCAGTAAACCTGGTTCCCTGAACCTGGTTCCCTGAATTAAGTATGTTATGAATTCTGTTCCAGCTTTGTACCAGAATTCATAACATGACTTATCACACTTAAAACACTTATATCACCTACTCATATAAGTCATACTACGGAGCACATTACATGAAAGACTAGATTAACAGTAAAGTACAAATATTCTTCTTTTCATGTAATCTACAAGACTTGAATCTTCCTCGGATGCTTCATCTTGAGCAAAGTATCTTTCTTCGAATGTCTTCGAAAGGCTTTTATGCTCCAAGTCTTGGAATCAGCTTAACTACTGCACATATAACATGGTTAACATGCAATAGATAATACGTGACTGCTTTACAGCATAGCAGTCAAGGAAATAGTTCCAACTGGTTCCCCATAGATCAATTCATACCTAACCATTTCCTGTAAATATACAAGTTAGTTCAATTGATAACACACGCAAATAATAACTTGTCTAGGGAAATAGTATTCTATTATAGCTAGTTCCCTAACCAATACTTGTGACCTGTTTCCTGTAACTGTTTGTCATCATTCAAAACATCAAAACCTAAGGGACTCAACAGTAGCACATAGAGAAAGGTCTATACAATACCTAAAACCCATCACGTTCCAACACCTCAAACCTACTTCGAACCCAACGGTGGGCCTCATACACTGTAACCAAGAAGCTAGACGTTCTATGCCATACCAAACCATATTTCTTACAAAAACCAAACACTCCTTCATACTAAAAGAAGACCCAAACCACTTGACCATTATCCACCGGCAAAAAACAACCCAAAATTAGAGGCCAAGAAAGATCCACATACACCATAGCCTTATATTCTAGAATCCCATATGGTGCATATGAGCATTCTACCATTTCCACAAACCCAACATGTTGTAAGGATTGTAACACCCATTCTTGGTCTAGTTTATCAAGGGGAAGGCCATCAAGATGAATCCAAATCTTTGTCATATTGAAGTTTAAGTTAACCAAGATTACAACCCCCCTCCTTGCCTAAACGACATTAAACGACCATCAATAGACATTGTCTGTAAGTCTTGGAAAGCATCCACTTCTTCTAGATGTGAACAAAGAAACCCAAAATGATGTCCCATTTGCTGCACCTTAATTAGACCCCTACTTTTCCACTTGGAGTTGACAAAAGCTTGAATCGTGCTCTCATTAGGAGGATTAGACCCATAGAAAACCCAAATTACTGGCGACTCCCAGTTGGGATGAGCTTGGAGACAATTAGATCGAGGAGGAGATACTAGCACTCCTATTTGAGAGTTTTGCAAAACTGATAGAGACTCCATGAAGAAGAAACCAAAATAATACAAGAGCCACAAGCTAGCAATAGCAAAGGAAAGGCCAAAAGAACATAAAATAACAAAAACCCAAATAGAAAACCAACATAAAGCCTCAGTGAAACATAACAACTACAAAATATTGATTAAAAGAAAGAAACCCACTAAAAGCCTAAAGAAATACAAAAGCGAGAGCACTAACTAAAATTATCATAGAAAATCAGCAAAAACTTGATGTATGAGCCCCAAGCAAAGCCGAGTGATAAAGAGAGAAAATCACATCTTAATGATGAGATGATCTTGATGATGAGAAAAGCAAAGCCGAAAGATGATGAGAAAATCTTGATGCATAAGCCCCAAGAAAAATCTTGGTGATGATAAAATAAAAACTTCAAGCCTAGGAAACCTTCAGTAGGACTCTGCACCTACTTGGTAAGTAGGGGTGCTTATTGATTTGAGCTACTCGCGAGCAACTCGGACTCGACTCGGTCAAAACTCGTTCAAAGCTCGACTCAATTGAACTCGACTCGAGATCAAACTCGATTCAATAAGTTAACGAGCCAAGTCGAGCAAATCAAAGCTTGACTCGAAAAGCTCGTGAGAAATTTTATTTATAATATATATTTATAGAAAAATATACTTAAGATATAAAAATGAAATAAAATAAAAGATGGTTTGATGTATAAAGCAAAAGTCCCACATTTGATTAAAATGAAGATGGTTAGAGAGAGTTTTATATATAAACTCAAAGTCCCACATTGAAAAAAAAAAATAGATGGTTTAAAGTAATTAGAATATATAAACTCAATAGTGTTTTCTACTTAAAAACAAATTAAGCTTATTAAAGCTAAAACTTAGCTTTCTTGTTGGCCCAATTTGGATACAAGTACTTAGGCTTGTTGAGCTTTTAATCGAGCTGAAAATTAGTCAGGCTCGAGCTTGAAACAAGCTCGAGTTTGTGTTGAGCTTGAAATGAGCTTTAATCAAGCTCGAGTCGAGCTTGAAATGAGCTTTAATCAAGCTTGAGTCGAGCTTAAAACGAGCTTCAATCGATCTCGCACTTGAGTCGAGCTCGAGAATTGAGTTTTTGAGTCGAGCTCAAGCTTAGGTTTTTTAGCTCACGAGTTTTCAAGCTCGAGTTTTAGTTATCGAGGTCGAGTCGGGCTTAGCCAAACTCGAGTTTGACTCAGCTCATAAGCACCCATATTGGTTAGAGAGAAAAGACAACAAGTATAATGTTGTTTTTAATAAGTCTTTCAACCAATATCTAATTTTTTGGTGCACTGCATTACATGTTTCTATTGCTCAAATAATGTTTATAACAAGACCTTTTTTATTTAAACATAAAAATACATTGTTTTTAATTTAAATTTGACAATTTATGTACAAAAAGATAATGATAACAATAGTTATAAAATACTCTATCCGTTCCTTTTTTGTTGTCCCTTAGAATATTCCATTTGAAAAGTGAGAAACTTAAATATGGTTTTTCATTGACATATATAAGTTAAAAATATATACATGTTAGATCTTATTTGATTCGTCTCAAAGTACAGTTTTTAATATACAAATTTTACAGTTTTTATAATACACACACACACATAATATATATATATATTATAGATATAATATGTGCATTTAAAAATATGTAAAAAGCAAATATGACAAACAAAAGGGAATGGAAGGAGTAATAATAATAATAATAATAATAATAATAATATTAATAATGTTAATATTCTCATAATTACGTCTCTTTATGCATTTGTAGTCCAGTTTAAAGTAAATTTAACTAATACACCACCCTAAACTCTTGAAATTTACAAATAAATCCTTCCATAACTCTATATGTACCTCTCCCTAACATTCCAACGTACCAAACCTCCCAAAACTCTCTAAATTTCTATACACTAAAAACCTGTCTAATCTCTCTAAGTTTCTACACTTATAACCTCCTAATAAAATACCTAAGAGTCCCCAAGTTCATTTAAGTTTTTAGTTTTTCACATAAATCCAAAAAAGAAATTATTATTTGCACTGCTAACCTTGAGCTTTCACAAAATATAAAAATCTATAAAGCATTAATCTAATATTTTGTCACTTGGATTAAAAGTTTCTATTAGTTATATTTAGAAAGGACAAGCTAGGATCATTCATAGATACTTCTAGCTAAAGAAATGATTTTTAATCTTTAATTTATTAATTTTAATTTTCTTGTATGATATATTATATGAAATAATCAAGAATAGGTGCTTATTGGCCATAATTTTATGATCATTCCCTATTAGAAAACTAATTATATTGGTGAGATTATAACAACTGGTGCCATTTGAGCTATTTGTTTAATATGTTTGCAATTTTCTTAATTGGCATGTTAATTTTTTTCTAGATTAATATTCTAATATGTGCACAAAATTTTTTACCTTAAGAAAATTACAAAATTTGTAAAAATAACTTTCTGGATTATTAATATTCTAGCTACATTAAAGAAATTAAATTTTATTGCAAAATAAGTCAACTAAAACTCATTTTTCCATTTAAGTTATGCAATTTTTTACTAAAAAAAGCAAATCAAAATCATAATTAAAAAATGATAAAATGTATCTTTACAAAAATTAAACTTATATACTATCTATTTTACAAAATGAAGTATTATAAAGTACTTTTTATAAGTTTACTACCCTATATAATTTATAATTTTTAGATGTTTCTATACTAAACTATGATTATTTTAGAAGAATATAAAAGTAAATGTTAAACGAAATCTTCTAAAATTATGATTTACTAATTAAGTTAGAGTGAGGTTTTTAAATTCAAGGATCTTGACCTCAAGGTATAAAAATATCCATAAAAATAATATTCAAACAAAATTTGAGATTTGAAGGCCAACAAATTCAGGAGACATCCTACAAATTAAAGAAATTTTTTTCTCTTAGACAAAACGAAGCAGAATGAAGCAAAATATGTGGCCTAATGCCTCAAATAAACAATAATTATTCCAAATCCATGGCTAATGAATTTCATGTCTTTTAGCAATATCCATTATTAATAATCAATATTTTTAGGTTCTAAAAATGTGACCTTTTAATGACCAATAATATATATGGCAATTACCAACTGATATTTTGTTATGTACTTGGTTGAACCCACATATACATCTATAATGATAATAATAATACAATTAATAATAACTATTATTATTATTATTACTTATTACTTCATAAATATCACTCCCATGGGAATACTTGTTTTAATGTCAAACTTTCACTAATTATATAACAATGGTTAACTAACATGAATTTTCTTAAGAACGAGGTCTTGATATAAATTTGATCATTTCTTCAATTTAAGGAATAAGAAATGAAAATCTAAAATTATGGAAATTCATAGGTTTTTCCTAACTCCAAGAGAATTAACATGCCTCCACATGTCATAACCATGTTATATCTCATCTAACCACTTTGTTGTAGATATGAGGGATGACAGATATATGAAATACCATATGAGTAAAAAAATTTGACAAAAAAAATCACATAATATGAAATGAGCAACGATTACACCAAACCCATGGCCAATTTTGTAGAAACCAAACTAATGCCCAATTAATTGTATATATCATTTGATCACATCCTACATCGATCATGGATATCCCCTTTCTAAAAAGAGGTAATCTAATGACCAACAATATTATTACGGTGCCCACATAATTTGGGGACATTCGTTGTTTTTTGGGACGAAGCAACTAGTTCGGTATAAACAAGCAGAAGAAGTGGCCATTTGCCTATAAGATATTGCATAAGTTAGTTGAAAATATCCTATATCGTTTGAAAACCTATAAAATATATCCAACAATATATATAATGTTGTGTCCAGTTGAACTTATGGTGATTACCAAAATTATATTTTGGATATTACCATACGTCTCACACATTTACTTTTGAAATTTCAACCTATGATGCAATTGACCTTCTTCATTGCTTTCTTAACAATCAAACATGGAGATTCCTTCATGGATGGCCTGATATTTTAACTTGGAGGAATAAATCTTTATCAAATAATACCAACAAACCCATTCCACCCTATTTTCATGTATGAGATCCTTAATTCACTTCCATCGCCTGTAGATTTTGGGTTAATTCACCCTCTCTCTACCCCACCAACGACGGTGCGAGACAAGATCTTTTTCCATTGTGCGTCATAAAGCATAATAAACATGTCGTCGGTGAACTTGTGTTTCTTAAACAACAATGGCCCCACGAACTCCACTTTCTTTTGTGCTTTTTGCAAATACGAAATTGTGTCTCCCCGTGTAGCAGTCTTATGACGAACCAATCCTTACAAATAGGACTTTGTTTGGGTCGAGTTGAGTGTGTGTGATCCCAAAAGCACCTTAAAGCCAAATCCCGAAAAGGCTTAAATACAAACATGAGCCTATACACAAAATGGCCCAAACACATTACCTAAAAAACCATCCAAAATCACCAAAAGCTCAAACCTCAATCCGTGCAAATCCTAAAGCTCGGAGCACTTTTGGTTGACGCTCGAAGTTAGACGCCAAGTGCACAAATTGAATCTTTGTCACAGTCAGACGTCCAACACCAACATCCAGCTTCCAATACATGAACTAAAATAGAATCTGATTATTTGTCAATTTTAGTGTATGATACGCTGATATGATGCACAGCCTCAGCGTTAGACACCCAGCCTTGTGCTCCACCCCAAAAGCGCTCCTACTCTTCTCAAATTTCTCTGCAGTCGAGCAAATGATTCCCTTCTCGGACGCTTGACTCATAGGCCAAGTGCTTGACGCACAACACTGCATCTAACGCTCAGCCTTGACATCCAACGCTCAGGAAAATTGACTTTTTTGCCTATAAATACCCCATCATTTTTCTAGCCAAAGGGTCGACAATTTTGAGATCTTAGAGCAGTGTTGTTACTTAGCTAAAATACATCCTCACATACTCTCAAACACAAGAAAAACACAATTATAAAGCACTCAATGCATTTCTCTAGCCTCAAAGCAACAAGCAACCATAACTCCTTCTACAAGCACACAACAGAGACTAAAGCAAACGAACTATCCTCAACGGTAAACACCGAGGACCCCTAATCTCCTTTAATACATTTAATGATTTCTCTATTTCTACGCCATTCACCTTCTAGTCTTTGGATCTACTGGTTTTCATCCACTCAAGACCCTTGGATTAGACCCTTTTGTGATGATTGTATGAGGTGCAAATCCATCTCATAGGAAAACCTATTTCAATCTTTTTGCATCCTTTGATGAGCCTTAATCTAACAAAGAGACATTACCCTTGATGCTCTCTTATGACTAACTCATACACTTTATTTTCAATGTCTCTTTTTTCCTATGACGTGAAGAGCTAGGAGCAACTCCTACTTTACTAGGTTAAGCCTTAAAACCCTAACTTTGAGCATCTCATTCATGGAACCATCTTTATAGATTGGTCTCCTCTTAATCATTCAAGCAACCCCTCTCCCTTGCATTTTTACTTATTGTAATTTACATTATGTCTCTTTGCCTCTTTCGCATTTGGTCCATGATGCTAAGATTTGGACATCTCCAATCTTACTAGACTTGGCACTCTTGACCCATTTTCATGAGCAAACCCTAAGTATGTGTTATATTTGAATACATATTTAGGAGTTATCCTTAAAGCTCATTTCTTGTTCAAGCATCATAATCCATACTTTGATCTTGCTTATGTCTCAATGTCAATGATGTTCTAAGACTAAAGCACATAAGTCTTCATGAACTATATTCTTGACTCTTAACTCTTTACTTAGTTGAGTATGTCATGGAGGTCTCTTTAGGCCTGAATCATTATTTGATAAGCAAACCTTCAACTCATCATCATCATCATCATGCATAATACTTACTTTGCATTGCTACTAACCCTGACCCTATTTTCATTGCCTCTTATCTCTTGTCTCAATTGTTTCATTTCAATTATGCACATTTTATTACATAATTCTTATCTTGTAATTGCATGACCACTTTTATCTTATGTATTAAACAAGACCTATTGTTTGCAACCATGCCTAATAAGATAAATTTGGACAACGGGCCATAGGAACCTTTAATCTTATGGACAACTAACTTAAGTGATCACTTAATTTAGACTTACATGCACAAAGCTTACTTTGCTCAACCAAGTAAATCAGAGTATGCTATCTCCTGTTTGTGCATGTTTGCCTAGGAACTAAACCCAATTTGTGCTCCATTTCTATGCCTCTTGTTTGCACACACTGCACCTTCGGATTGAAATAAGTTGCTCATTTTGGACCTTCTCATGGTTCGAAAACCACAACGTGAGTCATATTGGGATACAAACCTTAGGGTTTCCAAAGAGCCCGTAAATGTTTGATGGCGACTCCTTGACCCTTTCAATGTCTCTAAAGCCGCATAATCGATCCTTACTGATACGCAAAATAGTAGGGCATTAGTGGGGGAGAGTCCCTTCCTCTTTTTTTCACAGAAAAGGAAATGTTGGGCTGTAAAAAATCAGGCTCTCTAATGGCAATTCACTCATCAAATTGTCCATCCGAAACCTAGTTGGATTCCCAACTCTCTAAATTACGCTCCCAAAAAAGCCCCTACACTTTTGTTTTCACAGGTTGCATGTTCCAAGTTGAAAATTAGATTTGGGTTCTTATGGATAGAGGAATAAATTAATTACCCACACCTAGAAGTAATATTTCAAAAGATTTTTAATTTAAAACAAAAAATACAATTATAATTTTAAGATAAATCAGAAAAAGAAATATGTAATTTTCATTTACTTATAAAAACAAGTAAAATCATTTTTTTGTTTTTTTTTTAAAAAAACAAAAGTGAAACAAATTTTTTGACCCTAAGAAGCATAAAACAAGAAAGAAAATTGAAAATGATTTAAAGTGATGTCCATGACATATAGAATTTAGAAATTAGCAAAAGGGTTTCCGGACGTGAAACCGGACTTACAAATAACATAATTTTCTTTCAAACTTGGGAAACGACAACACGCACACCGCGCCCCTCTTTCTCAATGCTCAGTAGTAGTCCCTTGTCTCCCTCTGCCTCTGCTCTCTAAACTAGTTCAGTCCTTATCCCTCCCCCCCCCCCCCCCCCCCCCCCCTTTTGACTGTTGCCACTGCCCTTCTCACTGCACCCAGCACTCCTCTCTTCAATGTTTAACCCACTACTTGAACTACATCCGCAACATTACAACTGCAACAACCACTGCAAAACACCACATTTTCTCGCTGCTTACAGCTCTTGCATTCTTCTTTAAGGTATACTACTCTTCTATTATTTCTCACTACTTTCACTCATTATTTTTGCATTTTTTTAAGTGTTTTTCGCTTGTAATTTTAAGATATGAAACAGAGTGGAAATGACAGAAATGTGCTTGAAAAACAGGATTTTTATGTTTTTTTTAAGAAGTTGATGAAATGGGTAGGTTTAATTCTTCTTCTTTTTAAATGGGTTTTCTTTTGGTTTTTGTATCTGAATTTTTTGTTTTTTTATTTTGTTGAAGTTTGATAGAAATATGCTTAAAGACATTTTTTTTTTCTAGTGAAGTTAATGAAGTGGGTGTTTAAAAGTTTTGATCTTTTATTTTTATTGGGTTTTGTTCATATTTAGATTTACATGCTTTTAATATTTTTTTTGTAAAACTTGTAATATTTTAGGGTTTGAAAAGTGTGATGATGATACCCTTTCAAGTTCTTTTTGTTCATAAGCCTATGTATAATTCTAAAAGTGTACTAATTACAGTGAGTGTGAGTCTTTTCTTGTAATATCTTTTCTTTGAAACTTTTCAAACATTTAATTTTTATATTAATTATTAATTTTATGTGCTTGCTGATCTGTTACATTTACCCAAAAAAGGAACCAAATCAAGCCAAAAAAACATAGAAACAAAGTTCAGCTCCTTTCTTATTTGTCTTATTTAGTGTTTCCTTCTGTTAATAATAAATATTGTGGTTTATTCTTAACATTATACGTAAAAATAGAATTTTCTTAACATTTTTAAATAATAATTTAATATTTAGAAAAGATGTAGCTGAAGATGTAGGCCACGAAATAAAAATCTGATACTACAATATGTGATTTCTTTGACATGTGCCATTGCGCCTTAATTCTCGGCCGTAATTCTACTAAATATTATGACTTTCCAATCTTGCCCTTGAAGTGGGTCCTTTATCCTCCAACCCATCAAGGGTAGTTCACGTAAAAGTTCCTGAGCAGTTACTGTCACTTTCTGCTTCACATTATATACCTACTCCCTCGTGCTTACAATAATGTAAAACTTTTATACAACCGTTAGAAACCATTTTTCAAAAAATTAAAAAAATTGGTAGGAAATAAAATATACAGTGTGGTATTATTTTCATATATTTATGATAATGTCACATTCCCAATAAATAGTTTTACCACTTGGTAAGGCATATTAAATAATAAATATGATCATTCATTTTTATATGCATTGGATTCTATTTTTATTGATATTGCCTGTGTTTTGTGATATGTGTGCTTCTGTGTGCTGCAGAGTTTGTGGGGGTCCAAATCCGCATTGATTGTGTGAAGAGATCTGATAGTACTACACCCATTTGCAAATTTACACCTTGTGTTATAGGGGAAGTTGAGCTTTCATTATGCAGCCTCATAAGACAAGGTATGCTACCTTACGTTCATTGGTGTTTTTCTTGTACTTAAGTTTTTATTTTCGAGTTTTCGACGTTGTGGTTATTTTGTTTGATTGAATGTGGTGTGAAAGGTTTTGAAGTTAGTTATGTACTTCTGTTTTTGAGTTTCAAGTTTATGTTCATCTTATGTGGAAGCGTGAAAGTGTAAGGTTATGAGGTCTCTAATACTACTTATGTCCTAAAAGATTGCCCTATTTTTATTTCTAGAATTAAAGTTCGAAAAGTTTGACTATAAATTCTTATCGTGTTATCAGAAATAATATATTTAAGTAGAATCTTATTGAATGCATTTCAATTAAATTTTTAGAATATTAACTTTTTATAATTTTTTGCCTTAAGAATTTGGAGATAAAAACTTTTAAAATCTTGTCTTAGAGATCGCGAAAAGTCAAATGAGGCAATCTTTGGGTGACGGAAGGAGTATATGAAAAGATTATTCCCTTAAACAAGATGTTTGTAAGAGGTGTAGAGTCCTTTCAATATTTGTCACGAGAGTAGTTTTTATGCCATGTTTTGTTATTTTTTTTGGTTGAAAGATAAATAAAAGCTTAGGTAACTTGGACTTGCTCGAATGCAAATTTGTAAAAGGAATGGTAACTGAGTAGAGCTAGTTGGCTAACTCATTTTCTTGATGGAAAGTCTTGCTCTTAAACTTTGTCCTATTCCTAATATATGCTATCTTGTTAATTTTGCCTTTTGCGTGTTATTGATTTTATCATTTCTACTCTTGGTTGAATTTAGAGTAAGGCTGAGACTGAAACATTTAGTTTCACTCCCTGATTAAACCTGAGGATATAACCCTGATGGTTGGGGCTAAAACGCAATGATCGGATTGCAGTTATACCTGTCATCATTCAACGTGAGGAAGAGTGGAATACTTTAGAGCCTGGATGATTTATTTTATCCTGTTTAAAAGACACAAAGCCTGAGCAAAGTCTTTTATATAGTTTACCATTTGGAAGGCTGCTATCTCTGCTACATTCACCACCTAGATTTGTATTGCATGTAGTTTGCCATTTTTTCAATGAAGCAGATAAACATCCTGCATCTGAGCACCACTTATTTTTGCTTCATTTCAACAGCTTTATCATTCCCTTCTCTCTCTCCCTGAAGCATGCAAACTATATGAGCAAACTAGTAATTGATAAATCCAGTTCACTACTACGAGGTTGCTTGAATATGCTTTTTACAAAAATGAATATATCTTCAGAACTTCATAACTAGCTTGTTGGTCAATACTGTAGATAATTGACTGGGAGTCTAGGACGTGGTTACCCAACTTCTATTTTTATTCTTGTTTTGTTTTTGTTTTTCTTCTTGTGGATTCTTCTTTCCAGTAGAGAGCTGATAGTTTGTATAATTAGTTGCGACATGATACCTAGTTAATGATGGGGGATCTAGCATCCAAATAATATGACTTCTACACTTTGTTTCCCATTTGTGCATTCTTGATGATCTTTTTAGGAGTTCTCTTTTTTTACATTGTAGTCTTAATAATCAGTTTCTTGTGTGTACGAAAAGTTACAGCCTAACACGCACTCTTAGATAAGGTGTACTGTATATTCCTACTGGAAATGTTTGATCTACATACCTGAGATTCAGGTCTTCTTTCTCTTGTTGTATTGTTGCTTTCTAGTTTTAAGGTTAAGCCAAACCTGATTTGGAAGCATTGGATTTCTGTATAATATTGTAAAAGTAGCTTCTATATATGATGAGTTTATTCTGTGTAATACATGTCTTTCTTTCTGTTTTATTTTTGCTCTGGGATTTGTACTTTTTAATTCATTTCCTAACTCCCCACTCCCCTTTGAAGCAGAGGAAGCCCCAAGGAGTCTCCGCAGAAAGTCTCCGTACGACCTGTCAGACAGCTGAAAATAAATTCAGTTGAACCGAACTCATCATCTCCCTCGAGTATTGCAACTGCAAAGACTCCTAATAGAAGCCCAAAAATTATTGAGCGTAGATCACCAAGGAGCCCAATCATTGAGGTACTCTAACCACTTTAGTCCTCTACTTTTAGAGTTTTAGGTATAAATCATGTTTTTTTTTTACTATAGTCATGATACTCATGAATACAATACTATATCGATTCCCCTTAACACGGTTTTCTTCTCTTTTCTTGATGCATGTCAATGTGTGCGACTCCTTTCTATCTCTTGGATGTAAATTGTTGATAAAACTTCTTAGTAACTTTTGTTTTCCTGGGTTGCCTCAACAAATAGGAGTTTTTGCATTCATTTCTTAATTTTTTTTATTTGTTATGTTCAACCTTTTAGAAGAAGCGCCCAAGCAAATTGACGGAATTAGAGTCCCAGATTTCCAAACTTGAGGATGATCTGAAAAAGGTGAAAGATCAGCTGGTTTCTTCTGAATCTGTGAAAAGGGAGGTACAGGAAGATGCAGAAGAAGCAAAAAGGCAGCTAGCAGATGTGTCTTCTAAATTGGAAGAGTCTCAGAAGGAACTTTCTCAACTTCTTTCTGCTAGGGAAGAAAATATTGCCGATCTTCAAAATATTTCCGAGGAAAAGGAGCAAGAGTGGAAATATCAGATTGAGTGTATTCATAAGCAGCATTTGGTCGATTCAGCTGCTTTAGCCTCAGCCTTGGATGAGATTGAGAGGCTCAAGCAGCATATTCAGAATGTGAGTGAATCTGGCGACATACAGGTTAAGCAAAATGAAATTGCAAATGCTGAGCTCCAAAGCTTGAAAGATAACTTGGCTGAAACTCTATGTGTTCTTGAAAGTATGAAGCAAGAGCTAAAAGAATCTAGAGTATCTGAAGCTCAAGCACAGGAACTAGTCAGGGAAACCCTACTCCAACTAGAAGCCGCTAAGGAGACTGTCAAAGCCCTCAGATCAGATGTCAACAGATCTGCAGAGGCATGCAATTCTGTTGCTTCTGAATTAGAGCAGTCTAGGGCACGAGTATTTTTTCTTGAAGGTGTCGTCAAAGGGCTTAATGCAGATCTCTTGAAACTCAGCAGTGTTAATTCTCTTGAAACTTCTGAAGATCAGATATTGCCGGAGGATGTCTTTCAGCTTCAAAGAGAGCTGCAAGCTGCAAAGTCTGATGTGAGGCAGCTCAAATCTGCATTAGAAGCTGCTGAGATAAGATACAATGAAGAAACATTTCACAGCAGCACGCAGATTGGAAATGCAACTGAGCTCTTAGAGAAAGTCAAGGCTCATTCTAGCCGAAGGGAAGCTGAGCTGGAAATGCAGCTGAAGAATGCAAGTGCAAATATTCAAGAGCTGAAGGCAAACTTGATGGACAAGGAAACTGAACTGCAAGGCATTTCAGATGAGAATGACAGCTTGCATCTGAAGCTTGAGAAGTTGTCGGCATGCCAAAGAGAACAGGAAGTGGAAAGTGAGCTGAAAAAACTGAGGGAGCATGTTACTGATTTGAGGGTAAATTTGACCAATAAGGAGACCGAACTACAGAGCATATCAGAGGAGAATAAACTTTTAAAGCTGGAAATCAGCAAACAGGAAATGAACAAATGTGTCGAAAATGATCAAGTTACTGCTGAGGTGGATGCATCCCGAGCTGCTGAACAAGATGCTGTGGCAAAGCTTGGGTACATGGTGGTGGAAGTAGATAAGAGCAACAGGAAAGTAGCAAGGGTAGTAGAGCAACTAGAGGCAGCTCAGGCAGCAAATGCAGAAATGGAGGCAGAGCTTAGAAGACTTAAAGTGCAATCTGACCAGTGGAGAAAGGCAGCAGAAGC
The DNA here is from genome assembly GCA_026401315.1 of Dysphania ambrosioides. Classification (NCBI taxonomy): domain Eukaryota; kingdom Viridiplantae; phylum Streptophyta; class Magnoliopsida; order Caryophyllales; family Amaranthaceae; genus Dysphania; species Dysphania ambrosioides. The sequence goes on from CM048672.1 coordinate 4,086,088, forward strand.
TGCTGCTTCTATGCTTTCACCTGGGAGCAACGGGAAATATGTGGAGCGAACTGGATCATTGCCATTAGATAGCAAGTATAGCCCTGTTGGGGGCAGACATAGTTCACCATACTTGGATGATTATGATGATGATTCCTTCAAGAAGAAAAATGGCAACGTCCTGAAAAAGATTGGAGTTCTGTGGAAGAAGCCACAGAAATAACAAAACGGAGAGGCAAGCAAGCATTACATCGCTTTTCTGGTTTCGTTAGATGATTTTTCATCCTATTAGTAATCCTCTATTCTCTTGATGTTCAAAGAGTTGATTGCCTTTCATCTTGTGCTAGCAGATGTTGAATGGTCTACGAACCATGAGAAGGTTCGGGAATGAACAATTTATTTCAATTTAAGATTGTGTGCAAAGCAATTGACTAGAGATGGAGAACAAAGTTTTAGTTTCTAGGCAAAAATGCAAAAACATAGGCAAAACGCACTATAGATTTGCTCGAATTGGCAAGTTAAGAATTATGCAAATAAATCTAGATTAGGTAATCACTTTGTAAATTGTACACAAGATTAAGTGTTCCTATGGCTGGTTGTCCAAATGCATACTGCAATATCACGATGGAGAATGAACTAGACTCTAAACATATAGCTTCAATTTTGCTTGTAAAAACAGAAGACTATCAAGTATGAGAGACCTAAACTCTTTGTTTCGAATAATTTGGTAGTAGCTCGTGATGGCTGGGCATTTTTAGGGAAATGGTGAGGGTGGCGCATAATTATTATGGAAAGGCGTCCACATTAATTTTTATCGTGCTACTCATTTTCCCTGGCTAGGTTTTCACTGAGCATAACATATTTGACTTTGGGTTTGTAATACCTTGTATTTTTAGAGTACTCATACTGGTATTTATACCATATTTATTTTATTAAATACATATTCATATAATATTTTATTGAATAGTTAATCATTAATGACATGAGCGAATTTAAATGATATTGGGAGGGGATTTGTAATTGTATTTCTAAGTATTTTAGTTAGTATATACTTTGACTAATGAAAATTAGTAGATTTATTTTAATCATACAATTCAAAAATTTATTTGGAAACATTGTTATGGAATAAATTGAAAAAGTTGTTATGAAAAACTTTAATTGATAGGAAAATCAGAGCGATTTGTGCAAAAAAATCAATAATTGATTGAAATATATTTTCAAGGAAGATCTGAATAAGTATTAAGGAAGTTTTCTAACTTAAATCTAATTAAATTAGTCACGAATTTATTCTCTCCTTATTCTTCTCTAATTCTTTCATGACCAAATCTATTGTGTTTGACTTATATTATTTATTATTGACTTTTCTAAACTTGGTTGGATTGATTTATTCCTTTTTTCTATAAATAACTAAACTCTATTTACTCTTTTCTTTTACTTAATGTAGGGGCTTAAGTAGTTCAAAGGGTCAAGGAAGCCAACTAGGTTTCGGGTGGACAATTTGATGAGTGAATTTCCACTAGAGAGCCTTTTTTTTTTACAACACAACCTTCCTTTTTCATTGAAGAAAAGAGCAAGGGACTCTCCCCCACTAGTGCCCTACTATATTGCACGTCAATAAAGATTAGCTACGCGACTTTGAGACATTGAAAGGGTTAAGGAGTCACTAGCAAACATTTATGGGATGTTTGGAAACCCTTGGGTTTGAATCCCAAAATGATTCATGTAAAGGTTCAAGAATGAACAACTTATTTCAATTTAAGATTGTGTGTATAGCAATTGGCTGGAGATAGAGAATAAATAAGTTTTAGTTCCTAGGCAAACATGCAAAAACATAGGCAAAACACACTCTAGATTTACTCGGATTGGCAAGTTAAGAATTATGCAAATTAATCTAGATTAGGTGATCACTTTGTTAATTGCCCACAAGATTAAGGGTTCCTATGGCCAGTTGTCCAAATTTATCTTATTAGGCGTGATTGTATTTCAATAGGTCTTGATTAATGCATAAGAAAAAAGTAATTATACACATTCATAACATAATAAGGATCATGAAGTAAAAGTGCATAATTGAAAGTGTGGAATTGAAAGAAAGCAATAAGAGTCAATGTTAGTAATATGTAAGGTATGATTTATGCATGATGATGAATTGAAGATTTAATAATCAAATGAAGATTTAGGTCTAAAGAGAAATTTCTCCATGAAATACTTTAACTAAACATATAGTCTAGTTCATGAAGACATATGTGATTTAACCTTAGAACATCATTGACATAAAGAGGCAAAAATAAGATCAAAATATGCTTCATGATGCTTAAATCATGAAACGAGCCTTAAGATTGACTCCTAAATGCGTATTCAAGTATGATACATACTTAGGGTGTGCTCATAAAAATGGGTTAAGAGGCAAGCCTAGTGAAATTAGAGATGTCCAAATCTTTACATTATAGTCTAAATAAATAAGAGGCAAAAGAGACATATAAAATAACTTGCAATAAGTAAAATTCAAGGAAAAGGGATTGATAAGATGTTAAAAGGAAACCAATCTATGAGGATGGTTCCTAGATTATGATGCTCAAAGTTAGAGTTTTGAGACTTGACATAGTGAAGTAGGAGTTGCTCCAATCCCTTCACATCATAGGCAAAAGTGACATAAGAATAAAAGTGTTGGAGTTGATCACAAGAAATCATCAAGGGTGACGTCTCTTTGATAGATCAAATTCACAAAAGATTGCATAAAACATGAAATAAGGGTTCATGTAGAAGGGGTTTACATCTTCCATAATCAGTACAAAAAGATTCTAATCTAAGGGTTTTCAGTGAATGGGAACCATTAGATCCAAAGAATGGAAGGTGAATGGAATAGAAGTAGACCAAAAAAACAAAAAAAATAGAGTAGATTTGATAGGGGTCCTCGGTGTTTACCGTTGAGTAGAGTCCTTTTGCTTGAGTCTTTGCTTGAGTTTGTGTTGAAGGGGTAAGATTTCCTTGCTTGCTTGTGACAAAACATAATTTGATTGATCCTTGGTAAGTATGAAAGATGTTTGAGAGGCTTTGATTGTGTATTAGGAGTGCTTTGGGACTGTACTTGGCAGAGTGACGACCCTTGAAAATGAGTGAAAAGACAATCCTTTTCTCATCAAATGAGGGGGTATTTATAGGCAAAAAAGAGTTGGTTTCCTAATTGTTGGACACCAAGTTAGTGCATTTGACTCCAGCTTAGAGCGTCAAACGCCCGGGTTGTGCATCAGACGCTTAAGAAAAGAATCTTTTGTTCGGTTGAAAAGAGACTTGAAACAAGATAGGAGTGCTTTAAGGGTGGCGCACAAAGTTGAGCGTCAAACGCGGAGGTAGGGCGTCAGACGCTTGTAGGAGGCTGAGGTGGAAAGTAGCAGAGATGGAGCAGGTCTGTGTGTTGGACGCCCATACAACACTTGATGCCTGTGTTGGGCGTTTTATGCCCACTCTAAGCGTTGGACGCCCAGACTCCAAATATGTTACAGTTGTTGCGTTTGACGCTCACTTCGTGCGTCGAGCATAATACTTTGTATTTTTAGAGTACTCATAATGGTATTTATACCATATTTAGTTTATTAAATACATATTCATGTAATATTTTGTTGAATAGTTAGTCATCAATGACATGAGAGAATTTAAATGATATTGGGAGGGAATTTGTAATTGTATTTCTAAGTATTTTAGTTACTATATACTTTGACTAATTAAAATCAATAGATTTATTTTAATCATATAATTCAGAAATTATTTAGAAAATTCAGTGTTATGGAATAAATTGGAAAAAAGTATATTTGAAAAACTTTAATGGATAGAAAAATTAGAGCGATTTGTGTAGAAAAATCAATATTTGATTGAAAAATATTTTCAAGGAAGATATGAATAAGTATTAAGGAAGTTTCCTAACATAAATCTAATTAAGTTAGTCATGAATTCATTCTCTCCTTATTCTTCTCTAATTCTTTCATGACCAAATCTTTCGTATTTGACTTGTATTCTTTTATTATTGACTTTTCTAAACTTGGTTAGATTGATTTAATCCTTTTCTATTCACTCCTTTCTTTTACTTATTTTTCTATAAAAGCTCAAACCACATTCTTTTGACTAGGTGCAACGTTTTGTGTAAGTGCTTAGCTAAGTGTCTGGTTCGTGGAATTAAGGTTATTATTCCAAAACTCATCTCTAACTCGCAACATGCTTTTGTTCTAGGAAAACATATGTCAGACACTATTTTGATTAGTATTGAACTACTACACAAAATGAACAAGACAAGAAATGGAGAACCACTGATGGCTATTAAAATTGATATGAGTAAAGCTTATAATAGAGTAAACTATATGTTTCTTTTAAAGGTCCTAAAAGGGTATGGTTTTCCTGCTGTAGACACGAACCCAATTCAAAAATAGCGGGTTAGGATTGTAATTTTTGACACGAAAACTTAAATGGGTTGACACAAACCCGATCCAAAATTAAATGGGTTATGTTAAGGTTGAAAATTCCAACCCGAAAAATGACCCACATAACCCGAAATTATTTTCGGGTCAAAATCAAGTCGGGTCAACCCGAATCCGACCTTCTAACCAAACTATATAAAATAGATTAAAAAAAATTTACTTGGTCAGTCACCCACTCTGTCCAAACAACAAACCCAAATTAAAACCCTAAAAGACAATTAAACTACTACTGTCAACTTGTTAGTCGTTTCATCTCAACTCTAAAAGTTTTCTTTTTCTTCAGCCATTCTTTTGAATAACCACATCTCAAGGGTGGCAATGACTAACTCGAACCCACCCAAAAATAGCGGGTAGTGTTGATATTTTTGACACAAAAAATTAATGGGTTGACACGAACCCCACCCGAAATAAAATGGGTTAGGTTTGGGTTGAGGTTTTCAACCCGAAAATTTAAATGGATTAGGTTTGGGTTGGGGGTACCTAACCCGAAAGTAGGTAACCCGAACACGAACCTGACCCAACCTGATTCATTTTCCACCCCTAGTTGTGTTGTGCTTTTTTGTTAACTCTGCCCTTGTGTATTTAAAAGTCTAAGGGAAGGAGATAATGGGTTTGGGGGTACCATATTCATTGGGATGGACCTCTGGTTTGCTGATTTAGGTCTGTGATATTCTAATTTGTTGCTCTGCTGAAGCAAGCTTGTCAATAGTGGGTCTCTCCATGATGTTTGGCAAATCATGTGAGCCTATAAGGATTAGGCACACGCAACCCCCATACAAGTTGTAAGGTTTTGTTTGTAAAAAGATAACTTTATCACTTTACAACTCAACATGTCAAGTTGACGGATAGATGCTGATTATTACCCCTCTCCTCACCTAAACATATATTCCACATATCTATCTAATTACCTACCTTAATCATCTCATCTCTCACCTTATCCGACCAAAGATCAAAATTATCCATCCACTTTAATATTTGATTCCAATCAAAATAACTAGATAAGTAGTATCCTTATTATTGTTGACCAAAATCATCAAAACTTAAGTTGTTTCATTGATAAACTACCTGAATACTTCCTGTATTTTTAATTGCAATACTTTTCAAAAATATATTTAACAAAGCATATTTTAAAACATAATGTCTTTGATAATATAAAAGTAAAAACTTTAAAAAGTTTATATCTTGAAATTATATGTAAATACCACATAACTGTATTTTTTCTTAAAAATAAAATAGAGTTAAAACAATATTTTTAAATAGTGTAAAAACCAAATAGTTACAACTAAAAGAAATAGAAGATTTGTATTATTTGAAAGTAATAAATGGGATGATGGGGGTAGAGCTACAAAGTGTACTTGAAATAGCATGAATAGAAAGGGGGATTCAATATTGTCTTAGCACTATAACTCTTCAAAATGGGATTCCCTAGCCTTCACATAGTTAATCTCTACAAAAGATACAACCACAACTCCATGAATGACCTGGTGAAATAAAGACGTTAAGACCTTAAGCACCTTTACTACAGCTTAGCATTGACAACGTAACCTTATTCAAATGACTCATTACATCCTCATATCATTCCCGACCCCTCACACCACCAATTATTTCTACTCTCTCTATCCCTTAATATTTGCCCTATTTGATCATTTTTATGAAATTTTTTTGATTAAAATAAGGCAAACATTAAAGGACATAAAGAATATCTTATTGATCCCTAATAGGCTATTTATTACACTTTTATAACTCGACCAAAAATTCAGTCAAATGTCTATGTGCTATGGGAACATTTTAGCTATGGCAAGTGTTGTTTGTCAAATAATCAGTATAGTCGCCAGTATGAGTCTGCGGCCGTAGCGCACTAGAACCCACTATTTTCCACATTTGATGAATGGCTAGGATATTATAACTTTGTAAGCCAGATGTTTGAGTGTGTGTCAGCATCTAAAGATTCTTTGCTTCACAATGTTTCAAACCCAAGATGCCTACTGTTGCTGGGTCACACCCTCTCAAAAGAGAACGTAAAGCATGGCCAAACTTTACTTTCTTTTCTATCCAACCAAGTTTTTCACATTACTGAACAATGTTTTTTTTTTTTGACTAGTCAAACAAGTTGGAAAAATCCAAGGTTGTCGTGCTCCTACTCTCCTACTATTATATAATTCTTGCATGGCCCGCCTCAAGTACATAAAACCTCGAATTTGATGCAATAAAAATGCATAGTGAGTTAATTTTAATTTATTTATTTAGTACTCACTAATATTATTCCATTTTTATTTATATAATTAAATTTTGAAAAATTTGACCATAAATTTTCATTATATTTTAAGAAATAATATATTTAAGTGGAATTTTATTAGATACATCTCAGTATAAATCTTTAGAATATCAAGTTTACGTGATTTTTTTAACCTATGAATTCGAAGATAAAAACATTTAAAGTCGTTTTTTAAATATTGTGAAAAGTCAAATGAGACAAATATAGTGAGACGAAGGGAGTACTCTGTCTATATCTAATGGTGAACAAGTGGGATGGTCGCTCGACAATCTATCACCATTTTCATTTTTTTTTACAAATAATAATAAATATAATAATTTACAACGTAACATTGAAACTCAAATATCTTACTTCACTTGATTAGTTGATTAAACACCAATTATGAGATAAGGAATCTTTACGTACTTTAGATTTAATCATCTGTGGACCTCATTGTTCCACTGTGATCACATTCTCCCAAAAAAATTTGATGAAATTAAGCTATGGTGTTGATTTCATATATGGGTGTCACAAAGTCATAACAAAAACAATGGAACCAAAAGATCGAAAAGTTCTATTACTATGATTAGGCACTATGCCTAGCTAATTATTACAATATTCTCAAATTCTATTTCAACAGTTTGTCGGAAACAATCTCGTATTACAACAAAGGAGCTGAACGAGCAATCAAAGGTGATTGATTTGATAGTAAAGGTGATTGATTTGATAGTGTTGGACGAGAGAGGAACCCATAAGATTTTAAGAATGGATACAAGGTACTGGTGGGACTCGTATTATTACGTACTTTCGGTTATCTTAAAACACACTTCTTCTCTCACAGGGGTGTCAAATCGGGTCAACGGGTCGGTTTTGGATTAACCCATCACAGGTCGGTTTTTATCGGGTCAATTTTGCCTATCGGGTCGGTTTCGGTTCGGGTCGGGTCGGGTCGTATTCGGTTCGGGTCAATGTCGGTTTGGGTTGTATTCGGTTCGGGTCAAGGTCTATTTGGGTCAAGGTCGGTTCTAGTACAATCGGGTCGATTCCTAAACGGGTTATATCGGGTTATTTCGGATTTGGGTCAAGATCGGTTCTGGTAAAATCGGGTCGGTTCCTGAACGTGTTATAACGAGGTTATTTTGGGTTCGGGTCAAGGTCGGTTTTGGTAAAATCAGATCGATTCTTGAACAGGTTATTTCGGGTCAATGTCGATTTTGATAAAATCGGACAATGATGATGGTTAATTCATAAATTGAACAATGATGATGTAGATAAGTCATTTAAAAACAAAATATTTATGAGGTAATGATTATTAAATGTGTATTATCTTATCAAACTAGTCTATAACATACGATGTTAAGTTTATATATACATAAGAACTTGTAATATGTTTAGATTGAATCGACAATGACAAGTTTGGTTTCAAAGTTATTAGATATTAGGTAAAAAATAGGTCTGTCAAGATTAGGTCATATTCATGTATATTCAGATAATTAACACATCTAGCGAGTTCGGGTAACGAATTGTTATAAATCGGGTTATATCGGTTATGTGTCGGTTTCAATCGGTTTAGGGTTCTTTTCGGGTCGGGTCCGTAACGAGTCGGGTTTGTAACGGGTCTGGTCCCTGACGGGTCGGACACAGATCGGGTTCAGGTCTTTGAATATCGGGTCAAATCGATTTCGGGTTAACTTCAGGTCGGGTTGGGTCGGTTTTCGGGTCTCACTTTTCGGGTCATAATCAGGTCGGGTTCAGGTCAGTTTCGGGTAACTTAGCGGGTTGGGTCTGATTCTAACAGCTCTACTTGTAGGAATGATGTCTTGGTTGATCGGCTCCTTGCCACTAGTCTATTTCCTATCCCTGACAAGGAGGCTTCTATCTTTGATTATCTAGTGTTCATGATTTCCTTCCTCATGATTTCTCTTCAAATTGTTGCGTATGCATTTTTCATCATCGGCAAAGGCTCCTAGTTCAATAGATCTCTTCGGTATTTGTCCAAAGAATCATTAATGCTAGCTAGAAATTGGTACAAATTGTTTCTCAACATCATGCCATTGTATGATATCCTCTAGGTTTTTCATAGGATTGACATACTTTTATCAATCTCCTTCTGGATGGTGATGAATTCACTATAAAAGACCTTGATTGGATCTTTCCCTTATTTTAAGTCGTTTGCTTTAATAGTAAGATCAAAGATTTGTAAGCCCATCTCTACCGGTACAGTATATTGCTTCAATTTCTTTCCATATCGATCACTTTTGCTATTGGGTAATCTAAGTATCAATTTACTAAATCAGACTCCATATTTTTTATGATCCAAGAGATCACTATTGAGTCTCACTATGTCCATTTTAGGATTCGGAGTTGGTTGTGGGTGGAGGTGGCAATGTTGTGACTGAGTTTCCCTCTAATTCTGATAGCAAGATGTGTTAGCCTAGATCATTTTGTATAATTATGGTTGTTGAATTTATTGGCTATGGCCTATGGTTATTGTGGGGCTAATGATTTCCGTGATCTTTTTTTTTTTTTTGGAAAGTCCTTATTATCTAGGATAGTTATAGATTTATTTTTAACAACGTTGAAAGATTTTCAAAGATATATTTTAAAATACTAATGATTAACGTATATTTTTTTATTTTAATAAATATTATCCTTTCAATTTCTGATTTTTCCTAATTTTCCTATTTCAAAATCTAATGGAACATTGATAATATTATTTTTGACTTTAATAGAATCATATCCTTTTAAATTACATTCTATGATGAAGTAAACTGCCTAATATTTTAAGATATCGATACCATATTGTTACGAAATTCAAGTTGATGCTATTGTTTTGAGAGAGAGAGAGAGGGGGGGAGGGGAGGGAGGGAGGGAGGGAGGGGAAGATTATTATGGTATATACATATGAGTCTAATTATGTGAATTTTGTGGTACCCTACATATGGGAGGTTATAGTATTTATTTATAAACACTGTTGTGATTAATGAGATTAAGGTGACCCAATAAAAAGATTGATATTTCTCAAAGAGAGATTTTAACATGATATTAAGAGCTTATGTTAGATCTTAAGGTAATAAATAAATCAAACCCCATGAAGGATCATGAGAAGAGGGATAAAAAAAATTAAAACCATTCCCCATGATGATCATATAGTGTGAAAAATACGAGAGATTGCTTGGAGTAAAAAAATAAAAGAAATTCACAATAATTTTGTGAGATATGAGATTAAACATAAGATACATGAGAGTTATATTGAGCCTAGTATGCAAGTTTAGTAAACCTAGAGAGAAAAGAAGAGAAGTTATAGATTTGAATTTTTGATCATTTACAAGAGTTTGTCTAGTGAGATTGAGAACATAAAACTTACGAGAGTAAGTAAATTAAGGAAAAAATGAGGTTATTTTACCAAAAATATAATTTTTTTAATGATCATGATGTAGTGGGAGATACTAATCGTAAAGATGAGAATGAGATCATGATGACATACATGGTTACCAAGAGCAAGTATGTGACTATTTTCTGTAAGTGCGACATTCCAAGAAAAATTTCTCACATTATTTTTTTTTCTAGTGATGAAGATTATTTTTTGACAAGTTTAATGTTTAAAACTTGACATCTCAAGGAAATAAGATATGTTGAGATATGTGAATATAAAGTATTAAGAATATAGTGAAATAATACCGATTATAGTACAGGAAAATAAAATTGGGAGATATTGTGAAATTTTGAGCATTTTGATTATTTTAATTGTCCAATTTGAAGGTTTAAGATCTACACCATTGTTTAGAGGGAGTTTATTAAAGATATTGTGAAAAAATGTGATGTAAGAAAGTTACTTATTATTATGAGACTAATATTTGGGATTTTCAATAGGATGGATATAATATAGAAAAGTATGGTAATCCCTTTGTCTCAAATTAGTTTTGTCATTAATTAATGCACATAATTTTAGGTGATAAGTTATTATTTGGTTTTCAATTGTTATTTTATGGGAAAAGTAGATGAGTGGAATATTATTTTATTCAAAAGTAGATGTAATATGAGATAACATGATTTTTATTAATTGAACGTGATAGAATGTTGACTTAAGTTTTTAGTAATTGGAATAGAGATGTATACAAATAAATGTGGGTCATTTCCTAAAATAAACGTGTAAAAACTAGTTTGAGATAGATGTTAAGAAAATTTCTAAAAACTATTTGATTTTAGTTAAATTAGGTTTGATTGCATATGGAAGGTTTTAGTAATGTAAACTTCCTCCATTTTTTTTATAATTGAAACTCACCATTCATTTTGATTAAGTTTTCCATTTACCGTGTATAATCTCTTCCTCAAAATGTATGTCTAATGTTGCAAGTATAAAAAATGGAGGAAGTTTTATTTGAATAAGTTGTGATAGATTAAAGAGAATAATGTGACCAATGTAGATTTTAATATTGGCTTCTAGATTAAGAGAGATTTTGACATGATTTTATTCATTGCTTAGGGAAATTATATAACTTGTGTTCGTGTTCAGAGACTGGAATAGGCAACTTGATGGATAAGTTAGGGTTTGAGAGTACGCTGCAGGAGAGAAAATTCATATGCTTAGTAGAGCTTACTCCCGAGCTACGTGATGAACAACCTAAAAAGAGACACGTTAAATAGCCTCAAGGATGCATTACGATGAAATCCACTCTGATGCCTAAGTAAATTAGTCTAAGATCTTGTGTTTGAGTGTTTGTTTGATCACAATCAAATGCAAGATAATGTCTTATTGATTGTGTGAAAAGTTTTTGGGATCCCCTCCTTTAAGCCTTCAATGCTATTTTTATAAGAATATTTAGGTGAGAACATGTGCTACAGTATTGAACTCGGCATGCCATGTTGATTGGGCTACACAGGTAGATAATGTGTTAGAGCATCTGCACACATTTCTTCACAATTCCTTGTTTAGCAAGGAAACTAGAACTCCTATCTTATCTACTCAAGGCTCCTAGGTGCTTAAAAATATGTAAAACCTATCCAAGTTGGATAGTAAACCATATAAGTAAAACCTATCATAAATAGGAGAGCAGATCCTAAATCAATTAGGATTAGTAGAAGAATTTTTTTTTAACTCAACTAGAAAAAGTGAAATATTCCAAAACTTCCAAATTAGTTTTGTAAACACAACACAAATCCTTATTCAAGTAGGATCGATCTCAAGAAATCCTAATCCAAGTAGGGCTAGTAAAATTACGTAAATCTTGAATCGAGTAGGACATCAAACCATCCCAGTGTGCCAGCTATAACCTTGTGTTGTATGATGAACTAAGCCAAAAAAATTGAATAAATTTACTAGACTCCATATTTTGATTTTCCTTCTTTTATCGATATTTAGCACCTTTCCCACCACATGCATAATGACTTACCCTCCTTAAGGGACCTCTTCCTCATATTCCTCTTCATCCTCCACCAAGGGAAAAACAGGGCAAAATAGACTGAGGTACATGCTGCTATAGTTGTTGTTATTTTGTCTAGTGAGGAGGTTAAGGTTGTTATGCTTAGTGAGGAGGTAGTTATAGTAGTGTCTGGTCAAGAGGTTATTGTTGCTGTTGTAGATGGCATGACAAAGGGGTTACAGTAATGCTGATGCTAGAGGACCCCACTTTGCTTGCCAAACCTCATCCACCTCAACAAGTCACTCAACCATGATAAGCCTAAACTCCAAAAGATTCTTAGTACCAGATGACTCCCCCCTCTACAAAATGTGAGCAACTCTAGTGGAGGACATGGCAACAACATGGTCTAATCTCCTCCTTTCGTCGAACCAAGGGTTAGTACAGGGAATATTAGAGAGGAAGTCATAGATGTCTTGATTAACCCCTTAGTTGTCAACCAAGAGAATGTTATGAGTATCATTTTTCCTTTTCCATACCTCATAGAAGTCCATGTAATCAAGCTTATCAAGGCAAGCCTCTACAAAACCTTAATCCATGTTATTTAGAGGAAAAATGCAAAAAAATAAAAATAAAGAAGTAAATTTATAGAAAGCATGGCTGAGAAACTTACTCACTGTCTCCTCAATACTCAACCTCCCAAACAAGGAAGTAGATCTCCAACCAAATGTTATCCCAGTGCGGCAGTTAGTACTTGGGGGTGGTCCCTACTATCCTATCCACAAGGTTGTTAGTCCCATTGAAATCCATAAAGTCCATATATGCCACCCTTTCAAAAGAGGTCAGCCTGTTACCGGGTATGATGGACAAACACTTTGGTTTGCTCAATTTGGTGGGGGCTTAGAATAGGTGAGAGTGGCCTGCAAATATAAAGGATATGATGCCTTAACCAGTTGTTCTTCTACTTCTTGAGGTCACTCAACTGGGGGAAAACTTTGAGTTTTCCGCCGACAATAAAGAAACTCCACCATCTATCCATGTATTTTCCATGGACTGGGTCTAGGTTGAAAATTGAGTAGAAGAGTGGTGGGAATGGAGGGGAAATTCATGTATTCATAAACATAGATGAACTCTAGTACCTTCCTTAAACTTAAGTGGGTGACTTGCACCAAGCTGATAAAATATTGTACCTAAACCTCCTACAAAACCCAGTGTAAAGGAAACCTTAAACCAAAGCCTAGTGTTTGCAGAAGTCCAAAAAAGCATCAATTTTCGGTCGAGGACCTGATCTAACATACAATCATGGCCAGCTGGTTGGTTTTCTTGGCCCTAAACTTCTTATGGAGCCTTCTGTGGAACCTCATCGCTAGCTGACCCTCGATTTCATTCCTCTCATCCCAATAGGTCCATTGGATGTTCTAATATGCCGGCTTGTGAGGCTTATGAGTACTAGCCTCCTTTTGGTGCATCAAATCCCCACACAAGGTGTACTCTACCTAGTCCTCTAGGATCTTTTAGGGGAGGTAATTGTATCCTCCTCTACACCTTTATGTTCAACCCTCCTAAAGGTTGAAAAGACTATAGCAATAGACTCATTCCCAATGAGTCATTAGAATTCTTCCTCTTCAGTGTGAATGAGATGGCTCTTTATGATGTCTTTAGGGGTGGGGAGATTTGTGTCCTTTAGAGTCATAAAAAGAAAGAATTAGTTTGTATTTTTTTGAAAGGAGGAGAGGCAAATCTCTCTTACTCAATGATAGGGTTAGGAAAGGTTATGTCCATTAGCACTCTAGCGCGTTGTAGTGGATGATAGCAAGGCCTTGAAAGCATATTTAAAGAGAAAGTAAGTTTACTTGCGAATGAATGTGTTGTTGAATCCAAGCTTCCAAGAAGGTAACCCCAAAGCTAGCTTTCAAACCTCACAATGTTTGGAAAAATTTAAGGAAATATACTTTTGAGAAGTTGGAAAAGCTTAAAGACTTCAAAACGCAAAATATTTTAAAAGTGCTCAAAACTCGGGAGGGCAAATTAACCCTAAAATGTTGTCAAAAATCTCTATTTATAGAAAAAAATAGCAATTGAGAAACTGAAGTGGTAACCTTTCAAATCGTCAAAGCATGGGAGCAGTTATTTCCATTAGAGATCGTGCAAAAACTGTTCCTATTGAAATGACTCTTGAAATTCTAGAACTATTGAGCTTCCACTTTAAATTTCATAATAACTAGAGTTATTTTAGAGTCTGCTCAACCAACATTCAAGCAACAGTATGCACAAAAACTTGAGCCTAGTCAATTCTTACGTAGGTCTAGGTACATATGAGACCCCCTGCCTTTCTTCATATATGAGAAGGTCTTGGGGGGACAAATTGCCTAGGCTAGCTCATTCTACGGGTTGACTGTGTTAGATCAAATCTTAACATATTATTAGTACAATAAAATTTAAAAGTTTGATAAAATGTTACAATTTCATAATAATAGATTAGTGATGAGGTACATTTTTACCATAATAAAAGACAAAGACATTAACATTTCTGATGAAATACACTTAATGCTTGTTGGATCAGCAAAGCAAGGTTAAGGCAAGCGTATACAATTTTACTTTTACACTTTCTTTTTTGAGTTTGATCCGACCCATAAAGCAAAAAACAAAAAAGTATTCAAGTTGGATTGGTTGAAATTGGGTTGAAAAATTTTAACCCGACCCAACCTATATTTTATTGGGTTGGGTTAACCCATTTAAATAGTCGGGTTGAAAATTCCAACTCAATCCTTTAAAAATTGGTGGGGTTCGAATTGGGTTGGTAGTTTGGGTCAATTTTTACTTGCTCTAACTATATGTCGAATATTATATAAATATTTAGCATTAGTTGAAAGGGATGAGTAATAGTGCCAGGCCCATCCTATAAGATAAGGACATTTTCACGCTAATCCTTTAGAATTTGATTGCAGGTGATATTGACCTTTTTTCTGTTGTCTATGGATTATTTATTTTGTTTTCTTTGATGCCTTTTTGATAATGAATTTCATTTTACTTGTAAACACCACCACCCCCAAACTGAACTTCCAAACATTTTGACAGCCAACATGTAAAGAGGCTGTGAAACTTATAGAGTTTGAATCACGATCAAAAGTTAATCCTCTCCCGAAGGAAAATAAAAAAAGAAAAAGAAAACCACAGAAAATCAGAAATGATCAAAAGTTTAAAAACGAAGCATTAGAAGAACTACTGGAAAATGCAGTACTTCGTAGCTAGGATACGCTATCCAATGATTCTAACGTTCATAAAGATTGTTCAACCATAACCCGGCTTCCAAGAGAATATAATCTTGGGAAACCCCATAATTATTGATATTAGCAAAAAATACAGACAATATATAGGCAGCTAGATAGTGTAACAGATCTTGATTCTTGTGAGATGTTATAAAAATACAAAATCGAGAAAATGTCGAGAGTGGGTCCCGAGACCCTTTAACAAGCTTGTAAGTAGTAAGCTCCAATATGTGGACGAAACAATTATAACAAATGTCTGTTTTTTTTTTTTTTGGCAAACTATTAGTCATGACTGTTAGAGCCGTTAAAATCAGACCCGATCTGATAAGTTACATGGACTTGACCTGATTATGATCCAAAAACAGACCTAACCCGACCTGAAGTCAACCCGAAATCGATTTGACCCGATATTTGAAGATCCGAACCCGATTCGTGTCCGACTCGTTAGGGACCCGACCTGTTATAGAATCGACTTGTTACAGACCCGACCCGAAAGAACCCGAAATCTATTGAACCCGACACATAACCGATATGACCCGATTTATAACAATCCGTGACCCAAATTAACTCAATATATTAACAATTTGAATATATGTGAAAACCGAATACAACCTAATTTGAACCCAAATCGAACCCGAGCACGCAAATGACCGATTTAATCCAACCTGATAATGACCTGACCCAACCCGACCCGACATGACAAATTGACCCGATTTAACCCGAATCGATAAGAATCGACCCGCAATAGGTCACCTCATAACCGATCCATGGACCCGATTTGAATCCCCTACTAGCTGGTGAGCAGCTGCAACCATATGTCTATCAACTTTAATACAAAACAAAAAGGAAAAAGATTTTGAAACACAAGAGGATATCTTCAACAAGGCTTCGTAGTTCCTTTGGGGCTATAGCTAGATTGCTCAGCATGGAGATAACCGCCAGGCCAGGCTATATGTTCTCAGGACCCAAGCCCTTGCAACTTGATTCACATGTCTTAGAGCTTTCCAGTCTGCAAGCAGTTCAGAGTGAAGGGGAGAACAAGCAAGAACTTTCTCTCCCAAAGAGAAGATGATCCGACCATTTTTGTACAAGACAAATCTCTATTCATTCTAACACTTTATTTATTATTTTTTAAGTTTTTTCTTTCAAAAAAATGATTCATACAATATAACTTAATTTATATGTTAGTATAAAAATCTTATAATTATTTCTCCAGTAAAGGTAGAAAACAAAAAACTACTGTTTACTATTTTAGTACTTTGTATGTGGTTAACAATTAGGTATATTTTGTCAAAAAAAAAAAACTAAGTGTATATATACATAGGAAAGACAAATATTTTATTAATTTAATACAATTAACAAAATTATAGTTTTTAAGTATATGCATCCTTTATGAAAGGTTTTCCATACATCGTATCGGTGTGAATAGAGAGTTGGCACACTTAAGTTATGCATATGAAGTGAAAAGAAGAATTGTCCAAAATTAACCAAACACAATGATACACAATTTTCTAAATGAATACTTAAGTCCTTGTTATCTACCGTATTTAAGATTGTAGGATCAGACGTAGTAGGACATTTTGAGAATAAATGTTTTCTTATTTTGACCAACACTTGAGAGGAGTCCTGTTATCAAATTGGATCGAGTTAAATAAGTTAACCTTATATGATTCCAGATTAATATGTATTTTTTTCTTTCATACTACTTTCGTTCCTAATTTTTTTGTTTCATTTGATTTTTTATAGTTTTCAAAATACAATTTAAAACATTTTTATTTTGAAATCTGTAAAACAAAAAATTATGAAAACATGAAAATTTACATTAAAATACATCTAATAACATTTCACTAAAATATATTATTCCCTATAACCTAATGAAAATTTGTAGTCAAACTTTATAAATTTTGATTATATAAATAAAAATAGACCGAGGTGAAATATATATATTAAAAAAAATAAAAAACTGACATGTAAGTTTTGTTCACATTATTAAGTGTTCTATGGTCGGATTGATCAATAAAAACTGTTTATTTAGGAATGTAGGTGGAATTTTCCATGCTTTTCTCAGCGTGGTAGCCAACCACATTGGTCTTCCCGTACCATTACACTGTAATCATTACCTCAGTCCCTCTCTATCTCTCCTGCATGGGCTCCATCCTTAACAACTCTCCTCTATATATTCGCCTCACCCTCCCTTCTTCTGCATGACATCAAACCTGAACATTCATTCACTCTTCCTGACTAGCTCTCGCTGTCTCATTGATCAGTTTCCTTCATTTAATTTCTAACTCCTCTGCTTCTCAATCCATCTGAGCTAGCTAGCTTGCTCGTTCTGAATATTTCCTACTTGCTTTGATGGATTGTTCGGGTTTACTACGACACCAGGTAATTGAATTATTTAGCAATAACGTCTTCTCTAATCAGTGTCCTGCAACTCATATGGTGTCATTTCCTCATGTACGTTATTATTATATGTCGATGAGTGCGTCATGTTATTTATCAAAATATTAGGCTTGTAATAGTTAAATTTTGACCATTAATTTTAATTATATTACGACAAATAATATGTTTAAGTGGGATTCTACCGATTAATATTTCAATGTAGATTTCTAGAGTATTAAATTTTTGTATTTTTTGTCTTACAAATATAAAAAAGAATGGTTTAAAGTCTGTTTTGATTGATAAAGGTGAAAAGTTGACTGTAGCAAAATAAAAATGTGCTTTGTTTTCTCCGATGTTAATCTTGGTTTATGATTATGATTGTACAGTTTTTGATGAAATTGCCTGTTACATAACTCTCTCGGTTACTAAAGGAGAGACTTCTAGTTTTCTAGGCAATATAATTAAGAATTAAACCTCTAAGTAATCATGCATTTCTGCTATAATCCCTCGGTAATTAGCGTTTGACAGAAGCTGGTATACAAGTATACAACAATTAACATCCTTAATCAATAACCACCTTTCTTTTGTCAGTAAATAATTTTACTGTGGTTTGAAGTGTATAAACAAGTTATACATGTACAAAACTTAAAAGGGTTCGTGTATAGTCCTTGTATAGCCGGTGGCGGATGTAGATGTTGTTGTTAGTGGGTTAAATGACTCAATCAGTTCGCCTAAAAAACTTTTAATGCAGTACTATTATTTGATTGTTTGCCAAAAAAAATTTATTACATATTTGATTATTGAGTGTGACTTAATAATCGAAAAATCCCGAATCCGTCAAAGTTGTCCGTCTACTTTTGTTAATAGGCAACAAAACAAAGGATTAATAATCTCAAAACAATGTGATACACAAAGCTGTTTAGATATTTTTGCATGATTAGGCACCTTATTATGAGTTGTGGCCTTTGAGTTTCTTTAAAGGCTTAAATGATACCTTGCTTCTAAGTGAAGTATAAGAGGACATCAACATACTTAAATCTTCTTTTTAGTCACGTTAATGGTTACTTTTTGTTTTATTATTATTATTAAGGTACGAAATTTAGGTACTTGTAGGAGTGACGTCGTTTTTTATGGGCCTCCTGCTGTTTATAGTCAACAAAATTTTCTACCAAGTGCATTGATTTAATTTGTCATGATTCAACTCGGCCCCACATAATTTTTTAATATGTCAATTCTTATTCGTTTTCCGTGGACTACTCGTGGAGTATAGTGGCTACACTATAATTACTTGACCTTATTTTCTATTAATCTAATCAATCTCTCGACTTTTTTTTTTAATCCCTAACATTATTCACATAAGAAATCCTGCATTAGCAAGAGACAATCTCATCTATTGTTTGTCGTCTCTATGTTTTTTCTTTATGTATTTCGAATCTTTGCTCTCATGAAACTCTAATGTAACCTTAACTTCAGTTACTATGTTCGAAATATATACCAGGCCGTCAGTACATCCCTCTACTCTTTAGTTACTGCCTTATTGTAATTTTTAGGTCCAAATTTTAAAAATTTGACCTTAAATTTCCATTATTTTATAAGAAAAATAACACGTTTAAGTGAAATCCTTAAATATACCTCAATCTAATTTTTTAGAATATCAATCTTTTATAATTAGTTATCTTACAAATTTAAATATAAAACTATTTTAAATCGTATTTTAGATAATGCGAAAAGTCAATAAGGCAAAAGGATTGTTAGGAATCCAAATGTTGCTTATGATATATATTTATAGTTTATAATTATTTATATGAGTATATGACTATTAGAGTATTACACTTTTCTATTGTAGTACCAGCAATAAATTAGTTACTTTGTGACAGATAATTTTAGTTGAAGCTAGCTAAAATCTTTTTGCACATAAATGTTATTTAGTCGGTTTCCAACTAATTTTTTTTTTCTTTTATTGAGTTCAGGAAACAATGGGCTCTCAACCACTTGACAGCATGTTGATGTGCACAAAACCCGAAAATAGCATCCAGCAATCGCAACAAGAGAAGAAGGCAAGGCCGGCAGATGAGCAAGCAATGAAATGTCCGAGATGTGACTCTACAAACACCAAATTCTGCTACTACAACAACTACAGTCTCACCCAACCAAGATACTTCTGCAAGTCTTGCAGAAGGTATTGGACCAAAGGCGGTACCCTTAGGAATGTCCCGGTAGGTGGGGGTTGCAGGAGGAACAAACGGTCATCATCCATATCCAAAAGGGGTACCCCAGACTGTCACCTTCAAGTACACGACCACTTGATCACAACATCCTCACCCTTGTGCTCTTATGATCATCAGACCCTTGCCCTAGCCCATGGAAATTCCCATTTTGACCTTTTTGGTAGCCCTAGTGGTAGCTCATTTATTGATACCTTGAGAAGTGGCCTCCCTGAGAATACTAGTCACCATTTCCTGTACTATGGGCATGGGAGAAGTGCCAACCATTTGGGGGATAATGTTGAGAATGGTAGAGATGTTAACAATGGCGTTGATGGGAGCCTAGAAATCAAGCATGAAGTGGGTGAAGACAGGATTCTATGGGGTCTTCCTTGGCAACTGAATGGTGAGAGGAATTACATGATGAATGGGGGAAACAATGAGATCGATTCACTCAAAGGAAGCTGGAATAGTGCTGTTGTTGGCCCTACCCCTACTTACTGGAACAACCTTATTAATAGTCCTTTGATGTAACTTTTAGATTATAATCTTTACTATAAGTTATAATTTATAAAGCAATATCATGGAGAGCCTAGGAATGAGAGAAGCTCACATATTTTTAGCTTCATCTCTTGCTAATATGGGAGTTTTTTTTTTTTTTTTTTTTTTTTTTTTTTTTTTTTTTTTTTTTTTTTTTTTTTTGTATGTTCTTAATTAATACTGAACTTTTTTTTTTTCCTTTGGGAATATCGTAGTTTTCTTTAGGGTTTATATTTTGATTATTATGTTACGTTGTTTCTTCATTGCTTTTTATTTGTTCATCCATTTTTATATATTTTCAGAAACTCCATACTCTACAATTCTTGTTAATTTGGTCTCAGAATTCCCAAGCGATGATTTGTTATGAATCATCAAATGTAGGCTTTTTTCGATCTCCTTGCCTTAAGTTACATGAAAGCAAAATTAAAAAAAAGTTTAGAAAACAGAGGGTTAATTAATTAGATAAGCTAAATCTGTAGTAATAGGGGCTAGTTATGACAAATTAGAAAACAGAGATTCAATCAAAAAAATATGAATTCATCATAATCATAGAATGATCCAAAAGTATAAGTGATGACACAAACATAAAATT
Organism: Dysphania ambrosioides; assembly: GCA_026401315.1. Lineage (NCBI taxonomy): Eukaryota > Viridiplantae > Streptophyta > Magnoliopsida > Caryophyllales > Amaranthaceae > Dysphania > Dysphania ambrosioides. The sequence goes on from CM048672.1 coordinate 4,107,134, forward strand.
TTGATATTGAATTCCTTTGTACATGAAAGGTTGATATATGATCTAACTAACTTAGGATCAATGTGCGAGAATGTAGGGGTGTTCAAAAAAAAAAACCGACTAGAATTACCCGACCCAGTGACCCGAAATTAATTAGTCGGATTTTAAAAAAAAATTGATTTTTTCAGGTTGGGTATCCGACCCGGTAAAAAACAGGGTACCCAGGTCGGGTCATGAGCCGGATAAAAATATAATCGGGTATCCGAATATCTGAAATATAATTTTTTTTTTAAATTAGAGTTTTGCCGTTTTAATCACCATTGGAGGTGTTTTGAAATTAAATATAAGTTTTAGCTTTTGGTTTTACTTTGTCATTAGTGCTTGTATAGTACAATACTTGTATAAATCCCTAAACATCAAATTCAGCTAAAAATTATTGTGATGCCTAATAGAGTAATAGGTCTAGAGTATTTAATCGTATAAATCAACTGTATTGTCTCATTGTCTATATAGTACATATATATTTACAGTTGCACATTTAATCTGATGCCGTTGTCTCTGATGGTTAATGAATATGCTACAAAACAATATGCAGAATCGTACAGGACTAATATGGGGTGGTACAGTCGCAAATCTTTGCTGAGCAAAGCTTGACTTTTGACAAAATCTTGTTGAAGTAGTAATTTTTGAGCTATACTTGCTTCGTGAAAAGTTAGAAAAGGAAGGGTTGGTGGTGGAGGTTGGATTGATTATTGAGCAGCTAATTAGTGAATTAACTGGTGATGACTAAGTAGTGGAATATTTTTAGCAAAAATCGGGTACCTTGTGTCCCGACCCGATTTAAACGGGTACCCGATTATAAACCAGGTCCGGCCATGGGCCGATTTTCAGATGAATAATTATTTTAAATCCAGGTATTCGGCTATGAACACCCCTAGATACACATTTAGATGAATAATTATTTTAAATCTAATATTGCGAGTAAGGATATGGCACACTTGTCAAAATAATACAAGACACTTTCTTGTAACTTGATATCTTAAACGCGTATGTTTAAATTGATATGATAATTAGATTTTAATAAGGGGTAGTAGGTTAGTACATAAAAATTTAAGTCATATATATAAATAAAATTTTTAAAGATCCAATTAGTTTAGTTGAAGATAAATACTCCTTCTATTTTTTAATATTTGTTTCATTTTGACTAAAACACACTTATAAAAAATGGTTAAATTAAACAAACATTATAGGACATAACGAATATATTTCAACCAAGGGTGTGAAGTTGCACTAGCTCGAATGTCCGGTGACCCCCTTCGATGAATGTGATCAAAGACTAAATTTGTCAACCTCATGGCACACTTTTTGGTCATGAATGCATTTAGTCATAGCTCGTGACTTTGATTCATGACAAAGTTGGTCATGACATGGGGATAAATTTCCAATTCCCACTTGATTATTGATAATGACATTAATATTGAGTGTAATCCAATTAATTAATAAATTTTTAAGTAAATTATTTAATGGATTGATACTCCGTATATACTTTTTTCTTTTTAGTTGTAATTTTTGACTTTTTTTACATTTTCTTATTATTTATGACCATATTTATTACTCATATAAAAATAATCATCATTAATTTAATCATAATTGATTTAATTTTAATTTATATTTTTATAATATTAATTTTTTTTTATAAATTTTTAAGTATACAAAAAATTATTGGTTAAAAGTGGTTTATAATTAGTTAAAAAAAAAAATCAAATTATGATTCTATTAAGAGATTGAAGAAGTAACTTTGCATGTAATGTAATTACTCTAAAATGGTAGCTATGTTCTTTACTAGACCAATAAATGTTTCATGTTTGGGAAGCTTATCTTAGAAGGTGGATAATGTTTTCCATATCAAGGAAAAAGTGGGTAAAAGAAGAGACCAAGTGTGATGTTTCATTTGTCTATAATTGCTGCCAAAAGATGTTAAACCTCTCTATGCAAGCAAAATTTTCTTTGTCATGTGGTTGGAATCGAAACAGGGTTGTGTTCTCAAGAAATTCGTGCATGATAATTGTAGCAACGTCAACATTATCTGTGGAGTACTGTTTATTTGATTTAATGCTCAGTCATGAATGTTATATTATACTTCCTTGTTCCTTTAAAAATTGTCTTATTTCTATTTTTAGAATCAAAATTTGAAAACTTTGATCATAAATATTCATTATGTTTTAAAAAATAATATATTTAAATGTGATTTTATTGGATGCATCTCTATATAAATTTTTATAATATCAAATTTTCGCTTAGAAATATAAATGATTTTGGAATCAATGGGGAGCATCTCCTACTTGGAAGTGTGAAAATTTCAGCGTCTGTGGTAGCACCAATTTCGGGACAAGTTTTGTTGTGTTAGCCGACAGGATCTAAGTTAGGATTTGAGCGTGATGCTAACTGTCAGTTATCAGTGGAAAATCTTGTTATTAAATTGATTAATCAGTCTTACGTTTGATGTATGTGAAAAATTCCTTAACCATTTTCATATATCACCCACCTCTGATTAAGGACTTTAAGGTCAATAAATTCCAACTTAATTATTTTAATAATGTCAAATTTTTACATTAGCTACAAAGTGACGGGTACCTAAGCCTTTTGTTAAATAATATTGCTATTTCGGACAAAGATAGCAAATTTGGCTCGATAATCAATTGGTTATTATTTCTGTTAAAAATTGCTAGTTAGGTGACAATTTAAGGTTAGAATCGCGAAACAATTAGTTGGGCTTAACAAAAGTTTAGTTAATAAACGTTACGTAAAGAAAAACTGAATTAGGGACGACTCGACGATTTGGTGACGCGTAAAACCCAAATTGAGAAAAACTGCGGAGGCTTATCTAGGCCGTCTTTCCACTATGCTTGGGACTAATCTCTATTGATTACTGATTACAAATGGTGTTTTTAAAGAACGTAAACGTAAATGTAAATATTCTAAGCGAGTTAGATCTGTTGATGAGAAGTGACTTAGTATTTTATAACAGGTAGTGAGCTTGTGTCCCCCGATCTTCATCCTTACTCCTTTTATAATGCGTCTTCCCCGTATTTTTTGGTTTCATTGATAGTCAACATACCTAACGACCTCCTCCTATTTCTACGACGTACTTATCCATCCATAGCCGTTTCTTCACACTTATCCCGCAAAGGCTTATCATCTTGAATAAAATCCCAACTTATCAGGAAGTGGAGTAACTATTAAGTCTTTTCAAACGTGTGTCCAGGTTCAATGCACCTGTACAACAGAACCCGAACATGTAGCTGATAACTGCCACCTCTCCTTTTCTCTTGCCTACGTATCACACAGCAAAAATTCCACCTCTACATTTGCACCTTTGAAAATAGGAACTTGGGAGAGTAACCGTCCGCAATTCGAATTTTCAAATATCAATGCATTTCAGAACAATTACCACGTTTATTACAACTGTCGATTTTCTTTCTTGTCTACTTAAAGGAGGCGCCACACTGTTGCAAGTCACTTATGTCATTTTCTCTCATCCTCGATTTTCGTCAATCAGGTAATTGTCTTTTCATCTTCCCTTCCATCAATTCCTAATGGGTAAGAAAACCGTAGCTACTAGAGATCATTAAGAGTTGTTGCTGCTGAAAATAAGAAAAAGACTAAAGCCAAAGGAGAGAAAAAAGTTCTTCAGGAAACCATGGCGTTAGAGCGTAGCACCATTCAAATGCGTGAAGATGTAGAGTCTTTCAAGTCATTAGCAGGTTAGCAGGGGTAGAGGTTTATACAGCCGAAAACCGGTTGATCTCTGACTATCGTGATGACTGCATTGCAGTGTATGAGTACCCATTTCTTCTAGGTTACCGCTTTCCTTTCACCCCCCCTTGTTCAAGAGTTTATGGGGACTTATGGGTTTAAGATGAGCTAGATTATGCTAGGGGCTTGATGAATCATCATTAAAGTAATTAAGGTAGTAACTAAGAACTGGATTGAACAATTACCTTATTACTGGGTTCGGCTTGGCCGTTGGCTTGAGGGTAAGCAGGAGTAGAAAATTTCAAAGTGATGTTCCATTTGTCGCAAAATTGCTTCGTTTTATGGCTTATAAACTGGGAGTCGTTATCACAAACTATTTCTAAAGGTACCCCAAATCTACATATGATGTTTGTCCATAGGAAAGATATTACCTCCTTTTCCCTTACGTGCTAGAACACTTCTGGTTCTATCCATTTTGAGAAATAATTCATTAATACTAGCATAAACACCCTTTGCCCCGGTGCCACAGGTAGCTTGTCGACAATGTTCATTCCCCACTCCATGAAAGGCCATGGTGACAATTGTGAGTGAATGAACTTTGACGGTTTGTGGCAGACATGTGCATATTGCTAACAACTGTCACATCTAGACACGTATTTAGTTGCATTTTGTCGCATGGTAAGCTAGTATTATCCCATAGGCAAGGCTTTGTTAGCCAAGCTTCTGCCACCTCCATGGTTCCCACATTCACCATCGTGTAAGTTGCTTAATACTTGTTGTTGTTGTTCCTTCTCTAAGCATCTCAAGTATGGACCTGCGAGAGCCTTTCAAAACAACACATCATTAATTAGTATAAAACGAGAAGACTTAAATCTTACCTTTTGAGCCTCCAATTTGTCGTACGGGGTGTTAATTCCCTTCAAGCAATCCATAATGGGCTTAGTCCATCCACTCGAATTGCTTATTGTGTATACCTGGCCTTTCTGCGTCAGCTGTGTTTGGCTTATGGATGATTTTCTATAGATGGACTATAGGCACGTATCTATATGGGGCTGAGCTTAGTGTTGACCCAACATTGGCTAATGCGTCGGCCTGAGAGTTATGGTCTCGGGGTATTTGCTGCAATATGAAGTAATTGACTACGGCTAAATAAGCGGTTATTTTAGAGTCCTTTGTCGCAAAATCTTTGTTGACTTGGCTTACTATCAACAAGGAATTGCTAAACACTTGTATTGACTTTGCCTCCAAATCGCCAGCAAGCTTCATTCCCGCAATAAAGGCTTTGTATTCGGCCTCATTATTTGTTTCTTTGAAGTCACAACTTATGGCTTGTATTATCTTGTCCCCTTGTGGCAATTTAAGGAGGACGTCTAAGACAACTCCTCCAAAGTTAGATGACCCATCCACAAAGAGTTGCCACGGTTGGTCTTGCTAGACCGCGACAATAATCTTGATTTCCTGCTTTGCTAATTGCTCCAAGTCTGGACTAAAATCAACCAATTTCTTCCAATGCTTATGAATTTATCTCCATTCTCGGATGAAACTTGATGTCAAAGCCACTCAAGAACATGCTCCACTTACTCATTCATCACGACAGCTCCGGTCTACTCATGACATTCTTAATAGGGAAGTTTGTCATTATAATAACATTATGTGTTTCAAAATAATGTCTAAGTTTTTTTCATGCTACTACTAATGCTAATATAAGTTTCTCCAAGTTAGAATACCTGGTCTTTGTGTCTAGCAGAGACTTACTGATGTAGTATACTGGCACTTGTTGGCTCTCGGCTTCTCTTGTCAACACAGCGCTTATCAAGCATGTACTAACGACTAGATATAATTGAAGGTCATCTCCCTCTTAGGGCTTGGATAGCAACGAAGGGTTGGATAAGTAGTGTTTCAACTGTTGGAGTGCCTCCTCGTGGTGACTGGTCCACTCAAATCCTTTATTTTTCTGTAAAACATTGTACAACAACCTGCATCTTTCCGATGATTTTGAAATAAAACGGTTTAAAGCAGCTATCCTACCTGTTAGTTATTATACCTCTTTCAATGTAACTCTGTGATGGATTTTATTGGTTCAAGGCTAGCTTCAATCACCCTGTGCATCACGATGTAGCCTAGGAACTTTCCTGCCTACACACCGAAAGAACATTTAGTTGGGTTTAGTTTCATACCATATTGTTTCAATACCTCAAACATTTCGTACAAGTGTTCCACGTGCTGCTCCGCCTTCTTGGATTTCACTTACATGTCTATATATACTTCCAAAGTGTCGCCAAGTAGGTTTTTGAACATTTTGTTGACTAGATGCTGATAGGTTACCTCGGCGTTCTTGATTTTGAAGGGCATTATCTTGTAGCAATAGATACCTTTATCAGTGATGAAAGATATTTTCTCTTGGTCATCTAGATGCATTAGTATTTGGTTGTATCCTGAGTATGCGTCCATGAAGATTAATAGTTCATGTCCAGATGTGGCGTCTACCATTGCGTCGATGTGTGGGACTAGGAATGAATCTTTAAGACATGCTTTATTTAAGTCTATGAAGTTGATACATACTCTCCATTTCGTATTATTCTTGTCGACCACCACTACGTTTTCCAGCCATTCGGGGTATTTGACCTCACGGATCTTACCTATATCAATCAATTTTTGTACCTCCTTGTTTATAATTTGGTTTCTCTCTGGCACAAACTTTCTCCACTTCTACTTAACTGATAGATGGTCTGGATCTACGTTTAGCTGGTGACAAATGACCTCCGGGTCTATTCCTGTCATATCCTTATGTTTCCATGCAAAGCAATTGACATTTTCTTCCAAAAAAGTTAAAACATTTTTTCTAATGTCGCTTGTTAATAGAGCTCCTATCCTTACAGTACTTTTGTGTTTACGAGGGTGTAGGGCCACATCATCTATCATTTATTCGTCAGGCGTTGTGAGTGCTGGACCTTGCTATAATTGCTATGCGGGCGTCTTGGATGGCTTCAAGGTGGTGCTGTAACATTTCCTTGCAACTTCTGATTTTCCCTTGATCTCCATGTCCCCTACTTGGTCTGAAATTTCAAACATTAATGGAATGTTAAGGGGACTACTCTCATTGATTGTATCCATGGTCTACCCATGATGATGTTTTAGGCTGATGGAGCATCCACTACGCTGAATTTCACTCTTTTATTGACGCCTTTTGCAAACACAGGAAACTCGATCTCCACCAAGGTGTTCATAGATTCTCCGGTGAACCCTACCAACACAACCAACTTCCTGGTAATATCTTCTAGATCGAGTCCCATACCTTCCAATGCACTCATGAAAATTACATTTGATGAGCTTCCACCATCCACTAAGACCCTTTTGAGCAGACAGTTTCCCACCACTAGCGATATTACAAGCCTATCTTGGTGATGCATAGATTCCCCCAAATCACTACCGTCGAACGTAATAGGGACGTCACTAAGCACATCTTATGCATCTGCGTCGGGGGCATCTTGTATGGTTATGGTCCATTTATAAGATAAATTTTTTGATGTAGAATACGTCAATATGCAGACATCTGATCCACCGTTTATCACGCTCACCAATTTGGAATGTACCAGTTCTGGTAGGGGCATTACTTTTTCTTCCAACCCTTTGGGCGAGTCTTGCTGGTCTTTTCCATTTTATAGCTCCTTGAGGTGGCCTTTCTTCACCTAGAATGTGACCTCCTTCTTCAGCGCAATGCACCCATCTGTCAGATGCCCATGGTCTTGATGGAACTCACACCAAAGAGACTTATCTTTTTGGGCGTCAGGTTTGTTGCTCTTTCTAGGCCCATCTGACGGCTGCACCTAATTCCTATAATGTATTCACTATACATGGTGTTAGTTTTAAAACCATATTCCTTTAGTTTAGGATAGTTACTTATCCCAACGGCGTTGATGTTTCCTTTGGTGTCGTACGTTTTGAATCGGAAATCATTCTTCCTTGGTGTGAAGGCTCTATGCTCCCCACTAGCCCCAGCTTTCTATTCTTGGTATCCTATCTTTAGCAAGCCTCTAGATGCTCTATCGTCTTCCAGTAGTACCTGGGCTAATGGTCGATTCCTAACGTCTTTGAAGGTGGCTCACGGGTATTTGGTCAGCTCAGTGTACAACTCGGAATCAGGGATAAGTCCTCTCTTGAAGGCTTCAATGGCTGTCCTTGGATCACATTATTTGATGTTGATCATTTTGTTATTAAATTTGGTAAAGTATTCTCGTACCATGTCCCCAAGTTTCTGGATGATGTGATAGAGGTCGCTTGTCTACTTCTCCAACTGTCAGCTCGTGGCAAACTGCGCATAAAACTTGTTAACCAAAACATGAAAGCTACTTATGGAGAATGGTTTCAAACCTGTTAACCAAGACAGGGCGAGGCCTATCAAGGTGCTACTGAACGATTTGCACATCAAAACGTTACGATACTCTTTGGGATAACACATATTGATGATTCCAGCTTTATAGGCTTCCACGTGCGCATAAGGATCTGAAGTTCCATTGTATAAGGGATTCCACGTCAGGAAGATGAGTCTCTTTAGTGTCACCGCATCATCTATATCTAGAACAAATATCAAGGCCTTAAAGCCGTCCTCCTTCTCATAGTTCACCATTGTTGGGGCTCCAGATACCCTTTTCAACATCCAAAGTATCTAAGCGTTTCAAGCCTCAAACTGAGCAATCCTGCTAGACGTAGGGTGATGTAAAAACTAGTAGGAAAGAACTAGTAATTACGAGAAAAATGGATCACAAATTAGGTTAAGAAAATGGACAGATTATGTAGGCTTTTTAGAAAGTTTTAGAGTATGTGTTTAGGCTAGAAAAGGATATATTTTTGTGGGGAAAATGGACATAAAATGGCATGACTTTTGTGGAGGAAAAGGCTTTGAATTTTTCTGGAAATAGAAGAGAAAAACAGAGAGTAGATTGTAAGGAATCCTCACTTGAACAATCTGAGATATGTAGGTAAGGATTTCTTATATAACCTACTAGGTGTAGATCCAAGGGAAGGAATACTCACTTAACCCTAGAGAGACTACGCAAAATTTGTGTGGAGGATTTCTCACGTGCCACTCAAATTCGTCAAGACAATATCTTGGAAAAATCACAAGCAATTCACCCGAAATTGACAAGTAAAAGATTCAAAGTCCAAAACATCAACAACTGTTTTTCATTAAAAACATACGATACTTATAGGCAACAAACCCTAGCATGCATACTACGAAAATTAATGCTAAGAAGAACGAAAAATCAAACCAAACAAACCAACCAAGAGTCCAATGTCCGTTTACACATTAAAAACAAAACAACAAAAATCCGAAAAATGAAAAGTCTCCTCAAGGCTTGAATGCTCGGATCTTCCATTGCTTTGTCTTCCTCTCATGAAATTTTGATTTAACTTGTTCTTAACTCCAAAGCATTAACCCGTACGCAACACAAAAAGCCTTCTAACCTTTCATTAGGACGTGCAACACCAAAAGGCTTCTAGGGATTAAATCATCAAAATGTGAAACATGAATGAATGCTCCCCTTTAAACCCTATGCATGGAATCTTCAATAATTCTCTCTTTAAAGGTCTTTAATGGCTCCATAACTTTGGCCTTCAATACCCAACAAACATCCATTGAAGCATTGTTACAAGAGTTAAAGTGGTAGTAATTTTGGCCCCCTCACCTTCACGCATAACTCTCCAATTCTCTCTCAAAAACTGTGGCTTTAGTGTGAAATAATGAGCACAATAATCAGACAAAAACCTCTTCATTACTCTACTTAAAAAACGTCCAAAATCCATCCCAAACCGTCCATAAAATGCTCCCCACGATTTTACTAAGCTTCCCCACTTAAACTCCCTTAATCATGCATTTAAGTCAAAAAAATCAATCAGAAAATTTCCCCCACTAAATTATGAAACTTACCCATTAAAACCCTTGATTTAAGGACAATAAATTTGATTCTAAACCCCCAAAATGGCAACTTGCAAATCAGCCCCAAAGATGCCTTAAAATCACGCCATTAATGGGTAAAAATCAGTCAAAGATTTTCCTTGAATTATGCTAAATAAATATGGCTAATTGATTCACAAATTAAGCATGAATCTGACCAAATAAGCCTCCAAATTTGCCAACCATAATTAAAGATTCCAATCAGACCAAAATCTTCCCTTAACCAAATCAAATAAAATCAACCCAAGTCTTCTCATATTATACTTGATTCCCACGCCAAAATGGACAGAAATCACGTCTATTTAATCCACCAAAATCACATGGATCTCCCATCATTCCCATGCCATTTCACATGCCAACTCACCCTGGGTCCCACACGTATTCATGCACAAGTCTATCTCCTTTTGTTGCCTAATCATTAGTAACCACTTTAACTAAATTAACCAACTTTAATTAATTAATCATATTAATTAATTAAAAGAAAACTCCTTTATTTTTTTTAAAGAAAAATTCCTCCATCACCTTATTCTAGTTTTCCAAAGTGGAAAGACTAGAATACCCTTGCAAAGAAATAAATGGGCCATGCAACCAAAAATGGTCCAACCCATTTTCTTCAAAAGACTTTGCCAACAAAATTTCTTTATGAGCATTAGATGGAATTTCAGAATTTCCATCATAGGGTCTAGTTCTTGCCTTGGCATCTGCGTCGTCTGATCCTCTTCAGGGTTGCCTTCTTCTTCTTGGTGTTCAGACTCATCCTCCGTACTGGAATCTTTCGGATATGGGATGGGGATGATATTCCTTCTTGGCGTCCTGTACTTCAGAGTACTCTTAACAAACTCTAGTTCTTTCTGTATGATTTCCATTGAATAATAGTTATTAAAGTATATCATGTATCTATTGTCCTTATAAAAGTAAAACTCAATTTCTACTACTTCTTTTGTCTCTAAGAGAAAGCTTTATTTGACTTTCATGATTTTTAAGACACGACTTTATACTTTTTTATCTTCAAATCAATAAGGCAAAAAATTATGAAAACTTAATATTCTAAAAATTTATATTGAGATGCATCCAATAAGATTCCACTTAAATATATTATTTTTTATAACATAATTAGAACTTTTCAAACTCTGATTGCAAATAATGAATTGATACTTTTTTATAGGGACGGAGACCGTATTTCTTAATAGTAGTTTAGGGACGAAATTGCCCTAGCTTGTAAATGTAAGATATTTACTTTTCCCATTGGCTCAGTGTTTTTTGGCCATGTCGGCTTTCTTTGGGGCCTCACGAATTTGGTTTCTTTCCCTTCCACGTGGTATGTGGAATAAGTGGTACTTCTTTGTCTTCCACATCATCGTAAGCTATCCTTTCATATTCTCTTACTCCATCTGTCACTAATTGTTTGCTACATTTCTATTTTTGGAGTCAAAGTTTAAAACTTTGACCATAATTCTGATTCTATTATAATAAAATATTACATTCAAGTGGAATATTGTTGGATTTATCTCATTATAAATTTTTAGAATACCAAGTTTTCATAATTTGTCTTACATATTTAGAGGTAAAATCATTTGAAGTCGTGTTTTGAATATTGTGAAAAGTCAAATAGAACAAACAATTAGGGAGAAAAGGAACATTAAATAGTTTCATTTCCCAAACTGAACTTTAGCTTCCCATGCTGCCTTACATCTTCCTGGTGCTAGTGCCTTAATGGTCTCTTGGTCTGGAGATTTTCTCTTGTGTCTTCCACAATGGCCTTCCAGGTTTGGGGTTACCTTATTGGGGCTCCATTATTGCTAAGTTTAATGTTAGATCAGTATGATATTCCCTTGATTTTGGGATTTTACTATGAGCTTCATAGTGTAGTTTGGGTTTTGAAACTTGACTCTTCCATTGTAGGTCCGCCCGTGTCTAAGTAATTATTTACATTGTTTTCGATTGTGAAATTTCCTTAGATTTGTGTTTATTGTTGTATTATAGAAAGTATTTCACGAGTTTGGTTACAAGTAGTTATACTTTTTTTTTAAAAAAAAAAAAGGTTAAGGGTATGGTAGGTGTGATGGGCTGTCGATAATATGGTGAGTGTAGCTTATATTTTAGGAAAAATATGTGTTTTAGTAATAATATTGTTGTAGTTTACATTTGTTTGATTTGTATGTTTAACATAGTCAACTTTAAGTGCAAATGTTTGCATTAGGAGAGTCTAATTTTTAGTTTGAATGGTGTTATAGTTTACATTTGTCTATGTTTAGTACATTCAACTTCGAGTGGTTCCATTTGCAATTGAGTAGCTTCACTTAGCTTTGTTCCGTTAGACTTCAAAACGAGGAAACATGTTCATTTGGAGATAAATCATGGTGTCTAAAGTGCCACGTCTACAAGTCTATGGGGTGACTTCATACATTGGTTGTTTAAGGTACATATAAGGTACACTTATCGGTGAAGCAATAGAGTTATATGCAAGTAATGCAATTTTTAGGCGAAGCAATTAAGAGAACAAATGATGCGGGTTTCATTTAACCTCATAAACTAGACCAAAGCAAATGTACTAATTTCTACTAGTTAGTCTTTCTAATTTCTAACATGCTTCTTAGTAGATATATTGCTTATATATACTTATTTAGATGAATTAAAATTCTATTTAAGATTTGACTTTTCTTGGGATATCTTCTTAAGGGTAAGCCTAATAATCTTTTACAATAAGTGCCAACTAAGGGGCTTGCTTTGCTATATAGTGCTTTGGTTTAAAAGGTGAGTGTAGCTTATATTTTATTGTTTGTGTATGTTCTGTTTGGTTATAAAATTTTTTTTGTCACTAATTATATTGACATATTATTTAGTTTACTTTTTGGAAGGTGGAAATTATTAGCTTTTGTTTCTTAGGGAGTCTTTGGGAGTGCACTATGTTTGATTTTTTTTAAAAATACTCTATGTGTGTTTTGTATAATGACACTTGAATAATCTTATTTATACAAGTGGACTTGCATTTTTAAAGATTTACAAAGTATCTTAGGGGTGATGTTCTATCAATGCGTTGGATATGGTTATTTGGTACCCCTCTAATAATGCTAACATGGTTATTTGGATTAAATAATAGTGTATGAGTTAGATTCATCTCTTAGTTGTTGGGTTATGTTTCTAGAGTTCATAATGTCATGGCTACCTCAATATCATTGGTTCTAATTCTAATAGCATTGTATGTAACAATATTGCTAAGGTTGACCTGAATATGTAGCTTTCATGGATCTATTTATATGTATATTTGTTCTATCTCAAAAGCACTATTGCCATGGTCATATGTCCTAGAAAATATAATAATTGATTTCATGCTTCCTATGGTTAGTAATGGACATGGAATTCCTAATAAAACATGTACTATTTTCTATAACATTGGTGTTTAGTATTTATGTGACTTCAATTGCTAGAATATAAGCAAGTGTCCTGATGATAGGTTTGCATTATATTTATGTTGGATATATTTGTATGATGGTACTTCCGGGAAATAAGAGGATATTATAACACACATATATTGATAGTGAATGATATGTTCCATTCAAAATTAGAATAATTATGCATGTAAATAAAATTAGAATAAATATGCATTGAATTATCTTATTACCACTTGAGATTCACAGCCATATTCGAAAAAAAATAGGAAACTTGTTCATCATGGGTCAAACTTTCTCTAATATTGCCTATCATATAATCAAAATAAAGATAATATTTTGTTCAAGGGAGAAAGAAATTAATGAAAGAAAACTGTGTTACCTAATATAATATTTATGTGAAGATTAGTATATATCTTTTATAGAGAATTAATAGTACTTTCTTGAAATAGATAGCCATAGCTTGAAAAAATTAAGGAAATTCTAAAGGTATAGGATACCTAGCAAAAGCCTTTAATTGGACTGATTATTTGTGTTGAATAATTCCTAAGATTTTGGAATTTGAATGACTATATATAGATGTAGTTTCAACTATGCATGTGTGCTTTTGTAAACATAAAAGAGTTTGACAAGTCACTGTGTATTCTTTAGGGCACTCTTGTTTATGTAATAATTGTTATGTTGTTAATTTGTACTTGTTCTATGTATAGGGATGCTGTTATAGAAATATTCATTTAATTAGATATGTGTACTTTCAAGGGAACAATTATTAGAATATAGCCATTATAAAGTATAATGTTTTCATTCCTTGGATTGTCATCTACTCTCTCCGTTCTTTTTCGTTCTTCTCATTTGAAATATTGTAGAATTTAGAGCCAAACTTTGACTATAAATTTATCCAATATAGATGAAAAAACATATTATTCATTTGGGATCTTGATAGATTCGTTTCAATGTGTATTTTCAAAATATGAGTTTTTTTATAATTTTTACAAAACACAATTAAAGATATTTTAATTTTAATTTTACATTGAGATTGATGCAAAAAAAAATGGGAAGAAAAAAAGAATGGAGGGAGTAAAATTCAATCGGTGTCATAATTAATATTGTTCTCATTGACCACAACAGACTTATGCAACAATTGGTTTGCATTAGCTTTGGAAAAGATACTATCTGTGGTTTTATGGATAGGATCATTAATAGAAACATGAATAAAAATAAAAAAGTTAGAGGTGTGCATAACATTGGCCCATAGTTCTTAGCAATGGTTGAATTATGCATGTTGTTCTTTCACACTAGAAATTATGTTTTGGGGCCACAAGTCTTATTAAGTACTTGTATTCTTTTTGAAATGAGAGTTCTTTGTCTATTAGATGCATTTTTAATCTTAGGTATTTGTAAATTGTGTGATTGGCTTTTTGAGACAATAGCATTTAGGGTTACATTGTGTATCATTACAATTCATAGGTAATGACTAGAAATTATGGAATTAATTATATGGTTCTAGGGTCTTTAGTGGTCATTATTTACTAGAAATTATGATTTTTAGTGTTGTTCTTATTTTTTTTATTTTTATTCTCCTTTGGTTTGGGACCCCTTGAATAATTTCATACTTTATAAGTAATTTCAATGTTTTCCTATGGATCATATTAGTAGGAATTCATCAATTATTTAGGTTTGAGGACAATTAAACCCATCTTCTTTTATGTATGTGTAGCTCCTTATTAGGAAGGCTTGGGTTTTGTGAATTTACATGATGAATGTGTTTGATGCATTCAATATTCATGTGCTGTGAGTGAATTAAGTGGTTTCATGATGTCTAGGCAGACCATTATATTGGATTATACATAATAGATTGAATTATGCCGGTGAGTAAAGCTCATGAATATTGATCTTGCATTGTAATTTTTTTGGTTTATAGTGTTATAACCTAACATTTTGAGAGTAGTATGGTCTAATATAATTGGCAGTACTAATTGCTACTAATCTTTGATTCGGTTGTGCTTAAACATGCATAAGACTTATAATAATTTTTTTTATTTATATAAATTATGGCTCAATCTATTAAGTAGATTATTATTATTATTCCTTTAGGCCGCAATTTAAGCAAATAACTAAATGCCTTAGTTTGCCAGATCCTTAATATCACGTGACACTATGTACCCGGGTGCAGGGTCCAATAACCGACATACTAGTGGTGCTTATGAGGGTGTTGTAGGAGATTGTAGCAAAATAGTTGAAAGTTCAAAACAAAGCTTAGACAAGAAGATTGCACAATGCATGATTACTCTGAAGAATTTTTTTGTAGTTGATGTAACTACGGATATGTGAAGCCCATAATTCAATGTTTAATAAAGCAGGAATTTAATTATTGTTAGGGAGAATATTATAAGAAGAACCCCGAACCTGTTCCTATATTTGTTGAAGTTGATTGTCTCCCTCCTCGGTCTTGCTTAAGTAAGCTTTCTTCCCTAGTAGTGCTTTCTTTAGATCCTAGGAAATCCTTGACTTTATCCTTAGCTTTGGAAGCTCCTCATGGAAATATTGCCCCTTCAACTTCAATCTTGGTGGTGCCTTCTAATCTGAAAATTGTGTTCAAGTGTAAGAAGTTTCTGCAGGCTGTTGAATAAGGAATTATAATAGTAAGCCAGTTAGAATTGGGGTAGTTTTTGTGTAGGGAATGTTAAGTAGGGCCAGCTCTTTTTTTTTTTGACATATGGATCTATTGTGTTTTGCTAGATGGGGGATGTTACTTCAGATGTTTTTTATGCTAGAATAACTATAATAGATATATCTTTTGTATTGAATTTTATGCATTATCTTGTATGATAATATCTTATGGAGAATGGATGTATGTAAAGTATTTACTCTTTCTTGTAATGGAAATATTGTTATTTTCTGAAAATAAATTGTGTTGGTTTATGCATTCTACTGTTATGTTGTTTATACATTTTATACATCTAACTTTGTTATAAATGTCATTATATAGTCTTAATCATTCAAGCATGTAGTAGAGTAAACTTGTAAGACATCTATTAGATTTTCCCCTATATGAGTTCATCTTTGCTTTATATTTTTATTGTATACTTGTGCCTTATGCTTAGAATGCCAAGGAATTTGTACCCTTTCTTCTTACAGTTTAGATTATATATTAACCTCAATTCTTACTTTTTATTATACAATGCTATTCTTTCTCTCCTAAATGGTTAAGATAGTTTCTTACCTAAATATTCTATTGATTATGTCAAGGAATTACTAGTTATTTAAAATTTATGCTCTCCTTAGTTATTGTTAACTTCATTCATGCTTGATCCCAATAACAGAATTTGGTGAATATTTTTAGGTTCAATAGTATTGTAACATAAAATCATACCTAGAAAATTTGCATCTTTAGTTTTAGAATCATTCCACTATAATCCTTTAGTTAGTATTGCGCGCAACAAAGGGGTATGTTTGTGTGTGTGTGATAGAATAGGCTTTCATTGGCATGGTTGATTTTGATGTTTCCCGAGGAAGAAATAGAAGGAATATGTTTCTCTTAAAAAGGTGGTGTTGTATAGTTTCAACGTGTTCTTGTGTAAGAAGCTTAGACATAGTATATAGATTAGGTATTTACTTAATAAATGAACATAGGGTAGTTTATGTATTGTCGTATGCTGTAAGAGTATATGTCTTTAAGATATATGGGCTATACTTATACATGTCCTCTTTTCCCTTTTGTAAAAGTAATAGAACATATATATAGTTTCATGAAGTTACATTATGGAATTTACTATTTGCAAATCTTTAACTTGTAGAATTGTTAAACTACGTAGACGGATTTGAATTGAATAACTTTTAAGTAATTGAGCAACCTAAGTCTAATTTTGAAATGCTTTTACTCATGATGGGGGTATAAAAGGTGTTTGTTTTTGTATGATCAATATGAATTTTAGGTTAGTAATAATAAAATGTAGTAGAACAATATACAAATAGTACAACAAAGGACTTATACAATTAGTTAAGAAATCTGGGCTATTATTTTAGACATGGCCACTAACTGGGCTCTCACTACCCTATCAAAAGTAGCATATTCACCTAAGATAGTGTGGATTGGGTAAGTAGGGACGAAATCACTAGAGACTATCGTATTCTAATATGGCCTATGCTAGTTCTGAATTCTATTAGGAATGTCACGAACAAAAGGATTATATTCTAACTAATGGCCAAGTTAAACTAGGTTAAAACACAAACTATTGTTAAACTTAGATTATCGATATGAGACAAACATCTAGGACACCGAATTCCAACTAGTCTGACTTATATATAGATTTATATCCCAATCTCGTGAATGCAATACATAAAGTAATTTTTAGGATGAATGCACCCTAAACAGTACTAAGGATCTCTCCCGAATATTAATAGCTTCCTCCTAAAGGAATCCTACCTACTCTCGTGGATTCATGCGATAACAAGACATTAAACAAAGCATCTTGTAAGCCCTAATGGTCATGATGTCTATTTTTGTAATCATTAATCACACTTTAATTAGTGATTCTAATGTAGATTATGAATCAACTCTCACCACGAACGTAATCCATGCCAATAATCAACTACGTCTAGCCTTTAAATAGAATTAAAGCCAACCAAATATTAAAGAAACTATTTTTATGCATTTCTATTTGGGTTTTAAGATTTATTCAACACCTATTCCATAATAGGGTCCATTAGGATCCTACATTAATAGAATACTCACACATATTGCTAATAGAATCAACACAAACAATGAACGAAGCCATAATCTATACTAGAATAATATAAAAACAATTATTTAAAACAATACTAGAATAAGAACATAATATAAAGTGCAAAAATACTAAATTAAACAAACCAAATTTGTCCGTAATGCTAAGGTAGAAATCTAGAAACATGAATGCAAAGTAAAAAAATGACCAACAACAATACTAAAAGAATTTGAGAGAGTTTTTAAAGATCTAATGCTAGACTAATGAGTACTGTAGTAGAACTTGATGAAAAACCCTAAAACTATGCTTAACATAACCTAGAATTCTTATAAAAACCTTGCAAATAACCCTAAATATATACATATAGAGTTCGGGCTTCAATAGAACACTTGTTGAAAAATGACCTAACAGCAAGGAACTCAATCGAGTTTGAATGCCACTCGATTGAGTCCTTTTTGCAGATTTTGAATCAAGGAAAAAATGGCTGCTAAAGAGGAGACTCGATCAAGTGTCCTAGATTTTTTCACTTTTTCCACTCGAAGCCACTTTCTGCCAGATTTCATGCTTCCATTCGATCGAGTCCTCTGCATACTCGATCGAGTCTCTTTAGCTTTGACTCTAATTTTTCTCCTTTGCTTCATCCTTTGATCGATCTCTTCTACGGTTGTGTTCTTGACTTAGTTGGAGCTCCGTTCCTTAGGTATTGAACTCGACTAATGACACTGAGTTCGTAGGAAACCTGAAAAAAACACAAACACTGCAAAAACCCGTAGACGCATCATATGATAACAATTGAACAAAATTCACCTAAAACTAAACTAAAATGCAATGATATAAATCTAAAATGATCTAAAATACCATATAAAAACAATTATAATTGGGACTTATCAAATTCTTCCATGTTAAACGAATGCTTGTCCTCAAGCACTTAAGAGCAACTAGAGAAATGAGATAACGCCCCCTCAGGAAAAACAACATGCCTCAATTTTATGAAACCCCCATTTTGAAACACCCTCGATATACCAACCATCACGCTCTAGACGCTCCAACGACTTGATCCTGAATTTGCAACCACACCCTTTTTTCTTCGTGTTAAACCTTTGTGCATTCGAAAAGTCTCAATCCTTCTTCTTCCTATATCGATCGCAAAACAACCACTTATGCACACGATCATCAGATTGAGGTTTATGTGTTGCTGAAACCAACATAAATCCATATTTCATGGCTTCTTCTTGAGCCCATACTTTAGCATCCATAAACGTAGCAAAATCTTGTTTGTGACTAAAAACCCCGCTATAATCAATTCCATCCCCGCCAAAGTCCTGAAATTCCATATAGAGATCACTACATTAGATATGTAGCTCTAATACGTAATTGATATTTTTAATAACATTCGATTATCAATATACATCAAATGAAATTAATTGATATTTCTAATAACATTAAATTACGAAAGTATTTGTTGTTTATGCTAATTTAATGCTTACTAATAATACTTAATTAAGAATGTTTTAATTTTAAAAAAATCGTAAAAAAAATAGGACAATTTTTACCCGAAAAATTGCCCGAATTGGATGGTTCTCTAGCCCTTAGAATCGTCCAATTTGGATGGTTCTCTATCCATTAGAACCGTCCAATTTAGGCGGTTATATATCTCTTTTAACGTGCAATTTGGACGGTTTTTTGGGTATTAAACTTGGACGGTTTTATGGTCCATTTATGGTTCAATTTTCACGTTATACCCATAGCCCGAACGTCTACTTTTTATGATTACAAACACTAGTAAATGTCCAAAACATACGATTCTCTTTAATTTGCATTAACTTCAGCCTAATTCTATATAAACTAACATTTATCATAACTATAAATACACAAAACATGAATTATACGTATACAAATGAACGTATTTAACCTAATTACATATTAAAGTAACAAAATGAAATAAGCGACATTAAAATTGGCATAAGAACAATAATATGTACCTCATCCGACATTGTTGAAATTAAACTGAAAGAATGCAATGAAAATCTACTGAACTGAAGGGACTCAAGGAACCGAAGGAAATGGAGGTAAAAGAATGAAGGAAGATGAATGAAAGGAAAAGTAGAAATTGGTTGGAATGTGAGAAATGAAATGTAATGGAAGTAATAAGTATAAATATTGAAAGTAAAATACTGAATTAAATTACTGAACTGAAAAACTCAAGTAAAATGAACATATATTGATTGATAAAAGTAAAATTACATTTAACGTATATAAATATAAATTAAGGGCAATTTTGTATTTCATGCATTGGAGATTTACGAAAGATGTTTAACAAAACCCTACCGTAACCCCTCTTCCGCACCCACACTCCCACTTCACCACCACCCAGATGGCAGCCACCCTCCTCAGACCCAAGCGATCCACCAACCAGCTAACCGCCACCATCCTTCGCCACTCCTCCACCCTAGCAACCACCACAAAACCTTCGCACCACAAAGAGCACAGCCAAAATCAGGTGTACCTCAAACCCTACACCTTCATCGGAAGCTGGGACCCCCCGAAAAACCCTCAGGAAGCCGAAGCGAAACTCGCTCTCCTCCGCCGCGACTACGCCAAGCAAGTGAAGGAGCTGAGGAAGCAGTACATGCAAGAGATGGAGCTGCAGAGGGAGGAGAAAATGCGGAAGGATGAGGCAAAGAAGAAGGAGATTCTCCGGCAAAGAGAGGAGCGGAACAAGTCTAAGGCTGCCGCTGCCATGGCTCGTGCCGCCGAGCGTAAGGCGTTCGAGGAAGAGTTTCGTGAGACTTTGGTAACGCTATTCTCTCTCCTCCGTTTGGGAATGTGTTTGATAGGTTCTATTAGCCGAGTAGCGTTGATAGGCTCGATTACCTGAACGGCGTCGATTCGGTCTAAAGATTGTAGTCATTGTAGAGAAATTATGTTGCTTGGGAATATGTCTGATAGGTTCGCTTACCAGTGCAGAATTAATATGTAGTAATGTTGGAAAAGAATGTTGCTTAGGAAATAAAGTTGCCCAAGAACTGAATTGAATTTGAGGAAATAAAAAAAGAGAAGATAATATGGCTAGGGACTTATGGACTTTAACTTGATTGATAAGATTGATTAGCCGAGCAGCATTGATCGGTTGGATTGTCAATTTAGAGAACAGATTCTAGTTATGTGGAGTGAGAATCTAGCTTGCAAATATGTTTGGTTAGCTGAGTACGCGAACAATGTTAATTTAGAGAAAAGATGGAAGTGCTGCAGTAAAAGTATCTTGCCTAGGAATATGTTTGATAGATTATATTGGCCGAGCATGGTTAGTTTAGGAAACAGAATGTGGTAATGTCGAAAGAATGTCACTTGGAAATTAAAATTGGTTAGAATTGAATTGAATGTGAAGAAATGAAAAAGAGGAGAATTTGGCCAGGGACTATGGATTTAAACTTATGGATAAGATTGATTAGTGGAGCTGCCTTGATAGGTTTGATTACATGCACAATGTTAATTTAGAGATATGATTGTAGTTATGTAGATAAAGATTATTGCTTGGTAATATGTTTGATTATTCAGATTATCCAAGTACCCAAACAGTGTTAATTTGGAAAAAAATATTGTAATAATATAGTGCAAGTATGTTGCTTAGAATATTTGATAGGTTTGATTAGTCGAGAAGGATTAATTTAGAGAAAAGAATCAAGTAATGTGGAAAAGAATATTATAAAAATTGGTTTAGAACTGGATTGAATGAAGCAATTGAAATAAAAAGGATTAGGTGACAAGGGGCTATGGATGTGAACTTAATCTGTACTGGTTTCGTTACAGATTGTGTTGCCCAAGATTAAGTTGGGTTGTAATAGCTTACAATAGAGTTAAATAATACTAAACTCAGAGAAAGATTGTAGTAATGTTGCTTGGGATTAGTATGCTTGCTATTAAGGTTGATTTGATATGCACACCTCCACTAAATGGTTGTAGAGACAAGTTTAGGAGTCTTTATGGAAAGTTCAATCATTTTTGTTTTGTTTCATTCGTCAAGTATGCTTTGCATTGCAGGGGTTTTTTTTTCCTATTTATGGGGAAGTTAGATCGCATCAAGTTGCAATTTAATTCGTGACCAACACTTTAGGCTCCTTAAAGATCATGGTGTATTGCCTGTTGTTCTCTTCAAAGAAAGGAAGGAGGATCCAACGTGCTAGAAATAATGCAGGGCAATTTGCTGTAAACTGCTTAAGTCAATTGTTTAAGGTTTAATCATGGTGGTCAGCATGTAATTGATGAAGTTGGATGGCTCCTACTATACTTTAATGACACACGCATGGATCAATCCTGTTTGCAACCCCCTTACTTCCTCAAGGGCAATAGTAATAGAATAAACCTCATGTGAGTGTGTCATGCTCCTCCTTCCCAAGGGAAATAGTTATAGCTGGAAATTCCTTAAAATTATGCCATCATTGTCGTGTCATGAAACTTACGCTCTCTTACAATAAACCTTTTTGCAAAATTGTTTATGAAGTTGTATGTCATGGAAGATGGACCCACTGACAAAATATGAAAATACAAACCAATCCCTCTGTTACACATGTCAACTTCTCAACAATTTAGCTGCATTGATTTCCTAAATCTAGGCGCACTTGACTTTCACATTTCCCTCCAAAGTACAAGTGACTTGCAGACCTAGCATTAGAGCTTCAATATATTCAGCTCATGAACTGAGGTTTCTCCTCTGAGTTTGTAACTTTATGAAGCAATAGAAAGACTTGTGAACAGACCTTATCCATATGATACAAAACTCCCCAAAAATCCATTATTACTTTGGCTATTAGTAGAGTGAATTCTCTGTACTTATCACTCTGTCCATCATCTACTGCTTCCGCTCATTCCCTTCTGTTGCAGTTCTCAGGTTCAGCTGAGCCTCATAAACATCTCGCGTTAGAGAATATTCTTTCTCTATTGTGTTCTGCATGAGATCTGCCTTTTTAAAATTTTGAAAGACCAAATATAAAAGATTTTATGATTATATCCTTTCAATAGCCTATGTAAATAATCTTGATGTGAAAGTTGTTTAAATAAATTACTAATGAAAATATATGTTTGTAAATACAAAAACCTATTTTCACTAACCCCTCATGTCTTCTAGGCTCATGTTTTGTACTTTCTGATGAGTTTTGATGAGGCTGTCACAATCCATCAAAAATTCCTATCTATACGACAGATCGAACAACTAAATTGACTACAACTACTACTAAACAAATATTGGAAATGTTAAGAAATACAATCCTAAAACTGATTCTATCAATACAATTGAAATTTGGTTTTAAACAATGACAAGACATCTATGGTAAAGAATCCCCTTTAATATAAACTAATACAAATAAAAGTTCTCAATCCCTCAGACTTGTGTAATTTGACGATTCCTAGGATGAATGCTCCCTAAATTCTGCCAATGACTTCTTTCGAGTATCAACAGCTTCCCTCTTCTAATGCAATTATACTTGCTGTCGTGGAATTATGTAAAAGTTAGACATTAAACACGACATTCTAACGGTCTCAATGGTCCTGTCATCTACTTTCGTGACGGCATTCACACCAAACTAGAGTTTTGGACTCAATTATGAACCATATGTTGTAGCGGCGCATACCTAATCATCTTCATTAAACAAATTACATATAGTCCTTTAATGAAATTAAAACCAACCTTAGTATAAAGGAATTGAATAAAAATTAAGGAGTTTGAGAACTGGGATCAAACATACATCAATCCATATTAGGATTCATCAAGCCCTAGATTAAGAACTACTCACTCATGATGATTATAAACGTGAAGCAATTAAATGAATAAACCTTAATTAAAAACAAAGTAAAGGAAAAGTAATTGAATAAGAAAAGTAAGAATACTTGAGATTGGATGAATATTTCGCCAAGACTCTAGAATTCAATGAGAAAATCCTTCGTTCCAATAATAATGTGCTTCAAAGTAAGTCTAAAGTCAATAATGAACTAGAAAAACTAGAAAAAACCTAAAAACTTATTTATATTAAAATGGTATTACATTGGTCTTAATAGCAAATCATCGTTAAAAATACGGCCTATGAAATAGACATAGACGTGTGGGATTTCCACATAAACGTGTCTGATCTGCAGCAACGGTTCTGAAATTTTGAACTTCATGAGACATGAACGTGTCTGGTTTGCACACATTTGAGTCCGTGCGTTGCGAAAATTCCCAGTAGCCTCTTTTCTAGTTTGGTAAGAGACACAGACATGCCTTTTTTGACTCATTTGTGCCAAGGCTCTGCAGTGCACACCAAGATTCTAATATCTATTTTTCAGTTTTCATGTGTCCACGCCTTGCCCATGTGTGCTATGGATAGTTTTCAAACTCGAACTTCCTTGAAATGAACTCTAAAGCTCCATAAACTATCCCGTGATGCTCTAACTCTCGATAAATCTTCGGGATTTCTCTAATATTCTTGAAATTAATCATAAATACTAGAATTACCCATGAACGCATCACATATGAACAAATAAATTAAAATCGACTAAAACTACGCTAAATGCATCAATTCTACAGAAAAATGCTCCTAAAACATCCCTAAATTATGCACTCAAATAGGACTTATCAAGTTCCTTGTCTATCTAGCTATATATACCTTTATAGATATTGCTTAAGCCCAATTCTATCTCTGCTCCTGCCAAGCCATACTGAATTTGGCTGAAGTCACGATTTATCAATATTGATGTAGCCGTTACTGTGCTGCTGCTGTCTCTGCTATTCTAAACTTCCAACTTGTTTTTCTGAAGTTTCATTGTTCATCTGCTACATCCTATTAAACCAGCCTAGAAAAACTTTCCAACTTGTGTCTTCTGCTTACGCCTACCGCGCTTGACTGAAGTTGTGAGTTGCTTCATATTGCAGCATCTTTTATTATGCTGCTACACTAAGCTACCTACTCATTCATTACATTTCGATGATCATCTTATCTGCCTCATTTGTTTACCTTCTTATTGCATAGATAAGTATCAAAAGAACCATAAAATCTTTTATTAGACAATACAACAAAGAAATTAGAAGCTTCTTGCCCCAGAACCCTTGTGTTTTCCATGGATAGTTTACAGCAGTTGGAAACATAAGTTTGGAGCTGATTCTAGTTGCATCACCAATGGGGCAAGGTCAAACGTCAACATGCAACCTATTGTGGGGAGATGGGGCTTTGGGATGGGTATTGGAAAGTGTGTGTCAAAGCAACTTTCCTACTTCTCTATCCAAAAATTGTATTTGGACATGATGAAGTGCAAGAGTGGGTAGAATGGATGATGTCATCGAGTTGGCTCGTAACCTTTTCCTTTTCTTGTGAATGATGATTGACTTACTGTGGTGTTTCTCTTTAATGAGTGAAAAGTAGGCCTATTCCAGTTAACCTGTGTTATGTGTTTTTATTGCTTGCACATGTATACCAAAGCCCACATTTATTTCATTGCCATTATAGGTTTGTTTTTTTGTAGTATCGACGACAATTTGTGTCCTTGTATGTCACAATTTAAGCTTGAAGAAAGTCTGCTTGTTCATATTTCTACTAGTTAGTTAGTTCATACACAAAATACCTTAACATTCTACCAAAATAACTTTTTAACTGAACCTATGAATGGGTGCAAGGGTGTTTTAGGCTTGTGGCAGTCTTAGTTCTGAAATAAACAGAGATAAATTCATAAATCCCAATTATGGGTTATCCTAGTATAATCTCAATATGCAATATCTTCCCAAAATAATCCCATGATTTGAATGAACCAGTTCAACAGGTCTCTATGCCACATGTCATATGTTCATTAGTTCCTCTTTTTTTCCCTAAAAAAATATTTTTTTTCTTTTTCTCCTCTCATCTCCCCTCCCCACGATTCCATGGTCCACTATCTTCTTCCTAGTGCACCACCCAGCTCCTTCCACTTCACATTCTAACCCAACCTTCTCTGCCTGACATAGCCAACTTCTTCATCTCTCTTCCCTTATTCTACTTGAACCTAGCCCCACATACTAGTCACTAGTGAGGCAGCCCACTTCTTTAAATGTTGCCAAATGGCTGAGTGGTAATGATGTGAGATGATGTACATTATGAGGGATGAAAATGATTGTGAGTTGAAGAATGGTTTTGGAGAGGCTGGAAGATGTGGAAAGGAAAGAGATTGAAAGTGGAAGAGAGTGTAGAAGCCTAGTGGTGCATGATGTTTTGCTAATTGGCAGAAAGGTGTGAGGTTTGGTGTTGGTGGTGGTTAGCGGGTAAGGGAAGATGTGTAAGTTGTGTGGTGGCGGGGATGCATGGTAGTTGGGCTAGCTGGGTTGTTTGGGGGTGATGGTGGTTGGCTGAGAGGGAAAAAAGAGAATAAGGTTAGGTGGGCATATTTGGTGGTTGGCTGCGTGTGGGTGGGGGTTATGGCAGAGGTTGGCTCGGGATCTTGAAACATAAGAGGGAGATTGGGCTAGGAAGGCAATATTTAAATAAAATTAATTAATTCAACAGGTTGCCGGTCAGGCGGTTACCCTGTTGGATTTTGTGAAAATACCCTAAAGTTGGGATTATACAAAAATAACTTCTAGTTGGATTATTATGGGAAGATCGCCCATATTTGAGATTACTGATTCGATTTTATCATAAATGCAGGCTGTTTTTTATACATGTTGACTAGTGTTTGATGATTGTTAATTATGTTGTGGTTTCCAGTAAAAATAGTTGAGGGAACATGTGATCTCCATGGTTTTATGATAGGGTGGGTACGAAGCAACTTGACAATGTTTCTTGAACAATAATTAGCAACTTTACAGGAGATCCTTAGTCGTCACAATATTGTAGCAGTATCAACTTTATAATAGATCCTTTTCAATATGGTACTGCTACAATTTCGTTGTGCACATTGTTAGCTGCATGAATGGAAGTATTTACCCTTAGTTGTAGGCTCCAGACTTCATTTTCACTTCACAACTCATGAACCTTTGCGTTAAAAAATATGCCTAGGTGAGTCAAGGCGATTAACAGGAAGCATTGTATCGTAGGCCTCAAGCCACACGACCGCTTTTGGGGTGAATGCATCGGTTGGATTTGAAATGTTTAAAGGCCAAAATTTCTTCAAGTTAGAACTTACAGGGGCTTTCTAAATCAATTTTAACCAAAAGACGTATTCTAATTAGCATTTAGTTTTGTTAATTTTGAAAGACATTTCTAGGCCTTAATCTAGGAGAATCCTAAATCTTGATTTAATTGCAATTGAGGGTCGCCTAGTTACTGACTATGATAGAAAACACTGGTCAACAATCTCTAGTTATCTCTGGAACCATAGCTCCAGATTGTACCTTTTATAAATGTGCTTTTGACGGATTAATTTTTATAAACTTGTGCTGTCCATTTCTTAGGCCTCAGGGGTGCCTTTGCTAGTTATCTCATGAAAGAAAATCCTAAACACATGTCATTGGCTTAGACAAGGAAGAAAAAACTGAGTATAATACTAGAAAATTTGAAAATAGTTGATAATTGCTGTGGAGATGATTTTAAGAAAGGTTTCTCGATGAGGGTTATTTCTGTTTTCAGTTGTGTTTCTGATAGTAAGGACGTCTTGTCCTATGGTTTTATTTTACTTGTTCTTGTCGTGTTAAAAAGAAAAGGATTTTCACTCAATAAAAAAAATCGATAAATTCAAGAATATTTTAGAATCTAATTTTGGTGGTGTCAATGTTTGAGACGCTCATTTCTTCAAAAAATAGTGAGATTAGTTTTTGAAATGCATATATTTAGGTATTAATTATAAAAACATTGAAAAGATTCAACCATAATGAAAAATTTTCCCTTGATCCCATTTTGTCAGTACATGTCATGAATACTGCAATGAAGAGGGAGGGGATGATTTAAAAAATCTAGTATGCAAATGCATCAATTCGATAGGCTGCAATTGAAGTGACATAATGTACCCTTAGATAGGTGTTTCATGTGCCTGTTCAATTTGATTGTGAACAGAGGTAATGAGAGACTGGATGTATGTTTGATGATTCTCCTGGAAAACTTTCAACTGAATTTCATATGTTTAATCAGCACTGGGATTTCTGCAGGTAAAAGAAAGAACAGAGAAGCTTGAATACTGGAGAAAGAGACAACAAGCAATAGAAGACAAAAAGAAATGTAAAAAGGAGCAAATCATCAGGCAAAGTTCCTCGTGGATTGATGAGGATAGATTGGAGGCGTGTGTAGTGATGAATATAGTTGACAATCCCACCAAACTTTAAAGATCTGATGAGCTGCTGCGGGCATTAGATGCAGGTTTTGCGGCTGTTGGACATCAAAGATTGCGTTCTTATTTGTTCTACAGTTTGGTAATGTGTATATGTCCCGAGAATTTTGACGTAGTGCGACATTATACTGGTCTTATTTTATCATGTATGCTACTATGAGCTGAATTGGTCTTTCAGGCCTCTCTCTAATGTAAAGACAATTTTTTCTTTTATTACAGCCCTGACCAGATTGTCGGTCTGTCACTTTGTCAGAGCACTGGTTTATGGATCTTATTTGCTCAGGAATGGCAATTTTGTTCAACCCCATCATAATGGGCAATGATAATTTATTGTGCTGTGGCATGTCGAATAATAAATTTTCTTTAGCGACAACATTACTTTACTGAATACTATTGTTGTACTTGCTTCTGGATTAAGATTTGATCTGTGACGACAAAGGTGGTTGAATTGTGCTGTAAATACACCAGAATCAAAGAGAAACCAAGTTCTTTATTTATATATTATCATGAGCTCATGGTTATTTGTTTTCATGCTTCATTTACGCTTTTATCGTAAGGGAACAGTATGTTACCCTTTCATTAGAAAGGCAAAAACTATTAAAATTTACCCTTTCAACTAAAATATGGGAAACTACTTGGCCATCTGCACAACAGTAATACACGTTCATTAAAACCACTTAAAAATCGTAGACAAATGACACTTCTCACTGAACTAGTGAAACCACCACAGGAACACAACTCTGCGTATATTGTGGAAAAACGTTTAGGAGACTGCACTGTCGCTACTTTAACCAAGCTCCGGCATGTGACTTATATACTTTAACCCGTACCTTTGTTGCAGAAAAGTCAAAACTGCAATGGCAAACCTTGCAACTCCAAGAAAGCATTGAAAAAAAATCTGCATCAAAGAAATTAAGTCAGAAATTTGTCAGTTTTACAACTCTTGCAAACTTAATGGCATCTAGAACTATAACTTTATTTCGCACTAATAATCAGTAAACAACATTGACTTCAGAGCATCTATCTTTTCTATAGCCCTCTCTTCCTCCGGTAGGCAGTTAATTCTCGACTGGTGTTCTCCTTTTCAAATATAAATATTATTTGTTCAATGTAAATGTCCTTGACTTTGAAGTTGGAGGGAAAACTATGCGTAATATGGCCCCACAAAAAAATTATTATTCATAAAGCAAATTCAAGTGAGTTCTCAAAACTTTGCAAGTCTTTACTGATCACAGATTTATAATTACATAAAGACATCAAATCCATTGATTTAAATCAAAATAAAAATCAGATTTAAAGTACTAAGAGCAAGACAATTTCATTTTTGGCTTGAATCAGATCAGAGAAGAGAGTCAAAACAGATAAGTGCACACACATTACACAAGTTATAAAAAATGGACGCCACCGTTCATGCTCAGCTTCACAAGTTCGTATTTAGACCTCTTCTAAATAGACTAATATCTCCATTGTTGGAGGTGCAAGGGTTGGGAAAAAGGTAGAAATCTTCGGTGTTGTTTCTTTGTCAGCATGATTTTCGTAGAAATCTTCAGAAATAACTCTTCAGGGGACTTCAGAGTTGCCACCCTGACATGTTGGTTGTGGCTCTCAGTATCCTTGATCCATAATAAATAAGAAAAATTGTCAACCACCACCTTTGATGTTAGTAAAATTGTAAAAAGCCCCCTTCTAATTTTTTGTTTTTGGCTGTCAAAAACCACCTAATAAGTCACTTTCTTTGTCAAAACACCACCTTCAACCTAAAAAAGAATCTGATGTGACCTACAATTGCATTTCAAACCGCTCTAAATTTGAAAATAAATACTAGTTTCACCATCCACTTGCCTTGAGTTGACAACATGGTGAGCAAATCATTGTTAAGTAAGATCCTTTCATAGTTTATTGATGGTGTTTAGCAAAGAAAATGACACTGGTGGTTTTTGACAGAACACAAAAGATGCTTTTTTCAAATTTGACAACCATAACAGGTGGAGGTAGTTAAATTTGACAACCATAAAAGTCTTGCATTGTTCCATCAGACCATTACACCGGTTTCTTTAAGAAGTAGGGCACACTTATAAATGAGGTAACAGCACCACCAGACGAGGTTTTCTTAGGCTGTTTTGTTAAGTCAACTCACACCAACTGTTGAAACATGTTTCCTATTTGAGTCTATGATTTGTCTATGCTGTTTATTAGCAGATTATAAGGAAAGGGGCATTCTAAGATACAAAAGACCCAAAGTCACAGTAGATCTCTCTTAAGTATCGAATGTTGTTTAACTTGTAAAATTACACAAACTGCAGCTCTTCTACTTCTCCCTTCTTCTGCATATTCTTAGCTAACTGATTCACTACCTCACATCCACTCAGCCACAGCAGATCTTTCCTAAGCATCAACTGTTGTTAACTTGTAATAAATTACACAAACTAAGCTTTACTTCTACTTCTAATTCTACCTTTACTTCTCCCTTCTTCTGCATATTAGCTAACTGATTCACTGCCTCACACCCACTCAGCCATCTGGGAAAATGCTTTTGTCTTTGAGGTCGGCAGCCTTAGAGAAACTTAGCCTCCTAACCCTACCTCAATTAATTCTACATATTACATTAATGGTATCTTTTTGAAACTTAAGAGTTCATAATGAATTAATTCCATAGAACAACTTGAGCCTAACATCATTTTGCAAGCCCCATCTTGTAGCTTAACATCAAAATCAAGGATGTAGAAAACGGCTAGAAATCAGGCTTAATATAAGTGAAAGTAGTAATCAGCCAACTCAAAATACATTTCTGAAGCATCACAATATGGCTCTCCAGAAGACATAATAAGCAGTTGGCACAAATACGTTTACAGAAACTTTAGGAAAAGAATAGTTAACCTAGCTAGCTGTTATACCACATCAAAAATTCACAAGCCCTCCATGCAAGTGATGTAACCTCTCAAAGACTAAACTACTAATAAATGAACCTAAACCATAAATTGAGGATACATTGGTATAAATAATAAATAACCACAAATGAATCAAATAATAAAACCCAAGTACTTAAATTGAATGATTCATATACTATACTAACAAATTCCTTATGCCTCTACAAAGACTAGACACTCCAACAACAAATATAAAAAAAAAAAAACCATCCTTGACTTTGGCTGATTGGGAAAAGAAATCAGAGGATCATACAATCGTAATAGGAGCAGTATCACTGAACTACTATCCGTCATACTCCAGCCCATAAAGATTTTCTATCCTTGAATAAATGTCTCACATTGTTTTTCACCTTTCACTTATAATTTTAAAACTCGCCATCTCCCCCAATCACATCATTTTCTCTCTCCATCCCTCTAGTTTCTGCTAACTTTTCTCCACTATCAGCTTCCAACTTTTTATTTTTACTTTTAACACCCTTCTATCCTAGGTTGCAGGATACCTACTGTATCCTATACCCCAAATATTTTTTAACCCTCAATAATCACGCCATAACCTATTATGAGCACTAATATAGGACAGTAGGAGTAAAACAGATTTATAAGAAGGCAGCTCTAGACAATTAAATTGGGAATGGACATCAATAAGCAATCCACAACCCATTCTACAATGTTGGAGAAGCAAAACCAAGATCATCATTTCAATTGACTTGCTACTATTTTTCTGTTTCTCTACAATATTTTATGCAGTCAAAACTTATAAGAAACTGATATCCATATATATATTACATTAATTTCATCCACATGATAATAAATTGTTTATTTCTTTTTCTATCAGCTTTGTAATTGACCTGCACCAAAGGTACCTACTCCCATCGAGGCTGAATATACACAACCACAGCACATCTCTCCAAGATCCTTTTATGATCACTGTACGATTATCCATATTGAATGATCTACTTTTTACCTGGTTATAAACTGCTAAGGCACTGCCACTGAGGGTAACAAATCTGATGAAAAGCCCAAGATGCCAACAATAACCACCATTGCTATAAGGTTATGGACAAAAGCAGCTGAAGCTTTTATAAATTACTCATTCGAGGAGATACAAAGGGATAGTGTGCATTAGAAAAATTTTACTTGTTTATAAAGAGGACAGATTGTTCTTTAGCTGTACTTCCTTCTTGTCCTCAAGTTGTGCATCCTTCTTTTTCCTTCAAAAAAGCACCATTTTACATGACCCTCCCAACTCAGGAAGGATATGAGGAATTATAAAAGTTTGAAATGTACATAGCCTAATCTAACTGGGCATGAAACACTATAAATGTGTGAGACCACTAAACTTAAAGTTGCACTCATAATCCAACAATAACTTGAACTATCTCATGATAAATTAAATGCAGTATGGACTTTCCAGTTTACAGACCAAGAGCAAGAATTAAAAAAAAAAAACAAAGAGTCGTTCAAAGTTTCAAACATCAATGCTTGCTAAAAAAATGGAGCCCTACCAGACCTCAGTGATCACCTCCTTCTTATGTCTGCTGGATAACTTCCAAGAACTCGCAGAAGAGTAGCAAACTCCTGCCATGTTGTGATCACCATTTCATACTAAAATTAATATATGAAATATACAGAATTAAGGTTACACTTAGGTGGTAAATGATATACGAGTCTATACCCCAAGATGTCTAAGGGCATTCTGTGCATTAGGGTCGGCCATTGATGCTTCAAAATCCAAGTAAAAAAGATAATCAAAACACCTGCTCAAATTACAGATAAAAATAGCAGATGTTAGTCACATCCACCCTTAGAATAATTCCATGCAAAAAGCAGAAGAAAACATTAAAAAATTTGCAAAACGAACTTTGCAGAACCATTGTTGCTGTTTCTCAGAGGCCGACTCTCAATCTGGTACAAGAACACCAAAACAAGAAAATGTTAATTAATTCTCAACCTAACATCATAAGAGTGATTAATGCCCAGCGCCTTCTGCGCACAATCACGTCATGTTCCCAACAATACTGAATAAATGAAGATAAAGATAGCCAGCCAATAATCCTAGACACTAAAAAAAGAATGAGTACCTTTGTTAGATTGATTTGTCTCAAAGCAAAAACAGCTAGAGCCTTAAAAAGTGCACCAGGACCCTCTGTGTGTGAGAAAACAATGCTCGTCTACAGTTAAACAAGTAATTACTTAGTTGTCGACAACAGCAAAGACCCGGATGGCAATCATTAAAGACTGCTCAAAGTTGATCAATGCTATTAACTTTTCTTCCAAACATGAGCTTACCTTAAAGGGCCTATCACTTCCAGGAATTATGGGTTCCCTTGCTAGCATTAAAAACCTAGTGACATTGTCAGAATCATCCTACAAAAGAAACATTGGTCATGCAACAAATCATATCCTGTAAGTTGGCTAAACAATTGGTACAAACCTGTATATCTTCAGCAAGTATGTTTAAGCCATAAATCTTTGCAGCGGCAGCACTTGCAACTGCTCCTGCATCTTCAAGTTCGTTGGATGCAACAAACTATAAGTTGGGATGAGAAAAAAGGAGGTTAGACTTTGTTAAGAATTTCAGTCAATCAAATATTAAAAGTCAGAAAAATCATGTTCAAATTGCATCATACTGAAGAAAATTACTATACATGAAGGAATAATCATCTTTCTAGGTAGCCAATTCTCTAACTCATTCACACAAAACCCCAGTTACAACAGTAACATAAGCTGGAAGTCCTTTGCAAAATCAAAATGAACAAGAGTGAGGAGTCATATTAGCAAATATACACATGGATTGCATGAAAGTTTATATATGTCAAGTGTGTGGTTGAAGATACATATTGAGATCGGTAAATCTACGGATACTCCATACTCTCCCCTCCCACCCTATATCTACATACACTGAAACACATAATGATAATGGCACACAGGCCAGCCCAAATCCCAAATCATGCAGCGTCAGTTATCCTCTTCCTCTTCACTTTCAATTCAAAAATTTCATTTCTAATCAATAGGCTTCTACGCATCATCTGGAAGCTGGCACATTTTTCACTTCAGCAACCCCATCTAGACAACACACATTTTCTTCTCTTACACCTGCAATACATCACCTCCCCTTGCCAATGAATAGTACTAACCCACTAATGAACTTACAATTACAACTGTACTTCCCTGCACCTATTTCACATAACTTAGAAGCTAGTCCTACAAAACTCCTGCTAACAATTAGCAATCCATGACTTGGGAGGATTTTAAATGGAAGCTCGCAGAGCAAATTAGGTTGACAAAATATGCCTACATTAGTAATCAACCTATTAGAATGATATGTACTAATAGTCAAGTCCTATTTTTGCCAATAACTTATACCTAAACTATTACGATTTCAATCATCCTTACCCTAGTAATTAAGTGATGTCCTAATCTACAGTGAATTGAATAAGCAATTGAACATGTAACCCTAAAAGTGTGTTAGGGAATTCAACATTCTGAGAAAAACTTAGTAAAAAGGACTCTCAGTATTCCTCAGACTTTTACCATGTTTGATAATTGGAAGAGGATAGAATACAAATCAAAACTGTTGCATTATGTGAATAACTTATTTTGGTTCATTAAGATTTCAACAAATTCTTTTCAAATTAATGGTGTAACCATGGAAAACTGCTGAAACCTACAAAAAAAAAAAAAAACTCTAGTATTTACTTATAATTGTTATTGTTTTCCACACTAACAAACGTAACAATTAAAACTTTTCATTTTATCACTAGTTTTGCTCATTTAGCAAACAAACAAACAAGTGAAAATTAGTAATTACTTTTGCACTTTTACTTTTTAGATATTTCCATAGCTTGACTTCTCTACAAATTTCCTTAAATAAAGTCTCACAAACACAGTGTAATTCTCTGACACTTCTTTTACAATCCCTCAAATCTCTACAACACAATTGAAAAACATCAGAGATTAAAGCTGACAGAAACAACCACGAAAACTACCTACTTGATATTGTTATTCTTTAACCTTTGATTCGAGTATAGATTTTTATTTTCCCCCAATAAAATGAGTCCAAGAGGTTCATGGTGAAATAAAACGTGATAATGAAGAAGAGGGTGTAATAACTACATAAGAAAGGAAAGAGAAGGGATAGAACAGAGGGGAAGAATAAATAGAAAGGAAGGTAAGAATGGATAGAAAGGGGAAAATAAGACAAATTACATTCGAGCAATGGGAACACGGCGACCTAGTAAATTAGGGTCAATACCGAAAATTGGTTTTCTCATCATGGGTAAAGGTATCATTGAGCCACCAAAACTATCATGAAAATAAATAGCCACAAAAAAAGAAATTAAACAGAATAGTTCCCCGATTCCCACAAATGATCATTCTGAAAAGTAAAATAAAAAGTTATCTACAATAAAATAATTGAACAAATACATATATGTATGCGTGAATATTTGACTGTGTACATGTGATTGTATATCAAAGAACAATGGACCTACATGAAAACATATAGAATATGACAGATTAATAAAATACAATATAATATCCTAATGAATTCCTTGCTCATTAAAAGTCGGTATATGGGCTTGTCAAAAGTATAAAAAAATTTCACCTTTGCTGCACCAGCAGTATCATCCACAGCTTCTCTGGTCACTCCAAACTTAGCTAGTGTGTTTTCACACTGAGCAAGAGCCTACAGAAACACTTTTCTTTCAAAACTCAAACAACTGAAACTAAGATACTTCACATATATATTGGAAAATACCTGAGGATGGCTTAACACCCGTTTCAGATTGTCAATTTTGACACCGGGATTTGCTAACAAACAATGCCGAATGGGAAGCTTCACCTCACCTACAATATGTAACCTATGCCTCAACAGAAGATCATAATTTCTGTGGATACTCCCCCCTAGAGAATTCTCAATTGGTAAAACTGCTCGATCAACAAGCCAGCGCTCAAGAGCCTGTGGCAAAGGACGCAAGTCGTGAAAACATAAACCATTGTTTGTGGAACCAGACAGTTTATAGTTTTAAACGCAATAAAGCTCATGACATGAATATTGTCAGTAACAATGTATCAAAGGTGAAGCATAAAGCAATTTACTAACAATTAAATCACGATTTTATATTCTCTAAAAAAGGGAAGTGGTCTTGTTAGTCCAAGTACATATGCATACATAAACGCCATCAACAGTATAAAATGTGAACCTATACAGACAACTAGAAATATATAGTTTATAATCAAGTTTCAACTGAGAAACAGAGGACAATGCATGTTGCATGTCCACAGGATTAGCATGAAGTGGATAAATAGTAGGATTCTATTGTCATTGTCAAAGCAACACTCTAGGAAATCACTCCCTTGCCGCTTCATCCTCCCACTCAACCCCAAACCTATTCTTGTTTCAAGGAGCAACAAGTAAGATGACAAAGAGAAATGTAAAACAAGATAACACCAAACTGTGACAAATCCTATGTGTGCTATTTTAAGTCCCTAGCTAAAACTACACCCAATTTTGGTATTTGAATAAGCTGAGGTAAGGTAACATTTTTCATCAACAGTAATCCTACCCATGGCTTCAAATTGTACCTTTAATACATTCAGAAAAGAATTGGCATTGTATTCTGTGTTTTATTAAAGGATTTACCCATGCATAAACTAATCACTAGCATACACAAATAACTACATCCTCATAAGGTTAGAGGAATTGAGGAGACATAGGTTGCATATGTTGACAAAACATACAAGCAAAAATCTCTTTTATTCAAATAAAGTGCATTACTATACCTTTTAGTAACATAATTCGGTTTCAGAGCTGAATGGAAAGAGATTTTACTCAATTTAGTAACAATATAATCATCCAGCCAAGGGAATACCAGAGCAAAGCCCAAAGAAACAAACACAAAATTGAAAAGCATATACTACTATCTTATGTTGACAATTAAATTTTGCATTAGATATGCCCAAGCAGCTAAATTTTGCATAACAAATTACTAAAAAAGGTATCTATCAGGTACAAATATGTGCTTCAACGAAAAATTTCACATAACTGCATATAACACAGCATGAAAGCAAGCAATCAAGAAGCAATGAGCTAAAGGGACCAGCAAGGTCACCACAGATTCAATAACATTAGCATGCAAACAATTCAGAATCAATGACATAAAAGACTCACTTCAAAAGCAGTGTCGAATTGGTCACAAGGAATTGCTTCACAATTTGGATAAGCTGTATCCGCAGCCAGCTCGCTATAGGCACCACTAACTCCCTGCAAAATGCAGAAGCCTCTTCTTAGTCAATATCAACTCAACACTACTAAATATTAGAGAGTGGAAAATTAAGAACTTATTATGATCCAAAAACTCAAATAAAGGTTATGCATGACTTAATTTCATATAAAGGATATAAAAGTTCCTCAGATCATCAACAGAAATATGTTAAAAAAATTTGAAATTTTACTTTGTGAGCCCATTAGTTCATCAAGCTTAGACATTCAGTACTGCCCATAACTGTATTTATAAGACCCAGGAATGCAGGAGCACTCAGCATAATCACAATCACATATTCAAATGGACTTAAAAGTTTAAAGCGTGGCTTTATCCCCTCCAAAAATATGCCCGCATAATAAATCCATTTTATAAATCTCTTCGTGGTATACCATTTTGGACTAGTTTCCTCGTTTATCGGATGGGATAATTTGCCATTGTCATGGGTACTGAATTTGACAGCCGAGTGGAGAGTAATATTAGCTGCTCCTTTAATCATTTGACTGCATGGAACTTAAGTCTAATTTTGAGCCATTAAAAGTTAGATTGGACCAGATACATGAAACAAATGAGTTTAAACAATTAGTACAGTATGCTAAGCATGCACACAAAGTGTGTATGTGTGTGCATGTATGTGAAGATTTTATCTCAAGTTCAAAGCTGGAAGTCTTGATGCAAGATGGCATACGAGGTATGTTGCTAACGAATCAGTATTAAGGAAAAGGGTAAATTAGGTAGTAAATCAATAATTAAGTTAAAAGTAGGGTGATAACTCTATAAAAAAATAAAAATAAAAAGGAAACGAGGGAAGGGAAATCATGTTGACAATTTATGAGAAATTAGTACAGGACTATAGATAGATTTGGGAGGGTGTCAAGTGTCGCAAAAACTTGGCATTTAACATTAATAGCTGTATTTTCAGATTCACAAATCAAAGTTCTTCTTCCACTATAAATCAGCCATTGTTGAAGTCTAAGCTAAAGTTCAACCATAGCATAAATGGACTTTGAACTTCTTTAAGATTCTAAAACACAGTATACCAAGACCAATATGGCGCACCTTTGGAATAAGTTGGAGCAATTACTGAATTACACTCAAGTGGCAAGCATTTTAATTTTCTCTATTGGTCAATATAGCAACTTTTTCTCATCAGTTATAGCAAGACCATGCCAAATTGAAGTAAAATCACTTGTTAAACTTGTTTGGTTTGTCTATTGGCACCTTGGAGTTGAGTACTTGGGCTAATAGTACTAGGAATCTATCCTTTTTCTAAGAGTTAAATCATCTTCTAGCATTGCTAGTAGTACTCTTATCTATTCAACACCTTGGAAGGAATCAATGAGTCATTTGACTCCAACAGTCTTATACTCAAGCCAAAGTATCAATTCATCATATTTAGGTACAGTTCCAATTATGAATGCCTATGCACACACTCATATTTCAGTCTTCTTACAAGTTCCAAGGAGTTCAGAAAAGGATACTCTATTACAATTCCAAGGCAGCATCCACAACACCACCCTCCAAATATGCAAATACAATAAGATGCGTGAATCAAAACTTTAAAGGTTGATCCTTTCAGCACCATCCTAAACTCTCTATTCACCCTTAAAATCCACCAACACACTTAAAAAAAGGTAAATCTGCTACAATAGAGCTCCACATTCTAATTACTAAAAGTATAAGAACCTTTTAGTTCCACCAACCTAAAACTCTTAGCGTCCTGTTTCATAAAAAAAAAAATACTTTCAACTCACTTCCACATAGTAAACAAACCTGTTGAACCCACTTTGCCTATTGGACTTCATTTCTAACAAAAAAAAGGTCTGGTCCCCCTTTAAAATCTTGCTTTGCACGACAATCTTCTTCCTAGATAACCCAATAAAAACTCTCGGCTAGACCACCAAATCTCTGCCCATTATCTCCAATTTATATACCACACTAGTGAGGATAGGGATAGTTAACAAAGAACTGA
This sequence comes from Dysphania ambrosioides, assembly GCA_026401315.1. NCBI lineage: Eukaryota > Viridiplantae > Streptophyta > Magnoliopsida > Caryophyllales > Amaranthaceae > Dysphania > Dysphania ambrosioides. The sequence continues at coordinate 4,146,357 of CM048672.1, forward strand.
AATATCGTGAACTCAACAGACTACTCTATAACAACGTTAACTCCGCAATACCAACATCCTCCACTATCAATTCATTACTAAGCTCTCAAAATGTCAACTGAACACCATCCTATTTTTAATGAAGGTCGTAATATATCAAACCCCGTGCATATTCACCTCATAGTAAACAAAAAGAAACATGTAAAGCATTTTTATTCATCCACAACGAAGGGTATCATTACTATAGTATCCTGAGTAGTTGATTTCGTTTCCTAATTCATGTTCAAACCACTCTCCAATTGGCAATATACACATTGCTTTCAACACATCTTCAAACCAAGGAACATATTACAAATCCGGGCATAATTTTGTCGTTACTATCTATACATGCTATAATCAAAGCCAAAGCCAAAGGCGAAATATGCCATTATGAAAAGGTATAATGAAGAACAATAAAAGTTTGAATTTGTTCATTATGCTATTGTATTCCTCCCATCCTAACATTGATACAACGAGCAGCGTACATCATACGCACCAATGTACTAGGTCTAGTTGTATCAATTCAATACTTGTACTTCATGCGTCTCTGTAAGAAAGCCTCATTTGACTTTTTATTGTCTTTACAACTTTAAATATTTTTATCTTTAAATCTGTAAGGTAAAATATTATGAAAACTTATATAAAAAAAATTTTCACCGAAAAGATTTCACTTAAATATATTATTTCTTCTAATACCATAAAAATTTAAGATATGAGGCTTTCTTAGATGGACGGAGGGAGTACCAAACATACCCCGAATAAAACGAAAATTGCCAACAATGAAAACAGACAGAACGACCTGATAAGCAACGCGAAGTCGAGACCCGTCGGAATTCAATGCTTTACTCGACGTCAACGGCTCTGCAAACCACCAAAATTAATAAATAAAGAAACAAAGATAATTTCAGAAAAATGACATGCAAATTCAAATTCAACAAAACCCTGACATACTAGGGAGCGAATTCGAGGCGGCGGAGTCGGGAGGGGAACCATCTTGAAACTTCTCGGACAAAATGGCCTGAGAAATGGAATTGAAGGTTAGAGGGAGAGAGGATGCAATGAGAGAAGGGCGGCGTTTGAGGTGGTGAGCGGTCGGGAAATGGAGAGCGGCGGCGCAGTGTTGATGGTTTGAGGGTGAGAGATGGTGGCGGAATTTGGATGGGATGGTTGTGAGAGAAGAATATGATGATACGCCGGCATCCAACATCATTGACGGGAGTTTGGTTGGGCGGAGAAGGGATTGCCGGAATAACGAGCTTTCGGGTATGTTACGCTTTTGTTAACGTTTGTTTTACGTTGTTTGGAAAAAAAAAATTAACGAAAACCCTATGGAAAATATTGTCACAAACCCTTTTTCATTCGACGGTTTGAAATCTTTGCTACTTGCTACCCCATATTCTCGCTAATATCCACACCTAATTTTTAGGATAATTGGAAAAAATTACCACATAAAAATATCATCTTGTCAAAAACTATCATAAAATACAATTGCACTAGATTTTGCGATTTTTGCGGATTTGACTGTTCACGTGAGTGACACTGTTAAATTGAATTAATAATTTTTTTTTCTTTTTATTTTCCTCCTATTCTTCCCTCCCCTACTTATTTATGCTTAGGTCATTGCATTAGATTTGAAAATTGTTGGCAAGTCAACATCCCATTTAAATAGGATGTATAAGAGGTAGATTTCGCACAAACTACTTCTTTGTATTCTTGAATTAACAAAATCGGACCACTATACTATCTCAATCATGGTGAAAGGCCAGAGAAAGGATAAAGGCAAGTCACATTCGACAACACTAAAGGGGACAAATTACACGGTTCTCCAAAAGTACATGTAATAAGTGAAATTATTTAAACTCGAAGCTTTGGAATAAATTAACATAATTATTGAATAATAATTATGTAATTAAAATGTTAAATATTGCTAATTAATGTCGAAATTACACTGCATATAATTAGATTTCTTTTGAGATTGTAAGGTAATTATCTGCTTTTGGGTTTATGTTTTAATCAGGTTTAACGGTAGAATAAACATGGATTATCTAGTGTATACCTAACAGAATTTTGGTTGTACCATCTCAATCATGGTGAAAGACAAGCGAAAGGACAAAGGTCGGCCACATTCGACAACACTAAAGGGGATGAATTACATAGCTCTCCAAAAGTACATGTAATAAGTGTAATAATCTAAACTCGAAGCTCAATTTTTAATGGGAAATGAAATTATTTTTGTAATTAGAGTTGTTTGTCAGGTGTAATTGGAATAAATTAACATAACTATTGAATAATAATTTTGTAATTACAATGTTTAATGTCGATGATGTCGAAATTTCACTATATATAATTAGGTTTTATTAGAGATTATAAGGTAAACTATCTGATTTTGGGTTTGAATTGATAAGGTTTAATGGTATAATAAGCATGGATTATCTAGGGTATAAAAAGATCACTGAAACTGTGAATTATTATTTTATGGGGGAGATTTTGTCACCAAAAAGGGGAAAACTACATATAAAAAGTGTAGTGATTATTATGGCTTGGCATTGTATCCTAATGTTAATGAGGTGTGCCATTTTGAATTTGTTGATTGGGTGAAGAATGGGTTAGGCTTCAAAAAATTAGGCGAGCTATGGCATAGGATAGTTGAAAAATGATGATGATATTCTCGAGTTTTTAAAGGCAAAAGAATCTAATGGGGGACATGTGCTTTATGTAATACATGAGAGAATAAAGGTAGCACTAGTGGGCTTACTTGCAACACATGTGAAGTACTATGAGCATAAGGAATCAAATTATATAAGTGAGGGTTATAGTGCTAATGCTGAGTTATTTATGAGTGGGTTCACAAATACAAGCATGGGTGTAAGTGGGGACCAAGAAGGAGCACAGTCAAACCCTAGCTCTAGTCAAGAATTGAATGCCTCCCTCCCACTATTCACCTCTCCTATTCAAACAAATGTCATCTCATTTAACACCACATGCTAGTAAATTCTTTGTATGACTCGTAAAATCCCCATCTACACCTTCAAACAATACCAAACAAATAACATTTTCACAAGATCCCATTAACTTAGAGCAAGCCACAAAAATTATAATAACCATCCCCTTGAAACCCATCAAAGAAAACATCCAAATCTATTGTGCAAAGGAGATCCATAGGGGTCAAATGTTGGTGATGCTTTGGAACAGATTGAAGAAGAAGGTGAAGGAGATGGACACCTCTAAACAATGCCAAGCAAATAGCATGTTAGGTTAGGGTAATATTCTTAAAATTTACTAATTGTATGTATTTTCTTATTGGCCATGGCATATTCCTTAATGGACCTTGTGAAGCCCCAATATAATATTTATATTGTTGGTGAGCAATTGTCACCAAAGTATTAAGGTTTGTGTCATTTGTTATATATAAATAGGGGATTTAAGTAGAGCGCCTCTTTACTTTATTACATTTGGTTTTGAATAAAGTAGTTAGTTTTGGATTTCATTATGTTAGTTTTAAAGATCTTCGTTTCATGTTACACTTATGGACTTTAAAAAACATTATAAGTACTTTGGGTGTATTGAATAAAGTTTTATAAAGTTAAATAGAGTAAAAGTGTAATATTTAAATACATAAGGTATGATTTATGCAAGCAAGTAGTTAAATGTTTACTCATCAAATGGAAGGATTGAACCTATAAAGGCTATCCCTCATGACATATTTCAAGTAAAGGGATAGTCTAGTTATGAGGACTTGGTATGATTTAGTTCCTAAACATCATGGACTTGAAATTGAAATAACATCAAAATATGTTTTATGATGCTAGGACATGAGCTTTAGGACAACACTTATGTTCATTCAAGTATGATAAATATCTAAGGTTTTGTTCATGTAAATGTATAAGATTTTAAGGAGTCTATAGAGGTTAAAGATGTTCATATCCCTTTATTATAGAGTAAATAACAATGTACAAAGAATGCATAAGGATAAAAATGCAATGCTTGAAATAAAATACAAGGGTAGGGAATTGCATTGAAAGTTAAGAGGAGTTTATCCTATGCGATTGGATCCTTAAGGATGGTGCTCAAAATAAGAGTTATGAGGCTTGACTTAGTAAATGAAAAAGGTTACTCCTTGTCAATCACATCATAGATGAATAAATAGTACATAAGGTTGAAAGTATGTGAGTTGATCACAAAATTTCATCAAGAATGATGTCTCTTTGATTGATAAAGTCTTATCAAAATACATAAAAATAAGTGAAGAACTCATGTAGAAGGAGGTTTGCTTCATCTATAATCATTATATACGAGATTACTCAACTTGAACCCTTAAGTGGATAGAAATCATTAGAGATCAAGAAAAGTAATGAATGAAGTAGAAGTAGACAAAGAGAAGTAAAGAAATATAGATTTAGAAGAGTCCTCAGTTAGTTATCTTTGAGGATGAGTCCTTTACTTAAGTCTTGATTGAGTGCTAGAAGCATTTATGTTTCATTGGGTAAGATACAAAGATTTACCTTGGATTAAGCCTAGGTAGGGGTGAAAGATACTTTGAGTATTCTTAAGGGAGTATTTTGGCAGGTTAACAATGTTTGTACTTTGGAAATTTTGGACCTTTTGCTCATAAAATTTGGGATACTTATAGGCAAAAAATAGCATTATCTGAGCGATAGATGTTAAGTTTGAGCGTTAAAATCAAGGCATGGATGTCTAGTGCCCATGTTGTGTGTCAAACGCCTAAAATCAATCTTTTTCTCTATTGCTTTTGAGGTTGCAAGGGACCAAGAGCGCTTGGGGGAGCGCTAAGCTTTGGGGCATCGGACGCTGGACTTGGGTGTCCAACGTTGGAACTAGGCGTTAGACATTTAGGCTCTTAGGTGTCTGGCTCTAAGTTTTGGGGTTAGATGTTATGCTCTTTGATGCTTGACGCTAAATCATTAGTTCTTTGAGCATTTTTTATCTTAGGATGGTTTTTTAGGTTTGCTTCGTGATTTAGCATATGTTCTAGGGTTGTTTGAGTTTTGGCCAAAGTGGTGACTTAGGCCTAATTATGTTTGGGGCTTTTGAGTTTTAATGTTATTTTGAGGGACTTTGAGCGTTGCAGACTCCACCTTGAGCCAAGCTAAGTCCACCTACAAGGGTCGGTTCTTCATGGAACCGTGAAATAAGGAGACACGATTTTGTGTCTACAAAAGCCTCCATTTTAATCAAGTCTTTGATAAGATGAGGCCAAAGTACGACTTAGAATGGAAAAGGGTTTGAGATGATCTACAATCTCATACCCTTCTTATTCGGTACCTGCAAAACCAATCGGGTTAGTAGTTGAAAAAAATCAGTACTTGACTACTTTGAGTGACTTTAAAAACTTTGTGTAGTCGCTCTGATCCTATTCAGATCCGCTGGGAAATTGTTTTATGATATTTGAGTGTTATATTGCACTAAGGTTGTTTATAGGATCAAAACCACACCTATGGTTTCCTGGGGCGTATCTCAGCCTAGATTTGCAGGGGAATCTAGTTGTGCCTTATGGACACTTCATTGGGGATTGGTAATTTTTGGGTTTAGAACCATACTTTGTAACCTTAGAGGATTCTTCTCAAGTTTAGATCGACTAGGGATTAATTAGGGAATTTTAGGGATGCCTCCCGTCTTTGTGATTGTGGAGACACATCTCAGCTTTGCGATTTTAGGGACGCTTTCCGGATCTATAGATCTAGGGAGGCCTCCCGTCTCTACAATTCTAGGGATGTTGGTCGTCTCTACAAGTTTGGGGATGCCTCTTGGCTCTGTAATTCTGGGGATGTCTCTCATGTCTTAGGTGATGACAAACCCTTCAATAATAGGACATCTCATGACCATGCATTTATGGGGAGGCCTCCCATCTTTGTGGTTCTAGAGACGCCTATCGTTTATGTGGTTTTGGGGATACCTCCCGCATTCTGGGTGCTTGTTAAAGTATCGATGCCATGAGCATGTGGTATTAATCAACTTTTTGAATTTTAGAAGCAACACTTGGAGCGCTAGCTTAGGGATATAGGGGTAAAATGGTGTTTTGTCATAATTTGGGAATTTTGGGTTAATCCCGACCAAGTTTGATGTTAACTGGTTCTACTGGAGGATAGATGATGTTTATAATAGTGCGGGTTCGACCTACTTTTTAAGTTTTTAAAAATGGTATCCCAAGTTCTATTTGGAGTTTTAGGGGCAAAATGATCTTTTTGCTATTAGTTTAAAGCTTTTTTGAATTTATCGCGTGCTTCTAGGAGCAAAAGATAACGAATCAAAACAATTTCAATCACCTCAGTCAAACAATAATGTGCTTTTGAAGGATGCTTTTAGTATGCTTAATGAAATATTTTGGTATATTAACAATGTTTGTACTTTGGAAAATTTTGATCTTTTACTCATAAAAATTCGGGGTATTTATAGGCAAAAAAGCACCATTGGCATAAGCGTCTAGCACCCATGGTGTCCATCGAATGCCTAAAAGGAATCTTTTACTCAGCTGCTTCTAATGTTCCAAGGGACCACAAGCACTTTTGGGGGAGCGTTGAGCTTTGGGAAGTTGGATGTTGGGCTTGGGTTTTTAATGGTAGAATTGGACATTGGACGCCTAGGCTCTTGGACATCTAGCGCAGAGTTTTAGCGTTAGATGTTATGCTCTTAGGTGCTTAACACTGATTTCAAGCTCTGAGCATTTTTAGCTTAGGTAGGTTTTTGAGGTTTACTTAGTGGTTAAGCAAATGCTTTAAGGTTGTTTTAGTTTTATATTTGGGCTAAAGTGATGATTTAGGCTTAATTGTGTTTGAGGCTTTTGAGGTTTGATGTTATTTTGAGGGCTTTTTAGGTTTCTACATTCTTAACCTTGAGCTAAGGTAGGTTCACCTGCAAAGGACTCTTCATCATGGGACCATGACAAGGGAGACACGATTTCGTATCTACAAACACTCTTGTCTGATTTTTCAACAATCCTTCTCCATTTTCAATCCTTCACTGGAAACACGTAAAACCGCGCAAATAAAGTGGTAATCTTATAAACATTAGTTGACAAATCATAACCAAAAATCCATAAGCTAAAATATTTTATTCATATTTCCGGTTATATTTTGCATTATTCATACCGTTATACTCATCTGTAGCATGCAGTTGAGTGGGAAGGGGAATAGATCCTTAGATTGAGGTAAGCACATGTCAATTATAGAATTTCTTATGTGTAGGTACACATAAAAAAATTCTTTGAACTATCAATCCTCTAGTGTATTGGATTAAGGGCCAAATAGTCCATAAAAAATATTATTGTTTCGAATTTGGATAAGGGTCTTAATCCTCAAATGAAGAATATGTTTTACTAGGCTAGAATCACTCATGGGTCAACTCAACCCAAATTTACAGGCTACGCCCTTTAATAGTATGGGAAAAGATAAGAGAATCTCTATAAGTACTCAAGTAAGATTTGAACTCTTAACCTTGAGATTGGAAGGAAGAAATCTTTACACCAAGCTTAACTTGGTATGAGATTCAAAAATATTGGATGAAATAAAATGGGTGGTAAAAACTTTATGTAGTAGCAATCTTAAACATTTGTATTTGATTATGTGACATGACAATCTTATGTAACTTTAATAAAATTGATCCATTAGCTAGAATTATACTTATATTGTTCAATAATATTCAAATTTTAAAATAAAGTGTAAAACTTTTATCTTATTGGCTAGATGCCTCTTTTAGTCAAGTAAAAAAATCTTATATTAGATTAAATTAGGATAGATTCAAGGGAGAATCCTTTTAAAGTTAATGGTCTAAATGTCTAATGCAAATCCAAAATTTTACTTACCTATATTTAAAAAAATGATAAATCCTATATTATGGGTAATCTTGCTATTTTGTGTCCTATTTACTAGTAAACAATTCACATGAACTCATAACTTATATATAAGACTTTCAGATTTATATCACCATCGTCTCAAAATAATTGTGTTGTATTATCTTTTTGCAATATGTTTATAGTTACTTTAACCCATCTTTTACAAACATATAAAAACTAATTGTCGTAAGGTAAATAGTTGTTGGATCACTCTTAATAAATACTTTGAACTTTTTAAAATTATTTTTTCAAATGGATAATCATAGAATTAATTGGTCAAACTCATACATTAACAAACGTAAAAGTCAAAATAATACAAATGTTTTATAAAAAGGAGCTTACCAATTAGACCGCCTAGATAAGGTGTAAGTGCATCTATAATAGTTAAATTATCACACAGAGAAGAAATTTTTTGGGTAATATTAATCCTAGTAGTGAATTTTATAAAAAAATTTCTTGAAATTTTGAGAAAAAAAATCTCTATGAATTTTTTTTCTCGTTTTCTATTAGTTTGACCCATTGCTAAGTCTTTTTTTTTTTTTTGCTTTACGTGTTTGTCGTGGACCCCACTACTGACAAGGCTCGTTAGACTACTCAACAAAAGCGTGGCATTTCTATCGGCCAATCAATTTTTTTGTTGAAAATATAACCATTATATATTTACAAAAACTATTTCGAGTATTTAAAATTATTAAAAAAAATTAAAAAAAGTCACCAAAAGTTATAAATTTTTTTCCTCTACAAGTAGACACTCATTTTAACACATTACAAAATTCTCATTTCTCTATTTAAATTCATTAAAATTATTATTCAAGTGTTTACTTACTAATATCTTTTGCAAAAAATATATTTGAAAATATTTGTTGTTGAGGAAGAAAAGTAAGAGAGAGAGTACACTGAGAATTTTTGGTTTTGTTGTTGATAGGATAAAATTAAAAAATACTTTCTCAAAAAATCTGATGTGGAGGAGACAAAAATGTAGAGAATGGAGTTGGAATTTTTTTTTCTCAGGTGAGATCTCTAATAGTGTCTCCATAAGTTTGGTCAATCAATCAGATTTTGTCTATAAAAAGGTTACCATTGCATTTTTACAATGACTATTACGCTTATTATCATTATTAAAAATATTTAGCTAGCAATGGTAAAAAAATTTTATCCTCTATAAAAAACTATCCATTTTGACATATTTTTGGCGCACTGCAAAAAATTTGATTTCTCTCTAATTTCTTGAGAATTAATGTTTAAGTTTTTATTAAAAATATTATTTAAAAATATTATTTATAATTATATTAATTATATCTATTTTAGAAAAAAAATATTTCACCAAAAAAATTATTATTTCTATATCTGACTTTATAAATTTAGTTATTAGTTGTTTTTTTAATTACTTTTCCTGAGAAATTAGTTGTGTTATTTTGTTAAATTTTTTAAAAAATGGATCATAATAATCCCCATGATACATAAAATTTCAAAGATTTCGATAATTTTCTTATCAATCATTCTCAATTTTCTCGATTTATTTAATATTTGGAGGAAATTTTACTAATTTTCCTTCACAACATCCAATTCCACCCACTTACAATATTTTTTCTAACTCACAAAATTACAAGCACTGTTCATAAGTCTTTCAAGGAAGCAACAACCAAATGATCAATGATAAAGAAGATATTGTTCCACATAGTTTTCTTCGAATCGCTATTACCACCTCTATTGTGCTATTTGGCAAAATTAGCCACTTTCAATTGCAACAAATACATGTGATTGATCTATCAAAGAAGAAGAAACTCTAATTGAGCCTACTTCACTAATTGTAAATATTTCATTTTTTGGCAAATATAAGAAAACGACATATTTTTGAGAGACATACATCATTCATATGAAGCGGCTCATTATTGGCAAAGATAAGCAATTGTACGACAACCAACTCTTGCTAACGATGAAGATATACTAGCTAATATTATAAAGACTTTTATTATTATTCATAACATGATAGTGGAGGATGAACAAGATCAGACACTTATAAGAATGCCAAAACAATAAGAAGATATTGTGAAACAGATTGCCTTAATCAATGTGCTCGTCGTAGAGGTGAAGCGAGTACAAGTGCTACAACCAACATTAAGTATCCGGGAAAGAATGAACACTATGCGTAATAGATGAACTCTTCAGTTGCTTTAAGATGACTTGATTGAGCATAATTGGCAAAAATTAGGTGACAATAACCCTTAAAATATATTGTCATCCATATGATGATGTTATTACAAATAAAATTTCTTTACTGCTATAGTACTTTCATTTTATTATTATGATGCTTTAATAATCATGCACCATGTTCTTACTTCGTGTATTGTTGTTTAATTTATCTAATGTAATGCATTTCTAGTTTTATTACTTGTGTATTCATTCCATATTTTGCAAATTATTGATAATCTTATTCTACTAATTCTTTCACTAATCCATAATTGTAATTAACTTAATCGTTATTATTTAATTAGTATGTAATTAATTAATTAATTAATGATATAATATTAATAATTAAAATTAATTATTGAACGATCACCAAATCCCAAATTTACAAAAACCCTAACCTCAGCATTTGGTACAATTATTGATTTTGTCATGTAAGAGTGAGGGCAAGTATTTAAAAATTGTGATTGCCCTAAATATATGCTAGATTAGTTAAATGTAGTACCTAATAATTTAGTAGGAGAGATATTAAGAAAACATGTTGAAGGTAGAGAACACTTGCAGTTAATATACTGAAGTCAATTGAAAAAAGAGGAGAATGCCACAAAAATAAAAATAAAAATCAATGAGATCACACTTTCCTCTTTAGCTCCTAGCAACAAGTTGTCTAGCTTTAGAAAGATTTGATGAAAATAATAAGGCAACATACATGAATAATCTATATGAGATATGAGACAATTAAAATCAAAGGAGTGGTGATGATTATATCAAAAATCGATAAAAAAAAAGAAAGAAAAATAAGGGCCTAGGTAGGTTAAAAATAGCATAATGTCTAATATAATATAATTTCAATTTGAAAAGAGTTTAAAAGAAATAAGGCCTAATTCTGTAGAAGAAAAACGTAGAGAGAAATAAATCATCGAATTATATAGATTGAATGTTTTTACAAATATTGTAGAATAAATATATTAGGTCTGATTGTGTTTGTGAGTTATATTTAGGATATCTACATGACTATATAATTCAATTAATTTTATTAATCACCATATTTCTTAACTTTACTTATTAGTACGGTAGGTTTCTTCAAGATACAATATATATCAAAATATTATGTTAATGTCAATTATCAAATTTTTTTCTAAAATAGTTAAAAAAATGTATTGAATTCATACTTTAAGAAGTTTTTTGTCCATTAACATGTGTACGTACTAGTCATTATCTTAAATCCAATTTTTTGATAGTCAATGACAAATATGGTTAGTGGGGATTAGAGCTTGGCATGGGATAGACTAGTACGACACACTGTCCGTGAAGTAGGCCGCAGGCTAGGCAGCGGACAAGAAAAAAATTTAGACACGAGCACTCGAGCGACATGCTAATTTGGCATAAAGCACGCCAATATTTAGTATTATTTAATCATATTTTTATTAGTAGTATAATTATTACTACTACAATTAATATTACTATTATTTCTAATATTATTATATTCTTATAATATTATTTATATTATCTAAAATTATTTTTTTCGATTCTATTACGTACTTTATTTTTATTTTTTATTAAAAAATTAGGCCATCATGAAACGCTGGGCAAAGTGGACTGTGCCAGACCACAGGCCGAGTTTTAGAAAAAGATAGCATGACACGGCACAATCACAATTAGGCACGATAAGACATGATAGGACAAGAAACTAGGCACGAACGGATACGATGCAAGGTGGGCACGACACGACACGATACGATCTGACCCGTGCTCACTTGATCACCTATAGTGGGATAGATACTTCAAATGTCAGAATGGAAGATAGGGCATGTGGCAATCTCCAAAGTTGTAAATGGAAGCTGACGTGGACAACCCCATCCCTAGGGTGGGGCGAGTGGGGCACTCGCCCATGACCCTTTTAGATAAATGCCAATTTTTTTAATGCTAAAAAAATAAAAAAAATAAAAGGCTCATTGGTAAATAGTCTTACTTGTACAAAATTTTTAATGTAATTTGACATGGATTCGATTCTATTTACCTTCATGATTATTGACAGTTTTATCCAAACAGATGAATAAAAAAAAAAGTAACAACCTATTAAAACTACATACGATATATAAAATATTATTGTCATTATACTTATCAAATTATTAACCTTTAACTAAAATAGCTACTTATGTCACCAATAAAAACTATAAAAAATTTGACTAATTATTTTGTATATTAGTTGTGCATAGTTATCATTGTTCTCCATTTTGTTAATGCAATGACATATTATAAATAATGAATTCGTTGTATTTAAAATGTGGACTAATCTTTTGCATTTTAACTGTATTTATTAATTCGTAAAGTGAACTATTCATAATATTATGAAGAGAAATCATCATAATAATAAGATAACTTGATAAATAAAAACTTTTATAAAGTGGATTGCTCATAATATTGTTTAAATTAAAATTTTTTATTAATGATTTTTATTTTTTAACACTATTAATGATTATGTGATTATAGTATGATTTTTAATTTAATTTTTTAATAATTTATTTATTTTGTTAAACCACTACTTAATATTTTATTTGTAGTATACTATTATATTTTAAGGCCCAAATTTCTTATTTTGGCTTATATGCTTCTAAAATATCAAATACCTGTTGGCTGTTGGTGGGTTTGGTTATTCTTGGACTTTAATCCATACGTCAAAGCGTCAACTGAAGTAGCCGACTTTTAAATTTTCCTCAAAGTTTCACACTTTTCATGAAATATTACTAGTATAATTTCTGGGTGTTCAATCGGTTCATCATTATTTCTGGTGAATGGAGGGATCCGCATCTGACGTTTCTCAACTTCGTGTTGCTTATCAGGTATTTCCCTTGCCTCAATCTTCTACCAGATTGATGAGAAGCTGAAATTCATGTTACTTTTTCTCCCAAGTTACTTAGTATTCACTATTGATTTGATTCAATTAACTCTATCTTGATTAATTGATTATCCGAATTTGAGTTTATTTGATATACATATTTCTAATATTTGATACTTGCTCGTATTTGATAGAATAATTCAATAATGTAATTGATTATATATTTATATGATATGCATTAATGTATATAATAGATATAGATAATACAATACATTGAAACACTAAAGATACACATCCTATACTCATTTCATCTGATACAATAATATACACTTAATAATCATTATCCTATAAATATTTTGTTTTGTTATGACTTATCGACATTATCATTGTCCTATTTATGAATTAACCATCATATAAAAACAAGTAATTGCATGAGCTAACATGAAATAACCCGATATGACCCGAGACGAATACAACAAAATAGTCAAATATCGAGTCATAAATCGATAATAACATGTCATTAATGACCTAATGGGAACCCTATAAAGCCCAACCCGGATTTCAACCGAAATTGAGGCGACCCATTACCATAATTGACTTGACCTGAAATCTACCCGAACTCGAAATAACCCGCTATAACCCGTTTAGGAACCGACCAAGATGGACTTGAATCGACCTTGACCCGAACCGAATACGACCTGACCCGAACCTGAGCAAGCAAATAACTAATTTAACCCAATCTGATCGACTCTGTAGGCCAAATTGACCCGATTTAACCCGAACCGATAAGTACTGACTCGCGATGGGTCAACTCAAAACTGACCCGTGGACCCAAATTGACACCCCTATTATTGCTATTTTCATTCTATGTTTTGTTCCAAGTATATTTTCAATTGTTGGTCTATGTTATTCGGACTCGCCAGAAAAGTCTGACACGGGTTTGAGTTGACACCCACATGTATTTGATTAAAATTTGCTTGATTCAGGTCCAAAATAAAGTGTCAAAGTGTCTTAGCTTAGCCATGTCTTGAGTGTCAAATGGGAGAAAAGTGCTAGCAATGTTGTGAAGTTTTGATTACAATGTTGTGAAGTTTTGATTACAATGTTGTTAAGTTTTATGTGTAATGGAGTTGTTTGATTCAGTAACTAAGGGTATGGGTGATTACATTTTGGATTGATGTATTTTCAGGGTGTTCCTGGTGCTTATAGTCAGCTTGCTGCCCAGAAGGCGTATCCAAACTGTCAATCTGTCCCTTGTGAGCAATTTGAGACTGTTTTCAAAGTATGTCCTCGAAACTTACTTGTTCAATGTGGCGTTTTTAGTTTAAAAAGGTGATTAGCTGGTTGTATATTATCTCTTATTAGAAATGATTTTGGACTTTAGTTTATTTAGGTGCCGTGCCAACTCCATATGGAGAGTACTTGTTCTGATGGGATTGGAGCTTTTAGCTTGAGTTATATGTTAAGTTCCTCCATTGATGCCTGAAGTCATAAACAATTTCTTAATGTCTTCATTAATCTGTCAAATGACGAGAGTTTTAGTTGGCAGCTTTATTGTATTAGCGTAAGAGGTGAATTAGATAATTATTTCTTCTGATCATTTGCACCGGAGCCAAAGATTTACTTTTCTTTTGCGTTAGTATAAATGACTAGTTAAGAATGCAATCATGCATCATCAAACTGTCCAGGTTCTTTAGAGGGACAAGTTGTAATGATATTGCTGATCATAGAGATGGGGGAATGGGTACCTCTCATGATTTAGTATAAAAGGTCCAAAAATTGTGTTAAGTCTAGGCACGTAATAGGTTAGTTTTGTGTGTCATCACTTGCTTGTTCATTTGACTCGCGTAGCTTTGTAAGTCTTGTATATTCTCTACACGAACACTGTTTGAAATTCTGTTATGTCTGATTACAATATCTCTCTGAAATATGATGGAGTGGTGGAATTGTCTTTTAAATGACTTTGCATCTGAAAGTGATATTGAGAATCCTACGTTTTCTTAGAAAAAGCTGTGCACTTAACTGGGGGTTTGAAGACTGTGCTGAAAGACACCAGGCAGTCACACCAAGGGGTGACTAAAAGAAATTGTTTTAATAGGGAAAACTTTTGGCTGCAATGTAGGCCCATGTATCCCTATTTCACTTCTCAAAACGTTATCAAGATTCACAATGCTTACCACTTGCATTGATATCTTGGAGACTTGACTGTCCTATGCATGTAATTGTCCTTTCAAATCATTTCAGAGCTCAACGCTTTTCTGTTATCTGTTTCAGTAAAAGCAACGTGAGACGATTGAGACCTATGTATTTGCTAGATGGTTTTTGTAAGTATTACAACATCTCAAGTGAAATGCAGTCTCCCATAAACACCATTGATTATTAGGAATCAAACTTTCTCTCTCTCTCTTTTTTTATTTTTTTATTTGCGTGCTCTTTACCTTAAAATGAATCCTCTGGCTATCTATTTTGCTATGTCACATTGACTGAACTATATAGTGCTTCTGCCGTTACACAGCTTTATCTACCAGAAAGTTAGGAAGGTTACAAAGTTGTAGTTCAGCTCTTGTTCCCCTATTGCTTTCATATAACCTTCTACTTCAATGGAACACTTGGGAGGGGGTGGGCTGAATTGTAAATAGAGCAGGAGTTTCAACTTTTTGCTGAATAAAACAGTAAGGCAATAGATAGCCAATAAACTCTAAATTCCCCTTAATCACTCGGGATTTCAACTCTAAATTCCACTAATTAGGGCATTCACCTATTTTACAACGTATTGGATCTCAATAAACTCAAGTTTTCCCCACAGTGATTCCCCTTAATCACAATGTTCTGTATTGCTGATTTCTACTCGATGCTATTCTCAACTGATGATTTAACTCTAAGCCTTACAAGAATGGTTCACTCAACCCTTTTCTCCAAAATACAACTTTGTGCATAAAACTCTAGGTGTTTACAAAGCTTAAAATAGTTTGGAACAATGAATGCTATTTCTTTTCTCAACTTATGATTTTTTTCTTAGGAAATTTATCACGTTAGTCAGGTGTATTTCAAAATCAAACCAAAGTCCTCCTTTTATAGGATTCCCAAGCATACCCACTTCTCACACGTTCTTCCTTGAGCAATGGGTAGTGTTCCTTATCTTTAGGAACCAACCTTGACCATGTACGAGAAGGAAAATGTGGAAGAGGTGGACTTGATGGGCAAGTAAAAAAAGGGTTTCTTGAGGAGGTATTTTAGAAACCATCAAAACCAACTCCTCGGAGGATAATAATACTTTCAGAAAAGAATCCAAGGTTTTATTTTCTAAAAGTTTTCTTTTAATTAAATTCTTCAAACTCCTCCAGTAAAATAATATCAAACTCAAAAAGGTTATGTTCCAATAAGTGCATTGTTATGTTCCTTTGTGTTCCACACTACTAAATGCTTTCAAAACATTTACATCAATCCTAAAAATAAACTCAAATTTTTAACCTTCATGCCTTTTCATCACAAAACTTCAAGTCAGTAGCTTCAAGAATTTGTCCGATTCTAAAGCTTGATGTAAGCATCTTATAGGAACTTGATAGTATAATCCTATGGGAAGCTTAAGTCTGAAATTTTCAACATTGGCTTCACTTGATTAATTCTTGTCATTTATTTCCTCTTGTTGTAGGATGCGTTGATCATTTCAACTTCTCTTGTTTCTACTCTCGAACATGCCTCTTAACCTAAGCACACTTAGCAATCAATCATTAAATTAATTTTGATAGTCGTCTCCAAAACTGATGGAGTCAACAGAACCTTTACAGTATCTCCTGTTAGACCATCTAATGAAATGTTTCTACTCGGACGAGGTGGTCACTTTTTACGTAGTTTGCTTTACTTGTTATGGAACATTGTGTAACTTCAAAACGTCAAGGATTTCAATAGCAACCTCTGGAAACTTCGAACACGTAGTTACATAATGGCTTGAGTTGCTGTGCTACTTTTGACAAAGCATATGATACTAGAATGCAAATTATAGAGTACCATTGGGATCCACCACATAACGACTCCAAATAAAAAAAGAAGCTATGGGATTGCCATGGCAAGTGGCATTGGATCCAGTTAAGAAGCACATGCCTATGACTCTACCTTAGCAGAGGCAAATCTAGAAATGCACTGGAGGCCTAGAGCTCCCTATATGTACTCTAAAAGATCACTATAAGTCTGACTTTCACCTAAATTTTCAATTAACTATTTCTCTGTACTTGACTAAATGAAACATTTCTGGTACTAGAATTTGTAATATATTAAAATTCTTTCTATTATGGAGATTTTTTTATATCACTAAGTCATTTGTGAACTAGAATAAAATTGCTGGAAAAAGAGATTGTATAAAGTAATTTGAACATAAGTTGCTTCATTGTTTAAGTTGTATTGATGTCAGTAGATGTTATTGCTGAAAAGGCTGAGATTGTTGCTTACATTTCTGTTTCTTCACTAATGTAAAATGTTATGTCTCTTAGTATAAACCTGAAAACTCTTATGCCTCTTGCTACATGATACTTAGACATCCTCACCGTTTATTGTTCTTAACTGCTGAGTTCAGGATATGGTATTTATTCCAAAGTTATTTTTCAACATCTTCCTTAAAGAACATGTTTGCCTGATTTCTGTATTTATTGCTCCAGGCTGTTGAGCAGGGTCTTGTTGATCGAGCAGTTTTACCTATTGAGAACTCTCTAGGGGGTAGCATCCATAGAAATTATGATCTTCTGCTGAGGCATGGGCTTCATATAGTCGGTGAAGTGAAAGTTGTTATCCGGCATTGCTTATTGGCTAATAATGGTGTGAAACTTGAAGACCTGAAACGAGTGTTAAGCCATCCTCAGGTGTTAAAGCTTATACTACATGAATCCATGTTTCTCTTGACTAAGCTACGGTGTATGTGTTGATTTGAATTAAAAAAAATGTTATTGTAGGCTCTTGCTCAGTGTGAGAATACATTGGCCCGGTTTGGATTAATTAGAGAAGCTGCCGATGACACTGCTGGTTCAGCACAAGTAAGATTTCATTGTGAATTTTATTACACCCCTCCTCCCTTGTGCAAAATTAATTGCTAGACACGGACTAAACTTTCAAAAGGTCTGATAATAGTTTTTTGAGTAAACTTTCATAAGGTCTATTAATAGTTTTTTAAACCTTAATTATAAGGGGTTGGAACAATAGCATTGTTAAATGAATGAAGCATTTGTATAACCGTTAACCTTTTTTTCCTCCTAGATGGATGATAGAAGGTTCCCTTTTCCAACATAGCTGGCCATAGCAAGCCCAAAGACTAGTGTGTAGTGGGTGAAGCTCATTTAACTTTTAAGGAACTGACTTAAGCTTCCTCGACCTATACAACGGGTGATGAAATTTGTGTACCAGGCACATGTCGGTTTGATAGGGAGGGGGTGGCTTCCACTTTCCACTTAGGCCATCCCCTCTAGCCCTCTAGGTACAAGCGGGTTGGTGTAAGCATAGTTCCCTTTGTATTGCCTCATTTCTCTTTCCCTTAGCAGTTGCAAAGGAGACCCATAATACGAGTCACTTAACCGATAATACGAGTCACTTAGGAAATGTATGATTGCCTTTTCGCATTGTGGATCAAACTGGTGGATTATTAGGATTTGTAATAACCAATTATTAAGCTTTTTTCACTATTACATTGATGAATAATAGGAGCCTTGTGTTCTTAAATCGTGCCTAAAGTTTAGGAAAAACACCAAAACAAGATATAAATCCAATCACAGGGAAAAATATGCATGGCTTTCATAATAGTTTTCCAGTTTCTGGGTAAGAAGTTTTCCACCGTAATAGTGGGAATTTTCCTATTGCCATTGTATCACTCCTGGGAGAAAGCTAAGGATCTTTGGGAAGCAAGCCCAATCAGAGTGCTTAATAAGGTCTTCACTTAAAGTTCCCCTTTGGTTGTAAATGTAGGCCAAGTTTCCTGTAAGGCAACGTCAGATCTAGTACTTATTCCAGAAAAAAATCTTCTTCCGGCGCAGCTAAGCCCCGTGGTGTTTTCTCTTGCCATAGTAGGTTTTGTACAAGAGAAAGCCGACTGTTTCACATTTCAGAGTATTTGAGGGGGGGGGGGGGGGGGGGGGGGGGGGGGGGGGGGGGGAGGGGGGTTTGCTATGTCTTTGTGCCCGACTAGTTGAGGACAAAGTTGGAAAAGAAGGTCATTAGTCCTTGCTTATTCAAGTAAGTGAATAGGAATTACCTCGTAGTCAGAAAGAAGAAAGCCAAACAAGCTGTTTTACCCCTTACTAGAAAGCTTCCCATGAGGAAGCCCTCCATTACACTAGCCCTGGCAGACATAAGAAAGCATTAGTCTAATAACATTACAGAAAAGTCATGAAGCTAAAGTCTTTTCCTGTCGTCAATCTTATTAGTTGTTGTCTCCACTAGCTGTAGAGTGAAGCAAGGCATTCCAGCTAAAAGCAGCAGCAACTAGAGCATCCCGTCTGAACAAGGCTGGCGCGAGGAAGGAAGCTACGATCTAGTGCGACGATTTCTGAGAATGCATTCGAATGATTGTCACTGATTTAATTGGTCTTGTTATCTAAGGCCTTTGTTCCACTCCAAAAACCAATGCCTTGCCACTTGGACTACATGCACAGTCTGAGATGTAAAACCACCTGCAGACACCTTAAAATAGGTTCTTTTTCACCCAACAATAGTTGACGATGGCAATCAGAAAAGAATATGCATCGCTTTACTTATTAAATGCTTTGGCGCACAGGTACTGAGGAACTTTGCTTGCAGTCCTCCGGGGGACTGAACTCCTCCAAGGGGTTCGGTTCTTTCTCACACGTAAATTCGCCCGCTCATTCCACTTCCGTGCCGGAAGAAATGGGATTCGAACCCCACTAGTTTGCAGTAAAGAAATAAGATGGTTATATTTCAGCTCAATACTCTATAACTATGGGCTAATTACTGACTAACTGTATTCTAAAGAAGCTGGAAAGTGTTATAATTAATACCCACTACTCGTAAAATCTGCTTGGTTTTCACTATGAGGGGATGTAAAATGGGGTGTGATTTGTCTTAGATCAACTCAATAATTCATGATTAATCCTAGGTGTATGTCAGGTCAGATTGAACAAGTTATTGTTATTCCTATTATTTTCTTTAACACATTCTACCCCCCTCAATGATATCTATTGAGCTATCATCTTTCTTTCTTCATTAATTGTGATCCTTTGATATTACTGGGGATACCTATTTACCAAAAAAAGTAATATTATACGGATACGAGTGAATGGTCATGGGTGATTAAAATACGAGCCTTTTGTCTTCTAAAGATTCTCTTCCCGTCTTCTTTGGAACCTGATTTATAAAACCGTGTCTCTGATTGTGACTTCTCTTATTGTAGACACCATGTTAATTGCAATTCTGATTCTTCATAAAACTGTTTTACCTGTAGTACATTGCAAACCACCTGCTCAAAGATGCAGGTGCAATTGCTAGTGCCACAGCTGCAAAAATCTATGGACTGAATATATTAGCTGAAGACATTCAGGTAGATATGTTATTTCTTTGAATTGGAATGAACCTCAATGAAAAGTTCGTAAGTAACTAGAGTCACTTCTGACCCTTCTTTTTTTCAACAGGATAATTCTTATAACATTACTCGATTCTTGATGCTATCAAGGGAACCAATAGTTTTGCCATTTGATAGGCCATTCAAGGTAATCCATATCAGAGATGACAAACATAAACTATATATATTTTTTCAGACATGATTTTGCTTATACATGTAAAAGGTTTGCTGTTATCCCTTATCAGACAAGCATTGTTTTTTCACTGGATGAGGGTCCTGGGGCATTATTTAAAGCACTTGCTGCATTTTCTTTGAGGCAAATCAACCTCACAAAGGTGTGCTTTTCTGTCTATCAGTGTCTCCTCTTATTGACTGGCATTGTTTGAGCTAAAACCTTTTGTTAACAGAAGTACTATGAATTAATCTTTCAATTAGATTGAAAGTCGTCCAAATCGAGATGGAAAAAATGGTTCAATAAAGTAAGTGCTTTTTCTTTACTCATGTTGTCTCATACTTTATACCCATCAAACCCACTAGGCTGAAGATTGTTCATTGCTTTTGGTAATGTATTTATGTTTTTTTTTTTTTTTCAATTTTGTTTCTAGGTGTTTCAACTATCTTTTCTATCTGGATTTTGAAGCATCAATGGCAGATAAAGTTGCGCAGAATGCTGTCCGAAATCTTGAGGTGATTCTTTTTGGGAATTTTTGAAGACAGATCTTTAGTTTAATAAATCCATGAATATATATATTTTCATTTGAGTGACTTTATTTTGACAGGAGTTGACTTCATTGGTAAGGATTTTAGGCAGTTATCCCTCAGATGTTAGCGTTGACATGACAGAACTGAAGAGTGGTAATTTTTGTGTTATAGTGCTTACAATTTTCACTTTATTGAGATTATTGAAGTTTGATATGCTTTAATTGATTAAGTAGACTTGCATATTTTGAGATTATTGCCTTACCTTTCCCATTGACCATTTATCCAAGTTCAGTTAGAAAGACCTGAGTAAAAAGATGGATTTTGTAACAGACTCCGATGATGGCTCGTCGGACAACCAACTATAGGTTCAAGCAAATGGGAAATCTTAATTAGTTGTGCCTCCTCATACGCCTATCACCTATATTTCTTTACTTGTCTTGTTTGGTTGTGCTTTTGTAACTGAATTAGTTTTACTCATCTTGTTACGCCTTGCATTTGCTCATTTTTCTACGCCTTGCATATGTCTGCTTGATGTCCTGCACTATTGGAAGATTCATTACATTGCCCGCGTCCCAAAGACTCACCTTGTCCTCAAGGCGGAAGTCAGGAAATCTGGCATTCAAATCCACTGCATCTTCCCATAAACTCTGACATATTCTCCCAGTGAATCAGAACCTCCATCCTGTTTACTCCTCCTGTGTCACTTCTCCGAACATCCAACAACTTCCTTGGTCTTACCTCCAACTCCAGTTCTTCTGTTAGTTGCCTTGACAGTTGAGTTGCTGCTGGAAAATCTCCTAATGCTCTTTTCAGCTGAGAGACATGGAATACAGGGTGCACCCTACTGTGATCTGGCAGCCCTAACTTGTATTCTACTTGCCCAATTTTCTTCAACACAGGATATGGTCCATAGAACCTCGCTGTCAACTTCTCAAATGGCCTCCTAGCCAAGGACTTCTGCCTATAGGGTTGTAACTTTAAATAAACGAGATCACCAACTTCAAACTCCTTCCTCCTATGAACATCCGCACTATCTTTAATCTTTTGTTGGGCTCTGGTCAACTACCACTTCATTTCATCAAACGCTGCATCCCGTTCATGTAACATCTCCTCTAACTCCCCCACAGTCGTATGAGCCTTAACTTAAGTATTTGCGGTGGATCCCTTCCATACAAAACCTTAAAAGGGTTTACCTTAGTGGATAGATGTGAAGTGTTATAAGAATACTCTACCCATGCCAACCACGAAGCCCATGTCTTTGGTGCCCCCAAAGCGAAGCATCTCAGATAGATTTCTAATGTCTTGTTCACAATCTCTGTCTGCCCATCAGTTTGAGGATGATAAGCCTTGCTAAACTTGAGTTGAGTTCCTTGCATCCTAAATAGCTCCTTCCAGAAATTACTCATGAACACTTTTTCTCTGTCAGTCACAATGGAAGTAGGAAATCCATATAATCTCACTACTTCTTTGATGAATAATTCAGCTACAGAATGCGCAGTATAAGGATGCTTAAGCCCAACGAAGTGCGCGTACTTAGAAAGCCTATCCACCACCACAAGAACAGATGTCACCCCTTTAGATTTTGGTAGTCCTTCTATGAAATCCATAGAGAGGTCATCCCATACAATGAGGGGAATAGGGAGGGGTTGTAATAGCCCGTTGGGGTGCAAGTTTGAAACCTTATTCTCCTGGCAAGTGTGACACTATCTCACATACTTCGCGACATCCTTCCTCATTCCCTGCTAGTACCAACCTCCCATTAACCTTATATATTTTCAGATCCCTAGCATGTCCCTCGGTAGGAGTGTCATGGAACTCGTGCAATAGAGTCGGTATTAAGGATGATGTTCTAGGCACCACCATACGCCCTTTATATAGTAACCTGCCATCCACCACCGTAAACTCCCCAGATCTTCTCTTCCCCGTCATTATCTCCCCCTTGATTTGACTTAACACATGATCTGTTGTGAGCTCTTCTTCTAAATTTTCCCAGCTTATACTCACAGATGAAATCATCGCACCCAACTCCATATCCCCGGTATTTTTTCTAGAGAGTGCATCCGCCACCCTATTCGGTGCCCTAGTTTTGTAGTGGATCTCGAAGTCTAGCCGATGAGTTTTTGAACCCATTTATGGAATGCAGGCTTTGTTGGTCGGTGCGAATGACAAAGTGCCTACCCAGCAAGTAATATTTCTATTTTTCCACCGCTAGACATATAGCCATCAATTCCTTTTCATATACTGACTTGAGTTGAGTCCTTGGCCCCAAAATCTTGCTAAAAAATGTAATGGGTCTGTGTTCTTGCATCAACACAACCCCTAATCCTTGCCTTAATGCGTCAGACTCCACAACAAAAGGTTTGGCAAAGTCTGGCATTGCCAGAACAAGGGCAGTAGTCATGGCCATCTTCAGCGTCTCAAAAGCATGGGTTGCCTCATTACTCCATCGGAAAGCATCCTTGCGTAACTAATCTATAAGAGGCGATGCGATTTGAGCATACTGCATGATAAACTTACGGTAATAGCCGGTTAGACTAAGAAACCCACGCAATTCCCTCAAATTCTTGGGTATTTCCCATTCCATAGTTGCCTTCACCTTCTCTAAATCCATTGCTACCCCCTTTTTTGAGATGACATGGCCTAAATATGCAACCTCCTCCTTACCAAATTCACATTTCCTCAAGTTAGCGCAAAGCTGTTGTGCCGACGTCTCTAACACCACTCCTACATGCTTCACATGTTCTTCCTTGCATGTACTATATGAGTGTATCATCAAAAAACACTAAAACAAACTTACGCAAATAAGGTCGAAAGATATCGTTCATCAACGATTGAAATGTTGCTGGGGCGTTTGTGAGGCCAAACGACATTACCATGAACTCATAGTGACCTTCATGCGTCCGAAAAGCGGTTTTATAAGTGTCCTCTCATACTCTGATTTGATGATACCTCGATTTCAAATCCAGTTTGGAGAATACCCGTGCTCCACTCAACTCATCCAATAACTCATTGATAACCAGAATTGGATATTTATTTGGTACCGTCTCCCTGTTTAAAGCTCGATAATCGATACAAAATCTCCATGACCCGTCTTTCTTTTAGACCAAGAGGACCGAACTAGAAAAAGGACCGATGGAAGGCTTGATAATATTGGTAGCTAGCATCTCCATGATCATCTTCTCAATTTCATCCTTTTGAATCTGAGGGTACCAATACAGCCTACCGCTTACTAGGTTGCTCCCTTCCTTGAGTACTATGGCGTGCTCATGCCCACGAATTGGAGTTAATTCCCCCTTCCATTCGAATACCTGTTTGAAGCTATCTATCACCTCTTGTAGAAAATGTGGGATGTTGGGAAAAATTCTCATGTTGTCGTCTCTTGGTTCAGCAATTGCGTTGAACTCCATCCACCATCCCTCTTTTTCCTTGTATAAGGTCCGCATCATTGATTTCAAAGACACCCTGGAGTGTATCAGACTAGGGTCCCCCTGCAATATCATAGTCTCCCCTTGCCTCTGGAACTTCATCAATTGAGTCTTCCAGTTCATAACCACCTACCCTAGCTTCTCCAACCATTGCACCCCTAGAATAACATATGCATTTCCCAACCTCAGCTGTAAGAAGTCCTCCACTATTCTCACCTTCCCTTGCAACAACACCTCCACCTATCGGCATTCCCCTATCCCCTTAATTTCTTCGCCATTTCCCAGAGAAACCCCGAATTCCTTGGACTCGGTGCAACTGTAATGCTCCAACAACGGACTTGGAGATGAAATTATGAGTGGCCCCGGGGTCTATTACATTGAATACCTCCTCACCTCCAATTTTCCCTTTAATTTTCATCGTCCTGGGATCCGAGAGCCCCACAATTGAGTACAATAATACCACGATTGCTTCCTCCTCTGGAGCTCCATCAGTTCCGTTCCTTCATCCTCCACCACCGAGTCCATCTCTTCCTCTTCACCGCTATAACACAAGACACTCAGCTCCCTCTTCCTCAACTGTGATCTAGACTCTATTTTTTCGTCGCATTTGAAACAAAGGCCTTTAGCTCGTTTTTCTTGCAACTCCCGTTCGGTCAGTCTTCGCATCTCCCCCCAAGGCTTTGTAGCTGGAGTCACAAATTTGTGTGAATTGTTTGGTGCTACTATAGGAGTAGCTCTGTTCGCATTTTGTTCTAGGCTTCCCTCATCATCGCCATTTTCCCTTCCTGGTGCTCTCGGGATCGATCTATCCTTCCTTCTAAATGGTGAGTGGCTGCTATTATTTCTGCATTTTGAAGACGTGAAGACTCCTCTAATTGAGCCTTGGTTTAATGGATTTGGCTCGTAAGGTCCTCAAACCCTTTCTTAAACCCTTCTAGCGACGTGTCTAGTTGGTCCTTAGACCGTCAAGCGTGAGATGTCATCTCATCCCTCAAGGCATCCATCGTACCATTTAAACTCTGGACGGTGGTATGTAACACTGCCATTTGCTCCTCCAAACTCTCTACTCTGGACCCTATCGTCGGAGGTGCCATGACCGCTGCTCTGATACCACCTGTAACAGACTCCGATGATGGCTCGCCAGACAACCAACTATAGGCTCAAGCAAATGGGGAAAGCAACGTATGAAGCAAGAACAAGATTTACTAGAAGCAGAATATTGTACTATATTATATGATACTGTAAATTGTAATTGTATTACAATATGATCGTATAATGCTATCCCTCTAGCTTTCGAGAGGCCAGGCTCTCCCACTAAAAGTATTACCAAATTCTTCTTACATCACTACATTCGTGTGTCCACATTTATAATACTCTCCCTTCCCCTTTACAGAATATTCCCTTGTTGTGGCCCATGTGCTTTTGTAACTGAATTAGTTGTGCCTCCTCATACGCCTATCACCTATATTTCTTTACTTGTCTTGTCTGGTTGTACTTTTGTAACCGAATTAGTTTTGCTCATCTTGTTACGCCTTGCATTTGCTCATTTTGCTACGCCTTGATGTCCTGCACTATTGGAAGATTCATTACAGATTTTACCCAGGCTCAGCATTCGTAAATTGCAAATAGAGGGCTTTGATTTTGGGCAATAAATATTTGGTTTAAAATTGAGTGGATAGAAAAGATGCCTAGAGCGATGAGAAGTTATGTTAATTATTATTTGTATTTTTCGGTATTGAAACTTTGAAACTTAAGTCTTTGAATGGTGGAGTGGGTGCTCTTTTGACAGCAAGAGTGGATTTAGGTAAATATCCAGAACAAGTTGAATGTTTAGGATATGAATGAATTTGGAGACATCACGTTGAAGAGGACAGAGATGCTCGAGGTTGTTAAGGAGATTGATGGGGCTATGACTGTCCTTGGCGATAAATTGGAGGTGTCAATTCTCAGGAGGGGGGAGGAGAGTAGGAGTCTCAAAAATAAAGGTTTGAGAGACAATTCGAGGATGTTATAAATAAGGATACCCAATGGGTTTGTCATTCTCATTGCCCTTAGAGGAATGTGCTGATATGTGCTCAATGCTCAAGATTGGTGTTCCTAAACCAATTTATTGCACTCCTAATAGGTATATCATGTAAGTTGTGTGGCCAAGGAGGGGGCCTGAGTTAAGGTTACAGGTATGAACTCAGCTTGCAGGGAGGTGCATATCAAGCTGTAGTCAATTATATGATTAACTAGGTTTTTAATTCATGCATAAGTCAGTCTAGTAAAACATCATGGTGAATAGAGCTTGAAGCAAGACCGTGGAGATGTGGAGCTGTGGATCATCTACCACTATCAGTTACTCGGGTGACTCTATCTCCCATTGTTCCTATGCCCTTCTTTTTTCTCCTATCCATCACCCATGTGATGGCACTATACTATAGCCTAAAATTTACTTCTTGTTTTTTGTATGACACTTAGTAGGTTCCAATTTTATTCCTTCTATCAGCATTTTGAAAACCTTTACTACTATCTGTAATCGATTATAGGGCTTTGTTTTTTCATAATGAGGCATAAATTTGAAACCTTCAAACAATCTCAGAACTCCTAAATTGAAACTGTTGGAACTTGATTTAGATAGACTACCAACTGCAAATGGGAGGGCAGAACTGCTGATCGCTTGTTACTTTTATTCACATAGATAGCTAAAAATAATATTTTTTGTAAGAGTTCTTCTTTCACTTATTGTCATACTGTAACTCTACTGCTAATCTGGAAGACTAGGAGGGTTTCGGAATAGGCTGGTATAGAGAAAAGAGGGTGGTGGAAACAAAAAGGTTAATAGAAATCGGATCATGAGGTCGTATTTTGGTTCATGTCTAAACCACTGTAGTGTGGTAAATTGTGGGAGAAAAACTATTTCAGGAATCATGTCAAAAATTCAGGGGGACCTCGTAAAACTTCCCTTAATTCCTTCCTTGCTGTTGCCTTCTTATACTATTACCGTTTCCTTTACCTTATGCTTTGTGTGTGAGTGTGTGATGTTTTAAGGGTGGGGTGGTTCAGAACCTTTCTGCTTGACTAGGGGTTAATACACCATCTTGACCTTTTGACACCCTGATGCACATTAAAAATGTTAAATCAGTACTAAATTACCTGATTATGTTTATGTTGCTTAATATGCTTCATACAATTCCTTCAGTGGCCTCTATTTTCACTGCTATCCACACTAGGATCGTTAAGCTTGACATGGGTTCAAAAACTTCTCTCCAGTTTCTTCCTGCACTTACGGTCCCTGGAACAATGGTACAATACTGTGAACTTTGCATCAGCAATATGTGTACTATTGCTGTCAGTGAATTAGGTCTGTACAAATTAATTAGTTAGTGAATGAGTTTCATTAGTAGATACATAGCTAGTAGGAAATTATTGCAAATTATACAGTATGTTTAGCATACTTAAGCCTGTTGAAACACGTCTTGAGCTTTTCTTGCACATATTGCTACACCTGACAGGCTGACATGATATGTTTTGCTCTTTGTGTTGCAGCATCATCTTGATCCTTTATATTACAGCAATATCAGACTGGGTTTTGTGTCACTATCTATCCTCATCCCTTGACTAGATCAGTAGTCAATTGGTGATTAATTTTTCCATTGGATAAAGTGCTTTACCAAGTTGATTTTTATCGTACTTCCTTCTATGTGTGAGTTCCATGTTGACAACCCCTGCACGGCTGCTCTTGTCGTTGATTCTTTATCAAACTGCTGCCTGTAAATGCTGCTTACAGTACGATTTGTGTTGAATCTTGATTTGCACTGATTTTGCCAAGCTTGCAAGTTAGTATTAGTAGAAAGATCGATGATGAATGGCCTGCTTGGGTTTGTATCAGATGTTAATTCCAAATTATGATAGCTGCTTATATATATTTTTAATGTATTTATTTAATTAAATATGTATTTTCTAAAGTCTTTCTTATCATTTAATTTGTTTATTTGAAAAATGATCTAACTTATACAATTTCAAAGGGAAAAATATATTTAAGTTACAAGTATCCTGTAGCCTAAATAATCTTTCTTTCACTTTTACTCACAAAATCTCAAACATTGTTCTCTTCTCCCAAGGCAATCGACACTCTTCTCTCCCCGTGCCACCTTGCCCAACCACACGAGTCCACATGCCACCTACTATGGCTCCTCCTCTTTTCTAGTGCCACTTTCTCTTAAATGTTCTTATTTTTTTTTTTGAAATCTCCTTAATACTCTTAGTGTTTTCTTAATTATTTCATCTATACATATTGATTTATATTGTTTTGAGTTGACATGTGTTTTAGAAAAATGAAATTTTAATCATAAAATTAGAGTGTGGATGGAAAACTTGATGAGTGAGTTACAACTAAAAGACGTAATTTCTTACAACTTAAATTTAAGGGGTTTTAAAATAGGTTTGTCCAAATATTAGTCTTATTAGGTGTGATTGCACTTTAATAGTTCTTGGATAAGGTGTAAAATTCAAAGGTGATCATCGTATTCACAACAATGTAGCATTCTTGTGAATAAAGTGCACAAATTTAAATAAAGTAATAACAACTTAATATTGAAATATGCAATGTCTGATTTATGCAGGAAGAGTTGAAGATTATGCATCAAATAAAAAGAGAATTTAAAAAAACTTCTTCTCATGACATACTCCGATGTAGGCTATGAAGCCTAATTAATTTAGTTTAGAGGACTCATTTGTATTTGACCTTAAACATCATTGATTGGGAAATGGAAAAGGAAATCATCAAAGTATGATTCATGATGTGCATGCAAAATAAGCCTTTGATTAACACTTAAATAAATCATTTAAGTTTCCTAATTACCTAAGGTTTGCTCATAAAAAGGTAGATTGGTTGATTGTATCTAGTAGAAGTAAAGATTTTCATCTTCAACGTCATAGACTAAGTAAAAGAAAGAGAATAAAAAGGATTCATAAAATATATAAAATGCAAGTCACAAAATAAAATACAAGGGAGATATGTTTGCATTATTAAGAGGAGATATCCTATAAGAATGATCCCTTAAAGATTGATGTTCAGAATTAGAATTTAATGCTTGAATCTAGTGAAAGAGAAAGGTTGCTCCTTGACTAAAATATCATTCATTGAATGTAAATAAATTAAAGCATAAAAAATTTGGGAGTTGATCAAAAGATTTCATCAAAAGTGATGCATTTTTTTGTTGATCAGAACCCAAGATGAAAGCATTATATAAATGAAAAAGAACCTCGGGTAAAGGGTGGTTTGCATCATAATACAATAATTGATATGTAAATCCTTAGCCCTAACCTCTTAAGTAAAAGTGGATCACTAGGAATTAGAGCCATAAAAGAAGGGAAGAAAAGTAGACAAATGATATTAAAAGAGTGAAATTAAGAGGATTCTCAGTTTGCTCACCGTTGAGGATGGTTTCTTGTTCGAGCTTGACTGAATATTAGATTAACTAATCCTCCTTTGTTAGGGAAAGACAATGTTTCCTTAAAGATCCTTGGTTTGAATAAAAAATGTATTGAGAGGTGGTGTGGTAGTATTTTAGTAGAGTAACGATGCCTAAAGATAGTAAAAATTTCGGATCCTTTGCTCATATAAAATTAGGGTATTTATAGACCAAGAATGAATATGAGGGATGAGCATTTAACTTTGGCTTCATGCATTCAACGCCAATCTAGTGATTGCTAGCTTCATGCGTCCGTTCAACGCCAATCTAGTGATCACTAGCTTCACGCGCCAAGTGCTAGTCATGGGCGTCAAACACCCATTTCTCAGTATCAAATACTCATGAAGCATCTTTTGCTGAGAGGAGGCTGTGTTTATATAGGTCCGCTTTAGAAGGGGAGCTTAGGTTTAGGGTGTCAAATGCTGGACTAGGCGTTCAGTGCTGGCTTCCAACGTCTGGTATTAGGCAGCCTGGGTGTTGGACGCTTAGTATAGTCTCTAGATACGCCACGGTGGAATGCTTGATGCTTACTTCCAAAATTAAGATGCCGAAAATTTGGTCTAGCAAAGTTTGTTTATGGTGTCTAAGGGCCTATTTAGAGGATTTTGGGCCTTTTGTGAGATTTAGGCTTTAAGGTGTTTTGGATTTTCAAAGTATTTTGGTTTCTTTGAATTTAGTTCAGGTTTAAGCCCACTCAATTTGAAGCACATCCAAGTTCTCCTCCAAGAGTCTCTTTGTCATTGGATCAATAATTGGGAGACACAATTTTATGTTTATAATAATTGAAATTATTTTAAGGTTTCTATTTTCTAGAAAATAATTGTTAATGTGCATTTTGATTATATGTTTTTGTTTAATAATAAGATCTTGAAAAAATGGAGTCCAACTAGCAAGTTGTGCTTATTGCATATGAAAGATAAGGTATGTCATGTGGCTTGAAATCTTATTGATGTGTTTTGTGATGGACTTTTGAAATGGTGTTTTGGTAATCATGAATGTTTTATGATTTTAAGATTGGAGATTTAAATTGTGATTTTTATGATGAATTAGGATTTTGAAGCAAGTAAATTATTGAAATATGATTGATAAATTGTTTCATAATTTGTACTTTATATAGTGTTGGTCTAATATTTTAAGAAATTTATTTATGATTTTCAACTAAAATTGTATTTGATTAAGTGTTTTAATTAGTTGGATTAGTATTTTGGATTATTCTTAATCAAGGTCAATTATTTGGAATTTTTGAAAATATATTTTGGATAAATTATCATAATGGCGGAATGTTTTGAAAATTAATTACTTGGATTGACTTTGAGTGTTGACTATGTATTTCAATTGTTTAAAAATTATTATTTTAATTTATTTTATCAAATGTGAATTTTGAAAATATTGAAAATAAATTAATCTTTACCAAGTGTGTTATGAGTTTTGAGTAATTAAAAGAAGATTTTTGAATCATTTTATCATAACAAGAATAGTTTATGAGTTTTTCACATGGACTTTTATCACAGAAACTCATTAGTATTATTATTGTATTAGTAAAGATAAATTATTTTTATTCAAGTTTACTTCAACTATAAGAGACGAGGATTATTATTTTGGACAATGAATTTTGTTTGATCTACTTCATAAGACTCCCCAATGTATAAAATATGTAAACGAGTAAAGTATAATTTCACAAGTTTTATTATTCAATTATTGAATTTTAAGATTAATTATTTGGTTATGAACCTTTGTTTATTCAACATTGTTCTTTGAAATGTTTCAACAACTTTTTATTAAAATTATGAAGTTATCAAGGAATATTATGAGCAAAAGCATGTATAAAATTCATTGAATTGATCTTCACTACTTTGTCATACACATGTACTTACTCAGTTGTGCATTAATATACTCAATTTAATTTCGCCCTATTTACCTTTGGTAAATGAATTTACAGGTGAATGCAATAAATGGATATATCCATCAAAGGGACTTGTATGGAGAGAAGTCATAATTTTTTGAGTCTTTTGAATATTGTTGGTTTTAGAAACGTTATTCTTTTTTAGTATCATTAATTTTTTAACCAAGTATTTGTGCATACTCAATATTTTTGCTATGTATTAAGTTGAGAAGTTAGTAGTTATTGCCTTATATTATCACATGATAGTAGCATTTACATTCTCTAAGTATATTGATTAAAATATTAAGTATTTCCAATAGAAGAATATAAGGGTTATTACAACCTATCCCGATATAGGTACATGTTATTTGTTGTATAGTCATTGCCATGAAATGTTCTATCTATGCTTAGTATTGGAAATAACAATTCCATCTTCCTCTTTAAAATATTATTAATGACTACTATTGTCTTCTATCTTTGAGTTTTCTAGAATAGAAAAAATTGCAAAGATAACACATGTCCATTTAAGTTTGTATTTTGCAATACTTGGTTTAGAATTTTCTTCTAAAAAGGTACTAGTATGTACCCATTCTAATGAAAAGAAATTTATGAAAGTATTCAAATTTTTTGTATTTTTATAAATAATTTTTTTTTATTAAGAATTGTCAAATTGTACATGATTATAACAATCACTAGTAGAGAAATGTTTAAATGTTGCGATTATTGAGGAGAAGCACTTGAGATATATGCAAATACTACGATTTTTTGATGCAACAATAAAACTCACAATTGTTGTGATTTTTCTAGAAAACCACATGAATAATAGTCCTAAGACGTATTTTTCTGGAAACAGCAGCACTTATGTAGTATTTTTTGCAAAAAAATTTTTAATCAGGAATCATCAAATGCAACAATTTTCTCGAAAACCGCAGCATTTAAAAAAGCGAAGCACTTGATGGTTCTAGATTAAAAAAATATTTGATAGGTCATTACCCAAGAATTTTATGTGGTAATTACATATAAAAGTATATTATTGATAATTGATATCTCGCAAAATTGTTATATTTATAAATCTAATCTAGTATTGTATATGCAATTACACCACCTTCGATCAAAGACTTAATCTAATCCAAGCTAAGTTAAGAAGATCATGTATAATGTCTTAGAAATAATGTGTCCTAAAATAAGAGAAAAGTTAATAAATGATCAATAGTGAAGCATATAAATCAAAATTCTATGCTTAGTGACCTCAGTGACGTCTTATTTGAGATATCATAAAAAATCTTTGACAAGTCATAAAATTGTCTACTAGACTTCGAATAAGGCTTATAATATGTCTAAATTGTGTATTTTTTGAGATCTATGCACCACAAAATTTCCGAAGGGGGATTTGTCCACTTATTTTCTCTAAAAAAACAGCCTTTAACACCATATAATCTATGAAAATCGATTTTTAAGGGTTAGTTCCTTCACAAATACAATATATAACATGCAAATCTAAACACACATGGGAAATTTTCTTTACATTAATGTATAACGAATTACGAAAAACAAAAATAAAAAAAAACATATACTAGGGTGTAGGGCATATGCAAAACTTTAGATTACGAACTTTGGAGTATATAGACTTTTTTAAATCAAAATGAGAGAGATGAGTAGGCTTCAAAATGCTTCACTATGCCATATCCATGGAGACACGAGTGGGAGAGATGAGTAGGCTTTGAAATACGTGAGGGAAAATGAATTATGAGGACTTTAGAAAGAAGTTAGGGTTGTAGATAGGAAATATGAGGGATTAAGAGTGGGAGGTCTAAGTGTTATGAGGATTTAGGGTTAGGAAAGTTGAGAGTTAGAGAAGAAGGAAAATGTGAGTTCATGAGTTGTGCTGCTAATATTTTTTCGTGTTTGAAATGAGACTGGAAGTGCTGGAAAAAGAGTATATATAGTGAGTCACAAGTGATCCACTTTTTTAAATAACCACAACACTTGTATGTTGCGATTATTTGAAAAACCGCTGCATTTGGTACTAATGTTGCGGTTTTTCAAATAATCGGAGCACTTGTGAGTTATATGTGCTGCGTTTAATTGAAAAACCGCAGCACTTGGTATTAAGGTATATTTCAAACCATTAATAGCTTCGAATTAAATATAATCGCAATATTTGTACCGAAGCAATTAAGTGGTTTCCTACTAGTGAATATATCTAATGACAATACAATAAATATTTTGTGCAAAAATAATTATTCAATTAAAATAAAATATGGGGAGAAAAAAAAAGAGAAACCAACCAAAATATTAGGCCCCAAGTAATTTCTTAATACCTTAAACCATATGTGAAAAATTCTTTGATAAATCCTCTGAAAATAGAAAACAAAATTGCAAGTACTTTATTTCACAATCAAACAAAAACCTCAAACCTATAGGTGAGAATATGAAAAAGAATGAATATTGAAGTTTTATCTCTTTGAAGAGCTACTTATTAAACCAAATTTTTTAGGAATTTGGAATATAAATTGCTTAATTTAAATTGAAAAAAGATAAACTTGAGTTCTTACTTTTGATACATATACACAAAAAAGAATTTAATTTGTAAAAAAAATTAAAATTCTTTGTATTAATTATTGAAATATTGATAAAATTAATTTTGATTAATAAGACAAAAATATCATGAATTTATTACAAAATATAGTAAATATTAGATTGGATAGTGGATAGTAAGAAGGGATGGTTGGATGCAAGGTGGGTGGGTATGGGATTGGTTAGATGTCAAATCCACTAGTTGCCCAACTATTCATGGTGGATATGACTTTTGTACTCATACTTGCTCTACTATTTACTAAATTTTAATAATTATCCATCCCACTTTAAAAAATCAATCAATATGTAGGACTATAAAAAATAATGAAGATGCATGTATTTTATCTTTTTTTAAAAGCTACTATCAAATAAAAAAATTTAAGAGTTTAAATTATGAAACACTTAATTTAAATTCAAAAAATTATTACAAGTTTTTCCTTTTGATACAAACAAAACATATATCAAAGCAATTTGAAACCACTTACTACCCTACCATTATCTACATACTATTCTTTACTAAATGTTTGATCAAATCACAATTTAATAAGCCGAAAAGCTCGTGACATTAGACTAGATAAATAGTGAATATTAGATGGGTTACGAGTATAGGGGGTTGTTGGATGCGAGCGAGTGGGTATGAGGTGGGTTAGACATCAAATCACCCACATGACCCTCTACCCTTGGTGGGAATGACTTTTATACTCATATCCATTATCTGACAAATTGTATCTATTCTTATAATACCTTGTTAGTTAATTACTTTTATAAGCTATTTTCTCATATATTATAAATCAAATGAAGAGAATTATAAGACTAATATTGTCCTTTGATAAATGTTCAATCAACTCTTAGAGTTTTGCAGTGAAGAAATTAATTACTAGAACTATAAAACTTTATTAAAAATAATTTAAAGTCTTCAAAAACCTTTCAAAGTCAAGCTAAAATAAATGAACAAACTCTTTCAAAACAAACAATTATCTAAAACCAATGTAATTTACTCAAACTAAAATTCAAAACAATTAAAGGAATTGTGAACAAACCTCATGAACTTCTCCTATAAAGTCAAATCCTTATACTTAACGAGTGACTACTCACTAACATAATTATAAAACTATGACGTCACATAGTCAATAATATATGGGCCATGACTAAACAACAAATTAAAATATGCAGAAGTAGTAGTGCTTATTACATACATGCATGTTAAGAAGTCAAACTAAAAGCTAACATGCATTATTCTAAAATAAGTAGTTTATTCATATGCAATATTAAATAGCATAGTATTCAAAGAATATAAATCATGCTCCAACTATTAATTCAAAACAAATTTTTCTATAACTCAAAAAAGAAAAAAACATTTCCTTTAACTTGACATTAATACTATGTTTTTTTTATATTCATTAATATAATGTTCAGTATTAGCAATGAATGGGTAAAAGAGCAATGTCCAAAGGAGACACAATATGAAGTTAATACTATATTTGGTAGAAGAAATGAACAAATAAAAGAGTTATGTCCATAGGGGACTTACAAGGAACATCCCACACTCTTTTGTCCTTATTGTTAATCTTAAGTCACTATTATTGAAGTGATGAAAATTTCAAGCACTATTATAAAGAATATAGGGATTATAGTCATGCAACATGTAGGAATTTTGGGGTACAACCAAATAATATTTGTCCCTTTGTTCAATATTCATCGTGAATTTAACCTAGAGTTTTATTGCTTGAACACATTTCAGTTTAAGTTAAATTAACTTGAAATAAGACATAAAATCCATACTAATAACCCAAGACAAAACATACTCATCACACGTGATTATATTTTTATCTTGCTTAGTGTATAAGTGATGTTCATATAATACATTTAGGACTCTAGCTATCCTTTAAAACTTCCTTGTCTATTATTAAGTTAGATGAGATCACTAATATGCACTACTAATATCAAAATGCCATAAAAGAATAGTCATTTCATTTCCTTTAGTTTAATTCAAGACTATGCCATGAATTATCTTTTAAAATTGCTACAATAAATAATAGAACAATCCAAAAATATTTCTCATGCTATGCGTAGACATAAATTACTATTTTGGAAATAATTCACGTAGAAATGCAAAAATTATTTATTAACCTATCAGACTTGCATACTAAACCCACTCATAAACATGTACAATGTATATTATTCTTCATGATTATGTCTGCATATTCAAACCATACAAACATATTATCTGTTATAAAACCATGATAAAAACATGAGTCCCAAGATAACTTATACAGTCATAACTAATTCCTCGCATCTGCTTGAGTATTTTGAACGTACTCTTAGCAATAACTCAGTATGAAAAATCTCTAATTTATAGTCAGAGCCTTGACTTTGGATAATAAAAGAAACTGTTGTCCTCCCAAAATTAGTTCACAACCTGCTGTGAATCACAGATTGATCCTTGAAGCATGAACTCAAACCAATCTTGTGCTATCCTCTGTAGAGTAGTAGAAAAATACCTGTATCAGATCTCCTCTGCCAATACTTAGCATGGTTATGTAGTTTCATCATTGCTGCAAGCTCATTTAAAATCTCTTCACAAAATAGCGATGTTGTTAGGAACCCTAAAAACTATGGCTCATAGTAGTTGTAGTGAAGGGGTTTGACCAGCTCAAGGATCTAGCTTGCTACGTGCTTTGTTCGGAGCCTGTTGCTCTCCTTGGCACTTTGATTTTGTATCCCCTACACGGTTTCCCACTTGCTTTTGTTGTTGATTTCCTTAGCCTATTTGATTATATGGTCTTATAATAAGATGCATCTTCTCTAGTCTCCCATCGATCATGATGATTCTTGACAATTTGTAGTTAACAGTTTATCTGATACTATACCACACAATTTCTTGATAGGTTTGTTGGACCTTCTCCTAGACTCTTCTAGTGATATATTCAACTTCTTACAATCCAATACCAAATCTTGAACATGATTGTTCTTGTTCCGATAATGAGATTTTATTAACCTTTTTTTGTCTGTTTGTTCTTTTCCCTTGAAAACAACAAGAGTTCACGTGCCCTTAGTGAGGCTAATATTGTTGCAGCAATTTTTCTGACGTGATCGAGTTGAATAGACTCAGTTGTATGTATTCTTAGATCATGGTATAACGCTTTAACTTAGCATTAAGCGCTTAGATGCCGACCTCCTTTTGCCTATAAATACCCCAAAATATAATGAAAAAAGGTCTAAAAATTCTCATTTCAAAAACACCGTTAATTTCTCTACCAAAATACTCTCTCACACTCTCAAAACCTCATAAACATCTCTTAAGCCTATTCAAGGTGCAATCATGCACTAGTAGGAAAATATTTAAATGTTGTGATTTGCTTCGCTTAAATGCTATGGTTAATAAGGAAAAACACTTATTGATGAAGAACTTGGGATATATCATATATGAAAGTGTTGTGGTTTTTTGGCACAACAATAAAATTCATCGGTGATGTGGTTTTTTTTTAAAGAACCGCATCATTTAATACATACAAATGTTGCAGTTGGTTTTTCTGAAAAACCACAACACATATGTAGTATTTTTTTTTTAAAAAAAAGAATATTTTTTTTTAAATCTGGAACCATCAAGTGTTGCTATTTTCTGAAAAACCGCAACATTTAAATCATCAAGTGCTG
Source organism: Dysphania ambrosioides (assembly GCA_026401315.1). NCBI lineage: Eukaryota > Viridiplantae > Streptophyta > Magnoliopsida > Caryophyllales > Amaranthaceae > Dysphania > Dysphania ambrosioides. The sequence continues at coordinate 4,184,507 of CM048672.1, forward strand.
CAGTTTTCCATAAAATCGCAGCACTTGATGGTTTAAATGTTACGGTTTTCTTATGTTATTTTTTAGGGTCATTATTACCCAAGAATTGCATGCATGCGCCAAAAGCTGCTATCTTACTGCTTAATATAATAGATAGGCAGAATTTTATGTGCTAAATATTATTAACAAATAATATCTCAGAAATTTTTTTTATTACAAATATAATCTAGTCCAAGCTAATAATTTATATATTATATATAATTACACCATCTTTAAGAAATCTAATCTAACCTAAGCTAAGAAGATCATAATGCTAAGAATAATATGTTAGAAATAATATCCTAAAATTGAACCTCATGTTGCTAGCTAGCTAGAAATAAAATCTATCTAATACTATATATTCAAAAATAACAAATTAAAAGAGCTACCTAATTAAGTTTGTCCGGACGCAATAAAGTATTTCTCCTAGATTTTCTTAATCTCCATCAACTCGGAAGGTAAGTATGACGTTGTTTGTGTAAATGCCTGAAAAAATGAGAAAAGATAGATTATATTATTGGTTTGAAATAAAACACAAACATCATTAATGACACACGAGTTTCCTCTGTAAGTAGGCCTATTTCCATTTTTCATAATAACACAAAGTAATTGTTTCCAATCAACATAATAATCTCAACACAATCATAGCATAAGGGACATTCATTCCTATCTAGCTCCATTCAATTCACATCGTACAGTTGCAAGATTATCACAACTGTGATGCATTTGAAGGATGTCATACACAAACGCAAGACAAAGTAGCCACACTTAGAGCTCCCTTTTTTCTAAGGAGATTGCATTCAAAATGCAAAAAATACATAAATCAAACATTTTTTTTTACCTATTTAGGCATATTCTAAGGTCATACTTGCTCATTTTAGGTCAAAACTATCTTTGATACGCATAATTTAGGTCAAACTTGGTCATTTCTACTCAAATAGTAGTGATGTACTAGGACCGATTTAGGCATATTCTAAGGTAATAGTTGCTATATTTGAGGTAGTTTCACTCAAAATGATCTATTTGGACCGATATACGAATATTTTAGGTCAAACTTGGTCATTTCAACCCAAATACTAGTTTTCTAAGCCAAAATGTTTGCTATTTGAGTTATTTAGATTCAAGGTGATATACTAGGACCGATTTAGGCATATTCTAAGGTTATGCTTGTTGTATTTGAGCTAGTTTAACTCAAAACAATCTATTTGGACTGATATACGCATATTTTAGGTCAACTTGATTATTTTGACCCAAATACTAGTTTCTAAGCTAAAATTCCTCCTATTTGAGTTATTTAGACTCAAAGTGATGTACTACGACTGATTTAGGCATATTCTAAGGTCATACTTACTTTTTTTGAGCTAGTTTGACTTAGAACGATCTATTTGGACCAATGTGTGTATATTTTAGGTCAAACTTGATCATTTTGATCCAAATACTAATTTCTAAGACAAAATGCTTCCTATTTGAGTTATTTAGACTCAAGCTCATACCTAAGCCGAAATTCAAGTCAACTTCAATATGAATTGATGCCTAGATGCAACAATATTGCTCATGCCTATATGTAATTTATTGCTTATGGAAAGCATGTTCGATAAAATTTTTAACAAGTGCGTGAAACTCTTATCAATTCAGCCAGTTGAGGTGTGCCTTTTTAGTGTAAGAGTTTCATGGTAGTGCTCAACTTAGTGTGTGAAGTACAAGAAGGATATAGAGGCTTATCTGCATTTCTAAGAATTTAATTAAAGATATGAGGATGTTCTGTGAAATGATCCTCAACATCTTGCATCATCTCATCTTTTCTATCCTCTTCTACTCTATCCTCCTCACCCTTATCATACTCCTCATTAACATTAACAAGAGGTTCATTGCAAGGTGTCTTGTCCCTACTTGCGCACTTACTAACGCTTGCCCCAAAATCTAATATTTCACCATGCCAATTCCACATCCTATAATATGCTCTAAGACCTTGACGAATTAAATGATTTTGATTTCATTAATGTCATGATAACCCCTCGAGTTGTTTCAATCACAACAAGGACACAAAATTATCTTGGAATGATTGTTTACTTGGTGTCTAAGTACAACTCTAGCAAACTCCTCAACCCCTCGTAAGTACTCCATTTAAGTGTGGTTACCGTACATCCAATCTTGATCCATTTAAAATAACTTCTAAAAAATAAATCAATAAAATTGAATAGGTAGTTCAAGGCAACGTAATTAATAATTAAAACATTATTTTATATATTAATCAAATCTATTCAAGTCATATCTAACACTTTTCACTAAAAAAATCAATTGTCATCACAACTAGTACATCTAACGATGACATGTACAATAATTTTCCCAAAAAAAATTCCACATAATTTCCCCTATAATGGGACTACCTCAGCATATCCTATCATTGCATCAAACCTATTTTGTAATCCCCTGAAATTCTACAAATTATTTTTTTATTTATTTTCCTAAGTAACCCACTAAGCCTGAACTACCAAAATTCTATCCTACTCTAAATTTTATCCTACCCAAACTCTATCATACCCAAACCCAATTACCAAACTACCTAATTAAAATAACCTCCACTCTCCCCACTTCGCAAAACACAAAAGAAAAGCAAAAGAAAATAAAACCCTCGTAGTAACCCTACCCTCTTTTCTTACTTTGCAAAACAAAACTCCCGTGGAGCTTGGTTCCCTTGCTGTGCAACCCCATTCTGTCGCATGCCTACTACTACCCCATTCTACTGCCTACTGCTTTAGCCTCTGCCGCCTCCTGTCCGGCAGTGCTTGCTGCCACCGCCTCCGTGCAGCTGCCAGCCAAGGTGAGCAGACCCAGCCCTCTTTCTTCCTCCTTTCCCTTCTCTTTCCCCTTGATTTTATGATCTAGTATGCATAGTTTATGAAGTTATTGGTCATTTTCCTTATTTCTGCATGTTGTATCTTTTTGGAGCAAGAGTCTCGTAGCTTTTCAGAAAAAGCCTCCATATTTTGGTTTATCACAGTTACTTTAGTCCATGGAATTATGGTTCTTTGCCATCTCTGTGCACATATAATAATGAAAGAAATCAAAGTCATTGCCCCAATCATTGATGAACTAGTCATAACTGTAGAAGGAACAAGTTACATTTCTGGTTAGGAATAGATAAATTAACCGTCCCCTAGGAGCAGATACAATATACTGAAATCACAAACTTAAAAGCCATTATCTATACAAGGAAATGTTTTTTTTAGTGGGAAAAATGTCAAGAATTGCATCTTATATCAGGGACTATTCAGTGTACAGTTGACAAGAAATGAATGTAGTAATTTTATGCTTTTCCATTTCATTAGTTGTAGAAGTCACACTATTGACCTTCACATTTATACACTGTCACCTAGAATACGAACAATAAGCCCTGACATTTGTTATGCAAAAACTATTAAAAGAAAAAAAAAACAATCATGAAATGTAATTATGTTTGTCTTTGATTTTTTGGGGTTGTGAATTGCTATTATTTTGGGGTTTTGATTGTTTTGAAGTGGGTTCATCATGTTTTCCTTTTGTTGACATATGAAGAGAAGTAAAGATGGAAATTAAAATTGGGTGTTTCTTGATCTTTAGCTTTGTCGTGAGATTTAAAATTTTAAGTTATTAAAGAAGCCATATTGGTGGATCTTTAATCACTATAAGATGAGACTGTTGTTAGAGATTTCAATATTTGATACCAAAAATTTAGGTAGTGTGGAGGACGCTTCATCGAATAATTGAAGTACTCTATATCCTTGTTTAAACATTTTGTATTGATTATCATTTGAGATTAATGTTGCTTGCAGAGTATCAATTGGCTTTATTAGTCATGATAGAAGAAATATTATGAAGATATTTGGAATAAATTTTGGGTATAGGTATATTGATTTAGGTTGTATAATTTGATATAGGAAAACACTTTGTAGTAGGTGTTAACTAGTAAGGAAAGTGGCCACCCGTGTATTTTACTCCAGGTATGTACAAATTACGGAAAACATTACCTTTAATTAGGAGCATATTTAGGGTGAAATATAAACTTAGTACTATGTTTAAGAAACCCTTTGAATGAGATTGTTTGGTTATCCATTTGAAAGAATTCATGTTTTTTATATTAGGGGCATGTTTTGGTATTATTTGTGAGAAACTGTGATTTATTAAATTGGTATTAATTGTTAATTAATCTATGAGGTTGTTTATTATTAATCCTTCATTACTGATAGTATGATTGGAGTAAAGGTGTATTTTATAAGTCTTAATGATGAGGGTAGTTGACTTGGTTCAAAAACTTTAACAGTTGATATTCAAATTAAAAGCTTAGAAATTACAATATAACAGAGATTGATTATATAACTATAATGTTTACATGTATGTGCTGCGGTGATTGTGTATATTAAGTTTAAACAGTAAATCACGTAAAGAGAAAGAGGATAATCAATAAAACTCTGGGCTAGTGCACGTCTAGAGTATTGACAATAAGGGGTTGGAGTTCATAGGGTTAGTTGAGATCTACGAGTCTCTCTTTTATAAAGCCTTAAACTTAAAATTGGGGTTAGTTGAGATCCCATCTAGCTATGATGACGGAGTCACGCCCGTTTACCATCTGGATTTTTATATTGTATTTTGATGTTCTCTGACGGGAGTGCATGGATTTTTATATTGCATTTTGATGCTCTCAGGACATGGGGGAGACAATCTAGTTTATTGCTTAATCCAAGTCATTAATCAATTTATCATGTCACTTGAATAAAATGTTGCGTGATACGTTCTTACATTTTATAATTATTCTTATTAAATTATCAGTTCAACTGTTATACTTTGTAATATGTATGTACTCAGCTTGCTGATTACGCTCCTTATGTGTTTTTGGTCATGGATTTTGCCTATAAATGACACTATGATGATCCAATACTTACAGTTGTATTATTGGGGAGCAGATTATTAACAGGTATCTAAACGTCAGAATAAATTATGTTTGTTTGATTTGGATTTAAACTGTTGGACTTGAGGTGAACATTATTTGGTACATTGCAGTAAGGGTCATAGAGGTTCCAATTTGTTATATTTGGAGTTGATTTACGTTTAATGTTATTTCAAAAGTTTTTTAGTTTTCCGCTGCAAAACTCTGTTTTATAGCCTTAACGTTTACATGGCGGTAGCACACCGGTAGTTTCCTAAAGGTTTGGTTTTCGGAAAATGGGAATTACCGGGGTGTTACATATTTTCACCATCATATTAACTCAAACTAGGGATGACAATGGGCCGGATATGGGTTGGGTCTGATTAGACCTAGACCATACCCATTTTTTCAAATTAGACCCATATCCGCCCCACACCTATTAGATCCTAAAATTTAAGGCCCCAAATCAACTAGATATGTTGGGTTTCGGGTTAAAAATTGGTTCAAAATGGATCCATAACATATATTTTATTTCTATGTGCTTATTATTCACATATTTTATAATTGGATGTATTTTCGCATTTTAAATCTTATAATTGTTTATTAACTAAGTATTATCAAGGAACATAAATTGCATTATTATATCGAATGAGAGAAATTAATCAATCATTTCTTAAGCACATAATTTGTATTGTTAAATACATATAAAATAAATTTTAGTTCGGTGAGTGAAAAACAAGTAAGCTCTAGAGTTAAAACCCATAATGAAGTGAAAAGATAATAGATATAAAAATTAGAAAATGAAGCACATCTAACCAAAAATTTATTAGAACACTATAAATCCAAGATTTCAACAATGAAAATCTAAATTATTTTATGTCATAATACTTTATGATAATTATAATCAATCTATCATATTACCATTTCAACATATTTTCAAAAGGGTGAGAATCATGTAGTCATCCCTTATCTTACGTACTCCTATCAGGAAGAATGTGGGAGAGAGAGAGAGAGAGAGAGAGAGAAAGTCATATCCATGGAGTCACGACTAGGAGAGAGGAGTAGGGACTTCAAAGTTAAGGTTTATGGGGAAGGAAATGTGAGAGATAGGGAGTGGGTGGTTGTTTATGGGCTTCAAATTGAAGTTAGGGTTTATGGGTGGCTGTCTTTTATAAGGGTGGAAAAAACTAACCCAATCCGAACCCAACCCAACCCATTTATAAAGGGGTGGGTTGAAATTTTCAACCCGATTAATTAAATGGGTCAACCCAACCCAATTCGATTAATAAACAGGTTGGGTCACGGGTTAAAATTTCCAACCCAATTGTAACCCGACCAGACCTATTTATTATTAAGTTTGATTTTTATATATGGTTCGGGGTTTAATTAATGCAGGTTATATAACTCAAGTCATGATTATCACCAGTCAACCCTAGTTTCCATTTTCTATTTGCATTCTGCCGCTCTGCCTCTTCACTCTTAGCCTTCGATTTTTCATTTTTTTTCATCTTTTTGTGCCTTCTTTGTCATTTGTCAGTGCTCTCTATCTCTTCTTCACTTCCCAGCGTTCTCTACCTCTTCTTAACATATAATCAAACTTTTTAATTTGGTTGTATTAAGACTATGTTAAAATTTAAGATATTTATTTTGCATTGCTTAAAACTTGGAAAATTAAAAATTCAAATGACTTTTACTTATTAAACAGGTTGGGTTGGGTCAACCCGAACCCATAGCGGGTTGGGTTGGATTGAAATTTTCAACCCATTTAATAAACAGGTTGGGTTTGGGTTGGCATATTTCAACCCAAACCCAACCTAACCCAACCCATTGACACCCTAGTCTTTTTGAGAGATTGGGAGTTAGGGTGAAGGAAGAAGAGGGTAAGAGAAGAAGAATAGAGTTTGTGAGGGATTTGCTATACTTTGTCTCTTTTCATGAAATTTGAAATGATAAATGGTCAGTGACAAGTGTTGTGGTTTTTTAAAAACCCGTAGCATTTGATATCAAGGTATTATTCACACCATCAAGGGCCCATTTGGTATAATAAAATAGAATTGAATGGAATGAGGATTAAAATTCATTCCCAACTAAAAGTTGTTTGGTTTGGAAAAAAAGGAATGGGTTTCAAACTCTTTGGGGTTTCAAACACTATCAAAATCCACTTTTTGATTCATTTGACTTTAGTCAGTATTCACCCTGTGTTCATTCAAACTCCGCCGCATCGCTACAACTTTTGGATGTACTGTTATTATAATATTTAGAATAATAATTATTATTTTTATATTATTATTAATATAATCCTTATTTTTATTAATGGTTTTACCATTATTTATTTAATTAATTACTATTATCATTATTATAAATATATTTATAAATTATTATTATTATCGTTAGTACTTTTTTATAATTTATTATTATACCCGACCCAATAAATCATCTGAAATCGATCTAGACCCGACCTCATTATGACCCGAAAAGTAAAACCCCTTAATCGACCCAACCCGACTTGAAATCATGTTGTGTCTAACCCATTGCAGACCCGACCCAAAGACAACCTGAAATCTATTAAACCCAACAAATAGCCAATATAACCTGACTTATAACAACCCCTAACCCAATTTCGATCAAAATCTAGGTGCTCCACTTCCATAATTGACTTAACTCGAAACTAATATAACCCGTTTAAGAACCGACCCAGATTGACTTGAACCGACATTGACCCAAACCGAATACGACCTGACCTGAACCCGAGCAAAAAAATAACTATTTTGTCTTGACCGCACCTGATAGGCCAAATTAACCCAATTTAACCCAAACGTATAAGCATTGAACGGTGATGGGTCAACCCAAAACTAACCCATGGACCTGATTGACACTCTTAATTTTGATATCGTGAATATATTAAAAAATTTATTATTAATATCAAATTACAATTATTCATGTTTGAACCAAACAACAAGTAGGGAACTAAATCTCATTCTTTTGTTAAACTAAACAACTAGAAAAAGGTTTAAAACTCATTCTTGTACTTAACCAAACAACTCTATGAAACTGATTTCATTTCTTCTAGGTATCATTCTTGATTTCATTCTTGCAATCCAAACATGCCTAAGTGCTTTGAATTCCATATAAATGCAGCTTTTGTACCAAAGCAATTGATTTATTTTCTACTACTGAAGGCATACCTTGCCTTAGCAAATCAAGGAATGATAACTCATTTAAGACACGCTCAATCAAGACTCAAGCAAAGGAACTTTCCTTAACGATATTCACCGAGGACCCTTCTAAATTCAATTTATTTTCTTTTGCTTTTGTCTACTTCTACTCCTTCACCATCCATTTTAGGTTCTAGTGGTATTCATCCACTTAATTAAGGGCCTAAGATTGGATTCTTTTTTTATAATGATTGTAGAGGATGCAAACCTCCTTTTATATGAACCTCTTATTTCAATATTTATGCAATTTTGGTGAGCTTTGATCAACCAAAGAGACATCATCATTGGTGTTCTCTTGGGATCAACTCTAAAACCTTTATTTTCATGTCTCTTTTTAGAACTAGGAGCAACTCCTTACTTTACTAGGTCAAGCCTCAAAACCCTAACTTTGAACATTATATTCAAGGAAGCATCTTCATAGATTGGTCTCCTCTTAACTTCTCAAGAAATCTCTTTCCCTTGCATTTTATTTATTGTAATCTACTTATATTATGCAAGTCTCTATTATTTCTTTTCTCTTAATCTATGATGAAGAGATATAAACATCTTCATTCTCTCTAGACTTGATCAAATTTTGACCATTTTCATTAGAAAACCCTAGGTGCACATCATACTTGAATGTACATTTAGGTGTCGTCCTAATACTCATTTTGTGTTAAGCATCATAAAGAATACATTAATGTTCCTTTTATTTTTATATCAATGATGTTCAAAGGCTAAAAACTACGAGTCATTTAAGAACTAGACCTCTATTTGGTTGAAGCTTGTCATGAGAAAAGGTCTCTTTAGATTTAAATCTTCAACTCATCATCATGCATAACTCATACTTTACATCTTTCTATATTGCCTTTTTAATGCTTTTTTCAATTCCGCACTTTTAATTTTGCACTTTTAAATCTTACTATGTAATAATTGTAACTTTTACCTTTTGCACTAACTCAAGACCTTTTGAAGTGTAATCACGCCTAATAAGATAAATTTGGAAAACCAGCCATAGGAACCCTTAATCTTGTGGACTCTTAACAAAGTGATCGCCTAATTTTGATTCATGTGCATGATTCTTAACTTGACAGACCAACGAAATCTAGAGTGTGCTTTCCTTTGTATTTGCATGATTTCCTAGGAGATAAAACTTACTTGTTCCATCCTATTGTAAATTATTTGCATATCATTCTTGGGTTGACCTAGATTGCTCATTTATGAACCTTCTCATGGTTTGTAGACCACTTACGCGAGTCTTTTTGAGATTCAAACCCAATTGGGTGTCCAAGCCGCCCTTAAATGTTTGGTGGTGACTCTTTGACCCATTAGTTAACCACGTAGCCATCTTTATTGACATGCAAACTTGTAGGACACTAGAGGGAGGGCAGGGGGGAGGAGCCCCTTCCCTTTTTCTTCACCAAGAAATGAAGTTTGAGTTGTAAAAAATCGGACTCTCTTGTGGTGATTCATTGATTGAATCATCCAGTTGGGTTCAAACCCCTTAAAATAGAAAAAAGCCCCTACACATACCCATCTCTTAGGTTGTGAAAATTTGAGTTCAGCTATTTTTTAGTAATTTTTTTCAGTCGATTAAAGAAAATGCCCCTACAAACTTTTTGATTTGTAGAATGGTTTATCTTTACAATTTTTGCGTATTTTAAGAACTTTTGAACCAGTTATTAATTTGCGACTTAATATCTCTCGAACCAAACACAATTAGCTAAATAATACAAGCAAACAAAACACCAATATAATATGTACTTGGAAACATTGAACAAAAAATAATATAAACAGAAAACAAACAATATGGAGTAGTAAGCCATGAAAGAGCTAAACGAAAAGTCAATATACAAAAGGGGAACATGACAAATTATGTATTTGAATTTGGCAAAATTAGCTTAAATGACTCCATTGTTGTGATGCATAAAGTAACACAAACTTTAATTTGGAGGAAGCCAATGACATATTGATATATAATAATAGAGTTAGTTTCCTACCTATTTTATCACTTTTTGAAACACATGTCTCATCTGCCCACTCCCTAACTTTGCCGTAACATTCCCAACATAATGTACAAAATTACTAAATATTGACATATTAACTAAAATTCAGGATAAGTGGCTTTAAACTCACATGGTAAAAAAAAAATTTAATTTTAGATTAATAATTTACATATTATGAAGAAAATGTGGATTTTAAAAGTAGGTTTGGTAGACATAATTTTTAATTTTAGATTTATAATTAATTTTTTCCAAATTGGATTGAGATCTCTTGTATTTATTTCATTAGTTATTTTTGTGTGTAATTTTTTTTTTTTCAATTTTACGTAGCAAAGTAAGATTTTTTATACTTTATCTCATGGATTATTTTTTGTGTATTATAATATAGGATTAACCTTGTAAAAGACTAAAGTACAGTGGTTCACGTAAAATTTTGTTAAAAAAAAAAAAAATTCAAAAACCAATCCATTACAATTTACTACAAAATTGTCCAAAAGGTCCCCAGTACACGAGTGCGAATTCCCATTACCAGTTCCACCTTTGGCATATATTTAGCTTTCCAAAATGAAGATGGAATCTTGGTGTCATTTCTATGTTCACACCTGCGATAGTGATGTTTCTCGGGCCAAACCCGGCCCATGACTTTTTGGTTCCTTTGAATATGACGTCATTACCTCTAAAGGTTCTAATAGCAGTCTGATTCATCCTGTTATACAAATTTTTAATGGACTTTTATTTGAGTCAAAAATGACAATTACGTTTGTGTTCTAACTTCTAAGCATTTGTAGTGGAATTTGATAATTTGTTAATAATAAATTACTAATGGTATTGGTCAACCACACATTCCCTTCTGTCGGGTCACTGTATTATTGTTGCTAATTTGTAGTGGGATTTTATTATATATATATATTGCGAATAAAAATTGTATGGGTCAAACTCATATTGAAGTATATAAAATGTTAAATACTACGTTCTTCCCGTTTTCCCCATTCGAAAATTTTAAAATGTCATTTCCATTTGGACCTCTTCTATTTTAGTTTAATATTGTACTTTGGTGAAAAAGTTTGGTGGCGATCACTATCCATGTGATATATAGTCTATTGTTGATTTTTTTTAATTGTTTAATTTCATTAATTTTAGGAATTCCACTATTTATTTAATATTCAATCCACTTGCATTATTTTTTTAATAGAATCTATTTTTATTTTTAAATTAATTTACATTATTCTATAGAATTTTAATGATATTTAATATTATTTTGATTTCTTTCCTTATTCTAAATGAGAAGGGATAAAAAAACGAAGAGAGTACTTGTACTAATTAAGGTATGTAATTATGTAAATATGGATTATAAATAAAAATGTAATTAAATAGTAAAATACCATAAATATTCAAAATTTTACTTTCTCATACTTTATTGCATTGTAAGCTGATTGGAAAAGGTTGACTCTATTTTTCTATAAATGGTGGCATATTGTCTAATTCAATTTAAATTCAGCAAAAATAAGTGTAATCAAAATTTAAAGCTTAATATACAAATAGATTTTTTTAATAAAACTAATAATATTTTGCAAAAATAAGGGAAATTATTCGTAGGTGCATGTATAAAATTGATCTTGATTATTCTGTATAATCTCCTAACCTAACACAATTGTTAAAAACTCAAAAAAATAAGTTTGGTAAATTCTTAGTCACGATTCTTAATGTTAAAACTCTTCATCACCTAATCCAAACAAAAATATTGAATGTGACCAACTATAAAGGAAATGATCGAGTGGATGGGAATACAATTTGGGCGGGCAACTTTCACGAGTATTCTTTTCACATTATAAATTAATAAATTAGACAAACGCCAATTAATTCATAAAACTCAGCTTTGGAGAAGCGTAAAATTTGTTTTAACATAGTCCTAGCTATTTCTCCTAATATAATACATTTAAGAACTTTGAGAAGATAAGTTCGATAAAATCATAATCACAAATCAATCATCATTTTCAAAAATAATTGATAAGGTGCCATTAATACTCTATCCGTTATTTTTTTCCTTCCTTTTTTCTTTCCATTTGGCATAAGACAAGTAACCAAGATTATCTTTAAGATTTTATAAAATAATTTAAATAAATATAAAAATAAGAATATATTCTATTAAAAAATTATGCAAATGGGTTGAGTATTAAATAAGTAGTGAAATTTCTAAAATCCATGACATTAAATAATTAAAAAAAAATCAACCAATAGACATTTATGAAAACAACATTTTGAAATTTTCAAATGCGAAAAAATGGAAAAAAACAAAAAACTATGGAGAGAGTAGTCAAGAAAGAAAAAACAATCGTCAATTTTAAAAAAACTTAAAAGACATATGTTTTAGATAAGGTGCTTCATTTGCACCATCAAATTTGTGTTTTTCCACATAATTCGAACTATTCCGTATTATCCTAATGTAACATAATTGATAAGAATTCAATACATTAAATTTAGTATATACAACACATCTATAACCATTATTAAAGCAATACCCCCTGCTAACGTCATATTTAATATGTGTCAAGGTATTATAAAAAAAAAATCCACTTTTTTTTTAAAGATGATATCATTTACTCATTTTTCCTACTTTACATTAATATACGACTGAAAAATATTATATATAGAAAATTGTGCGACCATATAAATTCTTAAATCATTTAAAACTATCTTTATTTCTTCCATTCATTTCATGTTTGCTCTCTAACTTTTTTATAATAACTTTTTTATGTGACATGATAAAAAAGTATTATTCTAATTAAATTTTCTACGGTAATTCTATAAAACCTATAAGTTTTCACCAATAAAATGAAAATATTTTTATGATTGAAATATTTAACAAGATAATTTATTATCAAAACGTACATCGTAGGAGACTTACCTAGTGATCTACAAAAAGAAACGTAATATGTAATCAACCAAAATGGAAATAAATCAAAATGGATGCAATAATATGGACAGACAACTCTCACTAATATTCTTTTCACATAATTATTAATCAATAATATTATTAAAAAGATTCAGCAATCACTTTCAATAACCTTTAAAAAAGCCACAACTATTACCTATTACCCATACCTCAACCTTAATGCAAAAAAGGTAAAGGCCCCACTAAAAACCCACCCAACTAGTTATGGTTTTACGATTCGTACCGAATTGAAAATCGAATAACGAACAGAATCACAAACTAAATTAACGAATCGAATCGAATTCACAAATGAAACCGAATTCACAAATCGAATCAAACCGAATTGTTTCAAAAATAATTAAATGATTATATTCACAAATCACATAGTGTCATTTATTGTAAACTTTTATATTCGACTAATCACATTCATTTTTTATTTCTTTTGTCGATATTTTTCATTTTTCATTACATATTTACATAAATTACATATAATTACAAAAAGACATATTCATTTGATTCATATAAACTAAATTATATTCATCTAAACTAATATTCATTGATTCATAAAAACCAAACTATATTAAACTAAACTTACACTATTCATATAAACTAAACTGTATTCTACTAAATTAACATTTATTAATTTATATAATGAATAAACTAAATTATATTCAACTAAATTAACCTTCATTGATTTTTATAAAATAAATTATGTTAAACTAAACTAACATTCACATAAAATAAACTAACATACATATAAACTGCTAGTGGCCACCTCTACCCCCAACCGATCAAAACCAAGGAATTCCACACCACCAATTTCCGCCTTAGATTAAGGAGCAATCCAACGGTTAAGAGTAAATTACTAGAACCTTCGTAAACCACGTCCCTCTTCTCTGCCTTTATAAGTTCCCTCATTTCTCAGCCAGAATATTATTGACTGAACTCGTGCTCTCCTCGTGCTCTCCCTCTTCTTCCAACTCAATTTTCCGCTTTTTAGGGAACATTCTCTTTCCTCTTTCGACATTTTCTCAAGGTTTGCGCAATTTTCATCTCTTTTTTTGTTGTTCACTCTGGTCCGTATCATTGTCATTGTTTGAATGGGCGTGATTTTCGTCTGATGTTTGTTGAAATAGTTGATAGTTGACTTTTCACAAGTTTGCTTAATTTTAGCGAAAAATGACGAAATTGTTTGATTGATGTGAAACTTGCTGTTTATTTGCTTGATTTTCGGGCGATCTTAGAGTAAAATGTGCATCTTATTGTTTGTTTTTAGCGAAATGCGCTGTATATGTCTGATTTTAGTTAAAATGTGCATCTTATTGTTTGATTTTCGGGATATCGCGCTGTATTTGTTTGATTTTAAATTCCCGCACATCATTTATGAATCGATGAGCGTTTCGTGTTTTTGCGTTTTGTTCGTCTGCTTTTTGTTAAAATCTGTGAATCTTATCTTTGATTTTACTTCGTGTTCGCTGTATACCGTAGTTCTCGTCTTTGGTCTTGTTTCATGCGACTTATCGGCACTTCTAATTACACATGATTAAAGTGAAATGTCGATAAAAAAAATCGAGTGATAAGCGTCGTTTTGCCGTGATTCTTTTGTGATTGACGGTCGATTGCGTTATAATTGTCCTAGTTATGTCAGGATTTTGACGATTGCGATGTGTTTGTAATTTTGGTTACACTTCTCTTCCCAAACAATTCCGAAATTTCAGAAGTTTTGGAGGTTTGATTTCGTAATTCGATCCTTTATTTCACTGTTGACTGAAGTGTGGTCTGTGGGCGTATGTGGTCTGTGGGGGGTAGTGTTTGTACCAGTAATTATTTTTTGTATTCGTTCCGTTGATAAATTATAAAGACAATTCAATAATATTATTATTTTCTTTTTGAGAAACTAAAAAATTCTTGTCCGAAAATAGCCTTATTTTGTTGTTACCTTTTTTGAAAATACTTCGTACCTTCAATTTGAATAACGAAAAGGTCATCAAAAAGATTGGCCTACAATTTAATTATTTTCTATACTAATGCTGTACAGCGTGCGTGGATTTTCCAAAAGCATTTAAGGAAAAGCTTAGGTCAATCTCAATAAGCTAATGGAATGAGATTATGGACTTAGTTCCTTTATGTTTATCCATTAGCTAACAATTGAAAGGTTTTTTTTAGAAATCCTAATTAATAGTGGAATTATTATTTTATTAGACGAAAGCTAGTGAGGTTATTAATTTAATAAATAAAGGGTAGTGGGTTGTTATTTTATTAATTACCGAGAATGTTATAGTGGAGTTATTATTTTAATAAATTAAAGACGGTGGCGTTATAAATTTATTTGAAAATAATTAGAAGATTTTGATTGATTGCTTACAAAGATAGACGAGTCAAGTAAAATGAAAGGTAGGTATTTCTGTTTAGAATTTATGCTATTAATAATAAAGATTTTAAGGTGGATAAACATTTTAAACGACCTTATTTAGGAAATGTGGATAAATGTAAAAGAATAAAAGAGTATTAGATAGTTATTTTTTCTAATTTTTTGAAAGAACCAACATCTATATTTTCCAGTATGTTTAATTAACTTATTAATGAACCGAAATATCAGAAAGATTTGGGTTCATAATTTTACTTTTGTTCGCGCATGATTTGATGTAGATTTCAAGAATGTGGGTTGTGCTAAAGTCTGGATTAATTGTTAGGGATTGACCTTCAAGTCTTGTTCTAGCTGAATCCTGTATAGTAAATATTAATTTGATTTTCTTATTTGATTTATCAGACTTTGTAAGCCATGGGAAAGAGCTATCCAACCGTCAGCGAAGACTACCAAAAATCCATTGAGAAGGCCCGGAAAAAGCTCAGGGGTTTGATCACGGAGAAGCAATGTGCTCCACTCATGCTTCGTCTCGCGTAAGTTTGAGCTTGTTTGGTGTTGACTTATTTTTTGCTGGAACAATATTTTGATGAATACTTCGTTTGTTCTTTGTTGAACAGATGGCACTCTGCCGGTACCTTTGATGTGAACTCAAAGACTGGAGGACCCTTCGGTACAATTAGGCACCAGGCTGAGTTAGCTCATGGTGCTAACAATGGGCTTGACATTGCTGTGAGACTGCTGGAACCCCTTAAGGAACAATTCCCTGAAATTTCTTACGCTGACTTCTACCAGGTCCAACTCTTTTACTGCCTTGGATCATATATGCTGCGTTTCAATCTTTTTTTTTTTAATTGTAGTACCCATTATGCTGATTGCCGTTTGTTTGGTTTATATAGTTGGCTGGAGTTGTGGCTGTTGAAGTTACTGGAGGACCTGAAGTTCCCTTCCACCCAGGCAGAGAGGTGTGTGATTGGTTATAGTCATGCTTGTTCTCAGTAGTATATATTTTGTGTAACTGATATATTATGATCGAAACTAGTAATGCTGTTCAACATATCCCTTACTTGTGCAATGCACTATCTTGAAGCATCACAATTTACTGTATTTACGAGAATGAATATGAAAGAATTGCCTTTGATTGAACTTTTTAATATTTCAGGACAAGCCAGAGCCACCCCAGGAAGGTCGTCTCCCTGATGCCACCAAGGGTATGGATTGTTCAACTGTCCCTAGTTGTTTTAAACATGGCTGATTTCTTGGCTGTGACAGGAATACATAGATTGTTGTAAAGAATATTGGCTTTCATATAGTATGCTGAGATTCCTAAATCAGCTGTGTAAGTGCTGCAGGTTGTGACCACTTGAGGGATGTCTTCGTTAAGCAAATGGGTTTAACTGACCAGGACATAGTTGCTCTCTCTGGTGGCCACACCTTGGTATGATTGACTCCCATCCTTGGCTGCTGTTTTGAGCATCTCCATACGTTGCTTTGGTGTTAATGTATGCTATTATTAATTTGGCAGGGAAGATGCCACAAGGACCGCTCTGGTTTCGAGGGTGCTTGGACTTCCAACCCACTGGTCTTCGACAACTCCTATTTCACGTAAGCGCTCATTAACTACGTCTTGGGTTCTTTAGTAAATAAAATGTGGTGACATGTAGACTAATATTTCTGCTCTCCCTGGTGACAGGGAGCTTCTGAGTGGTGAGAAGGAAGGTCTCTTGCAGTTACCATCTGACAAGGCTCTTCTGTCTGACCCTGTCTTCCGCCCCCTGGTCGAGAAATATGCTGCTGTATGTTCTTCCTAATGAATCTTGTTATTTATTGACAGCATTGCAACAATTGTAGGATACTCGGGAAGAATGACATATGACCATAGTATTAGTTTAAAAATAATACTGGGAAAGAAAAGATAATTTTCCGAATCTTAATCATTTGAGAAGAAGATTCAAAAGTGGTTTTGATCTGTCGTTTACCATCTGTTGGCTAATTTTAGAATGTGGTGTATGTGCCAATCCAAGGTGATATTTTTTCATCTCCATGTCAACCTTTAATACCCAAAGTTTGGATCCTCCTTTGATATCATCCAAACATCCCATGCAGAAGCCAAGATTTGTAAAATTAGAATGCTTGTTTGAAAAATGAGCTTGGGTCAATCCCTTGTGGCTTCATTTACAATTAGGTCACTTTGAAATAATCAGTAGTATTAATTCACTCACCTGGGTTGCATTTCTCCCGAAACAGGACGAAGATGCATTCTTTGTCGACTATGCTGAGGCCCACCTAAAACTTTCTGAACTTGGGTAATGCTCTTATTCAGTTTCCCTTGTTTCATAATGTGCGCTACTTATATCAAAGCTTGGTAGATGTATGTGTTCTAATGCAGAATCCGGTTTCCTTTGTAGGTTTGCTGATGCATAAGCAAGTGCTAAGACTTTAGTTGAACTATATGGGGGTTCTTTTAGCACACTGTGCTTAGGTATTCATTAAAGAAACCTTGGACTCTATTCATCTCTTTTTGCTGAGTTTGATGGATTAAATGTTGGACGGACTCCCTGTTGTGGATTGGTCATGATGTATTATCATGTTGCTCTAGTAATAAAGAATGTTTGTTAACTGCGTTTGTGTTAGCCTGAATATGCTTATAGTTTTCCTGTTTTTGGCATCCCTGGCAAATTATGCTGCTAGACCATCCTGTTACACACTTACACCGAAGTTAGTAGTACGTCTTCCCTGAGAAACTGGTAGTTTATATGTTATATGTTGGAACTTGGAAGTATTGCTGGTGCTTGAGACCAATCTTAGCTCAGTGCTTGAGAGTTGACTCAGTTGAGACACCCAGAAAATATGGAGTAAACAATTTTGGCACCGAAAATTAAGATGCCTAGTATGATGATACCTGACTACCCCAGGCAAATTTTAGATGAAGTATTTATTTTATTCCCTCTACGTTTTACAATCATGACTAAAGGCCCCACATCAGGATTTCGTTATGAGCTAATCTTGAACAGGACAGTAAAACTAGGGCTGTCTATTTTCGTAGTCATCCAATCCGTTTTAATCCGAATTGGTTTACAACTCAAAAGGAATAATTTGTACCGACCCGACCTAAATTCAAACCGGAAACCGATTTAACTAGAAGTATAAACTGAATCGAACTCGACTGGTACCAATCTGGATATGTCCCGATTTTGAAATGACCTGACCCGTTAACAACCAAACCTGATTGTAAATACGTAACAATCTGAATCTGATTTAACCTGACAAGAAACTGATAAGACATAATTAGTGACCCTTAAATCAATTTAAGACGTCATGTTCAAAATTAACTTGTTAAAAATCAATATTAGAGTTATTATACTCAAATCACATTTTTTGTAAATTATTATGATTCTTAACAAATGACTTATTATTTTGCAAAATTCCAACTTAGAAGCATAAATTACCTATACCTATTAACTATTAACTATGAATACTAAAATATTAAGAAATATTAAGTATGATTAGGCTAGGAGGTTGCAACTAAGACTAGAATTACAAAGTTTAAAAAGTTTTTTCAAATGCCAAGGTTATAATACATTTCAAATTATCATCCCAAAAAACTATCTTACACTTCAATAATTTAAACATTTCAAATTGTACCGTTAAATACCGGTTAACCATCTATAGGTTACTGTTACTTAACGCTACGATTACTGTTAGCATTTTCCAATAACCTTATAACGGTAAATCATAATGTTAAGCCTTATCGGCATATTTAGCCGTTTATGAACACCCCTAAGTGTGACCGCGTGTTTCAATTTATGTGAAATACTAAAATATATATGTTACACTCTAATAAAAAGACAAGATATTTTTACAAAATTAATGATAAGTACATAAAAACTTTAATTATGAATTTAGAATTATTTTATTTAAACTAATTTGTGAAAATTAAAAAAATTGTTAATTGCGGAAACTTCAAAAGAAGTTTAAAGACTACATCCACTTTATCTTTTCAGATACAAAAACAACTAAAAATGCTCAAATCTAATAATGTTGTTGATTGAATTATTTAGATTCTAAGTTGATAGAATCATAGAATTCATATTTTCTTTATTTCATTAGTATCTTACTATGATACTTTACCAAGATGCAAAAACTTAGTCAATTGTATATCACTTATAGAGCTATAGTTAGTTAACTCTTATCATTTAATCTGAAACATTTGGTAAACTAGTTGATTTTTAAGGCTTCATAATTGATTGAAATGTTAATGGAGCATCATTAGTTGGTTTTTACTAGTGGTATTTATAAACGGTTAAGTCTTAACGGTAAGGTTAACCATTATAACGGTTATTGAAAAAGGCTAACCGTAAGCGTACATTTAAGTAATGATAACCCATAAACGATTAACCGATATTTAACGATAAGGTTAATGGTTAACCGCAAACCGTTTTATTTCTTTTTTATGCACTTGTACACCTAATATTATGAAACTACTTGTATAATTCCCTAGCTCATTTGGATCTTCTACAACAATAATAACACATATTTACACAAGGTTTGATCATGCTTAAAAAACTTATGATATTCATTCATGTTTTAGCCTTATAGGTTTGGTTTTTTTTTTTAAAAATAATAATATCGGTTAACCGACGGTTGACCATTACAAAAATTTTATTACCATAACCGTTAATTCTTAACGGTTCGGTAAAATAACTGTTAATATGACCATATTATACACGGTTAACGGTTACAGTTATTTTGCATACCCTAGTTTCAACGATATTGAATAAGATTATGATTTTTGGATATGATGATTGATATTTTTATCGAAATAACAAATTCATACCTTTATACTTTATTTGGATTGGTTTTCAATAAGTTGATGATTATGATTTTTTAACAATTTATAGTTTTATAAATTGTCCTTTTTTTTTTCTTCAAAACAATAAAAAAAATTAGAAATATTATTGATAAAGATTGAGAGTTATAAGTGTAAATACGTTATTATGATCAGATCCCGCCAAGCCCGTCATATCAAAGTAAAATCATGATCTTAACAATACTATTTATTGTCAAAGGGTTGACAAGTGCATAATAGAAACTAAATAATCATGAATTTAAGTTAACTTGTAAAATGCGATTTACAACATAATTGCAAAATAATTATGAATCAAAACAAATTGTCTTGAAATGGCCCGAAATAAACTGTCTTAACCCGTCCAAATTAGACTCGGCCCAAAAGTCGAGTCAAACCCGAAATAAACTGTTTTAACACGGTCAAATCCGAACCGAACCCGAACCAAACCGATTAAGTAAATAACCGACTTAACCCAATCCAATTATTAACCCTTAACCGAACCAAACCGATCCGAAAATAATTAACAACCCGTTCCAACCCAACCCGATAGTACTGAACCCGTACCGACAACCCGATTTGACAACCCTAAGTAAAACATCTACTGCACGCATGATTTTCACAGACTACGAATTGGGGTCGGGAAATCTAGTAGATTTTCTTGCTTGTTTCCTAATTAATGTATAGAAAGATCAACGCTGAACTCCGCATGTCCAAGTTAAATGTGTTGATCGATCATTCGATCCCTTTTATTGCGATGAGCCAATGATAATGACCACATTGGTGAATCAAATACAATGCAACCAATCTGGAAAGGCTACGTAAATCCATAATTGAATTTGATCTTACTGATAGGCTTAAACTTTTTCCCCTCTTTTCTCTATAAAAGCCTTCAACTTGGTCCACATCCTACAAAGATTAAAAAACAAATCTTTATGATGCCGGTGGCCGCGAATAATATATATATATATATATATATATATATCGCGTAGACATTTAAGGTTAAGATTAAGAAATTTTGTTGGATATTCTTGAAATTTTAAAAAATTGATAAACGAATACGATCTATATATGGTCAAAATCATATTTCCGTTTGCTGTTTAGGGACCATTAGCTCATTTGCCCTCCATCATATAATGGTTTGGTTAGGATTTAAGACGCATTCTATCTTATTTACATACCCATATATCCATTTTGGTTTATACGAGAGCATCATCCATACGTGAGTAAAATTCCTCTTATTTTTTCTCTCTTCAATCCTCATTTCAACACATCACCTTTTCTTTCATACACATTATTTTCCACTATCTTCTTCCTCATCTCTATCCTTTTCGTCTCTTTAGACTTTTTTTTTTATTTTAGAAAATTATTTTATTGAACCAAGAGAGGGAGAGGATATCCTCTCCTACATGAGGATTTCCTTTCCTTCAACCCTAGTCCTGTTTAAGAGAGGTTTTTTTTTCTTATTTTCAACATCAATGAGGACCATCTCTTCCTCTCTAAAGTCATCCATGAGAAAGCTAATTCCTTATGGATGTTCATGTTATAGACCATAATCCCTTAAATGTCTTTCAAAGCCGAAAAATCTTAGTAGCTTCATCTTTGTTCGGTTCACCAACTAAAGTATCACAAGCACTCTAGTGTGGCCACTCTTTCCATAGATGAGAGTATGCATCAGGTTCAACAAAGAGCTTGAGAATGTTGATAAACTTCCGTTAAAAAGAATTCATGACTTGATTTCACTTGCTACATAAAAATGTTTCAACATTTCATTTAAAGTTATTCTTTAAATGGTTTTATTTTTACTTATTTCTTTATGAAAATAATTTTTTTCTCTTTCACCTTTTACTTTATCCATTTAATAATACTCAAATATTTTTTTCATTTCTACCTAAAAAGCCAAATAAAGGTATTTATATTTTTTTAATAATTTTCGTATAGTTATATATATTATCCATTAGACCATTATTATTGCTGGAGATGAGCCTAAGGTGTTAAAGATCAATAAGGATCCATTCATCCTTAATATGATGGATGAAACTTTAAATGAAGAATTGCGTGAAGTTAGCTCTTTTTCGGACACAGGGAAGTATGTCACAAGTGTTACATAAATTTGGACTAGAAATAAGGTTGTTTGAATTTGGACAAGATTTGAAAATGTCTTAATTAAGAGAAGATTTGGAGTTGTTCTAAAAAGGACAAGGTTTAAAGTTGTCTTAAAAAGGACAAGATTTGATAATGTCCAAAATAAGACAAGGTTCAAAACTGTCTGAATTTCACTTAAGGCTATCCTAAAGTTAGTTTTTTCTTCGTGGAGAATTTTAGGCTTGATAAAACTTTAAATAAAGTTTGAAGATCATATGTTTGAAGCAAAAGGGATAAGTTGGGAGAGTTTGAAGGAATTAGAAGCACTTTGAAATTTCAAGCTAAGAATCAGCCATATTTGGGATAAGTTTGGAACGAGTTCTTATCTTTTGGCCAAGATTTGATCTTTTTGAATTCTTATCCTTTGAGTTTTGGTCAAGACCCTTAGAGTTTTAATCTTTTGTAGGTTATTTAGAGTTCTTATCTTTGAGAATTCTGATCTTTATTTGTTGTTAGGATAAGTATTAGTCATTATCTTTTATACTTAGGTGTGTGTTTATGTTAGGGATCAAAATATGATAAACTTATAAGCTATAAATAACTCCAGAATGAAATGAAACTAATCAGATTTGAAGTATTCACAAAAAAATTGAGTTTTTACTCGTGTTTTCTTTTAAGCTTAAAACTTTCAGGAGTGGGTTTTTAGTTTAAAGAGTCATTTGCTATTTCAACTTGGCGAGTTGAACGGTGATCTTAGGAGAGGATTTGTAATTGTTTAGTGGTGTGCCTCATCTAAACAATTTCTAATTCGTAGCCAACCTATCTTTTCATTTGTTTTTCAGTTAACCAAAAATACAAAACACAAAAATATCCCAAAGTTCCGCAAACCCAAAACACCCAACATAATTCCGGAGCTTTGTTTCCTTACTCTAGCTTGTAGTATAATTCGACTTGATAGCCCAATTATACAACATCTTAGTATTAGAGCAAGCGTTGAATTCTCGGAGTATTTTTGAAACCTTTCAATGGCTTTCAGTAGTAACCCACCCCTAGGGGATTGACAAGAAGAGAAGAGAGCCATGGAGGAGTAGATGTAATTTTTGAGAGATCAACTCAAGGCTGTTTCCATGTGACTTTTTAAGTAAGGGGGAGATCTTTCTCCATCTGAGGAATTTGATGTAGAGAATGAAAGGGCCACCATTTCAAACGAGGAGAAACGTAAGATTACATTAACCTTTTCACAATTCTAATGATATTAAGGTTGATATTCCGGAGTACGATGGTAGGTTAGATGTGGATGAATTTCTTGAGTGGCTTAGAGTAGTGGAGAGAGTGTTTGATTACAAGCAAACACAAGAGGAAATAAAAGTAAAATCATAGCTTTAAAGTTGAGGAAGTATGCTTCAACTTGGTTGAAAGTGTGTGTGCAAAGAGGGAAAGGAGTGTAATGGAGAAGGTGAGAACGTAGGAAAAGATGAAAAAATTGTTGAAAAGGAAGTTTTTACCCACGTACTATCTTCAAGTGAACTTTTATAAGTTTCATCACCTTGAACAAGGCACAAGGTCAATAGAGGAGCATGCAAGGGAGTTTGACACCTATGCAATGAATTATGGAGTTGGGGAAGATGAACCCCAAACCCTAGTACGTTTCCTTGTAGGCTTGGATCCTAAAATTGCAAGGGTTATTGAGTAGCATCCTTATGCATCCCTTGAAGACTTGATTTTGCTTATCCATAAAGTCGAACTCCAACACAAACAAAAGCCCTAAACCAAAACCACTCGTACTTATTCCAAGCCTTTTCAATCCCAAATATCTTTTCCTACCCAAACTAAAATATGTCCAAACCCTATTTCCATCCCAAACACAACTACCCAAACCAATCCACCTACCCAACTCACTCATGCTCCAAGAAGGTGTTATTGCTGTCAAGGATTAGGACATATAACTTCTTGTGAGTATCCTAATAAAAAGGTGGTTACTCTTGCCGATTTTACAGTATTTGAGAACCCTAGCTTTGAGGAAGAAAACGTGATTGAGGAAGAATTTGTAGGAGGAAAAAGGGCAAAAAGTTATGGGACCAGATGAAGGAGATTGTTTGGTTGTAAGGAGGACTTTGAGTGGAGTAGCTGACCTTGGAGATCAACTTCAATGTGAGGCAATTTTCCTCACAAGGTGTACCATTCAAGGGAAGATGTGTTCCTTGATAATTGATGGAGGGAGTTACACCAACATAGCTTCACAAACCTTGGTTTCAAAACTGAAACTAAGCATTTCACCTCATCCTCATCCTCATCCTCATCCATATGTCATCCAATGGTTGAATTAAGGTAAGGAACTTCAAGTTAGCTCACATGTTCTCTTGTCTTTCAGTATAGGAAACACGTATAAAGAGGAGTTATGGTGTGATGTGATTCATATGGATACGTGTTATGTTTTGCTGGGAAGGCCTTGGATTTTTTTTATAAGAGAGTGATGCATGATGGCTATAAGAATACGTATATTTTCACCAAGGATAACAAAAACATCATCCTTACACCTATTGTTCCAAACAAAACCATCCCAACCAAACCTTCACCAAAAACACCACAAATTGATACCCATACCCTTACCACTATTCTCAAAACAGAATATCATGAACTTGAGCCTAAAATATTGTTGTTTTTAGAGTTTGAGGAGGAAGAATTAAAACCCAAGACAACGCACCCATTGCTTGACCCATTACTCCAATATTTCTCCCGTTATTTCCACATGAAATACCCCCTAGCCTACCCCCCAAAAGAGATATCCGATACAAGATAGACTTCATACCTGGTTCTATCCTACCCAACAAACTAGCCTATAGAACCAACAAAAAGAAACCAAAGAGATAATGAGGAAAGTTGGATAGTTGTTGGAGAAGGATTTGATTCGTGAATCTCTGGGTCCTTGTGCTATCCCTACACTTTTGGTGCCAAAGAAGAATGGAGAATGGAGAATGGAGGATGTAAGTGGATAGTAGAGCCATCAAAAAAATCACTATCAAGTACAGATTTTCTATCCCTAGATTGAATGACTTGCTTGATGACTTAGATGGTGCTAATGTGTTTTCCAAGATTGATTTGAGGAGTGGCTATCATCAAATTCGAATCTTCAAAGGAGATGAATGAAAAACACTATTTAAGACTAAGGAGGGCTTGTAAGAATGGTTGGTGATTCTCTTTGGTCTTTCAAAGGCAGTACTTTCATGAGGCTTATGAACCAAACTTTGAAGCCTTTTCTTTCATTCATTCATGGTTGTATACTTTGATGACATTCTAGTGTATAGCAAGTCAAAAGATGAACATGTGAAACACTTGTAAAAAGTCTTTAAAGTGTTACCACGTGAGAAGCTTTATAAGAACTTAGAGAAGTGTGACTTCTTCACTTCTCAAGTGATATTTTTGGGATTCATTGTGTCAAGCCAAGCAATTTAAGTGGATAAGAGGAAGGTGGTAGCAGTTCGAGATTGGCCTATTCCCACTAGCATTCAAAAAGTGTATAGATTTTATGGTTTGGAATTCTTTTATAGAAGATTTGTGCCCAAATTTAGCACAATCATGGAAGCCCTCACTAAGCTCAAAAAGTTTGAGTGGAATCCACAAGCTCAAAAGGCGTTTGAGGAGGTTGAAGAGAGATTAACCACAACTCTTGTCCTAACTCATCCTAACTTTGAAGAAGTATTTGAGTTTGAATGTGATGCTTTAAGAGTTGGTATTGGGGTTGTTCTATCTCAAAATGAGCATCTTATTGCCTATTTCAGTGAAAAGTTGAATGAGGCTAAACACAAGTATTCAACTTATGATAAGGAGTTATATGCTCTTGTGCGTGCTATTGATCATTGGAGGCATTATCTGATTTCAAAGGAGTTTATTTTACACACAGGTCACAAAGCTTTGAAGTATCTTCAAAGTAAAAAAAAACTCCGGCCACGCCATGCCTAATGGGTTAAATTCCTTCAATCCTTTCATTTCATGATCAAGGACAAATCTGGAAAGATGAACAAAGGAGCTGATGCACTTTCACATAGGTTTTTGCTTTTGAATTGTTTAAGTACTAACATTGCTGGTTTGGAAATGTTGATGGAATATTACAAAGAAGATCCAGACTTTGGTGATCTTTACTCCAAGTGTCAAAAGCAAGCTTATGGAGAATTCTACATCTTTGAAGGCTTTTTGTTCAAATTGAATAGGGTATGTATTCCAAAGCATAGTTTATGTGAGTTCTTCATCAATGAGGTTTAGCTGGACACTTTAGCGTTGAGTTTACAAGTGTGTTGATGGGCGAGCATTTCTATTGGACCAAGATGGTTCATGATGTTGAGTTCATGGTCAAGAGGTGCCCTACTTGTCAAAAGGAAAAAAGTCATTCACTGCCCCGAGGAATGCACATGCCTTTACCCATTCCATGATCTCCATGGGAAAATATGGGTTTGGATTTTGTTGTGGGATTGCCAAGGAGTTAAAGGAACAAGGACTCAATCATGGTGGTAGTGGACAAATTTTCCAAAATGGCACATTTTGTCCATTATCACACTACTTATGATGCAATCCAAGTAGCAAATCTCTATTTCAAGGAGATAGTCAGATTGCATGGAGTTCCAAGGTATACGGTGAGTTATAGAGATTTTAAGTTTCTAAATCATTTTTGGCTTACTCTATGGAAGAAGATGGGAACCAAGCTAAAGTTTAGTAAATCAAGTCATCCATAAACTAATGGGAAAACACAAGTGACAAATTGAACACTTGGTTAATTGTTGAGGAGTTTGGCTATGAAGAGTCCAAGATAGTGGGAAGAGATGATTCCTTATACTGAGTTTTCGTACAATAGAGTGCTCACAAAACCACGAGTTTGAGTCCCTTTGAAATGGTTTATGGATTCAACCCATGCACTCCTATTGACTTAGCTCCATTTGCAAGCTTCACCAAATTTAGCAGGATGCAGAAGAACATGAGCAAGAGATTAAGAAGCTTTATGAGAGAGAACATGCTAAAATCAGTAAGATGAATGCAAGAGTGAAGCTTAGGGTTGATAAGAAGAAGAAAGAGGTGCAATTCAAGGAAGGAGACTTAGTTTGGATTCATCTTCAAAAAGAGACATTCTAAGCTAAGCCCTAGATGTGATGGCCCATTTAGAATACTTGAGAAGACCAATGAGAATGGGTGCAAGGTTGAGCTTCCTAGAGATTAAGGAGTTTCAACAATCTTCAATGTTGGTGATTTGAGTCCGTTTTATGAAGCTGATGAAGATCTGCCCAGTTTGAGGGCAAACTCTTTTCAAGTGGAGCAGCATGTTGGAGATGAGCCTAAGGTGTTGAAGATAAATAAGGATCAATCATCCTTAATATGGTGGCTGAAACCTTAAATGAAGAATTGTGTGAAGTTAGCTCTTTTTCGGACACGGGGAAGTATGTCACAAGGGTTGCATAAATTTGGACAAGAAATAAGGTTGTCTGAATTTGGACAAGATTTGAAAATGTCCTAATTAAGAGAAGATTTGGAGTTGTTCTAAAAAGGACATGGTTTAAAGTTGTCTTAAAAAGGATAAGATTTGATAATGTTCGAAATAAGACAAGGTTCAAAACTGTCTGAATTTCACTTAAGGCTATCCTAAAGTTAGTTTTTTCTTCGTGGAGAATTTTAGGCTTGATAAAACTTTAAATGAAGTTTGAAGATCATATGTTTGTAGCAAAAGGGATAAGTTGGGAGAGTTTGAAGGAATTAGAAGCACTTCAAAATTTCAAGCTAAGAATTAGTCATATTTGGGATAAGTTTGCAACGAGTTTTTATTTTTTGGCCAAGATCTGATCTTTTTGAATTCTTATTCTTTGAGTGGTTGTAAGTTTTGATCTTTTTAGGGTTTTATCTTTTGTAGGTTATTTAGAGTTCTTATCTTTGAGAGTTTTGATCTTCATTTGTTGTTAGGATAAGTATTAGTCATTACCTTTTTATACTTAGGTGCGTGTTTATGTATGATTGTTTAGGGGTCAAATTCTGATCAACTCATAAGCTATAAATAGCTCCAGAATGAAATGAAACTTATCAGATTTGAAGTATTCACAAAAAAGTTGAGTTTTTACTCGTGTTGTCTTTTTGAGCTCAAAACTTTTAGGATTGGGGTTTTCAATTCAAAGAGTCCTTTGGTAAACTTAGGAGAGGATTTGTGATTGTTTAGTGGGGTGCCTCATCTAAACAATATGTGATTCGTAGCCACCTATCTTTTCATTTGTTTTCAGTTAACCTAAAATACAAAACACAAAAGTATCCCAAAGTTTTGCAAACCCAAAACACCCTAAACAAATTCCGGAGCTTTGTTTCTTTACCCTAGCTTATATAATTTGACTTGATAGCCCAATTATACAACAATTATGAAATAGAGAATGTAAAGTAGTTTATTATTATTATTATTATTGTTACTATTATTATTATTATTATTATTATTATTATTATGATGTTAGATTGCATTTATTTGTTTGCACTTTTAGGAAACTGAAGAACATAATCATTTGAGTTGATTTACACGTGCATCATAGCACGAGTTGATAAAATTTTTTATAAGCAAACTGTTACTGGTATCATTTCAATAAACGAATACGACAATATACACAATTATGACATATATTCTTATGTAATATCTAAATCATTTCAACCTCCAAGGACGTTCATTGACCCAAACTTACACATGTTTATTTTTTATTACAATAGCATATAAATTATAAACCATCTTAAAAGTTGGAACACTTTTTTACGGTTCTCAAATATTGAATTAGTCACAAGTCAGAATTTTTTTTAAGCTTTTTTTAAAAAATTTTACAAAATATAAGCCACTTTCGAAACTATTTTAAAAAATAAGTCGATTTTGGTTCAGAATAAAATCGTTGCCTCAGACAACGATTGTAATATAAATCGTTGCCTAAGGCAACGATTTTAATTCAAACAAAATCGTTGCCTGGGGCAATGATTGTATAATTTTTTTTAAGAAAACCGTTTCCCCCAGGCAACGATTTCAGACTGACTAAAGTCGTTGCCTTGAACAACGATTTATTTTGTCCCAATTTTAAACAACTTTAATGCCAGCTTCATGTAAATCGTTGTCCCAAATATTGATTAAAGCAACGATTTATGTCTAAACCAGAAATGACTTATTTTTTCAAATATTTTAAAAAAAAGTTTATAAATAAAAAAAATTCCACAAGTCATCTATGACCTTTGACTTCTTAAGTGAGTTAATAATTGAATCAGTCCTTTAAAATAAGTACATACCCCAAAATTCTAAAACAAAACAAAACAAAAAAAAAGTCTGACATTATTATAAAAATGACATTACAAACTGGACCCGAAACAAACATCAGCCATCGATCAATGGCGGTCGGTAAAATCTGAGCCGTCCCCCTCATTTCAACCCCACCAAAAAAGCGCGTGATCTCCCTTGCGCGCGTTTTCGCTCACGTTTCCTCGCACTTTCGATCACATAACCTTGCCATACTAGACTTGGTCTTCTTCAACGCTATAAATTTCATCATCTCCACTACAGTCAGAAGTGGACAATTTCATCTTCATTTCTGACATATTTTTGGAGAGGAAGTCTGTGTTTGATCATCTATCTATGGCAGAACCCACGGCGGCAGACGGTCAGTTTCCTGCCACTTATACTCATGGAGGGAAGTTTATACAGTACAACATCTTTGGTAACATGTTTGAGGTCACTTCTATGTATCGCCCTCCGATCATGCCTATTGGTCGAGGTGCTTATGGCATCGTATGGTAATTTTCTCTAGTTCTTTATTTTGTTCGGAATTATTTGTCAAGTTTATATAATGTAATTTAAATTAGTAGAATTGCAACTATTTTTGATACCGTCCTAATATTTTTACCCCATTTTCTATTTTACACTTTTTCAAAAGTGATGAAAAAGTTAATTATTCGTGGATATTTACCCAAAACATTCACAAAAGAAAACATTGAACATGTTTTTTAAGAAAATGAGTTAAATTTTTAGACACAAACAAAAATGAGAAACGAGACAAACAAAAAAGAACAGAGGGAACATATGGGGAACATATGTGTTTAATCGGTAAGTTTATAGTGTGGATTTTCGGGTAGTTTGAAGTTTGTACACACAATGCGGTGCGTAAATTAGGAAGGAGGTAGTATGTGGCAATTTTCACTCCATTATCTTTGGTATTATTTGTCGATGTTTATAGTGTAATTTGTAATAGTAGTGTGATAACTATGATCGATATATGTCTTAAATTTGATAAGTTTATACTGTTTTTTTTTTTGGGCAGTTGGGTTTCACTATGTAGTGTACGTGAATAAGGAAGGAGGTACATAGTAGGTGGTGATTTCTTGAATTATGATTTTGTGGATATTTGTGCAGTTCGGTATTGAATTGGGAGACGAAAGAGATGGTGGCGTTGAAGAAGATAGCTAATGCATTTGATAATTACATGGACGCTAAACGTACTCTTCGCGAGATCAAAATCCTCCGCCACTTCGATCATGAAAATGTTTGTATTCCCTCTCTTTATATTTTTTGTTAATGTACAAATTGTTGTAACATATAAGTAGTAGTTCAACGTGTCTAACTGACTACATCATTGTCCTTGTGACGACTCATATTATATGCACAAAAATTCAAAAAAGTATAATCATTAACTTAATCATTATCCAAAAATCAAAATACTTGAATGGTTTTGATAAATTAAGAATTTTGGTGTGGAAGCTTTATTTGATTAGCAAACCTCTTTTTAAAGGCTTTTTTAATTCATACCTGATATATATTATATTAAAATGTTGAAATCTCATATATAAATGTTATGTCAGATATAACTATTGTTATATTATTATATCAGATATAAAAATATAGAAAAACTCATATCAGATATAGACATTATAATCTCAGATATAGAAATGAAATTATGAAAATAGTCCTTGATATATTTATGTTTAAAGTTGACTAGTAGTATAAGTTTGGATTTAGAATTCAGTCATACGAAAAAAATGTTGGATTTTTCATCCTTTTGAAAATTTCCCCTACGAAGTAATAATGTATTTATGCTCTTTTGAATCAGATCATAGCGTTAAGAGATGTAGTACCGCCTCCTCTACGAGGGGAGTTTACTGACGTCTATGTTGCTACTGAGCTTATGGACACTGATCTTCACCAGATAATTCGATCTCATCAGACTTTATCAGAGGAGCATTGTCAGGTATGACATACCACTTTTGTAGGAAGATGACTTTGTGTTAAATTCCGTTGTGTCAGATTATCTGATATGTATGCATCTGTGTAATCAGTTTTATGCTTATGACTTGTTAACTAACAGGGTTTGTGATCAAGTCTTGTTGGTCCACCCTAGTGTTAAAAAAACGTCATAACTTGCTTCTAAATAAAACAATGTCTAGCCTTCTAGGAGGTAGTGTGACTAAAGTCAATTACAGTCGAAAGTGGTAAGACAATTACTGATATAAACATGATTTAATCCCAGATCTTGGATGCTATCCTTCAAGACATGTTGATGACTTATATGAAATTTATTCTTGAGTACCTTAGACCTATAATAAGCCATATTATTATGTCAATTTGCTATACGTTGCTTCACTATGTGTTCCTGACAATATTCCTAGTTGTTTTTCTGTTCTCTCCTTAGGTTCCTAGAGTAATGTAAGGCTAACCTGTTTCGGATTTGAATGTCATTAAGAAGTATTTTTGGCAAACTTATCTAATCGTCATATGTTTTATTGATTGTTTTGGGAACTCTACTAAGGAAATTCACACTTGCTTGCAGTACTTTTTGTACCAGATTCTTCGTGGTCTAAAATACATACATTCAGCCAACGTCATCCATAGAGACCTGAAGCCCAGCAATCTATTGATAAATGCGAATTGCGA
This sequence comes from Dysphania ambrosioides, assembly GCA_026401315.1. Classification (NCBI taxonomy): domain Eukaryota; kingdom Viridiplantae; phylum Streptophyta; class Magnoliopsida; order Caryophyllales; family Amaranthaceae; genus Dysphania; species Dysphania ambrosioides. The sequence continues at coordinate 4,216,763 of CM048672.1, forward strand.
TCTCAAGATATGTGATTTTGGTCTTGCACGGCCAACCTCAGAAAATGAACACATGACTGAATATGTTGTCACTAGATGGTACAGAGCACCTGAGCTGTTGCTCAATTCTTCTGATTACACTGCTGCAATTGATTTGTGGTCTGTGGGCTGCATTTTCATGGAGCTTATGAACAGAAAGCCTTTGTTTCCTGGCAGAGACCATGTTCACCAAATGCGACTATTGACAGAGGTGAGATCTTGGCCGGAGACAAGCCATAAAAATTAAAATAAATTACTCAAAAAGAGAGCTTCGCCTGTTGTTAATGTTATCTTTGTTTTTGCTCTTACCAGATGATATGTCAAATTTTTCTAACCCTTTATAATCAGGATATGGCATGCTTGAAGTAGAACATTATTATTTCCTCTATCTCTAAAAAATTTCTACAATTTGAGTTTCATGGTCTCCAGTACACGCTTTAAACTTTTTTATCTCTATATCAGTAATACAAAAAATTATAAAAACTTAATATTTTAAAAATTTACATTGAGATGCATTCAAAAAGATTCCACTTAAATATATTATTTCTTATAACATGATGAAAATTCGTGGTCAAAGTTTTCGAACTTTGACTCCAAATAGTGGATTGGCGCAATTTTTTAGGAAATGAGGGAGTATAGAGTAATTGGACCGTTCCCACTCTCTTTTACAAGTTTCAGAAATATGATGATTTTCATTTCTGAAGGAATATGAGTATGCAAGATGAATCAGTTTTTATTCATACCACTGTTTCCTTTCATGTAGATGGAGATGCATCCATTGTTAGCACTCAGTAGTTATTAGGCTAGCTCACGCAGTCACACACCATTAGTTGTTAAAGACTATTTGGTCTATTATATAGTTTGAGTGTTGATCAAAGTTTCCTCCTCTTCTCAGCTTCTTGGCACACCAACTGAAGCTGATCTCGGGTTTCTACAAAATGAAGATGCAAGAAGATACATCCGGCAACTGGCACCTCAGCCTCCGCAGCAATTACGACAAGTTTTCCCTCACGTTAATCCCTCAGCAATTGATCTTATCGAGAAGATGCTTACATTTGATCCCACACGGAGAATTACTGGTTAGTTCTCGTTACTAATTTTGTTCTGGTAACTGATGTTCTTTCCTGTACAAAGTTTTATTTTGGGGGTGTACCAGAACATAGGCATATGATTTTGATCATCTTTTGGTTTTAAAATCCGTATTAACATTGAAACATCTTTTCATTGACTTGTGAGCAGTGGCGGATCCAAGATTTTCCGCCTTGTGAGTTACAATCGATAATTAAACATGTAATAAATTTTTTTTTACCAAACAACCAACTAATTATACTAAAAAATAAATCCAATTTTTTTTTGGGCCGAGTGGTGAGTCATTTAATCTACCAGGACAACAACTATATCTGCCACTACGAGGATAATGAGACAAATCAAAGGATCTGATTTCTCAAAGAATCACAGCTATAATAAGATAGATGCTCTTCATTTTCTGTTATGGTTGTCAGTATGATTCAAGATTTTACTCGTGTGCACTTGGGTGTATTGATTTCTGGATTTTACTCTTATGCAGTTGAAGAAGCATTATCACATCCTTACCTTGCTCGATTACATGACATCGCTGATGAACCTGTATGCCAAGAGTTATTCTCATTTGATTTCGAGCAACAAGCCTTAAATGAAGAACAGATGAAGGACATGATACATCAGGAAGCTTTGGCACTCAACCCGGGATATGTATAGCATGATACATACCCAATGAGAATAAACTCTTTGCTTGAGTTAGATCCACAAGCTACTTACTAGCAGCAGTATGATGGCTCAAATTTTTCTGGTAAAGTGATGTACTGAATTTTCTATTTGGGCATCTATGATGTGTAATATAAACAGGTTATTCTTTCTTTGATACATTGATTAATGAGGTTTATAATTTAAGATCTTTTTTCACTTGGTGAATTATTTGTTGTGGGTTTACTAGTTTATGAACCACAACTATCAACAGCAGTGATGTACCCAGGATTTTCCGTCCGGTGAGTCAAAATCGATAATCAAATATTTAATAATTTTTTTCCAAACAACCAAATAATAATACTAAAAAATACATCCAAATATTTTTTTTGGGTTGACTGATGAGTCATTTGACCCACCAGGATTTCATGTACATCTACTACTGGTCAACAGAACGACCAATAATACCAATGCCATGCATCCTACCTTCAATCACAAGATAGCTCTTTGGACTCAAACTATTAACCAAATAACCAATGTACTACTGGAAAAACCTGATTTATTTGTGCTCATTATGAATTATAGGTCTGCTTTGAATATTATCTTGAATAGGTAAACAAGGTTAAACGAACAACCAAATGTGTTTATATGTGTTTGTTTTTTTGTAAGATGTGTGTTCACTTATTTAAGCGAATAGTAAAATGTGTTTACCTTACAAAAATCATCATAGCTTTGTCGTTCACATCCAATCGTACTAGTCTCATTATCCCAACTAAATCCAGATGTTCTATAAACCATTTCTGATATGATGTTGATCTTGTCTCGAAACCACTTTACTTTCGATTCAATATGCGGGGTTGCATTTAAGCCATAATTATGCATTTTTCATGTAATATTTTTTCTAGTTTGGTAAATATCCTTTTTTAAAGCTCCCATCTGCCTTTCATGTCGAATTAAGAATTGACTCTAATAGTCCATTAATAAAAACATTCTTTTTCTTCTTTTAGCCAATATCTTTTATTTCTACTTCGGCCTTCTTGACTTTGAGTTACTTTCATCCAACCAAATATTGATAAATGCATAAAACTCAATATATTTACTCCAATAAAATAGAAATCAATAACAAAATAAGTTTCAATTCAAATGCATAAGCAACAAAATAGCAACAGATTGTTCTTACTAAAAACAAATCAACCAAATTATCCAAACTAAAAACAATTACAAAATAACAACACATAAATCCTAATTTTTTCTAGTTCTACTCCTCTAGTTGTTGAACAAGTTTTAGCTTCACGACTTAAAATGTTGGCCTAATCATGGGATGCTTCAATAAGAGTAATGCATTCAACTTCATCATCATTACCAATATCTTCATCCTACTCATTATCATCATATTGTGTAGTAATACACATGCTTGTACTATGCGACCTTGAATTTGTACGGGAAAGGATGAAGGGCTTCTAAGAATATCCCATCTCCCAATCCAAAAGATCTCTCAACGACATTTCTAGCCTTTGAATGTTTCATATTAAAATACTCTCTCAACCCAAGTTATACAACACATATACATGACATCAACCCAATTTGTTGATATAAACAAACTAGAAGAAATAACCCAACACAAACACAATACAAGATGGATGTCATTAATAAAACAGTTAAACACAAGATGGTTGTCCCAATATAGTCTACATTACACACTCCTATTTATCTTTGCATATAGCACATATACTACAGTAGCATACAACTACATATTAAAATCTCCACATGGAATATATTGAAGTTAACAACTTCTGCAAAATACGACTTTCTTCATTAAAAGTCAACAATTAACTACAATAAGACTCCACTTCCAAAATGTATTAAGAGGCAACTAAAGATAAATATATAATTACCAAAAATAATAAAATGATCTTTCAGGATCTAATTCATCCTAAACTTAGAAATGCAATGTTTTTAGAGGAATCTTTTCAATAATGTGGCTTTTTCTAAGTTCATTATAAGAAAAATTTTTCTACAAAGTGCACCCACAAAATAAAACAAACAATCCAAACTCCCCAACCCCCTTCTTTTCCCTTAAAGCATCCCTCAATCATAAAACATTTTCCCATTATTGTTAAAAAGTGATATTTACACCATTTCAAATTTGGACATGAGATCTAACATTTTCCCCACATTTTTCGATCCTTAGTGTGTATGTGGATAGTCTAACTATTAGACTGAATATTCAGGAAAAAGAAAAAAAAGAGTTCCAACATACATGGTTTTTTGTGTGATTAATCAAACATTTCTTCCTCTAAGTATCGCAACTTCATCAAGTTCCAAGAGAAATAGTCCTGACTCGAATAATTAATAACTCTCAAAATCAAGTATGATGCCATGCGTCAAAGGTGTCAACAATTGACTTTACTCATGGAGCCATGGGGAATTGCCAAATTCTAAGATAAAAACCTTAAACTAGACTAGGAGTACTTAATCATCGAGCCAATCCCTAGTAGTAATGGGCTCGGCTCGAGCTCATTAAGATTTTCCTTGGTGCGGCTCGAGCTCAAAGCTCGACGAGCTTTAGAATTCAAGCTTGGGCTCGAGCTTGATGATTGAATAATATTGGATAAACTAAAACCCAATTATTCCATGTCCCATAATTTTGGCACTTGCTCAACCTTGAAGTCCAAGACTTTTGAAAGCATTTAAGAAAGTAACAAAAATTTAAAGTTGCTGACTACTCTTATGCAAAGGTTTAATAAAGTAATTGCCTATTTATGGACTCACCAATTTATGTTTAAGTTTTCTTTACTCTTTGATGCGGGACAAAATAAATTAGTGTATACATGCATTGACAAGTTAAAGATAAGGATTGAGGAGAAATGACTAAGATTGTGGAAAAAGGGCATGAAGCCAATCTGGCTTATCACATAAGACAAAGAAGAAGAAATCCATCATAAGAGACAAAACTCCTCAATAATGTCTGAGATCTCAGAGAGGACAATCATAGCTTAAATCTTTTTAGTGAATCTTATCATCAAATCAGTAAGATGAAGCCATGACATTCTTGCCTATGGTCTAACCTACACTACTCTGTTCATCCAAACCAGAAACATATGCAGGGAATATCTCCATTGCCAAGTAAGTTGTTGCAACCCCTAGTGGATGAAGAAATGCTGATAGGCTATAGATGCATAGAGGAATGGATTTCAGCAACCTATCTTGACATTTCTCGCCTCATCCCCGGCTAGATTGCTGAGTAGCGGCTTCCCACTAACAATCGGAGTAAAATCATAATGATACGAAGTAAAATCAATAAATAATTAAGTAAATAGTGCTATTTATATAATGAGGATCGAAATGTGTAATAGTTTACCAAAAGTTCCATTGCTACCCACAATACGAAATCTAAAAAGTTTTATCAATTCATTTGCTTTTTTCCCGGTCACAGGAAAACAACTAGACATGAACATTCAACAATTGAATTAAACTATAGCATATTAGTAGGTGTTTTAACTACCATCACAGGATGAAATATTAAGCAAATTGAATCAATATATAATTATACATGTACTTGTAATAATGATATGGAGCAAAATCATAATACTCCATAATAAATAAAAACATTTTGATTATGTTTGTGAAAAGATTCCATATATAAGAAGTTTATTTATTTGAATATTCAATTTGAAATAATAAATCTCTATTTCTTCTCACTTGTAATATTAGTTTCTAATATTTGGTTAAATTTTTTGACATCCTAGAAATCAATTTATTGGACAAAAGACTAAAATTATCTATTTACTAGTTTCTTATAATGTTTAAAAATTAATAAAAGGACGCCAAAAATAGTATTTGTTATGGTGAGTAAATTGACGTGTGTAATTATGATTGAAGAACAAACTACTTAAAAAGTTGCTTTGGAATAGACAACCTAATACTTTTTCTTAAGCTCTCTATACATGAAGATTATCTCTAGGGAGTGGATTTATTACCAAACTCCAAATATAGTGCAAGTACTAAAAATTTGGATCCCACTATGTATTTTGTTTCCTTGATCTATAGTAATTGTTTGGCTTGATTATTTATACATGGTCCTATAAGTTACTAAGTTGAAAGTAATAGAACTAAAAAAAGGTCTCCAATATAGAACAAACAAATTCCAAAGGCTTTTATATATATTTTTGCCTATCTTGTGTGAGTACCTTGGTTGAAACTCCAACTCCTACTTTTAATATATCTCTTGTTTGTGCCCTCCTTGTATATTCACAATTTTATCGAGTTTGTTATTGAGCTTTCAAGTCGAGTTAAACATTGCTCATCTTGGTTTATTCAAGTCTCGAGCCAAACCCAAACCTGAACCCGAATCAAACTCAAGCTGAGCTCTATTTGATTGAGCTTTGAACGTGCTGAGCCCAAGCCAAGCTTGAGTAGTTTGATTCATTAAGAAGCCCTAACCTAGAACACCCCGCTAGCAAAACCAATCTCAAACACCCCCTTATAGAACTAATCGGCCCCCAGAACAATGAAATTGCCAAATTTGAAGCAAAACCCTAATTTTTTTTACAAGATATGTCGATAAATAAAGGGCTGCTTAGATGAAGTGATGGGGTCAATTTTGGTGGCCAGTACAATAGTGATACAACAACAACAAGAGAGAGAGAGAGAGAGAGAGAGAGAGAGAGAGATGAGAGAAAGAGAGGGTTGGAGCTTTATACAATAGCGGGGTGGGGCGTTTAAAATAATCACGGAGGCATTAATATTGAACATGGACAAAAGCCTAAGGTATCAAAAAGTGGATTTTGAGAGTGTTTGAAACCCCAAAGGGTTTTAAACCATTTTTTTCCCATACCAAACAAGTTTTAGTCGAAAATGGGTTTCAAACACCATTCTATTCCAGTTTCTTATACCAAAAGGGCCCTATAAGCATTGATTTTGATTGTTGGTTTGAATCTTGTGAAGAGCTTCTTCAAATCTCTAGAGATGATGAGTACCTGCCGAATGAATTTTACTAGCCTTGGTGTGATGTCCAATTAAAACCTCTCTGATGCTTAAGTAAGAGCAATATTCATGATTTAAGAAAATGACTCTCCAACTCTAGTATTTTTTGTGTATCAAATGAAGCTATCTTTGCATGAGTCATAAATGAGTATTTACAGTACTCAAAATTCAAGAGAATCCTCCAAAACTAGTGTTTTGCTTGTATCAAATGAAGCTATTTTTGCATGATTCATAAATGAGTATTTATACCCCAAAATTGGGTCAAATACAGAGTGCACTTGCTAGCTTATAACATATCTTAAGGTAATGGGATGGGATAAATAACTTCTTCTCCTTGAGTATTAGATAAGCTTCCAGATGAACTATTGGTCATTTACTCTGAGATAGGCCTAACATGACTTCCAGCGCATGACCCAGTAACAAAATCGTACAATTTAGGGTGTTTTTTTATTTAGATGGACACTTATAGGGGTGGGTGAATTGTAAGTGTAAGAAATTTTATGATTTTTGCAGAATTTAAAACTTGAACAAGAAGAAAGGAACACATGGAATTTTAGCGTGAAAACCTTTCTTTGAGCCCATTTCAAAGAAAAATCACGACCCTGCCTAGGGATTTTAACACTCTCCACTATATGGGCAATCTCTAATACACTCTATTATGATCTTTCTCCCTTTTTGTTCCAAATTGAATAGCGAGTCCATTCTCTCTTTCTCCTTGGCTTAAGGTTTTGAACCAAAGTAGATTCAGGGAAGAAATATGGATTATGCATTATGTCATAATCCACTGATAACTTGCTATTTGATATGATTTTAGGGTATTATTGAACCTAATTTACTTGATTAATTTGTGTTTTGGTTCACTTTTACTCTATTATTATGCAAATTTTGTGTATCCTATGCTTCACGGGTTGTCACTGTTTTTGGTTGAGATTTTAGGTCCAAAAACGGCCAAATGAAGCCTATGAATACTAAACCGAGCTTAGAAATAAGAAGTTGTTAGAGAGAAGCCAAGTAAAGAAGCAAAATAGAAGAAAAAAAATGGAAAAAGGGGTTCAGAAAACCCTACACGGCCGTGCCAAACCCTGCACGTCCGTGCACGAGGCCACCAGAAGCTCACCTCCTATTGTCTGAGCCTGCACGATCGTGCCTGACCCGGAGTGCTCGTGTAGTTTATGTTGCACGGCCGTGCCATCGTGCCGAGCTCCCTGGCACGAGGCAGTAGCTACTGCCTAGGTCTGCACGTCCGTGCCAACCCTAGCACACCCGTGCAGACCTGCAATCGATCTCGATTCTTGTTTTCTCCGTCCTTTTTATTTGGGGGTCTTATAAATACCTCCCTTTGGCTCATTTGTACGGGACACCCGAGTTCTCCATTGTATATTCGAATTCTGATCCGAAAGAGGTATTTGGGATTAATGAAGAGGATAACATGGGAGAGAAACCTCCACCACCATTGTTAAGGGACTATGACCACCCCAACGCATTCCAACTTCGGAGTGGCATACGTCTTCCTACCACAAATGCAAACAATTTGGAGCTTTCACCTTAACTCATCTGTATGATTCAAAGCAATTAATTCGAAGGTAGCCCTCATGAGTGCCCTTTTGCTAATTTGGACAACTTTCTTGAGTTGTGTACCACCATCAAGCAAAATAATATTTCGGAAGAGTTCATCCGTATGCACATGTTCCAGTTCTCCCTCTGCGATAAAGCAAAGCATTGGTTTAGAACGGTTGAAGAGGGATCCTTGAGTACATGGGACGAGGTCACTAAGGCCTTTCTTGGAAAGTATTGTCCTCCAGAAAAGACCGCCGAATTGAGAAGAAAGATCACCAACTTCAATCAAGACATTGATGAAACATTGAGTGAAGCATGGGAGCGCTTCAAGGATTACACAAGGAAATGCCCTCACCATGGTTTTACATCATGGATCATTGTGCAAAGCTTCTATGACGGTCTTACTCCTATTTCGAGGGCCAACCTTGATTCCGGGGCAGGCGGTAGCCTCTAAAAGCTATCGGTGGAAGATGCATATAAGATGATTGAGGAAGTGGCCAAGCACTATGCATATGGGGGTGATCGAAGGCAACCTCAAGCAAGGAAGGGTGGAATTCATGATCTTAGTGCAATAGACCTTATTGCATCAAAGTTCGACATGCTAGCCCACAAACTAGATCAAGCCACCCTCACACCCTCAAGTTCTTCCTCACAAGTCATGTCTTGTGACACTTGTGGGGGAAAGGATCACTTGTCCTCCTATTGCAACTTAACAAATAGAGAGCAAGCGACGACGATTGGACAAGGAAATAAGCAATACTCCCAACCCTATAACCAAGGTTGGAAACCCAAAAAAAATATGGGATGGAAGCAACACAACCAAGGCCTTCCTCAAAACAACTACAACCAACCCCATTCTCAAAATCAACAAGCTCCTTACCGCCACCCTAACCAAAGGGATCAAAACCATCAAAGACCATAATATAACCAAACCCCTCCTCCACCTCCTCAAAAGACTAGCCTTGAGAACATCCTTGAAACCTTTATGACACAGCAGATGAGGAGCAATGCGGATATGAATGCAAGCATCCAATAACTTCAAGCGCATAACAAGATAATGGAGAGCCAATTGGCTCAAATCGCGCAACAAGTTGGAAGTTCATCCTCCAACCCTAGTGATCACTTTCCAAGCTCAACGGTAGTGAACCCAAAGGAGCAAGCTAAGGTTATCACTTTGAGGTCGGGAAAGGGTTATGAGGGTCCGGTTATGAGTGAAGAAGAGCCACAAAAGAAAGATGAGGGAGTTCCGGTAGGAAGTGAGGATGGTTTTAAAAAGGGAGTAGTTGAAGTTGAGAGAAAAGAGCTACAAAACAGTGATGAGGGAGCCACAAAGAAAGATGAGGGAGAAGAAGGAGTAGAAAAGCCCCCTATGAGAGTATATAAGCCCCCCATTCCATTTCCCCATAGAGTTGTTGAGAAAAAGTTGAATGAGAAGTTTTCAAAATTCCTTGATGTCATGAAAGGACTTCAAGTGAACTCCCCTTTCTTCATGCCATGTCACAAATGCCTCCTATGCAAAATTTTTGAAGGATTATCTATCCAACAAGAGTAGGCTTGAAGAGAGTGCAACCATATCCCTTCCTAAGGAGGTGAGTGCAATCATTCAAAATAAGCTTCCACAAAAGCTTGGTGACCCCGGTAGCTATGCGATACTGGTGAGGATTGGAGATTTGGAAGCTATGGATGCTTTGTGCGATCTTGGGGCAAGTGTGAGCTTGATGCTCTTTTCAATTGCGAAGAGTTTGAGAGTTGGAGACTTGAAACCAACAAGAATGTCCTTGCAACTAGCCGACCGCACGGTTAGGCTACCTTTGGGAATTCTTGAAGATGTGTCGGTTCAAGTTGGAAGAGTGTTTGTACCATGTGATTTTGTGGTAATGGAAATGGAGGAAGATACAAGGGTACCCCTCATTTTGGGGAGACCATTTTTGAACACTGTAGGAGTAGTGATTGATATGAAAGAAGGAAGGTTGACTTTGAATGTGGGAGATGAGAAAATTTCATTTTCATTTTCATTTTCACCAACTTTGAAGAAGCCATTGATTGATGAGGTTCATAGAATTGACACATTAGAGAGGGACTTAGAAGAGTTCCGAGAAAGATTGTATGAAAGAGACCCTTTACGGGTTACCCTAACGGGAAGCCTAGTTGGGGAGGGTGAAGAAGAAAAGGGGTATGATCTCTTAGTCAACCAACCTTTGGCCCATAATGTGATTAAATTCAAAGTGCTTAATGTGGAAGCAAAAGAGGAGAGGACTACGCCTCCTCCCAAGGTTGAACTTAAACCCCTCCCCCCTCTACTCAAATATGCTTTTCTTGATGAGAGTGAGAGTTATCCCGTTATTGTCAATGCTAATCTCGATGACACTTCTCTTGAGAAACTCCTAGTTGTTTTAAGGGAGTATAGAGATGTTATTGGGTACAAAATTGATGACATTAAGGGGATAAGTCCCACCATATGCATACATAAAATTCTACTTGATGATGGTCATGCTTCCTCGATTGAGCACCAAAGAAGGCTCAATCCCAACATGAAGGAAGTGGTGAAAAAGGAAGTTTTAAAGCTTCTTAAGGTGGGCATGACCATCATAAAAAATGATAAGGGTGAGACTATTTCCACAAAGTCGATCACCAGGTGAAGAATGTGCATTGATTATCGGAAATTGAATACATCCACCCAGAAAGACCACTTCCCACTCCCCTTCATTGATCAAATATTGGAAATACTAGCATCACATAGTCATTATTGCTTCTTGGATGGATACTCGGGATTCTTTCAAATCCCAATCCTGCCCGAGGACCAAGAAAACACTACATTCACATGTCCTTTTGGAACCTTTGCATATTGAAGGATGTCATTTGGACTTTGTAACGCACCTTTTACATTTCAAAGGTGCATGATGTCTATCTTTTCCGACATGCTTGAATCATCAATTGAGGTATTCATGGACAACTTTTCTGTTTTTGGTTCATCTCTTGACACTTGTCTTTCGAATTTGATTAAAGTGTTAAAAAGATAACAAGAGGTGAACTTAGTTTTGAATTGGGAAAAATGTCATGTCATGGTAGAGGAGGGCATTGTTCTTGGTCATGTGATTTCTAGTAGGGGCATTGAGGTAGACCGTGCCAAGATTGAGGTAATTGAGCGCTTCCCACCCCCTACAAATGTGAAGGGGATAAGGAGCTTTCTTGGACATGCGAGTTTTTACCGCCGGTTCATAAAGGATTTTTCAAAAATCGCAAGGCTGCTCACTCAATTGTTGGTAAAAGATGCCCCTTTTGTGTTTACTAATGATTATTTACTAGCTTTTGATAGGTTTAAGGAGGCTTTGATTTCAGCTACTATTATTCAACCTCCTAATTGGGAGCTCCCTTTCGAGCTTATGTGTGATGCTTCAGATTTTGCTGTTGGGTCCGTTCTTGGACAAAGAAAAGACAAGAAGCTTTATGCTATCTATTATACTAGCAAAACATTGGATGAGGCACAAAGAAATTACATGATCATAGTAAAAGAATTTTTAGCCATTGTTCATACAATTGAGAAGTTTAGGTCTTACTTGTTGGGCTCTAAGGTCATAGTCTTTACCGACCATGCAGCCTTGAAGTACCTCTTGTCCAAAAGGAAACCTAATCTAAGATTGATTCGTTGGGTCTTGCTCTTACAAGATTATGATATTGAGATCAGAGACAAAAAGGGTGCCAAAAATGTTGTTGCCAACCACCTTTCACGGTTACCTATCTTTGTGGGTGATCTTGATAACTTGTCGATAGATAATTCATTCCCGGATGATCAACTATTTGCTATCCTTTGGGCACCAGCACCATAGTTTGCGGACATTGCAAACTATTTGTCTTGCTCTATTATTCCTCCTGACCTCACCTATAAACAAAAAAGTAAGTTTCTTCATGATGTTCACTAATACTTTTGGGACGACCCCTTGCTCTTTAAACAAGGTGTTGATGGCCTTTTTAGAAGTTGTGTCCTGGATGATAAGATTGAAGGTGTCATCACAATGTGTCACTCCTCACCTTGTGGAGGGCATATGAGTGCTGACAAAACCTTGGCGAAAATCTTGCAATTTGGTTTCTACTGGCCTACAATGTTTAAGGATTTGTGGGGTATAGTAAAAGCTTATGACCGGTGTCAAAGAACCGACAATATTTCAAGAAGAAGTGAAATGCCCTTGAACAACATTCTTGAGTTGGAGATTTTTGATGTGTGGGGCATACATTTCATGGGACCCTTCCCGACCTCCTTTAGGAATAGATTCATTCTTGTGGCCTTCGATTACGTGTCAAAGTGGGTTGAGGCAGTAGCATCTCCCACTAACGATGCTAAGGTGGTGATCAAGCTCTTCAAAATGGTCATTTTCCCAAGGTTTGGGGTGCCACGTGTCGTTATTAGTGATGGAGGTTCGCATTTTGCAAAGCGATCCTTCCAAGGTCTCCTAGAGAAGTACGGTGTGAGGCACAAGGTGTCATTGGCTTACCACCCACAAACAAGTGGTCAAGCCAAGATTTCAAACTGGGAGATAAAAATGATATTATAAAAGACGGTGGGTAGATCTAGAAAGGATTGGTCTATGAAACTAGATGATGCTCTATGGGCCTACCGCACCGCATTCAAGGCTCCCATCGGCACTACGCCTTACAAGCTTGTATATGGGAAATCTTGCCATTTGCCGATAGAACTTGAGCATCGTGCTTATTGGGCTATCAAAACGTTGAAATTTGACCTTCAAAGTGCCGGCGAAAAGAGGTTGCTTGACCTCCATGCCTTGGAAGAGCTAAGGCTGGATGCATATGAGAATGCACAGATTTACAAGGAAAAAACCAAGGCTTGGCATGACAAGCATATCAACAAAAGGGAATTCAAGGAAGGTGACAAGGTCTTGCTATTCAATTCCCGGTTGAGGTTGTTTCCGGGTAAGCTTAAGTCAAGATGGGGTGGACCTTTTATCGTAAAGAAGGTGTTCCCATATGGTGCAATAGAAATCTCCAACAACAATGGTGAATCGTTCAAGGTGAATGGGCAAAGGCTAAAGGCATACTTTGACGGGTTTGTGAATAGAGAGGTCAAGGTTGTTCACCTTGATGAATTTGATGTTCCCCACTAATAGTCAATCCCGAAATAACGTCAAGCTAGTGATGTTAAAGAAGCACTTCCGGGAGGCAACCTGAGTTTCTTACTCTATTTCTTAAGTTTTTTTTATTCCACTTGTCTTATTTTTCAAAAAATTTTAAGCAGCACGCCTGTGCATAGTGGTGCATGACCGTGTACCCGAAGGCAGTAACAACAACAGTTCTGCCTGGAGCTGCACGACCGTGCCAAATTCTGCACGACCGTGCCAAACTACGCACGTCCGTGCGTTTGCAGGCATAACAGGCTGCGCTTCTGCCTGGGTCTGCACGTCTGTGCCATCCACCCATAGATGATTCTACTTTGATTCAATCATCCATATAATCTAAGACTTATATATAAGTAACGATATTAAAGCCCGAATTATACACGTAGATGCAATATATTATTGATTGGTTAATTTAAATCACTTAAAAGATGAATGATTTGTGATCACTTCATTAAACAATCTTATTACAAGGTATCTTGGTGGTTGTTTATAATGATCTAACTTAGACGTGCTTTTTAAGTATAGGTCTTATTTAGTGAAATAAATAACGGGTAATTCATGTAATTGAAGAGAAATTCATGAGCGTTTTTTGTAGGCGAAGTAAGGATAATAAGCATGGTGTTAAGAAGGATGAACATAGATACGATAATAACCCAATCGCCCAAGACATCATACCGATCCATTCATCTTAGCTTCACAGGCAAAATAAGTTTTTTACATGGTCGATCCTGCCAATTAAAGTTGGTTGGTTGGTTGTTATTAAAGGGAAAAGATGAATTCTTGGCATTAGAGATATTGATAAAGATGAATACGATGAGAAATTAGATGAGACCCTGCCATCCACATGGAATATCCTCAAATTATTTTCAATGTTGATAATATTCTAAGACGCAATGACCATAACAAAGGATTTTATGTAGCTGAGTTTAAGTGATAAGATGAATATATGTTTGATTTTGAATGTGATTTTTTATTACATACTAAACTTCTTGGTGAAATATGATATTGGGTTTATTATTAATTCTAATTTACAATATTTATTTGTGTTTATCATCATTCAAATTCGCAACATCTAACTTTGTTTATTCGTTCATATTACAGGTTTGAAATGGTTAATGAAGAGACAAGAGAGCCCGAGTCGTTTGGTGCTGACACTCAGTGAAGCTTGAAGAATAAAATGGAGAGAGATCCCTCGAAAGGGATAAAGCCAATCCTCGGAGTCCAAAGGGTGCTCAAGTACTAGGATGAGTATGAATGCCCCTATGGGAGGTACTTGAAGGAGTTCAAGAATCATCTTGGGGAATCAGTTGTTCCAAGGTATCAATGTTGATAAAGGACTGGAGCCAAGTCCTAAAAAGAGTGAAGAGCGCATTATGGGAAAATGTCAAGGAAATTAAGAAATTACGTAGTAGAAAACTGTTATAATCTCATATATATATATATGTGTGTGTGTGTGTGTGTGTGTGTGTGTGTGTGTGTGTGTAATTTAACCAAATGTTTTTTCTCCTTAATCATGCAAAGAGAGTTCCAAATCAAGGATAATGCATAAAGCAAGCAAGTGGTGCTCACCTCCTGCGACTTCAAGTGGAGATATTTCAAAGCTAAGCTTATGAGTGGTTGTATTTTCTATATGAGGGACAAAGAGAACAAGACTAGGAAGCTAACTTGGGATCTCTACAACTTCATCTCTGAATAAGATTGGAACAAATACGCGAATATGCATACTATCGAGGAGTTTAGGGTAAGGAAAACTCAATTAAAAATCCATTAAGGTAAGTTAGGATTCTTAATTTTAGGCAATAGTTATGTGTGCTGAGATGAGTGAAATATGGCGCCAAAAGGGCTTCTTACCTTCTACTTCGTCACTGTTTAATTCTTCATCGGTTGTCTCTAGCTTACCATGAAGAGGGATGCAATTGAATGTGATGTCGACGGTCTCAAGACAACTAAATCTATGAGGAAGGACCTTACCAAGCACAACATCACCCACATTACCTTGAGTCAATTTGGTGACAAGTGTAACACCCCGATAATTCCCATTTTCCAAAAACCAAACCGTTAGGAAAATAGTGGTGTGCTACCGCCACATGTTCAAACGTTAAGGCTATAAAACAGAGTTTTGCAGGGGAAAATCAAAAGACTTTTGAAATAACATTAAATGTAAATCAACTCCTAATATAACAAACTGGAACCTCTACGACCCTTATTGCAATGTACTAAATAACGTTCACCTCAAATCCAACAGTTTAAACCAAATCAAACAAACATAATTTATTCTAAAATCTAAATTAAAATAACGTTCCTCTCAAACCCGCCCATGCATGAATGCTCGTTTAGATACCTGTTAATAATCTGCTCTTCATTAATATAGATCATCACAGTGTCATTTATAGGCAAAAGCCATGACTAAAAAACACAAGGCACATAATGAGCAAGCTGAGTACATACAAATTACAAAGTAGAACAGTTGAACTGATAATTAAATAAGAATAATTATAAAATGTAAGAACGTATCACGCAACATTTTACTCAACTGACACGATAAATTGATTAATGACTTGGATTAAGCAATATACTAGGTTGTCTCCCCCATGTCATGATTTAGACATCAAATAATTAAGTAACCCACGCACTCCTGTCGGAGAGCATCAAAATACAATATAAAAATCTAGATGGTAAACGGGCGCGACTCTGTCACCATAGCTAGATGAGATCTCAACTAACCCCAATTTTAAGTTTAAAACTTTATAAAAGAGAGACTCATAGATTACACGGCCTCCAATAAAAGCCATGGATAATAACCCGTGAACTCCAACCCATGATTGTCAATACTCTAGACGTGCACTTGCCTAGAGTTTTATTGCTTATCCTCTTTCTCTTTAAGTGATTTACTGTTTAAACTCAATAAACACAATCACCGCAACACACATATGCAAACATTACAGTTATACAATCTATCACTATTATACTATAATTTTTAAGCTTTTAATTGAATATCAACTGATAAAACTGTTGAACCAAGTCAACTACCCTCGTCATTAAGACTTATAAAATACACCTTTACTCCAATCATACTATCAGTAATGAAGGAGTAATAATAAACAATCTCATGGATTAATTAACAATTAATACCAATTTAATAAATCACGGTTTCTCACAAATAATAGCAAAATATGCCACTAATACGAAGAACATGAATTCTCTCAAATTGATAATAAAACAATCTCATTCAAAGGGTTCCCTAAATATGATACTAAGTTTATATTTCACCCTAAATCATGCTCCTAATTAAAGGTAACATTTTTTCCTAATTTGTACATACCTAGTGTAAAATACACGAGTATCCACTTTCTCTATTTTTAAGAACCTTCTACAAATTGTTCTCCTACACAAACAATACAACCTAAATCAATTATGCCGACAACCAAATCTATTCCCAATGTTTTCATAATATTTCTTATCTATCATGGCTAATAAGGCATGTTTATACTCTGCAAGCAACATTAATCTGAAAATGATACTCAATATGCAACATTTAAACCAAGATATAGAGTACTTCAACCCAAGACAAACAAGGTAGAAGAATTCATCCATAGCAAAACCAGGTTATGGTACTAAACATTGAATTATTGAAAGGTATATGAGTACATCATGAATCACGCAAACAACATTGTACTATCTACTTAGTTCATCCTTCTCCTCACTTGAAATACAAGTAAAAAATATCAATTTTACCCATGAGTATAACTAGCATTATTATGTTAAGATTTAACAAATTTAAGGTGTGTATTCCTAAAGATGGAGCCAAAAAACAGCAACATTCAAAAATTATTGCAGTATGTTATAAATAGCAGGTTTTACCATATCAAGTTACGTGATACTAGCTCAATAGTAAAGTTGCCAAACAAAACAAGTACTCTAATGTTTTAATCACATAGCAATAAATTTAGGCACATTTCCAAACTTCTAAAGCATGGGACGATTTAAATAAGCTATTCGTTTAAAAGTTGTATAGTTTCCGACAGACCAACTAACAAATGTCAACTAGGAAAATTATACATGTAACAGTAAAAAAACCTTCGTACATCAACCCTTTTTTCAAACATACCAAGCAAAGCATTTCAAACCCAATACCCCATTTGTTTTCCTACGATCATCATCAAGGCACACCCAATTCAAATTTCCAACTTTACTTCTCTTCATATGTCAATAGAATGAAACATAATGAACCCACTTCAAAACAATCAAACCCCAAGAACAATAACAATTCACAACCCCAAAAAAATCAAAGACAAACCTAATTACTTGATTTCATAATACATAATCAATAAATCAAGAAAAAATAAGGGGAAAGGAAAAGGAAGGAGAATGAAGAGGGAGGGGGAAGAAGGTTATGGTCTGCTCACCGGCAGGGCAAGGCGGGGTCCGGGTGGCAGGCGGCAGACATGGCGGCGAGGGGCCGCAATAGCTGTGGGGTTTCTTGCGGGGTGGGGTTCTACGGGGTGGGGGTTCTCTTTTTTTTCTCTTCTTTTGCTTTGTTTATGTTTTGTGGGGGGATTGCCACGGGTGGACTTTTTATTATACTTTGTTTTTTTTTTGTTTTGATTTTTGTGTTTTGAAAAGTAAGGAGAGTTTAGGTTTAGTTAGTAGGATAGAGTTTTGGGTATTATAAAACTTTGAGTAGGATAGAATTTTAGTAGTTTAGGCTTAGCGGGTTACTTAGGAAAATAAATAGATAATAACAAAAATAATTTGCAGAGTTTCGGGGGATTACAACAAGTGTCGTGAAATGAAGGTCTTGTTGTCTACACTTCCTCCAGATAGCTTCGTCACTTTTATTGGTAGAAGGAGGACATTCGGTTACGATGAGGACTAAGACATTTGGGTCATCGAAGAAGATGTCACTCAACTTCTCACAGGAGCTCACTTGAATGTATCGGCGCTACAAGTGTTTAGGCTATAAGCTAGACCTAACCTTTTCCTTAGGTTCTACAACACTATATATTTCAATGCAATGTTGTTTTTAAATATTTTTATTTGTGATTGTTATTATAGGGATTTCCACGAGTTGTGCGAAGAAAGGACTATAATCCATTGGTTTCACAAGCCCTGTGCATATTTTGTACCACGATGTCTAGTGAGTAGGGATTCGTCATATAGTACATGGCAACTACAATGCCTAGACTTCTCCCTATACCATGAAAAGTATGTTCTAAACTTTTTTCCATGTATTTGACATAAAGGATAGTTCTTATCCCAAATTAACTATTTGATCAACCATTTTGTAGGATTCACTAGATTCTACTTATTCTATCCTTAAAGAAAAAGATTATATATGTTTTTGATCCTCTCAAGAGAAAACATAATTTAGCTATCAAGGATGTAATAAATACATAAGTATGAGTTGCATGTTTATTTTGACTTTTAGTGCTCTAATAGAAGTGAGATATTGACTCCACTCTATTCGTGTTGAACGAAAGTGCTTTCAAGAGATATAGAGTTACATCTAAGAAATGATTAGAAATGAAGTTGAACTAGATTCCATATTAGGTTTGACCTGAAAGAACTCAAATAACTAGGATTTATGTATAATAGAGAATGTATGACCTTAGAATATGCCTAAATCGATCCTAGTACATCTCTTTGAGTCTAAATAACTCAAATAGAAAGAATGTTGGCTTAAAAACTAGTACTTGAGTAGAAATGAACAAGTATGACCTAAAATATGCCTAAATCGATTCAAATATATTGTTTTGAGTTAAAGTAGCTCAAATAGGGCCCATCTAAGTCAAATAACTAGCATTTGGGTAGAATAGAGCAAGTGTGACCTTAGAATATGCCTAAATTAGTCCTAATACATTACTTTGAGTCTGAATAGCTCAAATAGGAAGCATTTTTGCTTAGAAGCTAGTATTTGGGTAGAAATGAGCAAGTTTGACCTAAAATATGCCTAAATCGGTTTAAATACATTGTTTTGAGTCAAAGTAGATCAAATAGGGCACATCTAAGTCAAATAACTAGCATTTGGGTAGAATAAAGCAAGTATGACCTTTGAATAAGTCTAAATCATTTATAGTAAATTACTTTGAGTCTAAATGACTCAAATAGGAAGCATTTTGGCTTAAAAACTAGTATTTGGGTAGAAATGAGCAAGTTTGACCTAAAATATGCTATCTAAATACATCGTTTTGATTCAATGTAGCTCAAATAGGGCACATTTAATCGTTTGGAGTCAAAGTAGCTCAAATAGGGCGCATTTAAGTCAATGAATTAGCATTTGGGTAGAATAGAGCAAGTATGACCTAATATATGCCTAAATCGGTCTTAGTACATCACTTTGAGTCTAAATAACTCAAACAAGAAGCATTTTGGCTTATAAACTAATATTGGGTAGAAATGAGCAAGTTTGACCTAATATATGCTTTCAAATACATTGTTTGGAGTCAAAGTATCTCAAATAGGGCGCATTTAAGTCAATAAACTAGTATTTGGGTCGAATAGAGCAAGTATGACCTAATATATGCCTAAATTGATCTAAATATATAATTGATTTACGTATTTTTCGCTTTTCAAATGTAGTGTCCTCAACAAGTAGGGAACTCGGAGTGTGGCTACTATGTCATGCGTTTTGTGTATGACATACTTCAATTACATCACATTAGTGATGATCTTGCAACTGTACATATGCTTTACTCCTTTTCTTATTTAATTTTTTAGATCAATATATGTAACGTAGAAATGGATGTTAATTGAATAAATATGGATGGCAATGAGTGTCCCTTATGCAGTAGTTGTGTTGTGATTATTATGTTGTTGTTTGGAAACAGGTACCTTGTATTACATTGTAATGAAAATGAAAATAGTCCTAATTACAAATGAAATTATGCTAAAACTTGAAAGTGTGTCAATAATGATGTTTGTATATTTATCATGTCTAGAATCTTATTTTGTTTCAACCTATAATATAATCTTCCTTTTCCAACTTTTTAGGAATTTTCACGAACTACGCCATACTTAGAGTCCGATTAAAGAAGTCTGGGCGGAATACTTATAGGGTACCAACAACCTTAGGGAGCTCTTTTTTGCATGTATAACATTAGAGAGATTTATTTTGATAGCTACCATCATTAGGTTCAATTTGTTGCAAACTATTTCTAACACATACATAGCATTGTGATTTTATTACCTTAGATTAGATTAGGTTTCTTGAAGGTATAATTATAATATGTACATTATTAGCTTAGATTAGATTATATTTGTAATATATCAATTTTGTGGTACATTAGTTATTAATATGTACTAAATTTATATGTAATTAGCACATTTAATCTTGACTATTGAGCAAGCAATGGAAGTTCCTGGCAAATGACCCCAAAAAAACACAAGTGCTGGAAAAATGTAGTATTTAAGTCCTTATTTCCTGTGATTTTTCCTAAAAATCACATCACTTGATGGTTCCAAATTAAAAAAATTTCACAATTGTTGCGGTTTTCCTGAAAACCCGCATCACTTGTGTTCTTTATTGTTTCTTCCAAAAATCGCAGCACTTGCATATATTCCTACTATTGTTTCGTTTATAAGTGTTTCTCACTAATAACCGCAATATTTAAGCATAAAAAACTACAAAGTATTTTTCTACTAGTGCATAATTGTAATCAGCATCATTGTAAGCCTTTAGAATATTCCAAAATAGAAGCTTTATCTCATCTCCTTTGAATTTCTTGTGCCAAAGAGCAAATATGTGTATGTGTAATATTTTTGTAAGCACAGACTTCACATAGCTACTATTCCCTATAATTTGTTAAAAATAACTTTACATAAAATAAAAAAATGTACTTGATGCACAAATGAGATTATAATAACCCTTGTACCATCACTAAAACGGAGAATTATGTAAGTTATCGAAGAACCGCTCAATGATAAGTTGTTCTCCCCCTCTATTACAAAGTATGCAATGGGATACATGTGCTCATTCTGTTATGACAAACAATAAATATCAATTGAACCCAAGGAAGGTTTTTAGAAAAGCAAGTCTTTACACTAATTACTCTCCTAAATCCCTCCTTTTATCCATGTTATAACTCTTTAAAACATGTGAACACCCTCAAAGATATGGGGGTTTCACCTGGTTAATGCACAACTGATAACCGGGCTTTTAGCGTTGTTTACTAAAAGACTAGTTATGCAAACAATACTTATAATCACCCTAATACTACTACAACTAGTGTAATGGTAAGTCGAGGGTCGAACCTCAAGGATAAGGGATGCTAGGTTCTAGACTTGATGTAAAAGTTTATTTGAGCTGTGAATTGTTTAAACTATACTAATGACAGAAAAGTAACGCAAGAATAAAAACGATAATAGGCAATGAAAGAAAAACGGGGATAGATTAGCTCCACCCTAGAAAGGACAATACAACTAGTAGATAAGCTAGGTCAGGGGAAATCAATCAACAATCAATCAAGACACTCAAGATGACGAGAAGAAGTTTGCGACCCTATAAATTACATGAATAACCTATAATCGCCCTATGTCTCCAAAGAAGTTGCAGGACAAGATTCGCATCGAATATCAATCAAACAATCATCAATAATCTCAAACCCTAACCCTACACATGAAGAACAAGTCAACCTAGGGTTTCACCAATCAAACCCCTAAGAGAACTACTCACACATAGGCATAAATGAAGGCATAATAATAGCAAGAGCAATGAAATCAATAAAAAAAATAAGCGAAAGCATTAAAAAAATAAAGCAATAAAGGAAACAATAACTTACGTGAATGAAATTGCTTGAATGAAAGAAATTTTGAATCCAAATACAGTACTTGAAAAGGAGAGCAATGAAAGCATTAAATCTATACTAGTGCATGAATGAAATGAAAAACAATGAAAGTGATGTTTCAAGTTGAGGCACAAAAGCTCTCAAAATAGGCACAAGGCCCAATGATGCCTTGATTTGCCTAAAACAGAAGGTAGAGCAATGTGAATTTGGGACCTGTCCACCATTCGACCGAATGGTGCCTTGATTCGACCGAATGGTTCTTGATTCGGCCGAATGGTAGTGGATTCAGCTATAATGGTGCCTTGATTCAGCCGAATGGTTCTTGATTCGGCCGAATGGTAGTGGATTCGGCTATATCCGAGAGCTTGAGTCATATGCTTGAGTTCCTATCTTCCATTAAACAGCTTCTTTGAAGTGTCTAATGGCTTCTGAAATTTGTGGAATCTTCAAGGGTGACTTGGAACGCGTGCCCAAGCTATGATATGTGCATCTAAACTCTTGGTAAGAGTGTCAAAGCCTCGAACACATCCTTTTTTACCTTGAAATCATCGAAAGTACCTGAAATGACCTTAAAACAGCTCGAGAACAAGATCAAGGTAAAATCAAGTGTAATGTGTATAAAATCAATCTAAAACCTCGAGACTCGATACTAAAATGGGGTTGTAAACGTGCTCTAAAATGAGCACATCAACAACAGTCACCAAATCCAACTTTGATGGTTTAAATCACTCAAAGCATTCAAATACCTCCTCAACCTTCTATAATGCCCTTTTATAGACCTATGGAGCATCTTATGAACATAATACTTCACCTAAAATGCAAAAGAAGCCTTAACAACCTAAAAACCCTCCTCAAACATTCAACTACCTCCTATCTTTTGCATGTCTCTATGACAAGTGTGTGTGTTTACCACTTTTGTTGTATAAATGTTCCCAATGGGTACTTATTTAATAGGGATTATAAGGATCAAAATTGAAGCCCTAGAATTATTTCCAATTCACACAACAACCCTAGGTCAGTCAAATTACAATGCTAAAAAACCCTAACTTTCTTCTTCTCAAAAACCACGAATTCCAACCAATCTTTAGGCCAAATAATGAAATTCACAACACTTAGAATACTTAGAAAACAAATAGAAATCAAGAACTACCTTTACTAATCAAGAATCATGCAAAACTAACTAAGAACCAAGAAAGAACAAAGAACTCAATTACCTTACATAAATTTACCAAGTAATTGGATTCTTTGAGCACCCTTAAAAGTGTTAGGATACAAATTCATCACCGAGCACTAACAAGCTAAGGCTCCAAGAACACCTTTTAATTTGCCAAGATTGGAATAGCAAGGACACATTGATCTCACAATGCATGCGGAAACCAAGAAGCAGGAAAAAAACGTATTGTCAAATCTTCTATGTTGATTTTCAGTCCATAGCTTCCTTTTCAAAGAAAAAAAGGAAAGTTTTACACATAATTGACAACAAGGATCTAGTTTGCATGACACACATGCTAACTAATGCCAACTAAGCAAAGTAAGAGTCTAAGAAAAGAAAAATAACTCAAAATACCCAACCAAGCACAAAAAACATGGCTAAGCATAAAGAAAAATGTAATATAAACTAAACACACCCTAATTAAGTAGTTGAGTTACATACAAACTCCTATTCTCCTATGTAGTTTAACTAGATACTCTTTCTTAGGAATCCCAATCAACTTGAACTTCTAGGTAGCTTTAATTCACTAGACTCCTCCTCTAAGCTAGGTCATTTCAATTCATTGGACTCTTCAAGCTAGGCAGATTCGATCTTTCCATCCAAAATGACCTAAAACACGCACCCAAGGTAGCTATTAGGGTTCCTAAGTTCTTCAATAAGTTCATTAGCCCTCTTGAGCCCTTTAGCAACCATAGCCCCCCCTTGGCCATTATATAACATCCTCTCCTCTTAAAAAAAGCTTATCCTCAAACTTTGGATCTTCAAGGAAAGAAAATTTAGTCATCCTCGCATCTTTAGCAACCATGACCCAAGCAAGTATCCATATCCTCTAAATCAAACCAATGAACTCCCACTCTTATTCCATGAGCCTTGTTCTTCCCAAGAGTTAGACACAATACCAAATAGAAAAACAATAGGATATCTTGAAGTTATAAAGCTATACATTAAACTGCTACATCACTTAGCTTCATGGACTGAAAATAATAAGATGACTCAATTCCTAGCAACTAACAAGGATCAAGATACAAGTAAAAACAAGAGTGAACCAAAGTGGTGCTAACGACTAGATGCAATGCTTCTCTTTCAACAAGAAAGGTAGTTTCTCATAACAAATTAGAAACGTCAACATGCCACCCATTATGCGTGAAACCACTAGAAGCAGCTTCATCAATTGTTTTGTCAACCCCAAAAGTGCAATACACCTATTCTACTCGGGGTTCAAAGAGAATGCCAAAATGCCTCATATAAGCCTATTAGGGTGGCTTTATGAAGAAAAATTCTTTGAAAAAGAGCTAGCAATTCCTATGAAGTCAAATGAAACCTTGGTTGCGCTTTTAGCCCCCTTTTCCTCTAGTTCTTCCAACACCAACTCCTCCTCTACAAGTGAATCTAGAAAATCTACCACTTGCATAGCTTGAAGATTCTAAACCCTTCTCGAATCCAAGCATTCCCCTTCATTCAAGCCAAGCTCTTCTTCCTCCTCAACCACACCCTCCACTACACATGTGGGATTCTCAAAGATCTAAAAGTTTACCAAAGTCACTATCTTCTTATTAGGACACTCCAAAGAAGGATGCCCAAGTCGTTGACATTAAAACCATCTCTCGGGAAGCTTGATGGGTTTTGAACTTGCTCTTGCCTTATTCCAAGTATTTTGTAAGGGGTATGGGTTAGTTTCTTGCATAAGGTAAGCTTTTGGATAGAAAGTGTTGTTAGCAAAGGAATGTGAGGATTCCACTTTGCTTTTGGCTTTTTGCTGATTTTCCACTTTATGAGCTAACATGATCAAATCCTCTAAAGTATAAAAAGGATGCAACAAACTCTACCACATTAGCAATCCTATTAGCGATCCCAGAGTCCAATCCTCCCAAAAATCAAACTAGGGTTTGGGTTCATCCTCATTCACATCACACTTCATTAAGAGATGCTTGAACTTTCGTGCATAGTCTTATACTGATTTCGAACATTGCTTGAGTTTATGAAGTTGAGTGAAACTCTCTTGGATGTAGTAAGTAAGCATGAACTTAACTTTTAAATGCTTCTTCATCTTATGCCAAGTTCTCATCTTTTCCTTCCTTTTTCGCTCCTTTTTCTTACACAAATTGACCCTTCAAGTAAATGCATACTTCTTTAGCTTCACAGCCATGATCTTCACTTTCTTATCCTCGTGAGTACCCTTATAATAAAAAAAACCTCTCCAATATCCACAACCATTCTATGAACTCATTTGGATCCAATCTCCTATCATACTCTGCATACTGTAAATCATTGGATTGCCACGAACCTTAAAAATGGTTTTGAAGATTGTGAGCTCCCCATGGATTTTCACTTCCATCCACACTTTGTTCTTCATGCCTAGAAATCAAAGGTGTGGATACATCTCCCTTTTGCTTCCTACCTACTAAGAATATCTTGATTGATCTTGCTAGCATTGAGTTCCAAGATGAATATAAGTAAAAGGGACATCCCTTAACACACTTGATCCCAAGTATTAAATTTTTGTTCTTGTTGATGTTAATAATATGCACATTTCTTCCTTGTAGAATTTCATACTTAACATCAACATCTTTGAACTCTGCCCAAGTGGAAAATCTTTATCCTACTTTCAACGTAAATGTGCCAAAAAACTATATTTTTAACCCTCTTAATAGACTCTTTTTTCCTCTTCTTTGAGATCCTTCTTCGTCAATACAAGGTGGTGTGTTGATTTCATCACCATTTCACCCATAATCACTTAAGTTGCTAGATTTATCATCTACTTTGTCTTTTCTTCCTCCTCTCCCTGATCACCTTTAATCACAACCTCCTACAACACTTGTGACACAATTTCCTTCAATTTAAGATCACAAGTTTGTACTCTTTCTCTTGTATTGTGATATTCCACATCACTAGTATCAAATTTAGCATATCATAACCCCTCCTCATTAGCACAATTTTTTCTCTCTAATCCTTTGCCCTCTAAATCTGCACCCCCTCCTAATCCCTAACCTCCAATTTTAACTAATCTTTACATTCGTCATCATTATAGTCATCCTCATCAACATCATACTCTAGCTCATACATATGATCCTCCGCATCACTTGAATTAGTGAACTCACCAAGCAATTCATTCAAGGTAAGTGGACTATTAGGTCTATCATCTTCCCAATCATACTCATCAATGACAATGGTTTGTTGATCAATTTATGGCGAGCTTTTTGAGGAGCTCACTGTTTTTGATAGAGATATAGTTGGGTTTCTAGGGTTTGTTTTTTTACCTTGGATTAAATCTAGTTGGGCGAAGCCCATTATTGTGAAGGGGATATGGCTAGGTTTTTAGGGTTTGGATGTATTCTTAGCTAAGTAGGATAAGTACAAGATACACTAGCTACATCTTTTTAGGTTTTTTTTTTACTTTGGGTTGAACCTAGTTGGTAAAGCATGTTGTTGGGATCCCTTTGTTTAGGTGTTAAATTTCTTTCTACGTTGGATGTATAGTGGTGGGGAATGTATCTTCTCTTGTGGTTTCTTCTTTGTGATCAATATTAGTGACATCATTAACATCTTACACATATACATCTTTACACTTATACTTTAATCTTACATCTGCCACATTCAGGGCATCTTTATCATTAATAACTCTCCTTGAATCACCAAGTAAACTCAACCCTTGTACTATATAAAAAAACCCAATAAAGATGCTTATGGCTCCCACACTCCTTAGCGAATTCAGCCAAATACTAATAACATAATTCTTTGAGATTAACCTCAAAAGTCTAACTTTTTCCTGCCATATATAGGAATTACCCATTCGCAAACGTGTTGAAGACTACTCCTATGCCAATTACACACTATAACATTATCAAACACTCCCCTTATTCTCTCATGTAATTAACAAAAAATTCAATATTGTAAATTCCATCATCAATAATAATTACAATGTTGCCAATTAATTAAACATTCAACCACTCACACATTCAACCCAAGCAAATGAACATGTATTCCACCAAACCTAAAAATTGCACCAATATAGTAAATTTTTGTTGTCAACTAATGTACATTTACACTCAATTGAATTAAGGCTTAAGCCACAACAATTTTGTACAATGCTCGAAATATCATACTCTAATTACTCTAAAAACCTAACTAGTAAAACCCCTAAAATTCACGTGAATTAGCACTCTAATTTTAATCTTATATTAAAATTAGGATTTCGAATTTATTCCTAGCAATTCTAATGTTGTTCTTCCTTCTCTTCGTGAACAATGAATTTGCAAAAGCAAGATGAATTCTTGGTGACATTCACTAAGAAACTTCTGGCATCGAGTGAGAAGACAAAGACTGAGAAATTGTATTTACAAATCAGTCAAACTTTTGGGAGGAAAATAAGTCAATGATGACCGTTTGACATTTAAGATTGATATTTGAGTAACATATCGCAATTGACATTTGAGATTGATATTTGAGTAACATATCACTTATAATTTTACATATTTTAAATTAAATGATGGAAAATGTTATATTTTATAAATTATATCATCTTATATAGAACAATGAAAGATCGTATTATTTTTTATAAGTTTCCCATATAAAAAGAAATAAAAAAAAGTGGGCAACAAAGCAACAACAGCGACACAACATGAAGAGGTGGTGTTCTCAAAATAGGGTCATTTCCTCTATCTCGCGTTTCGTTTCTCATCCTCTTCTTTCTGCAATCTGAGCATCCTACTCCGCATTTTATCTCTCCTCTCTCGCGCAGATTTATCCATTTCCCGATCTCTCTCCTCTCTCTACTTTCCAGTGAGTCATATTCACTTCATCTTCCACTTCGTCCTATATCATCAAGGTTCATCCTTTTTCTATTCAATTCAATTGAACTTTTTCTAAGATCCGTGTTTACTTTGTTAATTCTTCTATAATTGTGCAATTTGACCTAATTTCGCTTCGATTGTTGTGAATTTGTTGCATACTTGTTCAATTTTTATTTTAGGTTTTCGAATTTGATTTTGATTGTTTATCCGATTGATTGTCGGATCTCTGATTCGAGTGCTTTGCTTCGATTTCTAGGTTTCTTTATTTATTAGTTTTTTTCAGTAATGTTGATAATCAGTTGATATGTGGTTTTGCTTTGTTACTGTTCATCGGAAGTGGAATTGACAGTACCGGTAGTGTTTGGTGGACGACATCAGTGGTTTTCAAACTCGATTGATGAGTGCCGATTGTGGAAGTTTGGATGTGGATAATTGATTTTGCTGTAATGTGTGATTTGCAATGCAGTAGTTCTTGCTTGTCGAGTTATTTATTAGGATAAATATATTGATTTGCTGTGATTATCGCTTTTGAAGAGTTGAAGTTGTATTCTTGTTGTTGAGGTTCAAGTTACATCAATGCTGGGTGTATGCTGTGTTTTGTGTGCTTATTTGTGTTTTTGGTTTTTTGTCAGTTTTGTCTCGAGATCAACCATGAGTGACGAGGGTGAGAAGACCTGTCCTCTTTGTGCTGAGGAGATGGATTTGACTGATCAGCAATTGAAGCCGTGCAGATGTGGCTATGAGGTTTGATTTTCTTGGAGTCTGTTGATTTGATATTAAAGTCTGCTTGTGCTCTCGCATTTTCTTTATTTTCAGAAAATGTAGCATTTCATGCCTATGTCTGTGCGGATCAACCTAGAGAAAGAGAGATAGGTGCTAGTTGTGACTGTGGAGTTTTGAGCCGAGAATCAACATTCTATTACCTCTCTGCTTTTGTTCCTTTATAAGAGGTTAAAAGCTTTAGAAGATGTTGAAATTATAAATGTCTATTATGCTTGGTGTCTTTTTTAGGTGGTTCTCTTTAATATTTACAAGCAAAAGAGTGTAATATATTTTTTTTTAAAGTATATAGAGCTTTCTTAAGGGTTAGTAAGTCATGTTATGTTCTAATACAGGCTTAAACATGCCTGTTCAATCTTTTTGCTTGCATAAAAGTGGGCATTAGAGGTTATAATATTGCTTCTTATTTGTGCATTATAATAGTTGCATCATGATTTTTCCTCTGTATAGAAAATATTTATAAGTTAAGACTATTGGTATATAGTGTTAAATATTAGGATAAATATTCTAGCTGTCAACAACAATTGTTTGTTATTTTCTCTGTCAATATCCAGCAAGGAGGGATATGTTTGTATTAGCAGTTGTTTATATTTTTGATTTATTGAGTTGAAGTTTCTTTATACTTTTCTTGCAATAAGATCAGAATTCCCCTCAGACAACACTTTCTCTATCTTTTTCTCTCCTTCAAACTCTCTCCTGTGTGCAGTATCATTTAGTTTTAACTTTTTTGAGTAGCTTAAAGTATTTCAGTATCTAGCTCTCAACAATTATAATAGTCTGGGGTTTGGTGCTCCATGGAAATAGTCAACTGGGCGTGGATGTTTGGTGAGGTTGGATCATCAAGCTTGCAAATAACTGCTTTAGGACCACAAACTGTTTAAGGCTTGGATGTTGCATTCACCATATATTTTTACTCTTAACCACGGTTATTTTTTCCTTCATCCTTTGTTTCTCATTCCTTTCCATCATTCCGGTTTTCTTTTGCCTATTTTTGCTGGGTTCTAAGTTGAAGAGTAATGAGGTATTAGTAATATTATGATTTGGATAACTATGAGAGATGTTCAGTTGGATTATCTCGAGGAACTGTTGTTAGAGCTAATTCAAACAAGGAATTAAGCTAATAGTGATTAAAGATTTTTGTAGATAATCTATTTTGGCTGCGTACCATGATAAGTGTCATTTTGATTTTTTTTTAATCTGCATTCCTTGTCCAAAATATTAAACAGTTTTCATCTGAACTTCTGATAAATTTCCATTTTCATGAACTAGCTGTAAGAAAGCAGTTATGACTTTCTTCTCACTCCAATTCAGTCCTTTCTTTCCTTTACTTTTTTTTTGTATGCATCCCATTGATAGTTTGATACTTTTTGCTCTCTGGACTGTTGTTATATTTGTGATGAACATGCCCTTTGTTGAATGTTTTGGTTCTAGAAAATAAGTTAATATGGGGTTTTTTGTGTGATTTATGCTGTTAGCCTATTAGTAATTGAGATGTTTTATTTGTTGCAAATGTAATTTGGTTTTAGTATCTGTACAAGTTCAGTTTTTCAGACACCTTGACTGGATTTTCTTTCTTATGGGGTTTATAAATTGTATCTTGTGAACATTATCTTGGAACTTTTATTCCTTTTTGGTTTGTATCACATTGCCTGATTTTATAACCTATATTACTGATTTTTTTCTATAAATTGAACTTGATTTTTGAACTCATATTCCTAGAAATTGAAATTTAACTATTTTCTAAAACAAATGGTTGCAATTGAATTTATATTGATTTAATTTACTTGTGTGCAGATTTGTGTGTGGTGCTGGCATCATATCATGGACATGGCTGAGAAGGATGAGTCAGAGGGACGCTGCCCTGCCTGCCGCACTGCTTATGATAAGGACCGAATTGTAGGGATGGCTGCAAATTGTGAAAGGTTTCTTTTTCTCCCATATATTTTGTTTAGTCATAAATGAATTTGTTTAATCTTTGGAGTTCATTATTTAATTGACAACCTGAGTCCATAGAAACTGGGAAGAAAAGCATGTCCTTTATTCAGCTCTTTTCATATGTTAGTCTCTGGATGTTTTTTTATCAGAATGGTAGCCGAAGTTAATATGGAAAAGAAGTACAAGTCACAAAAGGCTAAAATTAAAACATCTGATAGCCGGAAGCAGTTGAATAGTGTTCGTGTTATTCAAAGAAATCTTGTCTACATAGTTGGCTTACCTCTTAATCTTGCAGATGAGGATGTGAGTACATTACTGATTCCTTACCATCATTTTCCTTTGCATGGTAATTTGGTGGCTAACTGTTTCAATTTTCTGGGCAGCTTCTGCAAAGTAAAGATTATTTTGCCCAGTATGGCAAGGTTTTGAAGGTTTCCATATCCCGGACTTCAGCTGGCACCATTCAGCAGTTTGCAAACAATACCTGTAGTGTGTAAGTGGAGTAATTTTTCTATGTAAAATGTCCTGTTTCCTATTTCTAGCTTTCATCTATTTGTCTGGTTTCTCTTGATTCTTCTGTGTTTGTGTACGTTGCTGCCTTTATGGATTCATCCATATTTAGTTCTTGCTTTAGGTGAAATCAATTCTTATTGTTTGCTAGTAATGTGAAATTGCTTTTGCTTGTGATGGAGTTTTATGTAACTGATTTCTTCTAATCAATTTGTCTTTGATTCATTTCATATTTGGTCTTCATGTGGGGATGGCTGAATGTTGTTACTCCTTTACACCGCTGCTTTATTTATGCTGAAATCTATTATGTACTCTTTCGATGATTTCTTGATTTATAAACTCTTGCAAGATCATCACTGTATTCTCATATTATTGTGGCTTTAGTGCTCACCAATGCTGTGGTAGGAGATTTGATAGGATGCTAAAATGTACCAGGAGAATTGGTTATTGTTTTATTATATTATTATTATTTTTTATCTGGAGTTGAAAAGGAAGTGTTATGTTCTAAGTGCCAAATGCTTTTGTCAGATAGATGAAGCATACTTAAACTTCTTTTTGAAAAGAGCCCAAGTTTTCTTTGAACTTTTCATCACCAAGCTTTCATACCTGCCTAATTACTTCTGAGTAATGTGGGTCATTTCTGTTTCTTCTATGTAGTTGCATAAGAGTCCAGGTAGATATTATATGAATCTTTACCTGAGTCTCCTGTATGCTGGCTGTGTTCTTGAAAGCAATATTTATATTGTTGTGGTATTGTTGATCCATTCAATTACATACATCCATCAGAAGGTATGACAGCATGCTCTGCTACTTCTCTTTGGTTTTCAGATATATTACATACTCGAAAGAAGAAGAGGCAATTCGTTGCATTCAGTCAGTACATGGGTATATATTGGATGCCAGGCCTTTGAGGTTTGTTATGAAATGTTCATGAGGATTTGAACCTTCTCTTTGCTTTTATTTTGGTAGTATTTGTATTAATTATCTTGAAGGCAACAATTCAATATTGTAGGGTATGCTTTGGAACCACAAAATACTGTCATGCATGGCTGAGAAATGTGGTATGATTTCTGGGTATTAATTGATTTGAATAGGACACCTATATTGGCTATTTGTGCTTTAACATCCAGTTTTCACATCAACTATGTATCTTTTGTTCCAGCCCTGCACCAATCCTGATTGTCTCTACTTGCATGAGATTGGTTCACAAGAGGATAGCTTCACAAAAGATGAAATTATATCTGCATGCACTAGGTAATTATATGCATGCAGCTGTTAGAATAAGTTCGAACTGTTGGTTTTTTGAGGCATCTGAATTTGGTCATGGGTTTAGTGAAGATAGCTCTTTGCTCTAGCTTAGTGTTTACATATAATATACTTGTAATTTGGTTGCCCTTAGAATCACTGTGGTGTAGAGGAAAAATGCTTAATCAAAAATTTGAAAAAGATTTACTGTTGTGTTCTTGATATTTAAATGTGCTGCAGTTTAAGTTGCTACTTTAAATGGTTTGTTATTTTCAGACAGTTCAGGACAGTTCTGTTTTGCTTTGTATGATCCTTGTTTGTGTTTTTTTCTTTGAGGGAAAGTAAAAATGTTAATCATATTGTGTCTTCATGAGCTTGTATTTCTATTTTATGCCCTCCTAATTATAGACCATTTTGAATTAAGGTGAAAATTTGAACTTCCACATGATATCCTTATTAATACCTTTAACGAAGAATTTGGAAGAAAGACTCGTTGATATGGTGGAGATGTAAAAGTTTAATTGTGAATATTGATGGTAGGGGTGTTTCTACAGTTCTACTCAATTTCTTAAAATTTACTTTTAAGTCAATTTTGGTAATTTTCAACGATGTGGAGAGTATTACGCTTCAGGGGCATTTTAATAGTGTGTTGGAAGATGCGTTGTTTAGTTGGACTAATTGGTAACAGCGTAATTCAAGATATGAAAATGTGCAATATGCTGTCAATATTTTATCTAGAGCTTTAGTTGCAATCTTTGTGCACTGTTTTCTGATTTCAAAGTTTTTAACATGGTTAAATGTTCTATATTAGTATTAACTCACTTTCTTGCATTAGGGTTCAGCAAATTACTGGGGTTACAAATAATATACAACGGCGTTCAGGGAATGCATTGCCTCCTCCCGCAGATGATTATTGCAGTAACAGTTGTACTGTAATAGAGAAGCCGATTGTCAAAAGCTCTTCAAATGTAAGACTTCTTGGTCTTGTGAGGAACATTGTCTTTCTTATCCATGACGGATCAAAATGACTTGTCATGTGCTATATAAGAGGAAATCTTGTCAAACTTTTTTCTAGGTCTTAATTGGTGTTTATTTGTAGTTTTTATGATATCCATTGTGGCAGATTTAATTTTAGTTGCTAAAACGGTTCAATTATTTTTGGTAAATGAGAAATATTTCAGGTCCTGAACGTTGATGATTTTGCAAATTGTTCATTTATTTGTTACCTTACAATTAAAGAAATTGGGGTCCTGACTAAATTATAATGGCATATTGCGTTCTTGCTTGTTGCCTGTACTGTACGTAAATATAATGTTTTTGATTTGGGTAGAAAATCTTATATGACTTTGTTTTTTTCTTTTTCTTTTTTCTTTTTCTGGGTATATGGTTTGTTTACATATGTCAGGTTATCATTTTAATTTCGTGATGGGTGATTAAAATTCTCTTGGTGCAGTACAAACAATCTTTTGTGTGTTCAGTGGTTGGTTACATCCCTTCTGTTTTCTCTTTATGTTTTCATTTTCTCCATGAAGTACTTGTTTGTTATTAACATTGAGAACAAACAGAACTTGGTATTGTACCTTGTACTCTTATTCATGATGTGTTGCATGACGTGACCCACACTTCATGTCCCACACAAGTGCATGTTGACCTTTTCTGTGTAGGAAAAATAGGTGTGCACTGCCTTTACTGGCTGGAACATTGCTCTCCTTTTTTTTCTGTGAAAATTTGGTTTGGATGTCTTACGAAATAGTTCTTTAGGAGTTTCAAGTGTGATTCACTATGTTATTGACATCCTGTTTGCCCATTTCGGAATCTTTGTATTACCGTGAAGTGCTTATTTATTTAATGGGAGAAATAGACTATTGATAGAGAGAAAGTTGAGACAAAAGAGATGAAGATAATTATAGAGCTTTTTCAATATATTGGGTGTTTAGGGGTGGCAAAGACTGACCCGACCCGAAAATAGCGGGTTAGGGTTGAGATTTTCGACACGAAAACCTAAATGGGTTGACATGAACCTAACCCGAAGTTAAATGGGTTAGGTTAAGGTTGAAAATTCCAACCCGAAAATGACTCACTTAACTCGAAATTATTTTTGGATCAAAATCAGGTCAGGTTAACTTGAACCCGACCTTATAACCAAACTATATTAAGTAGGTTACAAAAAAATTTACTTGGCTAGTCGCCCAAACCCCAAGCCCAAATTAGCCGTTTCATCTCAACTCTGGGTGGCAAAAAATGACCCAACCCGACCCGAATCCGACTCAAAAATAGCAGATAGGGTCGATATTTTTGACTCAAAAACTTAAATGGGTTGACACGAATCCGACCGAAATTAAATGGGTAGGTTTGGGTTGGGGTTTTCACCCCGAAAACTTAAATGGATCGGGTTTTGGTTGGGAGATAGCTGACCCGAATATAGGTGACCCAAACACGAACCCGACCTGACCTCTGATCCGTTTGCCACCTCTACTGGGTGTGCTTTCTTTTTGAAGATTTATTAGAGTATAATCTTGGATACTAATTGTTGTTGACTTATCCCCTTCAGTATGTAGTTATGTGACTTATGTCTATTTTGATTGGGTAAATAGTTATATTACTGGTGCATCATCAATTGTGAATCATAATTTATGATGTATATTGTTCTTGTTAATGTTCATGTTCGTGTTCTTGTGTCTTCTGTCTGAATCGGACACTTGTTTAGCAAGTCTGCAAATCTTTGAGTTATTAGACATTTGCCATGGCTGATTGAGAATCTGACACCTGTTTCTGAGCCCAAAGTATGAGTTGCCAAGCATATGATATTTTCTTTTTCCTGATAGAAAATGAATCAGTGTACAATTGTTTTTCTGCATTTTTGTCATGGCATTTCTAAATGCGATCAATTGCTTGCAGAATTCTGTAAGCTGTACAAGAGGTTCACCCCCAAATAGCAGTTCTGGAAGATCTGGTGCTCTGCCACCAGCAGCATCATGGTATGTTTCTACCATACTCTTCCCCTTCCCCTCCACCTGTTCATTGTTTTTGAGTGTTGTTCCTGTTCCAGGGGTGCACGTGCTTCCAATTGCAATCCTCCAACTGTATGCATGGCTAGTTCAAATGTATCAACCAAGCAAAAAGCTGAAACAGTTCATGGGCCTCTAGTGCTTGCAGCAACGGTTTCTGACTTCATTCCCAGTGATTTTGGAAAGAATCATAAGTCAAATGAAGGAACTCCTGCAAACCAAGCTAAAAGTAAATTAGAAATTCCAGATATAGTAAAGAATAATACTAGTGTAAACTCTCAGAAAATTGTTTCGGAGGGATATTCTACTCTTTCAGGTGCTCCAGTCGGAAAGTCAATAAGCCAGCCATCTTGTTCACCAGCAAGTGGCAGTGATGTAGTAGCTGACGAGCAGTTTTATAATGCAAATTCTCTAGATGGACAGCCTTGCTCTCTCTGTGAAGACAAACAGGGTAGTTCCATCATGGACAGAAAGATTCAGAAACTATGCTCTGATATATCATCTATTAGTATTGATAAACAGTTAAATGGGGAACACTCCGAGGCCGTGAGTTCTAATGATTTGAGTTTGAATAATTTCTTATCGCCTAGAAACCAAGGTCTACTGTGGCGTGATTCCAAGAGGTTTTCTGAACATTCATCTTCTGCTACTGCTAGCAAAACTACAACTAATGTTCATTCTTTGATTACTCCAAAAGAAGTGTCAGATTTGCGACAAGATATCCAAGCTTCGGTATCACAAAATGTGACTTCTGAAGCAGAAGAAGATTTTAATTGCCAAAGACGTCAGGATGCCATAGTTGGTAATCAGACAGCAATACCCGCTTCATCTCCACTTCATCTTTTGAGTCATTTAAGGGATCCTTTACATCCCCACTCTGATGCTGATTGTGCAGTTAGTTATAACGTTAATCCTTCAATTGCACATAGATTTAATGATGAATCTTTGGCATTAAATGGATATAGTGCATCTGTTGCTTCAAATGGCTTCCTGGATCGTTTTGGTAGCCATACTTCAGACCAGGATGGTTCTTTGTCATTAAAAGGTGGACCAGGGAATCATATTGGAAGATTTGATGGCGAACTTGCTAATGTTGGTTCACAGCCTTCTGTGGATAGGGGAGATAACAGTATAATATCCAATATTCTGTCCCTGGACCTTGATTCTTGGGATGACGCATTGACATCTCCTCAAAATCTGGCCAAGTTTTTGCACGAAACTGATAAACAAGAGAGTCCGGTTAAACTTGCAGGTCACTGGAAAGGTCAAAATAGCAATCAGTCCAGGTTTTCCTTTGCTAGGCAGGAGGATTCCAGAAATCATTTATTTGACATGGAGTCTTCACTTGGCAATGTTAGCCAGGCAGCAAAGAATCCCTCTTATGCTCAGGAATTTCTTAGGAGTAGGGACCCGTATCTCGATAGAGTTGGTGATGGTTTGGGATTTCCTCATCGTAATATTGAGTTGTCGGATAATCTTACAAATGGTCATTCCATTTTTCCTTCCAGCAAGCATTCTCGTGAGTATTTGTCCCTGAATCTTTCATAGTTTATGGAAGTAGCTAAATTAGTGGTTTTCTTATTAAAATCAAGTTGTTTGTCATTGTGAAATGTAGTTGTGCTTGGAAATTTTTTTTTATGTTCTTTGTTGACTTCTTACTGACATTGTCCTTTTCTGACTTCAGTCTCTAGATCCCAGATTTCAGCTCCTCCTGGTTTCTCCGCACCTAGTAGGCCACCGCCTCCAGGTTTTTCTTCACATGAAAGAAGCGACCAGAGTTTTGACTTATTGAAGTCTGGTTTGTGACTTTTACTCCCTCGATTGTTTCTTATATCTTGACTCACTTTTACTGACTATCTGAATCATGTGCAACAATTTAAGCAATTGCAATTTGTTTTTTTTTTTTTTTTTTTTTTTTTTTTTGCAGGAAATCATTTGGTTGAGGCATCTTCATTCTTGAGAAACCCTTACCAGGCTCCACCTAGTGGTAACATAAGCCCTGCTAATGATATTGAATTTATAGATCCTGCAATTCTGGCAGTTGGTAAAGGGAGGCTTCCTTGTGGGCTCAACACTTCATCTCTAGACATGGGATCCACTTTCCCTGTACAGACTCCTGCATTTGAAAATGATTCAAGAATTCAGTTATTGATGCAAAGATCGCTTTCAGCCCATCAAAATCTTAGATATACTGATGTAAGGGATAACATCTCTCCATCAAATGATGCCTATGGCTTTTCTTCGCGACATATGGACCAGTCCCAAGCTAGTTTTTATGCTCCCTTTTCACAATTTTCATTACAACAGCCTAGAAGTAATGTAGTCTCTAATGGCCCTTGGGATGGTTGGAGTGAAAATCAAGTTGCTAATAATAATGGTATAGCAGAGCTCCTTAGGAATGATGGACTAGGAATTAACAAAATTTATGGTGGTTATGAAGATGCCAAGTTTCGAATGACCAATCCAAGAGATCTATACAACAGGAGTTTTGGGATGTGATCACTGCCCTCAATCTTTTGGCTTGAGCCCTTACTGCTGTAGATGGATACCCATGAATACCCTATTACAGAAGATAGCCCTCTACTTGGGTGCCGGCAGTCATTTTTTTCCTGACTAGTCTCTTTGGACAGCTTGACAAATTTTTTTTCCTGACTAGTATCTTTGGGCAACTGGATAGAGGACCAATTTTTTTTGAAGGTGGTGCTTGAAGCCTACAGCTGATGATGACGTATTGGTATGAGATGGGGGTTTGCAACAAATGGATGAACAATTGTTGTGTTCTTGAGATTGGTTTATTTGATGGTGTGACATGGATTTCAACTGGAGATCAGCTTCTTTTAAATAGTATAGTTGGAATTGCGGTATAGATTGGCGTCAAATTGCACATGCATGGGCTGAAAGTGGACAAGGATCCTCCTTTGTAGCAGGTGATCTCTTTATTCCTTTGGTAAAGTATAATTGATATGAGAGATTAGAGATATATTTCTCTAGGCTCGAGTTGATTGGTGTAGCTATTCTTTGTGGTTTCTAGTGTGTTCTCTCCAAAATTTGTATACAGTAAGTTTCAGAATTTCTTTGAATGAGAGATTATAGGGCAGCATCTCGTGTGATGCTGTTTCTTTGAGCAGTCTATTTTCATTTTGACTGGATCTAACAGCCACATGCGTATGTGACTGTGTAGTTACACTTGAAGATCTTGGCAGTTTATACCAGGAAATATTCAGTTGCCAAGAACCATTTTAGATTACGAAACTTATGCTTGATGGCTTTTATTTCAGGTTTACAGCTGCTTCAGGGTGAGGCAACAGCTAATGTTGTACTCTTTCGCAAGACCATCCATTCCACTGTCTGCTCTGGCTCAGATCAATTCTCCAAATTTTTTGAGATGGAAATACCAAATTTTACCCTTGGTGATGCATCAATTTTAATGGGTTAGTGCTATTGATAATATGGTATATTACTTTAATTAGCATTATCCTAGTCACCGAGCTTCTTTTTTAAAATAATGTTGTTTGTGGTACTGAATTGTTAAAAGTGAATTAAAAGATTTTACGCTCATCAATTTTGACTTGATCAACTTGAACCTGTCGTGTACTCGTGTATATAATAGATGTGATTTCCTTTTTAACAAAGTTGTGGAAATGCTAACGTTTGGAGGTTGGTGTCACTAGAAAATACCTTTCTTCCACCATTATTTGTCTCATCTCATAGAAACTGATTTGATGAGAACCAATTCTGCCAAATGCGCTTTAAGAAAGGCCTGTGATTGTGGTGGTGATAATACAATTTTTCACTCGAGTATCAACATACAGTTGGAGCCGATTGTAGATTCAGTTTGTCTTGGAAGACCAATGGTTTTGGTCCAGATGTGGTCTGGTTTGTGTTGAGGTACAAGAAAGGATGACTAACTTTTGTATGGTATAGTCGCTGTAGCAATGGTTTTATTTTTTTTTCCTTTGAAAGCGTGGGAAATTTGAAATGAACCCCCTTTTTTTTAATAAATTAATCAACCTGATGGCCATATAACATTTATAACCCAGATTCATGTCGAAAATTGTATCTTTGCAACACCTGTTGGCACTTTTTATTCATTAAAAACTGAAAGGGACTCCTCCAGATGTTTATTCGATTAATGTTATGGGATAATTATATTTTTTTTATTTGTATTGTTTAAATCGAGTGTATTAAGAATTAGAAACATTTTGCCAAAAAAAAAAAAGAATTAGAAACAAAATCAACTTTGGTATTGTGTGTCAACTTTGATTTCGATGGTCCCAATAGAACAAGATTATTCACGAGTTTTCATTTTTTTATTTGTTTTTCTTAGTTCAACCCTCCTTTTAACAAATTACTTATCTTTATTTTAATACTTTATTTTCTACTTTATTTCTTCCTCGCCATAAAATTTATTTTTATTTAAATATTATGTAATGTTAATTTTGGTTGTCAATTATTCACCTAATTAGGATTATAAACAAATATTTTAATTTATAGTCCAAAAATGCATAAAAATTCATGAAATGAACATAAAAATACATTAAATTACATAGAAGTACATTGAACTAAACTGCAAAAATACATCAAGTACATTTAATTAAATTTAAGAATTACATTAAAAAATACTCTTGGACATATTATAGCAATTAAACTATATTTGATCTCTTAAACTTTGCCCCAAATGTAATCAATAATATTGTTCTTCAAAGACAATGCATTTGTTTGTATATTATTTCTTATTCCATAAATCTGCTTATGAAGCGGCTTGGTGTAATGTTGAAGGACATAAGTTTGTGCAAGAAGATCCTGCTATATTTTCAGGTTATTCTCCATCAAACACCTTGGGATCTTTATACTTAGAATAAGAATCACGCTCGTCTTCCACGCTCATGTTGTGAATGATGATACAAGCCCATCATGATTTCCACAATATCTTGACACTCCATGCTAAATCTGATTTTCTTATTATTGCAAATCGAGCTTGTAACACCCTAAATGTATGCTCTACATATATTTTAACACTCTCTTGTTATTAAAGTAAACAATTGTTGTTCAGGAATTTGAGGGGCATTAGTAGCGTTGACAAAAGTAGCTCATTTTGGATAGATTCCATCAATTAAATAATACCCCTTACTGTAAGTACGCCCGTTTATTATGAATTGAATTTCAAGAGCTTGACCATTTAAAATATCATTGAAGATAAGATAATGTTGAAGTACATTTATATCATTGCATCTCCCTAGAGTCCTAAAAAAGGCATGCCAAATCCACAAAATCATTTGAAGTAACAACTTATAAGATGATATTTGTTGTCCAAGATCTTCCTTGATACATTTCTTTCTACTTAGTTGGACATTTTATTCCATTGCCAATGCGTGCAATTGATACTCCCTATCATGCCAGGACAACCACGTTCTTCCCCTTTTCTAAGGAGATGGAGAAGACCATCGACTTTTGCCTTTCGCAATTACTCCTGTGAGAAATGTGCATTCACTCCATCAACAAAAGTGGTTAAGAAATTCCCTTGCCGTAGTTGAACCTAGTTTCAAGTACTCGTCAAACTTGATCGACAACACAACCATAAACATCCTTATTGTCGCCGGGCTTTTTCCGGAGCTGAAGCCCCCAATTGCGGCATAGTGACATATGGTAAATGCTAAAAGTAGTGGTCATTTGCACTCAATGTATTCACAATACAATCGAAAACATGCTTACACATGCGAAACCTCCGATAAAACATATCTTCCCCATATAGTGGAGTGTCATTAAAGTAGTCTGCAACCAAAACGATTGTGTGCTCCTTAATGATCCCTTGGTACAACTATCCTCTTTTTTCTGTCACATTTATCGTAATTTTTAATTTGTTGACCGGTAGAGTTTACAACATATTTTATTGTATCCTCAACCACTTGTAATTCATCATTCTCTTCATGAAAAATTCATTATCATGTAGTCATATATTTAATCACTTGAAGTAGATGAAATAGAATCAAAGCTCATTTTTGATTGAAAATTAATAAGAAT
This sequence comes from Dysphania ambrosioides, assembly GCA_026401315.1. Classification (NCBI taxonomy): domain Eukaryota; kingdom Viridiplantae; phylum Streptophyta; class Magnoliopsida; order Caryophyllales; family Amaranthaceae; genus Dysphania; species Dysphania ambrosioides. The sequence continues at coordinate 4,258,460 of CM048672.1, forward strand.
AATATGAAGTAAATTAAATTTCAAAAAGGAGATATTAAATATATGTATTGTAATATAAAAGGAGGGAGTGATATACAAACCATGTTCTTTAGCAATAATACATGTTTATTGATGGAGGAAGATAAGATTTTTGAAGAAGACATAATGAGATTTTTGAAGATAAAATTTGTACTCACTAGATAAGGTTATTGTAGAAGATAAGAATTGTGAAATAATGAGCTATAAAAGATAAGATTTGTGTTTAGTAGATAAGGTTGTTGCAGAAGAAAAGATTTGTGCTCAGTAGATAAGGTTGTTCGAGAAGATAAAATTTGTGAAGAAAAGTGATGCTATATTGAAAAAGGTTAAAAATTGATAAATTGATTAAATATCATAATGAATTGATTTATCAATGGTATGATTTGACATTGCAATACAGTTTTTTTTTTTTCAAACAAATTATGATTAAATTTAATTTTTAAACATATAAAAAAGATTGACTAAAATATATTAAAATATTTTGTTGTATAAATAGTGATCCCACATCTCTAATTTCTAGATTTGTCACTAATTCTAAGTTAGTTATTTTTTTTAACTATTTCATAAGAATTTCACCAAAATAAAATAAAATAATACTTCATAAGAAATCAAAACACACTTTAATAATTTTTATTTAGTTATTATAAAAAATATTTGATAATTAATATTAATAAAATATTTAAAAAACACGACGATTACTAAAAAAATCTAGAATAATTATATACTTATATAAATTCGTAAAGATCACCTCCTTGATAAATTACCAAATTTGAAGATCTCAACACCTCTCTCGTCTTTGGTCGCACTTCCTCACGGCCTTGCAAAACAACTATCAAACTCTCGATCTTTTTTGCTCTACTTCCTTCACAACCAACGCACCTCCATTCTGTGTTATCCCAGATCATTCAACATTCTTAATATTCATGCTATTATTCATTCAAGTCTCAGTTTCACAAAATTTCCCCCCAAAAAATAGGTACTATTGTGTTTCCCACTTTGTTTTTTTTTTAAAAAAAATAAATAAATTCGAACTTAAATTTATTATTTTGGTGCAATTTTTCATTTAATTTTTCTGGGGTTGGGAGCAGTAATTTTCTTGCTGTACTACATACAGAAAAATCGAAATTTTTGTGCGTTTTATTTATAATTGAACTGGGGCTTGGGCAATTGAATTTTTTGAATTAGGGTTTACCTTAGAATGCAGAAAGTTTCAAATTTGGTGTTATAATGTGTGATTTGAGTGACACCCGTTTGCCAAGCGGCCATACAGAACACGTAGTTGCTTTAGTTAGGGCCTTTTTAAGGTTTAATGGACTTGATTCTGTGGTTGCTTTTAAAGATATGTGAACTTGGAGTATTGATTCGTGTCCTACTATAATTTGGCATAATAAATTTAACAATGAGTTGGTGATAGTTTTTGATAGTTGAAGTTGGGCATTGCATGTATACTTCCCTATCTAGAGTTAGCAAAGCTAGTGTGGTGAATTGGTGATTGCACAAGTGACGAATTTAGCGTTCCAATCGGGGGCTGTTTGAACTTCATAATTTAGCGTGCCAATATGTGAATTCCTTAGTCGTGGAGGAGGGTTTGGGGTATTGGGGGGGGGGGGGGGGGGGGGGGGGGGGTGGGGTGGGGTGGGTTATATTTAGAATGATAATAAAGTGTCATGAAGTATGTAAGCTATCAGAAGAAACTGAATATTGTGGATTTTGTATGACATATGGATGCCTAAAATGAGTAACTAAGGATTATTTTTTGCATGACATCAGAATGTAGGTGGAAGAAGATCACTTCAGCTCCAATGTAGAAGAACAAGTTTCCACACTAGTACGGGTTCAAATTATGAATCTAAATATTAAGTTATGGAAAAGGGTGATTATGCATAAGTTTTGAGGAAGTGGGTGGTCACATTGTTAAAGAACTAATTTGATCTATACTAAGAGAACAGCTACAAAATCCTCACACAACTCTAATAATGGGTATTTTGTTAGGAAGAGAACTTTGTGCATGATTTTATTTAGCTATTGGGAAGGATTACGAGTGTAAAGACGAGGACTTAGGTGCAAGGGACATACTTTGGTTGACATTGACTGAGAAGGGTCAGGGGTGTATAAGTGATATATTTAAGGAAATGTATGGGAGAACTAATGTTGTTAGGTGCTGAAATGTCCTGAGGATTTCTTCTTAATGATTGGTGTTTCCCAAAAATCATGCAAAGTCTTTCCTGGTTTTTTTTGGTTATGGAGTTGAAAAATTCGATGCGAGACTATATGTCGTGAAAATTCAATTTATTCATTCTAACAGTTTTAGGCAACAGTTTAGGATCTTGGGTTATGAGAACTGAAATGCTAACTGATTCCTTCACCTTAAACATATTTCAAATAAACTTTTTGGTTATGCAAAGTTTAAATAAGTTTCGATAAGTTATGATAAATATGGATAACTTTAGTTAGAATAATCTCAAAAGTCTCAAGTCTAAGTACCTTTTGAAAATTCGATGTAGGTGTAAGTTAGTTTAGTTTGGGTGGGTTGCTCTTATGTGAAACTATATAGATCGTTAGTATGTCAGTATTTCTGCTGAGTTAATCATTTCTCTTGACATGCATGGGCTGACTTTTCTAGTTAAAATTGTGCATTTTATCAGTTTGTAAAATCATTATGGCATGAGTTATATACCCAAATGTTGAATTACTACCATTTTTATTATGGTAACTAGCTAACACTTCAGTCAGAGTACATAAAGATCTATGACCTGTTGTAGGTTATACCAATAATTCAAATATTTTCCATGTTCCACTTTTCTTTCCCTGTAATTTTTAATTATTAATTTGCTGTCCTTGTAAATTTTGCAATATCCTTTGTTTTTTAAGTTTATGATCCAGTATTGAGATAGCTGGAAAACCGTTTTAGCTATAGACAAGTTGGTTAATGGATAGGCTGAATTCTACTCTTGATGGTTGTTGATTGTTGTTCACTGAATTTAATTTCTTTAGTTTTCAAAATGTTTTCTGTGGACATCATGTTTGTTTCTTGATGTGGGTTCTGTGGTTTTTAGACTTGATGGACTTGGTGCAAGCCTTTTTGTGCAGATTGTGTTGAAGAGTTATTCTATTCAGTAGGAATCAAACTTTGAGATAATTTATATTTGGTTCACATTCAGTGAGATATAGTATTTTTATTGATTTTATCTGATATGCTTCCTCGTGTCATTAAAAGAATTCTACTTTTAATTGATAGTGGATTTCTGTTGAGTTTATTTCGCATTCTAGTCTAATTGATAGTGTCCCTTTTCCTGAGATTTGTGTATCGTTCTCCTCTGTGCATGCTAGTTTGATATTATAATTTGTTTATTTTGCTTCTTCCATCTAGATCATGGTGCTGGGTTGGTGGCGTCTTAATTCTCATATAAAATTAAACTGTAATAAACTGGACTTTAGTTCATTGTTCATTCCAATCTACAAATTGAATGGGTTTTATTTTGACTTTTTTCTATTTTTTTTTTCATTCTTTCTTTTCCTTTTTCTCTGCTTGAACAAAACTTTCTCCAAATCATTTGCAAATGTAAATTATATAGTACTAAGTTTCTGCTATTATTCGGACAGGTAGCTACTGGTGTTAAGGGATTTAAAAGAAGTAAAGTCGAGGTCATTCTTTCCACTGGGCACACAATTCAACTTTCTTCTTGAAGGTGATTAAAGCCAGATCTTGTGAAGTTTGTGTGGGGTTGTTTTTAAATGTGTCTTATATTCTCTATAGGAGGCAATATACAAAGGAATTCCAACATGTCATCCTCTTTTTTTCTTTTCAAAATTTGAATGCCATTGATCTTCCTTGGAAATTATAAATTTAATAATACAAATAAGCTTTGTATGTTATTTCTTTGTACAGAAGGAGTATGCATTCAGTCTCATTTCCCCTCATTGGCGACCACACATTGTTTGTATCTAATATTTCTTTGTCAAGTTAGTTAACTGATGGTGTGCATTTGATATTGGAAGAAAGCGTTTACATTGACATAAAGGAAAATCGTTTTACATTTCTAACCTTTCCTTTCTCTGTCTTGTCACTTTTGAAGAGTGGAATATGGTAGTATCATGATTTTTTGTACCTTGATAGCCTTAGAAACTAGCAGTTTGTTGGATTTGCTATGGTGGACGAAAAGGGAGGGGCAGGAAGAAGTAGATTTTCGCTTTCCATCCTGAAAGATTTGGTTTACTTCCATATCCATTCCCACCACTCATTCAAATGGTGGAAAAGCACTTCATAATTTTCCCCCTTCCATTTCCCAAGTCCTCTCATCCAACAATGCTTAAAATAAATTGCGCAGCCGCTTAGCTTGATGAATAGCAGTGATTTATGGAAGAGCGCTACTTTTATCTTATCATTGATGAATTTTTCAGCCAATTAACTATAGATTTGCTCCTTAATTGGACCTTGTATTGACATGACAATGCTATATCTATGTATATTAATCAATTGTTTACTTGTTATGACTTTCTAAGCTGATGATTTGTATCAATGGAGCACATTTTATATTTAATACATAATGAAGAGAGTATTCATATAAAATAACCTGCTGTTTTGGTGATAAAAGTAGTCTTAGAAAAAAATGTATTGGTAATGAAGTGAAGAAGATGTTTCTTCAGTAAATGATAGCAGGATTCATCTTGTCGTCTTTGTCTCAAATTGAGGATCCACAGTTGAATTGGCGCATATATGACCCCTTCCTTTAAACATTTATCTGTCTCAGTGCCTATCGTGGCTTGTTTTGAATTGGCTGTTCTAGATATTTATAATTACTCTATGCAATTGATGCACGATCTCACCATATTTTAATACTATTGGTTCACTCTTAATATGTATGTATTCAAGTATCTTACAACTCTAGAATGAGAAAGTTAGATAGGGAAGCTTTCTCTAGAAAAGTCCCTCTCACGCTTCTCCTTTGTCTTTTCTGCCTTCCTTGTGCTTGTCTTTATAAGCCTCTTACCCTCTGCCTCTGCCCTCCTTTCATTCTTTGTTGGAGTTGATCTTTGATATTTTGTGGTGATATCCTTATATGAATTTCTCTGCTGTTCACCCAAGGTTTGTTTTCCATTCTCTGTTTATTTGGGTTTAATTCAATCCTTCTATGATTGATTAATTGCTGGTTTCTCTTCGTCTTTTCTCTTATGGATTGCTGTGATTTCTGAAATTAAAGTAAGGTTTTTCTTGCTTTATGATCCTGCATCTTTGATGATTGGAATGAATCTCTTGCTATGCCTTATGAGGCTTAGTTTGAGCATTTTAGGCTCTGTCTTTTTTTTCTTCCTGTGGAAGTTAGAACCAAGTTTTGCTGTTATCTTTATTTATTTGTGGTCTGGCAATTTTTTCTGAGATTATTGAAAGAATGTTATCGTTTTGTTTTCAAATATCACATCCTTTGATGTATTGGAATTGAGTTTGTCATTATACCTATTAAACGTATTTGATTTTCATTATTCTGGCCTTTGTTTTTTTTTGGTCTATTTGGACAATTATCTCTAAAATTTATGGCAAGGCTCTCAATTTATATTTGTCAATTTCAGGTTTGGTTTAATAATTTGTTAGGAATCAATCTCGCCTTTCTTGCTTGTTTGATCTTGCGTCCTTTGGTTCTTAAAAACTATTATTAGGCACTGACTTTGAGACTTGTTTTAGTCAGTTTCTCCTTGCCTATTGCTATAATTTTGTGAATTACTCTTGTTCGAACTTCTTGATTGAATTCCATGTCTTTCCATGGATAGACAAAATTCTCATATTGGAGTATTGCTAGTTGATTATAGAGACTCTACTTAGGAGAAGCCTTTTCCTATTTTGGTTCCAATTTTTCTGAACATAGTATTGTTATTTTTTTAGGTATGTTTCTCTTTATGCCTGTATATTTTTTAGATTTCTTTCTTTTTCTAAAGGAATTTAGGTTTTTTTGGAAATTCTTGAATTCTTTTTCAACTATTTAGGAATTTTTAAGCAAGTAAATGAGTTGATTTGATATATTCAGGGACTCGCCTTATGAGTCTTTTAGCCTCTTTGCTGTAAGTACATCTCTGTTTGTTGTCTCTCCTTTCTCAATTTTTATATTTTTCTTTCGACTTTGTAATTAGAGAGGGGGGGGGGGGGGGGGGGGGGGGGGGGGAGGGTTGTAGCTGTGGTTTCGAAAGCTAATGGAGGTTCCTTTGTTGCTGCCTTGGCATTCTTCAAGACTAAAGTCTATTGCAAGTTGATTTTCTTTGTTAATGAGATGGACTTCTACGTTATGCCATCTCTCCGATGTTTGGATAGCTTCATGGGGTTCCTGCTTACGTAGAGTTCAATTTATTTCTTTTGATGTTTTCTCTCATTTGTTTTTTTCCCTTTCTTTTCCTTTTTCTTGTACTTGGTTCAAGCTACTGGTGTCCCCCTGAGATAGGGCAACTTTTACCTTTCCAACACCCCAAAAAAATCTATGAACTTAAGCCAGACAATTCTAGAGTATTTGGGAGGAAGCAAAAGTAACTATGCTAGCCATGGTGTGAAGATGATATGCATGAAATTTGTGTTACAAAGAGTTGACAGATTCCAATTTGTGTTAGATAGAAAAGTTGGCGTTGGGTTATATTGTTATCAAATGTGTGAAGTTTCTAATTATTTATCAAAAGTATATTGTATGAGTCTTCTTGTAGTTTTGGCTAAGGGGGATTTTTCCCTTCCTCTGTTTTTCGCAGTGTCTAAGTTGAAAATTCTCTGATATTGTTTCTCTCTCTCTCTTTTTTTAAATGTGTTCAGTTTGAAGAGGATGGTCCACCGAATTATGAGATGTTGATTAATGGATTCTGAAGGCAAGAAGTTTGGAAGAGGTAAATGATTAGATTGGTCCCCAATTATCTATTATTGTGAATAACCTGTTTATACTCATGTTTAACTATTAAGAGAAAACCTGCTGCCAGAATGGGGATGCTACTCTGGATATGTTCCTAGCTTTTATGCTGATTACATTTAAGTAATTGAGGAGTCTACCATGCTTATCCTGCAGTGATGAATCCATTTTCTGTGAAAAGGAATGTTAATTTGTATGCTTAAGATGCTCTATGATGATTCTTGTGTAGTTCAAGAATTTTTACTATTTTTTGAATGTTGCTGATGCTCTTTTTTCTTTCTCTGCTCCCAATTTCTTATCAAAATTCTTGTTCATGTTAGGAAAAGGACTTGTCTGTTTAATATGGCTTTATGAGGCACCTTAAAAGCAATCCTGTCCAATTCTGATGAATTATATAGAAGCTACTCTGAGTTGATATTTTTTTTTCCTCTAAAAAATGAGTAAATTCTGTAAATTTGATGTGGGTTATATAAGTCAGGGAAATTTTGTATGTGATTGCACGTTTTGCAACATGACATTTTTTGGAGGGGATGTTACATGAAAACCAGAAGGCATAAATATGTACCGATCTTTGTTCAAACATATGGCACAAGAAGATACAAGTATTGGTATTTTCCAGTGGACTTCTTGTGAAGAATGTTCATATAGGTGGACAGGCTATTGAGTTTTTTATTTCATACTCTCATGTAAATCATGTTTTGGTTGAGTATTTCATATGTATTGCAGAATCATGAATGAGTGGGGAACAGACCAACTTTTTTGGTTAGAAACATAGCATTTGTCTTCAGGATGCTGTGATATATCCTTTTACTGTTTCTGTCAAATCCTGATGTTATGTTGATTCCCTAGTTTTCCTCTCCTTTTTTACTTGCTTATGTTTCATTTGTTTTGGTTTCAGGTCCGAGAGAGCTTACAGGTGCTGTTGATCTGATAACTCATTACAAGTTGTTGCCACATCACGAGTTTTTCTGCAAAAAATCTCTTCCTGTGTCAATTGCAGATACCCACTACCTTCACAATGTGGTTGGGGATACAGATATAAAGAAGGGAGAAGGAATGCAGTTAGATCAGTTAATACAAAATCCATCATATTCATTGGATGGAAATACACGCATACGGCCCTTCGATTTAGACATTCTTAGAGAAGCCTTTCATCTGAGGGAAACAACCCCTGTTGAGTTGCCTTCTGTGAGTAACATTTTCCTCCCCATTTACTCCTTGGACATACAAAAAATTGATGCTCGATGATACTCATGATACACAAAATGCCCTTTTGTTCTTCCAAATTTTTTATAGAAAAAACACTGTTTTGCATGTTTTAAGGTTTGATTCTTTTCAATCTTTATTAAGAACTTAATTTCTATTAAATTAGACCCCCTTTTTGGAAAAAGAAAGAGAACTGCTGTCCTGCTTTGTAAGTGAAAGCTATATGTCATTTTTCAGTACAAAATATGACTGAAAAATATAGTTCCTGGTGAAAGACTTTTTTGTGGTCATCTCTTTGGGAAATAAAGATATTGAAGTCAACCTTTTCTTTATTTGGGAGAAGCATTTTGTAGGAATTGATTTGGCTTTTGAATTAGATCACTTATGATTGATGGCTGTCATCTCCCTCTTTCATTTTGTGATATGCTATACTAATTTATTTTGATGGATTTAGTGTAATCATGAGATCATTGTGCTTTCTTTAAAAATTTGCCTCATGTATCTTTTAGGAAGAAAAGGGTGCGCCTACAATTGCAGGAAAATATAAAGGCGAGTCAAAAGATAAGGATAGAAAGCAAAAAAAGCACAAGGATAAGGACAAAGAGAAGGATAAAGAGCACAAGAAGCACAAACACCGCCATAAAGATCGGAGTAAAGACAAGGACAAGGATCAGAAGAAGGATAAAAGTGGACATCAGGATTCTGGGGCTGAACATTCAAGGAAACACCATGATAAGGTTTATACATGTTAATCACTTCTTCAATGGCAGTTGTAAAGTATGTGACATGTCTAAAGATAGGCTTGTCACTGTTAGATGTTAACCTCTATTGCCTTATATTAATGTTCTGTTAAATTTGTGATGAGGTTTGTCTGTAAAGTTTTCATGCTATGTTTGGATTATATTCTTTTGCTTGCACACTTTGCTTCTGACTTTTGTAGTATTTAAAGATAATATATATTAACTGGTAGGTTTTACCTATAATTACTTCTTCTATTCACTCGCTCTTCTCTTTTCTTAGTCTGCAGGATCAACCTTTAATCATTACTGTTTTCAAGCATGTACTGGCTTGTTAAAAGCTGATACTTTAAAAACACATGTTATGTAACATATCTATTTTGTTATATAATTTTTTGGTAAACTTTGACCTGAATAATATAAGTTTATTTAGGGACCAAGCGAGTAATTTATTTTATTATTGTGAACCGTCCTTCTGTTGGAATGTATGACTCATGATTTACACTTGTGCTCTGTAGTTCTTCTCACTTAAGATGTTTTTATCTCTCTTAATTACAGAAGAGGAAGCATGATGGTGATGAAGATGTTAACGATGTTCATAGACATAAAAAGAGTAAGGTAATATTCGTGGTGTAAGTTCAATCCTGCATTCTTGGAACCGGTTTCTTTTGCTTGAAGCTCTGAATCTGCAACTTGGTCCTTGATGAATTATTAATTAGCATCTGAAAAGCTCATGGATTGTGCCAATTGCTTTTTGACTGAACTTTCTCAGCATAAGAGCTCTAAAATAGATGAGACGGGTGCAATAAAGGTTGCCGGGTGAGATGATTGCTGGTATTCGTGCTGATTTTTCGCTCTCAATGTTAAGAATTTCAAGGAGTCTATTACTTCTGTGCAATCAGTTGAGGTACTTTTTAGTTTTTCACTCATTATCTATGTTATATGTTTTGGAGTTTCTGGAGCTTGATTTTCTGAAAAATTTAGCCCAGTATGCTCTGACCATCACTAGTGCAAAGATTCATCATTCCTTTTTGTTATGACATTCTCATTGAGGCCTGGTGCTGTGTATCATGTATGCATTTTGTTCTAATGTCTATATAACATTGCAATCGTATTCTACCAAAATAAACGAACAACACAAAACAAATGGTTGTAGAGTGTACAGTTATTGAAACAGCAATTTTGGGGCAGGGAGAAAAGATGACCCTCTTAGTTCCTAGTGGATTTTCCACCATTTTGTATATTCTAGAATAATGATATTCCTTATACTATCTTTCTACTCTGTCAGGATAATTGTCAAGATCAGGACTTTGAACAGATTTTGTTCAATTAAGAATGTTTGGTCAACACTTTGAAGTCGTGCCATGCAATGCTGACAGTACAAAAATTTGCACTTTTAGAATGAGGGACCCTATCATTATTTGAGCATAAATAAAATTGAAGCTAAATGATAACTGATTTCGGACTTCTATTATATATGAAAGACACATGTCCACCAAAGGCCCCATATTTCTAGGTGGAAACAATGTTTTTCTTTTATTTCCTAGTAAATTGGGGAGATTGTTAGAAGTTTTTATTCTAGCCTAAAGTACGTCTGTCTTGTCTCCAATTTTTATTAACACAGGATAGGTCTTGGATACCATTTCCAGGCTCCCTCACTTTAGGGGTCTAAAGCTCTCAGGCAAATTGTGTAATAGTTGCTTCATTGCCCATGATGCTGGCTCTTTCTTGATTTTATGGATATGTAATCTTACATGCTTGCTTAAGGCAGTTTAGGGCATGCTGGTTTTTCGTTTTTGTCCCTTCTCCATCAATGCCATGTTTTACTTGTTGAGAAGAACAAAAAAGACATTATACCCTAAAAATGCAAGTGGTCTATTGGTTCCATACTGCTCCTACCGATCTCAGTATTTCCATTTTGAGGTTGCTCATTTGGTAAACTGGAAGTTGCTAAAACAGTTTGATAAAACCTCTTGGTTTCGGAGTGGACCTTTTCACTCTATTTTATTATTTACGTTTAGTGAAAAGAATGTTTTTTGATACACCTAGGATATGGATTCTATATTGATCCAAGATCAAGCAGCCCACTTTTAGAGCTCTACAGTTCAAGCTCCAGTTGTCCTTGTTTTAGAAGCTCTTGGGTTCTCTCAATTTCCTCTCAAGCCCGAGTTTGTCACTTGGCTCACTTGGGAGATCACTTGAAGCCCAAGCAGAGTGTTGTGTGTAGTGTTCGTGCGTGTGTAGCCCATTTGCTGTTTTGGGCTATTTTACTTTATTTTTCTTTATGCTTTCATTAGCTGGGGATTAAGGCATAGAGTTAGGGTTGTATTTAGCTCCTAAGCAGCTGTTTTTGTTGGTACATGAAAAGGCCTTGATTTCAGCTCATTCAATGGTGCATTTAATCACCATTATGAGATGAATGATGGGGAGTCTTTTCCTCTTTTGCTGTTTTCTTTTTGTGGCTGGTTTGATGCTTATAAAAGCCACCTTTTTAGCTTCTCTTGCTTGTAATCTATTGTAACTACAAGTGGGCCGGGTCAATAATAATAAGGGCAAGTACGTTGGTAAAACTTGTAGTTATAAGATGCTATCTAGGGTGTAAATGGTATTTGATGCGTGTAACCATACTATGAAGGGAAACTATGCAATTAATATGCAATTTCCCTAATAAGCAAATGAGTTTACAAAATTTATGTCTAATGCTATCATTGATTAAGTGATTTGAGTATTTTGACCAATTATATATTGAGTAGCTTTTATTAGAAGACCTGAGATTAAGGCTTAGTGCATGTTTGGTATGAATGTAGGAAAGGAAATGGATTGGAAACAAATAAGTAGGGGAAATGATAATGTTAAGTGTTACCTTTATTAGTTGCTTGGTACGATTAAGGAAAAGAAACACTTGCGCTGAAATGGGATCGAGGAGGGTTAGAGTTTTTGTTACCATAGAATTGGGGAAGGTAATAACTTAATGGTTACCTTAGGAAAGGGACTGGGTTACTTCATTTCTCATACCATGTAATAGGTAATGTCCATTTCTTCCTTTGAAGAACACTATACCAAACACGCTCTTAGTTTGTGTTCCCTTCACTTGATTTTTACTAAAATTAATGCTTTTCTACTAATTGAAACTTATTGTATTAATCAAAACGTTGTTTTTCTTATTCAAACCAATTTTTACTCATAAAATTGATTTCACTAATTTTTTTTACTGATTAAACTATTACTAATAACAAAAACTTGTTTTTATTGAATTTTATTTACTTTGTATTTAAGACAAAGAGAATAGGGACAAATTTTTTCCGGTGATTACTTGGAATCTTGTAGTAACAATTCAGATGATTTAGGCATTGGTTTTAGGCAGTGGCGGATTCAGGATTTTCCGCTCGGTGAGTCACAATCGATAATTAAACATGTAATAAATTTTTTTACCAAACAACCAAATAATAATACTAAAAAATGCATCCAAATATTTTTTTGGGTCGCCTAGTGAGTCATTTGGCCCACTAGGACATAAGCCAAATCTGCCATTGGTTTTAGGTCTTAGAAAAGGTCCTTTTGATGTTTCAGATGGACATGCAATAAATTTTAGAATGTTGAGCTTCTTTTTTGGCATGGAAGTGATGCTGGAAATATTGTTTTTAAGGAAGTATCACCTATGTACCAAAGGAGATCTAAAGCTATACTCTATATGCTGTTTTTAAGGGAAGCAATGATGCATGCATTGCGCACGCCCTACCATTGGTTGTGACTTTTAGATGAAGGGAGAGCACAAATTGCTAAATAGCAGTTCTCTACTTAAGTGCACATTGATTTCTTTCACTAGGAAAAGGGAAACTGGATAAAGTTTCTTTGAAGGAAAACCTTGATTTGCAGTCTTCCTCATCAATTAAGTAAATTAGAACTTTGAAGAATGGTTTTGGTGAATTTCGCTAACACAAAGTAGGGGTGCTTATAAGCCGAGTCGAGCTCGAGTTTGGCTAAGCTCAACTCGAGCTCGATAACTCAAACTTAAGCTCGACTCGAGCTCAAAAGCTCGTGAGCTATAAAACCAAAGCTCGAGCTCGACTCGAAAACTCAATTCTAGAGCTCGAGCTCGATTAAAGCTCATTTCAAGCTCGACTAGAGCTCGATTAAAGCTCGTTTCAAGCTCGAATCAAGCTCAATTTAAGCTCGTTTCAAGCTCGAATCAAGCTCAATTTAAGCTCGTTTCAAGCTCGACTTAAGCTCTATTTAAGCTCGTTTCAAGCTCTATTTAAGCTCGTTTTAAGCTCGAGCTCGACTCATTTTTAGCTTGATTAAAAGCTTAATAGGCCTAAATACTTATACCCCAATTGGACCAAGAAGAAGGCTAAATTTTAGCTTTAATAAGCTTAATTTGGTTTTAGGTGGAAAACACTATTAGGTTTATATATACTAATTGTTTCAAACAATCTATCATTTTTTTTCAATATGGGACTTTGATTTTATATATAAAACTCTCTCCAACCATATTTCATTTTAATCCAAGGTGGGACTTTTGGTCTATATCAAAGCATCTTTTATTTATTTTAATTTTATATTTTAAGTATACTTTCTAATAAATATATACTATAAATGAAAATTCGAGTTTCTCACGAGCTTTTCGAGTCAAGCTTTGATGTGCTCGGCTTGGCTCGTTAACTAATCGAGTCGAGTTCGATCTCGAGTCGAGCTTTGACCGAGTCGAGTCTGAGTAGCTCACGAGTAGCTCAACTCAATAAGAACCCCTAACGCAAAGTTGTGTGTTTTAACATTTTGGTGTAAGCATGCTATAATACGATTGAAGATCATCTCCTTTTTGGAGAACTTTGTGTGTGCTAGTACTTTCCTACTACAGTTGCAAAGACATAATAGAAATGCAAAGAACTTCAAAATTATCCTACTGCTGCGTTTTTATAGTTGATTGACTACATATAATGCGGTTTCTCCCCTATGAAACTATCTGGCATCAACACCTTATTGGTTTTTGAATGCGTTGTGTCTGTGATGTCTTTTTCGTCATTTTTCTCGTCTTTTAACCCCCTGTTGGCTAGTGCATCCACTTCTTTTGTATTGCATGAATGATATTTTGGTGGTGTTGAAATGCAATGAAGTTACACTGTTGATAAAAATAATTTTGTACTACAATGCTGCCATTTAACCTTTAGTTTGTTATATTTTTGGTTCATGGGCATTGATGCGACCTGAGCAGTTTCTCTGCTGTCTCATGACATTCATCTGTTATTTAAAGGTGTGTGTATGCTGCTGCCTGCACAATATGATACCTCTTATTGTTGGACTGCAGTGTCAGGTAAGGATTGGGTGGTGATCTCGTCGTGGCAGACTATGGATTGGAGGTACAGATTGCTGGTGGTGAAGTTGCACCTATCATCTATAGGTTTCTCAATATAACTGCTAGTAACCTCTATCAAATTGTGATCATTGTTTTCAGTTATGTGGAGCATTGGAAATTCTCAATTCTGTCCATTATGATAACATTTCTTCTTTCTAAAGGTTAAAATTTGAGCAACTCTAGCCTAACCCGAGTGACCGAGTTAGACAATGCAGCTGGGTAGTAGATTATAAGGTTAGGATTGAGTGAAGATGTCATGTATTCCTTGTTAACTTTTTTTTTTTTTTTTTTTTTTTCATCTAGGGAAGCCTTTTTGTCGTTTCTTTAACTGTGAATTCTTTCAAATCGGTAGGTATATTGTAAGGGTAGGCTTGCGTGTATTCTAACTAAATTTTCTCGTTATCAATGGTGAAATATTCTTTGTAAAGTAAACCCAAAGGGTACTAAGTAATGAGATTGTTGTCTAACATAGTTGACTCATGATTGATATCTATGAATCCTCCCAACTTACTGCTGTAGGATTTGGAAACTAGTCTGTACAGTAAGCAAGTCTTAGATTAATGAAAATGCTTCGCATATTTGCTTCCAGAAAACTGCTTTATCAGATTGATGAGGAACCTTGAGTATCTTGTCAATTTTGAATCCTTTGTGCTCGAAGTAATATGTTCTGTTGAGTTAAACAGGTTTTAATGCTTGAAGCTGGCAGAGCTAGAATAATTCTACTTTTTTACATGCAAGTCATATGCTTGTTCAATGCAAAGTCATGGGATTCAATTATTTTACATGAACATCCCATCATCAATATGTGGCTCTGCTCAGGGGCAAAGGTATACTGACAAGGGCCTGTAATTTTCTTAAAGTTGGGGTCAAGTCATTTTTGTACACAATTTACTCCGTAATGTTGTCATTCTGAAATGGTCTAGTAAGTCGGTATAATGCGCGTTGAAAATTCTTTATACAATTGGCTCTTGATTTAATATATATATATATATATATATATATATATATATATATATATATATATATATTTTTTTTTTTTTTTTTTGATCCTAAGCTCTTGATGTAATATAAGATTGATGAATACACTGATCGATCATCATTTTGAAGGCGAAAACCCCTATTGTACTTGGCCAAACTCTCACAAATTCATCAAAATGCCTAGAAATTCCACCCACATAGTCTCATCCTTCAAGCATGATGAAACCAAATCCCATGACCAAATTGGAAAATGTGTTATGCTTATACTAATGAGAGGGTTCAAAGGATGGTATTAGATGTTACATTTCCACATTCAGAACTTTGACTTGGTTTTTTCTCAGTTTCGATTGTAGTTTGTTGTTTCAATTCATCTTTTTTCTCCTTTTATACTTGCATAGTGCAATATAGACGTGATTCACAAGAGATTGAATACTTAGTTTTTCAAATTTTGGCTGTAATGCTTGGCTGCGTTGTCCAGAATCCAAGCATACATATCAGCCACTCTGGTAAATAGCAGAGTGAGAAAATGTCCTAGAGATAAATATTTGACCTCTATGTCTTATATCAACTAATTTTATATCAGTTTTCATAGTATGCTACCACATCTACCTTGAGGATATATGATGGGATCATATGCACAACTATTGCTACGAAAATGTGAAGATTATTTTTCATTTAATGGAAGTCATTTCACTTATTGCTTGTGAATTCTCTGCACCGTTTACATTTTTTAACTCGTAATTTTCGTTTGAAGTTACTTGATATTATGACAAGATCTGTTTAGTAATTCCATAGGCAATACTCTTGAGAAACAAGTTCAAAGCTGTAGCAAGTAATTAAATTGAATACACACATACCAAATGAAATTAAAAGTTCAGAAGAGGGTCAAGACTTGTTTTATGATGACAGTTCCGAAAGAATTCTGGTACAATGTACTATTCAGTACTAGTGAATTGATGAGAAACATTGCTGAAATAATTTTTTTTTGTTGTTGTTGTGGAAGGTCAGGTGCAAGGGTGGTCAGTCGACACTCCATAGAACCCTAGCCACTGGTCATCATCCTTAAGAAAAGTCGGGCATATCTGGTTTGAACATCTATGTGATCTTTAAGTCATCATCTGAAGAAGGTTTAGCCAATTGAACATTTTGATGAAGCCCTTTCCTTGTCTTAGGTGCAAACCTAGAAGCCAAAACTGTTACCCCTTGATGTTGAGCATTTGGTGTATCCAATGCTCTATAGTCGTAGTCGTCGTCGTCTAACATACTGTGAATCATGCTTTCTTGCATAGCCAACTCCTTTTCCATCTTTCTTCTCCTGTACCTTCTCCACGCAGATTGAATATAGCAGGCCCCCCACATTCTCCACTGATGTGAATTGTACCTGAATGTGTCTTGTAAAGCCTTACTATGTAGACGCTTGAATTGAGTGGAGAAGAACCGAAGATCTTCAGCTCCAAGGGCGAAGGCTTCGACTTCACTAAGGGCTTTTACGGTTCTTGTAGAAGAAGGAAGGCTGAGGTTTGAATTGGGCAGTAATGCCCATGTTAACAACTCCTCTCCACAAAAGTCACCAGGTCTTAAGGTGATGGAGTTAAAGAATCCGGACCTTCCTCCGCCGGTTGTGGAGCTTTCGAGTTGTCCTCTGATGATAAAAAGCATTTCATCTACAGGATCGTCTTCTCTGAAAATGTATGTGCCTTGTGTACTCAAGGTTGCTACAAGACGCTCGCAAATAGCGTCAAGCAAAAGCTCGTCCATTTTGGAGAAAAAGGGCACCTAAAGTTCAAAATAATAACGTTAATGTGTGCAATATACTACTACTACCTAAGAAAGTAGTGAAAACTATTTCTACTCAACTTTGATAACACTCTAGAATTTCTTTATTATGTAAAAATAGTTGGTCTTTATTATGCATAAATAGTTATTCTTTATCAGATCGTTCGATTAGAATTTTTGGTCAAACTAATTAATTAGCCTTTTATCTTTACCAACTTTGTTTTTGTTTATTTAATGTTTATTCCACCGAGTTAGTATCTGTCCGACCGTTTTTTACAAGAATTTCAATGAAATAATCGATAGGGCGAAGAAAGATAAATATACCAAGAAAGACATACACGACGGACAAGGTTAAGGCATAGGTGACGTTGTACTTCACGACGAAGATCCAAAGGCAAAGAGCACAAAATGGAAGCTTCATTTACCCCTCTTGTTGCTAACCAATTGTATTGAACAAAACGATGGATTCGTTGTTGCAAAGCTAGAGGTAATTGACGGTGTCTCATCCACTCCTCGGTATCTCTTCGCTTTATTCGCCATTCCTCAACTCGGACCGTCAATGATTGTAAATACGTCTTTAATCAACATATATTTTATCGTAGGTATGATTGTTAGAAATGAAGAAATGATAATAAAACTATAAAGCATAAAATAAGAAATGATTATCATGCACTTTGAGGTTTTATATATTTTTCACTAGTAATGGTCCAAAATGTTGGCGAATAAATCAATCAAACGGGTCCAAAGTAAAAGTTTTCAATAACTTAAAGTATTATACTACGCACACGTGACACAATAAAATTAATGCGTGTTTTCAGTAAAAGTGATCACTCAATATAACAAAAGTTATCCCTCTACACAATATATGTCAATCTTTATCAACTTTAAAATGGTAACTTTTGTTATATTAAGGGGTCACTTTTATTAAAAATATAATAATTTTATTGTGTCTTGTGCGTATACAAGTAAACTCTGTGCAAAAGAAAACATATAACTTGGTCCATATAGATAGGATGGTATAGGAACCTGCATATTGCCTATCAAGAGGCAGAACAAAAACAATCCGCCAATACAGACACAAATTGCAAATAGTGTCTCCCCAATAAAGGTGGTTGTTTCCAAATTTTGCCCATAAGAGCTGCAAGGAAATGAGTAGTCTGATTAGTCAGACATAGGGGACAATAATTTCTAGAATATTCTCTAAAAAAATTATTTCTATATTATATAATGATATTTATTTTTTATACAGTTTTTAAAGTATATATTATACTTATTATATTTATAAATACATATTATAAAAAATATATAAAATTTTCGTATTAAAAAGGTATGCTTCAAGACTAATTTAGCAAGACTTTATCTAAATATGTTTTAATTTATATATATTGATGAAATATTTTAAAATTTTTTCCTTTTCAAATGGAATATTGTAAATAGGAGAAATAAAAAGAACGGAGAAAGTAATTAAAATTTTCATATTAGCAACCATGTACTTCTTTCATCTTCAAAGATAGCTCTCTAATGCTCGTCCTTGATCGGTAATTTTGTTGATTTCATATTGGTAAGAATTGTAAGAGCTTTCACATGATTTAAATGGTAATATTTTTCCTAAATGAAGGATAATAATATTAAAACAATCAAAATTTTGTAAGTTTGAGTACATGAAAATGAAACAAAAAGATTACATACCTTAAATTCTTGAGCCCAAACCATAAACAGTAAAGATATTTCCTTACGAAATTTGAGGAACCAACTCCACTAGTGAAAGCTTCAGCAAACATTCCGAATTTGAAAGAGGCATCATCATTTCTTGGGTCACAATTGATGACCAAGTTAGTATTATTGTACCAATATTGTCTATCAACGTCTGGAACTGTTGAACAATCTAAATATTTTGGTAGGCATGCTGGAAATCTTTTTTTCTCTTCATAACACTGAGATCTCCAGCATGAGTATTGTCGACTTATAGCTGCTGTATACCAGATTGATCCCAATATCTGCACTTTCAATCATACTATTATTCAGTTGGATTTTTTTTTTTTTTGGATATATCGGGAGTGAACATAAATACAAAGAAAGAGTTAACAAAGGAAATCTTAGATTTGGGCTAAAGCCGCTCTATTATGAGCTTTTCTAACCCTATCCCGATTTACTTTGAATATACAACCGTTGGATTCTTTAACTAGAGAAATTCCCACTATCCTAAAATTATTTTTGCACTTAACTTTTTCTTTGTTATCCTAGATTACCTATTACACCTTCAAATTTATTCATGTTCCTATCTTACTCACTATTATAAAGTTAGGGTCCAAAATACTAAGGGATGGTTGCTAGTCCTTTCAAAAGTCTTTTGAGTTATTACGTACAAATTACATGTTTAGTACACACACATAAAATGTTATGGCATATGTAAAAAAATTTTATTTCAATCAAGAGGCTCAAGGTTAATCCCCCACCTAACTTGTTTGACTCCCAAAATATATTATTTGTTATAACATAATTAGAATTTATAGTAAAAATTATAAAGTTTGACTCCTAAAATAAAAATGTTGCAGGTAAAAAAAGACAGAGGGAATAGGAGCTAACTTTACAACAAAATTATAACAATGTGTCATAATAAGTGTAAAAAATAATTGGAAGAAGGGGCATGTATTAAGAAATAAAGTTAAGGGAAATAGAAGAAAGAATTTTGGTTTATATCATGCTTACATGACTAGCTAGCATGTATAGTAGAAGATTATATGCTGCTCCTGACCAAGCAGTCTTTGCGACTACTCCTGTAGTTTTGATAATTCGCTTATTTAGTGGAAACATTAGAAAAAATCTAGGAACATATTGAAATAGGACAATGAGTGACAGTGTATAGTTTGTTTGATCTGCTTTTGTCCTCTTCATTTTTGGTATGATGAACCAGTTCATTATCTGCGTAAAATGAAAAAAATTATTAGTGCTTCAAATTTAGATAGAGGGTTTTGTCAAAAATAAAATAAAAATGGAAGGTATAAGCAATTCCTAATAATTATTCCTGATATAAATATATCAAGGGACATTTTCTTAATTTTATTTCTATATCTGACATTATAATATCTATATTTGAGATTATAATATCTATATCTGATATGAGTTTTTCTATATTTTTATATCTTTTCTATTTCTATGTCTGATATAACAATAGCTATATCTGAAATCTCAATATTTTAAAATAATTTATATTAGGTGTAAACTAGGAAAGCCTCAAAATGTACATTATATATATATATATATATATATATATATATATATATATATATATATATATATATATATATATATATATATATATATATACTTGCAAATTTTTTCTTATTAAGAAACTATTGAAAAAATCTATAACAAACTTATGAACCAATTTGAAGGTAATATAATATGTCGATTAAACATGCATGTATATATTAAGCTACAAATGTTGGTACCTGAGGGAGAGGCAAAGAAGCAGCAAAATCAATGACAAAATCAGATTTGAGATACCTCCATGCAATTTCATAAGGATCCATTACCAACTCCCCCCTCCCAAAGACCCTAGACCTAGGAGATACAAAACCTGTACGAAATTTTATCGCAATGTGGAGGACGTAGAAGAGGTCAGCTAGGGTACGAAAGACGGTAACAGAGGCAAGAAGGGAGGTGTCGGAGGCCAGGCACGCATGATCTGAGCCCACTGAGGGCAGAAAAAAGTAAAGAGGGTCGATAAAAAGTGCTATGACACAAGTAAGGAGGAAAACATAATTCCATTGTGTTACGATGTACGAGTTTGGGGCTAGAACTTGGTACCTCCATAGTAGCTGGTAGTGGAGCTTTTGGTCATCTAAGGAGGAGAAGGAGGAGGACGAGGCGGTGGCTATTGGGCGAGACAGCCGATGAAGGCCGCGAGTTGAGAGGATTTTGTTCATGGAGGAGGAATAATGCAAGATGGAGATGAAAGGTGTGGGAAATAATTAAATTAAACATTCATCATCCACAAGGAAGACAGGCTTAGATTGTATATGAATGTGATTTTTTTTGTGCATGATGTAATGCATAGAAATGTAGGTTTTTTTTTTTTTTTTTTTTTTTTTTTTGTAATTCAACAATGTTTTAGAGAAAAACTTAGAGCCAAACAATAAATCGTATGAAAAAAATATAATGGATTTATGGAAGATTCTAGATCAAAGTTTTTACGTACTACACACAATAATAATGATAACTATATTAGATGAAATAAATGGAAGAGTACGTTTTTTAATGTGTGGAGAAGGAGAAATATAGATCCACAAAAACTATGGGTTTGGAGAAAAACTAGGAGATATATTTCCATAATAAAATGTTAGTTATTGTGTAGCATTTTTACTCTTACGTTTATGTCCAATGCATGTTTCTTACTTAATTCATCAATTGTTTCACTAATTATTTATTCTGACTTGAATACTAATGAAATATAATAAATATGACATTTAATTTGTATTGTCATGTGTGATGTGAAGACATGGAAAAAATGAAAAAAAAAAAAAACATGAAAATAATAAATCTCTCTAGTTTTGAACCAACTCAAAATTAACCTCGAATTGGATTTTAACCTATTTTTTGTCTCATGATATTTATACGCACACATGGGTAAGACGGTGTCTAATATGGGCTTAGCCAACTTAATTTAATTTTAAAAAAGTACTTATTTATGATTACTATAGTAAGATATACTATTAATTAAACCAATATTTAACATTTTTTACTAACAAAAATCCAAGTGTATACTTTCTTCATTATTATTTATTAACTTTTCCACTTAAAATTGAACAATCGGCATATATCTCACATCTATATAATTCTGTCATAGCTTTAAGTTTTCAGTTTATTATAAACTATTTTAAAAGTAATTTAGGTGTAATTTTTGAAAACATAAATAAAATGATTAGAGTTAATTTAAAATTCAAAATAATTCCTAGTCCGTGGATAACCCAAAGGTAATTAGCACGTCTTTGTTTTGTTATTTAAGGCTCGTTGGGTATTTTTAATAGATTTGTCCTGTCTTGCTTCCTTCCAAATCCATATATTTTTACTCTATTTACTTAGGAAAATATATCGTTAATTTGATGGTAAGACTTTGTTCTATTTGACTTCTTTTGTCTTTTTTTTTTTGTATTTTTTTAAGACTTTATTTTCTTTTCATCATACTTTTTTTTTAAATTATCTTAATTGTTCTAAAATTGTCTAGAACTAAGTGTCGTAATAAATATTAAGCGTAGAATCATTGAGGCACAACTTATTTTTTTTTTTCATTGTAGACAAAACTTATTTTTTTCATTGTAGCAAACATATTTTGTCCTAACTCATTTTATTTTATTTCATTTGAACATGTTTTATTTTACTTGAACCTTTTTTGCTTGAACTTAGAGTGCGTTCTATTTTGCTAATTTTGACTTATTTTTCCTAATCTTATCTTATCTCAACTTATTTGATCTTATTAAAATTATTCGAGTCATAATTTATTCTTGGGTAACTCTCATTTTCCTTACTTTTATATTATTTGAAGAAAAAATTCTTGAAATAAGTGGAATGGATGGGAGGTGAATAGAAAAACACCTAAGTCAAAATTAGGTGAATAAAAAAGAACGTAAATATAAAAAATGTATTAGATATTTATATTCCATAATATATAACTAGGTTAATATAATTTGCCTAGCATAATATAATTTGCCTAGCATAATATTTTAAAAAATTAAATGTAAAAATAAAATATTTCTTCATTATTATTAATCAAAATCATTATAGAAAATTGATGTCTTTTTAAAAAAAGTAAAAATAGTTTAACCCAAAAATTAAATACTAAATTTTTAACAAAATATTTCGCAAAAAATAAGTATATTGAAAAGTTGAAATATGTAGAATATGATTCATACTTCATATAACTATTTTTATTTAATTCATTAGTAAGTTTAATTCCATTTTTCTTATTATATAAATAATACGCTGTTAATTTTAAAAAAAATAATTTAGAATTATTTACAAGTAAAAGATAAAGTGGTACATATCATTTTTTTGTAGTATATATATTAGGATATACAAAGTATGTCTAAAAATATAAGGAGTATAGGTAAATCTTTTTTTTATAGAAATTTTGAATTATATGGTGTATTTTATATATTTTTATTTTACTTTATTAGAAAATATTGGTTATAGCACCACAAAAAAAGTTAAAAAAAAAGAAAAATAAAATATATTAAATTATCCTAGATGCTTTGGAGGGGAAACATTTTCTCTCTCCGAACTTCTTTTAGTAGATATTAGAGGTTTATGCACGTGATGCATGCATAAATATTTTTTAAAATCACATTAGTACATATATTCACAAAAAATTAATTAAAAATTTTTCTTTTGAAAATTTAGCATATTTTCCTTATCTTAATGTATGTCTTTTTTATTTTTTAATTGAGTTAAATGGGGAATAAAAAGGATAAACACTTTTTTAACTTCACTTGAAGAGTTATCTTATATAATATTGATTACTACTCCTTCCACTACTTTTATTCTTCCTGTTTATCATATTTTTAGATCTTACAGTTAAATTTTAACCATAAATTTTTCCAATCTCTAAGAGAAATCATAATATTGAACGATCTAAATAGATTCTTATTAAGGTATGTTTAGACACAAAATTGTGTTTCACCTTGTGACAGTCCAATGATGAATCAATCCTTGCAGGTCGACCTGATTTGGCATGAGATTGAGTATGTCAAAACCTAAATCTCTATCAAAGAACCCAAAACCTGGGTAAATCTCAATAGAAATCAAACACATTCTAAGCCCAAATCCCTTACTTTATCCCAAAAACAATCAAACATCATCAATCATATTCTTGTGCTTTAAGACAACTCAAAAACTGCCTTTAACTAGAAATTATTTAGAGCATTAAAACTTAATGTCAAATTCCCTAAAGTAAGGTGTCCAAAGCCAAAACCTGATACCAGACGCCAAAGAGCACAAGTGTTCAACGTATAGCTTAAGCGGTGAATGCCCAACCTAGCTTTGAGCGCTATCTCAAAAACAACCCTTAACCTTGCCGACCTCTTTTCCTCCTAGCAAAAGATGCCCTTAGAGCATTCAAATCTTGGGTTGTGCGCTTGATGCCCAACCTTTCCCTTTTGACGCTTGAATTTGACATCCAACACTCAAAAATCGTATTTTACCTATATATACCTTTATATTCTTTTGAGAAAAGGTCTAAATATTTGTTAATTATAAAGCACTAATATTACTCTGCCCAAATAAGTTTTGAAATACTCTCAAAACATCCTTCATTCTAAGGACCATTCAAGGCAACCTTTTCCTTCTTTAACAAGAATATTACTCCTCTTAACACTCAATTAAGACATAAATCAAGAAACAATGTTCAATGGTCAGAAAATCGAGGACCCTTCTCAATCTACAATTTAATTTGTTCTGTTTACTTCTATTTTCTTCGCCTCTATTCTTGATTTCTAGTGATTTCTTTTTACTCAAAGGTTTAAGTACGTTTGAGACCTATTTTTGTAATGATTGTATTGGGATGCATACCTTCCTTTACATAAACTTAGCTTATTTACTTAAAGTTTATGTTTTTTTTATAGTGAGTGTTGATCAACGGAAGATACATCATCTTTGATATGATCTTATGATCAACTCGAAAAACCTTAATGTTTTTACTTTCTAAACAACCTATGATGTGATTAACAAGGAGTAACCTCCTTTTCTTTACTTGGTCTAAGCCTCAAGACTCTAAGTTTGAGCATCCATCCTCAAGGAATCATGCCTATGTAATGATCTCCTCACAACTTCTATGCAAACCCAAACCCTTGCATTTTAATTTAAGTATTGTATTTACTTTATGCACCTTTTTTTGTTATTTATCTTTCTTTATTTAGTATATGATGAAGAGGCATGAACATCTCCAACCTCTCTAGACTCACACAAACATTGCACATTTACATGAACAAAACCTTAAGTGATCATTATACTTGAATAATCGTTTGTGAGTTAGTATATTGCTTATTTATAGCATCATAAGACATCTTGTTGTTTGTTTCACGTTTTAATGCCAATAATGTTCAATGACTAATCCAAACAAGTTCCTTGACTCTCTTTAGTTGAAGTATGTCATGAAAAGTAGTCTCTTTAGGCTCGATCAACTTGACATTTGATAAGTTAACCTTCAACTCATCCATGTATAAATCATATTTGGCATATTTAAATGTTGCACCTTTATTGCTTTATTTAAATTATACACCATACCTAGCTTAATTATTATTTTGTTGTAAATGTTTGATCACCTTTATCTTTTTTGTACCTAATTCAAGACCTATTGAAATGCAATCACACCTAATAAGATAAAGATTTGAATCCCTTAAATTCATGACTCTTAAAGAAGTGGCCACCTAATCCAGATTCTTTGCGTGATCCTAAATTGTGAATCCACTCATATAGGGTATGCTTCTTTTTCTCCTACATGCGTCTTATACACTATTAATTCAAAGTTGTTCCGATTTAACGAAATTTGCTTGCACCCAATTTTGAATCGATGCATTTTGCTCATTTCCAGACCCTTACTTTGGTTAATGACCATTTACGTGAATCAAATATCTTTGTTAGTTTAATGGAAACTCTTTTATGATCCATTCGCACCCAATCCATATGTGGATAGCTAAAGTCTTGATTCTAACTCTTAAAGTTTGCGCAAAATAGTAGTGCACTAATGAAGAAAGACCCGTTCCTTTTTCTTCATTGAGAAAGGAACGTTGAGTTGTGAAAAAACTAGGCCCTTTAGTGGTAATTTTCACTCATTGAATTGCATACCCGAAAACTAGTTAGTTCTTGACCTTAGAAGAATATTCATCCCCCTACAATATGCCTTTTTCGTAATTAAGTTAACTGACGTGTAAAAAGGATAATCACTTTTTTAATGCCACCTTAGGAGTTATCTTATATAATATAGTTCAGTACTTCCTTTATTACTTTTATTCTTCTTATTTGTAATATTTTTAGATCTTAGTGTCCAATTTTGACCATGAATTCTCTCTAATATTTAAGAAAAATGATAATTGTGTGGGTTCTAAATAGTTTCCTCTTAATGTATTTTCTAAATATCGTCTTATAGTCATAAATAGTGGTTCCCTATTTTAGAGGTCCTATGACGAATCGATCCTTGTTGACTTCAATAGGCTTGAGATTGAGTGTGTCAAAACCTAAACCACCTTCAAATAACCTAAACACTTTGATAACCTAAAAACCCAAACATATTAAGTGGTTCAAATCACTCAAAGATCTTGATAAACACATGCTTGCACCCTAGAAAACCCTTAAACCAACTTTGAAACCAAAATTGCTTGGAGTACTAATCACAAAGTAAGAGTTGACTCCCTAGAAACCTAGTGCTAGACGTTCGAGCCCATTCTAGCGTTCAAATCCCAAAAGTTGTGCACTCTTTTAAACACGCTTTTGGAACCTTGGACCCTATTTTTAATCCCAACAAAAGATACTCTTTATGCTTTTGATGCTAGTCATGTGCATTTGACGCATAACTAGGGGTGGCAAAAACTGACCGATCTAAAAACCCGACCCGAAAAATAGCGGGTTAGGGTTGAAATTTTCAACACGAAAACTTAAATGGGTTGACACAAACCCGAAACAAAATTAAATGGGTTGGGTTTGGGTTGGAATTTTCAACCCGAAAACTTAAATGGATCAAGTTCGGGTTTGTCACCCCTACGCACAACCCTAGAGTCTAACACTCTAAGTTAGCATGTCGTCCAAAAACCTTGATCATTTTGCTCTATAAATACCTAGAAAACTTGATCATGAGCAAAGGTTCGAATTTCCATAATCCTTAAACACTGTTACTCTACCAAAATACATACTCACTATCTCTTAAAGCATCCTTTAACTAAATCAAGGACCTAGTAATCAAGCCCTTTCTAAAATAAGAAGATCAATAATCTAAGTATTCTTAACACTCAATCAAGACCCCAAACAAGAAACACTCCTCAACTGTTAGCAAATCAAGGACCCTTCAAATTCAATCTTTGATTTCTTTGCCTATTTCTACTCCGTTCTATTCTTACTTTAATGTCTAGTGATTACATTGACCAAAGGAGTAAAAGTTAAGATCTTTTACGAAATCTCCCTTATTATGAGAAATTGTATTTATTTTATGCTTTTACTATGAGTTATGATGAACCAAATATGTATCACCCTTGACATAATCTTGTGATCAACTCTTAAAACTTTATTCTCCATGTCATTAATGTTCAATCAATGACATTATTGTTAAGGACCAACCTCCTTCTTTCGCTACATTCAAGCTAAGCCTCAAGATTCCAGCTTTAAGCAATAATATGTAAGGAATTATTTATATGAAATTATCTCCTCATAACATATATAACCCCTTTCCCTCGCTTCTTTATTTAGTGTCTTCAATACTATCTTGTGCATTTTTCTAATTTTCTCCTCTATCACTTAGTTAATGATGTAAAAGATGAACATCTTCACTTATAACTGACCCATTCAATCAATCACTCTCTTTCATAAGCAAAACCTTAGGCAATTAATATACTTGAATGGTTTTTTAAGTGTTAGTACAAAGCTCATTACTTGCATGCAGATCATGAGTCATACTTTGATGTTTTCTTTTTTCATATTATAATCAATGAAGTTTAAGGTATAACCCAAACAAGTCCTTTAAACTAGATTTTTTAAGTTGAAGTATGTCCATGAAAATAAGTCTCTTTAGGTCAGTTGATAAGTAAACCTTGAACTTTTTCATGCATGAATAATATATTTCATATTTCAGTAACGCACTTTATGTATTGCAAATCTTTTGATTTATTTTAATTCCATACTTCATTTATGCAAGAACCTTACATCGTTGTAAATGATTGATCACCTTTAATTTTGTATCTAATTCAGGACCTAAGTGCAACCATGCCTAATAAGGTTAACTTTGGACTAATTATTATTAGCACCCCTTAAATTTGTGGACTTTTAAAGAAGTGTTCACCTAATCTAGATTGTTTACATGATTCTTAAATTGTGAACCCATTTAATTTATATCGTGTTTCTTTGATTTTCCATGTGCCTTAGGAACTATTAATCTAAAGTTGTTTCATCTCATTTTATTTCCAAACATATCATTTTCAAATTGAAATAGATAACTCACTTATTGAATCCTTTGTTGGTAAAAAGAGAACATTTACGTGAGTCAAAACTTGGGGTTCAAACCTTTGTAGGCGTCTAAATTGCCTTTATTAGTTTGGTGGTGAGTCCTTAAAGACTCTTTTAGGCCTGAATCATATAAGAAAAGCTGACCCGCGATGTTACAAATCTTAGGGACTAGTGGAAAAAAATAAGACTATGTACAATGCTTTTATTTTTTTGTAGTAAAATTTTGCATGAGAAAATGACATGTATCGAGCAAGCCATCATTTGGATTTGGAGTTTTGCTTTAGTAATAGTTATAAAAGTGAATTACCTAACACTAAACAATATTATTGAAAATCTCATCTTATGAATAACGATGACTAGTATAACCTAAACAGTATAATTAAGAGGAAACTTTGAAAGGAAAAACTCTCTAAGTATATTCTCGTTTATTAATAATTAATACAAATTGTTGTCTATTAGCATTTAATATATTTTTTTGATAAGACAATAAGTCATGAATATATGAAAAATAACGCATTGATTGGTGTCATTAATAGTTAGTCGTGCTTATTATTTCCATTTTAAGCACTTGAAAGGGCTATAAACACCATTATATTCTATTTCATAGTAAAACATACAACATACTTTGTTCTACCTACATATATCTATAATCATATGGAAGAAATTCGAGCATTGTTCCTCACTCCCTTGAATCCTATTTGGAAATGAAAGCCATGTTTAGCCTCGTATATAATAATATGATAATTTACTATTTCGATTTGAAAATAATTATACCAAATTGACTTTTTACATTTGACAACACATTATTTAATTGATTGTTTATAGATTTGATACTTTATAATTAGAAAATTAAAAAAAAAAATCGATAATATGCAACTGCACAATGAAACTAATTAATCCAAAAATTGTTTCACCTAACAACATTCATTTTTTATATATTTGTAAAAAAAAAAAAGGGTCAAAGTCATAGTATATTAAATGAATTGTAAGAATGTGACATCATATCCCTTATCCAAGTGATCTGGCTAGAGCCGTCCAGCTCCCGGTACATGAGAAACACTAGGAACACATCCATTTCCGGAAGGCATGCAATATTTATTGGAAATTCCTACCCATTACAATAATGGACCGACCTTTATGCACATTAATATTTCTAACTATAATATATATGAAGTCGTTGTACCTTTATACTATATCTCATTAATTAAGAAATGCCCTCTTTAGCAAGCAATTTGGGAAGTTGTAATTGATCTAATTAATTGACATGTCCTAATGCCCTATATGCTAGCTAAGCTACTATGAGCTGCTACTACGTAGCCCTCTTTTTCTTTGTTATCTTTTTTCAGTTTCACATCTTTGAGTGGTGAAAGAATAAAGGCAATTGTGTCTTCACCTTTGAAGGATTTGGACTTGCACATTGGTCCTTTAATTTATAGAACGATGATGGATTGTTCATGAAGGGATCTTGTTATTCTCTTGAGCTACAACCATTACTATTAGATCCTTATGCACCTTTGTTTTAAGCTTTTCTTTGTTAAATTTCTTTACTAGTTACTTTTCGGGATGTCAAAAAAAAAAAAAAATATCCTTACGCACCTCCTAAACCTTAGACTAAGTCACTACGCTTTTAACGTGCCTTTAACATCACCTCTGCCGTAAATTATAGGCTTTATTTGAATTTAATGGTCAAAATATTTTAATACCCGATTATATATTTATAGTTATTTGTTCAAATATATGAATTGAACCATAGTGTGAAAATAATAATTTGATCATAATTTTCCCACTAAGCTTAAACTTCTGGTTGGTATTTATCATAAAATATTTTTATTAGATTATCAATTTCTTACATTTACTTTAATTTTATTTTCTCTTATAAATCTCTTTGTGATGGAAAGGGAGCTGAGGAACTGAGTGAGGGGGTGGGGTTGAGATCAATTCAAATAAGGACACTGAAGAAATGAAGAAACAACTTTCATGCATCTTGCATTTAATGACCTTCATCTTTATATCTTTGTAGAGCCATGCAACTATACATATATTATAAGCCATTTTCGTAATTTCATTTCTATACTTGAGACACTTATTTTTATACCTAAGTTGATTAGTTTTACATTTGAAATGTTTATTTCTATACCCGAGATAATTAATTTTATATTTAATATGACACCACCTATATTTGAGATAATACCATCTATGCCAGCAATAATAACACATATATCAGAGATAATAACACCTATATTTGATATCTCAATAAAAAAAAATTCTTTTTCTTTTTTGCCGTGATATAAATTGTCAGATTTTCTCCCTCAGGAATTGAGGGAGGGGGATGGGGTGGTCAGTGTGAGTGCAATTCAAATAAGGACATTGACGAAATGAAGAAAGAACTTTCATGCATCTTGCATTTAGTGACCTTCATCTATATGTCTTTGTATAGTCGAGCCACTATGCAAAGTCCACAAGGCCACTTCGTTCATAATTATATTGACAAGAGCAATGTTTTGCGTGCATAGCAAGGCATCAATAGAAAAAAAAAAAACCCCTTCTCGCTTTTAAATAACTTAGTTATTCTTAAAAACAAACCTTTTTAGGCTTCAACTACTATGAAAATCAAATTTGTTTCATCCCAATTTGAAATTGACTGACCCAAATCAATTTAAATAATACAAAAAGGGTAACAAGCCCCATAAGATATTAATTTCAATAGTAGAAACAAATGAATTATAATATGGCTAGATATGTTTTGGCGTAACTTGACCGATAAAAAATGATTCAATCATCAATCCATCTATCATTTATAATAATTATTACTAACATCATACGTAATGCGTGTCAAGCTATTATAAAAAAAAGTTTCGATCATTTTTCATAGATGAAATCATATACTTTTTTTTTATTCTACTTAACATTAATATTAGATTGAAAAATGTTATACATATAAATCTATAAGACTATATTAAATATTTTAAAACTGCATTTATTTCTTCCTTTCATTTCTTGTTTCCTTTTTACCTTTTTGTATAATAATTTTTTCAATTAATGTGATAAAAAATATTATCCCAATTAAATTTTCTATAAAAAACGTATAAGTTTTCACCAATAAATAAAATACTCTAATGATTAAAATATTTAACAAAATAATTTATTATCAAAACGTGCATCGCACAAGATTTACCTAGTTAACAATTATTCAAATCCTATTTAAACGATCCATGAACCACCTCTAATTTGATATACATACATTAACTTTTAACAAGGAACATTATATCCTTCCCTTATACAGTGACAATATCTTACCAACAACATATGTTTATATTACTATTAGTAAATATTACTATGGGATGATACAATTACTAATACACCGTACCAACTTTGACAAGATTTGGGGTTATTCCATAAAATTTTTACAAGTCCAACAACATATATACATCAATATAGATTTCAATCTGATAAGCTGTTCCTCTCAAAGTTTCCTTTATTTTCCTACATGTTTATACTGTCGGTGCACCTAAATGACTTTGAATTGGTCTCCCAACTTTTGCTATTTCTTTTTTCTCATGGGGAAAAAGAAATGAAAAGTTTTTGTAGCCTTGTGAAGTGAAGAAAAGGGTAGTGCATGTGTTCTATTATTCTATGTATTCATTAGAATTTAAATCTGATTTGACGCTATAATTTAGAGAAAATTGCATGGTTAATTAGCCCACCACGACCAACTGACCCTAATTTATGAGCGAGGACACTTTGTAGCTTCTAACAATTAGTACTAGAGCACTCTATGCACGTCTTCATGCCTAAATTTTTAAAACAAATATCAACAAAAATTAGGAAAATATAAGATTATATTTATTTATAATAAAATATTTCCTCTATTCTTTATTTTCCATTTGAAATTAGGGAAGAAACTAAGATATTTAAATATTATTGAGATTCTATTAAAATATTTTAAATTAATCTAAAAATAAAATTAGATTCTATTAAAAAAAATGATATAAGTGGGTTGAGTATTAAATAAGTAGTGAGATTTATAAAGTACATGACATTAAACAGTTTAAAATATTTTCATCCAATCACAGTATTAGACTAAATTAGAAGGATTATAAATGAGAATAAAATTTTAAAATTGAAAATGGGAAGGAAAAAAAAAAGAACAAAAAGACTAATTAAATTACATATTTTTTTTTTTTGAAATTTTAGCGTATTTCTTCAAAATTTTCCATTAATGGATGCCTCTTATTTGAGTGCGCCACGACTTTAGATGCACCAAAAATGTGTTGCCCTAGTCTTTATGATAGGAAAAATATTCTCTTTCTCAATTTTGAAAAAAATATTCTAAGGGAATATGAGAAACTCGAGGTGACTTTTAAATTAATACAGAGATAACTTTAATAACTTGCATTTTATGCAATGATATTAGAAGTGACATTTTTCATTTCATGATAACAAGAAACTTCCTGTAGAATTTGCTATGATTGTGAAAAGCAGTACACGATCTACCTATTTAACTAAGTACTAACATAAATCTACTTGGAGCATAACCTAAGTTAGCTAATTTGGACTCACTGATGTTGCTTAGATGCCTTAGGAAGGCCGTGCCAACTCACATAGTGAACTAAGAAGGGTTAAATGGGTAACTTTGACTAGAGACTTTCAGCTTTTGTAGGACATTAGGACACCTATATACATCTTACTTGAAACTTTACATCTAGTAAAACCATCGTATTCTCTCCGTTACACTATATTTGCTATATATGTCTTTTTATAATTTTCAAAACATAAGTTAAAACGATTTATTTTTTCCTTTAAATTCATTGGGCAGAAAATTATGAAAATTTGATATTCTAAAAAGTTCATCTAAAAATATCCTACTTGGACATATAATTTTTTTATAATATAATTAAAATTTATGGTTGAAGTTTTTGAACTTTAACTGCAAAAACGAAAATTGAAGCAATTAAAATAGAACAAATGGAGCAGTTCACTAGAAAAGGAGAGGGAAATAACCAGGAACAAGTTTTAGGTAAGGAGTAGATTAGCTGAGAAGTATCATGCATATTTAGGGATATCTAAAGTATTTCCATACTCATATTCTCCTTTGTCTTTCCCTTAAGCCCCCCCCCAAAAAAAGGAAGCAACATAGCAACATGCTGAGGAATGACAACAATTCAGAGATGACCTTCTTGGTGGAAGACATTGAGGCTGTCCTTGAAATGAATAGATTACTGGAGAAGGAGAATCAAGAACTAAAGCATGAAGTGGCGCGCTTGAAATCGCAAGTAGCCTCCTTGAAAGCTCATGATATTGAGAGGAAATCTAATTTGTGGAAGAAGTTACAGTACCCCAGCAATATGGGAAATAAAGAGGTTGTTTTACAGAAACATATAGTTCAGACACCAGAACAGTTGCACAAACCTGCATTAGACAATGCAGTAACCGAAAAACCTTCACCTCCACCACCACCACCACCCTGTAAACAGATTGTCTGTCGAAATACAGATACGACAACAACATATAAGGGTCCGCCACCACCTCCACCACCACTGCCATGTAAATCACTGCTAGGCTCTAAATTAGCAGTGCGTCGTGTTCCTGAGGTGATTGAATTTTATCGTTACCTGAACAAGAGAAATGCCAAGATAGAGAACAGAACACATGTAACAGGTGCTTCAAAGGCAGCAAATCCAGGGAACATGATTGGAGAAATTGAGAATAGATCAATGTACCTATCTGCTGTAAGTTACTTTCACTTGTCTTGGACTTGCAATATGATTTCTTTTACTTGAAGTAATACAAAAACTCTCCTGAAGATCACGTTTTCCATTTCCGAAACTCGAAACTCAGGCAGAGATTTTTCTTTGATAGATGGAAGAATTTCTAATGCTTTAAAGCCTTGTGACGCAAAATTATCTTTTCTTTCTGAAATTTCTTTATAGAACTAACTTTAATATTCTTAATGATCACAGTATTTTTTAAGCAATATTATAGTTTTAGCATCTGCATTTCCATAGTTGAGTTGTACGGGGTAATACTTACTGTATTTTGGTTGGTGCAGGTTAAATCTGATGTTGAGATGCAACGAGAATTCATCAGTTACTTAATAAGAGAGGTAGAAACAGCAGTCTTAAAAGATATATCAGCAGTGGAAGTCTTTGTAAAACGGCTAGATGGGGAGCTGTCAAGTCTAGTAGATGAGAGAGCAGTGCTGAAGCATTTTCCGGAGTGGCCTGAAAGAAAGGCTGATGCTCTAAGGGAAGCCGCTTGCTGTTTCAGAGACCTAAAGAGTCTTGAAGCTGAAATGTTGTCTTACAAAGACAACCCCAAACAACCATTGCCACAAGCAATAAGACGGATACAAACGTTGCAAGACAGGCGAGCATGTATATCAAAACTTATGATGCTAATGTTTCATACAAACTGCAAAAGTAAACATTTAGTTTACCACATGATCAAGTGTTGAAATTGCAGATTGGAGAGAGTAATAGAAAACATTGAGAAGACAAGAGAAGGGACGTGCAGAAGATACAAGGAAATGCAGATTCCTTGGGATTGGATGCTCGACACAGGCCTTGTCGGTCAGGTAAAACACTGTTTAGTTGGTACGATATTACCTCCTGATGACTGTCTAATAAGCTATTTCGGATTTGGATACCGACACGGGTACTAGTATGGAAAATGACTAGTAAAGCACAAATACGAATCCGGATACGTTTACAGATACGGAGACGAGTACGGATAACAACAGATCATACACGAGTCTATCCAACATAGCTAATAAGAGCTCTAATAAGAACAAAGCGTGGATCAGTATTTCACCTTGACCAGTATTTCAATTTCTTGTGCTTTTTCCTTCATGCTTTTACCTTGTTAAATGAACATGAATTGTTAACGGAATGGTAGAAGAGTCAAGGGTGTTTCTGAATATGTTGTTTGATTGTTGATATTCATTTCAACTGATTCTCTACTGATCTCCCACATTTGGATCTATATACTCCGTAGGATGCTGTCCTACACATCCTTAGGACGTTTGTGATTTTCATAAATTTTTCTGAAAATTACTGGCAGATTAAACTAAACTCGTTGAGGCTAGCAAGAGAGTACATGAAGCGAATTATTAACGAACTCCAGAGTTCGAGACTCTCTAATTCAGAAGACACCATACATCAGTGTGCTCGATTTGCATACCGAGTTCATCAGGTTCGTTATAGTACGACACCAAGTTCTAGTCGGCATTCAAGCACAATTATGTAGCTTGAATTATACTACTAATGACAAAATTTTCTTCTTACTACAGTTTGCAGGCGGTTATGATTTCGAGACAGAGCATGTATTTGAAGAACTCAAACGAATACATAGTACAACCTCTCTACAAACTTGTAAGGTTTGAGATGATTTGCATTGATCATATATTGCAAATGCATTATTATAAAAAATCAGAGATTATAATATAAATTATACTGTAATATTTTGTATACAATAGTATATGCTGGAGTATATATTAGGAACACTACTTTAATTATATTTATTGTTCTTATTTTTGAACCATTATTAGTTAATATGTGTAGTTTATACACTTACATAGAAATACAGAGCATTCTGCATAGTCTACATAATATCATGGGATTGTGTTAGGAGGAAAACATGGAGAGATGATTTAAATATTAATCACTTATGTGTAATTAGGATTCAACTGTTGCTTGGTTATGAGGGATAAAAATGTTTTAAATCCCAAATTAATCATAATAACTAAACTTTGTTTCAAAATGCTTTTAGAGGTTCTTTCACTCTTGATTATGCACACAGCTAGAATAGTTCACTATGCGCATATTTCGCTTATCATTACATTTAGCTAAATTTACATCAATAGATTTTGATAAAGACTCTAAACTTCTGAATTTTGTTATATATTTCTGTATATTCAATTATGTACAAAGCCATGAGTTTTCAAGTACAAGTCTTAACTAAATTTTACTTGATTTCAGGGATAAAGCTATTGGAACAATTATCTAATGCTAATTCTATCTAGTTTGTTATTTTATTTGATCTTTGTTTGTTATCTTCGTACACTCCCCCTCAAGTTGGCTGTGGGATTCTCAACACCCAACTTGCATAAGACACTCTCAAACACACAAGCTCCAACTGCTTTGGTTACGATATTAGCCATCTGGTTATTTGAACAAACAAATAGGAGATTAATCACTCTGGCTTCCATATTATCTTTGATGAAATCGTATTTAGTCTGATCATGCTGAACTAGATTCTCCGAGATATTGATAGCATCCTTATTATTACAAAAGATCTCACAACTAGTTTTTGGACGAAAGCCAAGTTCAGAGAGAAGCACCCTAAGCTTGAAAACCTATGTAATTCCTTGAAACTCGGCTTAAGCACTAGACATCGTGACACCCTTCTATTTCTTACTTCTCCAAGCCACCAAGTTCCCTCCAACCAGTGTAAAGTAGCCTGAGGTAGTCTTCCTACTATCTCGACCTCTTGCCCACTCTGCATCATTATATGCTTGAAGCTTCAAGTGACCATTCCTTCTAAACACAACTCCTATACCTAGTGTTCTTTTGAGATATCTCAAGATCTTATAAACTACTTCCATATGTTGGGTCTGAGATTTATGCATAAATCTACTCACCGCCCCAACTGCATATACAATATCAGGTCGAGTGTGAGATAAATATATGAGTTTTCCCACTAGTCTTTGGTATTGGGCCTAGTCCACCATCTCTGCATTTTCAATAACTCGTAGACTTTGATTCACCACCATTGGTTTTTTAGTTGGTTGGTAATCTACCATGTCGTATTCTGCCAAGAGGTCAAGGATATACTTCTTCTAGGAAAGGAAGATGCCTATTTTTTATCTAAGAACTTCAATTTTGAGAAAGTATTTGAGTTTTCCCTAATCCTTCAATTCAAATTCCCAAATCCTTCATCTCAAATTACGAGAAAGATTTGTTCAGGTTTTTCCTTCATTTTTGTCATTTGCATCTCACGCAACTCACCCTCTCCTTTCTCCTCATCTGCTTCCTCCTTCGATCTAGAGTTTGAGGAACCCCCTGCCACGGCGGCGGCCATGGCTTCTCCTTCCTTAGTTTCCTTTTCCCTTGGTGAGTGTGCATTGAATATGACTAGAGCGCTCCCATACTTCCGTTCATTCAATTTTCTTTGATCAGAATATAGAGGTTTTCTGCCCTTTCCTCAATAATTTCTTGCTTGCAACTCTGACCACCACTCCGGGTAGCCGACTAATTTAAAACACCCATCACGAGTGTGCCAACTTCCTCCCCAGTAAGTACACCATAATTGGGACTTGTCTTCATCCTCACGCCAAGCTTGAAGCTTCCTAACTCTTGATTTTCTAGCTAGACCGCTTCCTACTCTAGGTAATTCTCTCTCTTGCGACGACTCTTCTTAGGCGAGGATTTCTCTCCTCACTCCCTATCGCTGGATGGTTTTGTACGCTTCCTCTACTGATGGTAAGGGTGTTTTATTGAGTATGTCTCTATTGTCTTTATCGAATGAATAATTAATCCCTACTAAGAATTGGTATACTTAGTTTCGTTGTGTGATTTCATTATATATATTCATATCCTTTGTGTGCTTCATGGGATCGAAAACTCATTGGTCGATTTCCTTCCATGTTGTAACCATTTTCCCGTAAAATAATTCAATTGTGTCTTTGCCTTGCCTCATTGTGTTTGTCTTGACTGTTAAATCGAACACTTGTAGTTCATCTTATCTGCTATTGAAGAGGGATTTAGTTCCCTTCCATAACTCCTTTGCGGTAAGATAGTTGAGGAAATGTTGGACTAAATCTAACTCAATGTTTTTGATGATCCAAGAGATCACATTTGAGTCAGATTGCATCCATTTCGTGTAGCTGTGGGACATATAGTTCGCGATCGACTACCAATTAATCGATGGAATCCCACGATTTAATCTTGCATAACTATTTTAAAAATATGTAAAGTCACCACCTTATTTTTATCCGAATAAGGACGGTTTTATATTTTTCTTATTCTTTTATTTTACCATTTTATGAGTTGTCTCTATGCGAATAATTCATAAAATGTGTGTGCCAAAAAAAAAAGACTAGTCTAAAATAAGATAAGGGTTCGAAGTCTAAGTTAAGAAAGTCGAATGTTTGGAACTCGTCTTCTATTCTGGTTTAGAAAACAAGCTCTTATTTTACATCGTCTTTATTCATTTATTTGACTATGGCTATTTTTTTAATAAATAGATTTAAGCGCATAATTTAATATAGTTAAACACATGCAAGCGTACAAGGTTTATTATACCCAAATCGTAGATGTATGGTAGGTTTGAACACTGAAGTTGCACTACAAACCGCTCATAGTGGGATTTTAAATCCACTCACGGATCAAAACCATCGTCATTCGAATGAATACCATATATCAAAATTGTCAATTTTACTATGATCCACGGTTGGTAAAGAAGTAGAGTATTATTGGTCTCAAAATGAGTTTAGAAAGGGGTTCACTTATAAGGTTGAAGCAATTCAGCTGAAATGGGGTAATTGCCCATATTAGCAATAACCACAATAGTGTTTTGAAGAAGACGATTTATTTAAGGGTAAATAGGATCTCAATTGACGACTTTACAATGATTATAATGATATTTGGAGTTATTCACTTAACAATCTCACTTGAAATAAGATAAATGCCCATATTAGCAATAACCACAATAGTCTTTTGAATATGACGTATTTTAAGGGTAGATTGTGTCTCAATTACAAGGATTAGAATGATATTTGGAGTTATATATTTACTTAACAATTAGATCAATGAGTTAAAGAAAATCAATTGGTCCACCAATAAAGGCATAGTTAGTGCATGTAAAATTAGGAAAGAAATCATGTATATATAGCCAACATATTCAAACAGTAATTCAACGAGAAAAACACAACAACCAAATTAAAACTAGAATCTCATAATCTAGCAGTTAACGTTCTCGTGTGAGACCTCTAAAAGTGAGGGGTGCACCGGCTATGGAAGTTTGACAAAGGTGACTCTTGCAAAGAGAAACTATGCATATATATGAAGGAGGAAAAAGAGCACTACTAAAAGGAGGCATAAAATGGCATCGAGCAATAATTTATTTTGTAGACAATAGTGGTGCCACTAAGCATATTGTTGTGTTGCTAATACACTAACATGCTTCGAGTGGGCATCTCTTACCCCGCTGTTGTTTAGCCTCATTTTTATTAGCCTTGGGATTGTAGTTACAGCATATATGTATTACATTTACTTAGCATTCCTTTGTAATGCCGTGGAAATATATTGGGTCAGTCGGTGTAATTGCTCCTCAAAAGATTGTTCTTGAGGTGAAGAGGATATGATATATTTTTGATGGCAAGGAGGAGAGGATGCAGCAGACACTTTTTCAACATCTTGTTGTGGAGGTGGGGGATGTTCAGGAAATGATGGGTGAAGTCTCCACCTTGATGAGGTCTATGCTCTCTAATGTTGTTTGAATGATGGAAGTCAAAAGAACAGGTTTCCCACGCATGCATGAATTTGCGAGTCACCTTTGATTTATCTGAATATTATCTTTTGAGGTTAGCTTCAACAACTTCCAAATTTCATGGCTGGGATATCTATGAGTATAAATCGATTTTTCAAAGTCTACTACCTTATCCCATTATTTAAGGATTCGGTTGAAGAAGAAATTTCAATTATCCGGTCAATAACAAAAATTCAAACAAGAAGATATTTTCTGTTGTAAAGTTTTGAAGTGGTCAGCAAATCTTTCTCAACAAACATTTGAAGTTACTCATTCATTAGCCCAAGTTCAGCCGTTGGTACAAGTCTTAATATATAACAACTGAAGTTTGAAGTGTGAAGCCTTCTATGTAACAAGCTACAATATTATTCTTATTCTCTCTAGCTAATTAATATTCTTGATTTTAATTAGATTGAGAGAAAAGAAAAAAAAATATATCTTGAGTGATAAAAAGAGTGTGATAAAAATAAAAGAGTGATATACTCTGAGTAGTTCTTATAATACTCAAAAGTGCAAAAAAGTGAAAAATCTTTCATTTCTAGGATTTAAGATGCTAAAGTGTAGCTAAGAAAGCTATGGTATAGAAAATAGGGTGAGATCTTCTAGGGTTGCTTTAGATCTATAAAGGAAGAAATAAAAGAATTTAAATCCTACGAGTTAGACACCCTAGGTGGAGACGTAGGCACCTTGCCGAACTTCGTAACAAATAATCGTTCCCTTTACTTTATTACATTTTACATTCTTTCCTTAATTACTTTGTTAATCGTATAAAACTTCATTCAAGTTAAAGCCTAGAAATAACCTTGAAATATCTTTCAAACCCTTGACTTCAGTTCAAACTAATTTTATTATTTCCGATCTTGAAAGTTATCTCAAAGCTTTGAGCGCCGATTTTGAAAAACGACCATATTTTATTCAACCCTCTCTAGAGCATATTGATCTTACATTATCTCTTATTGATTCTTCAATTAGTATCAAATCTATACTCATAAAAGAAATATTTAATCATCTGTGAGGAATCATGAATCTAATAGGTGATGGAGGCTTTGCTTAAGGACGCTCATCAAATCATCCTCCTTTGTTCAGTGGAAACAATTTTTTCCACTGGCGTTCATTGATACAAATGTTCATAATTGATCAAGTTTTTTAATTATGTGATATCATTAAGAAAGGAATGAAGGTGCCTATGAAGAGATGAAACTGGCGTTCCAGTTCCAAAAGAAAATATTGACTTCACTCAAATGGGTTTGGAGAGCATCGCCAAAAATTATCGTGTTATGAACTTGCTATACTGTAGATTGGATGCAAACGAATTAAACCAAGTTTCTACTTACAGGAGTGCCAAAGAAATATAAGATAAGCTAGTGGTTACATAGGAGGAAACAAGCCAAGTCAAAGAAACCAAAATAAATATCTTCCTTTGTCAATATGAATTATTCAAGATGACTAACAATAAAAATATGAAGGAAATGTTCACGGGATTCACACAAATTGTGAATAAATTTGGATTCTCTTAGAAAAGTGTTTACTAATTAAGAGAAAGTGAGGAATATTCTTCGATGTCTCCCGAAGTCGAAATGGGGTCCAAAGGTGACTGCGATTGAAGAAAATCAAAATTTAAAAACCTTTTCTTTGAATGATCTTCTTGGAAAATTGATTACCCATGAAATATCCCTAAATAAAGAAGATGGTGAATTAGTTTCATCAACAAATTATCTAGCTCTCAAAATAAAGAAAGAAGAAGCTCCTAGTTGAAAAGATGATAGTGATGATGACGAGGATGATGAAGATCCCTTTGCTCTCATTGCTAGAAGTCTCGCTAAGATATTGAAAATGAAGAAACAAATCTAAAAAAAAGAGACAATTATTGTACAAACAAATATAAAGGTAATTCATTCAACCTAGTGAATAAAGTTAATACACTAACTTGCTATGAATACGGTGAAACAAACCATCAAGTGAAAGAATGCCCTCGACGAAAGAAAAAGACATATCCAAAAAAGGACTATAAGAAGAAGGAAATGGTTGTCTCTTAGAGTGATTCAGTATCTAGTGACTCAGAAGAAGAATATGCAAACTTATGTCTTATGGCTGATCATGAAGATGGAAAGAAAGAAGAACATCTTGAGGTAATGGTGAAAAATTTAATCTCAAATCCTACTGATGTTCTATCTGAATTCTTGCAAACTATGATTATAAATGAAGAAATTCTAATTCTTGAATCCAAGTCCTCAAAGAAAAGCTATGCAAACAGGTAAGTATATCTGAGAGTCTATTTAAGGAACTAACTGATCTCAAAGCAACTTAGTTAGCTTTTGAATTCATGGCTCAAGTCTCGGAGTCATCTTTTGATGCTCAGGTCAAAGCCTTGAAAATTGAAAAATACTATTTTAAAATACAAGCTCACCTTTTTAAACTATTGTAATGATAGCTTGGAGAATAAAAAGAAGCTTTCGGCTGCGAAGTGTAGAGAACAACACAATGCCTTGGAGAAGCTACTTTAGATAAATTGTTGGGTGAACAACAAGCTTCCTTAAACAAAAGTGGTCTCGGACTTAACAAAAACTTTTCAAACAAAACCTTGACCATATTTGTCAAAGCTAAGGATAATTGGAGAACACCTACTTGCTTTTATTGTTGCAAAAAGGTCATACTAAGCTAACCTTTCCATTTCGAAGGAATGACCCTCAAGCTCTTAAAAATTCTTTTCCTATGTATTTTCGAGACCAAGTAAAGAATGTGTGGGTTCAAAAAGGGACTAGATCACCTAACATGGTCCATCCTAATTAATAAACCAAATTATGAAACCAAGTAAAGAATGTGTATGTCTTGTTAATTTGTAGGAAATCACCAAGAGCAAGGATTATAAGTGGATTCTTAATAGTGGTTGTTCATGGCATATGAGTGAAAAATATTCTCTATTTTTGATGATCAAAGAGAAAACTACTGGTTCAATTACACTTGGTGATAAAGGAAAATACAAAATAATTGGCATTGGAAAAGTTGGGAATATTGCATCAAATTCCATAGATGATGTCTATCTCGTTGAAGATCTAAAGTACAACTTGCTTAGTATTTCTCAATTATATGACAAAGGTAATAAAGTCATTTTTTATGAAGAAAAATATGAGGTACAAAGCAAGGAAGGTGGTAACATTATTCTCATTTCTCCTCGTTGCAATAATGTTTATGCTTTTCATACTAACCAAGTCTTGAGTACTAGCTTGAAATGTCTCAAGGCCTCGACAAGTGATTCAAGGCTTTGGCATAGACAATTAGGTCATACTGATATGCATACCATGAAGAAGCTTTTCTCAAAGGAACTAGTACCTGGACTTCCTAAGTAGGATTTCAAAGATAAAGAAACATGCAAAGCATGTGCAAGAGGTAAAAAAACCAAAGGTTCATTCAAAGCCAAAAAGGTTGTAAGTACTTCTTAACCCATAAAACTTCTTCACATAGATTTATGTGGCCCTATGCACGTCAAGTCTCCCAAAGGTAAACAATACATCCTTGTGGTAGTTGATGATTATTCTAGATTTACTTAGGTTTCCTTTTTAAGAGAAAAATTAGAGGCTTCACAAGAGTTTTCTAAAATTTACAAAGAATTACAAACTATGAAAAATCTTCCTATAGTTGTTGTAAGAAGTGACCATGGTAGAGAGTTTGATTAACTTAAGTTTCAAAATTTTTGTACAAAATATGGTATTTTTCATAATTTTTCAGTTGCTAGAACACCTCAACAAAACAGAGTTGTGGAATGAAAAAAACGCACTCTTGAGGATATGTCTAGGACAATGCTTTTAGAAAACGGTTTATCAAAATATTTTTGGGCTGAAGCTGTTAATACAACAAATTATATTCTAAATCATTCTCTAATAAGACCTATTTTAAAGAAAAACCCCTTATGAGCTTTTCAAAGGTAAATGCCTAATATTTCATATTTCAAACCCTTTGGATGTACGTGCTTTATCCATAATAATGACAAAGATAACCTACGGAAATTCGTTGGTCGTAGTGATGAAGCAATTCTATTAGGTTACTATTTAAATCCCAAAGCTTATAGAGTTTTTAATAAATGTACTAAAGTTGAAG
Source organism: Dysphania ambrosioides (assembly GCA_026401315.1). Lineage (NCBI taxonomy): Eukaryota > Viridiplantae > Streptophyta > Magnoliopsida > Caryophyllales > Amaranthaceae > Dysphania > Dysphania ambrosioides. The sequence goes on from CM048672.1 coordinate 4,302,229, forward strand.
AAAACATTCACGTGATCTTTGATGAAAGCGAGAATGGTATCTTGAGTGCAGTTTTACAAGTTTAAAGTTGAACAAGCATGAAGGATATTCATCTGAGGAAGAAGAAGATGATAGTTTGTCTGATGAAAAGTTGAAGCAACCTGTTTAGAATATACAAGAACCAATTCTTAACATGGATAGATCATGGTCTTGACCAGCAGCCTCAAAGTCTTGAAACCCCTCTTTAAGATCCAAATCGATCAGACAATATTTCAATAAAAACTATTCCAAGACCTTTAGATTCCTCTCAAGGTCTTGAAGGAGTACTTCAATAGCCAACTTCCACTCCCTTGATGATGTGATGAAAGTTCAAACACTCCTCATCACATCCTTTAGACAACATAATCTTAGATCCGAAGTCTAGTATTCAAACTTTATCTAATGCTAAAAATCATTGTGCATTTCATGCGTTTGTTTCTCTTATAGAACCAAAGAATATAAATAAAGCACTTCAAGAGCCCAATTGGATTGTAGCATGCAAAGTGATCTCAACGAGTTTGAAAGAAACAAAGTATGGACACATACACAACGACCAAAGAATCATTCAATCATTGGAAGATGGGTGTTCAAAAATAAGCTTGATGAAAATTTAAATATTGTAAGGAGTAATGCAAGACTTGTAGCCCTAAATACAACCAAGAAGAAGGGATCGATTATGAAGAGACATTCGCTCCCGTGGCTAGAATGGAGGTTATTCGAATATTTCTTGCCTTTTCTTCCTTTATGTGAATCAAGCTATATCAAATGTACGTCAAATATGCATTCTTGAATGACTATTTACAAGAAGAGGTATATGTTGCTCAACCCCCCGATTTTGAGAATGAAAATTTTTCAAATCATGTTTTCAAGCTTGACAAAGCTCTTTGTGGTTTGAAACAAGATTAAAGGGCTTGGTATGAGCGTCTTTCAAAATACCTTTTAGAAAATGATTTCAAATGAGGAATGATTAAAAAAAATCTTTTTGTTAAGACCAAAGGTAAAGATATTTTGATTTTCCAAGTTTATATTGATGATATTTTATTCGGTGCTACTAGTGATTCTCTTTGCAAGGAATTTTCTGAGATTATGAGTAGGGAATTCAAAATGAGCTTGATGGATGAGTTGAATTTCTTCCATGGATCGCAAGAAAAGGGAGGTATATTCATTAATCGAGGAAAATATACGAGAGACCTCATAAAGAAATACAATATGACACAATCCAAAGAAGCTAAAACTCCTATGAGCTCAACATTGCTACTAGATCAAGATGAAATTGGTAATTCAGTAAATCAAAAGGGATATCGAGGTATGATTAGATCACTTCTCTACCTTATTGCAAGTTGACTTGATATTATTTTTAGTATTTGTATATGTTCTTGTTTTCAAGCTAATCCTAAGGAATCTCATTTTAGTGCAGTCAAGAGAATATTATGCTATCTTAATGGGACTAAGTATTTCGATCTTTGGTATCCTATAAATAGTAACTTTGAGCTTTTTGGATATTTAGGTACTGACTTTGCATGTGATAAAGTTGATAGGAAATATACTTCAGGATGCTTCTAGTTTTGGGATCATCTCTCATTAGTTGGCATTCTAAGAAACAAAATTCGATAGCTCTTTCTACAGCTGAAGCCAAATACATTGCAATTGGTGCTTGTTGCTTTCAAATATTACGGATATCACAACAACTTCAAGATCTTGGATTATACTTCAAAAGCACACCTATCAAATGTGATAACACGAGTGCTATTTCAATAACGAAAAACCATGTGTAGCACTCACGTACTAAGCATATAGATGCGACATCATTTTATTTTTGATCATGTGGAGAAAGGTGATGTAACTATCTCTTTTGTTTCTATTGAATTTTAACTTGCTGACATCTTTACCAAGCCATTAAGCGAAGAACAAATTAATTTTATAAGGCTTGAGCTTGGTATGTTGAACAAGGAAGCATCAATTTACGGGGAGCATAGGTATGTATCTACATTGTTGCATGAAAATATTAAATGCTGCATTATTGTGTTTTTGCACGTAGAAATCAAGAGTATCATGTGTATTTCATCTCCTTGATAATAAACGTGCCTTATAATAAAGTTGGATCATGATAATGGGTACATATCCTATAGACAAGTCTTATTATTTTATTTTGGTTTCCTTTTTATTTAATATTTTTTCTCCTTTTGAAGAAATTTTTTTTGGGTACGTGTGCTTTTTCATTTCTTATTGGGTTTTCAATGCTACTCTTCCCAAGTCTATTAAAACTCTTTGATTGACGTGTACCTAGCCTAAGCCTAGCCTATATTCATCATTGCCTCTTGAACTATCACCTCAAGTCTCTCTCTCTCAATCGTCACTCCATCAAATCCTTCCATATCTTTTTCTCTTCCCCACATCTTTTCGAGTTCTTTAAATAACCTTACCTAATACCTTTTTCGATTCACCAAAGTTGTACTCTACTTCCTGTACTTTTTCTCCTTCATCTCATCTACCTCTTTTCAAATCTTTTCAATTGCTCCCATAAGAAAACCCTCCGGCACCAAACCTGCTCAGAAACGGACTAGAACTCTCCCTTCCCGAAAAGCTAAATTTGCAACTCCATCTGTGGACTAATCTATTCCATCTGCTTCTCCTTCCCCTTCTTCATCTCCTAAACTTAATCCCTCTAAGCCTCATGCCTTAAAAAATCTACCCATTGTTGAAGATATTATCCCTTCTCCTCCTAGATCTCCAGTTATTAAAGATGTTCTTCCTTCACCTCCTCGTATGCCTACAATTGATATTCCATAGAGTTCCAAGGTGCCTTCTCCTCCGATATATGAGGTACCCAATTCTATCTACCCTTATTTTGGTTCCCTTCCCTTGATTAGGTTCAGAAATCGTCAATTGGCAGGGTTATGGGAAGACGAGTTCAAAATTCGTAGGTTTTGTGTTAGTGAGTTAGTCTCTAGAGAGATTCTTGAATCTTTTAAGCTAGAAGGTGTTATAATGTCTAGAACCTCTTCTCTTTTGCATATAAGTAATCTTGGTGAAGTTGTGTACCCTAGATTGATCCGTTTGTTCTATTTGAACATGACCTTAAAGCATGAAAATGGCATTATTTCCTTGAGTATGATAGTCAAAGGTGTCTCTGTGACCTTGAATCCCGATATCCTTTCCAAGATTTTGAATGTTCCCAATGAGGATTAGACTGATTCCTCTTCTTCTTATACTAAGTGTGTTACCCAAGCTAAGTCTAATTATTTCCTTCCAAATCTCCCTACTTCTTGTCAGTTAACTCACAGTGTTTTAAAGGTTGATGCTAAGGTTGTCCATTCTCTTTTAGTCCATTGTGTGGTGCCAAGGCCTAACTCCTGTGAACTTTTAATAGACCAAAACCTAGCCCTTATGTTTCTTATTATGATTTTAATTTTAACCTTTCCAACCTTATCCCTACCCACATTTATCATACAATTTCCTCCTCTCGTGCAAATCCCTTGCCATATGCCAACCTTCTTCCTTGTATCTTTAAGTATTAAAAGATTGATGTTTTTTGAGGAATTTGAAAGTTGTGCCTCTTCCCAGATTTCAATGGAAACTCTTAAACTTATTGGGGTTTTTGTTTCTTTTGATGGCTCTTGGAAATTGTGAGAAGATTTATCTTAAGAAGAACAGGTTAAACTCCCATCGTCAAAGGCCGCTACAAAAGATCCTGCTGCATCTACCTTGTCCAAAATTAGCTCCAGGCTTGCTGAGTTGGAGTTTGAAATTGATGTATGCGTCTTGATCTTGCCGATTTGAGCACAAAGATGGATGAGCGATTTGATGAGCTCGTTGCTGCTGTTAAACGTCTTTGCTCAAACAGTTATTTTACTCTTTATTTAGTCTTTGAATTCTATTCGATTTGGTTGTAACCTAACTATGTTCAGTTTTCTTTACACTTTTTTGTTGATCCTACTAAATTATTGGGCCTCTTTCTCCTTGACTGGAAGTCAAAAAGGGGAAAATGGTCCATATTTTCTTTACGGTTGGCTTTTATATGCATTTCATTTATTTGTGTGCATGTTTATAGTTTTTATATTTGTTCTATTATTTTGATTTCCATCAAGGGGAAGATTGAAGTCTTCACCTTGATGAGGTATATTCTCTCTAACGTTTTTTGAATGATGGAAGTCAAAATAACAAGTTTCCCATGCCTGCATGAATTCACGAGTCACCTTTGATTCATCTGAATAACATCTTTTGAGGTTGGTTCCTGATTTCATGGCTATAGTATTGTTTGGAGAATTTGAAGCTTCAATAACTTTTAAATTTCATTGTTGGGATATCTATGAGCATAAATCGAATTTTCAAAGTCAACTACCTTATCCCATTATTCAAGGATTCGGTTAAAGAAGAAATTTGAATTATCCATCAAAAAAGAAATTCAAACAAGAAGATATTTTCTGTTGCAAAGTTTTGAAGTGGTCAGCAAGTCTTTCTCAACAAACATTTGAAGTTACTCATACGTTAGTCCAAGTTTAGCTATTGGTACAAGTCTTGATGAATAACAACTGAAGTTTGAAGTGTGAAGCCTTTTATGTAACAAGCTATAACATTATTACTTATTCTCTATAGCTCTTACTATTCTTGATTGTAACTAGATTGAGAGAAAAGAAAAACAAGTATATCTTGAGTGATAAAAAGAGTGTGATAAAAATAAAAGAGTGATATACTTTAAGTAATTCTTATAATACTCAACAGTTCAGAAACAGTGTGAAGTCTTTTATTTCTAGGATTTGAGATGATAAAGTGTAGCTAGGAAAGATAGGGGTAGGTGAGATCTTCTAGGGTTGCTTTAGATCTCTAAGGGAAGAAATAAAAGAATTTAAATCCAACGGGTTGGACACCCTAGGCGGAGACGTAGGCACATTGCCGAACTTCGTAACAAATAATCGTCCCCTTTACTTTATTGCATTTTATATTCTTGCCTTATACTTTGTTAATAGTATAAATTTCATTCAAGTCAAAGCCTAGCAATAACCTTGAAATATCTTTTAAACCCCTGACTTCAGTTCGAACTGATTTTATTATTTCCGTTCTTGAAAGTTTTCTCAAAGCTTTGAGCGCCTAATTGTGAAAAACGGTCATACTCTATTCACCCCCTACCCCCTATAAAGTGTATTGATCCTACATTATCTCCTATTGATTCTTCAATGGGGATGGTTGCAATTTATGGGATGGTATGATGGAAATTGTTGCAATGGTGGGGATGGTGGTAATTGAGGGGGTGGTGGTGATAGTGGCAATTGATGTGATCCAGTGAACAAATTAAAACTTGGGGGAGTTATCTCAATGGGTTTAACTATTTCTTTGTCTGTCTTCTTTGCTTGAAAATTAGACCATGCTTTCCCCATCACATCATTGAGCTCTGCCATGAATGTTGGTCCATCAAACAAATGTTGGTCTTGGCTAAGAATGGTTTGACTCTTGATCCCTTCTTGGGTCATGGTAGGGTTCTTTGAAGTGTCCTTGTTCCAAATGTTGTCAATGAGATTGTTCATTTCTTCTTGTATAGAAGTTTCTTCAAATATAATATTTGCTTTGTCAATCATAGAATACATCTCATTGACATTTGAAACAAGAGTCTTAGCCAAATTTCCAAAATTGTCTAAGTAAACCTTCGGGGAAAAGAGTATAATATTAATAAGACATTGAACAGTTGAAGATAACTATATAATTTAGAACAAAGATATATTAATTTAGAACAATAGATATATTAATTCCGAATAATAAATATACATTTTAAAACAATAACAATAAACTTTAGAACTCTATCTATATAATAAAATATTAACAATAAACTTTAGAACAATAGCCTAGAACATTAACAATAAACTTTAGAACACTAGCTGTATAATTTAGAACATTAACAATAAACGTTAGAAAAATAATAAAACTATTCAGAACAATAAATATATAGCTTAGCAAAATAGTTATAGTATTGAATACATATATATAGTTTATAACAATAGTTATATAATTCAGACTATTAACCATACACTTTAGAACAATAATGGAACTATTTAGAACAATAGATATACAGCTTATAACAATATTTATAGTATTGACTATATATATATATATATATATATATATATATATATATATATATATATATATATATATATATATATATATATATATATATATATATATATATATATAGCTTAAAACTATAGTTATATAATTCAGAATATTAACCATAAACTTTAGATCAATAATAGAACTATTCAGAACAATAGATATATAGCTAGAATAATGGTTATAGAATTTAAAATAGTAAATATATTATTTAGAACAGTAGTTTGGCACAATATTGTTAAACTTCATCACAAAATTATTATTTTTTAGAACAGTATTATATAAACTGTAGAACAATAGTATTAAACTTAATAACAATATCAGTACAATTTTAGAATAGTCACCATTATGTTCACATGAGCAGATGTGTTCGAAGTTGATGGTTTAGATTCACCATCTTTGATAGTCATCTCTCAAGTACAATCCCTTTTCCATACCCTCTCTTCAGTTCAATCTTCATTCTAGATTGAATATTTTCTTTTTTCCAAATAGATATAAGAGGGAATTGTCTTGATATGTCAACATTCCCTCTTTTGAGTCTATTAAAGTAGAAAATATGTGATAGAAAAAAGTTTAGCACAATATATTCAAAAATTTTAAACATTATAATTATTAAATAGAACAATACACTCAAAAGTTTAAAAAAACAATACACTAAACAAATATAACAATGGCTTGGGAAAAGTTTTGAACATTATAATAAACAAATAGAATAATAGACTCAAAAGTTTTGAACAAAGGTAATCTAAAAACATGATAAACTTACAATTAGAGCAATTAGGTTAGGGTTTAGAAAAATAGGTTAATAGTATAGTATAATAGGTTAATACTTTAGTATAATAGAATCAACAGTTTTGAACAATACACTAAACAAATAAACAATGACGATACCAACCCAAGACCACTATATTCAAAAGTTTTGAACATTAATAAAACAAATAGAACAATAGATTAAAAGTTTCGAACAAATTTTATCTAATAAAATGATAGGCTTACAATTAGAGCAATTAGGTTAGGGTTTAGAACAAAAGGTGCTAAATTCAAAAACAATAAAAATAACAAATTGTAAGATTTTATTACCATTAAAAATTTTAGTGGATCAGCATAAAAAAAAGACCCATCTTTCCATTCATTAATTAAATGTAACATGTGCTTGTATGTGAAAGTCAATCGAAAGTCTTGATTTTGCTGATGTCTTTGCAACAGTGTAGAAATTTAAAGTTTATAGCTTGGTTTGTGGTTGATCTGACACAACAATTGATGGTAGCAGCTATAAAATTCCATAAGAACTCATCACAAACTTAAATTTTTTTTCAGTTCCTCTATCTTACAAATCAAAGTTGTTAGATCATGCGCTTTATGGGTTTCCTTTCTTTTCTTCTCCTTGCTTTGTGATACAACAATTTGCAGTTGTTTCCTTTTTCTTTCCAATTGGATGTATGATTAATACAGTTTTCTATTTTTCTTTTTCTTAACATCATCTCTACAAAATTAGTACAACAATGGTATGAACAATAGGTTTAAAAATTAGAACAACTTAACAACTAAGTATAATCTCATATGGATGTGAACAATAGGTTTAACAATTTAAACAATTGAGTAGGCGTTTAGAACAACTAAGTAGGCTTTTAGAATTATAAACATACTTCTCTAATAAATTAGAACAACAATAGATATGAACAATATTTAACTATTGGAACAACTAAGTAAGCATTTAGAACAATTGAGTAGGAGTTTAGAACTATAGACATACTTCTCTACATTCGATGTTGGGATGTGTCTGGGACAGAGAGAGAATGAGTGATGTCTCCTCGTTAATCCTTTACCTAAAACAATATAATTTGGGCGACAAATATTAAACCCTAGAACAACTAAAAAGACATTTAAGCACAATTGAACAACTTATAACAAACTAAGTATAATTAGAACACTAAGAACAACTCAGCAAGAGTGTAGAACAATTGAACAATCCTTTATAATGGAAAGTATATAGTTTAGAACAATTGAACTGTTCTTTAGATTAATAAGTCTTTTAGTTTAGAACATTAATTCGTTAGTATGGAACATTTGAACTATTCTTTAGAACAATAAGTGTTCAGTTTTGAACATTATTGTTAGAACAATTGACTAAGCGTTTAGAACATTACGCTATATAAATTATCAATTGTATTGTAAAAAAGTACTCCAAACTATTCACAATGTCAAAAAAATCGTTAGAACAATTGAATAATTGTTTAAAACATTAGTTAATGAATTTAGCACAACTGAATTATAGCATTACACCAAACAATATGAACAATTATAATAAATATGGAAAATTCAAAGCCAAACGAACAATATCAATAGTTGATTCAGAATTCAAAAAAGAACAATATGCACAATTCTCTACATTTAACGTTGGGGACGTGTTTGGGGGCAGAGAAAGTATGTGTAATGTCTCCTCGTTAATCCTTTGCCTGAAAAAATATATTTTGCGCAACTCAGTTGGATTAAATCCCCCATAATATCAGACCTTCAATTACAAAGAAACTAACGAAATTACTTACAACAATGCTTCAATGCTCTTCTTCTTTGCTTCAATTTTCTTCTCCATTGAAAATTGTAGAATTTTTATAAAATTGAAATGTTGATATTTGTTATAAATTTTAACTTTAGAATGGGAAGTTCAAAAGTAAGAAAACTGCAAATTGTAAGATTGATGGAAAGTTTGATTTCACAAATTTAGAGGTTTAGGGAAGTCTGAAATAGGAAGTTGAAAGGGCACATCAGTTATGATTAGTGGGGGCGAATTTTAAGGCAATTGAAATTTAGAGGGAACTTGCAGTTATAATTTTTGTTACATGCAAATCAATTTTATAATAATTACAATAATGCCATTGCTAATGTTGGGCTTATTCTAATGAACGTTGGCATTAGATTAATTATATGTAAATTATTAATATAGATATAACAGTACTAAATTTAGAAAAATTGCAATATTTTTTAGAACAATAAGTCTTTACTTTAGAACAATAGGGTATAAACCCATTTTCTTTAGTTTAGAACAATAAGTATTTAGTATAGAACAATAGTGTCATAATTGTTTCATTCTTCACATATAATATGATTGTTCTATGTGGATATAGTGTATAAATTTTGATATAAATTTTGAATCCACTATTTTCGAAATATAGTTTTTCATTTTTGGATAGTAGTATCAACGTTTATAAGAATAGTATCAAACTAAGTTAAGAACTGAAATACGTAGAACAATAGGATAAAGTATTATAACATTAGAGATGTAATATAGAACAATAGGCTAATACTTTAGTACAATAGAATAAATTAGGGGGTATTACTAGAACAATAGGTATATTATACAATAGTAAAATACATAGAACAATAGGTTAATAGTTTAATACAATAGAATAAATTTTTAGGACAGTAGTTAAAGTACATTAAAACAATGGTTTGTCCTATTGTTCTATTATTCTATATACCTATTATTCTAGTAAGAACTGCAATATAACATATTTTATAGTACCCATTCTCTTGTTTTGGAAATAAATCCATTCAAAGCATTCTTTTCCTCATTAGCATTCCTACAAAAATTTATAACATAAGTTCAGAACTGAAATTATATGTTGAACAATTGAGAAAAACGTACAGAAGAATAAATCATTTATTAACAATAAGCTAAACAATTAAAACAGCTGAACAAAAAGACCTTAGAACAAACAAAGTATAAGTTTAGAACAACTGATTAAATATTTTGAACACTAGGATACCAAATACAAACAATTACACGTAACTTTTGAATATTAAGCCAGTTAACTAGAATAAATATAGATAATATTAACCATCGAACAAAGGGCTTCATATTTAGAACTACATATAACTTTCAAATAGTAGCAAACATATTATGTATAACAATATGATTTATACAAAGCTTTTAGAACATTATCATATATTTATACAAGACTTTTAGAACATTAAGATATAGAGACTAGTACAATTGAACAAAAAGTTCATAACAATATTTATACACTACAAGCAATATATGATTTAACGTAATACCGTATAGAAAATATTTGTGCTAGTATTTCACAACTTGATAATAATATGGAATTTTTGCACCAAAAAAAATAAGAATATGAAAATTCAATTGACAAAACCTAGAAGGTTAAGACCAGAATTGATATTGGTGGCGGAAATCAAGGTAAATTTAAAAAATTAGAGAGAAGTTGCATTTAATAGGCTTGTTAGTTATTAATAAATATCCAATAATTATATTTATGTCATTTGATGATCTATCCATCAAAACTGTTGTATTTTAAAATTTAATGGCTGAAGATGGATTCTTATAAATAAGGAGTTCTTATATATTAGGAGGTTCTTCCTGAAACTCACCTTTATATATATATATATATATATATATAGGTAAAAGTTAAAAGTTAAAAGTTAAAATTTGAAGGATATTTAAAATGAGAAGGATGAGAAGACATCTTGACTCTTCATCTCCTAAATCCAACAGATGATATTTTACTTACTCATAGTGACCCTCTTTTAACTCATAGTGACCAAATAATTTTTTTCACTTATGATGACTCTTTTTATTATTATGGAAACTCTTTTAATTATTATAGTGACTATTTTATATTGTTATAATAATCATTTTTTTAAGTGAAATTTCTAACGTTGGATCTTACCATTTAAATGGTCAAGATCTCTTCTTATTCTTCTTATTTTAAGCACCCTTCTTACCAGAACCCGTCCCTATATATATATATATATATATATATATATATATATATATATATATAGATATGGTGTGTTCATGTATAAACCCCCCTTATATAGGAATCCTTTATAAATAAGAACCCATCTTACATCATTCAATCCCCATATCCAACAGATGAGCTTTCACTAAAATAGAATGATAAAAGCGTAAATATCAAGAAAATTGACACACATCTTTGATTTAAAAAAAACTGACACATGTTTCCCTACTTTCTGAAATACACTAAGACAAAAACCACTTTTTGCAAAACCCCAAGAAAGCTTCCTAGTTTCTCGTGCACTTTACATCTTCTAACATCATTTCAATTGTGCTTCCTCTAAACCATTTGTTCTAAACTTATTTTTTATTGTTCTAAATGTCTGTTATATTGTTTTAAAATTCTGTTTTAATGTTCTAAACTTTTGTTCTAATATTTTAAACTTCTGTTTTATTATTCTAAAAATTTGTTCCATTGTACTAAACTTTTGTTATATTGTTCTAAAGTTCTAAAGTTCTAAAATTATATTCTATTGTTCTAAACTATTGTTCTAATGTTATAAACTTCTGTTATGTTGTCATAAACTTCTGTTATAAATTTTTGTTTTAATGTTTTAAATTTCTATTTTATTATTCTAAACTTCTATTCTATGGTTTTATAAATAATATTTATTCTATTATTCTAAGGACTAATACTGATGTTCTAAAGTTTAATACTAGTGTTCCAAGGTATAATATTGATGTTTTGAACATTAATTAAAACATAAGTTTAAAATATTAGAAAAATAGTTAAAAATAATAGAGTAAAAGTTTAGAACATTAGAACAATAATATAGAAAAATTGAATGAAAGTTTAGAACATTAGAACAATAGAATAGAAGTTTAAAACATTAAAAAAATAGTTCAAAAATAATAGAACAGAAGTTTAGAACGATAGAACATATCTTTATAATAATAGAACAAAAGTTTATAACATTAGAACAAAAGCTTAGAACATTAAAATAGAAGTTTAGAACAATAGAAAGAAGTCTAGAATATTAGAACAATAATTTAGAATAATAGAATAGAAGTTTTAGAACATCAGTACTAAATTTTAGAACATAATAAATATTTGAAACAATCTGTACTAATTTTTAGAAAAACATAATAAATATTTAGAAGATGAAAAGTTTCCAATATTACGAAAAGTATGGTACCGTATGTACATCATGCGTTTTTAAAAAATAAAGGAAAGGAGTTGTACATTGGGAGTTAGAGTACATAAAAGTTCTAATAAATTACACTTTTTCCATAAAAAAAACTGAAACATCTTGGGTCATTAAATCTTTTAATCTACAGTGAAAGATAGATTATTATATACACAATAGTTCTCATATAGAAATAGGGTTTTCACATGATCTCAAATATATATATATTTATATTTATATATATAGGGGCGGGTTCTGGTAAGAACTCCTCCTTATATAAGAATTATACATATATAAGAACTCATCTATAACCGTAAATTAAGTGTACTTTGATGGATATGATTAATTCTTCAGTAATGGCAAAATTGTAAATGTAGAAAAGTTTGAAATTAATTGACAGTTGAGGAAAATTTGCACCCATAATTATTGGATAGTTTTCAAAAACGTATATTTACAATGAATATAATTAGGCTTCTAATGTCAACTTGCACAATTCTTTAATAGTTTCCAAATTATTTCCATTACTTTATAATTGATTTTCATTATTTTTTCAGTAGTAATTTGAACACCAATATTAAACTTTGGAATATTATTAGACCTTAAAACTATATAATAAACATTTAAAATATATGTGTTAAGATTTAAAACATCACCCATTATTACATATTACAACAATAGATGAAATTTTTAAACATATGTGTTAACCTTTAGAACATCAATATTAATTTATAGTACATCAGTATTAGACCTTAGAACAATAGAATAAACCTTTAAAATAAGATTTAGAACACTAGTACTCAACTTTAAAACATCAATATCAGACCTTAAAATAATAGAATAAACATTTAAAACATATGTGTTAAGCTTTAGAACACAAGTACTCAAATTTAGAACATTAGTATTACACATTATTACATATCATAACAATAGATGAAATTTTTAAACATATGTGTTAACCTTTAGACATCAATACTAAATCATCATACATCAGTATTAGACCTTAGAACAATAGAATAAACATTTAGAACATATGTGTTAAGATTTAGAACACCAGTACTCAACTTTAAAACATCAATATCAGACCTTAGAATAATAGAATAAACATTTAAAACATATGTGTTAAGCTTTAAAATACAACTACTCAAAATTAAAGTATCAATATTACACATTGAATAAAATTTTAAAACATATGTGTTAAGGTTTAGAGCACCAATACTCAATTTTAGAACATCAATATAAGACCTTAGAATAATATAATAAACATTTAAAACATATGTGTTAAGCTTTAGAACACAAGTATTCAAATTTAAAACATCAGTATTATACATTAAAACAATAGAATAAAATTTTAAAACATATGCGTTAAGGTTTAAAACACTAGTACTCAATTTTAGAACATCAATATCAGACCTTAGAATAATAGAATAAACATTTAAAACATATGTGTTAAGCTTTAGAACACAAGTACTCAAATTTAAAGCATCAGTATTACATGTTAGAACAATAGAATAAAATTTTAAAACATATGTGTTAAGGTTTAGAACACTAGTACTTAATTTTAGAACATCAGTATCAGACCTTAGAATAATAGAATAAACATTTAAAACATATGTGTTAAGCTTTAGAACACAAATATTCAAATTTAAAACATCATTATTATACATTAGAACATTAGAATAAAATTTTATAACATTTGTGTTAAGATTTAGAACATTAGTATTGTGTTTTAGAACATCAGTAAACAATGAAATGAATATTAACACTAGTGTTCTAAAAAGTTAGACTATTGTTCTAAAAATTAAGTCTATTGTTCTAAGAATGTATTCTATTATTTTGAAATTTAATTCTATTGTTCTGAAATTTAATTTTATTATTCTAAACTTTTGCAATGTTCTGAACATTAACTTTATTATTCTAATTAGTAATTCTCTTATTCTAAGGTTAAATTTTAATGTTCAATTCTATTATTTCAAAATTATTATCTGTTGTTCTAAAATGACACTATAGTTCTAAATAGTAGGGTTATAGCTCGATGATTGTTATATCTTATTCTAAACTTTTATTTAATTATTCTAAACTTTTGCTACGTAGTTTTAAATATTAATTGTATTGTTCTAAATATTAAGTCTATTGTTCTACGTTATTATCTATTGTTCTAAACTTTATTTCTTTTATTTTAAACTTTTGTTACATTGTTCTAAATATTAAATGTATTTTTATAAATATTAAATGAATTGTTCTAAGTAGTAATTATATATTTTATGGTTCGATTATGTAATTTAAGTTCTTTTGTTCTAAATATTAACACTATTGTTCTAAATATTAATTCAATTGTTCTAAGAATATATTCTATTATTCTAAAATTTAATTTTATTGCTCTAAACTTTTACAATGTTTAATTCTTTTGTTTTAAATATTAAAACTAGTGTTCTGATGAACATATATTCTATTGTATTATATTTATCCAATACACTAACATTATATTAATTCTATATACGGTGATATTGTATTATATTTTTTTTTCCTCTACAGTCCTCATTCATGTTCATGCCTACAAACAATAGTGGGATGTTTTAGAACATTAGAATTATAATTTAGAACAATAGATCAATATGTTAGAACAATTAGTATAATGCTTAGAATAATATAATACAGTTTTAGAACAATACATATAATATGTTAGAACAATAGTATAATGTTTTAGAACAATAGTACAAAATTTTAGAACAATAGTACAAAGTTTCAAAATAATCACAATAAACTTTAGAATAATTCAAATAACTTCATAACATAAATTCGAATTCAAAACAATAAACCCCCTAAATTTAGAACAATATATCATAAACTTAGAACAATAGGTATATGTTACACATATTATTCTAAAACTTCTTCCATTGTTCTAAATATTATACCTATTGTTCTAACATGTTAACCTATTGCTCTAAATTATAATTTTAATGTTCAAAAACGGCATCCTATTGTTCTAAGTGTTAAACTACAGTTTCAAATATTATAACATATTATACCTATTGTTCTAAATTATAACATATCAACGAAAATCACATTTGAATAACTTCTGAAAAAAATATTGCAATTTGATAAAAGAGTAACACGAACAATACGAAAACTACTGATTTTTAGGGAATATAAAAAGACATTTAGGAAACTACCCAATAATCATGAGACCGAATCTTTCTCAACATTCAAATAATTTCTGACTTTTTTATATTTACAACTTTGTCATTAATACAGACTTAATCACAACCATCTAAATACACTAAATTAATGATATTAGATGAGTTCTTTATAAGAAGGGTTCTTATATAACTAAGAGGTTCTGAACTTAAGCTGCTTGGTTAATTTATCACCTTATTCTCGAGCTAGTCTTAAAACTAAGTTTGTAGTGTCAGTTCAGGTGCTAGACGCTTTATACATATTTCGCATTACAAGGAAAATTTAACTGAGCAGCATCGTAAATGAGTTGGTTGTGACCGACCTGGATTTGGTAGCCACAACCCTGACATCTTCACCCCATTCGGTGGTCTAACCGTCAAGTCAGCGAAGTGGTTTCCACGTGGTAGAAGTAACGACAGAAACTGAAATCTGGTAGTATTATCAAAATGGCAAGTTAATTTTTTTTTCTTCAGTAATTTCTTAATGAGGTAATAAAAGGTAGTTAAATAGGTACATACTTTAAGTATACTCAAACATGAACAGATTTTTAGAGCAGAGAGTACTACCAAAATCATAATCTATCTCAACTGATGACCAAATGTATTACATGGTTGAAACATCATGAAGTTAATATTATCTTGTACATATATCCTTTAAATCAATACAAATTTCCAAAATACATAGACCTTTGGCCCCCTTTTCAAATTTTCTTTTTCATGCTTCAACAGTAAACATATATAGTACAAGTTGAACTTGGAAATTTGGCAAGTCAGACAGTACATAAAGTAAGTAGTTTGAGATTAACGAGAGGAAACAAAATAAGGACCTGATGCAAGCTTTGTCAAACTATGGAACTCGCACATACGAAGAATCCTTGTGACTTTAAAAGAGAAGGCTTCCAGCCAAAAACGAAGCAAATGGAACGGTGAGATTATCATCAAGCTGGGTACTTAAAGGGATTGACTCCACAAGTGAACTAATGAGAGACACAACCAAGAAACGAAATACCAAATCCCAACTTTCTTGCATGAACCCAAACAGAGAAAAATAGTGCATGTACCTGTTGCATTTCATAGTCAATAAACACCGGCAAATAGAGGAACAGACTTTTGAGAGAAAACACCTGTTTACCCGACTGAGGCCACAAATCCAGCAATTGCCATAGCAATGGTACCGGCGAAGGATTTGTTTGTATTGTAAGGAAGTTTCTGATTGCCTAATCTTCTCCCAACAATGTCAGCCAAACCTGAAATATTTTGAAATAGACAATTCGACCCTCAAATCAGTTCACGATGCAGAGTGGAGTTGTTCAAAGAAAACTATGAATGAAAAAAAAAAGGTTTAGCATCAGAAAATCAGGTATATATTAATTGTAAATCTTGAAATGTTTTTGGCAACCAAAATAATTGTGCTGCTGGTTTGGTCTAGAAACATTACGAACATTTTAGCAAAATAAAATTCCTTAGACGGTATAGAATCATAGAAATATGAGCAGATTCTTTGAAGAGAACGGAAGTGGAGGGCGGATAATCAATTTTCCCTTTTTTGGATGCGGATTAGTGGGGGAGAATGGGAAAGTAAACACAATCATACTTCCTCCTCACCTTCCTCTCTTCCCTCCCAATCCCTTTTCCTCCATCACTATGCAAGGAATCGGGCAGATGTGATAATGGAAAGGCAAACAATGACAGCAATGGCTACTCAATGGTACTCCACGTTCCCTGCTTTCGAGAGGCAGGAAGCCCTCTAACAGACTAGTGTAAAGAATTCTCGTGCTGTATACAATAGTGTCTTCCCCTATTTTTAATCCCCCCCTCAAACCCTCTGACAACCCTTAACTAATTGTGTAACAAATTCCATATTACATCCTACGACTATTCCTTATTTATACTCTTAAGTAATTCTATACATTTACTTTATATATATCGATATATATATTCCATTTGCATTCTCTTATTCCACTAATACTCAATTGCTTGCATCTGTTGGCTCCATGTTGTCACCTTCATTCTTCATCTTATCCTTCCATTTGCATTCTCTTATTCCACTAATACTCAATTGCTTGCATCTGTTGGCTCCATGTTGTCACCTTCATTCTTCATCTTATCCTTCCTCTTCCTTCTCGCATACACATGGGTGATGGCAGGCTTCAATTGATTCCTAGCAGTACTCCGGGGCCTAAGATCCACCTTGTCCTCAAGGTGGAACAAGGACAACCTGTTGGCAATCGTGTGGAAACTTTCCCACTTTGCCTCTGCTAACCCCTTCCATTTAATCAAAACTTCAGTAGAGCTAGGATGATCTGATTGACTACCTTGCACACCAAGAATATATTCTGGCTCCACATCCAGGTACAGATCAGGAGATAAAAGAGGAGGAATGTCAGGATTCACCACTACTGCCCCTACAGCCTTCTTAAGTTGAGATACATGAAACACCGGATGGATTCTTGCTTGTGATGGCAGCTTCAACTTGTACGCCACTATCTCAATGCGCTGACAAACTTCATAAGGCTCATAAAGTTATAGAGCTAGCTTCTCCAAGGGTTTGGAGGCTAAGGACTTCTGTTTGTAGGATTGCAACTTTAGATACACCAAATCCCCCACCTTGTACTCTACTTCCCTCCTATGAGCATTCTCGTGAATCGTCATTTGCTGCTGGGCCCTCACCAGTTGTGCTCTTAAATCATCCAAAATAGCATCTCTCCAGCATCAAGTCTTCTAGAGATTGCATAGCTGTGGCACCCCTTTCACACCTCAACAAAGTCGGAGGTTCTCTCCCATAAACTGCTTTGAATGGAGAACATTTGGTAGCTGAATGATATGCTGTGTTATAACAGTACTCCGTCCAAGGAAGCCACTTGTACCTAGCGGTGGCAATGGGTCACCGGTTGGGTTTAGGTTCAACCCATTTGGGTTCAACCTGTTTATTAAATGGGTTGAAAATTTTGACCTGCCCAACCCAAACCGCTATAGGTTCGGGTTGACCCAACCCAACTTGTTTATTAAGTAAAAGTCATTTGAATTTTTGATTTTCCAAGTTCTAAATAATGCAAAATAAACATCTCAAATCTTAACATAGTCTTAATACAACCAAATTGAAAAGTTTGACAATACGTTAAGAAGAGGTAAAGAGCACTGAGAAGTGAAGAAAAAGGCACGAAGAGATGGAAAATGAAAAATTGAAGACTAAGAGTGAAGAGGTAGAGCGGCAGAATGCAAATAGAAAGTAGAAACTAGGGTTGGCTAGGGGTAATTATGACTTAAGTTTATGACCCGCATCAATTAAACCCGACCCATTTATAAAAATCAAACCCAATAATAAACCCTTGGGTTGGGTTGGGTTGACCCATTTAATTAATCGGGTTGAAAATTTCAACCCAACCCTTTATAAACGGGTAGGGTTGGCGGGTTGGGTAAGTTTTTGCTACCCCTACTTGTACCATTCTCTCGGTTTGCCATTAATAAAGCAACGAAGATAAGTCTTCATTCCCTTGTTTACCGCCTCCGTTTGGCCGTCTGTTTGAGCTTGAACAATTCATTCCAAAACAAGCTCATGAAGATTTTATCCCCGACACAATGGATCAAGGAAAACCATGAAGTCTCACCACCTCTCTTATGAACACCTCGGCTACCGTAGGAGTAGAAAAGGGGTGCCTTAGGCCCACATAATGAGCATATTTTGTGAGCCTATCAACCACTACGAGCACCGAGTCTACCCAACGAGACTTTTGCAAGCCTTCCACAAAATCCATTGATATATCCTCCCACATCTGGACAGGAATCAGTAGGGGTTGCAATAAGCCCACTGGAGACAAAGAAGAGTATTTTTGTTATTGACAAATGGCACAAGCTTGGAAATACTTGGCTAATGCTCTCCTTATGCCCACAGCTAGCCATTGGTAAGATTTAAAATGCCCCCCATGTCCCCCAACAGGAGAATCGTGATATTCAAACAACAATGACTGGACTACAACATTACCACTAGGTATCACTAACTTGTTCTTATACTAGTACACACTCCTCTATGGTATACCCTTTTGGCAACTCCCCCGCTGTCAGTCCTCCTTATCTATGAAATCCAAGCATCCCCAACAATGGCGGATTGAATTTCCTCCCATTGGACTCCCCTTGCGCTAGCCAAGGATCCTAGCTCCATCCGACCCACAAATTCTCTGGACAAGACATTAGCTACTGTATTAGAAGACCTTATCCTATACACTATATCAAAGTTATATTCAAGGAGCTTGCTTATCCACTTTTGATATATCAGGTCCCACACTCTGACGTATAAGGAACCTGAGGCGTTATTGATCCATTTTGATGAGAAATTTCCTCCCTAACAGGTAGTGTCTCCATTTTTGAATGGCTAACACCAATTCCATGAGCTTCTTCTCATAAATAGACTTCGCCCTTGCCCTTACACCCAACACCTTGCTAAAGTAGGCTACTGGGTGCCCACTTTGTGATAAAACAGCCCCTATGCCGAAACTGATATGATCAGTATCTACTACAAAATAGCACATTGAAATCTGGAAGGGATAGCACAGGTACCCTTGTCATTGCCGCTTTAAGACGTTCAAAAGCATTAGTAGCTCGGGGTCACAACCTAAAACAATCAGCCTTGAGTTGTTCAATAAGGAGACCTGCAATCTCCACGTACCCTGCAACAAACTTCTTGTAATATCCAATGAGGCCCAAGAACCCTCTCAATTCCTTCAAGTTCTTAGGTAAGGGCCACTCTAGCATAGCTTTGATCTTCTCCTTATCCACTCCGATATTACATTCCCAAGGTAAGCCAATTGCCGCTTGGCGAACTCGTATTTCTTAGCTTTTGCATAGAGCTCATGTTTGCACAGAACGTGTAGGACTAAGGTCAAATGTTGGATATGCTCTGCTTCATTTGGACTGTCAACTAAGATATCGTCAAAAAAACCAACACGAATTTCCTCAAGAAAGGCCAGAATACATCAGTCATCAATGCTTGGAATGTTGCGGGTGCATTTGTCAATTCAAACGGCATGACTAAGAACTCATAATGGCCGTCATGAGTCCTAAAAGTCGTCTTGTGTACATCTTCCTTCTTCACCCTAATCTGGTGATACCCCGACTTGAGATCAAGCTTAGTGAACACCGTAGTATTATGTAATTCATCCAACAACTCGTCGATGACAGGAATTGGGTACTTGTCAGGGATGGTGACTTTATTCAAAGCCCTATAGTCGACACAGAACTTCTAGGAGCCTTTTTTTTCTTTACTAGGAGTGTAGGACTCAAGAAAGGGCTTTTCGAGACTTGAATGATTCCTGCGATCATCATATCTTGCACCAAATGTTCTATCTCATTTTTCTGTAAATGTGAGTATCGGTATGGTCGTACACTAACCGGGTTCACACCCTCCTGAAGCACAATAGCATGCTCATGGCCCCTTAGTCCCTCTGGCATCTTAAATACCACCCTCAATTGTTGCAAAACCCCTTTCAAGTAGTCTGAAACATTTGTTCCCTCCTGAATTCCCTCCTTATCTAGATGGTTGAATTCTATTAACCCCTCCTACTCTAGACAAAGCCTTGATCATTGCCTTAAGAGAGACTCAAGATCTCTCCAATGACTCCTCCCTTGCAAGGTTACAACTCTTCCCAACATATTGAACATCAACGTTTGTGTCTTCCAATTCATAGTCATTGTACCTAGTTTCTCCAACCATTGAAGTCCCAAAATTAAGTCCAAATTCCCCAATGGTAAGGTTAAGAAATCTTCCACAATCATAACCTCAGGTAAATGCAATTCCACCTTCTTGAACTCCCTTGACCCCTCTACAACTTCTCCCGTACCCAAGGACACATCATAAGCCTTCACCTCAGTGATGGGAACTTCTATTCTTGGAGCAGGCAACAACAATAATAGACATGAAGTTATGCGTAGCACCCAGATCTATCATCACCGTTACTTCGTGGTCCTGGGATTCGAAATACGTACCATTGAATTCAACGATATTTCTAAAGCTCGAGGTTCTCCTTCTTCGTGCTACACCTCGTCCGCCGTCACTTCCTCCACTCCCTCACATTCTTGCTCTCCTTCCTCAAAGGCCAATAGAACACTTAATTCTCTCCATTTACAACGGTGGTTTGCCGACCACTTCACATCACACCAGAAGCACAAGCCTAACTCCCTCTTTTCTTGAAGTTGCTTATCCATCAATCGCCTTATTCTTCCTTGAAAACTTCCCTCACTCTGCCCACTTAGCCAGTAATTATTAACTGACACTCCCGATCCCCGAAGAATTTTGGGGTGGAATCAAGTTTGAAGAACGAGAAGGTACAAAGTTCGAGTAAGAATTTCTAGCATAAAAATTCGGTGGAGACGTATGAGAATAGGGAGTGTAGATCTGTTAACCTACTCCCGATATTGTTGATCCCACTTTCTAGACCCACCTTTAGTTGTTCCCGACCCATAACCTGAATGAGTCCCAAATGAACTTCGGGGTCCTGACCCAAATCCTCCATGATTCGTTCCTTTCCTCGAAAGCACCTTTTGTTTCTCTTCCACTTTCTGGGCCAAGTCCATTGCATGGTCCAGTGACCTGGGCCTTAGTAATCTCACTTCAGCCTTGATGCCTTCTCTTAACCTATTCACAAATTGTCCCTTCCAAAGGCGCCATTAGCTCCACAAACTTCCGACGATACTCGTACACCGACGACGTTTGACGATGGTTAAGCCACTCTTCATGAAAAGATCCATGTGCTGCTGCCCTGAACTACCTTAGTAACCCTTCATCTCCTCTCACCTCCGAACCAATTTCCTTCTATGTTCCCTCTAGTACTAGAGGTGTTCATAATCGGGTACCCGCAGACCGGGTACCCGCTTTCTCGGGTAGTTTGAAAATCGGCCCATGACCCGACCCGGTTTGATCGGGTACCAATTAAATGGGTACCCACTTAAACCGGGTCGGATCACATGGTACACGATTTTTTTTTTATTTTATTGCTAAAAATATATGTTTTACAAGGACTTCCATCACACTCATTCCCCCCAACTCCAAACAAACCTCCTCTCTTTCTCTCTAAATCTAAATCTCTAGCTACTCTCTCTAAAAATATTGTTCCAAAAAATGTGTAAGCACGAATGTTCAAATGACGGTTTTATCAACAACAAATACAACTCAAACCAAGCAACAAATTATCAGAGACACAGTAACACTAGATGACCTAGTGTCCAACCAGCATATCCCATTGGTACCCGATTCTCCAACACCCAAAACAACCCATTTACATTCACCATAACATTAGCAGCACACAATTGTATTTATCCATAACCAACCAACGATAGCTACACCGACTACTAGTACCACAAGAGAGTGTGAGAGCCTAAGAGGTGAGAGTGGGAGAGACGAGAGTGTAAGAGCCTGAGAGCCTGAGAGGTGAGAGTGAGAGACGAGAGTGTGAGAGCCTGAGAGGTGAGAGTGAGAGACTGAGAGTGAGACGGCAAGAAGCGAGAGAACGAGAGTGACTAGTGAGAGACGAGAGGAAAGCAGGAAGCCCTAATTTTAAAAAAATTATTTCGGGTATCCGGGTACCCGATTATATTTTTATTCGTCCTATGACCCGACCCAAGTACATTACTTTTTATCGGATAGAGTACTCGACTCGAAAAATCAATTTCTTTCAAAAAAAACCTCACTATTTAATTTCGGGTCATCGAGTAATCGGGTCGGGTAGTATTAAACACCCCTAACTGGTACCACAAGAGGGTGTCGTCTTCGAGAGACACCACCGCAGCCTCCCCCTATTCCTCCTCTGTCAATTTGTAAAAATTGAAGAACCTCTCCGCTCTGAGTATCCACCCGTCAGGATTACACCCACTAAACACCGGTAAGTCGAGCTTCTTCAACCTCCACCTCCTTCGCCATCATACCCCGGTCGAAACTCACTGTTTCCCCCTTCTACCTCATGAGACGGTGGCGGTCTAAACAAAGGTTAACGATTCAACAACTCCTCTCTCAAAACTTGTGGGTCCTCCCTCAATTGATTAATCAATTGTTCATGAAAAGTCCAAGATTGTTGTAAGCTTGCTGCAATCTGAGCCATTTGATTGGCGGCCTCACCCATTCTCTATGTGATTCGGACGTGCAAGGCCTCCATGTCTTCTTCCAACTTGTCCATCTTTGTGAGTACGTTGGCGCCATCGACGGCCTTCCCACAACCGACTTGCTTTGATACCAAATGCAAGGAATCAGGTTGATGTGCTAATGGAAAGGCAAACAATGACAACAATGGCTACTCAATGGTACTCCACATTCTCTACTTTCGAGAGGCAAGAAGCTCTCCAACAGACTAGTGTATAGAATTCTCGTGCTGTATACAATAGTGGCTTCCCCTCTATCGCCTCTTACAGTCCTTAACAAATTGTGTAACAAATTCCATAATACATCCTATGACTATTCCTTATTTATACTTAAGTAATTCTTTACATTTACTTTATATATATATATATATATATATATATATATATATATATATATATATATATATATATATATATATATATATTCTATTTACATTCTCTTGTTCCAATAATACTCAATTACTTGCATCTGTTGGCTCCATGTTGTCACCTTCATTCTTCGTCTTATCCTTCCTCTTCCTTCTCGCATACACACGTGTGATGGCAGGGTAAAGTTGATTCCTAGCACACTACTATCCAAACACAGTCAAAGTCACAAATAACTTAGTAACATTAGTTACCATTATAGAAGGTACAAGTTGTAGGATGACTCAGATCTTTTCTAGTAAGATCATGGGGGTTGTACAAACTACAAATACTGATTTAAATGGTTATTGTCTATTGATTTGTGTGCCTCCTATTTCACAGAGAAAACAATTACAAGTTAGAATCGTCAATCACCCATAAAATTTTCTTATTCTTTGCATGAGAGCCATTATTTTTTATACCTAACATAGGCATTCCCTTGCCGCTCTAAAGAGAAGCTCTGGATATGATTCATTCAAATGAAATAGGAAATAACCCCCATGAGATTTTCTAGATACCCTTAAATAAAGTAAGCATCAAAGCCCACAAGTTCGTTGCCTATTATAAATGTCATAAATGAACTAAGTCATTGGATGCTGGCACACACTACTGGCACATCAATCAAGCATTCAGGAAAACAACACTCAATCATCATATAACAATGAGTATTCTCTCAACTCCCTGCTAGGATACACACAACTATTGCTAAGAAGCACTTTACATAAACAACTCAAGTGCAGCTAACGGTTAAGTCCTTGGTAGTCTAAAATGCTCAAGTTACAAGCCACGAGTTTTTGATATTGATATCAGCCATCACAGATTTGCTCAACTGAGGTAGGCACGAATACAATGATTGGATAATACCATCAGCATCCACATGAGTGTGCTAAGTTTAAAGTTTATGTTCTTAACTATTTCAAGGGTGATTTAGCTAAAAACGTGCATCAAACTAAGAAGAGTTGGAGTGACTCTATGCTTGATATTATCTCTTGAACTAGATCCTTTCTTAGGGTTTAATTCACATTATGACCTCTGGTTGTCTTCACACATGTCCATACCTATGTAACAAAGACCATAGCCGATTTGATGTTACCAACAGTACCTATCATATGGGTGCGAAAGAACAAATTCCAAATAATGTAATCCAAGACCCAAATTATGTAATACTAAGGCTTGACATTAGATAAAAAGGTGGGCATCTAATTTAGGAAGACCCAAATTACAAATGAATGTCTCTATAACTCAAGGATGGAGGGAGTAAATCATTTTTCATGAAAGAGGCCCAAAGGACTGATAAGCAAGCAGTCTGCAAACTGCATCTTAGAGCTTTCTTCCCCTTCTTCTCAGAAAGCTAACAAAAATCTTTTGTTTCAGCAAGAAACACAATGCACACAAACTCACTGTATCCCCCAAAACCTCATAACTTTGTAACAGAGGAACACATTAAGCAGGGAACTTAAAATAGCCAAATTGTTGCACAATGACAGCAAGTCAACGACACTTTAGTTTTAGCTTACCAGATCAAATTTACTCGATATTAAGGACCCATAATATGGAGCCAACAAAAGGCTTAAAAATCATTACAAACAATATCCCTAACATCACGCCACAATGGAGTTTTCTTCTGCAATCAGTGGACCAATTATGTGATTGTTATCACAGCACATTTTTTAATTCTATGGAATAAGGTATCCTCTTCCAATCGCAGCTAGAAACTTGCATAACACATAATACACGCACATGAGAAATTTAAAGCACCTTCTCTGATTAATCTTGTGTCAACTTATAGTGATCATATTAAAGCTATTTCTAGAATAACTACAGATATTTTGGATGTGAGGAACTAGGGGGAAAGAACCCAAAATAATAGGCATTCAGCACACCCAACGAATGTGTTGGCTCCCCCACTATTCTGGGGACATAAATAATCATCCTCCATGACCAAAATAAAATGTAGCAATATTTAATGTGAAGGTGCAAGAAATATGTTGAATAATTGAGAATAAATAAGTAAAGCTGGTTGATAATAGAGAATAATTTACGATGATCCTTGCCAAGGTATCTCAAAGCAAATTTGTGTTCCCATATTAACTGTGAGATATCCAGAAGAAGAAATCAAAATAGTATATGGGATCTGAATTTCCCAAGGACTTTGTGCAAGCACCACAGGAGGCTCCTACAAAGACATTTCCCATTTTTATCAATGCCAAAGGAAATCAAGTTTAAAAGAAAATTTCTATTGCGAGATTAATCACCAATGTTTCTGCTTACTATTTTCTCCATATTAGAGACTTCTTTTCAAATTCTACATACCACATGCATCCCTCGGTATGGTCTTTGAATTCTTTTCTATTGCAGACAAAAGAAAGTTTCAAAATTATCTCCAAATGTTAGAAACACCTCAAGCAAAAGATAACTAATGGACAACACCCTCCACTGGAAAAAGATACAAAGAAGCGAAAGAGCAAGGGATTTTTTTTTTCTTTTTACCAAAGCTCTAAATAGAACCATATCCAAGTGGTCTTGGCTAATTATGTAAGTAATTAGAAACAACCAATATATAGATTTTCAGAATCTGGCTATCATGGAATTTATCCAATATTCTATTTCTCTTCAAGGAGCCACACTTTTCATTTTATATGCACATTGTCACATAATTACCTTTGTTCTACGTAATTTCAGAACTAGAAATTAAGCTGAGAAAAATTAACTAGATATCAAACTGTTACAACTAATATTCAGAAAACTAGAAATTCTTATACCTTTGATGCCCGAGTATTATGCAGTACCATACATTTCTATAGTTTCTCTCTCCTCTTTCTCTTCCAATTGTCCATTCCTTCCTCACCTCTAACTTTCTCCTTCGTTATCATGCCAATGCCATAGATAACTTTGTTCCAACAGTCTTCCTAATAATGAATACCATAATCAACTCAAGAAAATATTTGAGTGACTTACCATCTCCAGCACATAAGTTACATATAGCGGCAATCCCGATTGGGGAAGTCCTCCAAAAAACTAAACAGGCAAAAGTTATGGTAGATGCATAGTAAAGAGGCCCCTTGAGAAGTTCCCTGGAGCACAAAGAAGCCAAGAATATTTAGAAGTGCGGAAAGGCAGAAAGAAGCCAATAGCGAACGACAGAAAGTTTGAAAGCAGCTAGTCCATCTAAGTAGTGTCTTAGGAGTTAAAGGCATCAACCAACTCCAGAAACTGGGAGCATGGGTAAAAAAGAAGAACCTGAACTAGAATAAGAGTTTAATACAAACCTATATCACCAGGAATTGGCATGAAGTGTAGGACAAAGGAATGTGTTAAAGTATTAGACACAGTCATTTATAAAAGTTTTGCATGATATTGGTTTAAAATAAAGTATGTAAGTATCATAACCAGGTCCGTTGAGTACCCGATAAGGGTACTTGAGAATAGTTAAAAAATCAGACTAATCACAAGGCAGCACAGTACCAAAGGTTAAGAATTTTCTAACAACTTAGATACAAAATTGAGCATATGGTTAACCCTGTTGGATGCAATAGCTGAGGTAGGCGAATGAAGAAGAAATTTTTTGAGTAACATAGAGGCTAAGAATATTTCCAGAATTACATCAGATAAAGGTGACGTGGATTAAGCTTAACATAATGTAAGTCAACCAAAAACTGAGCTTAGGCACAAGAAAAGAGCCTAAAAATTGTCACCTGTGGTCTCCATATCTACTCATTGACTTGACAGTAGCTTCATCCTTAAAGATCCCAAGTCCAATAAGAAGCACACGAATTACGTTGATTCCAGGAACCATGCAGGCAAGAAATGCACCACGATACCCAGAGCTGCAACAGTAAATGAATAAAAACTCATCACACACTTTCCAGAAAATAACAGCAATTAAAATACTACAAGACTACCTGAATAATGGCCAGCAAAGCATGAAAACTAGCCCAATGCTAGTATGAACAAGCTTCCTGTTCAGTTTCTAGACAGATAGGAGAACATAAATCAGCATTTAGTAGAAAAAAGGTTTATCTAGTTGCCATAAGAAGAAAAGCTACAAACTCTGTAGTATAACTATAACTAGAGATTAGTAAAAAAAAAAAAAAAATAAATAAATAAATTAAAAAGAAAAAAAAAAGACACTAATGAAGGCAAAATATCAAGAAAGACACTAAAATTTAACATATCAGTTGAGATTTGCAGCTTGGCATCCAGGGAATGGAAGAGTAAATAAAGGGAAAAGAAAGACAGCTATCACAACAGTAAGCTAGTAGAAAACTGCTAGTATAGAGACACAAGGGTAAAACCACAAAAGTAGAACATGTATTTTAATATAAGAAAAGAAGTTCAATTTACACAGAAAATGAAGAGTATTCAAGCAAAAACGTGAAAAGAACTACAATCTTGAATTACAACATACATAGACGTGCCAAGGAAAGCCCTGAGGGCATACCCGTAGATAAGCAAGAAGAACCATTCAATTTCATAAGAAAGTCAAAGCAAATGCTCACTAATAAAATATACTACTATTCCTTGCCATCTTAAACACCCACATAACAGCAAAAACACAACCTGCCACAGTTTTGTATCCCTTTCTCTTCCCAAGTGAACCAGAGGGTGGTCCAAAATAATAACAAAAACACAAAGAACCAAACCAGTCTAATAAGCTTATGTCGAGGAAAAGACACTGCCCCATAATGCACGATTCCAAGAACATGGGAGTCCCAGTCCCTACACTAGGCCAACATTAAATGAAAAATGAGGAGTTGTGACTTCTCCAACCTCTAAACTTGCAGATTTTTTCAAGTATTGAGTTTCTGTTAAACAGTATGCCATGCAAAAGCTTTAAACCTTTTTAGTACCTAAGATAGAAAGAGCAGATAATTGTGACTATAGGAGCATTTTGAGAACATGTGCAAGATTTTAAATTTAGGATCCTTGAGAATTTAGTAAGTTTCCCTAACTTCCATTATGCAGATCCGTCCTATAATGAATGTTCTAAAAGTCAAAATTATTGCAAAAAAATAAAAATAAAAAGAGACACAGCATGATGATGAGCGACAGAGACCTACAGAGGCAATGGATACTAAAAGACAGCTACCTTATCCTTACCAAAGATTCCTCCTATGCAACAATAAGCTTCCTTTTACATGCTTTGTCTTTTAACAAGAGAAAAGCCAAGCAACAATACATGTGAAATGAACTTCCAAGACATAGATAAAATCAGTCAATATATGTTATGTTTTCTGTTTATAGGATATTTGGTAACAGGAGTTTCATCTATGGGAAAGGCAATCAACTGTCATAAATCCCTTTATTGTTGTTCGTTAGACCAATTCAATCATTCTCTTTACAACCCCCCCCCCCCCCCCCCCCCCCCCCCCCCAACCATCACCACCAATGTAGAACCACCCCAACAGCAACAACACCACCCACTATTGTAAATATAACTCCAACCTCCAAAACCACCTAAGCACCATCAAAAATTTACTCCAACAACTAAATAAGCAACCCTAACCACCCTCAAAAACAACCTCATCCATTCCAAATGTCTAAATAGTTAAATAATCACACAACATATCATTAAAAAAAAACTCTTATTACTAAAAAATCCAACCTAAAATTCTAGATCTATGAAAGAAATGAAGAGAGATTGAGAAAGAGGGGAGACGTGGAGATGGAGGAAGGGAAGGCATGGTGGAGGGATCGTGATGGATAATGGAAAAAGTAGACAGGTGCCGCCATGGTGGTAGTGGTGGCTGTAAGTGAAGGGTTTTGTGTCAAACTGAGGATATAATCCTCAAAATATGGCAGAAAATTTAGCAAGAAGATCAATTAGTAGATAATCAAGCAACATAATCAATACATGTACATAAATAGAACTAGCAAGTTTAGTCAAGCTTTTAAGTATATAATCAACGTAACTAATGTTAATAAAATACAATACAAAAATTCTAGAATTCCTTCAATTTTCTTCCATGGTATCACAGCGAGTATACTTCATCATCTACCGTAAAACATACTAGTCAGGGAGGATGATGCAAGCTCTTCATACCCTAACCAAACAAAACAGCCAATTACCATATAAACTGTGTTACACACCTTTTAACCGAGTTAACCACAAGCCTCCACCAAATGATTCGGCCAATTCTATGGTCAACATATTAGAAAAGCTTAACCACAAACTACATAGAATGGGCATGGCTAATGCATCTTGCTATCAGTGGGAGAGGTAAGCTGGAGCTCCCCAACTAATCCATAATACGTTATATGGGTCCAGAAACAATCAATGATAATCTCTAAGATCATAAGGAGTATGGACCTAAATTTAGTCAATAAATATCTCGGTTATCCAATAGCATATGAACTACGAAAGGGAATCGAAACTATGTTGAACGGTGGGCAGGATGATTTGCAAATTATTGACCTCACAAGCAAGGCAAACAAGCTAAACGAAAGCACAATACAATTGAGGTTTTCTATGGCAAGTTAATCTTAATTTGGAAGGTAATAAACCAATGACAACCAAATCCTATGAGAGACCCATAGGACATCACTACGTACAATGATATCCTTGCTAGAATTGATGATACACTTCACAAATATACAAAAAGACTTACTTAATGACGATCCCTTACCGACTGTTGAGAAGGCATACTCTTCAATCTGGCGAGAGATGGCATGAAGGAAGATCATGAAGGCAGAAGACAGCAAATAATAGCCCCTCAAGTATCGAAAGCTGATTAATGCTAAGAAACTAATCAAGGATTTCATTCTGGCGAGAGGGTGGAAAGCATCACTCAAATGTACCCATTGTGGTGGTACATGACACACATGCGAAGGGTGCTTTAAATTGGTGGGTTATCCGAACTAGTGGCCGGAAGTGAAGAAGAAAGGGACAAAGCCACATGGGAGGAGTTAAAGAGCTTACCAAGAACAAGGATGGACATGGCGAAGGAGAGGTGAAGGCAAGAACAGCTAGAACAGTAGTCGTGAAACGAGGTGAGTATTTAAGGAAAGCGGAGTAATTAGGGTTGGGAAATAAAACTCTAACCCTAAATTCACCTTTAATAGTTTAAGCCCAAAGTTTCCATCCAAGGCCTAATAACGATAGAAACACGTCGCATCACTTAGCCCAAAGACTCGATACATAACCTCAACCAATACATGGATCCAAACTCGAAGAAAAGTCTCGGACTTACAACTTCAATTAAAAACTCAAGTTGGATCATCGATATTATGACATATAACATGACGAATTTCAAAACTTTAGATAAAACTACTACAGTGATTTCTCATCAGTTGATGGGATTGGACATATTGTCTATTCTCCTAATATTTCCCTCACCAATTGTCTTTATGTTACACAGTTATCCCATAAATTATTATTAGTCAGTCATATGGCTAAGGAATTGAACTGTGTTGTACTTATATAACCTAAATTTTGTCTTATTCAAGATTTTCGGACAAGAAAGATGATTGGGCGTGGCACTAAATGTGACAAGTTCTAATATGTAAATGAGGTGAGTCAACAAGATAAAGCATTGCTTGCTCACGAAATGTCGGATCGTCAAGTTTAGCTATGGACTCGACGGCTACGTCATCCATCTCCTGGATATTTAGATCGTTTATTTCCTTCTTAGTCTAAGCAAAATAAATTTTCTTGTAAAACTTGTGTACAGGCCAAAAGATAAAAACAACCCAATAAAACAAGTATCACTAGAACAAAAATACCTTATATTTTGATTCATTTGGACTTGTAGGGTCTGGCCTCTATAATCGAAAATCATAGTTTTTTTAATATTTATTGCTCTTCATTGATGATTTAACCGAATGACGTGTATATTTTCTTAAGAAGAAGTCTGAAGTATTTGATAAATTTGTGCTACTTCAAACTATGGTCCAAACCCAGTAAATTAAGAAAATGCATGTCCCCCAAACTGACAATAGGGGGAATATGTAAACACAACCATGAAATCCTTTCTCGTGGACCATGTCTTGATAGACCAAATAACTTGTCCCTATACACCCCAACAAAATGGTGTTACTAAAAGGAGAAATAAAACGCTTTCAAACATAACCCGGGACATCATGATTGAGTCCTGCGTCCCAAAATACCTTTAACATGAGGCTAATGGAACTGTTACCTACTTGGTCAATCGACTTCCCACCAAAATTCTCGTTTATCGTACACCCTTAGATCAATCAGCCCTACACCTTCTCATACCTAAGCCCTTTCCCTTAATCCCCATTATTGGGTGCCTAATTTAAGTTCATATTCCAAAACAAAATCACACTAAGCTTGATCCTTGTGCTCTGAAATGTGTCTTTGTTGGACATAGGATGACACGGAAGGAGTAAAGGAGTTTTGACCCAACACTAACAAGGTTTTCACCACCATGAATTGTGAGTTCCTCGAAATCAAATATTATTACCACACCCATCTTCGTCATGGGGGAGAAAATGAAAAATGACTCCTTAAGCTGGTTGATTAATCCAAATTTGGAAGGTCACGTCCCACAAGAACAAGTAGGTGGAATCACCGAACTTACCTCAGACACCATAATATAACATGTCATATATGAGTTATCACCCTCCAATATTTCCCGTCTGATCATCCCAAGGTAAGTCACACTTCATCATCCTCTCCTTATTCTCCTTTGATTGATGTTTCCATCGAAAACTCTAATCCCTCTCAGGAAGAAAGATGCTCCTACTAAGCCAGGTACCAACTTCCACCTTAGAGTTCTAGAGAAGTACTTCCGAAATGGTATATACAATAATATGAGCCTCGACAATCAAGGTATCTGGTGATTAATATCGTGAAAAGAGGAAAGTTGTCCAGTGAAGCGGGGCCATATAATATTTCTCTCATTCCGAGAGATTATCAAGGACCGGACCACTTGAGAAGAAGGGTCTGGAAGAAAGTTATGGAAGATGAAATTGAAGCTTTGAGGAAGAACAATACTTTAGGGAAAATGCATACTTCCAGTAGGAAAAAAGCCAGTTAAGCGCAAATGAGTGTTCCCACACAAGGTTGAAGGGTCAGTAGAAAGGTATAAGGGAAGACTTGTTGCAAAAGGGTACACTTAGATATATGAGATCAATTATTATGAGATATTATCTCCAATTCCAAAAATTAATAACGTAAGAGTGGTGTTCTTAATTGCAGCAAATAAAGACTGGCCTTTAAATCAATTTAATATCAAGAATGCATTTTTCCATGGTGATTTAAAAAGTCTATATGGATATCCCTCTTGGTAGAAGGATTTTCTACTAACGAGGTATGCAGACTAAAAAATGCCCTCTATGGGCTTGAGCAATCTCCCATAGCTTGGTTTAGGAGATTCATAGTGGTAATGAAGAAATTTGCCTATTATTGAATTGAAAGATTACACAAATGTAGATTGGGGAAGTGACAAAATAAGAAGGTCTAGGTCATGATACTTTACTTTCATAGGGGGAAACCGGGTCACATGGAAAAGTAAAAAGCAAAAAGTAGTTTCTCTTTCGAGTGTAGAGGTTGAATTATGAGGGATATCTAAGGGTGTAATTGAGATCATGTGGCTACCTAGAGAAGGTTGCAAGCTTTTGTGTGGCAACAAAGATGCAATTAGAGAATCCGGTCCAACATGATCGCATGTTGAGGTTGATAGACACTTTATCAAAAAAACTTGAAGTTAATGTCATATCTCTTCTATATGTACGTTCTGAGGATCAACTTGCTAAAAAAGTTGTACTACTAAGCCTTTTTGTGAAATTTTATGCAAGTTGATTATTGGAGATCTACTACACAACTTGAGCGGAAGTGTTAAACCGAATATATGAATCCTCAAATTATGGCAGCAAATTAGGAAAAAGATAATTAGTAGACAACCAATCAACATAATCAAATGGCATGTATATAAATAGAACAAGCAAGTTTAGGCAAGCTTTCAATTATATAAGCAATTTAAATAATGTTAATCAATACAACACAAAAATTGAAGAACTCCTTTGGTTCTTACATTTTGGTGGTAATAGCAAACTGGGGTTTCCTTTGATACTATAAAACAAACAACCAGGGAAATCTAAGGGTATGATTTTCTCCTTATATCCATTCTTAAAGTCATTTCCTTTCCTGTGCACGAGCCAAACGCATCATTATAGTAACTAAGCTTCAAAATCATACAAAGTATAATAGATGTTAATGAGGTGTGAATGGAAAGCCACTTCGAATACGAAAAGTCATCAACATTCATTCAATAAAGTGTTAAAAGATGGAGGATTGATTTACAAAAGACACTCTATTGAAGCACACACTTTTAAAAATAAATAAAAACATACGCAAAAGATAAAATTCACAAAGCGAATTCGCTCCAAAAACTCCACACGTAGGAGCTTAGCAGCAATCAACACCAAATTACGTCAATGTCAAAATTCTAAATTTCTAAATCATACACTTATTTTTCTTTCATAATGCATCAAATTTTTTTTCACTTCCAATCAAAATAACGAGCACGACTTTGGAACAATAACTCAGTATACCAAACAAAGCATTAAGTAAACATCAAAAAACCCTATTTAAATCATAACACACAACTTCAGAAAAGGCAATATTTCACAAAAATAAAAATAAAAAAAAAAAGCAAATGATTGCATATATTCCTCCCATTATCCAATCATATTATCACAATACAATATACAGAAAATATCGGAAATTCAAAATGTCAAATAATTACCTCGGAAAACACAATTTAGGTCAAATTATCTCAAAAACAGCAAGAAATTCTAACAAAATGAACAGAAAAAGTCGATAAAATTTCAAAACATCGAGAAATTACCGAATCAAAGACGTTGAATTTAGCAGTCAACTCCCAAACTCCAAGCGTAGCGCGAGCAACAGCAGCCGAAATGAGAAATGCGCAAACATCACTCAATACTGGACTATCCGGCAACATGATATTCGCCGCCGCAGCAGCCGTCTGCTTCCTCTTGAATCCGGCTGGTATGGAGGTGGTCGGCCAGAGCTGGAGGAGTTTGACTGAGGAAGTAATGGAGTTGGGAGAAAGAAGAGGAGGACAAAGTGTCGGGAAGTGTGAGGATGAAGCGTCGTTAAATAATGATGACGAGGAGACGTGGACGTAAGCTGCTGCGACTGCGAGTGTTACTGCCATTTCTTTCTGACTTTGCTGATTATAGTAGTGCGATTCATGGTTATGTGGTAAAACATACTTGTTTCCTGCAATTGATTCACTTTTTTTTTATCTTCTTGGGTTATGTTTGAGGAATTTTGATGGAGGCGAGTTTTTTGCTGTTTAGTGATAGAAATCATGATTTTATTTTTACTTTAGTATTGTTTCTATCATCTCTATTCTTTAATACGTGGCAATGGTAAAATAATGTTCATATTAGGATTTTATTTTATTTTGTAATTAATATATTTTGTCTTGGCTTATTCTATCCTACATTGTCGTTTAAAAGCAAAAGTTAATGTGATAAAAGTAAAATAAAAATTTTATATTTTCGTGAAAATACATGGTAATTTCTTTTTTTCATTTTTTTTTTAAATCCTCTCATCCAACATGCAATTTTAGAAAATATCCAAAAAAATATTCAATAGGAAAAGGTATCTCTCCAATTATGTTGAAACGTTTCTTTTTTAATCTTTTTACCAATATGTGTCTGAGCTAATTCACCACCTAATTTAGGTGGTTCCTCCATGGAGGAACCGTCCATTTTGGACGGTTCTACTATGGATGATTCATGGGCGATGTTTAGAGATCCACTTATTCTATCATATATTATCATTTAAAAGAAAAAGTTAATATGATAAAAGCAAAATGTAAATTTTATATTCTTATGAAGTCACGTGGCAATTTCTTGTTTTTTATTTTTTTTTTAAATCATCTCATCCAATATGATATTTTAGGAAACAACCAAAAAAAATATTCAATTGGAAAATATATCTCTCCAATTATGTAGAAACGTCTCATTCTTAATCTTTTTATCAATATGTGTCCGAGCTAATGCACGGTAAATTGGTAAAAGTATATTATTATTAAATTAGTATCAATTGCATTGTAAATAGTTTTATAATTGACAATAATATAAGTAGGCAATTTACCACCCCATTTTTATCAATTTGTCCCCGAATTTACTATTTGGCCCTTACTCACTCTTTATTCAGTTAAATGAAAATAACTAATACTAACTAACATAATTAACTATAACGTAAATAAATATGATAATTAAGAATAACATGATTAAAACACTAATTAACAAAATAATATAATTAACTATATTGTTATTTATTAACACTAATTAAAAATAATAAGGCATTAAATAACATGATAAACTAAAAAAAATCAAAAACATGATTAACATGATTGTATATTAATTATCCAACGAAAATAAAGAGGGGGCATTTAACATTTTACGGCTGCCCCTTAGGGTAGCGTGAAATTTTAGACAACTTTCTCTAGGAGCAACCGTAAGTTTTAAATGGCTAGGTACCAAAAAAAACAAATCCCACACGGTGGTGGTGATGATGTAGTGCATGGAAAGAGGGAGAAAGAGGTGGTGATTTGTTAGGGGGGGAAAAGAGGAGAGGAATAAGGGAAGGGAGGAAAAGAGAATGAAAGAAGGAAAAGTGAAGGGAGGGTAGGATAGTAATTTATTGGGGCGGTCTGAAAAATGTTAGGTGGTATTTACCGTCAGAAAAATCGCTCAAACCGCCCTTTAAATTACTATTTGGCCCTTCTCTTTCCACTAAATTACATTCACGTACCCTTCCCTCTTTTTTATCCTCCCCATCATCCATCACCTTTTCACCACCTGACTACTACTACCAAACCACCTATGACCGCACCATCCACCACGACCTGCTACCACCGTCGCCACCTCTTCTTGGAATGGCCAACAAGATGTTGACGTCTAATTTTCAGGTACATGTTTTTAAGGAGACGGGTTGGGTGGTCATCTTCATTAGACAACCAACCCGATGTAAAAAATTATTTTTTAAAAAAATTAATAATTATAACTAATAATTTTAGTTAGTTATTTTATTGTTTGGTATTAAAATCATATATTTTCTTAATAATTACAATTAATGTAGTAGTTATAGTATTAGAATAAAGGGAGGGCCAAAGTTATAATTTTCATGGGCGATTTGAGCATAACTGAGATGGTAAATAGAAAATTTTCAATTCAGTCCCTTACCTTTCATAAGCCCTATTGTGTAGCAGTTTTTAAGGAAGCAGATAATATTTAGGTCTAGTTAAAACATTACTTACAGAAATAAAGGTATTTGTTAAGGTAGAGGTTGAAGTAGCAATTAACTTTGACTAGGGGTGTCAAATCAGGTCCACGGGTCGGTTATGGGTTAGCTTATCGCGGGTCGGTTCTTATCGGTTTGAATTAAATCAGGTCAAAATTTGCCTATCAGGTCGGGTCAGGTTGGGTCATTATCTATTCGGATTAAATTGGTTAGTTGCTAGCTCGGGTTCGGTTCAGGTCATATTATATTCGATTCGGATCAATGTCGGTTCAAAAAAATCGGGTCGGTTCCTGAACAGGTTATAGAGGATTATTTCGAGTTCGGGTAAATTTCATGTCAAGTCGATTATGGTAATAGGTTACCTTGATTTCGGTTGAAATCCGGTTTGGGCTTTATCAGGTTCGCATTAGGCCATTAGTGACATGTTATCGATTTATGACTTGGTATTTAACTATTTTGTTGTATTCATTCCGGGTCATATTGGGTCATTTGACTCATTTCAAGTCAGCTCATACGATAACTTATTTTATATGATGGTTAATTCATAAATTGGATAATGATGACGTCGATAAGTCATTGTAAAACAAAATATTTATAAGGTAATGATTATTAAATGTGTATAACCGTATCAAACTAGTATAGGATATGTATCTTTAATGTATTAATGTATGATATGTATCATTATATTATGACTATTATCTATATCAATTATCTACATTAATGCATATACGGGCCGGGTCGGACTGGGCCAAAATGACCTAGCCCAACCCCATTATTTAAATGAATACTAACAACTTCGATACAAATTTGATGGATCCCTACATCAAAGTTCCGAACTTATGTAATAATAATAATAGCCAGGCACCATGATGCAAATTTGATGGATCCCTCTTGGTCTTTAATTTGTGTCGTTATATACCATGGTGCAATTAAATCATTAGACATTAGCAGCAAAACTATGTAGTTAAAAAATGGTTTGCCAAATTGTGAAAATAAATTATTAACACAAAATGTGGTTGGGTGACACACCTTTCATTAATTAATTGTGATTTTGTTTTAGGATTGGACTGTACTCTCTTCATTTCTCTAGTTGGATTCTAAATCTTCCCAATTCCATACAAACGCTAGTACTCAACTTTCCATAAAACATATGTTGATCTACCTAAAGGGATCGGACAAGTTATTATTCCTCGACAACTACAATAGCTCAAACACTTTTGATTGAGATCATAAAAGTAGCAAATTTTAAACCACAAATTATCAAATAGAAACTAGAAAATAAAGAGGTTCTATTATGTAAATCACCATCAAAAGCATATTATTCCCACAAATTAATAGCATAAAACTCATGAAAAAATGAAAACTTAAAACTTAGGATCACTCAAAGATGCAAACAATATAGCATCCGAAATTTATAACCCAAGAAAGTATTGAAACCATCAAACAAATCCAATTCTATATTTCTATCAAAACATGAAAATTTACCAAACATATTCACAAAAAATATACTAACAAAAGGAAGTTCAACGAAGTATAATGAGAACAAAGCAAGGGATTGAAGGAAGCAATTAAAGAATTGGGAGCTAGATTTGAGATAAAAGATTTGGAAAATCTAAAATACTTTAAATGGATAGAAGTTCTACGTCTAAAAATGGAATCTTCATATCTCAAAAGAAGTACATCTTTGATCTTCTCTGCTAAGACAAGTATGATTCACTAAAGCCAGTAGAAACTCTTATGATAGTAAATCATGGTCTTCATGTAAGCCAAGATGTCAAACGAAGGCCAGTATAAGAGTTGGTAGGTAAACTTGTCTATCTATCTATCTTATATGACACCCAATATAGTCTATGTAGTGGGAGTAGTTAGTTAGTCATGCACATGCATAGGCCTCAAGTTGATCATATGGAGGCAGTCCTTTGGGTCATTCAACACCCACTAGTAGAAAAAACCTTAATTGCTTCGCCTCAATTGCTGCGGTTAAAAACATATCGAAGCACAAAACTATAAGTGCTGCGGTTATTTCAAATAACCGCAACATTTATTCAAGCCTATAATATTTTTCCTGGGCTTGAATAAATGCTGCGGTTATTTGAAATAACCGCAACACTTATTATAACAATTGTTGCGGTTATTTCAAATAACCGCAGCATTTATTCAAGCCCAGGAAAAATATTATAGGCTTGAATAAATGCTGCGGTTATTTCATAAGTGCTGCGGTTATTTCAAATAACCGCAGCATTTATTCAAGCCCAGGAAAGATATGATAGGCTTGAATAAATGCTGCGGTTATGTGAAATAACCGCAACACTTATTATAACAAGTGCTGCGGTTATTTGAAATAACCGCAACCTTTATTCAAGCCTAGGAAAATATTATATACGACTGAATAAATGCTGCGGTTATTTTAAATAACCGCAACACTTATTCGGTCATTTATTTCCCTGTCTTCACTTTTCCAGGCCATTTCAAAGACCAAAACTTTCCCCAGACTGAAGCATACAAAAAAAAAACCCTACATTTAAACTTTGTCTTCTCCAGTCCCCCATCCTTCTCTAGTCCTAACCCCATTATACCCATTTATAACCTTTCTCTCTCTCCTCGAAAAATGGTTCGCATTTGGGATTCTTCGAAGCGTCTTCTTCTTCGCGAGATTTGAGGTACGTTTTCCCATTTCGTGTTTTGATAATGTAGTATAGACATTTTGGTATAATTTGGAATTTCGGTTTATATTTTGCTTGAGTATCTAGACATAACTCTAGTAATTAGGTTTGGACTTCATTGCTATCTTCGACTTCATTGACTGGGCCTTCATTGCTATCTTCGACTTCATTGACTGGGCCTTCATTGCTATCTTCGACTTCATTGCTTATGTATATATTTATAACGACAATGAATGTGCAACAAAAACTATATAAAGCTATTTCTAAAATGTTTAATAATCAAATAATACAACCCTACGGATTAAAGCGTTTGATACAATCAATGAACGAACTTTGTATATGAGAAATGTGGGTTTGCGATGCCAAACACAAATTAGATAGGTGCTGAGAGCTGTGTGTTGGCAAATGGTGAAAAAGTGGGATGTTAGTTGATGCACATGGTGAACGGCAATGAAGCAATCATTGTTGTTTTAGGAACCGTTCATCTAGCTCTGACACAAGACCACCATGCTGATATCCTTCCTGATCATGTGAAGGTCAGCGTCAACGACTATAACAAGTTCTATAAAGGATGTCCCTATCCCTGCCCCTTCTGCTTTCATCAAAAGGCTCGA
Organism: Dysphania ambrosioides; assembly: GCA_026401315.1. Taxonomy (NCBI): domain Eukaryota; kingdom Viridiplantae; phylum Streptophyta; class Magnoliopsida; order Caryophyllales; family Amaranthaceae; genus Dysphania; species Dysphania ambrosioides. Next base: position 4,342,517 of record CM048672.1, read on the forward strand.
GCAAGCCCACGGGACCTTCACACAGTGGCCGAAGCATCTAGTTCGGCTCCTGACGTCTAAGGTAAATGCATTCCGCCTAACTTTATGAATTTGTATTCTACTAATGTATTGATATTAAGTTTTGAATTTATTTGAATCAGCAAAGAGGTACAGGTCAAAAGGACGCAGCTGAAGGTGTTGCTAGTGGTCCTAGCGGTCCAAAGACGACTGAGTCCGTGAGGAAGGACGTTGCCCAGACCGATCTCACTGAGCTGGCCTTGAGTCATCTTGGTGAGAATTGTCGTCAAATGAGGGCCCAGTTGTCGAGGTTTCTGCCAGATAGCATCGTCTCCTTTCGTTGTGGAAAGACGATATTCGGGTACCCCGAGGACCAGGATATCATGATCGTAGCAGAGGACGTCACTCAACTTCTCACAGGAGACGAGCTGAATGTATTTGTGCTTTAAGTCTTCATAATGTAAGTTACCTGACTATTGAATATAATTCCTAATTTAATATGTTTTATCTATTTGTTGATGTTGCTAAATGGGTGTTGTTTCAATTAATTACAGGGCCTGTTATGAGTTGGTCCAAGAAGAAGGACTAGGATCCTTTGGTTTCATGTGCCCATCTAGGGTCTCGGCTACCATGATCGGTAACGACCAGGGTTTCGTCACTTCTTACATGGTATCTTTTATGGCCAATCGCCATAGGAAGCGTTTCATCTTTTGCCCGTACCATGAAAGGTATGATCTTCTTACATAGTATCCTCATTGCTTGTATGTTCGTATTTTAACCATTTACCAATCATGTTGTAGGCATCGTTGGATACTCCTTGTTCTGTCCTTAGAGAAGAGGATAGTATACGTTTTCGATCCTCTTCAACGAAAACGTAATTTAGCGATTAAGGAAGTGCTAAATACGTAAGTTTTTGGTAATTACAATTTTTATTTCACTGACAATAGTAACAGACTAAAGTTTAGTTATTGACATCTATTTTTTTTTCCAAATCTAGTGCTTTTAAGAGCTTTAAAGTTCAGTCCGGCCTCCGTAACGGATTGAAGTTGAACTGGATTCCGGCTCAGGTAACCCTATTTTCAATCTATTCCGTTGCCTTAGAATTGTATTAGATTTGTTTGGTTTACATTGTACTTGGTTTCCAAATGCAGTGTCCTCAGCAGATTGGAAACACCGAGTGTGGCTACTTTCTTATGCGTTTCCTGTTTGAAATCCTCCACAACAATGCTACCTGTGAGGATCTTTCAACGGTACGTATTCATGAGCTCCATAATTTATTTTTGAGATATAGTATATAGATATATGGGAATTGTTTTGAGATCTACTTGTGTATGGGAATTGTATGTGTTGTGAACACACAATGAATTTGTGAATTGTATTTAGAATACACAATTATGTTGTGAACACACAATATGTTTGGGAATTGTATCGTGAATTGTGGTTAGAATACACAATTGTGTTGTGAATTTTGGATGGATTGTGTTGGATTATAATTATTGTGGAAACATGTACTATTAAAAAATGGGAAGAGGTCGAATTACAAAGGAAACTCTGTCGAAATTTACGCTTGAAATTATATCTCCTGTTTTGTAGATATACTAAACCTATCATTTCTTATCCTTTCAGGCGATTCAAAGAACAACGTCATACTCACCTCAAGAGCTGATAGAGATTAAGGAATTATGGGCGGAATACTTCATTAGGGCCGGACAATATGTATAGGTAGAGCTAGCTTCTTTTTCATTTTGTTATTATTAAAACACATTAGATTAAAAGGTAGTAGGAATTCCTTGTATTCATTAGATTAAACATTCTCTTTGTATATATATAATTCTTTTTGTATATATTATTAAAACACATTGGGTTAATTAACTCATTGACATATTGGCATAAACACAAAATAAATCCATTGGCATACTTAACACGCAGCAATTGGCACTCAACTCCCTACTTGTTAGAAATGGTGGTAAAGCAGGGAAAGAAAAAAAAAACCAGACTTATTTGCTGCGGTTATTAGAAAAAACCGCAGCACATAATATTTATTTGCTACGGTTATTACAAAAAACCGCAACACTTATTGATCAGTATTCTTTAGTTTTAATGATTTAATGCTGCGGTTATTTATGAAAACCGCAACAAATAATATATATATATAAATGTTGCGGTTACTACGGAAACCCGCAGTAAATAAGTATTAAAAAATTAATTTTTTTAGTTTTTAAGAATTAATGCTGCGGTAATTACGTAAAAACCGCAGCAAATAAGTTCAATTAATGATGCGGTTATTGTAAAAAACCGCAGCAATTAATATTATAAGTGTTGCGTCAAAAAAACCGTAGCATTAGCGGGTTTTTCATGTGCTTCGGCTATATGTTCTGCGGTATAATAACCGCAACAAATAAGGTTAAATAACCGCCGCAAATAGACAGTTTTCTACTAGTGACCTCAAAGGAACAATTGGAAAATGTATCTTTTTTTCAGAAAAAATGGACATCTAGAAATGAAGGCATATACTGATGCAGACTAAGGAGGCAATCGAATTGATAGAAGATTCACCTCGGGATACTTTACTTTAGTGGGAGGTAACCTTGTAATTTGGAGAAGTAAGAAACATAAGCTGGTTACTCTCTCAAGTGCAAAGGCTAAGTTCAGGGGAATTGCCAAAGGAATCACCGAAGTGTTGTGGTTAAGGAAATTGTTAACTGAGCTTGGTTTTTCCCCCAAGGAGAAATGTGAACCTATGTGACATTAAAGTAGCAATCATCGATCATCTAAGAAAATCCGGTTCATCATTATCGATCAAAACAAATAAAGATTAACACGCATTTCTTCAAAGAGAAACTTGAAGATAAGGTTGTGAGTCCTCCATATGTAAGATTAGAAGATCAACTAGTTGATATCTTGACGAAGAAAGTTCCCACTAAACATTGCTGAAGTCCTAAGCAAGTTAGGCATTGGGGGGTTGTCTCACTACCCAACTCGAGTGGGAGTGTAAAACAAGGCAAGAGTAATCAAAGGAGAAAGATCACATTTCAACATTAATCAAGGCCATAATTAAATCCACTTTCCATACTTAACACATTATAATTTAAGAACACTTTTATGTATACAAGTAATGTAACATTTGCACATCAATACAGAAGAAAAACTGAAAATCACATTCAAATTCTTTGCACCCTTTAAAGGCCCGGTCCATTTTTAGCCCATTCCATTTGCACAACTCTACTTGTGATTTTCCATATCTATCATACACCGGACAACGAATTGGGTGTTAATAATATATCTGTAGAGTCATTGAGGCTATTTATATCTTCATTCTCACACATGAAGGATATAGACAACTAGCATACAAAAATCCATCCCCAAAAGTAGCAAGAAAACGTGGAAAATGTCAGGGTGGATTAAAATCCTCAAGCACTGAGATACAAGATGAAAAATGCTTTCTATGTAAATAGTTCCTCAAACTATCTTAACTTGCTTATTACTGAAAGAAAAGGATGTTATAGTTACCGTACTGACAACATAAGTATTTTTATCTGAACATTAGAAAGCTTACACAGCTCCACAGATAATGTCTATATATGATTATAACATATTCACAGTTGCAATATATCATTGAATCACTCTCCGATCATGAGAGGAAAAAAAATGTATGTTCTCTATAGTGTTTACTTAAGACGACTGTTGTAAAAGATTAACAGTAATATAATGAGGTAAAAGAAGCAACTTTTGATGGGTGATTTAAAAGTCTAAAGCATCAACGGGTAGAGAAGTTGTTCTTTGAAGAGAATGTGGAAGTATGGCTACTACACCTGGGTAAAAGCTGTTAGCAGGCGCCATATTCTCTGGGCTGCAACACTCACTCTGAAGAATTCGAGTGCGCAGACTGGGTAGCTTTCTCTTACCATAATTTGAAGGAAATTGGAGTGGAAAGTGCTTTTCCAAAGCAGTTTTTAGGTCCTTCACATTTAATCCTCTTTCCGACGTATGGAAGAATATCTTGCTGTCCCTCATACTGTAATCCTTTTCTGCAGCTAAGAGACGTGCCTTCACATCTGCACTCATGTTTTCATCTTTCAGCTCTCTCAGCTGTATATCGTACTTGGTTTTTAGCCATCTCAGCTCCTTCCTTGCTTCATTTTCATACTCACTCTCACCTACAATGGAGCTAGTTGGGGAGTTATATGGAGTTTGGGTTTGACTACAGTTAATTGTGGCCTTCCTATCATTCTCAAAATTTGAATGTTCTTGTGTTTCAAAGGTTTCACCAAAATGGAAATTTAAGCTGGGTCGGCGATGGTGGTGAACCGCTGTATCTGCGTCCGGTATCACACCAGAATCTGTTCTATAAGCCTCAGATGGATAAGTTATCTCCTCAAAACGTCCACGCATCGAAGTTGATCCATGACTAGTGCACCGAAGTAGTTGGGTATTGCGGGGCCTGGGGCTGCCAAAGGTCAGATAATCTGCTAAGGAATAATGCTCAAGTGGCTCAACCCCACAATCAACATCATTAGCTATGCTTTCACACTCTTCTATGTACGAAGCCTTCTTCCAATCAGGGACTAAAGCAGCAATCTCACAATCTATCATATCTGCTATTCTCTTCATGTCTTCTTCCTTAATACTTAGCTCAGAAACCATTTCTGTTGTTACGCTCATAGCAGTATCAATCTCTACGTCGAAAGGGAAGTAGATGTTTCGCACTCTCCCTTTGGAAAAAAAATGAAAAAAGTATAAGCTTCTCAAAAAAAGTTATAAGGCACAGAAGGCAAACTTCAGAACTTTTACCTTCTTTATCAGTAATTCTGAGTCTTAAGAAGATATCACCATTTGCTCTTTTCTTCCCCTTGATGCTGACATCCATATCTGTCAAATTTTCATCCTCGAGAAAAGTAAAAAGCTCAATTTCATTGGCTGCCAGCTCTAGAGTTTGGAACTCATGTTCATGATCAGGTTCATAGCCAACATAATCACAACCACTATTACTTTCTATCATAAAGCTGTCATTTTGGTAATGTAATTGAACAACTTGACTTAATTTGTCAAAATCTTTATCATGATCAATTGTCCTCAAATCATATTTTTCATCATCACTCCGTAAAAATGGGTCTTCTAGCAGCTCCTTTGCAGATAATCTAGCAGAGACAGTTGCCAAGCATTTATCAACAAAGAGGCGCACATCCGGATCCTTCACTTTGTAAAGAGCATCTGGCTTTTTGCCCTATTACAAAAAGTTTACTAAATTAATTCAAACTGATAAGGATACATGGGTTGCTGAAAGTAAACATAAGAGGGTGATTCTGGGTTCTTACAGAGACTACTTTCTTGTAGATTTGAGCAGGGTGTGTGCATTCACTATAAGGATAATCGAAGGTAACCATTTCGAGAACACACATCCCAAACGAGTAGATGTCAACTAATTCATTGTATTGCTCGGCATAAACCTCTGGAGCCATGAATTCTGGCGTACCTGAAGTAATAGACACAGGATGTGCATAACATGGTAACATTAGAAAAGAGACTACTAACAGCCTTTCCTCAATCATCACATTAATCATTAATTGAGACCCCATAATCTCACAATAGCAATCAAAATAAAAATAATCAGTATTGTATTTTAAATCTATAAACAAATATCTGAATAATACGAGCCATTATTATTTGAGAAATAATGAAACTTAAGATTAAAAAGTACGGCAATCATTGCAATAACCATTCTATAAATATAATCAACATTCGAGACAATTTCAATGATTAAGAAGACAGCTCAAACTTACCCACACAACGGGCGGCGTGAGATTTCCTGAGTATGGCAGCTAGGCCAAGATCTCCTATCTTGACTTCACCTTGGTTCCCATTGATGAAAATGTTGTCACATTTGAGATCTCTATGTATCACTGGAGGATCATGAGTATGAAGATACAATAGCCCTTCTAGGATCTGCCTACACCAATGTTTTACTGCTCTAATGTTAACCTTTTTATGCTTCACCCTATACCTGTCATCAAACATTCCACCAAAAAAAGGTAAATAAAAATTTACCAAAAAAGTAAAATCAACGCATATGAAGCCTAAACATCAACATCAATATGAAAGTGTGAACTTACTGTCTGAGAGTACCAGAGGTGAACATTTCAGTGACAAAATTGATATTTCTGTTTGTAATGTCAACCCAAGAAGTATTAAACTTCATAATATTCTTGTGTTTTAAGGTCTTGAGCAGATGAATTTCACTGTACAGCCTTTCAAGATCTTCAGGTCTTTGCAGAAAATCTGTAAGCTTTACCTTATTCCAAGCCACTTCGATTCCCTCATATTCATCAAATCCTCTGTATCTGCAATGATCAATGGCAATGAAAATATATTATTAAAATTCAGAATAAATTTTATTATAAAATTTAGCTCAAACTTTTTACAAAAAGAAAAACCCATTCCAAACAATACAAATTAAGCTCGAATTATTTGACTAATGAACCCACTTTTTAAAAGTGTATTTTTGCATATTAAGCTCAATACTTGACAAATAAGAAATACCCATTGAAAAAAAATGCAAATTGAGCTTTGTAATAAAATACCCAAGTTTTAGAATTCATTTATTTTCCATATTAAGCTCAAATTCATGACAAATAAGAAAACCCCAGTTAAGACTTTGCAAATTAAGCCGAAGATTCTTGAAAGAAGAAATAACCCATTTCTAGAAATGATTCTTATTTAAAATTAGGCTCAAATTCTTGACAAATCAGAAAATTTTAAAATAAATTGCAAATTGATCAAGTTCTTCACAAATACAAAGATATCCAATATTCAGAATTAATTATTTTTGCAAATTTCGTTCAAATTCTTGACAAACAAGGAATACCCAGTTTTTTAAAAAAAGAGCAATTTGATCAAATTATTAGCAAACAAAGCAGAAATTTCAGACAAAAAATACTAAGAGTGATTTCTTACACTATCTTAGAAGACCCTTTGCCCAGAATTTCATTATACTGCAGAAGAAGAAAAAAAAAAAAGGAACATCAATCAATGAAAAAAAATGCATATAATAATTAAAAAATTATTAAAAAAAAGAAACAATATTGTAAGAATATGTTTTAGAAAATGGGAACATACTCTTCCATATCTTCCAGTAGGATCAACCTCAACATAATCAGAGGAATCTTCGGAATCATCAACATGATCAATCACACCATTCATTCCTCCCTTTTTCTTTCAAATGACAGAGAACTTTCCCAATTTCAAATCATTCCACATACTAGTCAGTTGACATGACATAAATCTAGAACTTTTGGCACCTTATAATATGATAAATTTATGCACATGAAATGAAATCAAAGATAATAAAGATGGTTGATTTATTTATGCATTATAGTAAGGTGTTAATATAGAATATTGGCAGGACAATAAGGGATGCAATGGGGAGGCGAGAGATAGATTAATGGCAGATGATAATAGAGAAAGTGGAGCGTGTGAAGGAGGGGAGTAGTCAGTCTATGGACAACTGGGCAAGTAAACAAGGGTAGCAAATGATGTGTCCCAACTGAGTTGGGCATCTTATTCAATGTTGGTTCTTTCTTTGTCAGTTCCCTGCTTTTTTAGGAACTTCATATTGGCATTATCTGAGTGGATAGGATAATAATTCAGTCGACCTAATATAACTCTGCGTTTTTCTCCCATATGAGTAAATGTTAAATTTTGGACCATTTGTGATTCCGATCTACAATTTTTATCCGAGATGAATGAAACTAATACTACGTAATTATAGTGAGTTAGTAAGATCTAATCAACTTTTACCTGAGACTAATAAAGCTTGTGAAGAGAAAGAGAAAATACGTTGTGTCTCCTTGCCTCTAGGGGTGTCAAACGGATAAGGTCTGGTCATGTTCGTATTCGAGTCACCTACTTTCGAGTCAACTATCTCCAACCCGAAGCTGGTTCATTTAAGTTTTCGGGTTGAAAACCCCAACCTGAACATAATCCATTTAGTTTCGGATCGGGTTCGTGTTAACTCATTTAAGTTTTTGTGTCGAAAATCTAAACCCTAAACCGCTATTTTTGGGTCGGGTCAGTTTTGCCACCCGTGAGATGTGGTTATTTATTAGAGTGACTGAAGGAAAAAAAAACTTTTAGGGTTGAGATAAAACGGTTGACAAGTAGACAGTAGTAGTTTAATTGTCTTTTAAGGTTTTAATTTGGGCTTGATGTTTAGGTTGAGTGGGTGACTGACCAAGTAATTTTTTATTAATCTACTTATTATAGTTTGGTTATAAGGTCGGATTCGAGTTGACCCGACCTGATTTTGACCCGAAATAAATTTTTAGGCTACGTGGGTCATTTTCTAGTTGGAATTTTCAACCTTAACCTAAGCCATTTAATTTTGGGTCTGTTTCGTGTCAACCCATTTAAGTTTCGTGTCAAAAATCTCAACCCTGACCCGCTATTTTCGGGTCAGGTTCGGGTTTTTGGTTCGGGTCGATTTTTGCCACCCCTACTTGCCTCCTTGGTTTCTATCAACTAAGACACTCGACTTTTAAATTACATGAAAATCTGAGTGAAGTGGGGATGCATATACCATATTAAATAACACAAATCTTACAAATTAATTTTTGTTAAGTTGAGAGGTGACTTGATAACCGGTTTTCTAGGTCGTTAACTAAAAGACAGGTTATGCAAACAATATTTATTCCAACCTACAAACTATACGAGTATAGCGGAGTAGGGGGTCGAACCACGAAGACAAGGTATATCAAGACTTTGACTTTTAACACAACCGGACTAATTGGGGTTGGAAATTCAGTTAAAACTAATAGGTGGAAAATAGATGACGACAAATCACGAAGTAAAGCAAGTAGAGAAAAACGGGGACAAGATTGGATTCACCCTAGGAATGAAGCTTTAAAACCGAACATTATAGGTTAGAGAAAATCTGATAATAACTAGCATGGATATCCAAGAATACGAGAGGAAGTTTGTGACCCTATAGATCACACGAACAACCTATAATCGCCCTATGTCTCCAAAGGAGTGGCAGGACAAGATTCGCATCGGAATCCGAAACTATTTATTAACATCATTTCTACAACCTTAAGCAATAAAGATCATAGCTTTCCTAGGGTTTCACCAATCAAAACCCCTAAAAGAATTACTCACTCATATTCATGTGTAAAGACATAAAGATATTAAAAGATGCAGTAGAAACGAACATGGAATGATATCGCGAGAATGAAAACAAAATCAGAATTAATAAACGATAAACTTAGAACTAAACATGAAATGAAATAAAGCAATGGATTAAGATTAAAGGAAGGAATTAAACTTACAAAAGCTTCAAATTGATATCCACGAAAAGAATTCGAACTGCAAAGCGTTGAAGAAAAACTGAAAATCGAAAGCTAAAACTAAAAGAATTTGGAGGCTAAGAAATCTAAAAGTGCATAAAAGTATTAAACCTAGCTCACCCTCTCCTCATCAGAGGAAGGGGGTATTTATAACAAAATAAGAAAAACCTACGAAAAACCCTAAAATGCCTAGGAGCCGACCCTAAAAAGTAGTAGTTGATCCGGAGGAAAACACTGTCATTCGCCCGAATATAGGTATCATTCGGCCGAATGTGATCCCATTTGCCCGAATTGTCTTCCATTCGCCCATTCCAGAGGCTTCGGGGAATCGATCTCTGTCAAGCATTCGCCCGAATGTATAGGTTGATTCGGCCGAATGGAAGCTCATTCGCCCGAATGAGTTTCATTCGGCCTTTCCAATAGCAAGGCTCGACAACTCTGGAGACTGCCTCATTCGACCGAATGAGTCTCAGATTCGGTCGAATCTGCAGCCATTCGGTCGAATGTCTCTCAGATTCGATCGAATCTGAGAGCATTCTTTCCTCTTTTCACTTCCCTCTTTTCTGAACCCCGTGGGATCTTCATAAGTGACTTCAAACACTTGCCCAAGCTAAGATACGTGTGTCAAAGGCTCGAATGTATCGCCTTTCACCTTGAAATCATCAAAAGTGCCTGAAATGAACTTAAGACAACTCGAAAACAAGATCAAGGTAAAATCAAGCATAATATACATAAAACCAATACAAAACTACGAGACTTGACACTAAAATGAGTTAATAAATGTGCTCTAAAACGAGCACATCAACTTCCCCCAAGCTAGACCGTTGCTAGTCCCTAGCAAACGAAATAGAAAGGTGAAATGACAGCTTAAAGCAATATGAATGAAGAAATGAATGAAGAGACTAATGAAAAACATGGGAAGTGAAGCTCAAGTCAATGTAAGCCGTGCACGTGCGAAACTCCTCCCTAGCCATGGGTGTGCAAGCACAATGGGATTTAAAGAGCATAATCAACTTTTTACACTTACTCGGGATTGCCGAGCAAGCCACATCATAATTCATTCCGCCCACTACCTAATGAGGTCGCAAGTCTACGCTCCCAAGGTTATTTCCCACGAGGTGTGGGAAATTTCCATTACGCTCATGTGTTTATGGGGTATGTGTTTCACTCGAAGTCATCCGACTAAAGGTGAGTCGGGAATTAAACACCTAAGCAGGGAGAAATCCCGTAAATCGTGTCTTATCTGCTCTCCAGCACTGATCTTACTAATCAGGTTAAGTCGAACAGGTTTGAAAAAGGGTTGTAATGTAGGTTTGGATCGAGGTATGGTAGAATTTGGGAATGTGGAGTTGAAATAGAGGATAGTAAGTGATCCAAGGAAGTAAAACCGAGGAAGATTACGCCTTCCGACAACCATGTCAATCCCAAAATTCCCAATAGTAGACTAATACACTATGTCAACTTTATTCTCAACTTCTTCTCTAATTTCTTTTGTTTGTTTTCTTTTTTTCTTTTTTTTTCTTTTTTTTTCTTTTTTTTCTTTTTTTTTCTTTTGTGCTTTTCTAGCTTTTTTCTGAACTTTCTATGTGCATACTTCTTTGAAATGCACTAAGACTAGTGTATGTAGTCAAATCATCCAATGATAATTTCCCCAAACCGAAATCCTATATTACAATGCTACAAATATCAACTTCACTATGATCACATGACTATCCTCTAGGTAAAAAGAGGGAGTATTTGGTTCATGTGGAGTTAGATAGCGTGGCTACAAAAGAAGGTAAAGGCACAAATTTGGCTCAACCTAGAGTAAATTGATTTTCATGGTAGGCACTTTGGCTATGTAGCTTTTAACTACAAACGTGTTATCATCCCTAACCTTTAGAAAAGTAGACTATGCTGGAGGAGAACAGACACAATTCTTAAGATTCCCTGACTAACACTCATCAATATAGGACTCATAATAGAGTCCTAAAGGCTCAATCCTTACTAGGTTAGTCGAAATGCGCCTCAATAGGTAGTCATCCAAACCACATATCAAGCAAGCTTAGATCCCCCCAAGCTAAGTGAAAAACAGTTGATAAACTCATACCCAAAACAGGCACAGGGCTATGGGAATACGAGTTTGCATAAAGTCGGTGCGCAACAGAGGCTTGCATGCTTGTTTGGGATATATGATGGGAAAGGGGGCATGCGGTGCAAAGAAGGGTAAAAATATATATATATATATATAAAAACAAAACTTACATACATAAATTTGGATTTTCGCATAAGAAATCATACCAGTACTGGGTGCAGCGGTATGTGGAACTTCTTGTATATATACCTGAAAACAACACCAAAAAGCAAAACGCAAAGCACAAAATAACACCTAGAAATAAAACACGAAGCAACGAAACGCTACACAACACTAAACTGACAACCAAGACCAAAGGACACGCGAAAGAATGAGTAGTGGACTATGGGTATCCCCCCCCAAGCCAGGATGAAGCCGTCCTCGGCGCTAAGGGAGGCCGTTAGGTCCACCACTACTCATCCCCCATAAATTCCTCATCATCCCCCTGGTCATCCTCCTCATTAACCTCCTCTTCCCCACCCGTGTAGTCCATCCCATAGTCGTCCGAGGCTCTTCTAGGAGCCGACGGAGTGAAGTTATTAAACCTACGCCTACCCACCCGCAACCGGTCAAACCCATGACTTAGTGATATTTCGTTATAGTTGTCATGGCGAGGGTACCAGGAAGGGGTGGCCATGCTTTCGCCGACCATGTGGGAGCGGTAGGCCATATCATACCATGGGTAGTTCGCCTGCTCGAAGTTTTATTCGAGGTGTTCGAGTCGGGCGGTGTGGTGGGCTTGGGTGATGAGGACCTGATCAAGCCTTCTCTCTATGCGTCCTAGGGAGGACATAATGTCAGATTCAGAAGACTCATCGTCTGAATCGTCATGGTCTGGTAGGACCGAGGTAGAGGCTCTAGGTCGGTCACGCATAGAGAGGGTGTGAGGGCGAGGAGGTGGTACAAGTGGGGGTTCAACAGCGTATCTCGGCACATCGCCTTCTAAGAGATACGAGGCCCCAAACTGGACCAGGGGAGGTAAATGAGGGCAGGGAAGGGGGATGGTGTGGTCTTTCAAGTACCGCCAACGCATGGGATCCGCAAAAATGAAGCCAGCCCGTACGAGGCATTGCTCGTGAAGGGTAGTGGAACTGGCATATCTTTCGCTGAATTCCACAGGATTCATGACGTTCAGGAATTCAGCAATACGGAATACGTGTCCCCCTAAACATAAGTCAGTAGTAGCATTTAGGGTGGCTGTGTTGTTTAGAAACTTCCACATCGTCATTGGCAGGCTTAGTGCAGTGTCGTCGTGTGGTGCAAGATAGTGGTGCAAGATGTGCACCTCGTGCGTTCGTACTAGGTGAGGGCTAGGGGAAGGGAGCAAAGTCTCCCTAGCAAATTTAAAGAACATGTGCAAAACTGGGTGTTGCACATCAGAAGCATATATGTTCCTATTCGGATAAACAAGCCGGCCAGCTATTTTAGGCCATAGCTCGGAAACCGAGAGTTGTCCGGTTGTTTATCTGGAATAGGCTCGTTATTGAAACCAAATACGGCACAAAATGCAGCATAATCAAGAAAATAGGTTGCATTCCTTAGCCTAAAAGATAAATGTAACCTACCATCCCGTTGGCACGGGGTTAGGGAACTAAGAAACTCATAAGTTAAGAGCTTATGAGTCGGGTGCCACATGTTTATCCAGTTTTCTAACCCACATGCAGTTAATAATGCAATAAATTGTTCGTATATACCCATTCGTTGCAAAATTGATAGGTCTAAATAACGAGTAGAGTTGATTTTTTGTACCTTAAGTCTTTGGAAACGCTTATATTGCTCCAAAGATACGAAAATAACCGTAGGGTGGTCCTCATCGAACCATAGTTCCTGGCCAAGAAGCCTTTGTTGACCCTCCGGTTATTGAGAACTGGTTTGTTGAGCTTCCTGAGCCGCACCCGAAGAGGAACCCTCTCCATGCTTCTTGGACCTTTTGAAGGGGTTCCTTAAAGTTCTCCTTGGACCCATGGTAATTGAAGATGATTTGGAGAGGAGTAGAGGAATTTGAGAAAGAGCAAGAATGTGGGAGACGAATTCGGCCGAGTGAAAGAAGTAGAAAAGTTTCGGTGCGTTTTTACGTGGAATGAGCTGATATTTATAGAACTGACTTCCATTCGGTCGAATGGAGCTTCTATTCGGTCGAATGGTGTCCTATTCGCCCGAATGGATACCCTGTTCGGTCGAATGGAGTAGTGTTACGAAGAAATCTTCGCTTCCATTCGACCGAATAGGTTTCGTAATTCGGTTGAATGTAACTACATTCGACCGAATGTTGGCTTCATTCGGTGTTATCAGCAGCCACGTAAATGCTCCCATTAGATCTATTCGACCGAATGGTTCACTTCATTCGGTCGAATGAGATTCATTCGGCCGAATTGAAGCTTCATTCGGCGTTATCAGGAACTTGGCCAAAATTGGATTTAGCTCCATCTTCAATTTCATTCGGCCGAATGGGCAGCGATTTCGCTCTGTTTAGATCAAATCACTTGTGCCCTCTCCAAATCAATCAATATACTATGATTAAGTTGTTTGAAAATCCAAATAAACCGGGTTACCTCCCGTAAGTGCTTTGTTTAACGTCGTTTAGCTCGACGTAGCTCGGGTAATTAAACAAAGACAAAAGTGAAACTAAGCAATTAAAACCAAAAAAAAAAAAACGCTAAAGAACGATGATTCAAAGTAGGGATATTCGATAAGGGTCAATGATTATACCAATCATTCGACTTTGACATCATCTAACTTTATAAGCTCAATGGTGTTGACATTGTGAAGGCTGCTCTCATGGAAGAGTTTTAACCGATGTCCATTAACAACGAAACGTCCTCCATGATGGTCTTTCAGCTCTACCATTCCATACGGAAAAACTTGTGAAATCTCGAATGGCCCAGACCACCGTGATTTTAACTTTCCGGGGAATAACTTGGCTCTTGAATTAAAGAGCAACACTTTATCTCCTACAAGGAACTCTCGTTGGATGATACGTTGGTCGTGCCAACGCTTAGTACGTTCCTTGTAGATGTGCATGTTATGGAATGCATCGAGCCGTAGTTCTTCCAATTCTCATAATTGGGCGGCTCGCTTCTCGCAGAATAAGGTAGGGTCCAACTTTAGAGTTTGGATGGCCCACCAAGATTTGCATTCCAGTTCCACCGGTAGGTGACAGGATTTCCCATATAAAAGCCGGAACGGGGTGGTGCCAATAGGGGTTTTGTAACACGTCCGGTGGGCCCAAAGAGCGTCATCTAACTTTAGAGACCAATCTTTCCTATTTGGGTTTACCACCTTCTCGAGAATTCTCTTGATTTCCCTATTAGCTACTTCCACCTGTCCTTGAGTTTGGGGGTGGTAGGGCGATCCAACTTTGTGCACGACTCCATAATTTTTCAATAATTTATTTAGTTCGTGCTTAGCAAAGTGTGATCCCCCATCACTTATGACTATTTTGGGAACACCGAATCGAGGAAAGATTATGCTTTTAAAAAGCTTAATAACCACTTTGTGATCATTCGTAGGTGAGGCGATGGCTTCCACCCACTTAGACACATAATCAATTCCTACTAAAATATATTGGTTCCCATGAGATGAAACAAATGGGCCCATAAAGTCAATTCCCCAACAGTCGAACACTTCACATTCAAGGATGTAGTTTTGAGGCATCTCATTTCGCATTGAGATGTTGAAAACCTTTTGGCACCTCTCATAGCTTTTCACAAAAGTTTCAACATCCTTGTGTAACGTTGGCCAATAGAAACCTGCGGTGGCAACCTTAGCAGCAGTGTTCATTATACCATGGTGACCGCCACACGCGTATGAATGACAATGAGTTAGGATTTTTGGAACTTCCTCTTCAGTGATGCAGCGGCGGATTATGCCGTCTGCGCAAGCATGAAATAAGTAGGGATCATCCCAAAAGAAGTTCCCGACTTTACCAAAGAAAGCCTTTTTCATAGCCCTTGATTCGAACTCTGGAAGTTCTCCACAAGCTAAATAATTCGCAATATCTGCGAACCAAGGGGCTTTCCCAACTACTATTGCTGTCATTAGGGTTTCTTCGACCATTTCGTCTTGGATAGATATGGCGTCGTTATTAAGCTCGGGTAGCCTAGACAAATGGTCAGCTACCACATTTTCGCTACCTTTCCTATCTCTCAACTCAAAGTCAAACTCCTGTAATAGGAGCACCCAACGGATCAACCTCGGCTTTGCATCTCTCTTGGTCATTAAAAACTTCAGAGCCGAGTGATCAGTGAATACTACAACTTTTGAACAGATGAGATATTGGCGCAGTCTCTCAAAAGCATAGACTACTGCCAGCATTTCTTTTTCAGTTGTAGTGTAGTTACGTTGTGCAGGGTCCAGTGTTTTACTGATATAACATATAACATGGTGCTTTCCCTCCTTTTTCTGCCCAAGGACAGCACCAACAGAAATATCACTGGCATCGCACATCAATTCAAATGGCAAACTCCAATCTGGAGCTTGCACGATGGGTGCAGAAATTAGAGCCTCTTTTAGCTTGTTAAAGGCGTTCATGCATCTCTCATCGAAGTGAAATTCGACATCTTTTTGAAGAAGTTCATTCAAGGGTTTTGCTAGAGTCGAAAATCCTAGGATGAGACGCCTATAGAATCCTGCGTGTCCAAGAAAGGATCGTACTCCTATAACTGAGGTAGGTACAGGAAGATTCCTTATCACATCAATTTTGGCAGGATCCACCTCTATGCCTTTGTAAGACACTTTGTGGCCTAAGACGATGCCTTCTTGAACTAAAAAGTGACATTTCTCCCAATTTAGTACAAGATTCGTTTCTTGACACCTTAATAGTACTTTCTCAAGATGTGTCAAGCACGTGTCAAGAGAGGACCCTCCAACAGAAAAATCATCCATGAACACTTCCATAAAGTTCTCTAACATATCGGCAAATATAGCCGACATGCACCTCTGGAAGGTGGATGGAGCGTTGCATAAACCGAAGGGCATTCTCCTGTAGGCAAAAGTCCCAAATGGGCAGGTAAAAGTTGTTTTCTGTTGGTCCTCGGGGTGGATTAGGATTTGAAAGAAACCCGAGTAACCATCTAGAAAACAATAGTACCTGTGCCTGGCCAGTCTTTCAAGCATCTCATCGATGAAGGGTAAGGGAAAGTGATCTTTTCTGGTTGCCTTATTGAGTTTGCGATAGCCAATGCAAACTCGCCATCCCGTGGTGGCTCTTGTGGGGATCATCTCTCCTCTGTCATTCTCGACGATGGTTATTCCTCCCTTTTTAGGAACAACATGAACTGGGCTAACCCATCTACTATCTGAAATTGAATAGATGATGCCGGCCTGGAGGAGTTTAAGGATTTCATCCTTAACAACCTCTTTCATGTTGGGATTTAGCAGTCTTTGAGGCTCAACGGAGGAAAATTGTTCATCATCAAGATGAATCCGGTGCATAACAAGGGATGGACTAATCCCTTTTAAATCACCTAGTGAATACCCGATGACATCTCGATATTTCCTTAATAAAACAAGTAATTTTTCCAAAGAAATGTCATCGAGCTCAGAATTCACTATGACAGGGCTTCCTTCATCTTCATCGAGATAGGCATATTTTAAGCTAGGAGGTAGAGGTTTCAAAGTCACTTTGGGGAAAGGTTTAGGACCTTCCCTTTTGTGCGTAATATTTTCCTCTACCTCGTAAAGGTGCTCATACTCTGCTTCTTTTTCAGAATCCTGGGCCGTATCTAACCGGCCTTCCAACAGCTCATTTATAGTAGGGGTATCCTCATCAATCATTTGACATCCAACCTCTACTTCCTTGTTCCCATAACGAACCTCACTCTCCCTTTCACCTTCTTCAAGGCGACAGACCTGCTCAACCATAGGCTTCTTTAAAAGGGGAGAGATTTTGAAAACTACCTTTACTTGGGCAACTTCTACCGTTATGGTATCATCATGGCAATTAATAACTGCCCGAAGCATTTTCAGAATGGCTCTGCCCAAGATAAGTGGAGTATAAGGGTCCTCTTCCATTTCCATTACCACAAAATCACAAGGGACCACTAGTTCTCCTACTTGTATAGGTATATCGTCGAGCTCTCCACATGGCACTTTAATGCTCCTATCAGCCAGTTGGATTGTTTTCCTTGAAGGTCGGAGGGCAAAGGGGAGCTTTTTGGCGATCGATAGAGGCATAAGACTGATCGAAGCCCCTAAATCGGCGAGCGCCCCTTTAGGATCAAGGTTTCCCAACTTCACAGGGAGGTTATAAGGACCGGGATCTCGCTCCTTCATAGGCATTTTCCCTTGCAGTATAGAGCTAACTTGATGAGGCAGACTGATTACCTCTTCCTCAAGCTTTTTCTTGTTGGACAGTAAGTCTTTCAAGAACTTAGCATACTTTGGCATTTGTGCCATAACATCGAGGAATGGGATTTTCATCTCCATCTTCTGAAGATGTTCAAGAAACTTCTTGAACTTATCATCAAGTTGCTTCTCAACTTTCCTATAGGGAAAAGGAAGCGGTGGTGCATATAACCGTTCTAACCTCTTTCTTTCCTCAGCTTTCTTCCTCCTCTCCTCCTCACTCTCTACTGGCTTCTCACTCCCTGCCTTAGCATTGATGTCCTCCCTACCACTTTCATCTTCAACCTCTGGCATTTTACCATGTTCCTCCTCTTTTTCATCTTTGTGTACTCTCGTCTCATCAGTCACCCGCACCAAAGGTGTATCAACCGGATATGAAGGACTGTTATACTGAGTCCCTGATCTCAGGTGGATAGCCTTAGCAGTGTGCTGGTTTGGGTTCGTTTGCTGAGGTGGAGGTTGTATACAGGGGTTAGGTTGAGGGTGAGATGGGAATAGCGGTGGTGCAGGAGGATTAGCCATTTGGGCCAGTTGAGTTTCAAACAACTTTTGCTGAGCTTGAAGTTGCTGCGTTTGTTGGATGAGAGTCTGATTAATTTGCGTTAGACTCTGGTTCTGTTGAGCAAGAGTTGTTACTTGGGAGGCTAAATGGTCATTGGTTGAAGTGTGACCATGTTGTGGTTGAGGAGCCACATGATGAGGCTGACTAGGGGGAAAAGGCAGGTTTGAACTATTTGTAGGTCCTTGGTGAAACCCTGGGGGTCTATACACATTGGCCCTAGGTACATTCCCATTAGTCTGGTTCCCCTAGAAACTTTGGTTATTAAATCCACCTTGACCATTTCTGTTGTATCCCGGGTGGAAGTTTCCCTGGTTTTGGTTGGAGTTAAAGGGAGGTTTGTACTGTTGGTTGTTCGGGAAAGGTTGCTGCCCATACCCTACTCCTTGGCCCTGTCCACTATAGTTAAGGGCTGCCACATGATCAGGGTTATACCCATAACCGTCATAGTTCATCACCTGCGGTTCTGGGTTATACCCTCCATAGTCAATTGCAGCTACATGCTTGGAGTGCGAACCACCACAATAAGATGTATCATGGTTGGTACCCCCACATATGGCACATGTAAAGTGCTTTTCACGCACTGGGGGGTTGTTCAAACTACCGGCTAGGCTTAGCTTGGACAACTTTTTATCAATAACGGCTTCTATTTTGGCGCTAATGTTGTCCAAGTTAGTTGTGTCTAGCATCCCTCTAGGTAATCCCTGACTCCTAGTTCCTCCCCAGGCACTATTCTTAGCAACTTCCTCTATTTTGGCCTTTACCTGGGTGCAAGGAATTTTGGAAAGCTGGCCACCTACAGCTGAGTCTAGAAGTGCTTTGGTGGAGTCATTAAGACCATCGTAAAAGAATGTGTTGAGATGGTTCTCCCCGTACTCATGGTGGGGACATGCTCTAATCATTCTTTTAAACCTACTCCATGTAGCACTAAGGTTCTCATCATCCTCTTGGGTGAATGACGCAATTTTCTTACGCCAATCCTGCGTTCGAACCGTAGGATAGAACCTTTCTAGAAATGCGGTTTTTAGTTGAGCCCAATTAACAATTGAATTGGGTTCTAAGCATTTATACCAATCCTTGGCATCTCCCGCTAGACTCAGATGGAAAAGGTGCATTCGCACATAATCAGGGCTATTAGGACAAGGAGGGATAAGTCCACAAATATCTGAGAATGCCTCTAGGTGTTGAAGAGGACATTCATTACTTAAGCCACTGAATGGTGTTTCCTTAACCATTCTTGTGAACTGAGGATGAATTTGGTAAGGTGTATTAGCAACAGGAAGTACTACACCCCCTTGGAACTCTTGTGAGCCAGGAGTTCCGAATTGGCCAAACAATTGATGTTCTTCGGCCATTATGGATATGGTAGGGTTTTGGACAGATTATAAGGTATACTTTGAAGGGCGTTGTCTACTAACACGTTGGATTTCAGGATTTAAGGGTGTAATTGGCTGGTTTGACCTACGCGTGCTATGGGGCATGCAAACACGTAAGTCAAAGACAACCATACACATAAAGGAAAACAAAAATAGAAATAAAATAAATAAAGTTATGCTAAAACAAGTTAAGTCTAAATATTACGCCTTGTCCCCGGCAACGGCGCCATTTTGATAACCGGTTTTCTAGGTCGTTAACTAAAAGACAGGTTATGCAAACAATATTTATTCCAACCTACAAACTATACGAGTATAGCGGAGTAGGGGGTCGAACCACGAAGACAAGGTATATCAAGACTTTGACTTTTAACACAACCGGACTAATTGGGGTTGGAAATTCAGTTAAAACTAATAGGTGGAAAATAGATGACGACAAATCACGAAGTAAAGCAAGTAGAGAAAAACGGGGACAAGATTGGATTCACCCTAGGAATGAAGCTTTAAAACCGAACATGATAGGTTAGAGAAAATCTGATAATAACTAGCATGGATATCCAAGAATACGAGAGGAAGTTTGTGACCCTATAGATCACACGAACAACCTATAATCGCCCTATGTCTCCAAAGGAGTGGCAGGACAAGATTCGCATCGGAATCCGAAACTATTTATTAACATCGTTTCTACAACCTTAAGCAATAAAGATCATAGCTTTCCTAGGGTTTCACCAATCAAAACCCCTAAAAGAATTACTCACTCATATTCATGCGTAAAGACATAAAGATATTAAAAGATGCAGTAGAAACGAACATGGAATGATATCGCGAGAATGAAAACAAAATCAGAATTAATAAACGATAAACTTAGAACTAAACATGCAATGAAATAAAGCAATGGATTAAGATTAAAGGAAGGAATTAAACTTACAAAAGCTTCAAATTGATATCCACGAAAAGAATTCGAACTACAAAGCGTTGAAGAAAAACTGAAAATCGAAAGCTAAAACTAAAAGAATTTGGAGGCTAAGAAATCTAAAAGTGCATAAAAGTATTAAACCTAGCTCCCCCTCTCCTCATCAGAGGAAGGGGGTATTTATAACAAAATAAGAAAAACCTACGAAAAACCCTAAAATTCCTAGGAGCCGGCCCTAAAAAGTAGTAGTTGATCCAGAGGAAAACACTGTCATTCGCCCGAATTTAGGTATCATTCGGCCGAATGTGATCCCATTCGCCCGAATTGTCTTCCATTCGCCCATTCTAGAGGCTTCGGGGAATCGATCTCTGTCAAGCATTCGCCCGAATGTATAGGTTGATTCGGCCGAATGGAAGCTCATTTGGCCTTTCCAGTAGCAAGGCTCGACAACTCTGGAGACTGCCTCATTCGACCGAATGAGTCTCAGATTCGGTCGAATCTGCAGCCATTCGGTCGAATGTCTCTCAGATTTGGTCGAATCTGAGAGCATTCTTTCCTCTTTTCACTTCCCTCTTTTCTGAACCCCGTGGGATCTTCATGAGTGACTTCAAACACTTGCCCAAGCTAAGATACGTGTGTCAAAGGCTCGAATGTATCGCCTTTCACCTTGAAATCATCAAAAGTGCCTGAAATGAACTTAAGACAACTCGAAAACAAGATCAAGGTAAAATCAAGCATAATATACATAAAACCAATACAAAACTACGAGACTTGACACTAAAATGAGTTAATAAATGTGCTCTAAAATGAGCACATCATGACTTTTTTGTTTTATTAAGGGGAAACTTTTATATAATATACTTAACATTTTTTTTAAACAAGTCTCACTCTTTATCTAGTGAAATCCCAATATCTTTTGTTAATATATAACTTTTGTTGTATTAGGTATAACTTTTATTGATAACACAATAGCCATATTGTATCTCATATATACACAAAATCTTCCCTTCAAATTATTGTCTAAAACTAAGGTTCTACTACACTACAACAATCATGTTTGTTACTCATACTTAGTAAGGCCATCATTAGCGATGCAGTTGAATGAAAACAAAGACTATTTTTAATCTTTATGAACTCTATTCAATAATTTATATTAGAAATTTATAACTTAGGTCTAGCTCCGACTATTTTGAATTGAGTCTTCACCGAATAATATTCAAATCTATATCTAATAAGTTTGACTGATTTATTGTGAGATCTAACTAAAGACCTACAATATTGAGTTATCCTTTATGACTTTACAGTGATCCAAGTTAGACATAGACCACATTCAATCATAGGAATGAAATAAGGTTCATATGATGGCCCATATGTTGAGCTAAAAAGTAAGCATAAAGTTGGTTGGACCTTCACACCTTAGTACTCCCTTTGTCCCTTATTTTTACACCATTTTTATTTATAGAGTCAAAATTTGAAAAATTTTATCATAAATTCTCATTATGATATAAGAAATAATATATTCAAATAATATCTTTTGGATGTATCTCAATAAAATTTTAAAAATATTAAGTTTTCCTAAATTTTTACCTCACGGATTTAGAGATAAAAACGATTAGAGTCCTGTCTTGAATACCGCAAAAAGTCAAATGGGGCAAATAATTAGAGATAGAGGGAGTACAAAACTAAGAATAGTCATATTTTTTACATGAGAATTTAACTTCATTTTTTAGCCATGCAATATTTTGTGGGTCCCACATATTTCCATTAAAGTTTTTAATTAAAAACTACTAAACAAAATAAATAAACAAAATGATACAACCTATAGCTGACCCACTCAAAATATTACAATCTTTGAGTTAACTTACTACAATACAATATTTACCCTTATTTAACTTATAATAGGTTATGAGACTTTTTTGCCTGTTATTTTTCATATCATTATGACAAATTGTGTGCTAATTGCTTTCTTCACAAGAAATATTGCTAACTTTGAGTAGTAGGATGAGTATAAGTAAAATAACATATATGAAAATGATATTTAACCTTTCTTATGCTATATTCTTTTTGTGAAATAGAAGTATTTAGAGGTGGCCTGTGGGCCAGGCTGGTCAGGCCCAACATTAGCCCTGGCCACTTTGTCGCCCAGTCAGCCCGACCCATTTTGGGCCCGGATCAAACCACTTTTTTAATAGCTCGGCCTAGGCCATCCTCACAATACAATCAACATACAAACAAAGTAAAATTAAGGTAGGAAGCATCTGGGGTAGATAAGGGTTTGAATCTTTCTTAATAGCATAAAAGCATCTTGTTGATAAAACTAATAACTTCTACAATTCTGTTCCTTCTATACAACATTCACTATCACACTTAAGAGTTATTCAAAATACAGTTAAAATACCTCAGAAAAATTTGTAACTCATTCTGCCAATCCATATGAGCTCTTCTAATGCCCATCCAACTCCATGAAGTGAAGGAGAACTCTTAGGATAAGAATAAATAAGAAATTGTCTCATTCTTCTTGCTAGAAAAAATAAATGTTTGATCATATGTTATCCCATACTTTAGTGTTATTGCAAGTTGCTAGTCTACCTAGGATAGCTAGCCAAGAAGTGAAAATGCATTTTGGAAGGGCATAACTATTAGTCTATTACATGTCATTTTCCTCCACATAACCTTCACAAACTCTCCTCTAATTGCATGTTACATTGCTTGCAAAGAGAATTTTTTATCCCGATGAAGTATTTCCTAAACTTGCTCGCTCATACTCTTGAATATTCTCTTAAGCTCTCACTCTTTTTTAAAATTAGCGCTTCCTTCTTCGGTTGTGTGAAATTCTATCTCCTCTAATCAATTGGATAAGCATTGATGGAATCATCCATATACTCTTTCCTTTAGTGCTGATTCCGGTTTTATTTTCAGTTCCAATTTTAAGATGATAAGTTCTTTATCATAATCCCGCTCACCCCCTTGATTGACCTAATCCCAAAGAAAGATTGATAGCTCCTCAATACGTATCTCGTCTGGGAGAATGTTGCTAATTACTTGCTATGTCCTCGCATCCTTGCACGACTCTAATTTCTTTTTGAAATCCCTTTCCTAGAAAGCTAGAAATAGGTTTTTTTTATATAAAGCTTTTCATATATATTGATGATTGAATAATGTTACATTGTTTGACTAATTATATTGACATGCTTGTATCAGAATAACACCAAGAACATTCTCCCGGTGGCCTAATACTTCTTCACTGATCTTAATCATCTATTGTATAGCTAATCATATATTATTGTATACCTAATTCTATCATATCTTTTGTTAACTACGTTATTCTGATCTAATTCTAATCTTATCATTTGTTTGTTATCTTCTATTATCTAAAACTCCCCCTCAAGTTGGGTCTCGGGAATCTCAATACCCAACTTACCCAATATAAGTTCAAATAACCGAGTTAAGACTAACAAACTTAAGACTAATATTTTTGAACGAACAAACTTAAGACTAATATTCTAACTTGCCCAATTTTCCAGTTAGAATGTATGCCAACTGATCTTTTGAATGAACAAACTTAAGACTAATATTTTTGGACTCCAAATTATCTTTAATAAAGTGTCTATCAATCTCCATATGTTTTATTTGATCATGTTGTACTGGATTCTTAGAGATTCTTATTGCTACGTTATTGTCACAATACAACTCATAACTAGTCTTTGGAGGAAAACCAAGTTCAATCAATAGCTTCTTTAACCATAAGACTTTAGCAATTCCCTTTGCAATTCCATAAAACTCGGCTTCAACACTTGACATGTCCACCATATTCTGTTTTTTATTCTTCCAAGTCACCAAATTTTCCCCAAGAAGAGCAAAATAGCCTGATGTAGATCTTCTACTATCCCGGTCTCCTGCCCAATCTACGTCGGTGTAGACCTGAAGATTTAAATGGCCATCCCTTTTAAACATGACTCCTTTTCCTGGAGTTCCCTTTAGATATCTCAGAATTTTGTATACTGCCTCTATATGTTGAGCCTGTGGTTTGTGCATAAACCTACTCATAACCCCTACTACATAAGCCACATCAGGTTGAGTATGTGCTAAATATATTAGTTTTCCCACCAATCTTTGATACTGTGTCTAATCTACCATCTCTGCATTCTCAATAATTTGCATTCCATGATTCATTAGTATTGGAGTTTCAGCTGGTTTACTATCTAGCATTCCAAATTCGACTAAAAGGTTAAGAATATAATTTTATTGAGAAATAAAGATTCCCACTTAATTTTTTAGAACCTTAATTCCCAAGAAGTATTTTAGCTGACCAAGATCTTTTATCTCAAATTCCTAAAATAGTTTTCTGTTAACCCCTTTATCTCTTCTTAATCATCTCTAGTGACAATCATGTTAGTGATAATCACATTACCAAACCATTCTTCTTCAAAAATAGAGTATAATCAGAGTGCTTTGTCAATACCCAAACCGCTTCATTACTAGAATGAACCTTCCAAATAAGGCTCTAGGTGCCTATTTCAATCCGTACAATGCCTTTTTCAACCTACATCCTTCTCCTATTTTGAATTCTTGTGAGAACCCTGGGGGTGCTTCCATGTATACCTCGTCAGTTATCTCCCTATGCAAGAATGCATTTTTAACATCAAACAAATGTAGAGGCCACCCTTTGTTTGCTGCAGCTAAGAATAACACTCTAATTGTCTCAATCTTTGGAACTAGAGAAAAAGTTTCTAAATAGTCTATTCCATAGACATGAGTGTACCCCTTAGCTACATGTCTCGCCTTATATCTCTCAATGCTCCATTTTCTCTATGTTTGACAGTGAATACCCCTCTACAACCCACAACTTTGTCCCTTTAGAAATAATACATCGTTCCTATATCTTATTTTTGTTAAGTGCTTTAATTTCTTCCTTCATTTCCTTCTTCCAATTATTACTGTGTAAAGCTTCTTCCACTGTTGCTAGAGTTTATTCTGAACCTACAACTGCATTTGTCAGTCCACTTATATGATATCTCAACCTATGAGCCTCATAATTAGGATCATAGCGCCTAGGAAAAATTCCCCTAATACTCTGAGGTGGCAAGTTATAGGTTCTAACAACATTCTCATTTTCACCATTTTATACTTTAATATTCTCCTGCAGTATTGTATCATTTATCCTTTCAGAAGTAAATAAGTTCTTAGTAGTGGGAGAACTTACCTCATTCAGTGGATGTTCAAAAGCAGAGTCCATTGGAAGTGGTATTGATATTCTAGATTCTACTATGATAGTATCTGTAGCTTCTTCATGTCATGGTACAAACCAAATCAACCAACTTAAATCGCCATTGATGACATTCTCCCCCTAACGATTTAGTTGGGAATAAAAATAATCATCTTCAACATACTTACAATCCATAGAGGTGTGAATCTGATTTGTTATAGGGTTAAAGCACCTGTAACCCTTTTGGAACCGTAGCCTACAAAAACACACTTCATAGCTCTAGGTTCTAGTCTATGTTTATTTCTTTTAGAAAGATGAACTAAAAGAACATACACCACACATCCAAAAACTCTAGGAGTTAACGAATAAAAGGGTAGGTTTGACATAGATGAACCCAGGACCTCTATAGGTGTTTTGTACTGAAGAGTTTTATTAGGAAGACAATTTGATAGATAGTTAAAAGTAGCTACAACCTCAGGCCAAAGCTAGGTAGGGACATAAGCCTCTATCATATAGCTTGGGTCATATTTAGGAGAGTTTGATTTTTCCTTTTCAGAGATACCATTCTGTTGAGGGGTATTTGGGCATGTAGTCTGATGGATAATACCCTGGTTTTGGCTAAAGGATTTCATATTTTGGTTTACAAATTACCCTCCATTATCAGAACTGAAAACACTTATTTTTGTTTGAAACTAAGCAAGGATCATTTTATAAAAAGTCACAAATATATCAAAGACTTCAAATTTATGCTTCATGAAAAAAACCCAACTCATTCTAGTATTATCATCAATAAACAAAACATAATATAGAAATTTATGTTGCCAAGGTCCGAGGCAAGTCCCCATACATCAGAATGAACTAAATAGAAAGGTTTATTAGCACGAATAAAACTTCTAGGATAACTATTTTTATGATTTTTTGCTAAATAGCATGCGTCACAGATCAAAACAAGTTTTGATCCAGCAAGAGAAGGGAAAAGGTGTTTTAAGTACCCTAAGGAAGGATGTTCCAAATGCCGATGCCATTTTTAGAGTTGGATTTTTCTAGATCTAAAAATAAGAAATGCATCGTTTATTCCATTAATCTCTTCTACATAGTATAGTCTAGATTTTTCAATACCACACCTCATATTTTCCCTGGTATGAACATCCTGCATAGTACAACATCTAGATTTCATCAAAATCATACAATTCAAATCTTATGTCAATTTACTAGTAGATAATTTGCACGAGAGAGATGGAATATAAAGACAGTCAGATAATAGAACAATCCCAATTTATACTATTCTAATTCCGACAACTACCATACAATCACCATTGATTGTCTAAATAAGGGTTTTTTTTATGGTTTAATGGGCTAAAAAAAGAATTTGTTTTATCATGAGTCATGGTGTGGGTCACCCCACAATAAAAAATCCACCCGATTTTGGGTTTAACATAGCACGAGGTTCCAATGTATTCGGGTTTGGATTTTTTTGGGTTTGAGTATTTGAGAGAGTTTGGGGCATGAGATTTTGAGGGAAAGGGAGTTTGTTTAGGCTTAAGGTGAGAAGCCCGGCGGGAAGGGGGGTAGGTTTAGGGTTATGTGAGGCATAAGGGTTAGGTTTGATGTTATTTCCCTAATTCTGCCTCTCGCCGCTGTTACTATTACCTCTTTCACCATTCTCTCACTGCTCCTCTCGGATATGGGTTTTCCCTTCTTCTTCTCTGGGTTTCTCACTGTCCTTCTCTCTCATCTCTCCCTCTCATCTCACTATGATAGCACGTCCTCCTTGCTTTGGCTCAATTCCTTGGTTCCTTCCCTTCCTCTTGGGATTTTGCCACCAATGTGGGTATTCGATGAGTCAGAAACACCCATCCTTTGTGTGACATATTCCCCCACAAAGGGAACATTTAAGGTGGAACTTGTCCTCTCCTTTCTGGGATGATGTTGGCGCTAACCGGTTGCGTGTGACGAGGCCACTTCTGACACCGTGCATCTCTATCAAAGGTGAGTTAGGTAAGTGTTGCTTCATCACCTCCCTTCTTGTTATTTCTCGCCGAATTATACTAAAGGCGATGTCTACTGTTGGTAACGACTCTTGATTTACCAATTCCTTTTGTTCCTTGTCTAATGTTTCATCCAAGCCTGCAAGAAATTGGTACAAACGTGTCTGTTGTGTTAATTAGTTGAACTTAATTATATCATCAGTACATGTTGTCGGATCAGACATCCTCTGATCTATCTCTTTCTAGATCGTGACAAGCTTGCCGTATTATATGTCGACCGCGTCTTTGCCTTATGTGATTTTGTTGGCTCTTATGGTGAGGTTGAAAATCTGCATGCTGCTTTTCCACTGCCATAGACCGCTTTAATGCCCCTCCATAAATCTTTTGCTGTAGGAAAATCAAGGAATCGGTTCACCAAATCCTGTTCAATATTTTCAATGACCTAGGTCTTGACTACGACATCTTTTTGGCTCCATAGGTTGTACTCTTCGGTGTCAGGGGGTATTGGCTATGATATGGGAGAGCCTACCCCTCCCTTCAATCTCCATTAGCATCAACCGTGACCATTTGTCATAGTTTTGACTATTGAGTCTTTCGGTAATTCGAACAGAAAAAGCATGATTATCTAGGTTCCTATTGTTCAGTTTCTCTAATACTTGTAATAGTTGAGCCATAGTAACATGCTCTTCGTTTGGGTTTTTTTGGTGTTCCATCCATGTTTTTGGTGGTTACAGGTAAAGTACTCTTGGTAAGTGATGAAAATTGGCCAGAAACCACCATAAATTATGCCGGCTTCAATAGCATGAAGCTAGAAATAGGATGTTTTATGTAAATATTTTAGTATATATTGATGATTGAATACTGTTACATTATTTAATTATTTATACTAACATGTTTGTATCAAGATAACACCAAGAACAATCTCCCGGTGGCCTAATACCTTTTCACTAATCTTAATCATCTATTGTATAGCTAATCCTATCTTATTGTATAGCTAATTCTATCTTATCTTTTGTTAAATACCTTATTCTTATCTAAATCTAATCTTATCTTTTGTTTGTTATCTTATGTTATCCAACATTCCCCTCCTCCTCCCTTCGTTTTATTATCCAAAATAAGCCGTATATGGAGTATAGCCAAGTGGAAAGGCATCAGTTTTTGATATTGACATGCAAAGGTTCGAATCCTTTTACTCTAGATTATGAACACTCAATCGGATCTGTCAAGAATGATCGAGCTTGCTGACGACTACAGGGGAAGCTTTTTTCAAGCCAGCAACACTAGCCCAGCTTATAGCAAGCTAAAAGTTTTCCTTTTTTCTACTATCTGTACTAAGAGAAGATAGAGAAAGGTATGTGAATGTTTAAGTAAAAAGACAAATGGCAGATAGCAATCCTTCCATTCTATTAGACATTACCTTAAAGCATCAAAAAATTTCTTCGCAGTCTAGGAAGCTTGGCTCCCATAGGTGCTTCACTAAATATGTGTGTACTTATCTCACCCAAACTTTATTCTTTTTCTAAACTAAGTTCCTTAAGAGATTACAAATGATAGATTTATTTCAAGATTTCAGGCAAGGGAGAATCCAACCACAAGAGAACTTAGCAAGGCAAAGATAGCTAATCAACAACAACAAGGGATGAAGCGATTTCTAAGGGAGCCCTATAAAATCCACGTAATTATTCATTTTGATTTATTTTGATTGATTTGGTGATATTTGAATCAAAAGATACACATTTGGGTTGATAGCTATATGAAATCCGACCAACTCCTAGAATGAACTTAAAGAGTAGTTTAATTCCTAAACCACCTCATGGAACTAAGTATTTTTCTACTTAGTTTCAATACAACCTCCTAGAATTAAACAAAACAAAATCAAGAAAACCTTAAACACAATACTCTTAAACAAAGTTTCAATAGTAGATTAATACCTATATGCGGTGGTGTACATAGAATAATATGCAGCATCAAAATGCGAGTAGCAAATGAGATGGAAACAAAGTAATAATTTTATATGTTGCAAAACAATACTGAATATACTGCGAGTCTCCTTCAAAGCCGCTGCAAATCAATTACCAAATATTGATTACGGGTCACTCCTGAAACCGCCGCATATTAATCCAAGTTAAATGATTTGGGCGGTTTTTGGAACGCATATTATGTGCTTTTAGCTATATTTTTCTCTACTATGCCAACCTATTATATATAAAAATGAATTAACATTACAATTAACAACCAGTTATAAATTGCAATTAAAAGGTATAAAAGTCAACGTTTGAAATTCATATATATGCTAATTGGGTCATAAATCACCCGAGGGAACTCAAAATTACGAATCAATCAACAAAATATCCAAAAATATACAATATTATCATCTTGATACTACAAAGGTAAATAAATACACAAAAATTCTCAGTGAAATACAACGCCAATTTGTTACGTACCACAGCAAACTTGGAGTACATGCGCTTTTAGATTGATTATATACATATTATACTTGATTTCACCTTGATCTTGTCTTTCAGTTGTTTTAAGGTCATTTCAAGTGTTTTTGATGATTTCGAGGTAAAATGCAACATATTCGAGGCTTTGACACTCTTAGAAACACATATCGTAGCTTGGGCACACATTTCAAGTCACTCATGAAGATCCCACGAAGTTTAGAAAACATTAAGTCACTTAAAGAAGCCGAAAAGATGAATGTAGAGTCAGATTCGACCGAATCTGAAATCCATTCGGTGGAATGGCAGTCTACAATAGAAGCCTTTATTCCATTGTCCCTGGGAAGGCCAAATGGCACTCATTCGGGTGAATCGTCATCCATTTGTCCGAATGGATGTCTCCATTCGGGCGAATCATGCATAAAGAGGAATTCAACAGAGCTGCTAAAATGGGCTAATGGGAAAGGATTCTGGCAAATGATGTTGCATTCAGCCAAATGGGTCTTGCATTCGGTCGAATACAGGTGTTTTCTCCAAAAATTTTACTTCTTATTTAGGCCGGCCCAAAGACATTTTAGGGTTTCCGGATTTCTTTTATTGTTTGTTATAAATACCCCTCTTTTTGAAGAGAGGGGGAACCCTAGTTATTTATTAGTTTTATTAGCTTTAGCTTTGTTTAGCCTCTAAAATTCTCTTAGTTCTAGTTTTCCATTTTCTGTTTTCTCAACACATGTACTCCAAGTTTTTGATTTTATTGTTTGGATTCTGATCGTGGATATTGCATTGAAGCTTTATTGTGAGTATCAATCTCTCCTTTACTTTTGAATACAATCATTTTATTTCAGCCAATGATTAGCCTAATGTTTATCGTTCATCTAGAATAGTTTCTGATTTACTTTTGTTCTCGTTGATTTCTTTTCATGATTGTTGTGTTTGTTTTATTAAATATCATCACGTCGTATATCTGGAATATGTGTGAGTAGTTCTCTTAGGGTTTTGATTAGTTAAACACTAGGAAAAGCTATGTTCTTCATTGTTTAAGGTTATAGGAATGATGACAATAAGTAGCTCTCGAAACCCAATGCGAATCTTGTCCTGCAACTCCTTTTGAGACATAGGGCGATTATAGGTCGTTCGATGTGATTTGTGGAATCACCAACTTCCTCTCGCATACTTGGGTGTCCATGCTAGTTATTGTTTGATTTCCTCTAACCTATCATGTTCTCTTTTGAAAACATCATTCCTAGGGTGAATCTAATCTCATCCTGGTTTTCCCCATTTGATTTCCCTCTTAATTCATCATGATCTATATTTTTGTTATTAGTTTTAGTTGTTTTTAAATCCAAAAAGTTCAGTTGTGTTAAGAATTGAAGTGTCTTGATATCCTTTGTCCTCGTGGTTTGACCCCCTACCCCACTATACTCGTGTGGTTCATAGGTAGTTATAAATATTGTTTGGTTTAAGTCTTAGCATAAACGACTGTTAAAACCCTGCTTATCAAAATGGCGCCGTTGCCGAGGACAAGGCGTTATATTTAGACTCTTGTTGTTCTTGATATAGCTTTATTTTATTTCATTTATGTTGTTATTTGTTTCTTTTGTTAGTAGTTACCTTTGAGTTTGTTGTTTGCGTGCCCCATAGCATGCGCAGGTCAAACCAACAATTAGTACCATATAATCCTGAGGTCCAACGTTTATGTAAACAACGCCCAAGAAAACAAACCTCACCTTCTTGTTCAAAGTCCACCCACAACCACAATGGCCGATGAACATCAGTTGTTCGGTCAGTTCGGGACTCTTGGCTCACAAGAGTTTCAAGGAGGTGTAGTACTTCCTATTGCTACCACCCCATACTAAATACACCCCCAGTTCACAAGGATGTTTAAGGAAACCCCTTTTAGTGGTTTAAGAAATGAATGTGCGGATAGCCCCTTCTTGCCCCAATAGCCTCGTTTAGTGGTTTGTGGACTTATCCCTCCTTACCCCAATAGCCCAGACTATGTGCGGATTCACCTATTTTACGGAGATGCCAAAGATTGGTATAAATGCTTAGAACCTAACTCAATTATTAATTAGGCTCAACTGAAAACGACTTTTCTAGAGAAGTTCTATCCTACGGTTCGAACGCAAGATTGGCGTAAGAAAATTGCATCCTTCACTCAAGAGGATGATGAGAACCTTAGTGCTACTTGGAGTTGGTTTAAGAGAATGATTAGAGCATGCCCCCACCATGAGTACGGGGAAAACCATCTCAACACATTTTTCTACAATGGTCTCAATGACTCCACCAAGGCACTCCTAGACTCAGCAGTAGATGGCCAACTCTCTAAAATTCCATGTAACTAGGTAAAAGCCAAAATTGAGGAAGTTGCTAAAAATAGTGCCTGGGGAGGAACAAGGAGTCAAGGTTTACCAAGAGGGATGATTGACACAACCAACTTGGATAAAAAGCTGTTAAAATTAAGCCTAGTCGATAGTTCGAATACCCCTCCACTGCGTGAAAAGCAATTTACATGTGCCATATGTGGGGGTACCAACCATGATACTTCCTATTGTGGTGGTTCACACTCCGAGCACGTTGTTGCAGTTGATTATGGAGGTTATAACCAGAGACACAAGTGATGAATTATGACGGTTATGGGTATAATCCTGATCATGTTGCAACCCTTAACTATGGTGGACAACGACAAGGAGTAGGGTATGGGCAACAACCTTTCCCCAATCAATCGTACAAACCTCCTTTCAATTCAAATAAAAATCAAGGAAACTTCCACCTAGGATATAATAGAAATGCTCAGAGTGGGTTCAACAACCAAGGTTTTCAAGGGAACCAATCGAGCGGAAATGCACCAAGGCCAAATTTATATAGATCATCGGGGTTTAATCAAGGGCCTAGAAATTGTTCAAATCTGCTTTTCCCACCTAGTCAACCTCATCACTTGGTTTCTCAACCACAACAACACAACTCGAATAATGACCATTTAGCCTCCCAAGTAACATCTCTTGCTCAGCAAAACCAGAGTCTCACTCAAATAAATCAGACTCTCATCCAGCAGATGCAATAACTACAAGCTCAACAAAAGTTGTTTGAAACTTAACTCGCCCAAATGGCTAGTCCTCCTGCACCACCGCTATTCCTATCTCACCCTCAACCTAACCCTTTCACACAACCTCCACCTCACCACCCAAACCCAAACCAACACATTGTAATAGCTATCCACTTAAGATCAGGGACTCAGTATGATGGCCCTTCATATCCGGTTGATGCGCCTTTAGTAAGGATGGGAGATGAGATGAGAGTGGATGTAAATGAAAAAGAAGAGGACCAAGGTAAAGGGTCAAAAGTTGAAAGTGAAAGAAGTGGGGATAATGAGGAAGAGAAGATAAGGAGTGAGAAGTTAGTAGAGAGTGAGGAAGAGAGAAAGAAGAGGATTGAGGAGAGAAAGAGGTTAAATCGCTTATATGCACCCCCACTTCCTTTTCCCTATAGGAGAGTAGAGAAGAAGCTTGATGAGAAGTTCAAGAGATTTCTAGAACACTTACAAAAGATGGAGATGAAGATTCCATTCCTTGATGTAATGGCACAAATGCCTATGTATGCTAAGTTCTTGAAGGACTTATTGTCCAACAAGAAAAAGCTTGAGGAAGAAGTAATCAGTCTTCCCCATCAAGTTAGCTCCATTTTACAAGGGAAAATGCCTATAAAAGAGCGAGATCCCGGTCCATATAACCTCCTAGTAAAGTTGGGGAATCTTGATCCCAAAGGGGCGTTCACCTATCTAGGGGCTTCGATTAGTCTTATGCCTCTATACATTGCCAAGAAGCTACCCTTTAGCCTCAGACCTTCAAGGAAAATGATGCAATTGGCAGATGGGAGCATAAAAGTGCCGTGTGGAGAGCTTGATGATATACTTATCCAAGTGGGAGAACTAGTGGTCCCTTGCAATTTTGTAGTGATGGAAATGGAAGAGGACCCTTATACTCCAATCATTTTGGGAAGAGCTATTCAAAAAACACTCTAGGAAGTTATTAATTGACATGATGACACCATAACGGTAGAAGTAGCCCAAGTGAAGGTAGTCTTCAAAATTTCCCCACTCTTAAAGAAACCTATGGTTGAACAAGTCTGCCGCCTTAAAGTGGATGATAAGGAAATTGAGGATTGTCAAGGGAAAATAGAGGTTGGTTATTCAATGAATGATGAGGATACCTATATAGAAGATAAGAAGTTGGAAAGCCAATTGGACATAGCCTAGGATTATAAGAGCGAAGAGGCAAAATCTGAGCAACTGTGTGAGGTTGAGGAAGGTATTATCTATAAGGGGGAGAGTCCTAAGCCTTCTCCCCAAGTAAGTTTGAAACCTTTACCTCCTAGCCTTAAATATGCCTATCTTGATGATGATGAGGGGAGTCCAGTCTTAGCAAATTCTGAGCTCGATGACACCTCATTCGAAAATTTACTTGTTTAATTAAGGAAATATCGAGGTGTCATTGGGTACTCCCTTGGTGATTTAAAAGGGATTCGTCCAACACTTTTTATGCATCAAATTCATCTTGATGATGAGCATTTCTCCTCAATTGAGCCACAAAGAAGGCTGAACCCCAACATGAAAGAGGTAGTTAAGGACGAAATCCTCAAACTCCTAAAGGTTGGCATCATCTACTCAATTTTAGATAGTAGGTGGGTTAGCCCTATTCATGTTGTTCCAAAAAAGGGAGGAATGACCATTGTTGACAATGATAAAGGTGAGATGATCCCAATTAGAGCAACCACAGGATGGCGAGTTTGTATTGATTATCGCAAACTCAATAAGGCTACAAGAAAGGATCACTTCCCTTTACCCTTGATCGACGAGATGCTTGAGAGATTGGCAAGGCACAAGTACTATTGTTTTCTGGATGGTTACTTGGGTTTCTTTCAAATAACATTCACTTGTCCTTTTAGGACTTTTGACTATAGGAGAATGCTCTTTGGTGCATGTCTGCAATATTTGCTGATATGCTGGAGGACTTCATGGAAGTTTTCATGGATGATTTTTCTGTTGGAGGGTCTTCTTTTGACACTTGCTTGACACATCTCGAAAAAGTTTTGTTACGGTGTCAAGAAACGAATCTTGTGCTAAATTGGGAGAAGTGTCACTTTTTAGTCCAAGAGGGCATTGTCCTAGGCGATAAAGTGTCTTTCAAAGGCATAGAGGTAGACCCTGCTAAGATAGATGTGATAAGGAACCTTCTTGTACCTACCTCAATTACAGGAGTACGACCCTTTCTTAGACATGTAGGGTTCTATAGGCGTCTCATCTTAGGATTTTTGACTTTAGCTAAATCCTTGAATGAATTGCTTTGGAAGGATGTCGATTTTAACTTTGATGAGAGATGTCTCAATGCCTTTAATCGTCTAAAGCAAGCTCTGATATCTGCGCCCATTGTGCAAGCTCTTGATTGGAGTTTGCCATTTGAATTAATGTGCGATGCTAGTGATATCTCTGTAGGTGTTGTTCTTGGACAGGAAAAGGAAGGAAAGCACCACATCATATGATATATTAGCAAAACACTAGATCCAACACAGTGCAACTACTCTACAACGGAAAAGAAAATGCTGGTGGTAGTCTATGCTTTTAAGAGACTGCGCCAGTATCTGATATGTTCAAAGGTTGTAGTTTTCACGGATCACTCGGCCCTGAAATTTTTAATGACAAAGAGAGATGCAAAGCCAAGGTTGATCCGTTGGGTGCTCCTATTACAAGAGTTTGATTTTGAATTGAAGGATAGGAAGTAAAGTGAGAATATGGTAGCTGTCCATTTCTCTAGGTTACCTAAGCTTAATGATGACTCCTTATCTATCCAAGATGAAATGGTTAAAGAAACCTTGATGACAGCGTTGGATGTTGGGAAAGCCCCTTGGTTTGCAGATATTGCGAATTATTTAGCTTATGGGGAACTTCTAGAGTTTGAATCAAGGTAAATAAAAAAAGCTTTCTTTGGGAAAGTAGAAAATTTCTTTTGGGATGACCCCTATTTGTTTCATGCCTGCGCCGATGGTATAATCCGCTGTTGTATCATTGAAGAGGAGGTCCCTAATATTCTAACTCACTGTCATTCATACACGGGTGGCGGCCACCATGGTATAATGAACACTGATAACCGGTCTTTTAGCACCGTTTTACTAAAAGACTAGTTATACAAACATTATTTATAAACACCCTAATACTACTACAACTAGTGTAATGGTAAGTCGGGGATCAAACCACAAGGATAAGGGATGATAGGTTTTAGACTCGATGTAAAGCGTTTATTTGAATGAAGAGTGTATTCGCCTATTACAGAAGCATCGAGTTTTCTCACCCTGTCCACCATTCGACCAAAGGAGGGTAACCATTCGGCCAAATGGGCCTTGATTCGGTCGAATGGGAGTTCATTTGGTTATTCCCAAGATCTTGAGTCATATACTTGTATCCATGCCTTCCATTCGATTGAATGGATGTCAGATTCGGTCGAATCTGAACCTAAACTTTGATGAACAGCTTCTTTGAAGTGCCTAATGGCTTCTGGAGTTTGTGGGATCTTCGAGAGTGACTTAGAACACATGCCCAAGCTATGATATGCATATCTAATTTCTTGATAAGAGTGTCAAAGCCTCGAACACGTCACATTGTACCTCGAAATCATCAAAAGTACCTAAAATGACCTAAAAATAGCTCGAGGACAAGATCAAGGTAAAATCGAATGTAATGTGCATAAAATCAATCTAAAACCGCGAGACTCGACACTAAAATGGAGTTGTAAACGTGCTTTAAAATGAGCACATCAACTTCCCCCAAGCCAAACCTTTGTTAGTCCCTAGCAAATGAACTAGCAAGGCAACACCATGAGTAAAGCACATGAAAAGCAAAGTGAGCGGAAAACAAGACAATGCTAGCTGTGTATGCACAAAACTCTTCCCTATCCATGGGTGTGCAAGTACAATGGGCTCAAAGAGCATAATACCAAGAATAACGTTTTCCACAGACTCGAGATCACTAGAAAAGCTATAACATAACTATGCCACCTACTACCTAATGAGGTCAAAAGTCTACGCTCCCTAGGCTATTTCCCAAAAGATGTGGGAAATTTCTGATACGCTCGTGTGTTTAATAAGGTATGTGTTTCGCTCAGAATCATCCGACTAAATATGAGCTGGGAATTAAACACCTAAACAGGGAGAAATCTTGGGAATTGTATCTTATCTACTCTTCAGCACAGAAATTACTAATTAGGCCATGTCGAACAGGTTTGGAAATGGTTGCAATATAGGCTAGGATTAAGATAGGGTAAAATTTGGGGATGTGGAGTTAAAATAGAGGATAGTAAGCAATCTAAGGTAATCAAACCAAGGACGGCTATGACTTCCGACAACAATGCCACTCCCAAAATTCTCAAGATACGCATAAATGAACTTTAATACATTACACCCACTTTATTCTTGAATTTTTCTTTTTCCTATTTTTTCTTTTCTTTTTCTTTTTCTTTTCTCTCTTTTTATTCTTTTCCTTTTTTTTCTTTTCTCTTTTTTATTTTCTTTTCCTCTTTTTTAATGTTCCTTACATATAGTAAGAGTAATGTAAAGAGTCATATCATATGACAATGACTTTTCAAACCAAAATCTTTCACCACAATGCAACGGGCACCACTTCACTGTGATCACTTGACTATCCTCTAGGTAAAGAGAGGGAATATTTGGCTCATGTGGAGTTAGGTGATGTAGCTATGAAGAAAAGGTAAAGGCACAAAATTGGCTTGCCCTAAAGTCAATCGATATTCATGGTAGGCAATTTGGCCATGTAGCTATAACTACAAACGTGTTATCATCCCTGACCTTTAGAAAAGCAGACTATGCTAGAGGAGAACAGACACAATACTTAGATTCTCTAACTAGCGCTCGATGACATAGGACTCACAATGAAGTCCTAGAAGGCTCAATCCTTACTAGGCTAGTCGAAATGTGCCTCAATAGGTAGTCATCCAAGCCACAAACCAAGCAAGCCCAGATCCCCCAAGTTAGGTGGAAAAACAGTCAGTCATTTGGTCCCAAAACAGGCACAAGGCTAGGAAAATATGAGTATGCATAGGACCACTATAATGTACACGTCAGAAGGTTGCATGTCGGTTTCACAACTCAAGCACAGCAACTTGACACACCTAAACATGCAGAAAAACTAAAACAAAAACCAAGGTAATAATTTCAATAATGCGGATCTTTTGAAACTTTGAAAACACAAGGACCCTCCCCCAAGCCTGCTCAAGAGCCATCTCGGCACTTGGGAGAAGAGAACCAAAAGGGAGAAAGATCAGCATTGTGGAAGCCATTGCTATACAAACAAACAAATAAAACAAACATCAGATTATCTCCCGTAAGTACTTTTGTTTAACGTCGGTAAGTTCGACACAGTTAGCCACAGGTTTATACAGAAAAATAAAACGAAGAAATTATACCTGTCGTAGGAGTGGACTCACTCCTAGCATCTCCATCACCTCCAGCGTGGAGAGTCAAAACTCTCCATCGAGCAGCAGTGGCAGAAATGGATAAAGTAGAACCAGGGTCATCTGGAAGTGGGTTATAATGCGAGGCTCCTCCAAGCCAGGGTAGAGCCATCGATCTCTTTTTTATTTTTATTTTTCTAGCCCTCTTCCTTTTTTGGGCTGGTTTGTCAGTTCCCTTAGACATGTCACACATCTCCTTTGTCGGAGCAATCTCCTTCGTCACCCCAAAAACAATACTCTTCATTGTCTCCTCCTCATACAACACCTTAACCAACATTGGGGTAGCAAAAACACCACACCCCTCAACCTTTTATTCAGCTTTATTCTCAACAACCTCAAAGGATCAAATCTGCTCGACCATGGGTTCCTTGGAAGACTTAGAAAAGGCAAACACAACCTTTTCTTGGGCCACCCTCACAGTGATAGTCTCTGATTCACAGTCTATCAAGGCGCCCAAAGTCTTCAAAGTATCCCTCCCTAAGATGAGGGGGGTATAAGGATCCTCAACCATATCAAGCACCACAAAGTCACATGGAACCACTATGTTCCCTACTTGGATTGGAAGGACCTCAAACTTCCCACATGGCACTTTTATACTATGGTCGGTCGGCCAGTTGGATGGTTTTCTTCAATGGCTTGAGCTCAAAGGTTTGCTGTTTGGCAATGGACATCGGCATTAGGCTAATGGAGGCCCCAAGGTCAGCGAGTGCTCCCTTAGAATTGAGTTTTCTAAGGGTGACTGGGAGCACAAAGGGTCCTCTAGCTTTTTCTTTCTTTGTCCACGTGCCCTGAATGATGGCACTCACCTGCTCTGGCAAACTAATCACTTCGCCCTCAAGCTTTCTCTTGTTCCCTAAGAGAGTTTTCAGATACTTAGAATATTGAGGCATTTGCTCCATGGCATCTAAGAATGGTATCTTCATTTCAAGCTCCTCATATGCTCTAGGAATTTAAGAAACTTTTCTTGCAATTGTTTCTCCACTTTTTTGTAAGGAAAAGGTAGAGGAGGAGCATGTTGATGCTTAAGTTTCCTCCGTTCTTGTATCTCCCTCCATCTTTCTTCCTCATCATTCTTCTTCCTCTCATGCCCATTTGCCTCACCATTGTTTTCGGAGTCCTCTTCACTATCGTCCTTCTCTTCTCTCCCCTCAAGATCCTCCCTATGCTCGGTTTCTCCTTGAAAACCACTATCCTTTGAGGACCCTTCCCCTAAATCATCTCGTGGAGGTGCAACTGGACCTGAATATGAGGTTCCCAATCTTAGAAAGATCGCCTTGCATGTGTGATGTTTAGGGTTGGAGTCAGGAGTGTTTTGTGGTAGAGGTTGGGTGAATGGGTTTTGTTAAGGGTGAGAAGGGAATAGAAATAGTGGGGGTGGATTGGCCATCTGAGCAAGCTGTGATTCAAACAACTTCTGTTGTGCTTGAAGTTGTTGCATTTGATTTATCAAGGTTTGATTTATCTGGGAGAGGGTTTGATTTTGCTGCACCAGGGAGTTCACTTGGGTCCAAAGGTAATCATTATTTGGAGGCAGGTTTAGTGGTGGCTGTGTAGATGGATAGGGTAGGTTGGGGTTGGGCCTTTGCACTTGAGGGTACGGCCTATTCCCATTCGGCCTAGGAAAACTCCCATTTGCTGGATTGGTAGAGTTGTACCCTTGGTGGGAGTTTCCTTAGCTAGAATTTGGATTGAAGGGAGGTCTAAAGGGTTGATTGTTGTAAGGACCTTATTGAGCAAACCCTTGGTTTTGACCGCCATACCCCACAGCTGCCACATAATCGGGATTGTACCCATAACCATCATAGTTCATGATCGGGGTTCCTTCTTGGTTATACCCCCATAGTTAACAGTCGCTATATGTTCAGAATTCGAACCCCCATAATAGGATGTATCATGATTCATGCCCCCACAAATTCTACATGAAAAGGGCATCTCTTTAACCGATGATACATTGGCACTACCTTGAGCTAGTTTGAACTTGGACAATTTCTTATCCATGATAGCCTCAATTTTTGAGCTAATCGTGTCCAAGTTACTTGAATCAATTGTTCCCCTCGGTAGTCCATTACCTCTCACTCCTCCCCAAGAGCTATTTTTGGCCACCTCCTCAATCTTAGCTTTCACCTGATTGCATGGGGGCATGCTCTAAATATTCTCTTAAACCGAATCCAAGTAGCACTATGGTTCTCATCATCCTCTTGAGTGAATGACGCGATTTTCTTACGCCAATCTTGCGTTCGAATGGTGGGGTAGAACCTTTCTAGAAAAGCTGTTTTTAATTAAGCCCTAGCATCACCAGCTAAACTCAAATGAAATAAATGCATCCGCACATAATCCGGGCTATTAGGGCATGGAGGAATAAGACCGCAAATATCTGAGAATGCCTCCAAGTGTTGGAGAGGGCATTCATTTTTCAGACCGCAAAAAGGGGTCTCCTTCACCATCCGGGTGAATTGAGGATGTATGTGATAAGGATTTGGAGCTATGGGTAACACTATACCTCCTTGAAATTCTTTGGACCCAAGTGTCCCAAATTGACCAAATAATTATTGGTTTTCATCCATTGGTGGTGTAGGAGGGTTGGAAGTATTTTTGGTTGTAATGAGGTTTGGGTTGGAATTCTCTGTTTACTGTGTTGAATTTCAGGGTCGTATGGTTCTAGTTGTTGATTTGATCTACGTGTGCTATAGGGCTTGCAAACAACACTAGAGACCAAGCGTAAGCACTGACAAGAAAATTAAGAGACAATAATATAAATAAAACAAAAATGAATTACACCAAGACTATAATCTAAACACAACGCCTTGTCTCTGGCAACGGCGCCATTTTGATAATCGGTCTTTTAGCGTCGTTTTACTAAAAGACTATTTATACAAACAATATTTATAAACACCCTAATACTACTACAACTAGTGTAATGTTAAGTCGGGGATCGAACCACAAGGATAAGGGATGATAGGTTTTAGACTCGATGTAAAACGTTTAATGAAAATCGATTG
Source organism: Dysphania ambrosioides (assembly GCA_026401315.1). Taxonomy (NCBI): domain Eukaryota; kingdom Viridiplantae; phylum Streptophyta; class Magnoliopsida; order Caryophyllales; family Amaranthaceae; genus Dysphania; species Dysphania ambrosioides. Next base: position 4,384,308 of record CM048672.1, read on the forward strand.
GATTGAACTACACTAATGACAGAAAAATGAAGCAAGAATAAAAACAATAATATACAATGAAAGAAAAACGTTAGTTCCACCCTAGGAAGGACAATTGAACTAGCAAATATGCTAAGTCAGGAGAAATCAATCAAGACCAAGATGACGAGAGGAAGTTTGTGATCCTATAAATCACATGAACAACCTATAATCTCCCTATGTCTCCAAAGGAGTGGCAGGACAAGATTCGCATCGGATGTCAATCAATTAATCATCAACAATCTCAAACCCTAGCTCTACGCATGAAGAACAAGCCAACTTAGGGTTTCACAAATAAAATCCCTAAGAAAACTACTCACTCATAGTAACGAAAACCAGGACATAAATAGTGAACAAGAACATGATTGAAAACTTAAACAATTTGAACTTAAATGAACAAGAGAACAAAGAGGGGAAAACGAAGAACGATAACAAAACCAACAACTACTCTATCAAAACTGTAAATGGAGCAAGGATAATTAAAAGAGAAATGGAATTAACAAAAAAATACATGAAAGCATTAAATGAAATAGAATAGTAAAGAATCGATACCTTGCATAAATGAAATTGCGTGAACGAAAGAGAATCTGAATCCGAAATACAATGCTTGAAAGGAAGTGCAACAAAAGCTGTAAATCTAAACTAATACATGAATGAAATAAAAACAATAAAGGTGATGTTCTAGGTTGAGGCACAAGAGCTCTCAAAGTAGGCATGAGGGTTTTTTTACAGAGCAAGAGGGTATTTATACCCTAGGGACATAAAGGGGTAAAACCCTAGAAAAACCCTAGAGGGCTAACTAAAGAAAGAACCAAAATCTGCGAGAAAGAAGGCCATTCGGCCGAATGATAAGTGTATTCGGCCAAATGAGTGGAAATTTGACCGAATGAAGAGTGTATTCGCCTATTATAGAAGCATCGAGTTTTCTCACCCTGTCCACCATTCGACCAGAGGGTACCCATTCGGCCGAATGGGACTTGATTCGGCCGAATGGGAGTTCATTCGGATATTCCCGAGAGCTTGAGTCAAATGCTTGTATCCATGTCTTTCATTCGATCGAATGGATGTCAGATTCGGTCGAATATGAACCTGAACTTTGCTGAACAGCTTCTTTGAAGTGCCTAATGGCATCTGGAGTTTGTGGGATCTTTGAGAGTGACTTAGAACGCATTCCCAAGCTATGATATGTGCATCTAAACTCTTGATAAGAGTGTCAAAGCCTCGAACACGTCACATTTTACCTCAAAATCATCGAAAGTACCTGAAATGACCTAAAAACAGCTCGAGGACAAGATCAAGGTAAAATCGAATGTAATGTGCATAAAATCAATCAAAAACCGTGAGATTCGACACTAAAATGGAGTTGTAAACGTGCTCTAAAATGAGCACATCAAACCCTACGGCTAAGGTCGCCACCACAAGTTTCTATTGGCCAGCCTTGCATAAAGATGTTGAAACATTCATGAAGAGCTGTGAGAGATGCCAAAAAGTTGGTAATATCTCAATGAGGAATGAGATGCCTCTAAATTACATCCTTGAGTGTGAATTTTTTGATTGTTTGGGTATTGACTTCATGGGCCCCTTTGTGTCATCTCATGGGAACCAATATATTTTGGTAGGGATAGATTATGTGTCTAAGTTGGTGGAGGGCATCGCCTCGCCTACAAATAATCACAAAGTAGTTATGAAGCTTTTTAAAAGCATAATCTTCCCTCGATTTGGTGTTCCCAAGATAGTTATAAGTGATGGGGGTTCCCACTTTGCGAAAAATGAACTGAACAAACTACTAAAGAAATATGGAGTCGTGCACAAAGTCAGTTCACCCTACCATCCCCAAACTCAAGGACAGGTGGAAGTAGCCAATAGGGAGATTAAGAGAATATTAGAAAAGGTGGTTAACCCAAACAGGAAAGATTGGTCTCTCAAGTTAGACGACGCTCTTTGGGCCCACCGTACATGTTATAAAACCCCTATTGGCACCACCCCATTTTGGCTGTTGTATGGGAAATCTTGTCATTTATCAGTGGAATTGGAATATAGGTCTTGGTGGGCGATCCAAACCCTTAATTTGGACCCTGCTTTATTCTACGAGAAGCGAGTTGCCCAATTAAGGGAATTAGAAGAACTAAGGCTCGACGCATTACATAACATACATATCTACAAGGAACGAACTAAGAATTGGCATGACCAACGGATTATTCAACAAGAATTCCTTGTAGGAGATAAAGTGCTACTCTTCAATTCAAGAGCAAAGTTATTCCCCGGGAAATTAAAATCGAGGTGGTCTTGGCCATTCGAGATTTTGCAAGTATTTCCTTATGGAACGGTGGAGTTGAAAGATCATCATGGAGGTAGTTTCATTATTAATGGACATCGGCTAAAGCTCTTCCATGAAAGTATCCTTCACGAAGTCAACACTGTCGAGCGTATAAGGTTAGATGATGTTGAAGTAGAATGATTGGTATATAACAAATATCTGAACTTTGAATCATCATTCTTTTGAGTTTTGTTAAGTTTGAGCAGTTACTTTCACTTCGATATCTTTTTCGTGTTGTTTTTTATTGTTAACAGTAGCTACGTCGATCTAAACAACGTTAAACAAAGCAATTACGGGAGGTAACCCCGTCTTCTTTAAATTTTCTTGCTATGTAATCATTTTAACATTTTTGGTTTGGGAGAGTACATATCCTTTCGGGCTTAAAAATATTGAATAAGCAATCCATTCGGCCGAATTAGAGTTCCATTCGGCCGAATGGACTTGGATTATGAACTCAAGCTGAAGATTGGAGAAGTTTCTGAGAATGTCGAATGAGTAAACATTCAGGCGAAGGGGATTCATTTGGCCGAATAGATGTCCCATTCGATCGAATAGATGTACAGACGAAATTGGAGAAGTGCTCCTGAGAACACCGAATGGACACTCCATTCGGGCGAATGGAAGTCCATTTGGCCGAATATATAAGTGATTTGAGCAAATGGTAGCGAAGAATTCTGAGAAATTCTTTGAAATTTGACCAAATAGGACCTCTCATTCGGGCGAATGAAGCTCCATTCGGGCGAATGGAGAGCCAGTTCTATAAATACCCCTTTATTTCCACGGGTTTTCTCACATTTCACTCTAAACCCTAAAACACGCCCAAGCTTCAACTCTCACCCTTACTCACTCATTCTCACTAGATTTTCTCCTTCTCCTTCTTAAACTTCAATCAATCATCATGGGACCATGAAAAAGCTTGAGAAATCCTTTCAAAAGATCCAAGAAACATGATGAAGGATCTTCTTTGGGTGCGGCTCGGGAAGAACAACCAACCGGTTCTCAACCACAACCGAAGCGCCAACAACGCCTTCTTGGTCAAGAACTATGGTTCGATGAAGAGTATCCAACAGTGGTGTTTGTATCGTTGGAGCAATTTGAACGCTTTCAATGATAAAGGTACGAAAAATTAACTCTACCCGATATTTAGATCTTTCGATTCTTCAACGGATGGGTATATATGATCAATTTGTTGCATTGTTGACGGCATGTGGCCTTGAGAACTGGATTAACATGTGGCACCCAACTCATAAGCTCTTAACTTATGAGTTTCTCAGTTCTTTAAGCGCATGTCAGCGTGAAAATAGGTTGCATTTATCTTTTTGGTTAAGGAATGCAACCTATTTCCTTGACTATGCTGCATTTTGTACTGTTTTTGGTTTTTCTAACGAACCTATTCCGGATAAACAACCAGATAACTCTCGTGTTTCTGAATTATGGCCTAAGATTGCCTGCCAGCTCGTTTATCTGAATAGGAATATATATGCCTCTGATGTACAACATTCTGTTCTTCATATGTTTTTCAAATTTTCTAGGGAGACATTGTTCCTTTCCCCTAGCCCTCACCTAGTTAGAACCCCTGAAGTGCACATACTACACCGATACATTGCACTGCACAACAACACATCAATAAGCATTCCAATGACACTTTGGAAGTTTTTAAACACCACAGCCACCCTAGATGTAAAAACTGACCTATGTGTTGGGGGGCATGTATACCGCATCGCTAAGTTCCTTAATATGATGAATCCTATAGAATTTAGTGATAGATTTTCCACTACCACCACCTTGCACGAGCAATGTCTCGTTTGGGCCGGCTTTATCTTCACTGACCCTATGCGATGGCGATACCTTAAAGACCATGCCATTCCCCTTTCCTTTCCAAACTTGCCATCCCTCGTGCAGTTTGGGGACTCATACCTTTTAGACGGTGATGTGCCGAGATACACTGTCGAGCCCCCACTTAGAACCCCTCTTCGTCCTCACACCCTATCCATCTGGGATCAACCTAGGGCTTCCACTTCAGTTTTGCCGGACTATGACGATTCAAAGGATGAATTTGATATCATGTCCTCACTAGGTCGCATAGAGGCCAGGCTTGACTAGGTCCTTACCATCCAGGCCCATCACACCGCCTGGCTCGATCACCTTGAGCAAAACTTCAAGCGGGCCAATTACCCATGGTATGACATGGCCTACTGCTCCCACATGGTCGGAAAAAGCATGGCCACCCCTTCCTGGTACCCCCGCCATGACAACTATAACAAAATATCCTTAAGTCATGGGTTTGACTAGTTGCGGGTGGGTAGGTGTAGGTTCAACAACTTCACCCCACCGACTCCTAGAAGAGCCTTTGATGACTATGGGATGGACTATACGGGTGGGGAGGAAGAGAACAATGAGGATGATGACCAGGGGAATAGGGTTTCATAGGGGATAAGTAGTGCTAGACCTAAAGGCCTCCCTTAGCGCCGAGGATGGCTTTAGCCTGGCTTGGGGGGATATCCATTGTCCACTACTCATTATTTTGTTGCGTGTCTTTTGGTCTTTTGCCCTGTCTGGTTGTTGGTTTTATTGCTGTGTAGTTTTGCTTTGTTTTGTGTTTGTTTTGTGTTTTGGTTTTGCTTTTTGGTGTTGTTTTCAGGTCCTTGCAATAAGTTACATGTGCTGCTTCACCTACAGCCTGGTATGATTGCTCCCGCTTGAAAATCCAAATTTATTTATTTATATTTTTGTTTGCTTTCCTTCTTCCATCATATGCTTCCTTTTTTCCATCATATGCTCCAAAACCTTTTTTCCATCATATGCTCTAAAACCTTTTTTCCATCATATGCTCCAAATCCTTTTATCCATCATATGCTTCAAATCCTTTTTTCCATCATATTCTCTAAACAAGCATACAAGCTTCTGTCGTGTACTTTACAGTGATTATATGCAAACTCGTATTCCTCTAGCCCTGTGCCTATTTTAGGTCTGAGTTTATCAACTATTTTCCACTTAACTTGGGGGATCTGAGCTTGTTTGGTATGTGGTTTGGATGACTACCTATTGAGGCACATTTCGACTAGTTTGGTTAGGATTGAACCTTGTAGGACTCCATCGTGAGCCCTATATTATTGAGTGCTAGTCAGGAAATCTTAAGAATTGTGTTTGTTCTCTTTCAGCATAGTCTACTTTTCTAAAGGTTAGGGATGATAACACGTTTGTAGTTACAGCCACATAGCCAAATTGCCTACCATGAATATTAATTTACTTTAGGTTAAGCCAAGTTTGTGCCTTTACCTTTTTCTTTGTAGCCACACTATTTAACTTCACATGAGCCAAATGTCCCCTCTCTTTACCTAGAGGATAGTCATGTGATCATAGTGAAGTTGGTGTTCGTTGCATTGTGGTGTACGATTTCTATTTGAAAAATGATTATTGGATGATATGACTCTATAAATTACTCTTAGTGTATTTCAAAACTATTTACATGAAAAGTTAACAAAAAGGAAAAAGCATGAAAAGCACAAAAAGAAAAGAAAAAGAAAAAAAAGGGAAAAAGGAAAAAAAAAAAAGAGAATAATAAAAAAAGGGAAAAAGAGAGAAAAAGAAGAAAAGAAAAAAAAGAAGAGAAAAATTTAAGAATAAGGTTGACATAATGTATTAGAGTTCATTATCGCGGATTTTGGGAGTGGCATGGTTGTCGGAAGTCATAGTTGTCCTCGATTTTATTACCTTGGATCGCTTACTATCCTCTATTTTAATTCCACATTCCCAAATTTTACCCTACCTTGATCCTAGCCTACATTGCAACCCTTTCCAAACCTGTTCGACTTGACCTGATTAGTAAGATCTGTGCTGGAGAGTAGATAAGACACAATCCCCGAGATTTCTCCCTGTTTAGGTGTTTAATTCCCGACTCATCTTTAGTCGGATGATTTTGAGCGAAACACATACCCAATAAACACATGAGCGTATTAGAAATTTCCCACATCTCTTGGGAAATAACCTCATGAGCGTAGACTTGCGACCTCATTAGGTAGTGGGCAGAATGAATTATGATGTAGCTTGCTTGGTGATCCCGAGTATGTGGAAAACGTTGTTATGCTCTTCTAACCCCATCGTACTTGCACACCCATGGCTAGGGAAGAGTTTTGCACATGCACGACTTGCATTGTCTTGTTTTTCACTCTCCTTGTTCTTCATTCGCTTCTATAACTGTTTTTCCCTAAGCTTTCATGTCACCTTGCTAGTTCATTTGCTAGGGACTAGCAAAGGTTTGGCTTAGGGGAAGTTAATATGCTCGTTTTAGAGCATGTTTACTACCCTGTTTTAGTGTTAAGTCCGTGCTTTTAGATTGATTATATACATATTATACTTGATTTTACCTTAATCTTGTCTTTGAGTTGTTTTAAGGTCATTTCAGGTGTTTTTGATGATTTCGAGGTAAAATGCAACATATTCGAGGCTTTGACACTCTTAGACACGCATATCGTAGCTTGGGCACACATTTCAAGTCACTCATGAAGATCCCACGAAGTTCAGAAAACATTAAGTCACTTGAAGAAGCTAAAAAGAAGAATGCAGAGTCAGATTCGACCGAATCTGACATCCATTCGGTCGAATGGCAGTCCAGAATAGAAGCCTTTATTCCATTGTCACTAGGAAGGCCGAATGGCACTCATTCGGGTGAATCATCATCCATTCGGCCAAATGGATGTCTCCATTCGGGCGAATCATGCATAGAGAGGAATTCAATAGAGCTGCTGGAATGGGCGAATGGGAAAGGATTCAGGCGAATGATTTTGCATTCGGACGAATGGGTCTTATATTCGGTCGAATGGAGGTATTTTCTCCGGAAATTTTACTTCATATTTAGGCTGGCCCAAAGACCTTTTAGGGTTTCCGGATTTCTTTTATTGTTTGTTATAAATACTTCTCTTTCTGAAGAGAGGGGGAACCCTAGTTATTTATTAGTTTTATTAGCTTTAGCTTTGTTTAGCCTCTAAAATTCTCTTAGTTCTAGTTTTCCATTTTCTATTTTCTCAACACATGTACTCCAAGTTTTCGATTTTATTGTTTGGATTCTGATCGTGGATATTGCATTGAAGCTTTATTGTGAGTATTAATCTCTCCTTTACTTTTGAATTCAATTGTTTTATTTCAGTTAATGTTTAGCCTAATGTTTATCGTTCATCTAGAATAGTTTCTGATTTACTTTTGCTCTCGTTGATTTCTTTTCATGATTGTTACGTTTGTTTTGTTAAATATCATCTCTTGGGGTTTTGATTAGTGAAACCCTAGGAAAAGGTATGTTCTTCATTGTTTAAGGTTATAAGAATGATGACAATAAGTAGCTCTCGAAACCCAATGCGAATCTTGTCCTACAACTCCTTTGGAGACATAGGGTGATTATAGGTCGTTCGATGTGATTTATGGAATCACCAACTTCCTCTCGCATACTTGGGTGTCCATGCTAGTTATTATTTGATTTCCTCTAAATGTTCTCTTTTAAAAGCATCATTCCTAGGGTGAATCTAATCTCGTCCCCGTTTTTCTCCATTTGATTTCCCTCTTAATTCATCGTGATCTATATTATCGTTATTAGTTTTAGTTGTTTTTAAATCCAAAAAGTTCAGTTGTGTTAAGAATTGAAGTGTCTTGATATCCTTTATCCTCGTGGTTCGACCCCCTATCCCACTATACTCGTGTGGTTCGTAGGTTGTTATAAATATTTTTTGGTTCAAGGCTTAGCATAAACGACTGTTAAAACCCTGCTTATCAGAGTGCATGGAACTTTGGATTGCATAGCCACTCGCATACTCCTCCTCGTTGAGGAACATCCAATTGAACCTTCTTTGTAGGTATGCTACCTACAACCTTGATCTTCTTAACCCAATTTTTAACTAGTTGAAGCCATGAATTCAGAGCTATGATTAAGAATGTTTAGAGTTAATGATTTTGCTTGTGAAATTTGTATCAATATTCTTATATATGTTGTTTTGTAGATTTAACTAATTATTATAGATATCTTATGGCTTTTATTAATGATAATTTTCTTTTCAATCACAAAATATAAAATAAAATAGACCTTGGTGGTATCATAGCATAATAAAATTCAACTAATAGTAACTACATCCCTGTAATATATGCGAAAATACTTAAAGTTCTTTCCTTAATGCATTCCAACGAAAGTAAGATGATGTGTAATAGATTTAGGATGGTTTTGGGAGTGCTTTATAGTGTTTATGAAAAAAATTAAATGAAATGAACAAAAGGATAAACTACACAACTTAGAAACACACTTGCCATTGGGCGAGATCTTTGAGCAGCAAGTAACACACAATAGCTCATTCTCAAATATTTTAGACTCAATACACATAGTATGGAATGCAAAAGCGTGTGAAATTAAACAAAAGACACTAGTATATAATTGCACAAAGAATTATGATTTTTAATTAAAGGTCCCCTTCTTCAACAACAACCTGCACGCCTTTTTAAGTTATACTGTGAATCCCTTATTGCTCGTTGAACTCATTGCATTGTCTACAAAAGTTCTAGTCCAAGTTGACTCTAAGAAGAGATGGGAGGTTTTTAGAACACATATTTCCAAGTTAAAGAAAGGATTGAATCCATGCATGCAACTTACAAGGAAAGAACACAAAAGAAGAAAACAACCAACTTTTGCAAGTGGAGATCTAGTTTGGTTGCACCTAAGGAAGGAACATTTTTCCTAATCTTATGAAAAACAAGCTTATGCCTCATTTTATTGAACACATTGGTGAGAATACTTATAAGTTAAAACTACCTAGTGAGTATGGTGGATTAAGAACAACTTTTAATTTTAGGGATCTTTCTCCTTATCTTGAAGGTGATTGTTATATAATGGTCATGGGGGTAATGACTACTAACGGGCCAAGAGAACCAATGACATATTTGAAGAACAATTGGGCCTCCAAAGCAACGTGGGTTGTGTTTCTTAGATTACATGGTCTGGCAATGAAAGCTTAAGCATGCAAAGAGGAGCCCAAGAAGATAGAGTAATTAGGGTTTTATTAGAGTCCATAAAATCTAATTAAAATCATATATTTAGGATATTTAACTTCCTAAAATTTAGGAAATTTATTTGGGGTTTCCTTAAATCTAAGATTTTTATTTAGCTTATCATACTTGGATTAACTATCTTTACAACCTAGGTGTTTTTTTTTATTTTGTTTAGTTTAGATAGCATAATTTGAGTTATAGTAGTATTCTAACTTTACTTAGTTTATAAGTAAAAGCTTATGTGTAATTCCAACTCAACTCATAGGTGGATATCTACCCTAATAATATAAATAGGGAGCTAATCCAACCGATTTGAGCATTAAAAAGTTTATGAAAAAATCAGTTTTTGTTGCATCTCTTATTCTCCTCTTGATTGAGAATTTGAAAGGTGATTCCTTTTGCTAGCTCATTAATGGCTCTTTAAGTGGTGTTCTTCGAAACCCTAAATTTTTCTTGGTGATGAGACTGTATCCTTACATTAATTGGGGCTGCCCTAGAATCAAATTCACTTTGAGTGGTTGTATGGTGAGTTTATTCTAGTTCTATCTTGCATGGTTCCTCATTCATTTGCATAGTTCTTGGTTAGATTAGTTAAATTTTTGTTTATTTCTTATTGTTGCGTGATATTGGAGATATAATTTGCATTATGCCCTAATAATTGCTGGAAATTTATGGGATTTTCAAGAAAAAAGTTTGGGAAAGTTAGGGTTTGTTGAAAGTGTAATTGGACTAATCTATAGTTATTGTGTGAATTGAAAACATTGCTAGGGCTTCAACCTAGATCCTTACATCTCCTGTTGTACAAATACCCATTAGGAACATTTATTCAACAATAATAATTTGAGGGACAAACTTATTAGAGGTCAGGAAAAATGATGAGATTAAACCCATAAGCGGAACACGTCTAAGAGCAAGTCTAGGGCCAAGGCTTAGTCCATACTTTGTTGGGTCCCGACTTGGCTACGAGTAATTCACCAAGATTCTTGGGCTTTAAGTCCAAACAAGTGTTTATTTCTCGTTTGAATTAGAATTACAAGACTTAAAGGGTCAAGGGATCAATTAAGATGTGTTTTTAATGTGTTTTAATTCAAGGAGCATTTCAAGCTTTGAATGGACATAATTTAAATTTAAACATTAAATGGTGAAGTCTAAACTCAAAGAGGATGGTTTTTTGCTCTTTTAATTTCAATAAAACATGATAATTAGGAGTTTGAAAGTTTTAAATGATTGCTCGTCAGTTGGGTGTGAATTCAGCTTGATTCAAGCTAAACTGAAGCGTAAATCACTCCCATTCATTATGTCCTTTATTCTATCCATTTTGAAGGTCTAAAGTCTTTTTAATGATTGTAACTAGTTTAACACTTATTTAAGGGCGTAATTATAGAGAAGCATATTTTTTTGAGTCTTTGAAGTTTAAATAAGTTGTTATCTGCCTTGAAAAACATTTTAGCAAGTATTAATCAAATAATTGGCTTTCTTTGTGAAACTCTTCATGATTTTGTGTGAATTCAAAACCTTAGTGTTCTTTTCTGTGTGTTGAGTGTTAAGCTTTAAGGTAAGGTACTAAGTGTTAATTGTAGTTTAAAAACCCCACACAATTATGCATTTGTTGTTGAAATTGTACAAAACTATATTTTGTTGATTCCTTGTCTTTTCTTTCATTCCTATCATCCTAATCATTCACACTCTTCCAAATACAATCCTAACCCTAATCCATATCATAAAATGAATGAAGTAAACATCAATTTTGTCCAACAATAGTGCATGATTTAACCATCTTACAATCTTTCCAATATAAGGTTACAATGCTCTGCTACTCTCACAAAACCTGAGTACAATGCTTTGTCACTTTGTCACTCCTCCATCCCCACCAAATATGAGTAAAAAACAAAGACTAACAAATAGTATGGTGAGTGGGTGAGTTGACAGAAGGGGGTTGGTTAACATTCTTGCTTCTCCACAAAACTAGAGTACAAAGCTTTGTTACTTTAAACTCCAACATACTCCTCTAATGTAGGATATTACCCCCAAACACCAAAAGCAAAGACTAACAAATAGTAAATGGGTGAGTTAACAGAAGTGGCCAGTGTGGTGACAAACGTAGCAGCTATGTGGAGTGATGCATGGGTGTGTTGAGCTAAGGAAAGAGGGGTTACTATCAGTGGTGGGATAGATAAAGGCAAGAGGGGTAATTAATTTTTTTTTTTAAATAAAGTACCTATCAATACAAGCCACATTGTTAGTAAGTTAACTCCAATTAAGGACTGTTGTTGGAATATGATTCAATAGTGAAGACTAACATAATAATTAAAAGGTAAGACGTCTTTTGAAAGGCCAACAATTATTGCAACCTTCGTTATTAATTCTAAGTAGGGATGCTTATGACCCGAGTCAGGCTCGAGTTTGGCTGAGCTCAACGATAGTTTGATAACTCAAATTCAAGCTTGACTAGAGCTTGAGAGCTCGTGAGCCAAAAAACAAAGATTTGAGCTTAACTTGAAAACTCAATTCTCAAGTTCAACTCGAACTTGACTAAAGCTCGCTTCAAGTTCGAGCTCGAACTCATTTTCAACTTATTCGAAAGCTCAAAAAGTCTAAGTATTTATGCCCAAATTAGGCCAACAATTAGCCTAAGTTTTAGCTTCAATAAGTTTTATTTTGTTTTAGATGGAAATCACTATTAGGTTTATATATACCGATTGTCTCAAACCATATATCATTTTTTCAACGTGGAACTTCGGGTTTATATATACAACTCTCTCAAACCATATTGCATTTTATTCCAATATGGGACTTTAATTTTATATATCAAAACATCTTTTATTTTATTCCAATCTTATATCATAAGTATATTTTTATATAAATATATATTATAAATATATACTTATTAAAAAATTTCAAATTTCCCACAAGCTTTTCGTGTCGACTTTTTATTTACTCAATTTTATTCGTTAGCTTATCTAGTTGAGCACGACCCCGAATGGAGACCAATCAAGTTGAGATTTTTACCAAGTTGAGTTTGAATAGCTCTCGCATAGCTAAACTCAATAAGTACTCTTAATTTTAAAAGGTAAAGACAATTCACCTAATCAAGGCTAAATCATTCTTTCTTTCTAAACCGTCTCATCCTTTATTTGGGGTTATTTTTCAGTCAGGTTCTTTTCTGCATCCATCTTCTCATGTTTGAAGCATACTATGAACCAATGGTATCCTATTATCATCAATCCTTCGCCCTTCCTGGTATGCAATTATAATGCCACTGCAAAATGCACAAAGGTACACCCCACAGGCACTCTTCTTATTGGATCCAATAAGAAGAGTGCTTAAAATAAGAAGAATAAAAAGATATCTTGACCCTTCAAGTGGCAAGATCCAACGCTAGAGATTTCACCCAAAAAAATGGTTGCTATAACAATAAGAAATGATCATTATAATATAAAAAGAGTCATTATAACAATAAAAATAGTCTTTATAAGTGGAAAAAAAAAACAATTTAGTCACTATGAGTTAAAAAATAATCACTATATATACGTAAAATATCATCTGTTAGATTTAAAAGATAAAGAGCCAAAATGTTTTTTCATCCTTCTCATTTTGAATACAACATGATCATTTAAAAAACCAACTTAAGCACATAATTGATTAGAATCTTTTACAAATGAGTAGGTCAAAAACCCTTAATAAAACCTCTTCCATTTAAACAGATCTACTGCCAACACCAAATGGCCCCTATTTTATTTTTCTGATGACATGCTAAACTATTTAGACCGCTTTCAAAACCCAAATTTCAGGTGCATAATTGATAGTACGAATGCAAGGTAGTAACTATTGACAATCTCATAAAGGAAATCAAGAGCATCTTTGAGCAAAAACCTTTTCTTGTAGGAAATTTCGATAAACTGCAAACTCAGACAAAGCCTAAAACACGCCAACATACATCCAGTACATATTTTTGTATAAATGAAAAAAACACTTCCTAAACCTTATCATAAAACCCAAATGAAAAATAATAATAATCCCTCTGCACCCGGATAGAAGGCAAAAGACCAAAGGATCAGTAGACTAATGAAAGACAACCCCATTTGATCCCAAGAATAAATACTGACCAAAATAATTACTACCAAAATATTTGTGCGCAATGAAGGACAGCTACCAGGCCTTGAAACATTTGGCATGCAAACATTCAGACTTGTTCAAGCACTTTAATCTTCACTCTTCTCCACATCATCCTTCTTAGATTCTGATTCCGGGGGAGCAAATGCCTCTTTGGCTGGAGAAGCGGCCTCTGTGACTGGAGAAGCGGCCTCTTCTGCTGGTGCAGCTTCCTTCTCAGCTTTGTCCTTGCTTTTCTCTTCTCCGACACTCAACTTCTCAAGAGCTTCAGCAGTTGCAGATGCATCCTTGTTCTCTTCCTGCTTCTTTTGTGATTCAGCAATCTCTTGGAGCATCTCCATGAAGGATTTGTTATCTGATAATGGACAGTAATATAAAGATATTAAACTCATAAGAAAATCCACCAATATGTAACAGGAAACATAAAATAAGCCATAATTGAAGTTTTTTACCAGGCACCAACACCCAGTTTCAAACTACCCGGTAATACTACCCAAAATGGTGGGGGAGGAGGGATGGTATAAAGAAGTTCAGAGAGGGCAAGTTTGTGATCATAATTTGATGTAATGAGACAAGTCTTGTCACAAAATTGAAGCTAGAACAAGCAAAAACAAAACCAAATAATAACCACCATAGTTAAAACAGTATCTCTAATTACTAGGTTACGGTCTACAAACACTCAAAACATTGCTGTTAAAAGGCAGCTAACAGACACTCACAAGTCATAAGAAAGTAAAATATCACATCCAAAAAAAGAGAGTTTTATGTCTTCAAAGATATACTAGAGAGGAGGGTTATCCTTTAGTACTGATTTCAGCGACAGAAAGAGAGTAGCATATTTCTGCTTGGTCACAATTTCTTGGTGCACACAGGAGAATGTAAAAGATTCTTAATCCACCCTCATATATTCATATTTACATCTGTTCAAACGAATAGTACCAAGTACAAAATGCCAAAAAATTCAAAATCAAAAAACCTGCCGCCTACCATTACTGGGTGAAAATGGCAGTCAAATAACTGTGTGTATAGAAACTGATTCTGCTACACTTATCAAATCCACCCTCAACAACAATTCACAATCAAATCCATCTTAAATATCATGAAGACACAACAGCTACAACAACCAAAAACACACTTTCTGTTTGAAGTACTTTGTATCATGCAGTCATGCACAGTCTTCCACATTTATAACTCTATCTTCATCCAAACTCCTACCCTCATAAATTCATAACAAAAGATAAAATGTAGTTCAAAACATTGCATAGCAGCACCTCACCACCATCACCTTTCAGTAATGAGACGAGTAGCTTCTGTTTGATCTATAAGACTATTAGAATTTACAACTGAAAACGTGAAAAACATTTAAACCAGCAAGGCAAGTTCATGCACCATTGATAACTTTTAAACAATACTACTGACAAGCAGTAACATCACAAAAAAGAAAAAAGCATAGAAAATAGGACAATGTTCCACATGATCCAAATATCTCTAGAAATTCCCATCAGCCACTAAATCATCCCTAATGTAAATTGGCATACTAAACAATAAAAGAAACTACGAAGTAAAACAGAATTACAACCCAAAAGTGTCCTACGTAATACAGCTGGGTCCACTTCTTATCAATATATTAGTACTTCCTCAATATTCATTCGAATAAACAAAACCTAAGCTGTATGAATATCAAGTTTCTGAAACAAAATCCATAACTTCATACCATAATCTAGTCAATAAAAGGATCCAAACCACACAATTTAAAATTTCAAAAGGCCTATTAATCATTATAGAACTTTATTGATAAAAATATAAAAATTTCAGCAATTTAAAGGTTCATGTTGCTTTTCAGTGTCCAGCCCGTATTTAGACCATAAACCGATAAACCCTACTTTCCCACAGCCCACATGCTACAATAATATGGATATTACAGCTCACATACAACAAATACCCACACATCAAAATGGACAGACTCAATCTGTAACATATGCAAGCCATAATAAGAACACAAAAGAAGCAAATCACACAACAACAATCTCAGAGCAGTTATGAACAATATCAAATAAATAAAAAAAAACTCAACACTCACTCTCAACAGAAGCAAATCGGATGCAGAACATCTCCTCCTTCAACTCGCCATCGGCATAATCACTAGCATGCCACACGCAAGACTTCTCATTCCCAGCATGCTCCTGAACCGTCATACCCGCGATAACTACCAAAACAGCAAAAGACCATAAAAGTCCTTGCAATTTCACAAAAAAAGAAAGAAATAAGCTCGATTAATAGAATTGAAGTAGCAGCAGCATACTCAGGTGATTGGCGCAGATTTTTAGAGTTTTTGACTGGCGCATAACCAAGCGAACCTTCCCATTCACCTTATGCTTGAGGAACTTCACTGTTCCAGAACCCCTCTCTTTCCATTGATTCCCTTCTTTATCAAATCTATAAAGCTTCGCCTTTCTGCAATACCAAACACACCCAAATCCAACATTATCAGAAGAATCGTAAGCAAATCATAAACCCTAGAAAAATTGCAATGTTAAAAAAAAGAAAAGAATCGCAACCCTAAATTAGAGGCGTTGGATAAAAAATTGCATAAAAATTTAGGAATTTTGAGATAATTGAGTTCAAAAACAAGAAAAACCACAAAATGCTAAAAAACCAAATCAGAGACCCAAGAAAAGGGATGAAATTTAAAGTAAAAGATCAACAAAATGCGTAGAAGTTAAGGATTGTGAAATAAATGAGTTCAAAATTCGAAAAATCACAAAACCCTGTAAACCCATATCAGAAACTCTATAATAGAAAAAAGTTAGAAGAAATTAGGGGTTTTGAGTGAAAAGAGGAGAGAAAAAGTACAGATCGAGGAGGGCGTCTTCGTCTTCTTCACCAGTGGTAACGGCGACCTCTTCAAGACAAACAATGGGGGCAATTTGGGCGCCAGTGTCTTCTTCTTCGGCGGGAGCGTGCTCATCGTCTCTGTGATCTGGATCTGTAGACGCCATTGAAGAGTGTGGAGTGAAGGCTCGAGGAAGTGTCGGAGGAGAGAAAGAGGAATCGAGAAGAAATGCAGGAGGGAGGGGAAGAAGAGGCGAAGAGGGTTACGGGTTTTTTATATAGTGGCTTAAAGGGAATTATAAAACTAATCAGGGGTGTTTTTGTTAAAAATTTAAGTCATATTTGAAAATATTCAAAGTACATAGAATTTTATGATATAATTAAACAAAAAAGTATAGGATGAATTAAATAGAACAAAAGGATTATTATCAAATAAAATATACAATACAAAATTTCATGTAATTACTTTATTTTCTAATCATTTTTCAATTAACATGCTTTGCTTTTACTATCATTTATCTTTGTATCCAATCTAATATGTCATTTACTTCATCTGATTTATACTAAACTGAAATAATTTTTACTAATTAAATTAATATTTATGAATAGAACTTTTCACTTATATTTCGGAGTGATTGATTTTTTTAGGAGTGATTAGCGTATACGAAACATTTAGACTCAATTCATAAGGTGACTTGCTTTGAATTTTTTGTGTTTGTGGGTTTTTATGGGAGAGGTAATACCTATGCATGATGCAATTACAACGCAATGTAACTAAAAGATCACCTCTAATGCATGGATGCTTGGTATGATTTAGGTAGTCGGCCACTATTACTAGAATATGATCGCAATGTAACTAAAAGACCACCTCTAATGCATGGATGCTTGGTAAAATTTAGGTAGTCGGCCTCTACTACAAAAATAAATCATATGCATGAGACAAACTCGACATACATGAACTCGGGACAAATGCAACACTTTAAGGTTGATTTGAGCTTCTTATTGTCTAAAGGGGCTTTTTGTGGTTCTTAGGAGTATTTTCAAAGTTTTATCCCATATTAAATTCGCTGGTAGTTTCAGGTTTTTGCCAAATTGGTGGGAGTAATATTGAAGTTTTCACCCCATATAAAATCAGGGGCAATTTCGGATTTTGTTTGATAGGTGGGGTAGTTTGGGAATTTTACCCCTTATAAAATTCAAAGGCAATTTTGGATTTTTGCCAAAACGGAGGAATAATTTTGTGATTTTACCATATAAAATTCAAGGGCAATTTTGGGTTTTTGCCAGATAGTTTGTTTGATTTCGAGATTTTACCACAAATAAAATACATGGGATATTTCGGGTTGCTAAATAGGGGGGGGGGGGGGGGGGGTAATTTCAGGATTTAACTCCATATATGGAGTTTAGGGGTAATCAATGGGTTTCATCAATTTGGATTTCAATGGTAAACTCGAGGGTTCACTGTTTGGATTTCAAGGGTAAACTTAGGATTTTACCGGCTTGGACCCTATGGGTAAACTCTAAATTTTACCAGTTTTTGGATTTCAAAGGTAAACTCAGGAGTTTACCGGTTTATACTTCAAGGTAAACTCAGGGATTTACCGATTCGAACTTTAGGAGTTAACTCAAGATTTTACCGCGTGTGACTTTAAGGGGTAAACTCGGGATTTTACCAGTTATAGGTTTTCAAGGGTAAGATAAGCTTTTATTGTGGTTGGGATTTGTAGGTAAGGTTTAGTTTTTTTACAAGACCGACTTTCAAAACTTTTCGAGTTAAGAGCAAGGATTTTTACGGAAGCAAGGTTTTTTGGGATTTTTGTGGCGCTAGAATTAGTTTTTTGCCAAATCACGATGATCATGTTTTTGAAGATTTTAGAGAGTTGAAGCGAGTTTTTTCACCATATTTGGGAATTTTGATAGGTGAGGTTTGATTTTGCTGTGTTTAAGATTTTTGGGAGTTAAGGTTCAAGTTTTACCTTGTTTAGGATTTTTATGGAGTTCGGTTTTCAGGCGGCAAAGTGAGGCATGACACGGGAATTACAATGACATGGCAAAAACATGATGCGGTTTTGACACCCAAATGAATATGAACCGAATAGTGGTCATAGACCAATAATATGTGACATATGGTAAGATTTTTCTAGGGTGTTGGATTTCTCTAAGGTGTTGCAGATCTAGATTCACAATGTTAGTACAAATAACATAGAGATGCGGAAATAACATGATTGCATAAATGCAAGACGTTAAGTTTCCACCTAGACAAGGGTCTAAGTTTAGGATGTAACTAAGGTTGGCTCAATGTGGACAAAGGGTCCATGACTAAGAGGAAGATTTGTCTACTTAGGACTGCTACTTGAAAAAGCCCTACAGGGGCATTTTTAAGAGTTTAAAGGGTCTTGAATCCAATTAGGTTTTGGGTGAATGATTTAATGAGTGAATTACCACTAGGGAGCCCGGTTTTTCACAACCCAACCTTTCTTTCTCGGAGAAGAGAAAAGGAAGGGGCTCCCCCAACTAGTAGCCTACATATTTTGTGTCACTAAGGATCTGCTTCGTGGTTTTTAAGAAAAATACGGGTCAAGGAGTCATCACCAAACCTTTAAGGGCAGCTTGGACACTCAATTGGATTTGAATCCCAACAAAGAGTCAAGTTAATGGTCTACGAACCATGAGAAGATTCGGGAATGAGCAATCTATTTCAACTTAAAAAAAGATATGCAAACAATTTACATTAAGATGGAGAACAAATAAGTTTTAGTTCTTAGGCAAATAAGAAAAATACAAGAGAAAGAAAACTATAATTTAGTCGGTTTGGTAAGTTAAGAATCATGCACATAAGTTTAAATTAGGTGATCACTTTGTTAAATGTCCACAAGATTAAAGGTCCCTATAGTCAGTTGTCTATAATTATCTTATTAAGCGTGATTGTATTTCAATAGTCATGATTTCATGCATAAGATAAAGGTGCTCACACACAATCATTACATAATAAGGTTCCTGCAATAAAATTGCAAAATTGAAAGGAAAGCATAAAGGACAATATTAAAAGATGCAAAGTATGATTATGCATGATCATAAGTTGAAGCTTTACTAACCAAATGAAAATTGAAGCCTAAGGAGACCCTTCTTAATGACATACTTCAACCAAGTAGGGGTCTAGTTCATAAAGACTCATGTACTTTAGTCCTTAAACATCATTGACTCGAAAAAGAAAAAAACATCAAGGTATGCTTTATGATGCTAAACATAAAATGAGTTTCAAGACAACACCTAAATGTACATTCAAGTATGATATACATCTAGGGTTTGCTCATGAAAAGAGTCAAATATTGATTAAGTCTAGAGAGAAAGGAGATGTCCAAATCTCTTCATCATAGACCAAAGGAAAAGAAATAAAAAGAGACTTGAATAATGTAAGTAAAATACAAGGGCGGGGGGTTTCTTGATTAGTTAATAGGAGACCAATTATGAAGATGGTTCCTTGATTAAGGTGCTTAAATTTAGGGTTTTGAAGCTTGACCTAGTGAAGTAAGTAGTTGCTCTTAGCTCTTCACATCATAGGTGAAAGAAATATGAAAATAAACGTTTTAGGAATTAATCATATAGAACATCAAGAGTGATGACTCTTTGGTTGATTGAGGCTCACTAAAAGTTGCATAAAAGTTGAAATGAAGGTGCATGTAGAAGAAGTTTGCATCTTCCACAATCATTACAAAAAAATATTCAAATATAAGGCTCTTAAGTGGATGAAAACCACTAGAATAAAAGATGGATGGTGAATGGAGTAGAAGTAGACAAAAACCAAAAGAAAAATAATTGAATTGAATTAAGAAGGTCCTCTATGTATATTGTTGAGAGAAGTTTCTTTGCTTGAGTCTTGATTGAGTGAGTGTTGAAGGAGTTATGGTTCCTTGTTGTGCTAAGGCAAGGTATGCCTTGAATGATCCTTGGTAAGTATTGGAGGATGTTTGTGAGGTTTTGAGAGTTTTTGAAGATTATTTTGGCAAAGTTACGGTATCTTTTGAGTGAGAAACTTTTGTCCCTTTGCTCATAAAATTTTGGGGTATTTATAGATAAAAAGAGATCGGCTTCTGAGCGGTGGACGCTACATTAAGGTGTCAAACGTTGACTTCGGGCGTCAAACATCCAGGTGGTGAATTAAACGCTCAAAAAGAGAATCTTTTAATTTTCTCGAGTTAAAAGGGGTTGAAAGGATTTAGGAGCGTGTTTTAGGGAGCGCTCAAGGTTGGGCGTCAACGGCCATAGTTGGCATCGAACGCTAAAACAGGGAACTGAATCTGACAAAATTGAGGTTGGGCGTTGGTAAACTGCTAGGTGTTGGGCGCTAGCCCTTGGTGTTAGGAGTTGGGTTCTTGTGCGTTGGACGCCCTACATGCCTTGGACACTTGAACTTGAGTTTTCTTGACTTCTTGCGTTCAATGCTAACTTCAAGCATTAGGTGTTAGAGCTCCAAGTAACTTGGTTTTTGCACAAATTAAGGGGTTTGTTTAGTGTTTTATGATTTGAATTTTTGTGACCTGGGTTTTGTATTTGGTCCAAGGTAAGTTTTCTGGGCTTGGTTTGTGTTTAGGGTTCTTTTATGGTTCAATTTTGAGGTAATTTTGGGTTCTCGTACACTCAATCTCGATCCAAGCTAAGTCCACCCGCAAGAATTAGTTCATCATTGGACCGCTAGGCGAAGAGACATGATTTTGTCTTTATAAGGACAAAGTGAGAGGATAAAATCCATGACACAACACTTGGAGCATGTACTAAATATCACGATTTAAAAAGCTTTGGTAAAGCCAAAGGCTAAGCCACAAGCCTTAATTGGTTTTTGGCTAAACCTCCACTCCTAATTTTTCTCAAATGTAGAACACATTCGTGGGATACAGTGCCATAGGCTGTAATTTTTCACATGCGAAAAATTATATGCATGATGCAAAGAAAACTTAAAACACAATCTTAAGAAAAATTCCTAACATATCAAATCGGATTTTCTCAATTGTTCTTTTGCACAGTAAGCCTATTATGCTTTAAGAGTAACTTCCTCATTGAACTTGCCAATTTGATAGGGGCTAATTATAAAGGTTCATTAAAGCTAACTAGGTTTCAGGTGGACGGCTCGATGAGTGAACCACCACTAGAGTGCCTTTTTTATAACCCACAATTCCCTTATCGACAAAAAGAAAGAAGGACCCCTCCACCACTAGTGCCCTACTGATTGGGCGCATCATTTAGAGTCGACTATGCAACTTTTAGGCATCGTCATATGGATTGGGTCTAAAGGGTCAAAGGAGTAGCCACCAAACTATTTAGGGCACCTTGGGCCCCTAATTAGGTTTAAATCTCAAAATTGACTCACGTGAATGGTCATTGAACCAAAGGTGGGTTTGGAAATTAGTAATCTACATCAATTCAAAGATGATATCCAATTTCTTAATATGGAACAAAGTTATATTTGATAGTTCTTAGGCACAATAGAAGCACACTCTAGATTAGCAAGTTTGCAAGTTAGGGATTATTCAAATAATCTAGGTTGGATGATCACTTCTTTAAAAGTCCACAAGTTAAGGGATCATATAATTGGTTGTCCAAGTTTATCTTATTAGGCATAATTGCACTTCAACAAATCTTGAATTAGGTGCAATAAGATTAAAGTGGTCATGAAAATTACAACAAAGTAAGGATTATGCATAATAGAAAGTGGGAATTGAAATTTTAAAAATAAATAAAGTGCAAAACTTAAATATGCAAAGTGTGATTTATGTATGCAAATAGTTAAAGGTTTACTTATGAAATGAAGTATTGAACCTAAGAAGGATATCCCTCATTACATACTTCAATTGAAGAATGAATCTAGTTAAAAGGACTTGATATGATTTAGTCCCAAAACATTATATACTTAAGAATTAAAATAACATTAACATATGCTTCATGATGCTAGGAAATGAACCTTTGGACAACTTTCAAATGTTCATTCAAGCATAATGAACACCCAAGGCTTTACTCATATAAATGGATAGGATTTAAAGGAGTTTAGACAGGTAAAGATGTTCAAGCCTCTTTATCATAGACTTATAAAAAAAGTGTAAAATAAAAAGCATGCATAAGATTAAGGATGCAATACTTGAAATAAAATGCACGGGTAGGGGAGTGCATTGAAAGTTAAAAGGTGCCCATCTCATTAGAGTAGATCTTTGAGAATGGTGCTCAAAGTAAGAATTTTGAGGCTTGACCAAGTGAAGGGAGGAGGTTGCTCCTTGTCAATCACATCATCGGTGAGTAAATGATGCATAATACTAAAATTATGTGTGTTGATCATAAGAATTCATCAAGGGCGATGCCTTTTTGTTTGATTAAGGCTCATCAAAGTGAATAAAAATTTATAAGAAGTTCATATAGAATGAGGTTTGCATCCTCTACAATCTCACATAAAAGTGAGTCCTTTGCTTGAATCTTCGTTGAGTGCTTGAAGGAATTATGTTTTATTAGGTTATGAGGTAAGGATTTGCCTTGAATTGAACTTTGGTAGGGCTTACTTGAGGGTGTATTTTGGCAAACAGTTTGTGTGCTGTGGAAAATTTCGGACCTTTTGATCATAAAAATTTGGAGTACTTATAGTTAAAAAAGACAGTTAATTGAGCGAAAAAACCTGAGTTTGAGCGTCAAATGCAAGGCATGGGTGTCTAATGCCCATAATATGTGTCAAACTACCAGAAGACATTTTTTGCTAAATTGATTCTGAGGTTTTGAGAGCACACCGAGTTTCGGGGGTGTTGGACACTAGGACTAGGTGTCCATCACTTGAACTAGGCGTTGGAAGCCTGAGCTCCTGAGCCTTTTGACTTTAATTTTCAACGTTAGTGCTTTCAGCATCTTTAGCATAGGACGATTTTTGAAGTTTCTTAATGATAAGCATGTGATTTTAGGGTTTTTTGAGTTTTATGTTTGGGTCAAAGTGAGGATTTAGGCTTAATTGTAGTTAGGGCTTTTGAGGTTTTAGGTTAGTTAAGGACTTTTTGCGTTTTTACATACTCAACCTCGAGCCAAGCTAGATCCACATGTAAGGATCGATTTGTCATGGGACCGTGACACAGGGAGACACGATTTCGTGTCTATACGCTTGCTCTTCCCTTTCTCTAATGAGGTTCTTTTTCATGCTCTTTAGCTTGTTGCTCTCGCTGTTGAGGATGGTAGTGACAACCATACATAGCTTATTAACCTTATCTCTCTAGCCATGCTACCAAAATTTGTGATCTCTAATTAACATCAATCATAATGAGGTGGAGGTTGTGTCCTTAATCTCCTCATATTGTTGTTCATGTTCCATATTCTAGGTTTGAGGCACCATCTTAACTCTCTTCTTATTCAAATAATCCCGCACGTTAAACCTTAGGCTTAAGGCTCTATGGTGCTAATTAAGAAAAGGGAACCTTTACATAGATATATGCTTGCTTACGTTCTTGTTTGACTACCCATTATCCTTGGCCTGGTTAGAGTTATGAGAGACTAGATTGTCTGGATTTGCTATTGGATGTTGTCCATGAACAAGGTTTGCTATTTGCTTAGAAGTTTTTGAATTTGCCTCATAGTAATTGGAGCATATTCCTCATTTTTCACTGGGATTTAGTCAATCATGTTGTTAGGATCATTGCAGATTGGTGAGTCCAACCATACTGGTGTATTGGGATCAAGAGTTTTTTGATAAAAGTATTACAACTTAAACAAAAATTATAAATCAGAATAATTAGCCTAGATCAATTGTTGATGCATTAGGGTCTATGATCTATTACCTTCTAAGAAGGGCATGTATCATACACCCATCTTCTATAACAACTGTTTGCAATATATCATCTGAGAAAATACTATATCTAGCATTCATTAGAATTACAAGCAACCTTAAATTTTAGCTCTTGAAAAAAGACATTAGGTCTTTATCTGATTATGCAATGATTATTCCTATGGATCCAAATGTTGTATAGGGCCTCAGTAAAAAACCATAAGAGTAAGCTCAAAGTTAAACCAGGTTTCTTAGCATATTTTACATCCAAGAATTTTCAAATGATAATTTTCTAGGAGCTCTGTTAATTTATAGTAACCTGAAGGCCTTGACCCTTATGCTACTTGAGTAAGAGCACTCAAAGAATAAGTGATCATCAGATTCAGCAAAAACATCACAAGTGGCATTTGTTCACAATATGCACCTTTTAAATTGGAAGTATATCTAAAGTAGGCACTTTATTTAATATAGACCCAACTTACAAGTTAAGAAAGCACTTCTTGTAGTTGCGTTTTATTATTGCAAATAATTCTTCTCTAAGAAACTTCGGGCAAATCTCCTCTCAACTATTGATAGAAGAACTTAATTGAAAAAAAAAAACTACTTTCATCACCAATAACTTCATAAGAAACCAAAATTTTCTTAAGTGCATAGGAAATAAAACTAGTATAGGGGCAAAAGATGAGCTAGGGCTCGGCAAAGCCATCTAGGTTCGGGTAGACAACTCATATTAGTAAGTTGCCACTAGAAGACCTGGTTCTTAAATTGTGTTAGTTGAGATCTCATCTAGCTATGGTGATGGAGACACGCTCGTTTACCATATGGATTACAAACATTATTTTTTATGCCCTCTTATGAGAGAGCATGAGTTTACTTATTTATTTTCTGATGTTCCTAATTGGAACATGGGGAGACAACCTTGTATGTAAATGGTTATGAAATAAGAATGGTTAATTAAGAGTTATGAAATAAGAATGCTTACTCTACATTATTAATTAAATAAATTAAGAGTTAATTTAAGTAAAGGGTTAAGAAATAATAACAGTTATGTCTTGCATTTTACTTTTATTAAGTCATTGCATTTCATTAAGTTTTTGTAACTTTCATGTACTCAACTTTGCTGACTACATGCCTTGTGTACGATCTTTTGGTCATAGCATTTGTCTTTTAATGACCTTATAATGATCCAATTTTTACACTTATAATTTTGAAGAGCAGATTTCTAACAAGTATTGCTTAGATGCACATTTTATATAAGTATTGCTTAGATGCGCATTATATATATATATATATATATATATATATATATATATATATATATATATATATATATATATATATAGTTGGGATGAGTGAAGAGAACCTTTATTTTCTTTGCATAGTTGGTTTTATCACTCTCGTAAACATTTGAATCTTAGTTTGGATTTTACTTGTTGGTGAGTTTCGAATTTTTAGAATAAAGGCCTTAATGGTTCGAACTTGTATGGTCAATTGAGATTAGTATTTTGAAGGTATATCTTGAAAGTTTGATATTTTTTTGTTGTAAAATTCTAATTTAAGTCTTAGCGTTTGAACACATGACGGTAACATCTTGATAATTCTCTCCATGTTATAGTTTTTGGAAAGAGGTATACTTATAAAATATTTACATAATTATTTCCTAAATACATCAACAATTATACGAGTTTGGAATACTTGCTAAAACCATTTTAGGAGAGAATTTGTTCATATAAGACAATACAAACTATGCATTAAATCTAACCTTCTGTTTACAATATATTCGAAATTATCATGTATAAACAATCGAGGTTCAGAAAATTATACTTTGAAGGATAAATTTGGGATTACTAATAACATGCAAGTAGCATTCTTCAATTAAAATTTATATCATCTACATAGTTTCCCCAAATCAGTAGTTTTAAGCCAAAATCAATAGTTAAGTAAGCCACACCAAAAAAGGAAGAGAAAGGAAGCTCACGAAGGGAAAAACAATACGCAGATTTTGATGAAGCGATCTTGGCTATTGCAAGCGGTGATGCATTCGAGAAGCTCGTGGCGTGGCCAGATGTTGCTATTGTTCGCGAGGTCGAGAAGAGGAGAGAAAGAGATGAAGATGGTGGTGGTGACGACAGTGGTGCGCGGTGTTGGGTTGCTGGTAAATCAGCAGGGGAGAGAGAAGATTAAAGAAGGAAGGGGCGAGGGATAGAGGAGGAAGAAGATGAAGAAAGAGATAATGAAGAGGCAAGGACGGCATGCCCAGAAGAAGAAACAAAAGACCAAGAGCAAGGAGGACAAGGCAGGAAACAAGGGGAGCAGGGAAAGAAATGGGGAAAAGAAGAAGACGAAAGACTCCGAGTCAAGGGAAGGAAGACCCGGTTAGCCCCGATCTCGAGTTCACGATTTGCGTATCTCAAACTCGGAAAGATGATCTATTTCAAGTGAAAAAATTAAGAAAAATATATAAATAGAGAAACATGACAAATAATATTCTATAATCATTTGACTAAATGAATTATACAAATCTTAAATCAGTAAAATAGAGCAGTAAAGCTATGGCTCGTATTTGTTTGCTTTTCGAGTTTTTAATGCACCTAAATCACTAGAAGTTTTAGTTATTCAAATGGTTTTAGTATGAATCGTTAAATTCCTTAAGTATTTACTTCAAATATATATAAATCAAAATTTTTCACAAATTAATCATACTTTTGAACCTTAATTAAGCAAATTAAATGCTATTATGATTAAAGTAAGCGGCTCAAATTATTGGCATGTTCCACATCATAAGTGACATGGCTACATCTAAGTTTCATTTTTAGTTTCATTTCCACTCTTATTCGCGCAACTCACATAAATTGTATATCATACCAATCTACTCATTTAAACTAATATCACTCCTTGCTAAAATAATTATGAAATTTCCCTTCTATATTTGACCTACCAACTCCCTACAACAAGAATTTCACCTCAATGACAAAAATGATATTTTGAACGCTCCATAATGTTTACTCATCGCAACAAAAATTTTCAATACTCACATAAACATAATTAATTCACTACTTTAGTCCATTAATTCATGACCAATTCAAATTTAATTCACAAAACCGATAACATCACTAATTCAATATCAATTCACTAATTCAACAATAACACGGATAAAATATCAATTCACCAATCTAAATCACTATCGAAAAATCAATTATCAATTCACTAATACAATAACAATTACCAATCCACTTATAAAACAAAACTAATACAACATAAACCTACTAACAAAATATTTAGTCAAAGCGAACTATTTATATCAACTAATTTAACGAAAACTATCTATTTCAACACTAATTCAACTATCAAATAACTAATTCAATAACAACAATAATTCAACAATATTAACTATTAATAATAACAAATATATCTTAACTAAACTAACACTAATCTATACATTAATAAAAACAAATCGAATTACTCATATAGATACTCAATATTAATGAAACGTCAATGAAATATTTCAATTAAAATACATAAATATCAAAATTTTATAGCACAAATTTTTAAAAAAGGGTAGAATTGGGCCATTGTTGTTAAGTGATTGAGGAACAATAGAGATGTAGCCGTTGTTGAGGGTTTGGGGGAAGGGGGAGATGAGGAAAAGAAAAGGGAGTTTCAGTTTTGATTTGGGGGGGGGGGGGATTAGGAATGAGTACTCATAGAATCTAAACTAAAGTTAACGATTTTTCTACGAAACCTATATAGAAGATTTTTTTTTTCGAAATAGTTTCATAGAAAAGTTATTATTCGATTTTTTAAAACAAAGATAAAAAATAAATTCATTCAAGGGTTGTCATTTTGTTTTTAAATTTGTGAAAATATATTTACGTTTATAAGAAAATTAAAGTATATATATATATATATTTCTCTTACATATATGTAAAATAAAATTATAACTCTGAAATTTAAATTATCAAAATTTTAAAATTTTAAAATTTAAACCCTAAAAATAAACCCTAAAATAAAAGATATAACTACTAGCTCCGTCCCTAATAGTTTGTCCCATTTATATATGTTCATTTCATTAAATTTTTGGTTTGATAAAATTGATAAGAGAGAAAATTAGTGGGAATAAAAATTATATATATATATATGTATATATATATATATGTATATATATATATATATAAGAGTAAAAGTTTTATTTCTTATAATTATTTAAGATATGAGACAGTTTTTTAAAATATTTATTTTGATTGATAGGGTAAATAATTAAGAATAAAAAAAAGTAGTTCGAAAGACCCATTTTCCACCTCAACTAATAATGATGTAGATGTACATCTATCTCTAGCAGCATCCCAAAATGTACCTTGTCCTGCCCATAGTGCGGCGTGACTAAGCAGCTTACACTGTAGCGCGACAGCCCCACAAGCTGTAACCTGTAACTCTGTAAGCCTGTAATCCCTTTACAAATGTGCTTACTTCTCTTTGCATGGTAAGATTGCTAATTCTCTGTCCAGATTCCCCTCTCTCAATCTATCTCAATCCCTAGCACTTTCTCGGACTCCATTATTTAACACTATCACCCTGTATATTCTTCTGTGATTTCCAAGTTGATGCTATCTTCTTCTTCAACCGCCCTCGATCACAAAATTCATATTAGGTACTGTTCATATTATTAGAATCTCACTGCAAAACTTGATTGCTTCTCTTTGACTTTGATCTTGGTTTGTTGAATTTGTACTGAATTTTCATCTGGGTATGTCTTGTGTTTTTCTTGTTGAGGTCAGTTTTACTCATGTTTTGAGGTTTTTAGTGATTCTAATTTCTCCCCTTTTCCATAAAAGTGGTTCATTTTGATTGATAGT
Source organism: Dysphania ambrosioides (assembly GCA_026401315.1). Lineage (NCBI taxonomy): Eukaryota > Viridiplantae > Streptophyta > Magnoliopsida > Caryophyllales > Amaranthaceae > Dysphania > Dysphania ambrosioides. The sequence continues at coordinate 4,413,247 of CM048672.1, forward strand.
CTACAATTTTGGTATTGGTTTATTGAAATAGTACTGAATTTTCATATGGGTGTGTCTTGTTTTTCTTGTTGAAGTAAAATTTTGAGATCTTTACTGCTAATTTTAGCTCCTTTATTTTCAGAAAAAGCGTTCATTTTAATTGCTACTCTATGAATTTTATATTGTTTTGTCGGTTCATTTATTTAGTTAATTGTATATTATATTACCTTGAATTATGTGGAAATGATCTTCAACAAGATGCTTATTGTTTTTTTTGCCGAGGTTTCCTTTTCAGATTTGAATGTTAAATTTTGCTGCGATTTGGGATCCCAACGTTCATCTCCATGTTTTTGAATATTTACCTTTTGTATAGTGTTACTAGAAGTATTGAAATTGGTTTGTGTACTTGATAACCTCTTCACCACTTGCAGTTATGATTGTGCTATTTCATCACATGTTTTGAATTTGTATTTGAAAGTTGTGAATGTGGGTTATATCATCTTATTTGAAAGTTAGTCTGTTGGGTTTAAATTTCAAGAGGTTTCGCGGTTTTACTGCTGGAATTTTGGTTGCCGATGATGGATAGAGCAACTACTGTAACAGTCTTATGAATGTGTACTGAGTTCATCAGAAATGTGTTGACAGGGTTTTTGTTGAATTTAATCCTTCATTTTGAACTCTGGTAATTAGTGTTACTCATGTGTAGTTCAACATTGAGAAGTTTCAATAATTTACTAATTGTGAAATTAATTATTGGAGCATATCTTGAAATTAGTTTGTGGATTGCTGAATTTGTAGGGACGAGTCTCTGTCTTGATTTCTTTTTATGCTTGGGTTGTCTGAGATAGAGGTCTGGGGATATGGGGGCGGCCAGCTCTAAAATAGATGATGATAAGTCCCTGAAATTATGCCGTGAAAGGAAGAAATTCATTCGACAAGCTCTTGATGGGAGATGTGCCTTAGCTGCTGCTCATGTTGCTTACATCTATTCTTTGAAGACAACTGGGACGGCAGTTAGAAAATTTGTGCAACCGGATGCTCCCTTGGAGTCTTCCCTGTATACATCCACCAGTGCCACTCCAGAACCACTTGCTTTGACAGAGAAATCATTTTCGCATTTTTCATTTCCTTCACCTTCTGTGTCACAACATATGGAGACTAATGAACATCTGGCTCCATCTTCTCCTCCAACAATGGGCCGGTATCAGGTGCACCGTATGAATTTCAGGGGAAGTTTTATTAGAAAGATAGAAGAAAAGGCTCCAGTAGTTATCACTGGGACTGTAACTTCATTGAGCACACCACAGAATTCGACTCCTCGGTCTGTTGAAAGATTGGAGCTATCTCCATCAGAAACATCAACCCACCAACCCGGAACTCCATCCCATCTAACTGAAAATTCCCCTTGGGATTATTTTGGGCTTTTTCATCCAATTGACAATCATTTATCATCCCATGAGCAAATAGATCTAGACCGTTTATCATTTCATGAGCTAAGAGATCTAGATCATTTGTCATCCCATGAGCTAAGAGATCTTGACCATTCATCATCCCATGAGCAAAGAGACCAAGACCATTTATCATCGCATGTGCTAAAAGATCTAGACCATGATTTTGGAAACGATGTTAACTGTAAACACAGTAGACCAGATGAGGAAGTTCCTGTATTGGAAGATGGCGATGAGAAAATCTTTTCTAATGGAAGTGAAGAATCTGAGTCAGATGAATTTGATGACCCATCCTCTGATATATTAGTTCGAAGTTTTAAAAATCTTAATCGGGAAAGTATTGATGGAACTGGCCTCTCTCCAACAGTAAATACTGCCGGTAGTGCTGAAATGGAGAATGAAATGTTTGATAAGGTAAAAGTTAGCTCGCCTAAGTTGTCACCCTTGAAAACAAAATCATCAGAAGCTGGTGCATTTACTCCGCAAGCTAAGGTGACTTCAGTGAAAGATGATGATCTTGAGCATAAGATTGCCCCTAAAGATTTTATCTCAAGTATTAGAGATGCTGAGCTTCTGTTTGCTAAGGCTTCTGAATCTGGGAAAGAAGTGCCTAGAATGTTAGAAGCAAATAAATTGCATTTTCGCCCCTTATTGCCTGCGCAAGAGAGTATGAGCCTTCTCTATTTCTTCTTTTCATATCATCTAGAGAAAGAGAAGTATATCATTCCTTATTTCAGCTTTATTACTTCGTTTATCTTTCCATGTGCCATTTACGTTTTTGAATTTCTGTCAAGGCTTAATCTTAAATTCAATTATTTTGAATGTATCTTTCATGTTGAGGTTTGGGATTATGGCTTCCCGTACAAGTCATTGATTCTATCGCCTTGCATTCGTAATATTTTGTTCTTTAATCTTTTGACTTGGATATATTATTGATTAATGAGCAGTTAGAATATTCATGTGGTCATCGGAGTTAAATTAAAGTGCTTTTTGTAGATTATGAGGCTGGTTTTTGAATGTAGGATTTAGTTTCTGCATGTAATGCTGTAAAAGAGCTAGAGGTGTTCCATTGATGTTTAGATTTAGCTTCTTCAAAAATTTAGTTAACATGGGAATCTAATTAAGCTCATGGGACTTCAGACTTTACACACTACAGTTGGGAATGAAATGAATGATGGAATATGGAACCAATTTCTGGTTTACTGTGGTTAAAGTATTAATCCCAGCTGAAGATAGATTCTCTCTTAACCTTCCCCATTTTTCAGGGATGTAAGCTCTAGTTGTCACTACTTAGTCTTCTTGCTGTCTATTTCCAGTAGACTATGCGTGCTTACCTTGTCCCAAAAGAGGAAGGCTGCCCAGCCACCCCCCAGTCCTCCATACATGATTTTTTACTTCTATCTTTAAGTTATCTAGCATGATTTGCATGTTATGATTTTTTCGTGAAAGTACAGGGATGTAGTCCATTATAGCCATTTCATTTTGTGGATGATTACTTTTATCTTCCCTGAAGCATGCCACTTCTCTGTTGCAGCTGGTACATCAACAACAGCTACTTTACTTAAGGCTTGTTTTTCCTGTGGAGAAGATCCAAGCCAAGTCCAAGAAGGTGATTATTTCATTATTGTAGACCTACAATTGTGTATGCCTTGCCCTTGGCGCTTTTATGTGCCTATTAGGCACTTGCCTTATGTTTGTCCTTACTATGTCGCTGTGGACGCGTGTATTTTTCTTCTCAGCTCATTGTAGTTGTAAAATAGAGGCGACTATCTGGCACAACCGGCTCAGCAGAAACTGACCTATGCCTCATACACCAAAGTTACTAAATCTGAAAAGAGTTAACCTCTAGTCCTAACAAGTATGATGGAGAGAGAGAAAAAGAAGAAAACTAATTCATCCAAAGCACAAAGACGAGAGGAGAGAAAAGCATCTGGTCCACTGTCAGAACATGTAATGAAATTAATGCTCATGAGAAGACTACTGGAGCTGCAGTCAACACAGTTGACTTATCGGTCAAAGACCCTATGTCTTCTTATCGGTCAAAGACCCTATGTCTGCATTGATGCTTGTCACACCCTAATTTTCTAAAAATTTCACCCTTTACCTTATTTTGAAAGTAAAAACTGACTTGTACCCAGACCCCCCACCCCTCTCTTTGTTTTATGGTTTGCGTTGCAGCTGTTTTTGTGCAAAACTGCAAATTGTTTCACCCAACCCATATTCTGTACTCAGATTTGCATTGAGTTGTATGCACTCTGTTTGACCAGTAAATATGTCCTGTCAGATATTATAGATGGATGATAAACGAGAAGGAATCAATGCTTAGGTGGACAATTGTAGGGAGAGTTGTAGCATTGTAGTCAATTGGATTCTAGTGGAGGAATATTATAATGGTGCAAAGAAATTGAAGAAAATACCAGACTTTGTGATACAAATTTCCTCAATTCAAAAGGATGCCTTCGTGGTTACAGTGATGTGGATGGCTATTCAGGAGGCCAATCAATTGGGTTGACCATTCTAACTTTTTAATTAATCTTTATATAGCTTGGACTAAGCCTAAGTCCATTTGGAGACCCTGAGATTGACCTAACATTGACTGGAGGCGTAAATAATTGTTGTTTGTTATCCATCTATGAGCAACCTGATTGACATGGATGGCTTGCTCCAGAACTCTGGTCAAAATGACTCTCATGGGTGGTCAATCTTAGCAGTCTGGTGATTTTTACCCTCAAGAGTCACTTATCACTAGTTCAGATCTGTGCATTCTGCTCCATCTGGAGTCGTCTCGCTCGGGTTGTTTGATCCTTCTGAGTCTCTTACAATAATGTCTTTTGTGATGCTTCCCCCCTCCCCCCCCCCCCCCCCCCTATTTTTCTATTGAGCTTGGCTCTTAAATTGGCTCAGATAAGAAATCTTTAGAACTCACTTATGCAAGGACTTGCCTCGTAGATAGGGGCTTGTTTTAGGGTTGTCATTGGAGCTTTTCATACTTTGTAATATGTAAAGTCTTAGGTTTTTCTTAGAATTTTGCAAGAAATTTTTTTGTGTACCTCTCTGAGTAGAAAATATTTATCTTTTGAGGATTTATGTCCTTATGTCTTTAACCTTCTCCAAAAATTGAAATCATTGAAGATTCCCTATAATGGTTCATGTTGCATCGATACTAGGTGGATAGTAGGTGAAGTGGACTACTGGGCTTATGCAACAAAAGAATTTCATGACAAACTTGATGGAAAGTTATACGAAGTGACTTTTAGGCTACTCTCCTTTATGAAGTCTGTACAGTGAAGGAGATTCTAATTTAGCTGCTTCCAAAGGGGAAGAAGAGTTACAGTTAGAAATTGTAGATTGTATTCTGGGAAGTTTCATACAACTTCAAGGTAATAGCTGAGAACTTGTTCAACTTTTCCTTTTAAGAACCAAAAACATTTGTCCCTGTAATCTGGATTTGGTCTTGAAGTACTATTTATGTGTTTCCTTGATCAAATTCAACCACATTTAGGCGATTTAGCTTAGTTTTTAATGGTTGATCAAGTTCAATCCACAAATTCTTTTTGTTATTGGATTCCCCACACTTCGAATGAAGCTTTAGCCTTTCTACTTTGACCCTCATGTTATTACTGTTGCTTGAATTACATCTAGTTTTTGCTGTTTTCATAGGATTTCTTTGTGCTTGACTTAGTGAAAGTCCTATTCCCTAGGAAGGTAAGACTCCTAGGCAAGTGAATGGCTTCCACACAGAAGATCCAGATGTGAAAGAAAGTTGAAACTCCTAGTACACAAAGAGAGGCATATTGCATAATTAAGAAGACCACAAAACTAAGATGAGATTGGTTCATTGTATGTGTAACCTCAATAAAGTGGAAGAAAAATAAATCCCTTTGAACCCATTCTTTTATTTTCCCCCTTAGCCTAACCCAATTACTATACAAGAAATGGAAAATGCACCCCTTTTTCCACCCTTTTTTTTAATATCAACATATTCCTTCTCATATAGGATTTCCTTATCCCTCCCATCCCATCCCTCTCTTCTCCCTCCTCTCTCCTTCCCATCCCTTCCTAATCTTCTATCCAAACAAAGTGTTAGGGCTCATAGCAGACGTATGACCTTCTACATAACATTAAGTTCATTTGCAATCATCCAATATAATTTATTTATTTTTTAAATGTACCTTATATGAAAATATTGTTTTGGTAATGCAAGGGAAGCAGAAACTATGAAAGAATTCATTTGACTGGAAACTACATTTGTTGTTAACCTTGGAAAAGTTATTTGTGAGATTGAACCCTTTGCTTTTCCTTTGATTCCTACTGGAAAGTTTCAACGACACCATTGACAGAAAAAGTTAGCTTCTCTGTCAGTGAAACCCACTTGGGCCTTCCTTCATCAAGCTACCACTACTCTCATCCTTGATGGATGTGCAACCACCTATAGCTACCAAAAAGTAACAGTCCCATCATTAGGTGATCGAATTGGATCGTCTAGGTTCTGAGTCTTTGAAAACAAAGTCATCCATCTCATGATAAGGGCTACTACCTTAGAATTTTGCTGGACAAAATTGAGTGATGGTTGCAGCAGATTTTGAGTATTTAGAATTTTTCTTTGGATAAAATCTTCATGCTTCATGTTGTTATTTTAGCTGGGGCTTAGGAATGGAATGGAATTTTTTTATGATGGAGAAACAGTATGTGTTATATTTAAGCTCATATGAGTTGAAACTTGCATATATTAAGGTTTTACTGTAAATGGTAGTCCACTAAATCATGGTGAAATTGAGTAATGATCCATCAGTAGTCAGGCGTAAAGTTTAATGGTGCAATATTCCTGGATAGCGATCAGTTTGTGGTTCAGAGTTTAAAGTAGTAAGAAGCTGTGTATTGAAGAGTTATCTATGGAAATCATTACCTGTTAAACTAAACAAAGCCTTAGCTGACGGTGTGTGCAGTTTCTTGAAATGATTTGCGTAGCTTTGGAAAATCTTAGTGTCTGGTCTATTCAGAATGTATAGTTAGCTCCAAAGTTTTTAGTTAAGTTTACTTGTTATGATTCCATTGAGTTAGATTTATTAAGAGACACAAAGAAAAGGAGAGTAAAAAAGGACAAGGCTCAATGGAGTTCTCTTAAGTTCCTTTGGCTCCATTAGAAATGAAGAGTCTAGATATATTCTCCTTCCATCTTATAATACTTGCGTAGGTTTACAAAATACGTATTTCAAGAATAAAGGTTCAAACAGACATACTTTCTTTCTTTGTATTGCACCCTTCATTGCATTTCCCTAGTTAATTGATTAATCAGACTATTAAAATGGACAAAAGAGTGGTGAAAACAATAGAATATATGGATGAAGAATCATTTAAACATTTTGGGATGGTGTAAATCTGGAATCACAAGCGCATATATATGATTGGGGGATTGTAACATTTTTCTGTTGTAGGGCTTTTGTATAGGGGTTCTGTTTAGTCAGTGTGGTAAATCCTGTATGGTATTGTACTAAATTCTTTATTCCTTCTTGTTGATAGGGCTTTCTATAGTACTTTAGTTTTTTTGACATCAGAAGAAGCTTGTATATACGATAACGTCAAAATGAAGGTACTGAATGTTGTAACAAACTTAAAAGTTTTAGATTTGCTTGCCTGATGCTGATGCCTATGAGCTAGATGCGAGTCCTTTGCTGGAAGAGCATGTAGCTGTAATGAACCTACCTGAGGTCCCTGTGGTGTGGAATTGTGCTAGACAGAAGCTTCAAGGGTGGTATGGAAAGGACTGATTAGCTCAGTTAGAAAGCTACGATGAGATTTTAACTATTAAAAAGAACTGCGAGGTGGCAGAAAATATTCTGAGTGGGTGTGAGTTTGGTGAATAAAAGGGAGGATAGGTTCGGAATAGTTGCATTAAGAATTGTGTCTTTTGGAGAGTCTGGCCTCTTGAACATCCATTTTGTTATCGTCTTCTTTCAGTTAATCAAAAAGTGTCCTTTCCTCTATTTTCTTATTCCATTAGAGTTTCTTGATTTCCAGCTTAAGTGATTTGAATTCACTACAGTAGCATTAGTTTGTTCCTAACCAAACTAGCATTTTATTATTTACTATTTTTATTGCTATTAGCTGATGATGTCTAAGTTACTTTATACAGAGCCTACTCAGTCCTCAGTGAAATACTTAACTTGGCATCGGACTACATCATTTCACTCGTCATCCTCCAGGAAATTTCTTGATTCACATTCGAGAGAGCATGATGAGGATTTTACTAGTGATTTATTTGAGAATTTCTACATGATTTCTGGTAGTCACGCCTCTACTTTAGATAGGCTGTTTGCATGGGAGAAAAAGCTTTTTGATGAAGTTAAGGTAATAACTCTTCCCCGAGCTGTATTTTCCTAGACCTTTTTTTATATTACTTATGTATCTGCTGACCACTGCCATCCATTTTAGGGTTGGTTCAGCTCTATATGCATGGATATGTGATGAGTTGATGCTCTGTTACAGTTTTCAAGACTAGGGTATGCTGATTTATTAAAACTGAGAATTTTATGCGAGTCTTACTTTTACAAAGAATTGATGACATTTAGATAACATTGGTTCCAAATCATATTGTGGTTTGGAATCTTTCATACATAGGTTTCCAAGGTTAGGAGATACTTCTCTATTATATTAGAGAAGTTTATATGTTAGTTGATTGTTTGTATCTGGTTGTCGCAAAAAGAGTTTATCATTTTATCTTTGTATGACTTTGAATTAAACACACGTTTATGATGAGGAAAGCGTATAGGCAATATGCTTCATAAATTTCTAAGTTGTCTTATTTGTTAAGTCCGTTGTACAATGGGTTTTGTACATTTGGTTGGGATCATGTTTGTTGTACTTTACTTTTTCCCAAGTAAAGATGTCAGCTAAACCTTTGATTCTTGTTTTCTTGGTTTTGGGTCAGGTTATAGATGAGCCAAGCCAGGCCCTATTTTCCCTAAAAAAACGAATTAATATTAGTGTTCAGCATGCTTAAAGTCCTTGTCATAGAAAAAAGGGTCAGAAAATGAAATGGCATCTCTCAATCCCAATGTCATAGATAAAATTTTCTTCAGATGACTGATTTCGTTTTCCTAATCTTAGAGTCACATAATTCTTCATCCTCCACTGTCCTTGGTTAGTTTTCTGAAAAGTTACTGTGTGAAAATGTCTAAGTTACTCCATACTATGTAATGTGTGGTAAGAATGATTCTATTTTGATGGGAGTCTACTAACACATTTTTGAAATTTTTTTGACAAATGGTTTGGTAGTTTGTGTACATACCTCATTTTTATACTGTTCTATTTGTTAAAAACCTTCTAAAATTCCAGGCTAGTCAGCTTGTCCGAAGGGAGTATGACGCCAAGTGTAAGCTTTTGAGAGAACAAGAATCTAGATGCGAAAGTCAACGTAGGATTGACAAAACTCGCATTGTTGTTAAGGATTTGCATTCTAGGATTCGTGTGGCAATTCACAGAATCAATTCAATATCAAGAAGAATCGAAGAATTGCGGGATAAAGAGCTGCAACCCCAACTTGAGGAGTTGATTGAAGGGTGTGTTCATCTGATTTTCTTGGTTCAGTTGAAAAAATAGTATCCAACTATTTGCTAGATCTTACTTTTAATTTTTCTTAGTTTAAAAGACTCAAATGCATTTTCATGTAACATACTTAAAAGGTACTAGAAGGAGCCATAGCCTGCACAAGCTGGACTGAGAAACAGGATATAACTAGAAACCCATGCCAACCTTGTTGCTTAGTCTTCAGGCTTTGTGCCCTTCTTTGGTTTTTCCAATCTTTACTGATTTGACGTGATTTTTTCTTATTTAAAGTGACTTTTATTTAATAAACTGGGCTTTGGTGAGTATGTAGTGTTTGATCTCAAAATCAGTACTTTTTGTCAGTGTGCTAGGCAGAAAACTGATTTCCTGGCAAGATAGATCATTAAAATCTTTCATGACTTTTACCCTCTAATAATCATTGCTAAGAAAATACTGCTTTGCTTTTGTTAATTACTGGCAATAGATTTATATAGTTATTTTCAAAAGATTTTATTTATTTATTTTTCTATTGTTGTGTTTCCACCTCATAATTGTTTGAAAAATGCTCTTCAGCTTTTCCCAATTTTTATGTCTTGATCTTTATGTTCATAGTCAAAGGATGTATTTTAGTCCTATGCTTATTCGAGAGTGCTAGTAAATGGAATCCCTCCCAGTTAGGCCAGGAAAAGCCGCCTAGATTATTTGTGTCTCCAAGTAGAGTTATATGACATTAGTCCAACCATAATGTATGAGAGTTGGAACCATGGTTGCAAAAATGGGAGATCTGCCATTGAGTTTTCCTTGGTTCTTATTTAAGTAATTCCATGTTCATCGTATGGTATACTTGGTTTACTAATTGCTGAGTTCACCATTTTGTTGCATTTTCTGAGTTAATTTGGACAACTTTTTGACAGTTGTGGATTTGACTGATTTTAATTTGATTGGATGCTGACTCATGAGGTTCATTTTGTAACAGATTAAGAAAAATGTGGGAAGTGATGTATGAATGCCACAAGCTACAGGTGCACATAATTACAATCGCATTTAGCAATGGCAGCGTTAAACTATCCCTACAATCAGAATCCCGTCGTCACATCACTCTCCTCCTTGAAGATGAATTACGCAACATGGCCTTGAGTTTCAACAAATGGATCAATGCTCTGAAGTTCTACATTCAGGCAATTAATGATTGGCTAAACAAATGTGTCATTATTAAGGAGAAATCTTCAAAGAAACGAAGGCCAGGGGATAATCCTCTACAACAATTGAGGAAAGTTGGTCCTCCAATATACACTACGTGTGGTGCTTGGCATGACTCACTCGAAGAATTGCCAGTTATGGACGTAGTGGACACAATAAAGGGATTAGCAACTGAGATATCTCACTTCATACCTCACCAAGAGAATGCCCATGGGAAGATGACCTTCAAAGGAGCACAACCGGCAGTTGAAATGAACACTCATGAAGCCTTTCAAGATTGGAATACAAGCTATGATCAATTCCAAACAAGCTTTGTCCATTTTCTCAATCGGCTTTGTGGCTTTGCAGAGCGTTCTCTGAATATGTATTCAGAACTTCAGAATAACATCAAAGAAGCCAAAAGAAAGCAGAGCGCAAGCTGTCCCAGCCTTCATTTAGATGTTTTGCACGGGCCAAATGGTACAGAATGACAGCTTCATTACAGTTTCAGGTATATATGGGAATTTCAGCAATGGAAATGTGATAAACTTTATTGGATACTGGCATATGTACAGCGATCAAGAATAAAGATATACTCCTTAAAGGTTAGTTACTCTTTCAGAGTTTAATACCCGGAGTTGAGTTGGTTATATCTTACATAGTCCTGTAGTATAAGCTTTTTACCAGTGTATCTGATGACGTTAAGAAAATAGCAGAACGAATGCATAAGGTATAGTAATAGATTTAGTTCAAACAAAATATGCATTGGATGATCTGCATTGATCTACCTTTGAATATGTAAAAATTTATTGGATGCTGGAAAACAAGTGCATCAATAACGCAATGCTTTGAACCCCAGTAGTTTTTCTTCTCTTGTAGCGCAGCAAATGTGAACTCTGTAAATTGGAGAAGCTAAGTATATACAGAAGCTGGAATCTATTCATATTTCATGAGCATGACACATAAACATTCATCATTTGCTCTGTAAATTTTACACAAGTCTATGTCCTCAAATTTGTATAACTGCCCATTTTCTCACGCGTTCTTTGTTTTCCCCTCTTTAGCTCGGAAAACACCCCCTAAATATAATACTGTAATACATAATTTATTAGTATCAACATCAAATAATCACATATTTAACAACGGTCATCAAAAAATATTTTGAAAAATGTAAATAACACAAGGTAGGGTTAGAAGAAATATCATCCCATGCTTTGCCATCCTCTTCTTGTCAATTTTGATCGGGTCCAAACCAACCACAAGTCATGCTGAAAACTTCATGTCAATAAGGGACCCACCACATCACCAAGGCTTGGCGTTGACCTTACACTTCCTAGATACAACCTTGGCATTCGTAGCTAACGCGTTAACAGTTACATCACATGAAACCTCAACAGAAATCGTCCAAGTCTTTACAGCTCCAATCTTGATCTTAACAGGGACCTTAACGTAGACCTTCAACGGCACTTGCCCTGTCCTTTGCTCAGTAAGCAGCTTGTCACGTGCTGACTTGGACAACACGATCCCAGCGCCACTTAACTCCGTTGAGAAATCCGTTGAAGTTTTAGGTGGCTGGTAAAACGCTGGCAGTTTACCATTAACCAGATTTACCCCGTCATGGTAAATCTTGATCGAGCTCCCTTGCTCGTAGTAAATCCCAATTTTACCATTGTTATTCTTGGTTTTTAAGGTAACATTAAAAACTGGAGACATGGTGGAGGTGGTAGCAATTGTTGAGAGATTGACCCCTCTAACGCGTACACTCTCAATGGAGTAGCTAGGAGCCTTGGGTTTGTAGATGAGGTATAACACAGCACCAGTCACAGCTAGTAGAGCTGCAAAGATGAGTATGCCAGCAAGGATGGAGCACACGCAACATCTGCAACCACTTCGCCCTTTCTTCTTTTGTGTGTAGAGCTTAAACTTGTGGGCATTTTCCGGTGGTGGGACGCGGTATACTTGGTCCTTGGGTATTTGCACCACGTAGGTTCCGGGGTTGGGTCCATAACCATATCCGTAGCTCATCTTAGAGGACGCCAAGGAGTCTTGGCTCATGTTTCGCCTGTGCTCACCAGACACTGGTGGTGAAGATGAATTGGCCATCAGCTTCTCATTCGAATGCTCTCCAGAAACTGGAGGCGATTCTCTTGGGAATACTCTTTGATCACTCATCTTTTTAATCACCACTTGCTAAAGAGGATCTTATACCTGCAGGAATCAAAATTTGATCAACTAATGTCAACAATTCTACGTTAAAGGCAAGAAATAAGGCACATTTCTTCACTTGTGGAGGAAAAATTGTGGCGTAAAAAGCAGTTTTTCGTAACATATATATCAAGATAGAAGTACAAAAAATTTGTTCACGCAGTACGAATAATTCTTAGAAAATCCAAACTTTATACAATGACAGTCAATGTAAGCTATAGTGCGTATATAAATGAAGTTGTGGTCCAATATTGTGAACTTGTGAAGTGGTCTAACGCAGAGATTAATAAACATTTCGTGGGGTAGTTAGGAGTGGGGATGGGGTTCAGAAGGCAAGAAATGAAGACAAAAAAATACGACACACCCAAGTATTTGACTATTAGCAGCTGATGAGTACACAGTTGGATGATGTCTGTTTCTTGAGACTTGGTCCTTCTATACAATCTCTTGGTTTACAGAGAATCGGTACACTGAGCTTGTGCCATACTTTTATGTGTAATTAAAGCTTTACTTAATCCCGAATTACTGCACGACTTGATTAATAAGTTGTCGTAACGGGTGGTTAATTGTCAAGGTTAATTAGCAAGAAATCGTCTTCTATGCATTTGTTTTTGGCGATATCATATTCATGAAGATATTCAAAGAAAACAGAAGCGATCACCTTGAAAATCGTCTTCTATATTTGACTTTTCACGATATTTAAAACACAAACAAAAATGTATGTTTTTCATTTAAATTCGCAAGACAAAAAAGAATGAAAACTTAACATTTAAAAAATTTATGTTGAAATACATCCAACAAGATCATATTGGATATATTATTTGTTATAATATAATTAAAATTTATGGTCAAAATTTTAAAATTTGACTTAAAAAATAGAAATATAACAAAAAACAAATAAAAAATAAGGGAGTATTTTTCATCAAACTCAATTGGGAATGAAGTATTTTCAAATTCTAGACATCTATACACTTTAAATTACAATGTTGATGACAAGATTATGATGTTGAATTCAAATGAATCGGAAAATGATGAACTAGTCCTTCATTAAAGGATGTTAACTTTTTAAGTAAACGATTTTGTTTTAAGTAAATGTTGTATGATGGTTTGTTAAGGGCAGTTCTTAATTTCCCTTACATACATACTCCTTTCATTCGAAATTAATTGTCATATCATCTGTAGATTAAAAACTTCTGGCTCAAGGTGTTATTCTTACAAGTCAATTCACTTACTCAACAGAGTGAAATTTCTCTGTTTGGCAGGCACTCACTATTTACATGTTTTTGTTATCAATTTTTGAAATCTTACTATCTACTGTATGTTTGAATTGTATACATAATCAATGGAAAAAACTTATAAATCAATCACATGGATTCGACTATCACACCTTTAAACCACCAATTACGCAATGCTGACTTCTTATCTATGAAAAAACTTGTGAATCCATAACATAAATTCATTTTTTTATATATATTTTAAATCCAAACTTTGACAATAAATTATTTCTAAGGTTATAAGAAAAAATAATTATATAGAATATTAAAAGATTAGTCTCAATATAAATTTTTTAAATATAAACTTTTTATAAATTTTACAAATACAATATTTAAAATTTAAGTTTGGGAAGAACAAAAGGCAACTATAAACCAAATATGAAATGTTGACTTGATGATGATTACTCAACACGAACAAAAACAACGAAAACCCCGAAAAAAAAAAACTTAAAAACAAACCTGGAAAATGGACTGATGATTTGATGGTGATTACTCAACACGGTGAAAAGCAAAACTTCAAATCGCTAGTTAAATGAAAACCCTCAAACGTCTAAATTGAAAACAAATCATCAAACGTTGATGATGAAATCCTTGTTAAATTTGATTAGAGAGGGTATTTGGCGTGGAAGACGTGGGGAAGTGTAAAACAATGGGAGAGACGAAGAATGAGCAAGGAGTTGAGTTTTATATAATATGAACAAGAACGAGTAAAAGGAAATTAGTGAGTGACAGCTCGCTGTGTTTGTGTTTTTCGAGATATTATACACGTTTAAACAAGGTTAGGAAGGTATGAAACTTGGACTTATTATGTTCATAAATAATATACTGTCCTCCGTAATAGTAGTATACATGTACACGGTTTGGAGCCGTCTGGGCGCCGCACCTTAACCGCGTCAACTTGCTAATTCTTTCTACCAACAACCAACCCACTGGATTAGTCTTTTTCAAATGTGAGGTTAGACGCCTACAAGGCTACAATGGTCTATTCCTTCTTATTTAACTTTTTACGGTTTTTCAAGTTATAAATTTTATATCTAAATTCGTAAGATTGAAAATTATTAAAAGTTAATATTTTAAAAGTTTATATTGATGTACATCTAATAAGATTATACTTGAGTATATTATTTCATATAACATTATGAGGTTTTATAGTCAAATTTTTAAAATTTTGATTCCATAAATAGAAATAGAGTTAAAATAAAGGAATGGAATGAGTATTGGAAAACAAGTTTCCTCTTTTTTTTATAAGTGTTCAACTAAATCACCCAAATTGTAGTTAAAACCAATTGACTTGTAATAGGTCATATTTGAAATTAACCCAACTGAAAAATAATGATGGAAGTATGTATAAATAGAGTCGTACGGAGTAATGATTTTCAATTGTTCAGTAGATTTGTGAGTATTGTGACAGTTGTGAGGATGATTTATAGCTGCTACCAATAAAGCTTGGTTCAATACCAGGGGTACAAAGACAGTAGAAGGGTGCAAAAATGATGGTAGATTCCAAGTTTAGAGCAAGCAATTAGAACGAAGGCATACTCTCTAGAACAATAACTTATATGCTGACCAACCCATCTTCTACATCCTATTATAAATTATGATTTAATGTGTTTGCCTCTATTATTTGCATCAACATAAAGAACTAGTGTTCCAAAATACAGTCAACTTCAACGACTTTCTAATATAGGGTAGGAAAGGATACATGTTCGAATAATTTCCAATCATTCAATCCAACATCAAACCACAAGGAAGTTAATTGAAATCTACTGCATACACATTATGATCAAGCTGCTTAACTAGGCATACTCCTGTCAAATTTTCTCTCTCACTTCACAGACATGAGTTGTTTGATTAGACTGAGAATCTCGTTCCGCATTTTTGAAACAGAGGTTGGTGTCACCTGCTCCTTCACATCTGAGAACCAAATATGTTCTGCATCTGCACTTGGTTGGTCATTACTTGTGTACCAGCTGCATATAACTCTTGAAATGGCGAGTACGAATACTCCACAGTCATAACCATTTTGTTGTTGTGGTGAAGACTGATAGTCCAGATACCGGACATTGGAGTCTAAGTTACCCATGTACTTAAGGAGAGATTTATAGAGCTTTTTTGAATGTGCATGGTTAAACCCCCCTAAGCTATCATGATGAACGAACACATTGGCAGTCCTGTAAAATATAAGTACACTCCAATGACTTCCTGCCTCAGCTTTGGTTACATCATCGTTGTTGTTGACTGGAAATAAGATCAGGTTTTTAGCAGGTAGATTTAGAGGCTCAATGAAAGATATATAAGTTTCTTCATCTGAACAATTCTGTAACCAGAAAGCGATGGAAGGTGGAACTAGAAAGATGCTTTCAGAGGGATAGGATGAAGATAGATAACTGAAGTAAAACTCAATTATACGGTCGTTCAGAAAATGACGTCCGTTAAGAATGTCCAGGTCAGAACGTCGAAGCACAGCATCGTTGTAGCTAAGGATCATTTCATCTCCGGTATATCGTTCCATTGTCGAAAATTGATAGAAAATTTTCGCAGTAGCAGAAAATTTGAACAAGATTATCTCCTGCTTTTTCCATCTCAGAAACAAGATGCAAATGTAACTATGCATGTAACTCGTAAGAGACAATAGGAAATGCACTATGCACCAAGTCGTAATGCAATGATGGCTAGATGGCATAAGAAAACAAGAAAATTTCAACCCACACCTGAGGGGTACTACAGCAAGTACCACGATAGTAGGTAATTGTACAACACTTCTATAGATCTACACAGCTAGGTTATATGGCAATATAAAAATGCATGCAAAAATTGACACTCAAAAGTAATAAACACTCTTTCGACAACTACATCAGTATTTACCAGTCCAAGTATGAAAAATTATAAACTATCTGGTTGCTTCTATAACTTACAATTCTGACGAATACCCTCTCTATTTGCCCACAATGTTACTTCTACCATGAGAGTTTTTCCCATTTAAAACAAATAGTTCTAACAACTGGAACGATATATGTAATGGTCATCCATAGTTTCAGACTACCAAAATCCTACTTACTGATATATCCAGCATTTTTAATAGATCCATATACTATTAAATTCATCTTAGGGTCAAAATAGAACCTATAATTAAGCCCCTAGAGAGAATTGCTCTCATCAATAAAATATAAAACACCATAGAAAAAGATTTGCACATTGCAAACAAATTCATGAAAAGAACTCCTTGTAGTTGTTTGGGCACTATGGCAAAAGAATTCCGCAGACAACGTAACTAAGGCCAAAATTTATGTGTCCACAAAATTGCTCATAATTTTAAGTCCAGCTTAACTATGTGAACATCTCTCACGCCATTACCAGACGCAAAAAACTATGATCTTTCAAAGCACTTCAACTCAGAAGTGAATAGAGATGCAACACAGACCTTACTACAAAAGTAAGACTACAGAGAAATACACGTAAAACATTCTGTTATCCAATTATCTGTTTCTATTTCATACAAAGTAATTTTGAGCAATTAAGGTTTCACAGGTTGTTCGAAGATTTTATTATTATGTAGCAATCAAAACATTCATCAGAAGATTAAGTTGATATCAACTATACTTTGTATGAGAATTCCTGATTAAGCATAATCAAGACTCAGGGATTAAATCCCGAACACAAAACGATACTTTTCAACTAAATCAAGCAACAAAAGAAGCTATGGTGACCCAATAAATGGTGCATTTCCAAACGAACTCAAATTTTAAAACCTGAACTGAAAAAATGTACGAAGTACTAGGAATTCTAGTCATAGGGCAAGTATCTTAGCGTTGGCATTATTAGTACTGTTATACTCTAACCATATATAAAACGTTCAGCGCATGTAGAATCTATATTACTCATACTCGGCTAGAAGTACGGAACCCAAGGTATGTGATTAACCGTCAAACACGGCCAATTTCATGAAAATTTCGCCTAATTCTTGCCCAAAATTAAGTGTCCTAAGTATCATACCAATTTGTATGTGTCAACTATTAAGTATCCTACGGGTATTCGAGGTGAAAGGAAGATATATCACTCGATGAAAAATAGCAGTAACAATTGTAAACAGCGCGCATGACCAAATTAAGCAGAATCAATAAGATCGAATCCCACAATTCACCTAATTCTAAAATCAGCCCTATAAAACATCACAATGAAAAATAAAGATACACAATCCAAAACCCCGGTTCAAATGACCCCAAAAAAATACACTTTTGCATAATCAAGCAACATACGCATGAAATTGAACATCTTCTAACTAATACTTAGTGCAATTTATAAGGATTGAAAAGGGTAATAGTTGCATAAACTGGCATGAAAATGTAATCGAGAGTACACTAAGAATGGCTAAAATTATACCTGAAAATTTCAAAGGACCCTCAAAGTTAGCGACGGATCAGGAGTTCAGGACGAGGAATCAATGTGATATGAATATAATATAAGGTTAGGAAAATGTGTGCCTAAGTCTTCGTCGATCAGCTGAATGACAAATTTTTGATGTATTTCGTTGATGAAATCTTCAATTGTTGAGGAATGGTTAAAACCTTGCGGAAATTCTCTACAGCCCAATAATATACGAAGTAAATATATGAAGTGTTGTATGTTGGCAGCGAACTCCGAAGAGCCCGGATGACAATGGATCCAAAATCCAATCCATATCCGATCAAATCTGACCCATTATCTACGTTATGAGTCAAATATTTTTAGACTTATTAGATTCGGATTGGATATTGGGTTTTAATGTACTTCGGTCGGATAATGGTATGGATCCAAAAAATTTGGACCCTAATCTGACTCATAGACTCGCTCATTCAAAAAAATTTAAAACCTAAACCTAAATCTAATCTCTATTTTTCACTTTGCTTAGTCGACAACCGTCTTCTTCTACTACTATATTTTTTCCTTTTTGTTATGTACTTAAGACTATGTGAATTCTCTACAACCCAAAAATATACGAGGTATATATATGAAGTGTTATATTTTGGCAGCAAACTCTCAAGAGTGCTTATGTAAATAAATTTTTAAGTAGTTTATCTTAGTTTAATTACTTAGTTTAATAAGTGTTCTAATATAACTCAAAGTTCAATCCGATTGGACTGAACTTCCATACATCACATTCCTTCTGGTTGGATGCTCCATTAAAATATAACAACCTGCTACAGTTTTCGATCATGAGGAGATCTTCATGAAGATCATAATTTTCCTCAGAATCATCTGTTGGCTATTCAACCAAGAAGTTTAAAAATGTGAATCCCTTAATTTCATTTTAAGGGACGTATTTGAGATTAAATTTGGCTAGCAAGATTAGCCATCTTAAAAGTCACCCATTGAGAGCGGGTTTCTCTAACAAGAATTTCAGGGGATCCAATCGTGTGCGAGAGCATGTAGTGCTTGAGTTTCTTGGTGGCCCAAACTAGTGCAACACTCCAAATAAGTATTTCTTCTTTCATCCTTAAGGAGTTTTTTTTTTACTGAATAGTAGCTTGTGTTTTCCTTTCCCTCTACCTCTTGAGGTAGCATAGCCCCAAATGATAAGTCGGTGACTGTGAGGTACATGCAAAGAAGAGTTCCTAGCAATGCTGGAGAAAGCACGAGAGGATTCAAAGGATAGATTTTTATCTTATTTAAAGCTTTTTGGCAATCATCGTCCCATTCCTTAGGTGCTTCCTTTTTCAGTTTTTGAAACATTAGTTCACATACCATAGTAAACTTAGAAACAAATTGATTGATGTATTGCAGACAACCCAAAAAGCCTCGGTAGTCCACACACATTCGGACTCTGCCATCCTTCTTTGGAACAAGTATAATATTTTTGCAATCCAATCAGGGTAGTTTCCAACCTTAATGAACTCAACTTTCAACTGTTAGAGTTATGTCTGGTTTCATTCTCCATAACTTTTGTTCTACTAGTTTTGACCCCGGGAGGATCATGATGGTATATTATGCAATATCTCTGTCTATCCCAGGCATATCCCTTTAGGACCAAGCAAAGACGTTGATGTAACATTTTAGAAACTGTATAAGCCCTACCTGTATTTCTAGGATTCGCGTTAGCCCGAATTGCACATGCTTTAGATCCTATTCAAGACCTATGTCAATCTTTCTGGTTTCTTCGATTATAGGTGTTTTATTTTCATGTTCTTCCATTTATTTAATGAATTCAAAGTCATATTCATTAGAGACAAAAAAATTTGTGGTAGGGATTGGGAAGAAGAGTAGTAAGTAGAAAGAGTAATGTTATTGAATTCTGAGGTGGTTACATCAAGGGAGGATTTTATGTTTCTCCTGATAGAAAAATTAACAAGGGCCTAAACTCTATACATTTAGACTCGACCAACCTAGACCCAAACTCATACAATTTTGACTAATTAATCATCAGACATTCTCCGGTGACAATCTTCAGCTTCTTACCACTAGGAGTTGTGATCTTTAATGTCTTCCCTCTACAATGTACTATGTCATAAATTAGCACTATTAGCTTTGATGGATCAAAGTCACATCTTTAGAGAGTCATTTGGACTTCTTTTTTAATTTGCTCGAGTCTAAAGAGTAAAGAGAAATCCTTGTAGTTGATGCATTTAAGTGGTTTTGATGATTCTTTAGGTTCTTCATTGCTTTCCCCACACACCATTGATTTAGTCTTGTGACAAAAATATCATCACAATTGGTGAAGAGACCCCCATGGAGGTGATCGAAAAAGATGGGTCATTAATAGGGCCATCCTTGTAGATAGGTAGAATTGCAAGTGGACGAGTTTGACTGTTAGGTTTGGCCCCTGGAGGGATAGGCAACCTCCCTTTGTCTACCATATCTTGAAGTAAAAGCTTAAATCAGAAACACTCTTCGATGTCATGCCCTGTCCCCGGTGGAATGTACAAAACTTATTTGGGTTCCACTTTGAGCTCCTTTTGCCTGCTAGAGGGTCCTACGTTGGGCCTATGGGTGTTATATGACCATTACTCAATAATCAGTCAAAGTACTTGAGTAGGTCATTCCTATATTAGAGAAAAATCAATGAGGGAAAATTCCTCTTTTGTTGTTGCTGTTATTGCGGAAGTTTCCTTGAGACCTCAAAGACTCTAGAAAATTAACTTCATTAGTAGACTTGGAAAGGTGGTTAATTTTAGTTTTCTTCCCCTTGCATCGCTCGTTTCCTTGAGCAATAGGATTTTTCATCAAGTAATCTTCAATATCACCATCAATGTTGTAGGCATCTTCAAATGACTCGAGACCCAAATACTTCATGTGACTATTGTATTTGGGTAGAAGACTTGAGATGAAAGTCCTCACTAACTCCTTTTCTGGTGACCTTGAGACCATTTGCGAGTTTATCTCTCTCCAACAACTCAAATAGGTTGTGAATCCTTTGTTGGCACATTGCCTTAGAACCTCCAACTTCAAAAATTTATTTACAATTGAACTTTTGGACGATATTGGTTCATGAAGGCATTGGTAACATCCTCCCAAGACTCCATCGCTTTGTCTTTCAGTGTATAGAACTATTTTTGTCAAATTGGTTCTAAAGACATGGGAAAGATTACCAGGAATAGTTCAAGATCAACCCACTTGATAGAGATGGTAGCCTCGAAGTTACATTACAGGGAGAATCGAGAGATGATGCCAGCTCGGACACATGCGAAAGCTCAGGCGGTGATGTTCTCTTCAACCTCTTACCCAACCTTCGTACCCAAATCGACAAAAACCTGAAAAAAATGGAATACTCAAAACATTGTACACGGGTCACTAAGATTTGACTCGTTTTGGGTTGAGTGTTTGTGGTTAATGTTGGGATAGATGATATTTATGCATGAAACAATTACAACATGATGTAACTACATGATTATCTCTAATGCAATGAATACATGGCTTGGTTTAGAGAGTCAGCCTCCATTTACAATAATGATTCCACATGCATGAGACAAACTTAACACGTATGGACTCAATACACAAAATCCGGCATGACATAATAGGGCCTTTTGTAGTGCTTTGAGGGTACTTTTTGAGTTTTACTCGTCATAGGGTTTAGGAGAAATTTTGTGATTTCTACCGATGAGAGGTAGTTTTGAGATTTTACCCCAATATGATTTTAGGAGGAAGGTCGGGATTTTACAATTATAGGTAAATTTGGGATTTTATCAGTTTGAGACATTTAGAGGTAAATTATAATTTTACCAACTATGGGATATTTCAAAGGTAGGGTAGGCTTTGTACATCGGTGGATTTTTGAGAGGGGAGGTATGGTTTTCTCTGGTTGTTATCGTGTTTGAGGCATTGAGAGGTAAAGTCATGGTTTAATCGTGTTTGAGGTATTGTGAGATGTAAGGTTAGTATTTTACTGTGTTTGAGTCACTTTGTGAGGTATGGTCGGGATTTTACCGTATTTGATGCATTTTATGGTGTAAGGTTTGGATTTTTGGGTGGCATGGTGGAGCGATGTGGGTATGATGGGACAAGATATGATGCTGTTTGAATGCAATTTAGACATGCAAAATGATGATTATCCTAATTGGTGATCATGGACTAAGGATTCATGGGATGTGACTCGTTTTTTAGGGTTTTAGGTTTCCCTAAGGTTTTGCAAAGCTAGATTCCAAAGGTTAGCACAAATAACATAGAAATGTGCAAACAAGTTCACGTAGTTACGCTAGCATGTTCATATCAACGCAAGACTCATAGTCTCCACCTAGCCAAGGGTCTATGTTTTGAATACGCTATGGTTAATTAAACATATCAAAAGGTCCATGGCTAAAAGGAAGATTTATTTACTTAGAGCTACTACTTGAAAGAGGACAAAGTGAGAGGACAATTCCCTTCACACAACGCTGGGAGCATGTGCCAAGTGCCACAGTTTGGAAAGTTTTGAAAAAGCCAAAGGTTGGGCCATGAGAATTAATCCATTTTTTGCTAATCATCCACTCCCAATTTATCTTAAATGTAGAAAACATTCATATGAGATGGTGCCAAAGGTTGCAATTTTCCACACGTGAAAATTCACATGTATGAATGCGAGAAAAATGCCTAACACATTCCTGCAAATTGTTAGCACATCAAACTAAGTTTTTTTGATTACTAATCCACGCGTGTAGCCAAGTATGTTTTAGGCATACATGTCCCTAGTAAAATCCCCAATTTTGTAGGGGAGCAAGCATAATCGTCTATGCAATCGTCGATGATGCATAAGCTAACTTATAAAAATGAACAAAGCTTAAGGAAGCACGTTCCGTAAGATGTAAATGAGTAAACTAATCGAGATCTTAGCTCGAAGGCTATCAATATAGTTAAAAGCAATCAACAAAAGCTTAACTTTAGAAAAATACCTCTTGTGTTTATTGATTCGATGTGTTTGAAACCATAGTACATAAACTCCTACATATACAACTATAACCGTGTTTGGTTAGTACTATGACTCCTTATTGCTCCTTCTTTGAGTAGGTTTAAGACTCTTCCTATGTTCTTGAAGCTCTTATAGTTGTTGCTCTTGGAACTCTATTCTCTTGTTCAGAGTTGTAACTGGGTTCGGATTTAGGAGTTGATATTATCTATGGGAGTCTCGTTGTTCGAATAAAGCTATCTTCCTTTGCATTTGTGTTTCTTCTCTTCCAAGATGAACTTCTTTAAGAATACTATTACAATATCCCTCCATGTATTGAGTGAATTAGGTGTAATATGCTTTAACTAATTCTTTTCTCTCCCTACTAATGATTAATTAAAGAAGTGCATTTGGATGTAGTCTTGAGTCTCCTCATTTATTTTTATCATAGCACATAACTCAAGGAATCGATTCAAATACTCAATAGAATCTTCACTAGGACCTCCCGAAAACTTATCTACTTGAACCATTATCGTGTATTGGGGGTGAATGGTGAAGTTGGTTTTTGTTGTCGGAAGAAGGATGCCTCATATAATTTCATACTTCCCTAGAATTTCAAACTCCCTAAAAAGTACATCTCTATTCGTATTACCACCTATTTCTCTTTGCTCATTCTCTAAACAAGTAGTCTTATTGTCACTATCAACCTCTATACCTGGCCCTTGATTACCTTCTCTAAATATTCTTTAAATATTTCTCAAGGTACGATCTATCTTAGGATCAAACGGGTTGAGTGGTGGATCATGTGATCTTCTTAGCATTACAACAAAGCTAAGCTAGATCTTCTTAGCAACATGGAATAAATATGGTTTAGATTGGTTTGTTTTAAGGTTAAATAAGTAGCTTAAAAACCTACTTATTAATAGGAAATTGGGTTTGTGCATTTTATGTCTAGTAGCCTGGTTAATGGAGCACCTAGCCCAGGTTGCTTAGGGCTTTACTGATATAGCTATAGGGGGTCTACTAACCTTATTTGCGCTTTCTTGTGATATTGATGTTTTAGGATGCAAACCTTATAAGGTTTCTAGACTTACGTGCATCACTTTACGCAGTATATAGTCCATGTGTTGGACTTGACCTTAGAGAGGTCAAAACCAAGGGTATGAATGACTAGTGGGTCGCCTCTCATGAATAACCTAGACCCTTATGCTTTTCTACCCCGAGCGTAGATTCCTCCTCTAGTGGGAGATAGGACTTAGATACTACACTTGGACTTCTAATAGACTTCCTTAATGGCAGAAGGTGTTCCACTTCCCGTTGAGGAAGAGGACGGAGATTTGGGGGGGCACTGCTCATATGGAAGTTGACATCTTGCACTTTTTAGAAACATTGCTTTGAGTAGTTAGTAGTACTCCCTAGAGGATTAGATGGTGCTCTACAGTATGATATTGGTCTCTTACAAACCGATTGCTTTGCACCAGTTCATTACCTCTTCTTTCTACGACATGAGGACTGACTATCACATAATGTAGGCGTCCCATCGGGCCATGTCTCTAGTTTATGAGAACATGAGAATCGACTACCATAAAATGAAGATGACCTTCCATATGATGAGTGAGGATATGTGCTGGTACTTTAGGGGTGGACCTAGATCGTCCCACAAGTATGATCCTCCCCTTCTTCTGATTAACAATAACTCTTGCATCCTTTCTCTCTTGGCCAACCTCAAATGTCTTGTGCTTGCACTAAGGATATTACAAGGTTTGGCTTAGGGGTAGAAGTAATTAATTATTCATAACCATGAGCGTACTTAGTTTCATTTTTCCAATTTTTTAGTTGTGTATATATCGTTTAGTTTTAAGCATTGCATTACATCCCTTATTTTATTTAACTCTTGGGATAAGTCTTTAAGGAGGATATATAGATACAAATGCATGTGCATTTTAAAAACTTTTTTGTACTCTATATCTTGTTTATTTTTTAAAACCATGTCACTGATGATTTTTATGATGAGAATTAGATCCAAAGCATTACGAGGAACTAAAAAAGCTTACAAGGAGGAGACAAACCTATCTAAGCTTGTTTAACCCAATTTGCTTAGAAAAACGAGGGTTTGAGCTTGGAAACATAAGTTTAGTGTCTTGGTGAGTCGGGTAACTAAAGACACAATTTAAAGTTTGTATTTGACTTTTAGTCATTTTGCTTACATGTTTTTACCATGCAGTTGAGAGGGTTTTCATGTTTTAAGCCTTAGTTAATATTGGGCCAAATTAGGATTAAATTTTCGGTTCTAGAGTAGTATTTTAATTAGCTTCAAATTAAACTAGATAGAATTTGAATATTAGGAGTTAGAATTTGAGTATGATTGGTTAGTGAAATCCTAACCTAATTTAAAATGATTATAGACTAGTTAAGAGTCTTAAATTTATTCATATAAAGAGTTATAGACCTAATTGAATACGAATAGAGTTATACATATATAGGAGATTCTGTGCTGGGATTTCTAACACAATGAATAAAAATTTACGAAGTATTTCAGAATTTAAGCTATCTCTTTGATTGCTTTTATGTTTATGTGATAGCCTTTGAGCTAGGAATCTAAGTTTGTTTCTTAATTACAACCTAAGGAACGTCATTTCCTTAGTTTTTATTCATTTTCGTAGTAGGTACCGGATTATAGGGTATCTGATTTAGGTGGCGTTTTCATTTGATAAAGAACGTAGTAATATTCAATCTTTTCTTCAATATTTTTTGGCTTTTGCAAAGTTTGATCAAAAGAGGTTCGTTGCTTATTGGTTTAGTCAAAGAAAAATCTCCATGGTTTAACCTTTTGATCTTAGTTAGTATTTTTCTGCCATTGCTATTTTTTCTCTAAGTTCTCATATGTATGTGATTCCTTTTCCTAGTTGGGTTTGGTTGTGTTCCTTTACTACGTCAAATTTGGTTTTGTTCCAATTCTATTTCTATTTATATTTGGTCTTAGTGTTTGTATTCCTACTAGAAATTAGCTTGGGTTGTGTGGTTTCCCTTTTTCTAGTTGGTTTGGGTTTTTCTTTGATTGGTTTTCCTTTTCCTTGAGGATATTGGGTCATGTTTACTTATTCCTACATGAATTTGGGTTTTAAAGTTTCCCTTTTCTACTTGTATTTATGTTTTGTTCAAAGCTGCCTATTGCTTCGACCAATTGGTTTTAGTTCATGATTTTTTTTTCTTACTTGGTGTATGTGAGTTTGCTATTTCCTTTTGATGTTTGTTTTGATTTTTTGTTGTTTTCGTGCTGCTCTCGTCTTTTAGGCTTCATTTCTTCATGGATGCTACATTTGTATGTGATGTTCTTGAGACCATTAATAATCTAACGCATGATTTTCTTGAATTTGAATGCATTGGCTAATGAAATGCTTAACACAAAAACTGACATGAACAACAAGTTTGAGTCTTTATCCATGAACACGGGTGAGCTTAGACATAATGGTTTCCCGAGACCTCCCATTGATAATTATAGAGATGTAAATCTAGTTGAGATCCATGATTTTACGAGGGATGGAGATGATAACAAGGCCTTTAATGCATCACATCTAAAACTCACAAAGTACGCTGGAATATGGTTTCAAAGCTTGTGTGACAAAAGGTTAAGGGAGGAGGAACCACAAATTGCTACATGGTCTGAATTTAAGAAGCATTTAAATAAGCGATTCCTTTCCAAGGGAATAATTGCAAGATCAATTCCTTAATCTCAATCACATTCAACAATGCTCTCCTTCAGTGGCTACCTATTCAAGGGAGTTTGAGAACTTATACATACTTTGTGATCTCCATGAGAAGGATGAAATTAAGATTTTGCGTTTCTTAATCAATTTATGTTCATATATTTAAAACAAAGTTGAGACTTTACCTATGTTTTCTTTGATGATGTTCTCAAGTTGGCCGAAAGATTTGAGAACAAGAGTTTGAGTATTCATGAGCTAGGGAGAGGACTTCTTTCAAAGGACCTAAATACCTCCTTTATTCATTAGTCTCAAAGTAGTGTTATTGATTCTAGCTCTTCACAGTGGGATCCAAAGGCATACCTAAAATCTAACTTAATGAGTTGCAAACTGCCTTAGCTCAAAAGCAATGCTTTAAATGTTAAGGCTTTAAGCATATTTTAATGGAATTTCCTCAACGTTTCATGGTTTCTAACCCATTAGCTTTTAATGGCTTATATGATGAAACAAGAGGGGGAGGAATTAGAGGCAAAAAAAAAGCACGAGCTATGATGGCCAAGAAAGAGTGATATGAGGGCCTCAAAGCTAATGGTTATGACACCGAGGATGCAAATGAAGTGTGGAACAATCAAGACTTAAATAGGGTTGAATGTGAAGCCGTGGAGGACTATGGGGAGACATTGATACTTTGAAGGCTTTTACAAGGAAAAACTTCTTCTTTGAAAGATGAAGCTCAAAAGGAGAATTTATTCCTTATTCATTTCATGAAGAAAGGAAGGGCATGTAGCGTGATTTTTATTAGTGGTTCATGCACCAATTTCACCTCTTTGAAGATGGTCAACACCCTTAATTTTCTTAGAAAAGCACATCCTAGGATTTATAAATTGAATTAACTAAATGAAAATGATTCAATTGCGAGAAAAACACAAGCTTTGGTCACTTTTAATATTAGGGCATATGGAGGTGAGTTATGGTGAGATGTGATCCCCATGAATTATTGTGCTCTTCTATTAGGGAGACCTTGGAAATGCGAGAGGAATGTATGACATGCAATTAGAAGCAATGTTTATTGGGTGGAAAAGGGTGGTAAGAACTTTAAATTGGAACCACATCCCCAAAGGTGGCGCAAATGAAGCCTTTTATTCCCAAAGAAAATCGCTACTTATCATTTGCTGAATTTGAGGAAGAAATGAAAGAAAGTTCCATGGGTTTCATGCTATATATAAGGGAAACTCCAAAGAATTCAAATCCTTTAAATGATACAACCTTACTTGCACTTATAAAGGAGTTTGTGGATGTGTTTCCATCAGATCTTCCACAAGGATTAAGTCCCATTCATGAAATAGAACATGCCGTTGACCTTGCTCCTAGTGTTATTCTTTCCAATAAGGATGCTTATTATTATAATCTTGAAGAAACTAAGGAACTACACCACTAAGGGGAGGAATTAATAGATTAAGGCTAAGTGCATGAGAGTAAGAGTCCTTGTGTTGTTCCAGCTCTTTTGGTGCCTAAAAGGATGGAACTTAGAGTATGTGTGTGGATAGCCGAGATGTGAATAATATAACCATTAAGTATAGGTTTTCTATGCCTAGACTTGATGACATGCTTGATGAACTTTAGGTTTCCACCGTATTCTTCAAGATTAATCTTAGAAGTGGATATCGGTAGATAAGGATTAGGGAAAGAGATAAGTGGAAGAATGCATTCAAGACTAAGAAAGGCTTATATGAAAGGATGGTGATTCTCTTTGGTTTTATGCAATGCAACTAGCTCTTTCATGTGTTTCATGAATCCTATCACGCCCTTTTCTAAACAAGTTTTTTTTTCTCGATGATATTCTTGTTAAAAGCCGAATAAAGGATGAGTATTATGATAATTTAAGGTAAGTTTTTGAGGCCTTAAGGAGTCAAAAGTTGCACGACAAGATGGAGAAGTACACGTTCCTTGTTCTAAGCCTTACCTTCTTAGGCTATATTGTTGCCGGGGTTGGTATTTGTGCGGATCCTTCAAAGGTGGATGATAAATATTTGTGGCCTAACCTTAGAAATGTTCATGATATGTAGAGTTTCTATGGTTTGGGTAGCTTCTATAGTTGTTTTATTAATCGATTCAGTGATATTTTTGCTCCTCTCACCGAATTAATTAAGAAGGATGTTGAGTTCAAATGGAGTGACAAGCATCAACGTGCATTTGAAGTCATTAAAAGAAGACTTAGCAATTCACTTATTCTTGCATTACCAGGTTTTTGCAAAGTGTTTAAGATCGAGATGGATGTAATTGAGATAGGCATAGGCGTTGTTTTGATGTAAGGGAAACTTCCTATTGCTTACTTTAGTGAGAAACTCAAAAGGGCTAAATTAAACTATTGTACATATGATAAGGAATTCTATGCCATATTTTGAGCCCTTGAGTATTAGTCTCACTACTTAAAACCGAAATTATTTATGCTTCTTTCAGACCATGAGATTTTGAAGTATATATATGGTCAACAAAAGCTTAATCTTAGACATGCCAAATGGGTGGACATTCTACAAGAGTTCACATTCTTTTCAAAGCATATTTAAGGCAAGGAGAATGTTATAGCAGATGCCTTATCTAGAAGATACTTTATGCTTATGGTATTCAAAGGTAAAGTTCTTGGGTTCAAAATGCTAAAGAATCTATATGTAATTTATGTTGACTTCAAGGATGTATTTACAAGCATAACTGGTGTATATGTGGTTCAAGATGTGTTTTTATTTAAGGGAAATCGTTTATATATGCCTAAGAGTAGGATTCATGAATTTTGATGCGTGAGGTTGGTGATGGTTTGGATGTACATGTTGGTTTTCACAAGACATATGACCTTCTTTGTGAACATTTCTTTTAGAAGAAGATGCCTAGGGATGTACAACAAGTGTTAAAACGTTGTGCTACATGTCAAAAGGCTTATAGCTTCTTTCGCGAGGGGTTATATACTCCTTTACCTGTTCTGGATGCTCCTTGGGATAGCTTTAGTAGGGATTTCATAGTTGGTTTGCCAAGGACTAATAGAAACCTATATGCAATCATGGTAGTGGTCAAACGCTTTTCAAAGATGGCTCACTTTATTGCTTGGCCGCATTTTTAAGTATGATGTGTAAGTTAAATTTTTTAATTAAATCTTTTTTACAAAAATGTTTATTTTATACCAATTCATTTATTTGTCCATATTTTCATATATTCCTCAAAATTTTTCATGCACAAGTGAAAAATTGAGTTTTCTTTTTTTAATTTAATCATATTTTGTATGGAAATTATTAGGAAATTAAAAATACTTAGATGTTGGTGTTGCAAAGGCCCTAAACTATTTTAGAATAAGCAATAGACACCCTTAAAATAGATTGTTATAATATATGATAACATGATGATAGAAGTAAGAGTTTTTTCCTTTCTAATGCACACGTGAAATCAAAAATTGATTGTTGGTGAAAAAATTACACATGAAAATTCATTTAAGCTTTCACTAACATAACTTGAGTTTTATTGGAACATAAATAACCTTGACATCTCTCTCTCAAGAACTCATAAGTGTTGAATATATCAATAAAATTCAATACTTTTATTAAATAAATAAGCTAAGGGCCTTATTTTATAGGTTTAGAAAAGTCTCCAACTCTAGCTTAATCAAAATAAACTAGAAAAAGAAAACTAATCATAATCATAGTCACATTAGGAACATTTAAAATTTATAATTTTTAAAAAGTTAAAACACAAAAACTGTTCAAAGTAAAATAGTGAAACCATGAATCAAATTCTAAATCAAATAGAAAAGAAAATTCTAAATGAACTAGGAGTAGTAAATAAACTTCCAATCATTTATAAAAAGAATTTTGAAACACCTCTTGCTTTGGTCAAAGACCATTAAAGTTCTTACATTAAAATAAAAAAGACACATGTGATACCTTGTTTTATTAGCTTAAAGAGGCACATTAATCAAAAGTACAATTAGTACGCCTTAACATCAATGTATCATGTAAGTTGTTTATTTTTTAGTTCAATGAAAATTGATGAATACTTCTATAAAAGAGGTCACTAGTTTTAAGAGGATATTAAAGTAATAATTTTAATAACTATATTTATTATTTTAAATCACAGTCTTCTTCATAATATATATTGTAGAAAAAAAAACTAATGATAGTCAAAATCGACAAGATGAAATCATTACCTAAATCAAGTACTCTACGATTTACTACTATAAAAATAATAATTATTTTGGTAATTAAAGTCTTTAAATATAATAAAATTACCAAAGATAGTTCTAGCCAGATAGACATTAAAGTATCTTGACTTATTTATCACAATGTTCAAACATTAATGAATGAACTTGCTTTTTAAAAAGTAACTCATATGAAAATGTACAAACATAAAAGAATTTCCTTTAAAAATTAAAGCGCAAAAGATTTAGCATAATAGAATACATTATATAGTAACATTGTTCTATAATACTATTCCAATTTACATCAATATATATGTAATTATTGATGTAATAATTATGTTGTGAGCAAATCCTTAGCCAAGAAGCAACATACCCCAGTACATCATACATTAAATAAGTTATTAGATGAAAATAATATGAATATTACAAATCACTTCATAACATGAAGTATGTTTTTTTTTTATTTCTTGAAGAACTCACAGTGACTCCTGATTACTCAAATACTAGTAAAACGAATTCGCTTTTGATTATTCAGATTTGGCTCCCAGTGATACTCATCACCCACGTACCAATTTTCTTCAAACGACATGCTTGGACTAGGATTAAGACCTCTTTTCCTTGAGCTATCACCACCACTAGAAACATATATTGATCATGGTTAGTAAAAAACTTCATGAAAAATCCTTTAAAACTCGTAATTAATCATAATTTTAGATAATAATGTTATATTAGAAGTCTTTAGTGTCCCTACTATCTTAGCTCCCACACCTTCATACATACTTATAAGCCCATTTAAATATATTGTACTATAGAAGTGATAGACCTACTAAAGTACGAATTACACCTTTCACTTGTCTCTTTCTTATTAGTTAAGACGAATAGCTCCCGCACTTTATCGTGACCAATTTATATGTCTAATTCTTTAGGATTGCAAAATTTGAATTAGAGGTGTTTCGCTGGAAAATGTCTTTGATCGATGTAACCCACCACAACACCAAAAATTATCTTTGTGTTAAAAAATTTCACCCATAAAATTTTTTTAGATTGGGATCCTCCTTTGGGCAGGTGAAATAGGCAGGGATAGATCAATATACATGAATTGTAGGATTGTAAGATCCTACAAATTTGACAAAATAAGTAATTGAATGATACAACATGGCTAGTAATTCATGTAAAAAAAAGTAAAAAGGATGGTACAAATATTTATTATTTATATACCCCATAAATTACAAACAAAACTTGATATTTTTAAAAATTTATCCTTTATAATATTTTATATTTAAATAATCTAATATCAAATTATATTTTCAAAAAAAATCATTTTTTGATAATTAAATAGAATTTTTTTTTTAAGAAAAACACATTTATTGCTTTGAACCCGCCGCCTAATTGCACCACAATGGTATCTAATTCATCTTATATAGTTGACATCTGTGTAAAATTTGTATATTTAAAAAAAAGATTATAAGATTATATGATCCTATGATCCATGGTCTTAACAACTTAATATGACCTTTGACTTGTCTATTTTTTTAAGGTGAATGACCAATATTTTCTAGTTGGTCATCATCTACTCAAAGACTCATTTTATAGGATCATGTGGTCATGTTTCGAGGGAATAATTTGTTAGAAATAGTCATTGATTAGGCTCATCACACTCAACAAAATGAGGCCAAAATTTTGTATTTGAATAAACTTTTGGATATAATACAAATTATTTCTCTTAGATCTAGAAATATTTACCTGGTGGAAGACTCAAGCTCTAGTGGTGGAGTATGAATTAGAACATCAAGCTTGTTCTTGGTCTCCTTTGGTCTTTTCTTATGCTCTTGTTTTGCCACCATATTATTCTTTGCATTTGGAGCATCCTTATCATCAAATTCAGAGGGTGGATTAGAATTAAGAAATGCAGTGGATGACTTGTTAATGGAATCATTGATATGAGTTGGATCTGATGTTAATCTCAATGGTGACTTTGGTTTGTAGAAGAGGATAGAACCGAGAAGGGATTCAAAATAAGGGGTGATAAATTCACCATGATGGTCTTCTGGAGAGATTGTTTGAATTTTGCGAGAAACAGAGGAGTTTTCGTCAACCATTTCTTATTACTCTTCTTCTCACTTTTGATAAAAAGATTTTCTATGAATATGTTTCACTATACTAAATATATAGTTAAAGTGACCAAGTATAACTAGAATGAAAAAATATGATAAGGTTTCATTATATTTCCAATTAAATAGGTATGCTTTTTCCATAATCATACATACGTGAACTTTATTAAATAAAAAATAGTATTATTTAAATATTACCTTAATTAAATTGCATAATCTCTTTAGGTATATTAGGTAATGATAAGATGAGTATAAAATTTGGAATAAATTGATAGACATCTTTATTAATAGCTTAAAGTATTTGGAATGTGGACTCTATTGTGTAGGATTTTATTATGGCTTCTCATTTGCATTACAATTGTTCAACAAAGATTACACCAACATTATACATATTATAGACATTACAACGTTGTAAATCTATAAAGGAGATAGTTACTTCATAACCGTACATCAATTATGGTAAATCATCAACCTTAAATGTACATCAAATATGTATGATTGGAAATACATTACAAATTTATAGAAAACAATGATAACAATTCAATAATTATATTATGAGACCTTTAGTAACTTTTTAGATATTTCTTCTAAAAGGCCTAAAAATGAGTTTATTTTTTTCACAATAATTTTTTTATGTTCAATTATAAAACGTAAATGAGCAAGAATTCAAATTCATGAATTTTTTTTATTAAGGTTTTAGCATAGTCATACACAACTATAAAAAAATTCAATAGGTTAGAAGGAGTTCGAAAGATATTTTCATGTTAATGCTTCTTGTTCTCCTTAGTTTGTCATTTTAAAGGATGAATATTCTATAAGAGAACACTCAAACTAATATATTTATTCAAGTGATAATATCCCCATTTCTAAACTCATGGAATTATGTCCAACTACCTTTCACTATCTTGGAAAGGCGAGAAGCTATATAATAATCCCTTTTAACATAAGACCAAAAGACACATTAAAATAATTACATAAAAATAAAATATCTTCTTATATCTATTCAAAATAAATATTTTAGAAACATGATTAGTGAATTGCTATTAATCAATAAATCTCCATAATAAAATTGTTGTGATTAAATAGTTACCTAAATTAAGTCTAAGAGCCATATATATCACCATAATATGGCCTGAATTTTAAACACAAGTCATTTTAATTTGGAAAAATAAGAGGGCCAAATGGTCTGAATTTTATAATTTTATTTAGGACTCCAAAATTTATTTTTGTTCGAATATGCCCTTCATGTAGATCAAG
The DNA here is from genome assembly GCA_026401315.1 of Dysphania ambrosioides. NCBI lineage: Eukaryota > Viridiplantae > Streptophyta > Magnoliopsida > Caryophyllales > Amaranthaceae > Dysphania > Dysphania ambrosioides. Next base: position 4,447,460 of record CM048672.1, read on the forward strand.
TAGGGGAACTTATTGCTTGGTTAGAATTTCAAAATTTAAGGGTAAAACACTTTGGATTGGGGGCTTAGGGGCGCGGTTTAGGGGATTTTGCCCCAAAATCTAAACAATGTTTGTTAAAGAATAACAAATTACAGATTATCATAATTAGTCAAACCCTAGTGAAAATAAAATTAATTTTTTGGATGAGTCACAAAAACTTTCATCAAGCCCCTCAAATACAATCATAGCCTAAATAAACTAATATGTCAAAACAAGATGAAGTAAAAAACCAAGCCATACAAAACCCTACACACAAGGCTCGATGCAAACAAGGCCAATGCTTACCATGGCACCCATGCCCCGTGTAACTTAATTACATGTGGTGTGACAATGATTCTCAATGAAATTGCATACAACAATTCCTACCCATTTAATTTTAATAGGATAGATAAAATATAAGTGTCCTTCCCTAGTGCCAATATGGTGTAGTGTTGGCTCCTATAATGTTTATTTAGGAGGCGACTCCTATTTAAACTTGAAAAGATGTAATCTTTGATGTCTATTAGAAAATGATTCATTCTTATTCCTCTTTTGAAATGATATTAATGCTTATCTTTTTTTTCAATTATTTATTATTATTACTATTATTATTTTTTATGGTCATTGATTTTGTATTTTTAAATGATATACATTAGAGGGAGTTATCATAATTGAATATAGCCTAATTATGTTTTCAAGTATAAAAATTTTGAAAAATTAGTTCTCAGAAATTATTCCTCGTATTTTAAAGTTTATTCTTTTTAAAGTTGGCACCTTTCATGATCAATGATGTTATAATTTAAAATCACGATAGCTAGATCTTACTAATCATCAAAGTTAAAGAATTTTTAGGGAGGAGTATCATACTTCAACACCTAATTTTTGGTGTCATAAGTCTCCAAAGAAATTTTCTTTATTTTCTTTACTTATCATTGCACTTTTTATTTATTTGTTTATGCTCCTTATTTACAATGCGTATTGAAATTTTTATTTTTTTTTAATTTATATATATATTTATTTATTTTACGCTCTTTACTTTATAAATTTTTATTTCTAACCCTTAATTTATTATTCATAATAATTATTTTGTATGTTTTTCAATGTTATTGTTTACTTTCTGAATATTCATAACCTACAAAATAATAATTATGAAATACTTTAATGTTTTTGTGAAATTGCCTAGGATATAGGTATTATTATTATTATTTGCTATCATTATTTTGAAAAGATAGCATTCTCATATCAAAGTAGATCACTCGTCAAAAAATTTGTTCTTTGGTTCAAAGACATTTTTATGGACTTTCATTAAAAATAGTTCAAATGTCAAGTTGACCTTAAAATAAATAACTTAGTGGTGACTCCTTGAAACTATTCGAATGTGTTGTTAAATGTTTACCTTCCTAGAGGTAGAATGTTCAAAACTATAGATTCTAAGTCTTAGATGTAACCAAGTTCATTCCTCTGATGTATGAGGAAGGAAAGGGCTTCCCTAGCACAATTGGATTGCAAAACAGATCTCTTTCCACACTCTTGTGCTTGTAAACAAAAGGAACTTAGTAGTATCCACCATAGAAAAGTAGGTTAATCCGCTAAAAGACTATGGTAGGCGAAGCATCTACACATAACAAATTAATAAGGATTTATATTCTATAATTTTGGTTTACTAAGCCTAGAAATTTTTTTACTACATCAAAAAAGACTACCATAATAATGATTTTTTCCACCATACACCTTTTGATCCCTTCTACCCTTCATGAACAAAAGTGGCTTAACATTGCTTTAGATTGCACATCCACACCATTTAGAGTAATGATAAGGTCATCACTAACCCATAAAAAATTGAGCATAATGATCCTTCTTAGTATATATGCATTAGGAAAAATAATGGTTGGTTGCACAAAAAAGGTAACTTTATGTGGTTTTTATGAATAATTTAAGATTAGATCCTAGCTTAGTTCACCATCATGAAGATGTAATGTAAGTTGAAGTATAAAACCTCTTAAGAAGTTTCATGTTGTTCAAAGGTGAAAAATTAGGGAAAACTTGAAGACTTGAAGAGCATGAAGATAATTGAAGTACATTTAATAGTTTCGATTGATCTATATGTTAATATATGCGTGTGATTGAGTACGTATATTTTGTTTATGATATAGTTAGAAAGAAGTAAAGTGGTCTAGGTGCAAAGATAGGTATCTTATATAAATAAAATACTTAGAGTTTATGAGATCACTAAAAAACTAACCATAGAATATATTTAGAATAACTCACCATTGTATTTATATGAAGAATTACTTTTCAAGTTTATTTCCTAAAAATATATTTATTTTGAGGAAAATAGGTTATTGTGTTTCTAATTATATTTATGTAGTTATGATAAAGTATTTTTAGGATATTATTTTGTAAATAAAATAATACTTAAAATATAAGTTCCTTAAAGTATCTTTTTTATTTGAGGGATTTATATTTAAGATCATAATAAAATTTGTAAGAGGCTATATAATTTTATACTTTAAATTATGAGAATTGAACTTTTTAATATTCAATTTACTATATTTTTACAAGTTTCTTATCCTAAATTTATACACTCATAATCGTACATAAGTGCATGCTTTGTTTTAAACTATACTCCCTACAAAAGCTTCTTATAATCATTCTCTTTTTTTGGAGAATAAGGTTATAACTGAACCATTGTGCTAAGTGGGCAATTTGGTTCGGTTAAGCTATTTACGTTTAATTAAATACTTGAGCTAGAGTTAGCAGTAGAGGAACTAACCACTGATCTTCGGATAGAGGAGGACTTTTTTGTAGAGAGAGTTAGCTAATAAACTTATCTTACCTAAGAATAAGTAAAATTTATGAAAGATCCCATAGTTTAATAGTTCATGTTCTCAATTCATCCCTATCTCGGGTACTTTCCTTTGGTTTAGAACCTCCATTTAGGTAGTTCCTTGAGAAGAGATCATGAACACCCTCGATATGTTTACTATAAGTATTGATAACAAACCTTCCAAATTCAATGGGAAAAACTATGCTTGGTGGAAGAATAGGAAAAAAAAGCATAATTGTGATCTATTTTGTATGTTAGAAAACTGTTATGAAAAAAGAAATTATCATGACTAAAATGAATGGAATCATCATAGTCATATCTAAAAGGTAAATCTCGCTCATTATATTTTAAGAAATTTTTTTGAAATATTTTCGATGGGTATTTTGACTATTGGGTTGTTTTTCGGATCAAGTATTAAAGCCATAACTTTAAGCAATGCTCACAGCAAGTCACACCAAACCCAGAACAAAGATCACTCAATTCCAACTAGCCATGTGCCCTTTCTTTGCTTTACTTGCCTCTCCCTTAATCTTTCAAAACACAAATAAGCTTAATCTAAGGGAGATGTAAACAACTCCAAACATGCAAATGCTCGATACTCACCAATGAGCCAAATGGGTTGTTTACAATTTCTATTGTGAACATACGTATGGATTTGAATTTCTAGGTGTTTTCCACAAAATTTTAAGATTATTTAGGCCATAAGAAGCAAAAAATTCCAACAAAAATAATTTCCTAAATCTTCATCCAATCTACTCAATTTTTTGTCAACAATCAGAACGCGTTCAACACAATGACTTACACAAATATGAACAACTTCAAGATTTATGGAATTCCGTAAGTGAGTATCAAATGCAAAGATTTATCCATAAATTTATAACCAAGTTTTCTAGATTAATTAAACAAGAAGTCACACACTTGAAGAATGATTCATCAAGAAAATCAACAATAATCCAATAATGATTCCATGCAACAAAGCTAATCTTAATTCCTCATAATTATTTGACCTAAGCTAACCTTTTCTAAATTCAAGTCCTACGTAACCTCAAGCCAAAATATCAGATTATCATGCAAGAATATTAGCCTAATGATGTGGAACTTTCGTGGTTTAAATGACAACTTACCATATTTCAACCAAGCTTCCAACGAAACAATTCAAGAACAAAAACAAAAGATAGATCAAAGAATTTGAACTACCATCTTGCAAAACACCAAGTAATGGACTTCTTTGGGCACACATTTTTGTCTTAGGGTATAAATACACCACCTAAAACCCAAGGTCTCCTAGAACACCTTCAAACATGCCAATGAAGGAATGAAGGAAACCTTGAAGCTCTCACAATAACATGTAACAACTCAAAGCCAAAAGGAGTTTTTTCAAATTTCATCAACTAATTTACTAGCTATTCTTATGCCCCATTAAATAATGCTTAATACAAGAGTTTAAACTTAACTAAAAGAATTAAAAAAAATACTAACTAACCCTAATCCACGTGCACAATAATGTCCAGTAATTAACAAAGCTTAAAAGAATCCTATCTAAGCTAAATTACCTTAAGCTTTACAAGCTCACTAGCCAACTAAGAAAAAGATAAGATTAGCTAAACTAAGCCCTAAATCACGTCCAATACAAGGGCTTTTTATGAGAATAAAGACTTCTTTGACTAAAGAAAATATCAAAAACAAACCCACAAATTAAGGAATTTAAAACTAAGAAAACTCTTAATAAAATAAAAAATTAAGAGTAATTATAGGCTTCTTGGACTCTTGATTATTTGTTGCACATTAGGACTTCTTTCAACCTCAAAACCCACGTCCATATTCTTTTCACGCTATTTAAGCCTTTTGTATCAGTCCTTAAGCCCACAAAAAGTTTCTTCCTTTGTTCTTTCTTAGCCCACACCAACTTTTGCCCATTGTTGCTCACATGCCTCATGATCTTGGATCCTATTAATTTCGTGCTTAGCCTACTTATGCTTAAGACCCCTTAAGAAAGTTAAACCCCAAGTTAAGGACCAACCCAGAAGAGTCAAAGTCAAGATCCAATACATGGATGTCAACTTCAAGGTCAAGCCTAACTTTGACTAAGTCCAAGTCAAAGCCCAATTCAATGGGTCAAAGCCCAACCCCTAGTAGGCCCGAGCCCAAGTCTAAGGAGGCCCAAGCACAATTTTGAGCCTAAGTACAAATTTTGGCCCATTTTTAAGGGAATCGAGGCCCATGACTTACACATCCATTTTTCGAGCATCAGGTCCACAAATCCATACATAACATCTTCCCCTTCTTGAAGGAAGATTTTCCTTAAACTTGGGATCTTTGATTGGAAAGAATGAATCATATTCTCGAATAATGGACCTGTAAAAACAAAGGTTAGGAGAAAAAAATTTGGTAGCCTAAGTAAGGCTCCAATCCAATCGCTTCCTATTTCTCAATGTGTGGACAACCCACTCCTTCACAATCCATGAAGAATCTTCATGCCCTTAAGCCTACTAGGCAACCTCATATGGTCCTTGATCTTCTCTTCTATCCCATCAAGTGTTATGCACCCCATGGGATAACTAATCTAAATCCATCCCAACTCATGATCTTCCATGGCCCAAGCCTCTTCTTATAATTATGTAATCTACTTGGCCTAATTTGAAGTAGCCTGTGCCAATGGTGTTGATTTGACCTCCTTTTCCTCTATTACCAATTTCAAGCATTCCCCTTCATGTAGTCCAACCTCTAATAACTCTAAAAAATCCATTGTCAAAGATTTTAAAATTGGGTTGCTTTACAAGGGTATGAGAAGTTTCAGGTTGTGGTTGGCATTGGGCGAGTAGATCTACTCTTTGCCTCCTAGCCATTAATGATAGCTATCTTAATTCATAATCTACACAAAATTTGAGAAGTTTCATATTGTGGTTGGCATTGTGCGAGTAGATCTACTCTTTGCCTCCTAGCCATTATTGATAGCTCTCTTAATTCATCATCTACATAAAATTTTATACATTTTTTATCCTCCAATTCTTGTTCCAAGAATGATATCTTAGCTGCCCATTCATTTCTTCTTCTACTAGTCATCTTTTTCACATAATGATCGGAATACATTGTGCAAACTTCTTTTTACTAAGAACTTATTACGACTTATAATTTGATGAAATTTAATAACCAAATTTCTTACTTTATAAGGATTCCAACTAAAAAATAATCACTAAAAAAGAACAAGTAAAACTCCAAAAAAGGCAAAAATTCCCAGACTATCCCCACTCCTAGCTATCAGATCACCTCAAAATATTCCTTACTCCACTATACGTGTTACTCAACCATATCTCACGAAATTTTAACAAAATAAACTAAATAAAATAAGGAGAACAAATCCTAAAGAATCATATAATTTGTATAAGAAATGAAAAGGTTATGGCTTTCCAAAATTTGGGACAGAAACTATCAAAAACTATGGGATAATTTTTCTAAGTTTTATGGATCAAAGAACGAACTATAGGGCTTCAAAACAACATCTTTCTCTAAAACCAAATGTTATTAGAATGTTCTTGGTGGGTATTCCTACCATTGAGTTATTTTTGGATCAAAGATTAAATCCCTAACTTTTAGCACTGCTCACACCAAGTCACACCAAACCCAGAGCAACGATCACTCAATTCTAGCCAGTCACACACCCTTTGTTTGCCTCACTTTCCTCTCACTTAATCTTCCACAACAAAAATAAGCTTAATCCAAGGGAGTTGTATGTTTACTTGCCTGTTTGATTTTCCAAACAACTCTCAACATGCAAATTCTCAAAACTGACTAATGAGCCAAATTGGTTGTTTGTGATTTCTATTGTGAATCTAAGTATGACTATGAATTTATATGATTTTCCATGAAATTTTAAGATAATTTAGGCCATATGAACTAAAAAAAATTCCAAAAAATCAAAATTTCCTAAATCTCTATTATATCCATATAATATTTAGTCAACAATTAGAACACATTCAACACAATGACTTGCACAAATATAAACAACTTCCATATTTATGGAATTCCATAATTCAATATCAAATGACAAGCTTTATCCATGATTTATAACCAAGTTTTCCCATATTTTTTTCAATAAGAATTCACACACTTGCGAAAACAATCATCCTGCAAAATCAACAACAATCCAACAATGATTCCACACAATAAGTTAATCTTAATTCCTGATTATTATTTGACTTAAGAAAACTTTTTTGAAATTCAAATCCCACGTATCCTCAAGACAAAATATAAGATTATCATTCAAGAATAGTAGCCAAAGTGATATGGAACTTTCGTGGTTTAAATGACAACTTATCATATTTCAATCAAGCTTCCAATGAATCAATTAAGGAACAACAACAAAAGATAGATCAAATTCCAATTGTCATACGGAAAAACACCAACTAATGGATTTCCTTGGGCACTCCTTGTTGACTTAAGGTCTAGATACATCACTTAAAACACCCAAGGTCTCCTAATAAACCTTCCAACATTCCAATGAAATAATAGCAAGGAAAACTTGAAGTTCTCACACTCACATATGACAACTCAAAGCCAAAATGTTTTTTTTTCAAATTTCATAAACTGATATACTATCTACTGTTATACCCCATTAAATAAGACTTAATATAAGATTTTAAACTTTATTAAAATACTTAAACAAACCCTAACTAACCCTAATCCATGTGTATAATAATGTCTAGTAATTAACAAAGCTTTTAAGAATCCTAGCTAAGGTAAATTACCCTAAGCTTTACAATTTGACTAGCCAACTAAGAAAAAGATAAAATTAGCTAACCTATGCCCTAAATTAGGTCCAATACAGAGACTTTTTATGAGAATAAACTCTTACTTAACTAAAGAAAATAAGAAAAATAAACCCACAGATTAAGGAATTTAATACTAACAATTAATAAAAATCAGGAATTAAAAATAATTGTAGCCTTCTTGGACTCTTGACTATTTGTTGCACATTAGAACTCCTTTCAAGCTTAAAAGCCATGTTCATATACTCCCTTTTCATGCCATTTAAGCCTCTTAATTAGATCATTCCTTTTGCCCACACAAATTTGTTGCCTTTGTTCTTGCTTTTTGTCCACACCAACTTTAGCCCAATGTTGATCACATACCTCATGCTCTTAGATCCTCTTAATTTCATGCTCAACTCACTTATGCTTAAGGCCCAATCTCAATAAAGTCAAACCCCAAGTCAAGGTCCAACCCATAAGAGTCAAAATCAAGGTCCAACACGTGGAAGTCAACTCCAAGGTCAAGCCCAATTTTGACCAAGCCCAAGTCAATGGGTCACAGCCTAAGCAAAGTAGCCCTAAGCCTAAGCCCAAGTAGGCATAAGCCCATTTTGATCCCAAGCCTAAATTTTGACCCATTTCGTTTTTAGGCCCATTTTTAAGGGAACCGAGGCCTATGATATGCATATCCATTTTTAAAGCATTAGGTCCACGAATCCATATATAACAAAAATTGAGAAAATTTCAAAGTTTATGTCTATGCCCATCTTATAGCAAAACATTGGTCAAAGTAAGATAAATTAAATTTCAACATTCTCCTCAACAAAGGATATAAAGGATACATTACAACATGTCTAAGAAGGTACAAGGGAGCTGCATGTTTTAAAATTGATTTTTTAATGCCTTAATATGAAAGTTTAATATGCTTGAAAATGAGAATATTAGTGTATGTTCTAGGGGTTTTATGACTATTACAAATGTTTTGGAATCACTAAGTAAATGTTTCAATGACAAAATTTTAGCCAAGAAGGCTTTGAGGATCTTGACTAAGTCATGGACTCATAATGTCCCATTGATCTTCAAGGCTAAAATCCTATTAAAGTTATCCGTGGAACAATTAAATGGTTCCCTCATGACTCATAAAATCCTAGTTCATTACAAGGATGATAAGACAAAAGATAAGGGTCTTTTCTTAAGGAGTGAAGTCCATGAAGAATGAGATGACATTTTACGGAGAAAAGATATAAAAAGTATCTCAAGACATAAAAGTGGAAAATCAACAAACGTAGGACTTCTTTAACTTTTGCCAATAAACTAATCCTAACCATTCTAATTATTTTAAATATGGTATAGGAATAAAGACTGCCTAGGTTGGAAGGGTGAAGGAGGCAAGAAGAATAAAAAGAAGATTTTTAGTTTGATGATAAGGCTTCAATTTGGTGTAACTTTATCTTTGATGATACTAAGGAAATGAGGAACCTAAGAAAAATTATGAATGCCTAATTGTCATCCTTAACAATTAAGTGACTATTCTTAGTAGTGATTCTACAAGGAATAAGATCAAAGATGATACTAGCTTATAAATACTCTAACTTTTCAGTCCCATGAGTAGAAATGACACATCTAATCAGTATAATACAAATTCAATGGGAAATGCATTTTAGTATTTAGATAATGGTTGCTTAAAACACCTATCATGAGATAAGATATCATTCCTCTCTCCTATCATATATTGGTATCCTATTAACTTCTCAAGCAACCTCTTGCCCTTACATTTTATTTATTGTAATTTATATTTACATTATATAAGACTTTTTTCTTATTTCTTTTCCTTTGGTCTTTGATGACAAGATTTGGACATCTCCGTTCTCTCTAGACTTAACCAAACTTTGATCTTCTTTTTATGAGCAAACCCTAGGTGTGCACCACACTTGAATGTATATTTAGGTGATTTCCTAATGATTATTTTATGTCAAGCATCATAAAGCATATATACCTTGATGTTGTTTTTATTTTTAAGGTAATAATGTTAAAAGACTAAACATATGAATCCTTTATGAATTAGACCCTCATTTGGTTGAAATATGCCATGAAAAAAGTCTCTTTAAGCTTAAATATTCATTTCATTAGTAAATCTTTAACTTATCATCTTGCATAACTCATACTTTGCATCTTTAAATAATGATTTTTAATGCTTTCCTTATAATTCTACACTTATAATTTTACACCTTTATTTCAGGAATCTTAATGTAATAACTGTAGGACCACTTTTATCTTATGCATTAACTCAAGACCTATTGAAATGTAATTGCGCTTAATAAGATAAATTTGGACAATCGATCATAGTAATCCTTATCTTGTGAACTTTTAAGAAGGTGATCACTAATTCAAAATTTATATTCATATTTCGTAACTTGCCAAACCAACTAAATTAGAGTGTGCTTTTCCTTGTATTTGTATGATTGTCTATGAGCTAAAACTTACTTTCTTCATCCTTATGTAAATTGTTTGCACATTATTTTTGGGTTTACATAGATTTCTCATGCTCGAGCCTTCTCATGGTTCATAAATTGCTCATGCGAGTGTTTTTAGGATTTAAACCCAATTGGCACTACTACATAATCGGCTATAGGTAACATTAAGAAAGTGTTATATAAAGTACTTAAAGTGTTACTATAGAGCTAAAGTAACACTTTTATGGGTGATACATTTGTCAGTGCTACCTATTCTCTTAGGTAACACTTTTAAAGCCTATAGTAACACTTTTACAAGTGTTACTTTAAATGCCCTTAAGTAACACTTTTATTTGCATATGTATCATTGTCAAAGTGTTGCTAATTTTTTTAAATGTAACACTTTTTTTTACATAGGTATCACTTTATCATCTCATCAATTAAGTTATTATAACACTTTATATATAATTATGTACCACTTATAACCACCTACTGTAACACTTTGTTCAGTATTAGGCAACACTTTTTCCTATTTAGATAGCACTATATTTAATATTTTTTAATACCTATAGTAACACTTTTAAAGTGTTACTTGTAATTGATGATCATAAATAGTAAATATCATCATAAAACTAATATGAAAATGATAACAAGACTAATAATAAAAATATAAATAACAATAATAATAATTAAAATAATGAAGAAATTGATATTCAATTTAATAAATTTATTCTATTCAAGAAGTACGTATATTTTGCCTTCTAAAAAAATATTGTGCATACATTTGTGCAAATGCCATTTTAAAGGTTGAACAGATCGAAGACAAATCCTTATCTAGATCCCAAAAACAATATTATGTTTGTAAAGATCGAATAATTTATCTAAAAAATATAGTTCAAAAATAAATCTCTTTATTGATTCCTTCTTTATCATTTTGATCTATACTTGCTTGTTTCCTGCAGCCTCATCATCATTTATATTTGTTTCCATTCTACCCTCTTGTTCCTGTATAAATTAAGAAGTATAAAACTAGAAAATCATACAACGCGATTAACTTATTGTCATGAAATAAAATGGAATATAATACAGTTATGCTCACTGATTAAATCATACAACAAATCTCACGAGACTAACAACATAATATGTAGCAGAACCCAACAGCCATCTATACAGATATGCAGGTTTATGCAACAAATCTCACGAGACTAACTATCATAAAATGGAATCATACAACTCCATTCTACCCTTATGCTCACTGATTAAATCTACCAACATCCATCTATACAGATATGCAGCAGAATCCAGGTACTCACGAGACTAACAGACTAGTGATAAGGAACTAGAGGAGAAAAGATCAGTCTCCTAATACTCATCAGGAGCTAAGAACTATAAAAAATCAAGAGCCCATTGGCTACTACACAACAAATCTCTTTCATTCATATTCAGCAAATAATAAGACGATAACTCCTATGACTGAAAGATAAAAAAAATGCTGTCAAAATTAGTAACTTGAAGGATTAACTAGCTGAGATAAATGGGAAAATTAGACCATTTATATATGATAAATGTGCATACAATTCAGAGATGCATAAACCTGCAGCACCATATGCCAAGGAATAAACACAAGGCTTAACATATACCTTAACTAAATATATGAAAACTGCCTAACATAGGCACAGCTAACCAATAAGCACCCAAAACACCTGGCCATGTACAATCTAGGTAGTGATGTTTCCAGTATCAACAACATATCTTTTGTACTGCCAAAAAGGAATTCCATACTTCAAGCACTATATCAGTTTACTCTCGGTGTTTTCACCACAGACTTCCCACCAGTTCCCCCAATGCAGTTTGATTATACTGGAAACGTAAGTTGAGCTTTATGGACACCTGTTAGTGGTACTAAAGCATACAAATTGAAGTTCGGATCCACTGTATAGATTGTTTTACAGGATACAAATTGAAGTTCGGATCCACTGTACAGATTGTTTCATGGTTACCAATTCTTTGTTATTGGTTCTAGTAAAGGAAACTTTGATCCTAATAGTGATCCTGCCAAATTTAATCTGGTGGATCCACCAGAAAGGAACACTATTGGAACATCTCTTAGGGGATGGGTTGCTATCCGATTTGTAGCTGATAACTCAGGTAACTTATCTAATTCTCTTTCCCCGGCCCTTAGTTGTAGTAGAACTTATTTTTCCTGAAACTCAGCCTAATGAAAAAATACAGCATCTAAAGTTTATTATTTAGCTAACCACTTCTGTTCTTTCTTGCCCTCATTTTATCAATGTTCAAATAGGGGTTTGGTTTATGCACTGTCACATTGATCTCCATCTAACCTGGGGTTTGGCAATGGTCTTCTTTGTTGAGAATGGTGTTGGAGAACTACAGTCGATAGAGCCACCACCACTAGATCTTCCCCAATGCTGAGCACAATCAAGATTAAGATGATATTATATTTGACTCACTGATAAGCAACGAAGGCCATTTTGTGGTTTACACGACAGATAAAAGGTGATTCAGGATTCCCTTGGTGTATCTCAACAGCGAGATTTTCAGAGAGCTCTTTCGAATGGCTGAGGAAGAGTTTGGTGTACCAAGTTTAGAGCCATTTATGCTACCTTGTGATTCAAGGTTCATAAAGTATGAAATCTCAATAATCCAAAATCATGAAGCAGAAGAGTTAGGAAAGTCATTGATAACATCCTTAGCTAGCTCTAGAGACTCATTATTGACGTTCGAAAATCAAGTGCAAAACAGACAATTGCTTATTAATAGCTACTAGCTAGGAAACAGTTTATTTCCATTTTTTGTTTAGAACTAATACGTATATAGATAAGAGTTAAAATCAAGTACAAAACACACGATTACTTGTTAAATAGCTACTAGCTAGGAAACAGTTTGTTTCCATTATTTGTATAGAACTAATACTGTAAACATAGAAAGAGTTAATGGAAATTTCTCAGACCTTCTAATCAAGAATTCATCAATGATAGGAAATTTTCCATATTTACCTGTTTGTGAAACAAGCTATCAAAAGTCATTATTCAACAAAGAACGGATTAGCTGAAAAGAAAAGACCTGGAAAAATACAGAAGGTTTTTGTGACATTAGGATCTTCATCCTCTATGTTGGGGACTTTACAAAAATCAGGGTTACAAAGATAATCGGATAATCAGGCAGTCATGTATCAGTATACTACAAAGTTTTGCAATATTATTCAAGGCTCATCTATCCATTTTTCCTTGTCATGTGAGCTTGGTTGGCAGGAGAAATGGAGTAACCAAGAAAGGTGGGCTTAAGGTAACTTATAGACTACATTACTGTCTAAGAGCTAGGTAAAAGATTATTTCACTTAAGCTGTTTGGTCAAGAATGAGGCCCTGCAATGACGCTTATGGCTCAAACTAGCAATGCAACTTCATAACTCACGCATAAGGGTTATACCCTTGGGAATACTTTTCAAAACTAAGATCCTTGTGACACCTAAGAAATGATATCAACAGCCACACATCAATAGCTACTAATTTGATCAAACCCAATATTACCCCTTGGCCCTTATCACCTGAATCCAAAGAGCTTACCCTCTGATTCATCAAATGATCTTTGCTGGGAATAAGAAAGTAAAGAACTCGTTGAGTAAGACTTTTATAGAAAAATACAAGGTGAAAAGAGACTGATGTTACACAATCAAGCAGCGGTTAGCCCCTAGCAAGGACCTAGTAAAAGACAGTTGAAAACCATTCTTAAGGAGCAATTTAAAGCCTCTAGAATATGAGCATGGGAATTAGAAAAGGAATAGCTTTGTAGAGCAAGGGGAAGAGGCCAGGGAATCATCTGGAAGCTTGCATTGTGACACTACAGGGACCAACCCTAAGACTGTCTTTGTGGCAATAACAGTTGGGGAGATGATACATAACAGTTTTCACCCAAGCCTGGCATAATTAGGGGTTCTTTGAGTTGTTCCTTTACTTGCAAGTATATCAGTAGGGTATTTATTATGTCAGGAATAATAATTTACTATCTATCAAAACTTAGAGAGCAGCACAACAGAGTCAAAACTAAGCTAAAGCTGTAGATTTCATAAAACGTAAAACAGTCAGATTTGAGCAAAGAAAATGAGAACAAAGTATAGTGAAAATGTAGAAAACATTATGAACTGTAAGTATTACCTGATTGTGCTCTTCAACTCTAATACTTCCGGAAGTATGACGCTGTGGAAAAGATGACATCATTTCGGCAAATGATTCAGGAGGGAGTTGTTGCTTGAACAACTTTAATAGTTCTGTCATGGTTTCATTCACAATTTGGTCTTTATATGGCTGCAAAAAATCTTCAGGAATTATTACACCACCCACTGAAGCTTTCTTACTCTTTCCTTTCACAGTTAAGCACCGTCCTAATTGTCTTTTCTTACTTAAGTTTTCTGGATTCATTACTTTATGAAATGCACTATCTCCATCAATTTCTGATTGCATTTGGACCTCCTCCATCTTATCCAATAATGGAATTAACATCAAATACAAATTATGTTACTAAAATGCATGCAACTAAGATGGTGGAAAATAGATCGTTGCTGCAATACATCAAAATGTGCTGCTCTTAGTTATTTCTCTTTCACTTTTGCTTTCATTTGCATATAGGCACTGAATGAATCGGGAGCAACCACTGCTTTGCTTTGTCTAATCTTTGTTTGGTTACCAAGATCAACCTCCTTATCCCTTTGACTTTCCACCTTGTTATGTGCATTAGTAGACTTACCTTTCCCTTGAGAAATTTGTGATGTATAAGAGCCTACATTTTTCGTAGCTTGTCCACACTTTTGTTGGTGGCCAACTTGTCGTAAATCTATTTGGTTTTGTGTTTGCTAAACTCCACATTGCTTTTTACCTTTGGAACTCTCCCTTGTGGAACTTGCTCTAGGAGTCTTTTGTTTTTACTTTGATAGCGCGTTTTCACTATATCTGCCATTGCCATGGAATTTTCTCTTAAAGCCGAAACCTTAAAACAATAACAATGAAAACAATTAAACTTAATGCATAAACACTAAATATTAAAAAATTTCAAATTCCATCAAAAAATAAATCACCTTGTTAGAGCGATACATTAAATTCATGCAATTTGCCATGATCTCATTTTCATAAGCTCCACTAGAATGGTTCTGCTCACCATCTTTAGTGGGTGTGTACTCATCATCGACATCTTTACCTATCTTCTTTGACTGCAACTTGCTTTTTTTTGAATGTTGATAGCCCTTTATCAACTGATTTACTTCATAAGCTATGTATTAACTCCCAAATCTCTCATTTTTATTTTATTTTCTTCTATCCTTATTTGCCTTAGTTTTTCATAATTTGACATCTTGCTCTTAAATCCTATAAAGAAGAAATAAAGAGGCGTTTGAATAGGAGAAACATAAGTTAGGATCATACTTATAAGATTCATAGTATATTGCCTTTCTACTGACATGTGAGACTCGTTGATTAAGCTAGTACCTGAGAGCGCTTGTTACCTTTGGAAGCTAGAAAATCTGCCCTGCAAGACAAATACTCCATAATTATGTTACCAATTAGTTGAGAAATCAGGAGTATTACTATCCTTATTTGCAAATACTCTCCTCATTTCTTCCAAATTCTCAAGTTTAACCACACATAATAAAATAATTTATGTTCCCTTATTTGCAAATAAAAGATTAAATGGAAAGATACTCTAACTTGTCAACAATATTGAAAATAATTAATCAATAAGTAGAGATTTTTTACCATCTAGAAAAAAATTAATATTATTAGACTATTTAGATTGACGGTTCCATCCAATCCCAATCTGTCTCATCAAGATTGGAATTATTTTCAGAATCATTGCTAACAATATTTTGTTACACTTGAACTCTATCACAAATATCTCCTCTAGACCAACTTATACCCTCTACAGGACCTAAATTCATATCATCATCAGGTTCAGGAATTTCGCACTCATATGTTTCTCTAGATTGTCCTTCTGCATAAAAAAAATCTCTTGGCAACTTTTGATTTACATAATGCCAATCCTTTTCAAGGCCATCTTCAATATAGAATACTTGGTGAACTTGTGATGCCAACACATAAGCTAGGGTCATCTTTGGAGATCAATTTCTTAAAGTTTACCCGAGTGAGGTTGTAGTCGTCTATTTCCACTTGAAACCAATCACATTCAAACAACAAGACGTTGAATGCACTCCAGTAATCTAACTCAATAATTGCTTTTATAACCCTATAATAAGTTACCTTACTAACAATAGGATTAGGATCCTTGCTACTTGCGAAGCTCGAAGTCAAAGCAGTTAATGAGACTCCACTATTTTGGGTCTTGCATTTCTCATCACGCTCTCTAATATAGAAATTATATCCATTACAAGAATATCCCACATATCTCCTAACTATACTGCAAGGACCTAATGAGAGCCACTTAATAGGACCTGGAACATTAGCCGACTCAACCTTTTCTTTGAACCAATCCATAAATTCATTGCTATGTCGTTGAGCCTCCTTCCACCTTCTTTTTCTTTTGTCTTTGGACTTATTTTTCACAAACTACTCATATTCCCTGCATTAGAAATCGTAGTAATTATAAGTAAATTGAATTTATCATAAGCAATAAATATGACACAAGAAAATAAACTCACTTGATATAATTCTGAACTTGTTCATCTTCACAGTTAAATAGCATATAACGATGTGCTAGAATCCTTGTTTTGGAATCTAGAGTGAATGACTTTCTTTTCTTTTTCCTCCCAAGAGGATAACCAATTTTATGGAATAAAGGTGATTTCTCCTTTGTAGCTCTATCATCATTCATATGCAACTGATTAGTTCCCTTCGATCTTTTCTTTTCTCCGACATTCAAGTATCTAGAGCAGAATATGAGGAACTCTTCTGCTAGATAACCTTCCGCAATCGAAGCCTCAGGACGATTTCAATTTTTGACATAAGATTTCAACTTTACTAAAAACCTCTCTATTGGGTACATCCACCAATCAGATACTGGTCCACCAAGCTTTACTTTATTGACTAAATGAATAGGTAAGTGAACCATGATATCAAAGAAAGAGGGTGGAAATATTCTTTCAAGATCACAAAGAGTCTCACTAATCTTAGTTTGAAGGCGATCCAAATCCTTTGAATTTATAACTCTGTTGCATATTGATCTGAAAAAGGCACATACTCTAATAAGAGGCAAAGCCACATGCTTTGGTAGAGCTTTCATAATAGCAACTGGAAGTAAGTGATGCATTATAATATGAGCATCATGGCTTTTATATCCTGATATTTTTCCCTCCATCACTTGCACACATCTTGCAAGATTTGATGCACATCCCTATGGTAGCTTTACATTCTTTAAAACTCCATAAAATACCCTTTTTTCCTCCTTTGTCATTGAAAATGATGCTTTAGGAAGCAAGACAAAGCGGTCATCACCTATTTCCAAAGCATGCAACTCTTTTCTTATTCTCATTTCTTTCATATCAAGTCGAGCTTTATAGTGATCTTTAGACTTTCCAGGGATGTCTAATAAAGTTCCCAACAAACTGTCACAAATGTTCTTTTCTATATGCATGACATCCAAATGATGACGATATCTACAATCTTTCCAATATGGAAAAGTGTAGAAGATCGAGGACTTTCTCCATGGAGTATCTTTATTTTTCTTCTTTGACTGTAACTTCCCGAAACTATTTTCAAAATTTTCCAGCAAGCTTTTAATCTCAGTCCCTGTTAAAGGATCTGGAGCTGTCCTCTCTTCCTTTTCCCCATCAAAAGACTTTGTATCTTGCCGCCAAGGATGACTAGCATCCAACCATCGACGATTCCCTCTATAAATAGATTTCTTACTATTATTCAAGTAACGATGGTTTGTTTCATAATGACAATATGAGCATGCAAATTTTCCTTTGGTTCTCCAACCAGACAACATTGCGTATCCTAGAAAGTCACTTGTCATTGATTGTAAAGCTATATACATCTTAAATTTTTACTTCTTTAATGCATCATAGGTGTCTAACCCAGTCTCCCATAGATCTTTGAGCTCTTCTACTAATGATTGGAGATAGACATCAATGTCATTTCCAGGGGAGTTGGGCCCTGGAATAAGCAAAGACATCATTAAGAACTCAGACTTCATACACAACCATGGAGGCAAGTTGTAATTGATCAAGACAACATGCCACGTACTATGTTGTGTGCTCATAGTTCGAAATGGATTAAATCCATCACTTGCAAGTCCTAATCTAATGTTGCGTGCTTCAATAGAGAAATTCGGGTATTGCTCGTCAAAATGTTTCCATGCCTCACCATCGACCAGATGCCTTATCATCTTATCTTTAACCTTTTTTCGTCATGCCACCTCATTAGTTCTGCAGTTTCAGAACACATATACAACCTTTGAAGCCTAGGCTTAAGAGGGAAATGCCAAAAAACTTTTATAGGGACTAAATGAGCACTCATAGCTGTCAACTTGTTCATATCTTCTAAATTTTCATTCTCTTTTTCTTTCCATCTTGAAGTATGACACACATGACAAGATGTAGCAGCTTTATGCTCTTTGCAATAAAGCATACAATCATTACGACATGCATTAATTTATTCATAGTGAAGGCCTAAATCTTTCACCACTTTCTTTGCCTCGTTAAAAGATTTGGGCAATTTGGCTTCTGGAACTACCTCTTGAAATAACTCCAAAAAACCCCGTAAAGGCAGTATTCGTTATCCCATGTGTACACTTCAAAAGGTACATGCGAATAAGGAATGAAAGTTTTGAAAATTTTTTGCACCCAGGATATAGCTCTTGATTTCCATCTTCAACTAATTTATAAAACTTCTTAGCCTCTGCATAAGACTCCTCTCCAACCTCTTCTTGACTATATGGAAACATATTTGCCATATCTCTATGAGTATCACATATCAATTGGTCATCATCTAGGAAGTCAGGCAGATTTTCTTCTATATTATTAGTCATTGATGATATACCTTTCTCATGACATTGCCATCCTTCGGTGCCTGGCTCAATCCCATTTGCAATCAAATGATTGAACACTTTCTCTCTATGAAACCAGAATCGATGATAACACACCTTACAAGGGCAAGTTATTTGATCCCCAATGGCTTGCGTTACGAATGCTCTATCTAAATAATCCTTAACTCCTTTCTCATATTCATTACTCATTTTGTTCACCTTCTAGACATTTGAAAAGAAAATCATAAGTTTAGAAATATAATTCAACCATTACATCTAACATGTCTAGATCTTAAGCAATTAAAAATAGCTCAATTTACATTACTAACATGCATACAACGTTCATCGTATTTTATATTGCCATCACTAAATTAAAGAAGCTAAGGGTGTTGTTCGTTTTCTATTTTCTCTATTTATGAATCAAAGTAAACTATTTTGACCTTGATCACATCTGTAATTATGATGGCTAGCAGATTAAGAGGAAGGGTCAGCAAAGGGGCCATATCCTTCTACTTTGCATAACTCCACACAAACTGGTTAAAAAGAATATGGCTTGGGAATGTCAAAATCAGGAGAGCTGCATTTTTTACCAACAAAAAACCAGTTTGGTCCACCAATCTCCAACCCCCAACCAACATTTCCATGCCACACTTCTTCTCAAATGCTATGCAAGGTAGTTAAGACTAAATAGGATGAAATAACAATAACAACGGGAAAATACCATTGTTTATTACCAAACCCAGCAACAAAATCAGAATCTTGATTGAGTAACAGCAAGACGCATAAAAGTACATGGAAGCAGTAGTTTTATAATTTAAAACTAATATATACATAAAGCACACTATTATTTTTATTCTTGATATGGTATATGCAATTCAACGAAATAGAACCAGAAGCAATTCATCGAAATAGAACCAGAAGCAATTCAACGAAATAGAACCAGAAGCAATTCAATGAAATAGAACCAGAAGAAATTCAACAAAATAAAACCAAACATAAGAATGAAGACATGGAGAATGAAGTCTATAAATTAACCGTAGACATGGAGAATGAAGTCTAGAAATTAAATTGTTTTTTTGGAAACCAATTCATTAATCCCCAATGAACTAAAGTTGTACCTGAAATTGGCTGCTAAATTATCAAACACGGCTCGTTGAAGTTGATTGCAAGTGAATTCTAGGAGATCGTGGCTTCTTCTAATGAATCGAGGCTAGAATTGCCATCGGTTTTGCGAGAAGAAGGAAGTAATTTTAGTGTTATGGTGATTGGAACAGATTGAGGAAGGTGGCTTGATGAACTATGCAATATAGAACAACAGCGGATCGGAGCAGTATATAAATTGAGGATTAGAGCGTGCAGAGTAACTGGCCTAGGCTTTTTGAACGCGTTTTAGTTTATATGGCGGCATGTGAATTGGACGAATTACAACTTAATTATTTAACCTATATATATACATATATTGTAAATTGACAACATATATAATATTTTATAAATTATAAGGAAGATCAAATCTCACCATTTTGGCATGGATGCCAAGTTGTAAACTTGCTTGTTAACTATACATTGTAAATTTACTATGGCAAAGTCTTTGGAGTATACCAAATTTAAGATATATAGTAAGTAGTATTATGGCTGGTGATTCCTAAAATATATTAGTTATAATTTAAAACATTATTTATATTGAGTTATTAGTTTAAGGACAATTTAGAATTGAAATTCTACTATTTAAAAATAATTGTAATAATTGAAAATAAAATTGTACTATATAAATTAAAGTTATACAACTTTTTACATTTTTTAACCTAGATTGGACGTACCTCAAATTAAATTGTACTATAAAAAATAAAGTTTTATTAATATTATTATTATTATTAGAAAATATAAAATATATATAAAAGTGTTACGTACACCTTTAAGTGTTACCAATAAAAAAGTGTTACATATGTGTTACTAATTTGAAAAGTGTTACATGTTAGTGTTACCAATTTGAAAAGTGTTACATGTTAGTGTTACCAATTTGAAAAGTGTTACATGTTAGTGTTACCAATTTGAAAAGTGTTACATGTTCGTGTTACCAATTTAAAAAGTGTTACATATTCGTGTTACCAATTTAAAAAGTGTTACATGTTAGTGTTACCAATCTAAAAAGTGTTAACGAGGGTGTTACTTAAAGCTAAGGTGTTACAAAAGTGTTACCTAATATTTTAAGAAAGCTAGATATGTAAAAGTGTTACAAATAAGTGTTACCTAAAACCAATTATGTAGTAGTGTGGGTGTCCAAACCTACCTTAAAGATTTGATGGCGACTCCTTGATCAATTTTTTTAAGCCACGTAGCTAATCCTTATAGACGCACAAAACTAGTGGGAGGGAGCCCCTTCCTTTTCTCTTCACCAAGAAAGGAAGGATGGATTGTGAAAAACCTGGCTACCTAGTGATGATTCACTCATCGAATCATCCACCCAAAACCTAGTTTGATTCAAAATCCTCAAAATCAACTAAAAAACCTACAAACAAACTATTTTTAATACACTAGATTCTTTTAAGACTCATAACTTACTTTTTATGAGCACACTTAGAAATATCATCATCTTTGAAGGACTATCTAAAATACACCCAAAGCATATTTTGGCTTGCATATCATAATCCATACATTGATTTCTAGTTCTATCCTTGAAATTTTACTTTAACTTTCATGAATCAATAATTTCTTGAAGGTCAATCTTGTTGTATCTTATTAACAAGTTACTTTGGCTTCATAGCCTAAGTTGAAGTATATCATGGGAAAGAACTTGCCTAATTTTCTTTTTCATTTTATAAGTTAAATCTTCAACCTTGTATGCACAAATCATAAATTGCATCTTTCAATTCTGCACATTTAAATATTATACCTTTATCTCTTTATTTTAAGTTTAGCACTTTATTTGCAAAAGAACATTTAGTGTAATATTATGATTTCACCTTTATATTTTCACTAACTCAAGACCTATGGAAGTGCATCACCCCTATATAAGATTAATGATAACCGCTCTTAGGACCCCTTAATCTTGAGGACATTAAAAAGATATCACTTAAATATGAATTTTACATGATTCTTACTTTGTAAACCAACCTAATATAGAGATGGCTTCTTTCTTTATGCATGTTCCTGGGAATTATTAATCTTATATTATTCCATTACAATCAAGTTCTTTAATATGTCATTTACGAATAAAAGTAGATTTCTCAATCCTTAGCTCTATCATTGGTAATTCTAGACCTATTTGTGATTCACATAGGATTTAACAAGTAGAAGTATCAATTACCTTGAACATTTCATGGAAACTCCCTAATTGACCGATAATCCTTTGACCCTAATTTTTACAAGGATAGCCACTATACCATGATCAATGCCAACCCTAACCGATTCTTACAAATGGTAGAGCTAAAAGGAAAAGGGTCCCTCTTTTCCCTTTACTAAGATATTGAGGGGGTAGTATGTTAAAAATCTAGTCTTTTTAGTGGTAGTTTAATTATTAGGCTATCTACCAGAATTTTGCTTGTTAAAAGGTTGTTTTTCCTCCTTTACAAGTACTACATAAAATATTTTTACAGTACATATCTTTGAATTATATTATTGAGTATTGAAAGTTAAGTGCCCAATTAATAGGAACACACAAATCTTATGCTTGCAATTATGTTCTCAACATGTTGCTAAATCTTCTTTGTAAATATGATGAACTGCTCAAACATCACTTCCTTTGATATAAGGAACACGACCTAAGTGTACCAAGTGATGTAATCAAGTATGGTATAGATGTACCTCTTACCTCCTCAACTTCTTACCCTTACTAAACCACACAAGTCCATTTGTAAGAGTTCTAGTGGTCTATAAGTGCTCATCATATTCTTAGATTTGAATTTTTCTTTCCCTTAGCTTATTTCCCTCTAGCACATGCGTCACAAACTCTTTTGCATTTATATTTGGTGGAAGGAAGTCATATGACTAGTTCCTTATTTTTAATTTTTTTTTTTAGTAGTGATAAACTTCCATGACTGTATCGCTTGTGCCATAAAAGTGGATCTTAATTTAAATAGATAAACATGGTATGTTTGTATTTCTTAGGGAAAAGATATCCACCTAATAGGTGTTCCTTATCCCTTCTACCTTGTAGTACCTCCTTACTTTATTATGAAATTAATAATCATTTTGTTTCATTAACTATCACCATTTTTTTAGTCGCACTAGGATATGTTAAGTAGGTTGTGCTTTAAAACATCCAAAAATAAAATGTTATCTAGGAGGCTTTGGGAGTTCCTACTTTTCTAATTCCAACGGTATCACCCTTTTTGTTGTCTATAAAGATAAATGTGTTGCTCACATAGGTTTGGAGTAAGGTATACTTTGATTAGTCTTCTAGCATGTACCTTAGAAAATTGCTATCAAGGTAACACTAGTTATTCCATCTCATTCCAACCTATAAAAGAAATCAACCTTCTTTCTTCGTGGATATTAGTGCCTAGTATAACCTATTCTTTCACTGAAGGAATGTAGGGTGTTTTGGAAAATCAACATAATTTGGGTGTCTTTTAGGTCTCTTATAAAGGAAGTTGTATTTCTCATATGGTTTTTCACATTCAACACCCAAATGCATGTTCTTCCTTGATTTCCACAATTTATAAACTAAAGCTTATCGTGACATAGTTCATAGGTTATCATATCAATGGCTTAGTTGGAGCATCTTCTTCCTAGGTTTGGTCACTTTTTTAAATAGTTTATTTTCATGAAATAATTTCTCATTCTTGTCTTCTCTAATGTTATCTCCTTTTTCAAGACTTTAATTTTTAGAACAATTTTTAGTTCTTTTATAAGTACCTTGACTATTCCTTGAAGAACCATTTGTTCCTTTATGAGTTGATTGAGTATTTTCTTTGTATAGACTTTTGATTTATGGGTCTTTACTATATTTACATCAATTTTATGTTTCACTTTAGCAAGATTTGTAAATTTATTCATGGATTCCATTAATAACCTTATTAATCTAGCTAGGTATGGACACTGAAGTAAAGGATGAGTTAAAGGAGATTACTTGTTCCCTAATATCATCATCTTCCTTAGCCATGAGACACAAATTTCCCTCTTCTTCTTATTAACTCTCTATGTCATCCTCTCATAATTAAAATCCTATGCAACCATCATTGGACTATTAAACTTGTTTATGCAAATTGTTTCTTGGTACTTTTTTAGAGTTCTTAGGTTGTTCCTTCTTCTTTCTGTTCCTTGGGACAATCTCTAATCCTATATTTAGCACTTCTATACCCAAAGCATTTGTCACTAGTTTTATCCAGGAAAGGATATTTTAGTTTTCCTTCTTCTAGGAGTTCTTGAGTCCTTACATAACTTTAGAAACTTTCTTGCATGAAGAACCACATCTTCATTAGTTAGGTCCGATAATCATTATTGATAGTAAGAGATAAACATTTATCTTTCTTCCCATAATGCTCTCCCTTATTGGCTTGAATATACATCTCATAAGTCATCAAGGAGCCTATGAGTTTTGTCATAATAAAGGTTTTAAAATCTTTAGTCTCTTACAATAGTGATTTTTGTATTCAAACATCATGGGTTAGGTTTTTAATGACCTTGCATACTTGTTTCTCCCTAGGAATAGGCCTTTTAAGTGAGCTAAGTTTATTCATAATGTTAGTGATTCTTATGACCATATCTTTGATGGATTCCCTTTTCTTGATAGTGAAAAGCTCACAGTGATTCACCAGCATATCAATCTTTGACCTCTTATCTTTATTTTTTCCTTCATCTGTTACCTTTAGTAGTTCCCATATCTCCTACTTGCATCCAATGATATGGATGTGTTTATTAAAGGACTTAGGAGCTTGATTGCTTGAGCATTATTTTCTAGCTTCTTGAATTCCAATCAGGTGTATTTATTAAAGGACTTAGGAACATCTATATTGTCCTTATTTTGTTTAAGGATTGTGTAATAAGTAAACTCAATGACTCCAAACTTGATAGTTATTTTCCTTGAAGAATGTTTCCATTTTGTTTATCTCAATAGCCATGGAATTATTTATTGAACATGAGTGGACATTGAGTAAAGTAGCCTTCCTCTAGTTTCTCATTTGTATTCATTTTGCTTTATCTACCCTTAGACTGATAGGTCAGTTTTCTTGAAGGAACTTGCTTTAATACCAACTAAAAGTCAAGTGTCCGGTTAGAGAATTGTGTACTGTAAGAAACTGTTTTTTCTTTATCACTATTTACAAAAATTTGACTTGGATGAATACATAGAAACTTAAATACAGAATAAAATGAAAGTAAATATCAAAAGACAAAAGGTACAAGAATTTTTACATGAAAAACTTTTCTAGCTCACGAAAAAACCATGACCTTAAGGGAATTTTACCAAGATTCCACAAGCACGAAGCCTCAAACTACTTATACACACTAATATAAGATATTTACAAAAAATTATTTTCCCACGACTTAGTTTTCCTTTAGTTTCCATGGCTAGATACAAAGTTCCTACTAATTCATATAATTGGTGATAGTTGTTTCCTATCCAGCATGTTGTTCCCTTAATAGCAAACGATTGTTCCCTCAACAATCAAATTGTTTCCTCAATAGTAAAATGAAATGAACATTATACATAATAGTGCTCTTAAATTGATAAGGAACGATTCAATTATACTTAGATAATATAGACAAATGCAATCAATTTCACTCTCTTTTTTCTCTCTTTGTTTATGGGTTTTTATTGGTTATATACCAGCATAGACTCATTGGTTTATATAGGATTTCATTTATATAGCTATTGCCTTGTATTCTAAGCTTTGAGTGCAATGAAACTATTATATATTCATTAAATTTCTAGCCTTATGTGCGAATGCCAAAACCTAAAAAAAGTCATTTACAATTCTCCTCACATAATGAAATGAACATTGTACAATTAAGAAGCAAAAATGTACAGTGTAAAATAAATAAATGATCTATTATGCAATTAATTTTTTTTATGTTTAGTTTGTCATCTATTTAACAGTTACAAACATTGTGCAGGTGTAAAACTAATCCATACTAATATCTACTCAGAAAAGTCTGATAATTTTGAGAAGCTTAGAGGGTGGGAGGATAATCCAACTCTTAAAGAAGAATGGTTTGGCAATCTCCTTGTCCTGGAGAACCATCATCTTCAGCATCTCACAAAACCATTCTCTACTGATGAAATTGAATGTGCAGTCTTCAGTATAAACCCCTAAAATCCATAGGGCATGATGGATCCCTCCATGGTTTTTCCAAAAAAGTTAGGATCATTGCTAAAAAAGATGTTATTAAGGCAGTTATGGACTTCTTCAGGAGCTCTTCTCTGCCTAAGAGTTGGAACCAAACTCATCTTGCTCTTATTCCAAAATTCCATGAGGCTACCTCAGTGAACTAGTTTCTTCCATTAGGGTTGTGTAATACTACTTACAAGATTGTGTCGAAATGCCTAGTGAATAGGCTCAAACCTGTTCTCCCTAACCTCATCGGTGAATTCCAAAATGCGTTTGTGCCAGGGATATTGATGACTAATGACAACATCATTGCTCATGAACTTCTATACTAGATAAAGCATAAGAAGAAGGGAATAATTTTTAGCGCTATTCTAAAGATTGATCTCAACAATGCTTACGATAGAATAAGCTGGCAATTCATCAAGTTCACACTCAAGGCCATGCACTTTCCCCTACAATGGATTAACTATATGATGACTTGTATTTCCTCAATTTCCTATTTAGTTCTTATTATTGGAGAGCCTCCATAATCGTTCTGACCTCATGCTGATCTTCGACAAGGGGACCTTCTTCCATCTTATATCTTTTATCTTGTGCATTGAGGTATTATCAAGAAGGATCTAGAGGGCTCTAAAGCTTTTTAAGGCTTGAGGATGGGAATCAAAGGTCCTCAAATTTCTCATCTCTTCTTTGCTGATGATGGTCTTTTCTTTTTTAAAGAGACTCCCAACTCATATGCCTTGATTAGAGAAACAATTGATACCTTCTGTGGCATCTCTGGTGAATTAGTCAGTTTTGAGAATTCTTCGATGATCTTTATCCCTAATACTCCGAGAAAGTTTCATAAGTTCCTGAGAAAAACTCACGGAGTACATGACAAGTCTGAATGGGTTCCTACGTAGGGACCCCAATGGATGTTGATGGCCGATCATCACTTAAATTTAATTTTATCTTAGAGAAGATTCATTAGAAAATTACTTCTTGGAAATTATCCTATCTCAACCAAGCTAGTAAGATTATTCTTATCAATGCCATCTTAGATGCTTTATCCTCACATGATATTTCAATATATCTCCTCCCAAAGAAGATTTACAAAGCCATTTCGTCAACCTTTTTAAAATTTTGGTAGGCTAACTTAATGAATAAAAAACCTACCTACTAGAAGAAAAAGAGCCTTTTGGAAGCACCAAAACATGAAGGTGGGCTTAGTCTACGCGATCTTAAATATCTTAATATTTCTCTCATCTTCAAATAGGCTTAGCAAATTAAAAGAAATCCTAATGCATTGCTAGCTTGAGTGTTACAAGGCAAATACAGGCTCTCCCCTATGCAAACCATCCTTCAAGGAAAATTGTGTATTGGCAGCTCATATGGATAGAGAGACATGATAAAGGCGTTCAAAGAGTTAAAAGGAAGACTTGGAATAAAATTAGGTAATGGCAGGAATATTAAAATTCTCTCTGGTCCACTAGAATTCAAGCAAGGCATTAGTCCCTAGATAGATAATCCTCTCTGGGTTGCAGACTTGTTAAAGAATGATGAAGAGTGGGATAGTAAGAAGATCTGGTCTCTCTTTGACAAGGAAACATCAAGGTTTATTCTTCAAATGCATGTCTCTAAAATGGGTGGACAAGACTCCATAATATGGTATTTCTGGAACTCAAGAGCCCTCTTGGCATAATCAGGCTGTCAACTCGTCTACCAACAAAACAAGGATCCTTCACTAAATCCTAACACGTTGCCTACTAACTTTTGGAGAAATTTCTGGAAGATAAAATGCATTAAGAAGATTATCTTCTTCGCTCAAAACGTTATCCTTGCTGCTCTCCTAACTAAGGCAGCTCTTAAGAAGAGAAATATTATCCAAGACGACTTATGCCCTCTCTGCCAATCATATCATGAAACGCTTGACCATCTTCTTAGAGATTGCATGTTTTTTAGGAGAATTTAGGCGGCAAGTAATCTAGGTATTTCAATTTCTATTTCTCATCTTTATAAGGCAATTGATAGTAGAAAACATCCACATCCAATGATGCTCAATTTTTGGTCAACAAGTGCACTATAAGGAACAAACTACTAGTTTCTTGAAACAGATGGTGCATGAAAACAAAATAAGATTGGCAAGGGTCAGGGGATCACTAAAGTAAGAATTGGCTATGTGTTTTATTGCAATAGTCAAATTTGCCAACAAGTAGAAGAAAAGGTTTTTGCATCCTCAACATTGTTGGCCATGTGTAACACACTGAGTCAAGCCCTCAATGTAGCTCCAGCGTGGATTATGAGAATGGAGAGCCTTGCAACCATTGCTGCCTTGAAGAATCATGAGTCTGCGCCCAAGAAATTGCAGGGGTTGGTAGAAAATATTCTTTTCCTTTCCAAGAGTTTTAAATTCTTATTTTGTATTAAAGTAGAGAAGCGAGTCATTGTTAATGTTTACCGGCTAGCAATCATTGCTAGGAAATGCTTGTAGTCTTTCGTTCACTCTCTCATTGCCAAAAAATAATATCAAGAAGCATTATTGCAAAAATTTATGTGACATATGACACTTACCTCTTATGCAAATGTATGACTTCCACTTCAAATGCTCATTTAAAAATATTGGTATTACAACATTTGAACTTATAACCTTCTGTCTTGAAAGTGAAAATTTAATCACCAATCTAATATGATATTATTGTTTAACGTACTAAAAGTGAAGATAATAAAGTCTTCTTCATCCATATAAAGTATTTGTGTAATCCCAACACATTATAGTACCTAATACGTAATAATAAGATAAGATTTTGACCAACTTTTATTTACCCTAATTATTGTGAAAAGTCTCCTCTATTCATGATTTTTGTACATGTTATTATGACAATTTCAATTTGGAGTATGACCCAAAACAGCCATTAGAGCACCCACACTCATGAACAAAAAAATAATTTGTGAATGATGAACCTTTTTTTCCTTACTTAACAATGAACAATAAATGGTTTGTGGATGAATGTTGGCCATTTCACTCGTACAGACAAGTGATTGAAGGAACCAAAATTGTGGTGAGGTGGATGTGGGGTCCATGAATTTTTTGGCTGAAAACAGATCAAAACACAGTGTTTTTATCAAAAACAGATAAAAATGCTGCGTCTTGATCTGTTTTCAGTCCAAAAAAAATTCAGATTTCGACGGCTGGGAGTGCGACACTTGGCCCAGGCGCGGAGTGACACGTGTACTGACCGTTGGGAGTTTAACGTTACAATTTTGTAACGGCTATAACTTTAAAAATACAATTCAAAAAAAAATATTTATACCAATAGTCTTAATTTTTTTTTCTCTATAAATAGAGATCCACTTTGATATATTTTATTCATTCAAAAAACCATAATTTTCTTCCTCCTAAATTCTTAATCCTCCCTTCCAAATTACTGTTTTATTTTTTCCAATCCCAAATTAGACTAAAATTTTTTTCCAATCCCAAATTAGACTAAAAAATAATTATAATTACTGTAATTAAAATTAATTACGTTAATCATAATTAATTAGGTGTTACATGGTTTAATACTTTCTAATTATGAATGAATTTAATTATATTGAAAAAGATAAAATAAGGTGGGGTAGGGGTATTGATGATGAACCTTTTTTATTTGGTTCATTGTTAAGAGTGAAATTGGTAAATGGTTTATTTTGTTGATGTGGATGAGAGAGAATGAGTGATAATGACCTATGAACCATTTTTTTTTTTCATGAATAATGGTGCTCTTAGTTCCTTATAAGATGGAGATAGAGAGATGATAAAAGACCATATATAATTTGCGGTTGTGCGGAGGTAAAGAAGCGATGAGTCGCATTAAGGTTATGAGCTGCTTGAATTCATTTATGAGGACATTAGCCTTTGGCGTCAGCTCCAAAAATAGTCCGTAGATATTCTCTCAGAGGTCCAAAAATTTTTTACAAGTCATCTCTACTAAGCAATATATGGATGACGTCCACTATAGGGCGCTGCTAATAATCTTAGACCAGTATTAATGAATCACAATGTGGTCCATAGAAAGTACTGTCATACTTTTCAATGAAGGTATATTGTCTTGATAAGATGCAAGGGATGACGTTGAGTGGGGTATCTCAATGGATTGCTCATGAAAGCATTCACATGTTACAAGAATACCAGGGCATGGTGTCAGAAACTGTGTACGTATAATAGTTCAGTTGATTAATATTATAGAGGGTAGTGTCTACAATTAAAGATGGAATTTAGTCTTAGTCTATATCATTTCTCACTAATACCTTCTTTAAACTCAATTAAAAATAAAAATAAAAATAAAAACAAATCAAGCAAGAATCAACCTTACTGACATACTTGGATGAGAGTTATAAGTAACAAAAGTCAAACATATGAAAATGATTGTGAATACAAGGAAAAATGAGATCTTGGTGGTGTGATTGAAAGTAAATTATGTGATGATGGTGTGTTGAAAAGTAAATAAATATGAACTACTACCCTGATTTTAGGGAAAATAGTTACATTAGGAGAGGGTGAGTGACTATTACCCTAAAATGAGGGTAATAGTTCCCCTAATTCTACCTCGCACCGCACCAATAACATTTAATCAACTTACAAATACATTATCACTTTCTTATTTTTTCTTAAAATTACATTCATGTTTTAAGCTTGACTTTTACTGCCATAGTAATACATTATCCTAATCTCAAGTATACCCTAAATTGCTATTTGAACACTTGTGTTTGGCAACAAAACAAAGTTTATTAGTCAGACTTTCTCTGTATTTTTGACATTATTACATTAGTTTTCCACTAACTTCAACTATTTTTTTTATTGCTCAAACTCAATTCGAACTCATTCACCATTTATACTTTGATCATTAGACTCACTTTATGCTATTAAAATACATATGCCACATTATTTTATTCCATACAGACACAATTAAAAAACAGGTAAATAATAGTGAGCATGGGACGGAGGGGTGACTTCTTCCTGAAAAACGAATTAGTACAGATTTAAACCTGAAGTACAAATGTACAATAATGCCTATGAAAAACCTAATGCCTTCACATTAGAAAGTAACAGAATATACAACAGTCATGGAATTGAAAGGTATGCGGCAATAGATGGATACTCTTCTAATTTCTATTGTTCTAAGGATGAGAGATCATAAAATACTTCTCTGATATCCGGTCTATCGGATGCTGGTAGAATACATCTCAGAGCAATCTGCAGCATTCTATCAAGTGTTGTTAGTGTCCTGCGATCAGATTCTGTGACATTAGCACCTAAGACTGCCTTATCAAAACAGTCATAACCACGGTTTTCAGTAACCAACATTTTCACCCAATCTGTCAAGTCAACGGCACCTTGATTTGCAGAAACAATCTCAGCTGAGCTCCTTCCAGTTAATAGCTCCAACAAAATTACTCCAAAAGCATAGACATCACTCTTTAAAGACGGACATGGTTTGCTCGAGTTTATGAACTCAGGTGGCAGATAACCAAGAGCACCAGCATTAAGGATCTGATCAGCAATGCCAACTGGTGTCATCAGCCGGTGGAGGCCATAGTCGGTGACAAGGACACTCGCCA
This sequence comes from Dysphania ambrosioides, assembly GCA_026401315.1. Taxonomy (NCBI): domain Eukaryota; kingdom Viridiplantae; phylum Streptophyta; class Magnoliopsida; order Caryophyllales; family Amaranthaceae; genus Dysphania; species Dysphania ambrosioides. The sequence goes on from CM048672.1 coordinate 4,479,338, forward strand.
TGGAAGGATGTATTAGAATATTTGTAGACTTCAGGTTGCCATGAGGTATGGCTCTCTCATTGTGAAGGTAATCTAAACATTGGGCAACATCTCTTGCCGTTTTAACGCGTTTTTCTAAGGGCAAGGATGGAACTTTACTTCTATCTGACCCTGTAACATAAGCTGTTCTGTTACTTTGGCTCTGAAAAAAAATTAAATACATCACAATGTTTTAACCAGGTTTTGGATATATGTAAAATGATGTACAGATCACCAAATCAAATCAGTTATCACTCCCTCCATCCCACTTTAAATATCCTCAAAAGGCACTCAAACACACACGCACATACACATAATACATATTGCATATACTCCTAGCTATCTGCCACCAAGACCATTTCTTGAACTACAAGTCTGCAACCAAAACAGAATTGAGAACCTAACAAAGAGGATAAGGGTATATCATCGATTTTCATCTCACTATGACTGTGATCCTCAGAATTACATAAATGGAAATATAGCCTTTTTTGTCAAAATCTGTGAAGTTTTTTCAAGCTAACTAAATCCTCAGTTGATCACATCCATATTGCATTACTAGCAGATATTTTTAGAACTGTTGCACAACTAGAGTCATCACAAATCATATATTTTTCAGTAGTCTGTTAGGTTGCTTTCAAGAAAATGTACAGCAAGTTAGCTTTCCAACATCGGCCAAACATAAGTGGGCAGGCACCTGAGATGAAAATAGGAGAGATAGAAAAGAGACCTTGTTTGGGGGTAAAGATGGCAAGAAACATTTTCTAGAACATATGGACAGTTATGTCATCTAAAACAAGACAAAGATGTTGTTTACTTGGAAGAAAGAAAGAAAGAAGCTTACCTAGTAAATAGATGCCTAAGCAAGGCGCATTAATGTAGTTTGAAATTAGTAGCTTCTCATGCTCCCTTGGACCCCAGTAATAACCTTGGAGTGATACTAGATTTGGATGTCTAACATTTCCAAGCTTTTTAGCTTCCCTTGCCAATTCTTTTCTTCCTTTTGATATCCCCTCGTTCAACCTTTTAACGGCCAACATATGACCACTGTCAAGAGCAGCTCTGTACAACATTCCATGGCAACTCCTCCCGATAACTTCAGCTGGAGCAAGTGAAAGCTGTTCGGCAGTGAATACCAAAGACCCATCAAAGAGATGTAACTCCCCAGCAAGTTTGTCAGGTGAACCCACCTTCCCTGCACTCAGATTCTGGAACAGAATTTGGCCTTTAGCAGGAGATGACTTTGAAGAGGAAACAATAGAAACTGGAGAAGATATTTCACCATGTCTCTTAGTTGATTCAGGAGGATCAACATCTTTGCTCTTTGCCACCTTGGATGTAGAGCTGCCTACTGTAGCTGTAGGGTCTGTCTTCGATGTATATAAAGCTCCCTGACCTGCGCTTGGTGAACTTAAAGATGGATCAATACTTTTCAAGGAAAGCGATGGGCTTGGAAGCGAAGTACAACTCTTACTATCCTTGCTCTCACTTTTCTCTATGAAATTATCTGAAATATGCTTCTTCATGTTATTTCTATAATAAATTATCATCCACAAAAGAACTAGAACAACAGCACCACCAATGAGACCAGCAAGGACGGACCCAACAATAGCTTGATTCCTGCTATGATGCCTTCTGGAATTCAAATTCGAGCTATTTTCGGTTAACAATGAAGAATCAGGGAGTATCAACAGAGAATTACCAGGATGAAATGAGGCATCTGTAAACCTCCTCAGATTCTCAGGCACAATGCCTGAAAGGTTATTGTAAGAAACATTGAGACCAGTCAGCTGCTCAGAGAGATTGCTTGGAATACTGCCCACAAAATTGTTGCTGGAAAGATCAAGATATTGTAAGTTGTGGAAGTTGCTTATTTCCAAAGGAAAATCGCCACTTAAATCGTTATGTGATAAATCCAAAGACACTAAGCTGAAATTGTATGAAGCCAAACCATCAATTTTCAATCCTGCTTGTAAAGAGACAATCCCACTGATACTGTTGTGCGACAGATTTAGATTAGTCAATCTTGTCCAACTTAATAAACTCGGGAGGTATCCACTCAGCAAATTCAAGCTAAGATCAATGGCTTTAAGGTTAGGGTATATGTCAAGAATGGGGGAGAGGCCTCCCTCAACTGAGTTGTTGGATACCCTGAGAGAAGTAAGTCTCAGAAACTGAGAAGTTTTACTTGGCAAAATCCCCGTCAAAGAGTTTGAATCTAGATGAACAACCTCTACATAGTTTCCCCAATATTGGATTCTAGAGAGATTGCCTGAAAACTTGTTGTTGCTTAGGTCTATCATGACACAATGCCCAATCCTCAGGGGCAAGGAGCCTGAAAATTGATTTGAAGATAAATTTAGACTCCTCAAACTTGTGGATGTGATGCTTCCCAGAGGCCCTGGTGCAATCGATCATGTTAAAATTATACAAAATAGATAGCCCATGAAAATAAAACAAAGAGTCCACAGGAAAATGAATGCAAGATACAATACTAAATTCCCTAACTTCTCTTCCAGTATCCCTCACCAGTAGAAGTTGTTAAAATCTTCAGTAGACATGTTCAGGCCATACATAAACCACAAGCACTAAGTCACAGCATATATAGAATATGTACAGAACTTACAATTTTTAACGTAGATCATAGAAATAGAGGAATAGATATATGCTTATAAAAAAAAGGACACATTTTGACTGATATTCATACTATCTAATGCATAACAGGTCCATCGTACCAATTCACTTCACAACTTTAGCACGTCTTTGATAAGACTTGTGATTGAAGATGTGATAAGCATTTTAAAGAAGTATCATAATTAATCATTCTAAAGAAATCATCAAAACACATAACTATAAATGGCGTTTTTCAAATTACTGTAAAACTTCATTCACTAGTCACTACTGCATGTTTCTGCTAAAAATTCAGTATAAGCTTATCAGAAAGAAAAAGGAACCATATGCATGACAGCCATTTCTCCTCTTCTGACTTTTATTTCCAGTTTGACTTACCAGCATGCACATACACATTTGTGCATCGAAATTCTACTTTGATTAGTTTTATTTGCTTTACGAAAAGTAAATCATCTGACAAGCAGCAAACTGGCAGGTATATTCCTCTTCTTTAAACAATGCAACACTCTTTCACAAGAGTACCAAATGAATTTATTAATGCAATCCTAACTTAGTTGGCGTTTATACAAGCAAACTCCAGTTTAAGGAAATGGATCACGAAACCAGTTACAAAGAGAGCAAGCATATAAACATTAAAATATTATTCTCAGTGGTGCTTTCTGAAAATAGGCTTCTTTAATTGGAATGGGAAGATGCATCAACTATTTAAAACATTCAGCATTACAAAAATCAATTACCTTCAAGCTGGTTCAGGCTGAGATCCAATTCTGATAAGACCATTGAACTATCTTGCAAAAGTGCCTCAGGAAGTTCCCCAGATAACAGATTGCTTCCTAATCGAAGAACACGAAGGGATAGGATGAAATTGAAGGATGGGATGGTACCATTAATCTGGTTATAGCTAGCATCAAAAACCTCGAGACTGTCAAAAAATGGCATTCCATCATGAGAAAAGAGCTTCCCCACCAAAGCATTATGGCTGACATTCAAATACTGAATATTGGAAACAAAGTCTGGCCTTCCTAATCCAATATCCAACTGCCCAATGAGTTGATTGCAACTAAGATCAAGTACAAATAGGCCACCCAGTTTTGAGATAAGACTCATAACATCTCCATAAAATTTATTGGAATGCAAATCAAGGTACTTCAACTTCTTCAAATCCAGGAACCCTGAGGGAATTACACTTTCAAAGTTGTTCATCGAAAGATTTACAGACAACAGATTCTTCAATCGGCTGAAGTTAGAAGGCATTAATCCATGGAAAGAATTACGCGAAAGGTCCAAATTTTCAAGTGACTCCAGGGAAGAAATCTTTAAAATACTCCCAGATAGTTGATTATTCGAAACTGACAGATTACGAAGAAATTTAAGACTCGAAATCTTGTCGAAATCAAACTCTCCACTCAAACCAGCATCATTAAGCATGATGGACTCAACATTACCATTCCTACAACTAACTCCACGCCAGTTATGAGGGCATCCATCAGATGCAACTGAATTAGCATTCCAAGAGTCAAGAACTACTCCGCTAGGATCATTTTTAATTCCTTTCTTAAGCTCTAACAATGCATTGAAGTCTGAACTCCCAAATGCCAATTGCACCCACATAAAAATTACCCAAAAAATTGACTGCATTCCTTCTCTCACAAAAATCTTAAATTCCCAAGTCTAAAATCAACTTTTTTTTCACTAATGTATCAAAATCTAACTTTTTAAGAACCCTTCAAGCTTAACTCTATTTTTTTTTACAGAAAAACATTCAAAAACTTAACTTTATAAGAACCTTCAAAGTGTTTATTTTTTGATTCAAAATCTCAATATTTTAGGAAACCTTCAAAGTTAATCAAATCGGAGGGGATTTGGGTATTTCATGAAAGCCAATATATATCAAAATGTAATCAAAGTAACAGTTAAAATTTGATATGATTGCCAAAAAATGGTGAAATGATTGCCAAAAAAAGTTGAAATAATTGCCAAAAAAAAGGTGAAATAATTGCCAAAAAAAAAGGTGAAATTAATAAAAAAAAATGAGCACATTATAAGGCATGAATAATGGATTTTAGCAACATGCAAAAGAAGCAAGAAAACTCCACTACATATTCTCGAATATTCAACAATAAAATGCAGGAAAAGTCAGAATCTGAATCTGTTAGTACAAAGAGAAAAAAATTAAAAGAGAGAAGAAGTAAAGCAAACCCCAAATGTGTAAAAATATAGAGCAGAAAAGTGGTAAAGTTTCTGGTAGAGCACAACGTGTGGTCCGAAGAGCAAGATGATGCGAGTCCCTAACTCACCACTCAGCAATAAATGCCAATGATAAGCGAGTCAGTGACCGAGTCAAGGGAATGTGACTGGGATTCGACATTATTAACAAGGTTTAAGGCTAAGTTAATGAAATCTCAGAAATCTGGTAATGTTGGGATTTGAGGGAGTTGGGAGTTTGAGATAATGGAAGCCTAGGAGTTAGCTGTTGTGTGCTATAAATTAATGTGTACTACTGTACAAGTGCACTAAACTACGGAGTACAAAACAAACACTTATGAACTTTTTCTTCTAAGGTACTACTGCACTAGTGACCTAATGTGATAGTGGTCTGGAATCTTACTTACTTTACTAGTTAGTAGTTACTAGAAGTTAAAACATAGGAAAATACTACAATCTCATTCTTTTAACTTTGAACCATTCAATGACTCTAGTCGAAAAAAAAAGCAATTATTTATTGACACTATGAAATGGTCTTTTATGGTCTGGTTGGTTTGCGTTTTTACTTATATGTATCGGTATTAGTATATGGGTTTTTTGTAATATTAGAAAGTTAACAAAGAAGGCAATGTATCAAATTACATAATTATTATTATAAGGGAAATAATATAAATATTGCTTTTGAAATTAATATTTAATAGGATAAGCTTAAATGATAGATTTTTTTTTTTAAAAAAAATAGATGATTACTAAAGTTGGTAGGTGTATAGGAGTATATTAATAAACTAGTCCTCTAATTGTAACAATATGTAGATGACTTGTATTCTCAATTTACCTAATTATGATATATGTACTTCTTGGTTTGTTAAAGGACAACTCAGCCATCTTTATTGGTATTTATTCTAAATTTTACTTTGACGAGAGATTTAGTAGATCACGTGTGGATAAATTATACCAATATATAATAATTATAATCTCCTCAAGTAGAAGTTATTGCAGTTCCATTGATTGTGTATATTGATCATAAACATATTGGATATAATGTATTATCTACTTGTAAATGTCAACTATTTATAGGGGACTAATCAAGATTCCTACAATTGGATTTTGTAATTGATCTATAGCCTTGAAGAACAAATATAAGGAAATAAAAACATTGCATAATCTTTAAATGTCAGTCATTTTGGATAATTCTTGACTTGGTGAAGGAACGCCTCGTAGTTAATCTTATATGGGTCATGTTAATCCCTATAAGTGATAAAAACCATTACTTCAATTAAAAAGAATTGTTTCAACTGATTTACAAAACCCAAACATTATGATTGGGTCTTAAAATTGATCTATATTGGATACTAAATATAAAGTATTGATTAGATTCAAATATCTTTATACAATTACGACTTATTAATCACCTAGGATAGTGAATCCCCAGTAATATAGATTAACTTGGATTTATGCTCCCGACCCCTTAAACTCAAATGATTAAACTATTCCTAAGACAAATTACTCCCTAAATATTTCTAAGAACCTCTTTCGAGCATCAATAGCTTCCCTCTAATGCAATCACACCTACTTTTGTGAAATCATGCTTAGAAAGACATTAAACATGGCTATCTTAAGTCTTAAATTTCATTACATTTACTTGCATGATGGAACTTATAACTTAATTTAGGATTATAAAGTAGATTATGAACCAACTTTTAATGTGAACCTAATCCATATAATTTATAAAGTATGTCTAGCCTTTAAATGAGATTAAAACCAATCCTAGATTAAAGGAATTGCATAAAGATTAGAGATTTTGGATTGGAATTTATCTATAATCAATCAATATTAGAGTTTATCAATACCCTAGATTAGGAAACTACAAAATCATATTGAACATGATAACATCACATTGAAATAGAAAACACATGATTAAACAGCAGAAATAAACAAAATAGTTAAAGAGATAATCAAATGCTTGTAAAATAATGATAATTCGGTGAGAATCGTCAATTACAATAACATAAAACCTTCAAATACTTATGGATGCTTCAAAGTAATGATTAAAATCAAAGAAAAATATTGTATTATGATGTTTTCCCCTAGAAAACCTAGAAAAGTTAACTTAAATAACTAATAATTACAATGGGCTTAATTAAGGAAACTACAGAATCCCACAATTGGACAAGTACTCTACACACTCATTCGAGTCCTCTCCCGTTAGCTAGTAACAAGAGATTAGAAGCAAAATAAGCTTTCTGGCACAGACTCGAGTGAGTGCTTTGAACACTTTCATTTGAGTCTCTTCACACTAAGGTGAGTTATTTGCAAACTTGTCTGAGTCTCCTCTAGACTAGTTTCAACTCGTCTTAAAATTGTCATAGCATAAGATCTAAACCTTATTTTAGGCATGTGATTTATCATTGGAAAGCTATTAAAGTCTAGTTTCTATGGTCACATCGTTTTACCAAATAAGGATTGATTTTGGTCATGTAACATAGGGTAATGATACGATACAAGCACCTCGGCAAAGCCATCCTACTTATGCGTAACGTTGGTCCATAGAAGATTGAAATCATGTTGTAGGGCCGCCATCTAAGCCTCTAAGGAGTAGGGTTGAATACTCAATGCTACATTCTCTGTGAAGTTTGGGATGACATCTTCTTGGGTAGAAATGACCAAGTTTGACCTAAAATATGTGTATATCGGTCCAAAGAGATTATTTTGAGTCAAAGTAGCACAAATAGATCAAGTATGACTTCAGAATATGCCTAAATTAGTCTGAATAGATCCGTTTGATTTACACCTTATCTAATTTTTAAATGTAGTGTCCTCAGCAAAAGGGTGACATGTGGACTATGAATTCTTTATGATATGTTTTGTGTATGACATGTTATGATTAATACTCTAATGTTTCAAGTGTCAAGGCTTTGGTCATATTTCAAAAGATTATCCTCAAAGATTAATGGTTTCTAAGGAGACCTGTAAGCTTTTAATAGCTTATAAGATGCAATAAGAGGAAGAGGAAGAGGAAGAAGAGAAGGCCAATAAAGAAGCATGAGCTACAATGAGCAAGCAATAGTGGTATGATTGCGTCAAAGCTAGTGGATATGACACAAAGGAAGCCTATAAAGTATGGAACAACTAGGTTTTTGATGAGTTCGAGTATGAAGCAGTGGAAGACAGTAGTGAAACCTTGATCTTACAAAGACTACTCCAAATTAAAGCTGCTCCTTTAAAAGATAAAGCTCAAAAGGAGAATATTTTCCATACTCGTTGCATGGTGAATGGTAAAGCTTGAAGTGTAATCATTGATAGAGGGTCATGCACTGATGTTGCTTCCTTAAAGATGGTAAACACTCTTAATCTTCCTACCAAGGCACATCCTAGGCCTATAAATTGAATTGGTTGAACGAAAATAATTCAATTGCAGTCAAGACACAAAGTCTTAGTCACCTTTAACATAGGGGCGTATGGTGATGAGTTATGCTTTGATGTAATACCCAAGATTCAACGCCCCCTAATGATCATACCTTACATGCCCTCTAAAAGGAGTTTGAAGATGTGTTTCTAATCTATCTTCCACAAGTTTTGCCTATTATTCAAGGAATCAATCATATAATTAACCTTGTTCCCAGTGTTCCTCTTCCAAACAAAGTCGCTTATCGTTGGAATCCTGAAGAATCAAAGGAACTACAACATCAAGTGGAAAAATTGATAGATCAAGGTTATGTGTGTGAGAGTAAGAGTCCATGTGCTATTCCGACTCTTTTAGTGCCCAAGAAGGATGGAAATTGGCATATGTGAGTGGATAACCGGGCCGTGAATAATTTAACCATTAAATATAGGTTTTCTTTGCATAGACTTGATGATAAGCTTGACGAACTTCATGGCTCTATCATATTCTCCAAAATCAATCTATTTAAGAAGTGGATATCATTAGATAAGGATTAGAGAAGAAAATGAATGGAAGACTGCATTCAAGAATAATCGACTAAAAGAATGGATGGAGATGCCTTTCGGTTTATGCAATGTTCCTAGCTCTTTCATGTGTTTGATAAATGAGGTATTGCGTCCTTTTCTAAATAAGTTTGTTGTTGTTTATCTTAATGATATTATTGTTTATAGTCAAACTAATGAAGAGCATTATAGCCATTTTAAACAAGTTTTTGAGGCTTTAAGGACTCAAAAGTTGTATGGCAAGATGGAGAAATGCACGTTTCTTGTTCCAAGCCTTACCTTCTGAGGCTATGTTGTTTATGGGGATGTAATACGTGTGGATCCTTTAAAGGTGGATGTTGTTTCTTCATGGCCTACTCCAAGGAGCGTCCATCATGTTTGAAGTTTCCATGGATTGGCTAGCTTTTATAGATGTTTCATTGATCGATTTAGTGATGTTGTTGCTCCCTTCACCAAATTGACCAAGAAAGATGTCGAGTTTAGATGGACCGATAAGCATAAAAAGTCCTTTGAAGATATCAAGAGAAGAAATTGCAATGCTCTTATTCTTGCTTTACCAGATTTTAGCAAAGTTTTTGAGATTGAAAATGGATGCAAGTGGCATTGTCATAGGCATTGTGTTTATACAAGGGAAGCATCCTATTACGTATTTTAGTGACAAACTTAATTATGCCAAATTGAACTATTGCACATATGATAAGGAGTTTTATGCTATAGTTCGTATCCTTGCGCATTAGTCTCACTTTCTAAGACTGAAACCTTTTGTGTTTTAATCGGGCCATGAAAGCTTGAAGTGTATTAATGGACAAAAAAAGATCAATCCTAGACATACCAAATTGGTGAAGTTCCTTCAAGAATTCAAGTTTTCTTCGAAGCATATGCAAGGCAAAGAAAATGTAGTAGAAAATGCACTTTCAAGAAGACACTTTATGCGTAATGTTTTGGAAGCTAAAGTATTTAGGTTCGAATTTCTAAAGGATCTCTATGCTTCAGATTTGGACTTCAAGGATGTATTTACGAGCCCATCCAGTGTGTATATGGTGCAAGATGGGTTTCTCTTTAAGGGGGATTGGTTATGCGTTCGTAAATGTGGGGTTAGAGAGCTTTTGGTGTGTAAGGTGCATGGTGATGGGTTGGCTAGACACTTTGGTGATCAAATTACATATGAACTTCTTTGTGAATACTTCTTCTGGCTGAAAATTCCTAGAGATGTACAAAGTGCTTAAGCATTGTGCTACTTGTCAAAAGGCTAATAGTTTCTTTCACAAGAGATTGTATACAATCTTATCTATTCCGGATGGTCCTTGGGATAGCGTGAGTATGGACTTCATAGTTGGTTTGCCAAGGAAAACTAGAAATTATGATGTAATAATGGTTGTGGTCGATCGTCTTTCAATGATGGCTCACTTCATTCCTTGCAATAAAATTGATGACGCAATACATGTTATTGATTTATACTTCAAGGAGATTATTAAGCTTCATGGGATTCCTAAATTCGCCATTTCAGATTGTGATACAAGAATTCTTAGCCACTTTTGGAATTCTTTATGGAAATTCGTGGGAACAATTTAGTATTTCTCACCATCCACAAACAGATGGACAAACCAAAGTTACTAATATAACTCTAGGTAGTTTACTACGTAGCTTGGTGAGCAAGATTACTACGAAATGGAATATTAACTAGCTCATGCCAAGTTTGCCTATAATAGAACCCCTTCAGGCACAACTAACCATTCTCCCTTCGAGATTGTTTATGGGTCAATCCAAATGTTCCTGTCACTTTGGTGGATCTTCCTAAGGGGACTTGATATGCTATGATGCAGAGGAGAGATAAAAGGCTTTCAGGCTCAATTGTGACAAAGTGCGAGCTTTGGTCGAGAAAATGAATGTCAAGTATAAGGAAAAGTCGAAAAGGGAAGAAACATAATCACTTTTCCAAAAAGGAGATCTTGTTTGGTTCTATTTGCGCAAAGAAAGGTTTCCTAAGCAAAGAAAGAACAAAATCATGCCAAAAGCAGAAGGTCCCTTCAAAGTCTTAAGGCGTGTTGAATGATAATGCCTATGTTCTTGATCTACCTAATTCTTACGGGGGTGTAAGCGCTACATTCAACATGGGTAATCTAGCTCCTTACATAGATGGCGAGAATTTGAGGACAAATTATATTCACGAGGGAGGGGATGATGATAATCAAGATTAAAGGCATTAAGAAGAGCTCAAGAAGACTATAAGAAGTAGGCGAACCTACTTAAGCTCATTCGAACCAATTTTCCAAGAACCACAAAGGTTTGAGCTTGGAAAATCATGTTTGGTGTCTTGCGTGAGTTGGAAATTAGAAGACACAAGTTAGGGTTGTATTATGAGCCTTAATTAGTTTTGCTTACATGTGTTTTACCTTTCACTTGAGAGGGTTTTTCATGTTTTAAGCCCTACTTAGAGTTTTGGCCAAATTAGATTAGCTATGACAGTTCCAAGTTGTAAATGATAAGAGTTTGAGTTAATTGGGAATGCTAGGGATTGTTAGAATCCTAATCTAATTAGAAGGAATTTATAGAGTAGTAGTAGAGTCTTAAACCTACTCGAAGTAGGAGCGATAAAGGAGTCTTAGCCCTACTCTAACTCGATATGAGATGTATATAAATAGGGATCTATGTGTTGGGATTTCCAACACATCGAATCAATGATCACAAGAAGTATTTTCTAAAGTTAAGCTTACGTTAATTGCTTTAAGTATTGTGATAGCCTTTGAGCTAGGATTTCGAGTTGCTTGCTCGTTCTCCAACCTAAGGAACGTGTTTTCCTTATTTTGGTTCAATTTCTTTATTAGCTTCCGCATCATACTTCATCGTCTCTCGATGATCCATCCAACCCGAACATGTTCGTCGTTCCCCCACGTACTCATATTGTTTGTCTCTCAACCTACCACACCCATTTTCCTAACGATCCCCAGGAGGAGAATAAGGATAGCTAGTCACGGATGAATTTATTGCCTACATGATATACGAATCCAAAATTTAGCGGGTCTATTTGTGTTATGTTTGTGACCATTAGGTACAAAAACCCATACATCGTTTAGTAACACTAGAAGTGAAAGCTCCCAACTCAAGTACTCGCTATTCAAGCCACGTCATACTACTATGATTTCCATGAGATTATTCTTAAATTAGGTCACTTTCTCCAAGACACCCTTTGACAACCAATAATATAATTTCAAAAAAGAGAGGAAAGCCTTGGCTAGCCCACAATATGGGCTTAAGCATCTAATTTCAAAACTCCATTTGCAGAACACCACTCTCCTCCAATTTAATTTGGGCCTACTTACTTTACTTTTCCACCTTTCATAATTGTCGCCACTCTCATCATTTCATTAAGCATCATTATATATACACAGACCCTCTCCCCACTTTTTATCATTCAACTCACAATTCTCCCTTTGCCCCTCTCCTCTGTCATTCCTCTTCTCCCGATCTCCGTCTCTCTCCTCTCGCGCAACAATGGCCGATCAACTTAGCGACGACCAGATCTCTGAATTCAAGGAGGCCTTCAGCCTATTCGACAAGGATGGCGATGGTTTGGATTTCTATTTTAATGTTGATTTTATATATTTTTTGGGATTTGATTGGTTTCGCATCGTTTGATGAAATCCGAGATGATTTTTATTCGTATGGTTAGATCTTGAGATGGGTTGTTTTTGTTTCGATTTATCGTCTTGACTTTGGGGTTTTAATCTGGATTGATACAATGTGATTGATTGACGAATAATGTTAGATATTGTTGAATATTATTGAATATTGTGTCCGATCTCATTGATTTGGATCTTATGCTTGATTTTTTAGCTAATTTTTTGTAATTTTTGTGGTATGAGATGAATTTTACATGTGCGATTGGCAGGTTTTAATCTCATTGTCGTAGTAAATGTGGCATTTGCGCCTGTCAATTTTGTGTAACGATGATGCTAGTTATTTATGGATAATCTGTCTAATGGTGGTTGAATGTTTTAGGAAAAACATCGTATAAGATAGGAATCATGAACATGATCAATATTTCATACATTTGTTGTAATACCATTTTGATATATGTTTAGAGGAGCTGATTATCTTTGTGGTGGGATTGTCGAAACCGGATGTTTGGTTACTCTAATTGTTGATATTTAATGGTTCAAAGGTCCTTGGTTTTATCTTTTCTTGTTGATTCCCTTGCATAAATCGGTAAGGATGGTTGTCACATTGCAATTTGATAATTGGTTGTATTTCGTCAATTGTACCTTAATGTTTGCACAATGAAATGGCGGGGATTATACAACCCCACCATTGTAAAGGGGACTTGATTAGGTGTATGTTGGAGCATGTACTCGTATAGCGTAAAAGAATGGTGTAGCTAAGTCTAGTGCTTATATCTTTCTCTAGATTGTTGTTGTTATTTGCTCATTAGTTTGGTTGAATTGTGATTTTTCATCTTTGTTTCAAGCCTGAATGGCATGGATTTATTGATGAAGATGTAACCAAGTCTAGTGCTTATGGAGTTAGATCATTTGTGCCTCAAGCATTTGGTACGTATTAACTATTATACAGAATATTTGGTAGAAGGGTATGCCTGTGGGCTGTGATTGCGACTAATGCTAGTATAAGAACCCTTGTTACATGAATTGACTACGAAGACATCATACCATAGTATCTCTATCTGAAAATATTTCCATACTCTCTTCGTGCACCGACCAGACTAACAAGATATCTCATCTCCTCTTATCATCATTTATCTTTTGGCCTTAGCAGCTCCTGTACTCAGCCTTGTCAAGCTGTTACCCTAAATGGCATGTTTCTTTTAGTGGTCCAATGATTGGTTTTCTAGATTGCTGGGATATATATGTGTATGCATTTTTTTAATGATGAGCAATCCATGACCATTTGAATATGTTATGTCCCTATTTCATTCTTGGATCAGCAATGTAACATTTTGTGTATTCCTTTAGGTTGCATTACCACCAAAGAACTTGGAACTGTGATGCGGTCACTTGGACAAAACCCAACTGAAGCAGAGCTTCAGGACATGATCAATGAAGTAGATGCTGATGGAAACGGAACCATTGACTTCCCGGAGTTCCTCAATCTGATGGCCAGAAAGATGAAGGACACTGACTCAGAGGAGGAGCTGAAGGAAGCCTTCAGAGTCTTTGACAAGGATCAAAATGGCTTCATTTCTGCAGCTGAGCTTCGCCATGTGATGACCAACCTCGGTGAGAAGCTGACCGATGAAGAAGTAGATGAAATGATCCGTGAGGCTGATGTAGATGGTGATGGCCAGATCAACTACGAGGAATTCGTCAAGGTTATGATGGCCAAGTAAGAATCATGCTATTCAGGCTTGAAACCCTTGAGCTAATTTACAGGACAGGGCATGAGATTCTAAGATTCTATCTTCCTCTAGGTCAAAACTCATATGGTACTATTATTATCATTAGTTTTTTTGATGGTGTTTTCATTTTCCTTCCTTGCATTATTTGTGTAGGTAAATCTTCTTTGCTATAAGCTTGTTTGCCTCTGTCCTAAGTTCTAGAAGTTTTGGGGTTAATAGTGTTTTGCTTACTTCAAATCGCTATTACGATTTTCATCTTTGGTATTATGAACCTAGAACCAATTGGATTCAATTTTATGAGCTTTGGGGTGACTAAATTTTGTTTTTATATTTTCGAAACTGGGAATTATATTATCTTTTTTTTTTCTTTACAATTGTTTATCTATGGTTTCCTAAATCATTATCAAACTGACCAAATTATTTGGGTTTCTGATTGCAAACTGTGATTAAAGCTGTCGTGCATAGCTTAATTTTTTGTTTAATTAAGCATGACTACCAACTTTAATCAAGTGACTGACTAATTGCATATGCAGGCACATGTGTGCATGCAGAAAAGTCTGTGCCTTGGGTCAGATGCTAGATCTTTGTTCACATCATTCCCATTTCACAAGGATATTATTTGTGTGATCATATGAACCAACTAAAAAAATAGTTGCGTTAAATTTAAGGTTAAATTTTTAGAATTAGACTAGACCAACACACCATGACGTTTTGGAACCTTGCTGGACTTTGGTGTATATTTCATCTAGCTGGTTGATAACCTGTAGTCAGATTTCCATTTCATCTAGTGTTATACAACTTTAGGCCTTTAATTAGATGTTGCATTTAGCAAAATATGTTAGGTTCCGACCCTTTTTGCTAAATGACTAGTTGCCCCTCCTCGACTTATCATCGCATTTGAAAAAAATCTCAACTAAGTTATCTATTACTCCGCTATGTATAGACACCTAAATCGGGTTTCTCCTTTTTCTTACTACAATGATGTAGAATTTTAGATTGTTTATATAGTCCAAATTAAGGGGGGAAAATTCATTAATGGACTCTCTTGGTCGAAAAACGTCTAATTTTTTTTGAATATTATTATTATTAATAATAATGGACTCGTAATCTTTAAATCCAAAAAAGTGTGTAGTGAATAAAATCAAATTCATAGTATTCCTAAACTCAATTAGTGAGCTTAATTGTGTGTTAGGGCTAAGCCCAAAATGTAGACTAAATTATAGGACTCAAGGTTCAAAAAACTCAAACTATAAACAATTCCAAAACTAGGCAAATTCTATATTCACGCACAACATTGGGTACCGCGTAGACCCAACAAACATCAAAATTGATTCAAAGAAGCTAATTCCTTGATCGCGCGCAGGGTCTTGGCTTTATCATCTATGCATGCAGTGCTAGGAGCTCGTGTACTGCAGGTATACGCATTCTACGAATATTATCAATCATCAATTACCTCAAGGCTCAAGATTTCGAAGCACTTTTATTCCTAAGCAATTTCAAAGTGCGTTTCTCATTCATATTGGACACAATTAATCAAGATATAATCTCTATGAGTCCAAAATTAATTTAAGTCCTTTTGTTTTTGTTAATAACTTTTTTATTCATTTTGTAGCCATGTAAATGCATGTCTTTGCTATGTTTATACATGAATTTATTTCCTCTTATTTCTTCTTTATAGTCTTAATATGATTTATTACATCCAAGCATGTTTTAATCATGATTTAACAAAGTTTTATGCAGGATCTTTTATTATTTAACTATTTCAATTATTATTGTCCGATATTTATATTTACTTCATGTTTCTATTTATTTTATTATATTGAATGTCACCTTTTGTTTATTCCACTATTCAAGACTTGTGTTTGAAATGATGACTAAATCAAATAATTATGGACAACATGTTTAAGCACCTCAAACTTGGTTCATTAATGAAGTGGCCACCAAATATATAGTCTTTTTTTATGTGCATTAATCTAAACTACTATTTATAGATTTTAATCATGTGTAATTTTGGGCTTTTAATATTGATGTTTGTGTAAGTCAACGATTTTGTAATATATGGTTAAATTGGAGTAGAGCCGCTTATGAGCGGAGTTTAGCTCAAGGCCAAATCCATATCTCATCCCTAAATCAAATTCAATTCAAGACCATCAACAAAGTTATGTCTCTCAAGGGTTTATATCAAGAAAGCCTTTGCTACGAATATATTAATTCGATTTGTCCCTATTCGATGAATCCTTGGCAAACATTTATGAGTTTTTCTTTAAAGATTTATTAGCAACTCCTATTTTAACTCTTCAATTGTCCCCTTCAAGAGTTAATCATGAAATTCCCATGTGACTAACACATACATGAATGCAAAAATCAAATGTAGGCAAATCGATACCTATAATTTGGTACCTATGTACGTTGGTGAGTATTCTTTTAATTTTTTTAATTTGATTTTTTAATTTGATTGATTGGAAATTAAAAAGATGCATGGATGACCTCAAAAATTCCTTGACTTTGTCTCATATTCATCTTGCATGGCTCCACCTAATAGGGTGCTTGCCACTTAAGGTTCATTTTATCTCATATGGAAATTTTATAGGACTAGCCCCATGGGGGTATTGTTGATCCAATTATGGCTCTTGGCCTAGTGGTTGATCTATATTCTTAATCATCATGTGATAGTACACTACTTTGAATCCCCCTCTTAGTCATAGACCTATTTTAAGAAACTCTAAGCTTAAATATGTAGCAAGAACAAATATCTTGACTCTGGATTGACTCAAATTCATGTGCATTATACATAGTATGGCTAATTTTCTAATTGTGCAAATTTACTTCCTATTTTATTTATTTTCTTTCCTTACTTTTAATAGGAGCCGTTTTCATGTATTCCATACCATAATCATGCATGTTTAAGAATCACGACCACCAAGGATTTCTTTTTAAGATAGAATCCCTTTTTTTTAAAGGATAGATTTTATCCCTTTATCATGATAGGATATTTTTATTTTCTCCTTCTTCATCCTAGGATAGATTTTTAATACCATATTTACTCTAGTGCCCATTTTCATATATTATCCTCTAGTCAAGGTTTCATATATGTCTCATGCCCATTTTATTCAAGTTTTCATTTATGTCTCATATTCATTTTTAGAAACTCTCTATTTGCGTTCATATAATGGTGATCGTGATAAATGTCATATAGTCTACATTCATCAATTCTCGCATCCTAGTCCACTATTCGATAGTTTTAGTCTTTGAATAAGACTGAAATAGATTATTAAGAATCTATTAAGGAAGAGTTCTTTAAATAATACCATTACAACTCTCAACTCCCAATTCGCCGTTGCAAAATTGACTTAGAAAGTAAAATTACTATGAAGATTTTATCTCTTTCCTTACTAGATGGAGGGAAGACATCTCAAAGCGCAAATGGGCAGACTAAAGAAGATCAAGTGGCACATTTTGATTTAAAACCTTAAATCCAAATATAGCGATAAACTTAAATTCTAACCCCAATGAACTTTTTTCGTAGGCTCTACAAAGTTTGACTTCTCATTGAGGAAGAAGTGACAAAGAAAAACAAAGTCAAGAACTTCCAAAAGAAGTCATCACACTTCTTCTTCAAAAGCATTAGGAATTAATGCTCTAGGCGCTAAAAGTAACCAATTGAAAAGCTAAGAACCTTGAAGGGTCTTTACTCCATTGTGTTTGACATATGAAGAAGCCTTTAAAATACTTTAAAAGAAAGGGGATATAGGTCCTATTGGGCCCACTCCAAATCCATTGCTAGAAATTAAATTAGGCATGAGAAATGGAGCCTAATTGCCTATTACAATCACCATCAAGGCAATGGGTAGACTACTACTCAATGTTGGGTTTTATAGCACAAATTCTAATACATGGACGAAGTTGGGATCATCCCCATTCTAAAGAGCTCTAGGCCCAATAATCAAACTAACCCCTTCAGTAATGATAAATCTACAAAGATGGGTCAGACATCCCCAATGCTCATTTGAGGCAGAGAGGATATAGAAGATTTCTTTTCATTTTTGTGTTTCTTCTCTATGTAGAGTCAAAGTGTTACTCCCGTAGAAATTTATTTACCTTATTGTTTCGAGTCTAAGTCACAAGGATTAAGATTTCATTATATCTTATCCTTCATTCTATGTATCATCTTTTTTTTTTTTATCAATCAACTGAGTTTTATTTATTTTGGCCCATTCAATTAGTTTGCACTTCAAATTCAATGATGAAACTCTAAACACTACCCATAACCTTAAAAAAAAAAAGAATAGTGTAAATAATGAGAGGATGAGAACATGTTTAGGGCAAGAGGTACTCTCTTTCAACATCCTTATATTATACTTTATAATAGCCTGCTTTTTCTAGCAATTAAAAAAGAACTTTATTTCTAGATAAAAGTTATTAACTCAAATAATGTACTATGAAAACTAAGCTTAACATTAAAAAAGTGGCTCTCAACTACAAACCTATTAAACATTCATAATAAATAAAAAATACTTTAGTTAAACTCGAAAAGAAGTTTACAAATACATAAATACATGACCTAACTTAAACTTATAACTTAATTAAAGAGAAATGCATCACATCAACTTCTCTTAGGGAATCTTGCAAGCATAAACAATCTTTCTTGCAAAATAACATAATATTTCTACCCAAATAGGACTAGTTTAAAGAAAAAACTCAACAAAAAAATATAGTACACAATTTTTGACCTAAATTACTTTTCTATGGATCTTTTCAAAAGTACTTCCAAGTAATAATCTAATTCAGTACTATACACATAGCATATTTATATTGCATACCAAGATTTCATAAGTTCTTAAATCAAGGAAAGTTCTTTACATTTTCTAAGTTCACTTAGAAGTATAACATGTACATGTTAGCTTAAGTTGGGTACACAATTTATGAAAGGAACAACAATCATACACTTGTCATTGTATTTAGTTTACAACTATTGAGTTCCCATAAGGGTCAGTAAGTTCTTCAATAACTTTGAAGGTCCCCATATTCAGTTTACTCTATTCATGGAGTTTGAGGTAATTACTTATTAGGTGCCAACCCTCTACTAGTGATTGAATTTAAATAATGTTTTGCAAATTCTCTTACTTTATTATCATTTAGCTTTCTCTTATTATCAAATTAAAGAAAGTAGATCTTCTCCCTTCTCATCATTAAATTAAAGAATGAGGGATATGCATCTTAGTATATTTTTACTAAATAGATCCATTCTTATTCTTAACTTAAAGAATAAGGTTTTTTTAGCTTAGAGTACATTCACTTTCCTATGTATCACTTAGTTACTAAATTCAAAGGTTTCCTTTCTTTATGTTTTTAAACTATTTTAAGGTTAGACAAATAATACATTTAAGTCATTAAACACACTCAAGATTGAGTTAGATTTCCATTAACAATCGAGTATCTAACCCTTGCTAACTTAGTTAGAATTAAGTTAATCAACCAATCATATCAATAAATAGAATACTATAGTACAACTTTCTTATTAAAGTTTTTTCATAAATTTTTGTACAGTTTTTTTCTAGAAAAAAATTGGACTATTTCTATTCTTATAATTTATTTAAACCTATTTAGAAACATATATAATTACAACCAATAATACAATGTCATACTACATTAATTTTTCAATTAACATCAGCTAAATCATACCGTCTTCCTTGTCAACCATCTCATACATAAACCAACATATATAAGTTTATATAACTTTTCAAAATAAAGATCCAAACAACATATTTTACTCAACTTATCTCAAAAACATTCTCAAATATCATTTAAACCAATCCATCATTTTCAACCATCAAACTAACTCATGCCTATTCAAAATGGGTGAACAAGTATGTACCATTGGGACCTAATTTTCGTTCTCTTAGGCCTTGATGGATCATTTTTTGATAGTTCTAACATCAAAAACTTATAAGATAAGAATTTAAACTATGTATAAGTAACTAAGTGAATTAATAATGAAGTAGTTGCATCGTTGAAATACTATAAGGTTATAAATATTATTTTATCCCCATCTTAGTGTTTTAAGCCTCGAATCTATACTTAAATACTTTATATGTACTTAATGATTTAAAATATGTAAAAGCATGCTAGTACAAGAGACAACTATTTAAATCACATTTCTTTATAAAACCAAGTTAGGCATATATCAAAGAATTTACATTTTTTAATAAAAAAAAGTAATTGGGGATTAAAAATTATTTGATTCAAAAATGGAAAAATCTAAAACTAACTATGATTCAAAAAAAGTTTTTTCATAAATATAGACAAAAAATTATTTGATTCAAAAATGGAAAAATCTAAAACTAGAGGTTGATGAGATAAACTTATTACAAGAAAATAAAAACTGATTGAGATAAAAGAGGTGGCTCAAAGTGAGGGCACACAAAGGTGAAGGATGGATGCAATTGGTGGCGTACGACGTGATGTGAATCTGGGTAAAGGAACCGTAGTTCACACAAGGAAATTTAGAATAAAACTTTGTAAAGCAATTGCACCAAAGGCTAGAATTTACGTCGAATAATCCTTAGAATTTATTGTAGCTATTGCACCTTCAACTCCTTGAATTATTCTCAAATATACGTGAGCTTAAAGCTAATGCACCAATTCACAAGTCTTACAACAAAACACTCAATTTTAATTTTCTCTCTTCATCTTGGGTTTACATCTATTTATACCTTAAGCCTTGAGTGTCTTAATCTTATTATGCTTATGAGTACTAGTCCTAAGAGATACTATAAAACATGGATTAATTGGCTCATAATTTTCCAACTCATCATTTTACATTCATACTAGGATTCTAACATTGCCACGTAAACAATTGTGGTTGGTTTATGATTCTATCCTAACAAAAGATAAAATTATAATTCAAATATCTAGCCACATAAGCATAATTCTGATTTTTCTTATCCTAAGACTCATTTCTATCATAGTGTTGCCATGTAAACTCCATGTCACGTCCCTCTTTTCCAAGTCACCATGTTCCATGTCACTTGCCAAGTCAATTCAAATCAAGTCAAACTTTATATGGAGACCTTTGAAAATTGGTGTAAAATTTCCAACCATATGGCTAAAAATTCATTCTTCAAGAAAGCTTCCAAGGTCAAGTCTTTCCACCCTAAAACCTTTTCTAATGTTCTCATCTATAGCTTTTTCATATAATATGATAAGTATAAGATTGCATAACAACTATGCCTAAAATGAGAAAAACTCTATTAAGTGAAGTGGGAGAAAACTCATAGGAAAAACCATTTTATTCTACATACCCTCCAAAGCTTCCATATTCATGTACGCTAGCTAGTTGTTGCATAATACCATGTATATGCATATATTCCCCTTGGATACACCTACAAGATTTGTATCTCCATAAGTTAATAATTTCCCAATAGTTGTATCCTTCTTGGTAGTTTCCATCAAATCTTCAAAGTCATCAGCTTGAATCATATTGTCCTCCTCTTCTTTAAAAGGGTTTGTCCTCAAACTTTGTTTTTCAATGTATAGTTGATTGGATAGCAAATCCATGGTGCTATTCCTTTCTTAAAGAAAGATTCTCCCTTGTAATTTAACATGACCTTGATTAGTGATTTGATTAACATCCTTATATCATTGCATGAATATTGCACTACATTTTTTTTAAAGATTTAGGAAGAATCAACTGTAAGTTAAGAAGCATTTAAACTATTATCTTGATTCTTAATCTCTTCTCTAGGCTCTTCTTGACTTTTATCAACCCTAAAAGTGTATAATATCCAATCTGTGTTCAAAAGAGTATCAAATTTTTTTACAAAGGCCTTCCTTGGTGGATGGTTAAAGAAAGAATTCTTTCAAAATCGTTTCAACATCTTCTAAGGGAATTTTAGCTTCTATTTCAGTCCCATCTTCAATAAAATCTTCATCATGATCATAGGTGATTTAAAGTTTGTTAAAAACTTGATGATTGATGAGTTAAAGATCATCTTTTGCATGTTCATTAATGAATTTAGAATATGCAAGGTCAGTTTCAAGATCACCCACTTCATGGTCTTCAAAGTTATTCAATAAAGGTTGTAAAACTCTAGGTACATAGGGGTTTCATCTTTACTTCTGTAGCCACGAGTGCATAAACCAAACTACTTTCTTTGGCTTCCTCTTCTAACTCCTTTTTGCCTA
The DNA here is from genome assembly GCA_026401315.1 of Dysphania ambrosioides. Taxonomy (NCBI): domain Eukaryota; kingdom Viridiplantae; phylum Streptophyta; class Magnoliopsida; order Caryophyllales; family Amaranthaceae; genus Dysphania; species Dysphania ambrosioides. Next base: position 4,501,668 of record CM048672.1, read on the forward strand.
TAAAAAATAAGCCCTTTTTATTGCTTATTTTTGCTCTAGGCGTAGAAGTCATCAATGACTTTAAAGAAAATGTTTTGTCTTGTGCATGCTTCCTCACTACATAAATATTTGTCCTCCCAACAAATTTCACATATCTATCATATTTCCAAGGTCTACCCAAGAGAATATGATAACCATCCATGGGAAAAACGTCACAAAGAACTTGATCTTTATAATTGACAATTTCAAAAAAAAAATCAAGGCTTGTTTACTAACCTTCACATTGTTGGAGTTGCTAAGCCAATGAAACTTATAGGGTTGAGAATGATTGTGAGTGGGCACATCTAATTTTTTGATCAAAAGAGTGGAAACCATATTGGTACAACTCCTTAAGTCTATGATAACATTACATAGCCTCCTTTGAACATTTCATCTCGTAAGAAAAATCTTCTCCCTTTATTATCCCCTAAAGGTGTGGACTTGGATTGAAATACCCTTCTCAACACTAGGCTAGGTCCCCTAGTTTTGGACATCACCTCCTCAACTTACTCTTCTTGGATTTTAAAAGATGAGTATCCTCTTCTTCTTCAAACTCATGCTCCTCTTCTTTAAAGGTCCCATTTTCCTCCCAAGTTTGAGTACTAGCAACTCTAGCATGAAGACAGTCCCTTTGAATAAGGCTTTGTCCTTTACACTTAAAAAAAGTTCATTGATCCTCGTTTGAGTACTAGTAACTCTAGCATGAAGATAATCCCTCCTAAAATGTTTTGGTTTCATGGATTTATCAAGTCTAGGTTTTAAGGTAGTTACCTCATACACACTCCTTACTTCAAAAGACTTGAAGATTCCTCTAGGCTTGCGTACTTGTTATTTTTCAACCCTAGTAGCTATGGTGCATACCTCATAAAATCTCTAAAAGGATTGTAACTCTATCTTTTCCTTGATAGGATCATTCAACTCTGCTACAAATCGAGCCACTTTTTGGTCTTACTTCTCCTTTAGCTCACAAATCATAGCTAGTTTTTCAAATTCCATAATTTATTCCTCCACAAACTTCTTTTCCTGTTTCAAAGTATGCATTCTAATAAAATTATTTTGTTCTAATTCTTGGGGAACAAAAATTTTATGCATATAATTCTTCAATTTAATCCAATATGTGATCTTGGATTACCCTTTCTTTTGCCTCTTCTTTTGCTACCCTTTAAGCCATAGACTTGCATAAGAAGTGAGCCTTAGTTCGGCCACTTTGAAGGCTATATAATCATCATAGTCCTTGTACTTGAAGATGTATTCAACCCTTCAAACCTGATCAAAAAACTTTTTTGGATCCATGATGCCATTGAATTTGGGAATTTTAAGTCTTAAACTTTGATCCTCATGACCCCATGAACTCCTCCTCTTGAGCCTTTCATAGATTTCCTTATGCCTTGAAGTTGATGAGTACTTTTTTCTAAGTCTCCTCAAGCTCCTAACACTTGAATCACTATGACTAGAACTAGAGTAAAAATCATCATGTAATCCTTACCTTTTCTTATGAACTTGTCCTTTCTTCTCATGATTTGCAATAACTCATCCATGCGTTCCTTGAGCTCTTTGATCTCACGCTCCATGTATAATGCTTTAGCCTCTTGTAAAGTTAAACCCTTTTAAAACACAGCTAGCATATTGGATATTTCTCCACCACTTGAACCCATTATGATTGAGTATAATCAATCTCTCAATGAAAGCACAAAAAGTTAATGTGAATCTCGGTAAAAAAACATTAATTCACACAAAGAAATCTAGAATCAAACCTTGTAAAGAAATTGAACTGAAGGCTAGAACCTAGGTCGAATAATCATTAGATTTGATAAAAAGATCTTGCACCCTTAACTTCTTGAATTATCCTTAAATATACGTGATAAAAGCCAATGTACCAACTCACAAGTCTAGCAACATTCGATAAGAACAACAAAAAAACTCAGTTTTCATTTTCTCAAAATCTAAATACAATTAGGCTTGGGTGTGCATTATTTATACCCTAAGCCTTGAGTGTCTTAAGCCTATTATGCTTATGACTGTTAGTCCTAATAGAACTATAAAACATGGATTGATTGGCTCACAATTTTCCAACTTATCCTTTTACATTCGTATTGGGAGTCTAACATTGCCACCTAAGCAATCCTAGTTGATTTATAATTCTATCCTAACAAAAGATACAATTATGACTAAAATATCTAGCCACATATTCTATCCATAAGTTTGATTTTTCTTATCCAAAGACTCATTTTTATCATAGTGTTTCCATGTAAACTCCATGTCACGTCCCTCCTTTCCAAGTCACCATGTTCTATGTCACTTGCCAAGTCAATTCAAATCAAGCCAAACTTCATATGGAGACCTTTGACCATTGTCTTAAAATTTCCAACCATATGGCCGAAAATTTCATTCTTCAAGAAAGCTTCCAAGATCGAGTATTTCCATCCCAAAACCTTCTCCATTGTTCTCATGAATGGCTTCTTCACATAGTATGATAAGTATAAGACTCCATAACATATATGCCTTAACTAAGAAAAACCCTATCAAGTAAAGTGCGAGAAAAATCATAGACAAAACCATCTTATTTCCCATATCCTACAAAGCTTCCATATTCATGTGTGCTAACTAGTTGTTGCATGTCCCCATGTATATCCAAATATTTCCCTTAGATGAATCTAGAAGATTCATATCTCCATAAGTTAAAAAATCCTATATAGTTGCATCCTTCATAGAAGTTTCCATTAAATCTTCATATTCATCACCTTGAATCATATCATGAAGCATAGAGGGAGACTGCCATGGAGAGAAAAGGAATGACAGATGTGGTTAAGTGATAGCTCGTGGTGGGCAACTATGCATCTATTCTTGGTATCTTTATGGTGATGGGAAGTAGAAGGTGGTGATAAGGTAAGGGTAATTCAAATGGTGGTGGTTGTTGTCAATGGTGTTAGTGTTTGAGATAATGTTAACATTGGCATTGTTTTTGGGATTATGCCATTAGTGGTAGTGGGTGGCTAAAGAGAAGATTGTGTAGGAGGCAAATGAGATATGTAGTGATGCAGATAGAGTAGAGGTGCTTACATCGTTGTTGTGGTGGCACAAAAAGAGGTGGATGCATGGGTGATTGATGGTAGTATTGGACGTGAGTAAGAGGCAAGAGAAAAAACATAAAGAGAATAAGGAAGGGGGGAAGATTTTTGGGGAGAGGAAGAGAATGAGGTGAGAGTGGTGGGATAGGGTCATTGGGCATAGGAGGGATAGAGAGGGTGAGGTGAGTGAGGATGAGTGTCAAAGTAGGGGGGAGAGAATGAGAGTGCAGGAAGAAGATGAAAAGAGAAAGAATGAAGGAGAAGGAAGTGAGGTGCTAGTGAATGAGGTGCTAGGGGTTCGAGATTCAACACTGATTCCTAACTCGAATGAGGTAAAGCTGGGAATTAGACTCAAAATGAGATAATACGAGGCTCAATAACTCATCAACAACCAATAGCTCACAAGTCAACAACATTAACATCGAGTCACTACCTAAATTTGCAATGTCCTTGACCTAGGAACGCAAATGGAAGAAATCTATTTGGCCAATCTAGACTCTAACTTTTAATCAACGCTACATAATGCGCCTTAAATAGGCTTAGAAATAACAAATAATCTAGAATCTAGGCTTAAGACTAGGTAGTGGATTAGACCCACTATTACATTCCATCAACTAGAATAAATGAACACATGCTAATTATTTGAATAACCAACTAACATTATTGCCTAAACTTAGGAACTAATATTCAAAGAAGATATTGTAATTATGGGAGCACTTAATAACACTCTCTCTTGCTCCAAAACTTGTCTCTCCCATCGTCATTCGAAAGTAGTTGTGCTTGACTTGAGGAAGCGGCTTTGTGAAGATATCTGCCACTTAGCTTGCTTGTTTGTCCCACAATGCTTTAGTGCTATAGTTTCACTTGTAACAAATCTTTGATGAAATGATATCGAATGTCAATATGTTTTGTTATACTTAGAAATACGGATTTTTTGTCATGGTGATTGTTGCTTTGTTATCACAAAAATCTCAATCACACCATCTTAAACATGAAAGAAGTCATAAAACAAACTCCCTAACCAAACACATGGATACTGCAGTTACAACAATATATTGAGCCTTTGAAGACGACAAAGCTACCACACCTTGTCTTTTGGTACTCCATGAGACAACACCTGAAAACCAAGGAGAAGATATAGCTGGAAGTACTATTTCTTTCTTCTGAACAATCTACCCAATCACTATAGGAATAGCCAAACAATCTGATACTTGATGACTTCCCTTACCATATTCGAAAATCAATAGAGTCAGCTATATATTGTACGATATGCTTCATTGTCCCCATATGTTATTGTGTTGGGTTATGCATAAACCTAGAAATTACACTTAAAACATGTATAATGTCAGGTCTATTATATGCAAAAGATCGTTTAGACTACCTACAATGCTTCAAAAAACTTTGCATTTGCCATATCCATTCCATAATGAGCCACAAGCTTTTCATTGACATTTATGGGAGTAGGCATTGATTTGCAGTACAATAAATTAAATAGTTTAAGAAAATCAATGGCATACTTTCTCTATGAAATAAAAATCCCATCTGAAGATTGTTTTACCTCAAGGCCAAGAAGGCAATAGTCCCAAATCAGACTTTTTAAACTTCCTCATCATACATGACTTAATTTCTTTAACTAATGACTCACAAGGCCCAATATAAATCATGGCATCAACATAAAGACACACAACAAGAAAGTCAATACCTTATTTTTTTTACAAAGAAGGTTAGCTCATTTTGACTCCTTTCAAATCCGTTCTCCTGCAAATAAGAGTAGACTTTATTGTATTAACCTTGCAGGGCTTGCTTTAGCCCATAAAATGTCTTCTTGAGCTTGTAAACTTTGCCTTCTTCATTATTGGAAAATCCATGTATTTGAGCAGCATAGACTTCCTCATTTAAGAAAGCGAATTTTACATCAAATTGATGAACATGCCAACCAAGTTGAGTTGCTAATCCCAATAATATTCTCACTGTTTAGAAGCAAGTGACAGGTGAAAACATTTTTTCATAGTCAATAGTGTGCATGCCCTTTTGCAACTAACTGAGCCTTGTGATTATGTACCCTTTCATCAGTATTGTAATTTGTTCTAAACACACACTTCAAATCGATCACATTCTTGCCTTCTAATAGATCAACCAACTACTACGTCTCATTTTAAGTATACACGTCATCTCTTCTTGCATAATATCTACCTAGACTTGACTAATTGTAGCTTTATCATAATAGATAAGATTAGATACATAAAGAGAAAACTCATAAGTTGCATATATATCAGAATGGTCTTATCTTTCTTGGAGGAGATTCAATAGAAGAGCTTAAGGGAGTACTCATTGTAGAGCTTAAAAAACTCCCTTGAGAGATTGGTGGAGTACTCTAAAGTGGTGATGAATTATTGCAGCCACTAGATTGCATATTTGGACTTGCCAAACTAGAACTTTTAGTATCTTTTGGTTTTGGTGCAAACACGTTGGAAACGGTTGCTTGTAGCAGAGTCATGGCTCTAAGTCCAATTTTTTTTTCATTAATTTAAACATCCCTTCTTATTAGCACTTTTCCATTCTTAAAGGGATTATATAGCCTATATGCCTTAGATTGTGGAGATATAAGCTATACAATTGAAATTTTTAAGTGGCATACCCTAGGCCACCTTTCCATGCTTTGTAAGAAGTGTAATTCATGATCATCTTTGTTGGTAAGAGATTCAAGAGGTACGTAGTAGTGGCTATAGCTTCAGCCTATAGTTGCTTGGAAAGGCAGCTTGTTGTCATCATACTCCAAGCCATCTCAACCACAGTTATGTTCTTTCTCTCAGCCATCGCGTTTTGTTGTGACATGTGTGGGGCCAACAACTCCCTTAAAAGACCATTGTATTCATAAATGTGTTGAATTCATCAGAGGTAAATTCATTACCTCTATTTGTACAGAGTACCTTAATACAAAAGCCATTCTCTTTCTCCACTTAGGCCTTAAATTTCTAGAAGTGATCAAATGCATCTGACTTCAACTTTAAAAAGTACATCCAGCACATATGACTATAGTCATCTTTAAATAATAGAAATTACCTACTACCACCTAAAGACTCAATACTCATAGGTCCACACAAGTCAAAATGAACTACCAACTCTAAAATTTTTAGGCTATCCAAGACTTGTCTATGGGAAACACTTCTTTTGCTTTGATTCCCATAAGACACATCCTTCACAAAAACTGAGAATTTTGACTTCTGGCAATCCGACCACCATATTCATTTGGACTAACAATTTCAGTCCATTTTCATGTAAGTGTCCATAACATAAGTGCCATAATTTATCATAAGGAATTTTATAAACCAATGCATAGTTTTCCATATTACCAATATTGAGAGGAAACATTTTAGTTTGTGCCATTTGAATGCTAAATAGTTTTTGTCCAAATTTTTTATCACTAACATAGCAACAACCATCATCAAACATAATAACATACCCATCATTCAATAATTGACCAACACTAAGAAAGTTGTGTGCTTAATTAGGAACATATTGGATGTTACTGTTCTAATTTCCACTACTCCAATTCCAGCTACCTACATTGGTTTGTTGTCTACGAGTCACAACCTTTCCTCGATTCATCAAGGTGCTTGAATAACGATTGTGACCTGCACATATGGTTTGAACACTTGTTATTGATATACCATACTTTGCTAGGAGCATCGACATTTGGAGAATAAGCCATGAAGAGCCTGCATTCTTCTTCCACAACCTTTGGGAAATTTGCTCCCTTTTTATCATCCTTTTGCTTGCCCTAATATTTGGATTCCTTATTACTAAATTTCTTGTAGTAGCAACATTAAATGTTACTTTTGTGTAGTCATTGACCACTTAAATGACCATGATCTAGGCCACGAAAACCACCTCTAAATTGACCTCTATCACCATTAGAGTCAATTTTTTCTTGATTAGAAGGCTCTCCCTTCACCTGACATGCTTTCCCCTTGACATTTTCACTAGGCTTGTTCTTTATGAGCTATCAAAAAACTCATCAAATGTATAAGTTGATAAATTCTCCAACTCTAATATTGCAGTAACAATATGTCTATAATTAGTGTGTAGGCTTCTCAACACCTTAACCATAATTATCTTATTAGTAATAATATCACCATAGTTTTTCATTTGACTAATGACTCTAGACAAGAATCCTTTCACCGGTTTTTTATTTTTCATAGCCAAATTGTCAAATTGAGAACGAAGAGTTTGTAATTTTACGGCAATTAATTTTTATGCCAAAAATTTCTTGCTTGAGGATTTTCCCATGCTTGTTTGGTAGTCGAAGCAATGAAAATTCGAGGGAAGATTTCATAATTCTATGCAAGATGAAAAAAGGGCCTTCGCATCTTTCTTACGATTTTCTCGGAGTCGATCAAGGTCAGCTGATGCTACTTCTTATTCAATAAAACCATGCTCCTCCATATCCCAAAGCTCTTGGGACTTAAACATGGTCTTAATTTTGATACTCTAAATATGGTAATTTTTCCCTTTAAAGTGTGAAATCAAGGGTTGAAAAGAATTGGCTCACATGTGTACTCTCTCTTATCCCTTCTTTTAGTTTTAAAATTTTTCCACCTTGTAGACCAACTTGTTTGGAGAAGAAATAAGATATATGAATTCTGTTTATTCTATTGCTCTGATACCATGATTGTTGAATAATTTGACTAAAACCAAGAAATAAAGCAAGAAAAATAATACTTAATTCATTACACATAATCAACACTACATCAGGGGCCTTAAATAGACTTAGAAATAACAAACAATCTAGATTCTAGGCTTATGATTAGGTAGGTAGAGAGATCCACTTTTACATTTCATTGACTATGAACACATGCTAGTTATTTAAACAATCCACTACTATCATTGCCTAAACTTAAGAACTAATATTCAACTATTGTCAACAATTTAGAGTAGATAAAGGAAGAGTTATTGTAGTTTTGGGAGCACTAACAACAATTGTCTCCACTTGCCCTTGATGATTGGAATTTGATATCAATTTAGCTTAAAAATTACCTTCAAATTTTCCATGCAAATAAACCTTATTTTGTTAACCCAATGGAAATTATTATGATTTATATAGATGGTAGTAATATTGATGCTAACATAATAACTTAATAAAATAGAAAGATGAGCACTGGTATAGATTTTCCAAAATTAAAATGTAAACTTTTTAGACACATCAAAGAAGATTATATACAAAGTAACTCAAAAAAATTAAAAAATATACAAGGATATACGGAATACATAATTAATTGAGTTAAAGAAAGAGTACATATTGTATCAAAAATTTTTCTACTTAATGGCTTTTTTTCAAAAATGCATAGACAAGATCCAAATAAAATTACAACTATTAATATAAATCACAATGATCTCTGGATATTTTTCACCTGAAACAATTATTTTTCCCTTATCCTTCCCTCTCTTGTTCGATTCTATTGTCCTTTACTCTTCCTCTATCTTCCCATACTCGGCCTTCTAGCTGAATTTTGACATAGTAGATAGTTTTCTTAGATACCTACTACTTTAGTTAACATAAATTTTAAGGTGATGCAAATCTTACACTAACGTTTAATGGTGCTCTCTCTGCCAATTCCTCTCTAGTCTATTGCATAAATAGGCCCAAACTTGTTACAAATGGTAGCATTCTACAAAAAGATATTCTAGCATACCAAACTAATTCATCTTGAAAGGGGAATGTCATCAAAGTAACTAGTACAAAAGATATACTACACCTACACCCTCTTTTGGATTATATTCCTTTAACTTAGAATCTAATTCCTAGCATGCCTTCTTGCTTAAAAGCTGACATAAAAGCCAAAGCGAAAGCATATGGAGGAATCGGTGTAAATCATGTCTTTGCTCCAAGAAAGTGTGCGTGTCCATATCTCATTTTGATTTTTCTAATTTTGCACCAACATTTGATTTATTATACCTTTGTCTTTAAAAATAGACTACATTATAGATTTAATTTGTCCAAAAAATCTAAAATAATACGTAAGTATTTTCAATGTTTTATAGGAAAAAATAAATCTTTCATTATACTTGTACAACATTAAAACTAGGAATTCCAACATCAAGAATTCAAGATAATACAAATCAAACATTACTTAAATAAAGCCTTGTTTATGATGTCTTTAAAGTAAAATTATTCAAGAATTTTGCCTTCCTACTATAACACCTCGGTAATTTCCATTTTCAAAAAACCAAACCTTTAGAAAACTACTAGTGTATTACCGCCACTTGCTCAAACGTTAAGGCTATAAAACATAGTTTTGCAGCAGAAAACCAAAACACTTTTCGAAATAACATTAATCGTAAAACAAACTCCTAATATAACAAACTGGAACCGTTAAGGCCCTTACTATAATGTACCAAAATAACATTCAACTTAAATCTAAAACCAACAGTCTAAACTCAAATCAAACAAACGTAAAGTATTCTGAAATCTAAATTAAAATAACATTTCACTTAACTCACCCATGCATGATTACTCGACAGGATATCTGTCAATAATCTGCTCCACAATAATACAAATGTAAGTATTGGATCATCACAGTGTCATTTATAGGCAAAAGCCATGACCAAAACACATAAAGCATGTAATCAGCAAGTTGAGTACATACATATTACAAAGTATAACAATTGCAATAGTAATTAAATAAAGAATAAGTCCAGAATGTAAGAACGTATCGCGCAATATTTTATTCAACTGACATGACAAATTAATTAATTACTTGGATTAAGTAATAGACAAGGTTGTCTCCCCATGTCCTAACTAGGACATAATATAGATAAATAACTCATGTACTATCGTCGAAGAGCATCAAAATACAATATAAATCCAGATGGTAAACGGGCGCGACTCCATCACCATAGATAGATGAGATTTCAACTAACCCTAATTTTAAGTTTGAAAAATTTATAAAAGAGAGACTTGTAGATTACACTGTCTCCAATAAAAGCCACGGATAATACCCCGTAAAGCTCCAACCCCTGATTGTCAATACTCTAAACGTGCACTAGCCTAGAGTTTTATTGCTTATTTTCTTTCTCTTTACGTGATTTACTATTTAAACTCAGTATACACAATCACCATAATCCACTCATGCAAACATTACGGTTACACAATCAATAATTGTTATACTGTAATTTTTAACCCTTTAATTTTCATCTTAACTTTTAAATCTGTTAAACAGAGTCAACTACCCTCGTCATTAAGACTTGAAATTCACCTTTACTCAACTCATACTATTAGTAATGAAAGAGTATTAATAAACAACCTCATGGATTAATTAACAAATTAATTCCAATTTACTAAATCAAGACTTCTCATCATAATTAATTCTTTCTTGATTAGTATTGAAAAATCATAATTATAACTTACTAACAATACCAAATCATGCCCCTAACATAAAAAACATGAATTATGTCAAATGATTAACCAAACAATCTCATCCAAAAGGTTCCCTAAACATGATATTAAGTTTGCATTTTAACCTAGATCATGCTCCTAAAAGGTAATATTTTTCGTAATTTGTACGTACCTTAAGTAAAACAAGCAAGGGGACACTTTCTCTATAATTATGCACCTTCTACAAATTGATTTCCTACACCAAATAATACAACCTAAATCAATACACCAACACCCAAATTTACAGCAACCATACTAAATTTTCAAAGGCTTTAAAATCATCCCAAAACACGTTTTTAAGTCTCCCAAAAGTACAAGCTAGTAGTTCAAATATAATACTACAAATGTTAATTGAAAGTTAATTAAAGAAAATTGTATCAAATGGTGACATTTTTAAAAAAAAAAAAACTTAATGCATCACTACAAAGTATCCATGTCAGTGCAAAATATTGTGGTACTTTTATCACCTAGATCTCTAGATTAAATTCTAGTCATCATATAATTTATAAAAAAAATTCCCGATAATTCATCTTCAAAGCCTCAAACTAGCGACTACTCATTAGTGGCTTAAAAATAAAAGTATTACCATTGTTAATAAGGAATCCCGTAAATTATCAAACCAATCCTTCAATATTCCAACATTTAATTACTACCATTGTTTATAAGACTAAATCACCCTCTAGATTTTCCAGCCATTATCCAAAACTCAATACTCACGCTTTTCTCAAATTGAGAGAGTCATCAACCATAATATAAAAATGTAGCATCAACAACTATCGAGAGACGTTGAACACATGGATATTTCAAGTTGTTTTCGGTCTTTGTTGTGTCATTCATGGCTGGAAACACCAAGGAACACAAATGTCACCACTACAGAGAGTGTACACCAAAGCAAAAACGAGATTGCTCTTGATCGTCGCCAAAAATCTTTGATCTAATCATGATTGCAATTTTATACTTCGTGACATACAACTCATTATTCGATTTTTTTTACAAACACTCCCAATTAAGCATCTAAACTCAACCACCAAGCTATTTCCTACGTTCATAATAAGATAAACCCAAACACATTCCCGTCTTTGCCTCACTTCACATATCATCAAAAGAAAAACATGATGAACCCAATTTAAAACAATCAAAACCCAAAAACAATAGAAATTCACAACGTAAAAAATCAAAGACAAACATAATTATATAATTTCATAAAACATATACATTATATCATAAAAATCAATAGAAAAAGGAGGAAGAAATTACAGCAAGCTAGAGCAGTTTTAGAGCAAAGGCTTTTGAAGTTTAGGTTTGCACTTTTTTTTTTCTCTTTGTGTTGAAGTGTTTTATAGTTTAATTTGTGAATAAGGGGAATTTAAGGTTTATGCTATTTTTTTAAGTAGTATGGTTATTAGATAGGATAGAGTTTAGGTAGGACAAAGTTTCGGGTAAGATGACCTTTTTTAAAAAAAATATATATATTTTATAAGATAAATTGTATTGTTAAAGTAAATAACTATAACTTAAAAATAATTTATAATCTATCTATATAGAAAGTATATAAATTGTAAAATGTATATGTATATTTAGAAAGTATTTTTGATAAAAAATAAATATAGTCAAATTTAGAAAGTATATATATTTTATAAGATAAATTTTGGTTGCCAGTGGGAGATGGTTTATAAACAGTTCGGTCGGGGTATTAGCTGGGAAGATTAGGTCTCTTGAGAATGTGGAAATTGAGAAACAGAACACTGGAGAAGGAAATGTGCAAGCTTGTATGGAATTGTGATGGCCCTCCCAAACTAAGCCATTTCTTATTGAGAGCTTGCAAGGGGAATCTCTCAGTAATGGTTGTCCTGTCGAATATCATAGATATATTCGACACTTTTGTCCGCTATGTGGTGGGGATAATGAATCTATATTGCATGCTCTTATTTATTGCAAGGGTGTGGCTTACATTTAGGCCCATAATGAGTGTGTGACCTTGCTTGAGGAAGCCTCTTACACATAATTTAAAGAGAGACTACGGTGGATGTTAGCTAAGGTGGGTAAATAGAAGCTATGAACATTTGATGTATTATCTTGGTTGCATGGTTTTGTCGTAATAAGCAGTAATCTGAGGAGTCTTCAATGGCGGATGATGTACGAGTGGATATGGGATTTACGAAGATGGTTGCTGATTATAAGGAGTATCAAGCCACGAAAGTGTGTCATCATTTGTAACTCCCGCTTCATCTACGCTGCATTGGAGTCTGCTGAATGTTGGTTCTTTTAAGTTGAATGAGGATTCTAACATGAGAGCCGAGAAGGGTGTGTTATCATTTGGGGTTATTATTATGCGCTTGGGCCATCTTTGGTTGCGGCGATGAGGCACACGGGGTGAGGTGGTCGTTAATATTGAAGAAGCAGAGCCGGCTTGGTGGAGTTGTCTCAAGTTGGGGTTATAGACAAATGATGGTAAAGTATGATTCGGTTACTACTATGCATGGGGATTACACAAAACATTGAAGGGGCCTTCAATATTTACCTTCTTTATGATGATATTAGGAGGTTAGGTATAGATTTTCTTTTATATGTGTTCATGTTAGGCGTAGTGGAAATACAGTCACACATTTTATAGTGTGTGAACTCCAAAATTGTTTGGTTGGACTCTTTTCCCCAAAGCATTCGTGCTCTGGCGGACATTGATGGGTTTTAGTTCATAGTGGCTACGCTTAGTTTATTAAAAAAAAAAAAAAAAAAAAAAAAAAAAAAAAAAAGTCAAACATTACTTGTAAATTAAATGCAACGCAAAATACTTGAATCAATTTAAAACTTCATTAAGGGATTGTTCTTAGCAAATCCTTTTGAGGCAATCATTTGACTGTTTCAAAGGAAAGGTTATCCGTTAGTATTTCAGAGTAGTGGATCATACGATTCTCATTCATTCTTCACTAACAAATATGTCTTATAAAAAAGGTACCTCATAAAACTGTAAATAGGGTACATTGTGTTTAGGATAAGATTCAGGATTATAAGCACGATCTTCTTTAAAGATGTGGCGGACGCTTTAAGAACTAAGAACACTAGTACAGTAGGAATTCATGTTTTAAAAGTAGAGGTCGTTTCTCACAAATTCCTTGTCACCTACAGATAGATTTCGAAGAATGAGTTGGAAGACAATACATATTCAATTGCAAGACATGCAAGTTGCAGCATTTAGCAGAGAAAAGCAATAACTTCATTTAATTGTTAGCACTTAGCAGCAAGATCTTATTGGTTTTCTTCTTTTTTTTTTTCATTTTATTGGTATCAAAAGTGCCCCTTCAATTGAAAACTGAGAAAGTGGAATGAGCAGCAAATACTCAGAGTACACACAAAATTACCAATAGCATGATATGGCTAATCCTGGCCTAAAGTAGAATTAAGAGGACAAGAGGGCCCCGCTTGGCAACGAGCCCTACTAGCCAAATTTGGGGTGTCAAACTGAGCAGACTAATTTCAAATCTCTGAATATAAATTCAAGTCACGACTCACAAGACATTGACCCAAGCTTGCCTGACCTGAATTTGATGGTATTAACAGGCGTATTATAAGTGACTGACTTCGGAGTGTCAGCAACAAGTTGTGTCCACAGCGAGGGGGGGAAGGGGGCTAAAAGTTTCGATGCCACCACTTAGAGAATCGATGTACTCAAGGAAAGCTGTAAAATTTTCTATCACCTTAGCTTGCAACTGTATCTTTCCAAGGAAAGAGAACAAAAGACAAAGATTTGGACAAGTATGCGCTCAACTATTAACAGTTTTACTATCACACGTTCATTTTCTTTACATGGTAATGGTATGGTGACTTCACCCACCCAAGAGAAGAAAACGAGGGGAGGGGTTTAAGCCAAAACTAAAAGTGATATGATAAGTTACAACAAACAGAGGAATAAAAAATACAAGAAAAAAAGTTTCCATCTTTACCTTTTAACTGGTTTATAAAGGAGAACAGTGACGTATTTTGATTGAAATCTATGGGTCAAACCCAGAGCAACCACAGACTGAGAAGCAGCCCAACCTTTTTCTATGAAAAGGTGGTTCAGCACAACATGCTGGGGCCTTGAAGAGGCAGCATCATCTGAATCATCCATACCAAGGACTGTTAATTGTAGCTGTGATGGTACTATCATGGGCTCCTTTGCAAAATCGTCTTCTCCTGGAAATGCACGATTGTAACTAGACTCTGGCGATGCTGGCGCCTCAAATTCAGCTACACTATCCAGATTTTCTGGTACATAGTCCTGCATATACAGAGTGTACATAAAAAGTTAAGGCCATAGAAAAATCTTTAGAACCTATATCAAAATTTCCACGGTTGCAATCTAATTACTTTGTACTATGAATGATTGAAGGACAACTAATTCTGGACCCTGACAATGCCCCCAGTCATCGCATGCAGGTAATTTGAAATTATATTTTATTTGCAATAATTGTAACTATAAATCATTCATATATTTAATGTAGTGAGAATGAACTCTTTTTTTTATAATCAATTGAACCTAGTTACTTGTTTAAAATTGACCATTAAAGTTTTCAAATTTCTACTTTCATTAGTTGAGAGTATTAAAATTTTCAAGTTAATTAGCATGAGTTTATTATTTTGTTCACTGACTCGATGTCATTAGGTGTGTCATAGAGTAGGGGTTAAAAACTCTACTCATTGAATAAAAGATTGTGGGTTTGACGTGAACATTTGTTTAATTTTTCTGGTAACAATGTGGAGTAATGTTTGGTGACATGGTGTCATGTCACTGCCAAGTACTTTGGTGTTTAATAATAGTATAGCTGTATATAAAAAAGCAACAGAAAATTTGTAATCATTTTGCATGCAATTAAAGAATCCTAGCAGAAGATGCTATGGTTCAGTTTTGGGCCACAAAGATAAATGAAAATGATGTACCTAGAAGGCTAGAAGCTCTATGTCTCAGTATTCATTATTAAGAAAGCAACTAATTCCGTAGGACAAAGGTGAATTTGAAGCCTTGTGGAGGGTTGACGACAAAGGGGAAGGTGAAACCCTGTGGAGCCATTGTATTATTAGCATAATGTGGGAGAGGGTGTTCAAGGTTTCACATATGATCACTAGTTCCTTTTGTCAACTTTTCTAGCCCTAAATCTTACTAGCCAAAAATGAATCAAACTTATGTCAAAAAATTCTCCAGATTTATGCAAAGGACCCCCTTGCATAGTTGCATGTTGACAGGTTTCAAGGCAACTCATGATAAGATATTTTAGTTTCAAGGACAAGATACACAAACAGGACTACATCAAAATTGTGGAATTTCTTTGCACTGAATTTTCTTTAATTTATCATCATCCCATTGATTGTAGGATTACTACAAAGTATCTTCACTAGATGAAATCCTAACTGCTCCGACAGACTGCTGGCGACTATAAGAAGAAAAAAAAAGGTTCGACTTAACTGGCTCAACTTTAAGCCTCCTAAACATTCCTGGAGTAAAATTTACTCCAAAACCATAAAGTATGAACAGCAGAATAAACACAAAAGAAACTTTTTAGATTTATTTTTTTATAGGGTAATTTGCGAGAAATTACCACGTAAAAACACTATCATGTGAAAAACTACCACTTAAAAACAAACTTGTGAAAAAATACCACATAAAGAAATCCAATTGCACGATACCACCACAAGGTGGTTTTCTGACATTTGACCCAGTTTTGCGTCGTTCACTTCCATTTTTTTGTTTCTCCTTTACCTAGTCCACGTGGATTACTTCTCCTTTCTAGCTGTAATTTTTTTTTCTTTTTTCTCCTTTAGCTTTTAATTTCCTCTAATAAGACTGGACCCTTACCTTTTGGCTTCTGCTTCATCTTCTACTGCTCGATATCTTTCGCAAAAGATTAAGTACATCAAATTGCAAGTTTCATCTAGCATTAAATTTGCTAAGTATTGAAAGCTTTCAACATCCCATTTAAGTAGAAAGGAAAAAAGGTAAATTTTACACTACTATCTCCTCCTTTACTCCTCTGCATTCCAAAAATAGCGAAATTACACCTAAATCTAACGAAAATCATGCTGAATCATGGTGAAAGGCAAGAAGTTAGACCGAGCTTAATGGGATTCAATTTTGTAGAAATATAAACACTAATTAATAAAAGAAATACGAAAATTAAAAGAATAAGAAGGGATTTTGTTCATTACCTTGTTCAAATTTCATAGATATTATTCAATTGTGGACTTTGTGAATAAGAGAAAGAGAGGGAGAAGATGGAGGTCGAGTAGAGCACAAGATGAAGCAGAAGGTAAGAGATCTAAGCCATAGAAAGCAATTATAAGCTACAGGAGAAAAAAGAAGAAGAAAAAAAAGCAAAGCTGCACATATGTAATCCACGTGGACTAGGTAAAGGAGAAACAAAAAAAAATTTAGCCTGACGCGTGTCATCCACGTGGAAGTGAATGATGCAAAACCGGGTCAAAGGTCAAAAAACCACCTTGCGGTGGTATCGTGCAATTGGATTTTTAATGTGGTAGTTTTTCACAATTTTGTTTTAAAGTGGTAGTTTTTTGCAAGATAGTGTTTTTACGTGGTAGTTTCTTGCAAATTACCCTTTTTTATAAGAACATTTTGAATAAATTCTTAGATAACATTCTACATGATTAACGGGCTTATAGTGCAGGTAAGTAGAACCAGATATATCACGACAAGCTAACAGCAATAGCAAACCAAATGTATACAGAACAATTTTTAGCATCAATCAGTCAGAAAAAAATTCCAAATTCAATGTCATACTTACATGAACATTTAGGACATTACAAACATGTCCCATCTCACTAGAAACATGAGGTAGATCTGGTGAATACCGTGTTTCACCATCGACAATGAATTTGTAATGATATATGCCTGATGGTAGAACTAAAAGAACAGCATGATCCTTGCCAGATTTTTGCAGAATTTTCCTACATAAAAGCATAATTCAATCATATGTTTAACCACCTTTAAGGTACAGCCACTAAAATGATTACCGTGATGTCCAACTGTCCCAGGATCCTTCAACAGCAACATTATTGCCACCAAGACTCCACAAGATCACAGCAGGAATTCCTTTCTCAGGAGGCTGATCAACAGCTCTGAGCCTCTCTGTCTGCCACATGTCATTATGAAATAAATTGCCATCATCCTTTTGCAAAGGAGCCACAGGAAGCTGTAAAACAATATACTGAAAATGAGGGTTTGCAGTGACGACACAACAAATATTCAAGCATTCATTGGGTATGCACAACAATTTGACTATTACAAGTAATAAGAGCCCCTCACTGAAGAAGATCATACATGCACGATCAACTGTGGAATATTACTAATAGGAGGCCAACTTAAGGCATCAATTGCAAATTAAATTCAGCTTATCATCTGCAACTATAACCCTCCAATGTGAATATACTAACAAAATAATGCATAACACTGATGCCAAATGTCATCTGCTTTATACATATTAGTAGTGTACTACTCTATGATAGCATAATTATTGAATGAGACCAGTCATAGACAGCAGAAATCAGGAGATGTTAGTTCCTTGTACATCAAAAGTCACCTACAACCAGATAATAAACTGAACACCCCCAAGAACAACGTTAGCAACGAGTTGCACTGTTACTGTGATTAATTGCGCAATGTTATTGGGTGTGCTCTGTTGAGCTGATAACAAATGAAATGTAGAGCACTTGATATACACATGCGATTATCAGAGAGTCCTTATCTAGGCCTAGGATTGAAATTCTAAATATCAAACAACAATGGACAGTTTTTTTTGTAGTAAATTTAAAAGAAGTGAAATTACCAGAGAGATCACACAAAAGAAGAGCAAACCTAACCATTATTTTTGGATGAATTTACGAACATTATGGAGAAAAATCATTAGGGGGAAAAGCACCAAGAAATCCAAGTCCAGGACACTCCATGACATAAAAGCCAATCCTCAGGCCATCAAAGTTTTACTTGTAGCCCTTAAGAGGGGTAAATACTATGTTACTTAGGCTCAGGTACTAGTGTAGGACACGGGTACACATCCAAGTGTCCATACCTATGGTGGAGTGTCGAGGATCCGACATGGGTACTCAAGGTGAAACGAAGAGTCTACTTCTACCAATAAATGGGATCCCAAAAAGCTAAGCACACCTTAACCTAAACTAAAATGGTAAACGAGAGTAGGAAAATTTGTATTTCAACTAGCTCAACTTCAACCAAGCTGCAACTAGAAGCTATATCTAGCTTCAAAATTGTAAGATTTCTTAAGATGTCCAAGAAATACTACCATCCAAGATTGTATACTTGCAGAAACTGTTAACTCCAAAGTCAAAAGAACTGAAAATTTTAACACATAAACTCAAATTTGAAATGTTTCACCCTTCAAACCTTCAAGGTTTTTCCCCTCCCTGTTTTGTCTCAGTACAAGGGTCTAAACAGAAGCCAGCGGATATTTGCTTCTCAGTGCAACACCAATGTTTGACTCCATAAGACCTTGATCAAGAAAGGCTAGCGCTTGATCATCATTGATCAGGCCAGGCCATGCTTATCACTCTTCTAAAGCAACAGAAATAAATTCTACGCATCATTTAGGTTGAACAATACCACCCCCTAAAGACAAGACCTCCTCTAGGTTCACTTTGCTAACCCAATGAAATGCTATCTGGCTCAAGGCTGAAACAAGAATTTGTAGCTTCTGGTTGGACTTGACAGAATAAAATTAACAATAGATTGCAACAAGGTCAAATAAGACCATTTAAGAATACAACTCGATAAAAGTAAGGTGGTACAGTTTATAGAATCAAAGATCACAAACATAATACTTGATGGAATTGGATGTGCCTAATGCAAGCTACCCAAGTCACCTCAGGAGAAAAGTTTTCAATTCCGAAAAATCTGATTTAGAGACTTGATTTTAATGGCACCATATGTCCGTCTCCCCCAAGAAAACCAGCTACAGATGAGCATTTTGCACCATAAATTTCGAACACTAGTGATAACAACCAGGTTTAAGAGAAGAGATCCCCACTTAATTATTTCTAATTATTCGCATTCTACAATGCCCCTATAGAACCGTACTTTAGGAATAGGGATGAAAGTATCCCAAAAAGCTAAAACAAAATACATTCAGCTATACACAGCGCATGGATATTGAACAACACTGTGGCATGTTTCATACTTCAATGCTTTTTCTACCTTACCTTATTTTCAGTAGTTAAGAATTTCTATGCCATTATTTTTTATAGTAGAATGGCTCAGCCTCCCCCTTGCAGACCTCACTTTAAGATTCTAAGTTCAGACCTGATGGCTGATGCTGCTGTCTAATGTGTATTTGGGTCTTTCCATATTTAAGATCCTTAATTTTAGCTTGGACTCACATACTAATCACTTTATATGGTAGCATGAGCTCTACCATGAACAGAATGTACAAAATACCCCTGCTTTGGATTGGCACGTCAATTCTACAATGTCTGCCTTCGTAGAGTTCTAGTGCTACTTCTTCTAGGCCATTCTGTGCCTTGCCACAACCTTGTCCTTCCCTCAATGTTGCTATCTAAGAATTAAATCAAGATGAATAAGCTCCTACCCCAACTTGCCTTACCTTTGACAGGCAGCTTTAACTAAATGATTTCACAAATAATATAATGCGTATTGGATTTGAACTGTTGCTGACTGCTGGTATGCTTAGCACCTTAGCTTTGTAAAAGTCCTTTATATGATGCTAATACTCAACTTTAATACAATAATTTTGAAACCTCTTCAACCACATGATAAAGTGGAATTTTCCCAATCTGTCAGTTCCCATTGAGAAGGTAACAAACCAAAATGAAACACCCGCGAATTGCTGCTTATGTGACATGACACTCTACTGTGATCCCAACTGCAATCTTAACTAACTCTATGATCATGGTAGAATGTAGATGAGGTTGTTAAAGCTTAACTGGTCTCTTCTCTTAGTTCTGTAGCTAGAAATCCCCCTTCTCAGACAAGTCTTTGTTTTTACTTACCAATGCATGCACCTGCACTGACTAATCTCCTTTCTTTATTTTCCAAGTATGTAGAGTATATAGAACTTCAATTTAGTAGGGAATATAGTCTGTATAAGTTCGCTATAGATTACATTTTATATTTACTTTATGTGTATTTTTTCCCTTAAATTTTAATACCTGAAAAGCAACAATTAAAATAAATAAAACATGAAAAAAAAGGTGTATCACTTATGCTAAAGGCAAACGCCTTCACTTTGCGCATAGGCTCTAGGAACCCTTTGCACCTTGGTGAGCCTCGTGCCTTTTTAAAACTAAGTAATCGAGGGTCTAATAGATCATCTCTTTTAACGCAGGATATGGTTGCAAACATCAACCCTCATGCCCCTAATGGCCTCACCTCATTATAAACTACTCATGTTTCTGATCATGAAGTCACCCACACTGATCAAAAGGGCTTTACAAAGCATTTCCAAATTTCAAAGATAAAATTGTGAGTGCAAAGGGAACTAGTACCAATATCGAAAACTGCATTTAATTTTTTGCCTTTTACTGTCAATGATGTTGAATAGACAATAACAGATTGCATACTTAACTATGGGAAGCTCTTGCAACAGTTTAGGGAATCAGGATAAGCCTGTTGAGTGTCAAACTTTGACAAAGAGAAACAAGATGACTTGACAATCAATGCTCAATTTCGGTACTAGTTAAATTGAATCCATACATCTCCACATAGCTCTACAATCTAAATATAAGTTCCCTTCATATAATTTGGTTCAGTCTTTCCAACCTTAAGTTATAAACTTCAAAAAATAAATATATCCAACATATTGCATAAATGACAAGCACAAAATTCATCATAAGCCTAAAAGTTAAATGATCTTTGATTTCCCTCCAATTGAAAAAATAGAAACAAAGTTAATTCCCTTTCTCCAAGACAAGGAGCACATGGCATTCCATGTTGCTTTACTTGCAAAACCCCATGTATTCCTATAGTACAAGACTTTCCTACTAAGGCTGTCGATCATACAAAGTTGTTTAGTAATTGAGGTTCAAGAGCTTCATTCAAGGGTAGTACACGTCTTTTTACATCAATGATAAAAGCAACACTAACATTACCAAATTGTAGCCCGAAAAGATCCCTCCCTAGGGGAATAAGGAAAGTGGGATGTGCACTTTTATATAGTAAGCTTATCTCAAACTAACCCTTGATTAAAAAACAACCATAGCCCTCTACATTGCACCACATAAGAAGTGATGCCATTATAACTAAGTCCAGCATAATCCAAGAAACACAGAACAGTAATCGTTCAACTCCATCAACAACAAACAAACAAACAAACATTGAAGTATAATGCTAAAATGACAAGATCAAGCAATGGAAAAACACTAGTAATATCAAATCGATCTACTAACAAGTTCCACCGAAAATATCATTGAGCTCAGTCAGCTCACTCTACTACGATCCTCCTACCCAAAAAACCGGATTAATACCGTCTACACCATTACCTTTTGTAACTTCCTATTATCCAAAAACACTACCCCATCACAAGCCATCCTCATATCCAAAATCATTACTCCCCTCAGTCCGAGCTTAATTCATCATACATCAACACGTAATTTGAACTAGTAACGTGAGAATTCATCATCAAGTTCAAAACTTTCCATTACAAAACAAGTGGCAATAATAACTCCCCATTAATTCAACCAATGTTTATAAACATTGTTCCTTCGTCTTGAAATAATTGTCCTTAACTATAATGCAACAACTAAATCCGACCCAAGTCACATCAATCATTCAACCAAAAACAAATAGATCGCAATATAGCAATAACACAAACAACAATCAATCATTAAAAAAAATGACGAACCTGAGGATTGAACATGAGAGGGGACACAGAGCGAGGAGGGCTTTGAGGGGGTGAATTACCCATAGAATCAGACGACGTAGTGCGATGAACAGCAACTGGGTTTGTGTTAGTCGTAAGATAATCATGCACATTCCCAATATTTATACTGTTTCCGCCATCTTCTTCTCTTCCATTTGCATTACCCATGTTTGGGAGATCAGCGGATGATATCAGAGTATATGCAACGTTTGTATTGACGGAAATCTGGGATTGGCTGACAATAGAAGAGATAGAGATTGGGAGGTGGGGTTATAGAGGAGAGACGATGGTTGGGTTAGAAGGTGTCTGAACTTTTTGACAAAGAGTTTTGACAAGATTTGAGAAAGAAAAAAGTGGGAGTGGATATGTATGAGGGAAGCCGAGGCGATGGAGTCAGTCAACCATTACAACAAACAACTAAGAAGGCTACCTAAAATAAGAAAATTAAAAAGCATTTCCACACCTTGATTTATTTGAGATCCAAGCAAAAAACCAAATTGAATCGGCTCTCAATGCATGCCCCGACCTCGCCCATGACAGTCAGCAATCTACCTCTTGCAAAATTCCAAACCTCGCATTGCTCTCTCTCGCATCGCTCTCACTCGCATCGCTCTCTCTCGCCAAGCTCTGTCTCGCTCTCTCACTCGCATTGCTCTGTCTCGCTCTGTCTCGCATTGATTTATTTTCAGAACTTCTCAAAATCTCTCACTTGGTTCTTCGTCCATTATGAATTCTATTATTATATCAGAATCAAACAACGAAATCAATGCAAATTCTTCAACAACAAATCTTGAAGGTAATCGTTCTGTTTCAATTGATTTGAGATATCTTAATTGATTTGAGTTATCTTGCTGATGATCTAGTTCTTCACATCTAGATATTCATGTTCTTCGCATCTATTCTTCATGTTCTTCGCATCAATTGGTTAAAGATCCTTCAAGATTAAACTAGGTCAAATACTGATAATTTTTTGATTAATTATAGGAATAATTTTTTGAGATATCTTAATTGATTTGAGTTATCTCATTGCATGTTCTTTGTTGTAATCTAGTTCTTCACATCTAGATATTCATGTTCTTCGCATCTTGATATTCATATTCTTCGCATCGATTGCTATAGTCATACTATTAAAATCGGCAAAGAGTGAATTCCTGGATTCACTTACGGTTTATATAGTTACTCTTTGTTTATTTATAGTTACTCTTTGTTTATATATAGTTACTCTTTTGTAAACTTTTTTTTTTTGATATATAGTTACTCTTTGTTTATATATAGTTCATAGTGAATAGTTACTTGTGAATATTTGGTAATGTAATTTTTACAATCATAGTTACTCTTTTTTCCAGCATAGTTACCCTTTTGTTACAATCATAGTTACTCTTTTATCCGGCATAGTTACCCTTTTTTTCTATATAGTAACCTTTTTAAATATTGCAGTGACAACAAAAATTACATCTCCAGCTTCTATCAGAACTCCTAGAACTGAAACATGTGTTACTCCAGATGGTACTAGAGAGTGGTTTCCTTATTGTGCTGAAGATAAAAAGCCTTGTGTTGGTATGGTGTTTGATAATTTAGAAATGGCAGTAGAGTTTTACCATTGTTATGCTGAAATATGTGGTTTTGAGCCAAGGTCATCTGCTACTTACAAAAGCAGAGGTATTATTGGTTTGAAGTATTTGGTTTGCAGCAGAGAGGGTTTTATGGTACCTAGTATTAAAAAGAATGAAAGTGGTATAAAACGATATAAGAGAGGCACAAAACGAGTTGGTTGCAAAGCAAAGTTGATCTTAAAACTTAACAAATTGAATAGGACATACTGCATTTTCAGATTTGTTGAGGGCCATAATCATTGTCTTGCTACTCCTACCTCTAGACAATATTTAAGAAGTAATAGAAAAATGACCATTGTTCACAAAAGCTTCATTTTAAGAAATGCAAGGGTGAACATAGGTCCTGTAAAATCTTTTCGCTTATTCAAGGAAAACATAGGGAGTTATCAAAATGTGGGAGCAACTATGCAAGATTTTAAAAAATTTCATAGAGATATGAAAGAATACATCAAAGGAGATGATGGGAAGATGTTGATTGAAAATTTCCTTAGGAAACGAGACATTCATAACGGGTTTTATTTTAATTATGCATTAGATGAGGAACCATATTTCTATGCTATTTTGGGCAGATGCAGTAAGTCGCAAAAATTATGCAATATTTGGAGAAATGGTTAGCTTTGATTGTACATATGACACAAACAAATATTGTATGGTTTTATCCCCTTTTACTGGTGTTGATCATCATAGATCTTGCATTACATTTGGTGTTGGTTTGATTGCAAAATAAAATGCATAATCTTTTGATTGGTTATTTAGGACATTCCTAAATTGTATGGGTAATTGTTCACCTACATATTTGATAACTGATCAAGATGTTGCAATGAAAATTGCTATTAAGGAGGTGTTTCCAAATGCAAGACACAAGCTCTGTATGTGGCATATAATGAGCAAGGTCACTGACAAAATTGGATGGGCGTTGAACAGTGATGAAGAGTTCTTGAAAGCTTTGAATAATTGTGTTTGGAACATGGATCAAGATAAATCAAATTTTGAGAAGACTTGGGAAGAAGTTATGGCTAAGTATGACCTTAAAAACCATAATTGGTTCACATATATGTATAGTATAAGAGAACAATGGATTCCTGCTTATTTCAAAGACATGATGCTAGAAGGAATATTAAGAACAACCTCAAGATCTAAAAGTGTGAATAGCTTCTTCAATAACTTCACAAACCCTCACTTGACACTTGTGGAGTTTTATATGCGTTTTGATAGTGCCATGGATGCACAGAGATACAAACAAGAGAAGCTAAATGCAGATTCTGCACACACAATTCCTCAATACAACACTCCAGTGCGGTTGGAAAGACATGCAGGTGATGTTTATACCCGTACCATATTTTACCTTTTTCAATATGAGATATATAAATCTTGCTTTAAATGTCATATTCTCAATATTGATAAGGATGATGAAATGGAAACATTTAGTGTTCTAGATTCAGTTCTAGAAAAAACTTTCCAAGTTACATTCTCAGCTAGGGGCTTGACAACATCATGTTCTTGTAAAATTTTTAACAGACTTGGAATATTATGTTATCATTCTATTTATGTTTTGAGTGCTAGGCAAGTAACAAAAATTCCAAACCATTATATACTTGATCGTTGTACAAAACAAGCTACAAAGAAACCAGTTTTTGATATGCATGGTAATATAATTAAAGAGTGCAAAAAAATGAGCACTATGGGTAAGTTGTTAGGTTATGTTTGGTCTGAAATATTTAATTGTGTAGCACTTGCTGAGAGAAGAGAAGATGACTTACAACAACTATACAATAATTTGAAGGAATTCAGCCTTAATCTATAAGAAAATGATGTCAAAATGGTAATGACCAAAGCACAAGAGATGGAGATCTTTGTTGGCCCTAGTGCATCTTCAACACTAGATATCCAAAATCCAGTTCAGTCAAAAAACAAAGGAAAGAGACATAGAATAGTTGGTGAAAAAGAGCAAAGCATTTTGCAAAGTCAGAAGAACAAGAGGAAATGTAGAGCTTGTGGGGCATACGATTACCATGACAGTCGTACCTGCCCTACAAAAAATTATTTTTAGCATACTAATTTGTTTGATTACTATGATATTTATTTGATTATTTTAGTGGATTTTTTTATACATAAATAAATATATATAGTATTATATATGAAGTACTTTTTATTATTTTATATAATATTAATGTGTCTTGTATTCTGTGAAATATGATGGCGTTGTTTCTTGTTTGTATAAAAGGTCATTATAATAACATGATTTCCTCTATAACATTCAAATGCGTTTAGAAAAAAGGTCACTATAATATAAAAAAGGTCACTATTATAAAATTATTAGTAACTATAATCAGGTGAATTTATTTTTAAGTTCATAATGTAAAAAAAATTTATTACATCAAATATGAAAAGTAAAGGTCACTATAATGAAAAAAAGGTCTCTATAAACTAAAAAAGGGTCACTATACGAAAGAGATTGATTAATATTACACCAAATAGGAAAGGTCACTATACTAATAGGAAAAGTCACTATACTAATAGAAAAGGTCATTATAACATTATAAAAGGTCACTATAATATTATCGTGACTTCTATTACATTCAATAGTATTCAGAAAAAAGGTCACTATAATAAAAATATTAGTCACTCTAATGTGGCATTCCAAAATATGATACAATACACATTAAAAAGATTACTATGCAATCTAAAAATAGAAATATAAGATAATTTTTAATTTTATTAAAAAAAAAGTAGACTAAAAAATCAAAACATCAAATATGATAAGATATGGTCAATATAATAAAAAAAGGTCTCTATAAACTAAAAAAGGGTCACTATAGGAAAGACATAGATTCATATTACACTAGATAGGAAAGGTCACTATACTAATAATAAAGGTCACTATAACATTATAATAGGTCACTATACTAATAAGAAAGGTCACTATAATATTTTAGTGACCTCTATTACATTCAAAAGTATTCAAAATAAAGGTCACTATAATAAAATAAAAGATCACTATAATAAAAATATTAGTCACTCTAATATGGTATTCCAAAATATGATCAATACACATTAAAATGGTTACTATGTAATCTAATATAAGATAATTTGTAAAAAAAAATTATTACATCAAATTTGAAAAGAAAAGGTAACTATAATGAAAAAAGGTCTCTATAAACTAAAAAAGGTAACTATATATATTAAAAAGATGATTCATATTACACCAGAGGTTTTTATAACTAAAAACAATGTTATTATTAAAATATTAGTCCATAATGATAATTGTTATACTTTTAATTAGTAAAAAATGTCACTATATCATTCCAAAGTATTTTTATTAAACGTCACTATAATAAAAGAAAAGGTCACTATACTAATAGGAAAGGTCACTATAACAATATAAAAGGTCACTATAATATTTTAGTGACCTCTATCACATTCAATAGTGTACAAAAAAAAAGGTCACTATAATATAATAAAAGGTCACTATAATAAAAATATTAGTCACTCTAATGTGGCATTCCAAAATATGATACAATACACATTAAAAAGGTTACTATGCAATCTAGTAAACGAGTAAGAGAAAGATTACACCAGAGGTTTTTATAACTAAAAAAGTGTCACCATTAAAATTATAAATTCATTACCACAATTATAATTGATATACTTATTATTAAAGCCTTTCACTATATCATTCAAAAGCATTCAGTTAAATGTCACTATAATAAAAGAAAAGGTTACTATAATAAAAGAAATTGTCACTATAATAACCTTTTGTTTTTGAAAATCAAGCACCATTATAATAAAAATATAAAGGTCCCTATGATAAAAGTTGGGGTAACTCTAAGATAATTTGAAATAACTATAACTACTACATCTGAAAAAGCTTTAAAAACACTTGTTCAATTCTATGCTTTCTTCGTTACTTTCTTATTTTTTTTCCTTCTTTCTGCGACCTCCTTTGAAAGTATTCCACGTTTCATCCTGAATGCTTGTAACTCCTTTAACACATTTGATCATTGACGATTCAAGTCACAAAGCAAAAGCGTTGCTCCTATTCTTGATCGTGCTACATGCTTCAATGGAGCCTAACATTGAATTATATAAACATATTATAATTATAAAATGATATCATATTATTAAAAATATAATAAAAAAAGAGTAGAAAAAATCGTAACTACTTTCAGGATTGGATTGTCAAAAACATCTGTTCCTTCAAAGTAGAGCATGCTAACTATAGTATACACAATACAATCAAAATTACTTCTGTTTGACTTCCAAGGAGTGTCAAAGTAAAAGTCAAAATCAACAGTTAAAAATGTCAATAAAAAAGAGGTCACTATTTATTTTAAAAAGGTGAATATGTTGTTTAAAAAGGTAACTATAATACACTTCAGGTATACTCAAAATCTTAAGATCACGTCAGTTAGTAGAATATTAAAGAAGTTACTATAGAAATAAAAAAGGACACTATAGAAAATAAAAGGTGGTTATGTCTTATAAAAAGGTCACTATAAATATAAAAAGGTGACTATATTTAGAGTTGTAAAAACTATGGTTACTATAACTTGCAAAAAGGTTACTAAAGAAATGACATAGTTTAGTATAGAAAAAAAAAGATACTATGAAACAAAAAAAGAATACTATGAAACATAAAAAGGAAACTATGAGAAAAAAATTAAAATTAACTGAATTAAAAAGGAAACTTACATCTTCTGCTAGACGATGAATATCTTCATTTGACTTTTCATCTTCCGGCAACAAGAACTGAATTTTTTTAGTAACATGAATCTCCTCTGAAGAGGTTTCATTTTCAACATGATTTGAAGTATTCTGATTTCCTTCTTCAAAATTACAACCTTCAACAAAATCCTGCTCTACATTCTCCTCATCAAACACTTCAATAACTTGCCCATTCACAAACTTCAAATGCTCACTAATGGGATATATGTACCAGAAACAATAATCCCATTCCCAAAGAAGTTAGCTAATCCTTTCTCCTTCATTCTTAAGCTAACTTTCTTATCAGTCTAGTGTTTAATTAAAGGAAGAGAAGTTGATAAGCAAACACCCTTAAATATTAACCGATGGAAATATATTGTTTGTAGCATCATAATGAAATCACAAAACTGTTGAACCTTTCCTTTTTTATACTTTATTGTAGCCTCACACAATTGATCTAACACATACTTGCAACAATTAAATTCTCTAATTTGATCGACCATAGCAATACTCTTAACAATCTTTAGATCAATAGTACGGTTGTGTGCAGGAGCTAAAAAGGTAGAAAAAGCATGAAGTACAAAAAGTTGTTTAAATGCATCATCTCCATCCGTCATTTATGGAATCATCTACTCCATTAAATCCAAAGGGACAGGTTCATTTTTTTTCTTCTATTCCAAAAAAATTTCTAAAATGTTGTTTTAATGGAAAATCAGGGTTCACAATGTTTGCGCTTCTTGACGCTATTTCAACATCTCTATTCCTATTTAAGGGAAGGAAAAATACATCATACACATCAAACTCTGATATTTGAAAGCTTCTACCAGCATCAATGCTAAATATACAGCTCCCAGGATCAAAACATTCAACAATCCAATTTAACATATTTGTTGGAGCCCTTGTCAACTCCATAGTCAATAATCCTCCAAACCCTATATCCTTCACAACTTGTTTTTGCTCACTTGTGAATCCTCTAATAAATTTAACCAATTGGCAAGGTTTGCTTTTCGTTTTAAATGTAGTTCTTACCCTATCAAAAAAGGAAAAAAAATAATATAAGAAAATATTAATACATGAAAGATACTATGTCTAAAAAAATATTACAACATGAAAAATACTCTACCTTTTTGCAATTGGTTGATTGAGAGTGTCCACAGCTTCAATGTCCTAGCACTTCCTCCTCTTATCTTTCCCAAACTTTTCAAGTTAATTCCCCTTCGATTCATTTTCATTAGATGTATGTATAACCTTAGCTAAAGCTGAGGAAGAAGAAGGAATAGCCTTTTGAACTTTTATAATTAATACAACATCATCATTATTCTTTCTTTTCTTTGTTTCACCATCATTCTTCTTTTCTGCATGGATCAAACAAAAAATAAACACTAGAAGATTTAATTAGAAATGATATAAAACCTAGCTTGGTTTCATTTATGGGTTGCAAACTAATTAATGGTTTGTGATAGGTAAAAGGACGTAGCATCAACTTGCTTCTTGAAGAAGTTCTTCAATATGAAAAGTCAAATGGAACTGAATGCCTAGACTCCACACAGTTGGCCTCTGTGTCTTGTCAATGATATGCAAATGAAAAACAATTTAACTCTCGATATAGTCATGTATCATGTAGGAGACCATAGGCTATAATACATACATCTAATCAAAAACCTATCATAAACTCAACCTGCTATCTCGACATAAGGGGCATTTTTTAGCAGGGCCGTGAGAGATCTTTAGACCATTTTTCAAGGATAGGACTACTGCCACTACAGAAGACAAGCTAATTTATGTGCTTTTTAACTCTTTTACTTCAGATAATGAAAACATGTATTACTAGATCAGTAGGACATTAGGGCATTTCAAAGTTTTGGTCCCTTTGATTTCCTTCTTTGCAGAGTTTTTTGGGACCAAAAAGCAAAGAAATAGGGGTGGAACCCCCATAATTTTTGGAATAAGAAGTCCAAAGTTGTTGTTGTTTACTCATATCTTCTCATTAAGTAGTTCCTCAAAGCTAGACAACTTCAAAGAACATAGAGCTACTGAAATATTTTTTGGTGGTATGGTATATGGGTGTGGTTGTATTTTAGATTTGTAAACTTGTAGTGCTATTATATTTTTAAGATCATACAATCAACTATCTAACTTTTTATGCCCATTTGTCTCGTAAAAAATACAGAATATAATACCTTCTAGATTTTCCATGAAAGATAACCAGACAATGTATGAACTTTTTCAATTTCCATGCCTATTTATACCAATAAAAAAACAAGTCCAAAGTTGAAAAGCTTTGGGTATTCCTAAACTTACTCTATCCTACCTATGAATGATCTGAATTTGGAAATAACGCAACCCAATAACGGTTCAAGAAAGCGTGTTAAGTTCCATAATCCATACTCAAACATTTTCTTATTTATGTTTTTCTTTGTTCCTACATTTTCCTATTTATACTTGAGTCCTTAATAACACATTGATAATTGTTATAGTCATACCTCATTAATAACATAGTACTAGGAACTATGATGTGATTAACCATATATGGATGCATTGTGGTGGAGTTTAATTCAAACCCAAAGTCACCCTTTACCAATAAGTCTAACATCAGGCTTAGAAAGATCTCAAATCAGTAAGTTATTCAGCTCCATTCTCATAGGTAAACATTAAAACATACTTGAAGCGGGCAGAGAAAGCAGTGAAAAACTAGACAAAGAACTTCAGGTCTACTGTAAACAAGTCATCTTGCTATCAATGAACTTAAAAAAGGTCATCATAGAAACTAAAAAGGTCACCATAGAAATAAAAAAGGTCACTATAATATAAAAAAGGTCACTATTATAAAATTATTAGCAACTATAATCCGGTAATTTTATTTCTAAGTTCATAATGTAAAAAAAACATGTATTACATCAAATATGAAAAGAAAAGGTCACTATATGTAAAAAAAAGTCTCTATAAACTAAAAAAGAGTCACTATAGAAAACACATTGATTCATATTACACCAAAGGTCTACTGCAAACAAGTCACCTAACTACCTAAAACAACAATAATGTGGCTCAAACATATATTCTCCTACAATCAAACACAATTAATGCAAAAACACAAACAACAACCTATACATATTGTGCTTATGATTGATTTTTACAAATTGTTCAACAATAACCACAAAATAACACAATTAAGGCTTATACTTCAATATCTAATTAGAATTCTTATAATATTATACAATAATTTTGCTTCATAAATATAATAATGTAAAATAAAATTTATACCGGAAGCTTCGACGACAACAACACCATGTTTGCTGTCTCTAGTAGCACGACGTCCTCTTCCATCGCCTCTGCCACCGCTGCCTCTCGAAACTAGACCACCACTTTAAAACTTTAGAAAATACAAACAAACCTAACAGTTAAAATCAAAAACACAAAATTATAAACAATTAACACAAATTAATTCCGACATTGTAAGTAACTAACCGAAACAACACCGAAAATTTAAGCGAAAATACCTTCGACCACTACCGAAAACACCGCAAAAAATTTGAGAAAACACTAAAAGGAAACACTGTGAATGGAGAGAAGAGGAAGGATGAAGAGAGGAAAGCACTGAAAAAATTGTAAAGCAAATAGAGAGAATAGCAAGGATGAAGAGAGAAAAGTAATGATGAAGAGCAAGGATGAAGAGAGCGATGGGAGAGCAAAGAACTTTGACTGAACCGGGCAAGAAGGAAGAAATAGAACTGGGGCACTGAAAAAAGGAGAGGAATTAATAAAAATTGGCAATTCATTCGTGGCCATTGATAAAAAAAATAGAAGGATGAGATTGCTTCTCATCCTTCTTATTTAGGTTATAATAAGAAGCCCTCTTGACTTTTTATAAAAGTTAAAATAAGAAAGCAACTTGACTTTTTATTTCCTAAATCCAATTGATTATATTTTACGTATATATAGTGACCCTTTTTTAACTTATATTAACCAAATATTTTTTTCCTTTATAATGTCTCTTTATATTATTGTAGTGACTCTTTTTATTATTATATTAATCATTTTTCATTGTTATAATAACCATTTTTTTCACGTGAAATCTCTAGCATTATATCTTATCATTTAAAGGGTCAAAATCTCTTCTTATTCTTCTTATTTTAAGCATTCTTCTTATTGGATCCCTCTCCTATATCTAGAAGAGATTCAACGAGAAGGGTGCTTAAAATGAGAAAGATGAGAAGAGATCTTGACCCTTTAAGTGGTAAGATCTAACGCATGAGATTTCACGTAAAAAATAGGTCACTAAAACGAAAAAATAGTCATTATAACGATGAAAATAGTCACTATAACAATGAAAATGGTCACTATAAGTTAAAAAAATGTCACTATATGAACGTAAAATGTCATGCGTTGAATCTATGAGATGAAGAGCCAAAATGCCTTCTCATCTTTCTAATTTTAAGGATCCTTCTCATTTTACTATTTCCATTATATATATATATATATATATATATATATATATATATATATATATATATATAATGGAAATAGTTAGAATTTTTATAAGGATAGAAAACGCTAAAGTATGATATTAGTGAATCTTAAATTTAATTTTTTTTCGAAAATATTAGAAATATAATGGATATTTATAAAATATTACATAACAATTCTTTGGGGAGAGATATATGAGAGAATATTTTTTATAT
Organism: Dysphania ambrosioides; assembly: GCA_026401315.1. Classification (NCBI taxonomy): domain Eukaryota; kingdom Viridiplantae; phylum Streptophyta; class Magnoliopsida; order Caryophyllales; family Amaranthaceae; genus Dysphania; species Dysphania ambrosioides. The sequence goes on from CM048672.1 coordinate 4,535,061, forward strand.
GTATTCTTTTATATAAGGGATGTATATATGTATATACAATGAGAGTAGTTAAAGTTTTTATAGGGACGAAAAAATCCTAAATTTTGAATATTACTGAATTCTAATCTTAATTATTAAATATGATGGATATATAAATGGGTATGTATGCAATATTACATAACAATCTTTCATTTTTATTGCTGTATGTTGTCTAATTTTTAATCAAATATATTAGTAATAGAAAGTAAGGAGATTTGATAGTAGAAAATATACGTTATTTTATGAGATGAGAAAGATTGTAGTAAAGTATTTATAAATATAATAGGGGATTATAAAGTAGGGAAAGATAGGATAACAAATGAATAAAAAACTATTATAAATAAATACAGAAAAAACGAGTAAAATCTTAAAAATGGATGAATTTAAAAAGTGGGTGAAATTGAAAAAAAAAATGTATATTGTTGGCATTTTTTAATAAAAGATGATTGGCATATGTAAGTGAAAGAGAAAAATTGGAGACTGATCTTCTCGTCCCTCGAGTCTTGACTCACCTCCTCTCCGTCCTTAACGATTTTGAGAGCATTATATTGACATTATATTATTATTTTTTAACTAGAAATCTCTTTTTTTTAGCAAACATTTAGCTTATTCACTCATAAGGAAGTATCCTTCAAATGAATTATTTGGTCTAGACTCTTGAGGAGAATGCATGTATCAAGAGACAAATCCTTAGCATTAATTTTTTTTATGCTTAAGAGGAGCAAGGCTCCAGAAAGAAAACAAAAAGTAGGCTAAAACATTTCTAGGGAGAGTCGCTCCCCTAATATCCTCTTCTAGAGTGGTTTGAAGTTGAAGTGGAGCAACATTCAGGATTCTGATCCTAGTTTGTTGCAAAGCTTCTTGGTTGGCTAACCAATTTGATGCTCGGTTGCCTTCTTGATATACATGTTTTATCTAGATGGTCCAGTCTGTTGTGTTGATCATTTCATAGCTTAAGTGGACCAAGTGGGCGTATTCTCCATTCTCATGGTCATTGCGTGCCCAACATCATCTAAACATAGGCTTTGTTGTCTAGATGTATAATCAGTTTACTAATACATAAATCCTTTGCGAGCGCTAGTCCTTTACTTGAATCCATTAGCTTGGCTCTAAAAGAATTTGTGATCCCGAAATTTGCAGACAGAGCTGACATCAATTGACCTTCTTGATTTCTTATTATGGCTTCTCCTCCTGCTAGTTCTGGGTTCCCTTTCGAAGCTCTGTTTGAATTTAACGCATACCATCCATCAGGTGGTGGTATCCAACACACGTTTGTCACTCTTTTCCCTTTATCCTCAGTAAGCTAATGATAACACATTCTATATGCATTAGTTGCAGGTTTCCATCATATTTTCTCTATATATCTAACCTTTTAGAGCTACTTTGCTTTGATTTTGATATTTCTCTCCTTGGTCTTTTCTCTTGTGATTTTTGTAGGAATTAGGCTTGATTTTCTATAGGTTTTCTTTGCTAGTGATTTGGCTTGTAAAAGGGAGCAAGTATACATATAAGACAAAACATGATAGCCAGCTCCATGGCTTCCATGAAGACGCACAACTCCCTCCACAACCACCCCATAGCCAATTCGTTATGCGAAGATAAAAGAGGCATTGGAAGCTAACTCCAGGGCTTACCCGTGGACATATGACTTCCTCCACAGCTCACTCGCGGTGGCCTCTATTACGCAAAGAATGAAGACAAAGCAAGGCAGCGAGCTCCATGGCTAGCCTGTGGACAAAGCCTACTTTCCACGGCCCACCCGTGGAGGTTGCTGATTTGCTACGTTTTGGGCCATAAGATTTGATTTGTTTATCCAAAACCTACTATAACTTCTAGGTTAAATATAGATTATAGAGGTTATTAACAGTCAACTTTTTATTATCATATTTTGTAGAGTTTTATGTTCTTGTGCTATCTAAGGCTCCTCCAACCTTGTTATATTGAAGATTTATCAAAGTTTCCATTAATTAAATTATTTATTCTTCTCTTTATTTTCTATTTTTATTGTTATTGTGTTCTCTTTAATTAATCATTGCGTTTATCTAATCAACATGTGTGAGTAGTTTTATAACCCTAGGGTTGGGTTGAACCCTAATATGAATGAATGCATCGTTTGATCCTCAATCTCCTCTTTAATCAATTTATAATTCCTCTTTGTTAGGGTTGGTATTATTATCAATAATTAACTAGAGATAGTATTATTGAATGTGATTAGGTTTACAACGAGAGTTGACTCTTAATTGATTTTAGAACCCTAATCAAAAGTAAGAATAATTATGCATGAGAATAGCTAGTTGTTCTTGCTAAGACTTATATGATGTCGTTCTTAATGTCTTTAATATGTTTCATTGCATGAGAATAGGTATGATTATATATTGGGAAAGCTATTAGTTGATCCAGAGACAATCTTAGTATTTATTTTAGGGAGCATCCGTCCTGGGGAATATTTATTGATTTAAGAGTGGGAAAAAGGGGTTATTTTGTTGCATTGATTTATATTAGTGGATTCCTAATTCTAGGTATTTTTATTCATAATTGTTTTCGTACTATTTTTTTGCTTAATATTCTGTACTTAGAAAATTAATAGTTTATATTCTTCATCATTGAATTGGTTACTTGTTTAGTGATTACTCTAGTCTATTTAACTAGTTGAACTTTAGTCTCTTGGGATTCGACCCTTACTTGACCGTTTACGTAGTGGTGGTATTGATAGGCTTATATTTTGTTAGGTGCATGACACGCCTATCAAATTTGGCGCCGTTGCTGGGGACTAACGATATTCATCTAGTTATTTGTGATTCGTTTTTACTAAGCATTTGATTTGTTGCTTTAACTATTGCCCCTTGTGTTTTTGATCTCTTTCTTTAGTTCCTTTGTTACATGCAAACTCGACGTTCAAGTTTAGAAGATTTAATACCTTTTGATACTAAGATCAAAGCTACTATAAGAAGACAAAGAGGTAGAAGAAGGAGAAATAAAAAATAAGAAATATGGGTGAAGTGAGTATGGTATTCATGATATAACAGCCGGAATCCTTTCTAGCATCATCAGGCCACCTGTTACTACTCAGAACTTTAAATTAAAGGCTCAGTTCATTCAATTCATCTTAAATGACTCTTTTGCGCGTTCAGCAAAGGACTGCCCCATAAATCACATTGATAGTTTCTTGGAAAAATGTGATACAATGAAAATCCATGGAGTCACCGATGATGTAATTAGAATTCGTCGTTTTCCCTTTTCACTCAGGGATATAGCAAGGGAGTGGCTAAGAGAGGAAGGTGTAGGCTCTTTTGATACATGGGATAAGCTTGCCAAGGCTTTTCTAATTAGATTCTTAGGGCTTGAGGAAGATGGTGTGAAATTTGTAGTTGTGTGTAGAATTGGTGTTGTATAGTGGGTGTTCTTGGAAAAAAATTGGGTGTGGTGTGAAGTGTGTGTTGGGCATGAAGAATTGGCTGGGTATTGAAGTCTTTAGGCGTGAAATATGGTGTTGTGATTTGCTGCGTGAAGTATTGTTTTAGGGAGGTGCTGTGAATTAGGTGAAGAATTAGTGGGGTATTGAAAAGTTAGGCATGAAGAATTAGTGTGGGAATTTTTTGGTGTAAGGAGATTTGAAGGATTAGGAGAGTTAGGCGTGAATTAGTGGGAATTAGGTTAATGGTGTTGTGAAGATTATGTGCATAAGTATCATTTGTGGGTAGGTTGTGCGTGAAGTGTATGGAGTATTTTGGTGAGAGCACTAATTGATCTTGGGATTTTTAATTGATTACTAAAGAGTGTAAATTAGGTTGTGGTACATGAATTATTTGTGGCTCTTGGCAAGCTATTTAATCCCATAAACTAAACTCCCTAATGGCACACAGATCAGGTGTTCGTTAGAAGAACATGACAAATAACCCCACCCTTAAAGCAAGGCCACCCCCTAAAAAGAGAAACTCATCATCTAAGAAAAAATCCTCTACTTCTAAAGGGAAAAAGGCGAGCTCTTCAATCACTAGGGTCAAGAGTAAAGAAGTTGTTATCGATTATTTTGATATTGACTTTAACGGAGATGCAAAGTTCCAGGAGAAATATGAAACATTATTTAAGAGAGGAGTTAATTCGACCCGTTTTTGTGATAGCAATGCCTTACGAGCCATACACATTGAGGAAGATGTCCGTTGGCTCTTTGACAATGTTGGATGGGGTGATTTTCTAATAAGAAAATATCCTACATAAAAGAGAGTGTCATTAGAGTTCTTGAGCTCCTTGAAAGCGGTCACTTACTCAGATGAAGGTTGTGGCAAAGGTTCCATTTTCTTTTGGTTATACCATGAGGAACACGTTTGGACCCAAACAAGGCTTAATGAGGTGTTAGGTTTGCCTAATACAGGGCCAAGACTAACATCCAAATACTGGTCTGCTACTCCTATTTGGCGATTTTTTACTGATAATTGTGAATACGACTCCAATAACAGTCCAGGTAACCATATTCATCACCCTGCACTTCGTTATTTTCAACGACTATTATCTTGCACTGTTTTTGGTCGCCAAGAAGCAGGTAAGACTCAAAAGGACAAGTTGTTCATGCTTGATCGAATGCTCCATGCGTAACCAATCAATATAGGTGCATTCCTTATTAGGCAAATGCAAGACTTAGCAAACAAGACTGCCACTGGTGGAGCAATCGTATTAGGAGGCCTTATAACCCATATTGCTCTCCACTTACGTACAAAGAATGTCTTGCAAAGGAAGAATGCATTGAGGGAGTTGATACTTTAGACATTTACGCATGTACTCTTATGAATTGGATTGTGAAAAAGGATGGCACCACACTTTGGGTTATCAAGGAAAATGAAGATGTGCTACCTCCTATTGAAAACATGTCTTTGCATTTTAAGGGAAATTGGTCATTTGGTAAGGCCTGACCATTAGCTTATGTTTTGATCCCTCATGAATCACCTAGCCCATCTCACTCAAGTGACTCCCCACCACCACCACCATCTACATCGATTGAGACTTTTTGACATTGATTGGTGACATTAAAACTAAGCAGAGGGAAATTAAAGAGCAACTGACATACACGTCTTTATTCCTTGCCACCTTGAGCACTTTGATCAATTCAAGAGGACTTTCAAATCCTCCTAGCTTCTCCTCATGATAGGACTTTGTGAGTATTCTTCCCCTTTTTAATCATGCTATAATTATTGCACTGTGGACATTGCATTTTTAAGTGTGAGGGAGGATATTATCTTTTGTAATTATATCTAGGATGAAACTCTTTGAGCCATTACATCTCCTACTTGATACCCTATATTACATGCCTTAGTGCCTTTTTATAGTTTATTTTGATGGAGATTTTCTCTAATGTTCATGCCCTAGAGTTGTGAGAATTAAATCAATCTCCAATGTGAATATTGAGTTCAAAAGAAAAAAAATAGAAATGAAAAAAATTGTGAAAAAAGAGAGAAGAAGGGCAAGCTTTGTGTTGTTTGGAGGATATAAGGATGGGATGAACCTAACATTTGAAGTGTAGTGGGATTTAGGTTTTTATTTTTATTTTTTAAGCACAACATTCCCAAATGACGTCATCTCATCCATTTAACCAAGTCTACCATTATCAAGGAACTCATGACCTCCGTGTTTCATCATCGTTATACAAGTGGAGAAAGTTGAAGGGAAAATCTAAGAGTAAAATTACATGAAGTCGACATGCATCATTGATAATTAGGATGAGTGCTTCTCTTTCTAACCATTGAAACACATGAGTGGCTCTCTTATTTTACTTTCTCACAACTAAAGTGAGAAGCTATTTGCATATGGTTGAGTGGATTGGGGAGAACTGAGGTAAGATTGGTTGGTCAATTGAAGGGTGCTATAGTTTATCGTCTCATCCATGCCGTCAATTTGTGACACATAATTTGATTTTTGAACTAAAATGATTTTTTTTAATCACTTAGTTGAGCAAATTGATATGATAGAGGATGCCAAATTCGAAGGATTGGTTGAAGCTTTAAAGAAGAATGCTACCATGGGAGAGTTATTGGCTTATGGAGACACGAATCTTCTAGGTGCATCAAAGGAGAACATTTGCATGTGCATGATAACATGCAAATGTAAATGAGGATTGGTGGACATGGGGAATAAGTTGGTTTTGCCTATGAGTTTTCTCCCATTTCATTTGATAGGGTTTTTCGCATTTTAGGCATAGGTGTGTTTTTGAACTTTCCATTTTCAGGTTTTATGATTCTATAATGTGTGGAAGCCATGGAGGTGATGATTGATGGAAGGCCTTGATCAAAAGCTAAAATCTTGGAGTAATTTTCGAAGATTGAAAATTTTGACCAAGGAGGAAAATTTTAAGACAAGGGGAGGTGCTTGTTACATTGAGATGTGCTTATTACATCTTATCGGTGCTTTATTACGACTTAAGTGACATGGCAAGTGACATGGCATGGGTATGGACGTGGCTACACACATGGCATTGGATATTTAGTGTTTTACTTTAAATAAAATAGGATTAGAGTAGTTAAATTGTAATATTATCTATTTAGGTAGGATAAGATTCTAATTAAGATAAGATAGTGTTAGAGTTTTAGTAGGATTATGTAATAAATAGGTGGCATTATCCTATTGGTTATTAGGAGTCCTTTTAGAAGTAGGAGGCCTAGTCATAATATGATTGAAACTCTCAAGCTATGGGTATAAATAGATGTGCACCCAAGCTTGGAAAAATCAGATTTGGAGATTCTTTTCTATATATTCTTCAATAAACTTAGAGAGTTTGTTGTTTTTCTTTGTGTGTAACAAAGAGTTGTGAATTGGTGCTTAAAGCTTTAGATTCACGTGAGGAAGTGTAGGAATTGAGGGTGCTTTGCTTTAATCAATTCTTAAACTTTCGCCCTAGATTTTAAACCTTTGGTGCGTAGCTTTAGAGGGTTTTCTATCTAGTTCTATCCCTTTTGTGTGGATTAAGGTTTCAATACCTAGATTCACATCAACTTTTGGTGCTCTCGTTGAGAGGATTCGAAGAATACTCAAGCAATATGGATTCCAGTGGTGATGATGAACACGAGATGCCACCAGGCTTCAAAAAAGGTTTAACCTTACAAGAAGCCAAAGCCTTGTGCATGGAACGCGAGTTGAAGGAACTGAAGGAACGTATGAATGAGCTGTTGCAAATCGTGGGGAAGAAGGAAAAGTCCTCAAGCAAAGGTAAACTCTCTTCTCATGAATCTAACTCTAGCGAAAGTGATGGTGAATCTAGTGTTAGAAGCTCAAGGAGGCCTAGCATAAAGGGCGTAGGAGAAAGAGTTTAAGGGGGAAAGAGGATCAAAGCTTGAGACTTGAAATCCCTGAGTTCAATGGCAGTTTGGACCCAGACAAATTCCTAGATTGGATCCGTAGAGTTGAACGAATTTTCAGATATAAGGACTATGATGATCATAGATCCTTTAAGGTTGCTGAACTCAAACTCACTTCTTATGCAAGTTTGTGGCTTGAAGGTTTGCAAAAGAAGAGGAGAAAGGAGGGGCGTTCCAAGATCTCATCTTGGACAAAACTAAAGAAGTACATGCAAAAAAGGTTTGTTCCTCAAGACTTTGAACAAAACAATTTTATAAAAATGCATACTTTGAAGCAAGAAAGGAGGTCTGTGGAGGAATACTTGATGGAATTCGAAAATCTAGCCATGGTGTGTGGGCTAGAGGAGAAAGAAGACCACAAGGTGGCTCGTTTTGTGGCTGGGTTAAATGACCCAATCAAGGAAAAGGTGGAATTACAACCCTATTGGAGCTTTGATGAGGTGTGTACAATAGCAACTAGGGTTGAAAGGCAAACACGTAAACCTAGAGGGATCTTTCGATCATTTGAAGCTAAAGGGGTGCGTGAGATGTCTAATGTGAAGCCTAATCTCGAGAATTCCATAAAGCCACAATCTTTTGGGAGAGATAAGGGAGGAAGTTCGAGGCCCCCTATGGGAGATCAACGAACTTGCTTCAAATGTAAGGGACAAGGCCATATCCAACGGGATTGTCCCCATGCTAGGATTGCTACTACTCAGACTTGGGAGGAAGATGAAACCTTTGAAGAAGAGGAGCATGAGCTTGAAGAGGAAGAAGGTAGCACATCTTTTGAAGTCCTAGAGGAGGATGTGGAGGAGGTGATGCCAGAAACTAGGGGATCTAGCCTAGTATTGTGAAGGGCATTGCAATCCAAGTCCTTACCATTAGAGGAGAGCCAAAGGGAGAAAATCTTCCTCACAAGATGCAATGTCCAAGGAAGACTATGTGATGTGATTATAGATTCAGGGAGTTGCACTAACGTGGTTTCTACACTCTTGGTGGACAAGTTGGAGGTGCCCACTCAAATCCATCCTCAACCATATAAGCTCCATTGGCTTAGCAATTCAAGTGACGTAAAGGTTAGTGAACAAGCATTGATTTCGTTCAAAATTGGCAATTATGAAGATCAAGTGCTTTGTGATGTTTGTCCCATGGATGCGTGTCATATTCTCTTGGGAAGACCTTGGCAATATGACAGATTTGTGAAGTTTGATGGAAGGACAAACATATATGTTGTGAGGAAGAATGCACAAGCCAAAGCATTTTCTTTGAAGCCTTTTATGGCTCTAAAAACTCGTTCTAACAAAGATAATGGCAAGGGAGTGTTATTGGTGGATGGAAGGGAATTAGAGAAGGATGCGAAGGCCAAGGTTGACTATATGTAAAAGCTTCACACCCAAGTGAGAGCAAGAATTGAGAAGGTCAATGATATCTATAAGGCTAGAGCTAACAAACACAAGACTCAACATACTTACAAGGAGGGAGACTTGGTTTGGTTACACTTGAGGAAGGAAAGATTTCCTAATCGACGTAAGAACAAGCTTATGCCTAGGTGTGATGGTCCATTCAAAATCATCAGTAAGGTGGGTGATTATGCATATAAGCTTCAGTTGCCTGGAGACTATGGAGTTCATCACACATTCAATATAGGCGACTTAGCACCTTATGTGCCTGATGATCAACTTCGAAGTTTGAGGACAAACTCTTTTGAAGAAGAGGAGGATGATATGATAGAGGATGCCAAATTCGAAGGATTGGTTGAAGCTTTAAAGAAGAATGCTACCATGGGAGAGTTATTGGCTTATGGAGACACGAATCTTCTAGGTGCATCAAAGGAGAACATTTACATGTGCATGATAACATGCAAATGTAAATGAGGATTGGTGGACATGGGGAATAAGTTGGTTTTGCCTATGAGTTTTCTCCCATTTCATTTGATAGGGTTTTTCTCATTTTAGGCATAGGTGTGTTTTTGAACTTTCCATTTTCAGGTTTTATGATTCTATAATGTGTGGAAGCCATGGAGGTGATGATTGATGGAAGGCCTTGATCAAAAGCTAAAATCTTGGAGTAATTTTCGAAGATTGAAAATTTTGACCAAGGAGGAAAATTTTAAGACAAGGGGAGGTGCTTGTTACATTGAGATGTGCTTATTACATCTTATCGGTGCTTTATTACGACTTAAGTGACATGGCAAGTGACATGGCATGGGTATGGACGTGGCTACACACATGGCATTGGATATTTAGTGTTTTACTTTAAATAAAATAGGATTAGAGTAGTTAAATTGTAATATTATCTTTTTAGGTAGGATAAGATTCTAATTAAGATAAGATAGTGTTAGAGTTTTAGTAGGATTATGTAATAAATAGGTGGCATTATCCTATTGGTTATTAGGAGTCCTTTTAGAAGTAGGAGGCCTAGTCATAATATGATTGAAACTCTCAAGCTATGGGTATAAATAGATGTGCACCCAAGCTTGGAAAAATCAGATTTGGAGATTCTTTTCTATATATTCTTCAATAAACTTAGAGAGTTTGTTGTTTTTCTTTGTGTGTAACAAAGAGTTGTGAATTGGTGCTTAAAGCTTTAGATTCACGTGAGGAAGTGTAGGAATTGAGGGTGCTTTGCTTTAATCAATTCTTAAACTTTCGCCCTAGATTTTAAACCTTTGGTGCGTAGCTTTAGAGGGTTTTCTATCTAGTTCTATCCCTTTTGTGTGGATTAAGGTTTCAATACCTAGATTCACATCAACTTTTGGTGCTCTCGTTGAGAGGATTCGAAGAATACTCAAGCAATATGGATTCCAGTGGTGATGATGAACACGAGATGCCACCAGGCTTCAAAAAAGGTTTAACCTTACAAGAAGCCAAAGCCTTGTGCATGGAACGCGAGTTGAAGGAACTGAAGGAACGTATGAATGAGCTGTTGCAAATCGTGGGGAAGAAGGAAAAGTCCTCAAGCAAAGGTAAACTCTCTTCTCATGAATCTAACTCTAGCGAAAGTGATGGTGAATCTAGTGTTAGAAGCTCAAGGAGGCCTAGCATAAAGGGCGTAGGAGAAAGAGTTTAAGGGGGAAAGAGGATCAAAGCTTGAGACTTGAAATCCCTGAGTTCAATGGCAGTTTGGACCCAGACAAATTCCTAGATTGGATCCGTAGAGTTGAACGAATTTTCAGATATAAGGACTATGATGATCATAGATCCTTTAAGGTTGCTGAACTCAAACTCACTTCTTATGCAAGTTTGTGGCTTGAAGGTTTGCAAAAGAAGAGGAGAAAGGAGGGGCGTTCCAAGATCTCATCTTGGACAAAACTAAAGAAGTACATGCAAAAAAGGTTTGTTCCTCAAGACTTTGAACAAAACAATTTTATAAAAATGCATACTTTGAAGCAAGAAAGGAGGTCTGTGGAGGAATACTTGATGGAATTCGAAAATCTAGCCATGGTGTGTGGGCTAGAGGAGAAAGAAGACCACAAGGTGGCTCGTTTTGTGGCTGGGTTAAATGACCCAATCAAGGAAAAGGTGGAATTACAACCCTATTGGAGCTTTGATGAGGTGTGTACAATAGCAACTAGGGTTGAAAGGCAAACACGTAAACCTAGAGGGATCTTTCGATCATTTGAAGCTAAAGGGGTGCGTGAGATGTCTAATGTGAAGCCTAATCTCGAGAATTCCATAAAGCCACAATCTTTTGGGAGAGATAAGGGAGGAAGTTCGAGGCCCCCTATGGGAGATCAACGAACTTGCTTCAAATGTAAGGGACAAGGCCATATCCAACGGGATTGTCCCCATGCTAGGATTGCTACTACTCAGACTTGGGAGGAAGATGAAACCTTTGAAGAAGAGGAGCATGAGCTTGAAGAGGAAGAAGGTAGCACATCTTTTGAAGTCCTAGAGGAGGATGTGGAGGAGGTGATGCCAGAAACTAGGGGATCTAGCCTAGTATTGTGAAGGGCATTGCAATCCAAGTCCTTACCATTAGAGGAGAGCCAAAGGGAGAAAATCTTCCTCACAAGATGCAATGTCCAAGGAAGACTATGTGATGTGATTATAGATTCGGGGAGTTGCACTAACGTGGTTTCTACACTCTTGGTGGACAAGTTGGAGGTGCCCACTCAAATCCATCCTCAACCATATAAGCTCCATTGGCTTAGCAATTCAAGTGACGTAAAGGTTAGTGAACAAGCATTGATTTCGTTCAAAATTGGCAATTATGAAGATCAAGTGCTTTGTGATGTTTGTCCCATGGATGCGTGTCATATTCTCTTGGGAAGACCTTGGCAATATGACAGATTTGTGAAGTTTGATGGAAGGACAAACATATATGTTGTGAGGAAGAATGCACAAGCCAAAGCATTTTCTTTGAAGCCTTTTATGGCTCTAAAAACTCGTTCTAACAAAGATAATGGCAAGGGAGTGTTATTGGTGGATGGAAGGGAATTAGAGAAGGATGCGAAGGCCAAGGTTGACTATATGTAAAAGCTTCACACCCAAGTGAGAGCAAGAATTGAGAAGGTCAATGATATCTATAAGGCTAGAGCTAACAAACACAAGACTCAACATACTTACAAGGAGGGAGACTTGGTTTGGTTACACTTGAGGAAGGAAAGATTTCCTAATCGACGTAAGAACAAGCTTATGCCTAGGTGTGATGGTCCATTCAAAATCATCAGTAAGGTGGGTGATTATGCATATAAGCTTCAGTTGCCTGGAGACTATGGAGTTCATCACACATTCAATATAGGCGACTTAGCACCTTATGTGCCTGATGATCAACTTCGAAGTTTGAGGACAAACTCTTTTGAAGAAGAGGAGGATGATATGATAGAGGATGCCAAATTCGAAGGATTGGTTGAAGCTTTAAAGAAGAATGCTACCATGGGAGAGTTATTGGCTTATGGAGACACGAATCTTCTAGGTGCATCAAAGGAGAACATTTACATGTGCATGATAACATGCAAATGTAAATGAGGATTGGTGGACATGGGGAATAAGTTGGTTTTGCCTATGAGTTTTCTCCCATTTCATTTGATAGGGTTTTTCTCATTTTAGGCATAGGTGTGTTTTTGAACTTTCCATTTTCAGGTTTTATGATTCTATAATGTGTGGAAGCCATGGAGGTGATGATTGATGGAAGGCCTTGATCAAAAGCTAAAATCTTGGAGTAATTTTCGAAGATTGAAAATTTTGACCAAGGAGGAAAATTTTAAGACAAGGGGAGGTGCTTGTTACATTGAGATGTGCTTATTACATCTTATCGGTGCTTTATTACGACTTAAGTGACATGGCAAGTGACATGGCATGGGTATGGACGTGGCTACACACATGGCATTGGATATTTAGTGTTTTACTTTAAATAAAATAGGATTAGAGTAGTTAAATTGTAATATTATCTTTTTAGGTAGGATAAGATTCTAATTAAGATAAGATAGTGTTAGAGATTTAGTAGGATTATGTAATAAATAGGTGGCATTATCCTATTGGTTATTAGGAGTCCTTTTAGAAGTAGGAGGCCTAGTCATAATATGATTGAAACTCTCAAGCTATGGGTATAAATAGATGTGCACCCAAGCTTGGAAAAATCAGATTTGGAGATTCTTTTCTATATATTCTTCAATAAACTTAGAGAGTTTGTTGTTTTTCTTTGTGTGTAACAAAGAGTTGTGAATTGGTGCTTAAAGCTTTAGATTCACGTGAGGAAGTGTAGGAATTGAGGGTGCTTTGCTTTAATCAATTCTTAAACTTTCGCTTTAGATTTTAAACCTTTGGTGCGTAGCTTTAGAGGGTTTTCTATCTAGTTCTATCCCTTTTGTGTGGATTAAGGTTTCAATACCTAGATTCACATCACAAATTTATTTGGAATTTCTTGAGTTGGCTTTCTAGGTATGCCATCTGAAAACTTTCATGAGACCTTACTCGTCCTCTAGGGTAACTAAGGGGTTTAAAGGGCTTGTTGCATACGCTAAATGCAATCGGAATTCCTACGATAATGAGTATTAGGATTTTATTTCTTTCTTAGAGTATTTTCTTATTTTGTTTGTTTGCTAGAGGACGAGAAAAGGTTAAGTGTGGGGAATTTGATAACATGTTTTTATACTCATTTCTATATGCATTAGTTGCGGGTTTCCATCATGTTTTCTCCGTATATCTAACCTTTTAAAGCTACTTTGCTTTATATTTTGATGTTTCTCTCCTTGATCTTTTCTCTTGTGATTTTTGTAGGAATTGGGCTCGATTTACTATAGTTTTACTTTGATCGTGGTTTGGCTTGTAAAAGGGAGCAAGTATACATATAAGACGAAACATGACAGCCAGCTCAACGGCTTGCATGTAGACGTACAACTCCCTCCATAACCACCTCGTGGCCAATTCGTTATGCGAAGATACAAGAGGCATTGGCAGCTAACTCCACGACTTGCCCGTGGACATATGACTTCCTCCATAACTCACCTGTGGTGGCCTCTGTTACGTAAAGAATGAAGACGAAGCAAGGCAGTGAGCTCCACGGCTAGCATGTGGCCAAAGGCTACTCTCCACGGCCCACCCGTGGAGGTTGCGGATTTGCTATGTCCAAAAACTACTAAAACTCCTACGTTAAATATAGACTAGGGAGGTTATTAGCAGTCAGATTTTTATTATATTATTTTAGAGAGTTTTATGTTCTTGTGCTATCTAAGGCTCCTCCAAGCTTGTTCCATTGAAGATTTATCAAAGTTTCCATTAATTCAAGTATATCTTCTTCTCTTTATTTTCTATTTTATTGTTATTATGTTCTCTTTAATTAATCATTGTGTTTATCTAATCAATATGTGTGATTAGTTTTATAACCCTAGGGTTGGGTTGAACCCTAATATGAATGAATGTATCGTTTGATCCTCAATCTCCTCTTTAATCAATTTATAATTCCTCTTTCTTAGGGGTGGTATTATTATCAATAATTAACTAGAGATAGTATTATTGAATGTGATTAGGTTTATAACAAGGGTTGACTCCTAATTGATTTTAGAACCCTAATCAAAAGTAAGAATAATTATGCATAAGAATAGCTAGTTGTTCTTGCTAGGACTTATAGGATGTCATTTGTAATGTCTTTAATATGTTTGATTCCATGAGAATAGGTATGATTACATATTGGGGAAGCTATTAGTTGATCGAGAGAAACTCTTAGTATTTATTTTAGGGAGCGTCCGTCTTGAGGAATATTTATTGATTTGAGAGTGGGAAAAGGGATTATTTTGTTGCATTGATTTATATTAAGGGGGATTCCTAATTCTAGGTATTTTTATTCATAATTGTTTCTGTGCTACTTTTGTTGCTTAATATTCTATACTTAGAAAATTAATAGTTTAGATTCTTCATCATTGAATTGGTTACTTATTTAGTGATTACTCGAGTCTATTTAACTAGTTGAACTTTAGTCTCTTGGAATTCAATCCTTACTTACCCTTCTACGTAGGGGTGGTCTTGTAAGGTTTATTTTTGTTGGGTGCACGCTTATCACATGAAGCAGCTACTTATTATTCAAGGCTATATTTGCTTCGTTTTCTTTTATGAGGAGGAAGCCTACTTGGCTTACTGGAATTTCAAAGCTTCTTCCAAACATATAGTTGTTACTCCATCTCCACACCCTGTAGAGGGTAGTGTTGATGAGTGTTGGCCAAGTTTCCTCTAACACATGTGCATGGGCATCTACATTTCTTTCGAACCAATCTTTGTAGCTTCCTTGGAAAAACTGGTGGTTTCTCGAAGGACTCTCCAAGCCCATCCAAATTTTCATCGCTTCATCACATTCTCTCAATATATGTAAGGAGCTTTCTTCTTGCACATTGGGCATAGGCTATCATTTGTCAACCTATACTTTTAAAGGTTGTAATTATGGTGGATTAGGTCGTGGCAGAACAGCCAAAGAAAGCCACTAATTATGAATTGGACTGATGCTTTCCACAATAGGTTCTAGAGGTCATTAGCATATGCATTGTCTTCATTTCTCATAATTATCGCTGATCAAATTGCGAGTTTTTCCTTGTTGCCTTCTTTCTAGTAAACTAGATCTCCCAAAGAGTTGTCATCTTTTAGTTCGTGTGCTTGAATAACTTTAATTCTTGTGTTTGAATGGGGAGGAGATGTGCGAGCTAAGGCCAGTTCAATCCCTCATTTGTTACCCACATTTCCTAAACAACTGCTCCGTCAATTTCCATAAGGACTTCACCCATTTCAAGCTCTCTGAGTGTGCAGTCTATTGCCCATTTATGATCCCCAAAACAATGTCTTTTCTCCGTTACCCATTGTTGTCCTCATCCCTTTTCGAAGCAGGTTGATGTTCTTTAGAATGCCTTTCTAGACGTTAGATACTCAAGTCCTATTTCCAAACATATCGGCATCACATCTTCCCTTGAAATATTTGGCTCTCAACACCTTAGACCAAAGAGTATTTGGTACATTAATACTTTCCAGATCAATTTTGCAAGGAAGGCTGAGTTCGCTTGCCTGGTTGAGTAAATACCAATGCCTCCATGATCTTTCGGTTTTTGTATGGTTTCCTAAGAAAGCATGTGTATTCTTCTCTTAGTGTTATTGCTACCCAAAATGAAAGCCTTGGTATGCTTGTCTAGTTCATCACATGTAAACTTGGGTAATCTTGCAGTTTGCAAAGCAAAGTATGGCAGGGTATTAAGGGTTGACTTAACCAAAGTAATTCTCCCAGCCAAAGATAAATACTTTATTTTCCAGCCTTCTAATTTCATGTCTATTCTTTCACATAGATAACCAAAGGTGTTGTGTGTTACTCTACTTGTGAGAATATGCATCCCCATATATTTCCCCGAGTCTTCTGCGTGTTCCATCTCTAGGGCATTGCTTATCTCTTGTCAGGCTGCTTCCTCAATGTTGTTGGAGAAGAACACTCTATCGAGACAGTTACATATTATTTGTCCTAATGCTAAACAGAATCTATCAAGACAGTTACATATTATTTGTGCTTGTTTGATATCTACTTCTACAAATAACACTATATTGTCTGCAAAAAATAAGTTAGAGAGTAACAGACCCCATTTTCTTGCTCTAATGGGTCTCCATTTCTTCTCAATGATAGCCTCTTCAATGGTTTGATAAAGCCTTTCCATGCACATAACAAATATGTATGGGGAGAGTGGATCTCCTTGCCTAATTCCTATAGTAGGTTGGAACTTTTGAGTTTTTCACCATTTCAAAGAACTAGAAGAGAGGTTGAAGTCAGACATTCCATTATCACATTATTAAGGAGGACTGGGAGATTCAATTGCCTCAAAGTGTCATTAATGAAAGACCATCGAAGCCGATCATAGTCCTTGTCAAAGTCAATTTTGATTGCCATGAGACCCTTTTTGCACTGCTTTCTTCTCATTGTGTGGAGTAATTCTTGCATAATGACAATATTATATGTGATTTGCCTTTCCATTACAAAACTTTCTTGGAAATTTGAAATCAGAGTGGGTAAAATGGGTTTTATAATATTGACAATTACCTTGGAGATCAGTTTGTATGCTACGTTGCATAGCTTGATTGGTCAAAATTGAGAAGTCAATTATGAGTACTCAGCTTTAGGAATTGAGACAATGAGTGTGTCATTCATTGAAGATGGAATCCCCTTACCATTTAGCGCCTCCAAAATCATTTTGTGGACTTTGAGCTTCACTAATTCCTAGTGTTTTTATTAACAAGGCTTGAAATCCATTGGGCTCTAGTGCCTGAAGGGGGTGCATTTTCTTTAAGGTTTCATCAATCTCAACAAAGTTGTAAGGTCTGGTAAGAAGGTTCCAGTGTTCCCTGGATAGTTTGGGAAGATATCTCTAGGAATAGGGAACTCGTCCTCACATCCTTCCTCAGTAAAAAGTTTAGCATAGAATTTAGTGACATGTTTTTGCACTTCTTCTTTGTCCTGAACCCACACCCCCTCAGAATTCTTTATCCGGTTGATGGTATTGCGCCAACGTCTCATATTGGTGCTGAGATGGAAGTAAGTAGTTTTTCTATCCCCATCTCGAATCCATTCCACGCATGATTTCGGACCATAATGTCTCCTCTTTTTGTAGCACTTTCTCAAGTTCTCTTCTTAGTTTAGTTTCAAGCTTGTCCAATCCTATATGGTAGTGGATCCCCTCCTTTTTTTGAATGCCCCCAATACAAGCATCTGAAGATATTTCAAAATACATCCTTATTCCTACTAGTCAAGAATGTGGTTTGTGTTATCAACTTTAAGTGGCATTAAATATACAATTGTTAAAAGTTAATTGTAGTTTATGTTATTAACTTTAAGCGGCATTAGAAGATCCATGCTAATCTTGAACAAAATTTTTGATGATACGACTTATGTCTCAACTATTTTAACATGAACTTTTTCACTCTTTTTAGGAGGTATACCAAGTAAAGAAATTTATGAAGAATTTGGGTCATTTTACCTTGTAAATATTTTAAAAGTTCTTCGTTTTCTAATGAGATATGAGTTATGTTGATTTTGTCTTAGGAATCAATATAGTTATCAATTCTTTTAATTTCTTGTTTATAAAAGAACATTTAAAATGTAATACATTTGTAGAACAAAATACTACTACCAACAATAAATTGAACATTATTATCAAAGTCCATTTAGAAACAAATTCAAAATTATACATGTTTTTATTCGTATAAGGTGAAAGAAGTGCTTGTTATGTTCATAACAAAAAATATAAAATATGAGAAGATTTAATCATTATATTTGATAACCAGAATGAGATCTTATGAACATCAAGCCAAGAAAAAAAATTTATGAGCTGGCAAAATTATCCATTACATGATCTAAAAGAGGAACCATGTCCCACTGCTAACATAATGAAAAAAGAAACTTTGTAATGTAATAGTCTTCCATCTTTATTTCTCATGGTTATCTTTCTTTTTAAGAGATGCCTATTTTTCTTTAACTACCTTTATTTCCCTAACTTCTATTTACATACAAGTAATAGATATATAGAACACGACCCCATGAATGGGAATTGCAGTAATAAAGGACAAAGCACTAGTAGTTGATCTTGCTCGGATGTGCGCTTGATGATCTTGATTGTGATTCACCTTATAAATAATGCAAGTGTGAAACTAAAAAGCAATTTCATGATTTTTTTTATCTAGTTTAAAATTTTCAGACTAGGGGGTTTAGCATATCT
This sequence comes from Dysphania ambrosioides, assembly GCA_026401315.1. Taxonomy (NCBI): domain Eukaryota; kingdom Viridiplantae; phylum Streptophyta; class Magnoliopsida; order Caryophyllales; family Amaranthaceae; genus Dysphania; species Dysphania ambrosioides. The sequence goes on from CM048672.1 coordinate 4,553,577, forward strand.
CCACGAAATAAGAAGATTGGTTTAATTTGAGAGAACCTGCACCGATTGCAAATTGATTAAAGCCCACCATCTCAAAGTATAAAGACAAGAAAGGACCTTTGTATGCAATGCAAAAGAAGAAAAACCATAAGTTGAACCACACATACCCCATTGATCACTATCGATATGCACATTAACTTCCGACCCCATTCTAGCCTTCCCTTAAACTACACACCACAAGCTTTCTTTCCCTTCACCTTATACCCCGACAAGTTTCCATAGGCTGGAAAGTCATTAATGGTACAGAATAGGATGGCACGGAGTGTAAAAGTATATTCAGCATATGCATCATACATTGATATACCTTTATCCCACAATAACTGCAAATCTTCAATAAGGGGAGTAAGATAAACATCAATGTCATTCCCAGGTTGCTTGGGCCCTGATATTAGAAGCGATAACATAACATATTTACGCTTCATGCATAACCAAGGGGACAAATTATATATCACTTACAAAACTGGCCATGTGCTATGTTGACTACTTAATGTACCAAAAGGATTTATTCCATCCGTGCAGAGACCAAGTCTTAGGTTCCTATCTTCCCCGCCAAAAGCCTTGAAAGATTCATCAATTGTTTTCCACTGGGGAGAATTCACAGTATGTCGAATCATTCCATCTTTCTTCCTCTTATCTGCATGCCATCTCAAATTCTTTGCATCGCTCTTAATCGAAAACAAACTCTTGAACCTTGGTATTATGGGAAGGTACCACAACACCTTTACACTAGGACCTTTAATCCCCAATACAGGCTCTATCCCATGTGGGAGTTTGTAACGTGACTGCCCATATTTAGGACATTGAATGAACTCTGCATACTCATTTTGATACAATATGCAATCATTTGGATATGCATCAATCTTATTATACTCTAACCCAAGGGGACACATTAACTTTTTCGCATAGTACGTTGATATAGGCAAATCATTACCCTCTGGAAACATGTCCCCTAATATTTTCAATAAGGCTGTGAAACTAATATCAGTCCAACCATATTTCGCTTTCAAATTAAACAATGTTGATGTGGTAGACAACTTAGTGTATTTAGTACATCCAGGATACAACGGTTTCTCAACAGCCTCCCACAAACGCTCAAAAGTACGAGATTGACTACCAATTTGATCCCAGACTCCTTCAAGCATTTCATCTATTCGATCTTCATCACTAGGGTCATTATCCTCCAATTCATCCTCCCCATCATCTTCCTTCTCGGCATCAACATTTTCAACGTCATCAGATTCTAATTGGTCATGATGGTCTAGCTCAACTAGATGAATGGGAATTTCGTTAGAACACGACCCCATGTCATTAGATAAACTGGCCTTGCGGTTGTGGAACACTAATAAAATAATAATCAATTGCGGCTACGTATTTGCGGCGTAATACCAAAAACGCTGCAAATTAATTAGAGAACTCAATAATATGCGGCGTATTATTGAACAACCGTCGCATATTAATACATAGACATAATAATATGCAGCGTATTAGGGTTAAATCGCCGCATATTAATTGAGTTCTTGAATTAATTTGCGGCGTATTAGTCGACACCCGCCGCATATTGCTTATTTAAATTAAAACCACCATCTTTTTCTTTAGTTTATTTCTCTTCGTGTTCGCATTTCTCTTCAGTACTTCCTCTAGTTGTGTTTTTGCGCCCTCATTCTCTGTAATCCTTCGTTTACTTGCTCCCTTATTCCCTAACTATATCTCTTTGTACCATAATTTATTAATTTCTCTCTTAAAAGAAATTTCTCTCTAAAAAAGCCTACATATTAGTTATGTTCAAATCATGACTGGCAAGGAGATCCACTTTCCTGATACATAATTGTTATGTGCATAGAAAGGCTTTACCAAACCATTGAAGAGGCTATCATTGAGAAGAAGTGGAGACCCATTAGAGCAAGCAAATAGGGTCCATTACTCTCCAACTTATTTTTTACGGACGATATAGTGTTATTTGCAGAAGTAGATATCAAATAAGCACAAATAATATGTAACTGTCTCGATAGATTCTGTTTGGCATTAGGATCATAAGTCAAATGTACAAATTATGTTCTTTTTTAGGCTTATGTGCATTTTCCATATTACATATTCAATTTGATTAGTTATTTAAATTTTAAAGTCAAATGTTCATTATTTTAGAATAATATTCATTATTTTTATCCTAATATTCAGTGCTTTAATCCGGTATTCATTTTCAATAGTACAAGTTCAATCTATAAAAAGTTCAATTTAAACAAGCTACGGGTTATGTTTCCCTTAAACCAATTCAATATTTAAATTGCATATAAAACTCTATCTCAAAAGAGAAGAACAATATGTTAAGTTGAGGTATCTATATGTTGAAATTAAAGAACCGACGTCGTATGAGAAAAGACCAACTAGTGTTAGTTGGACGTAGATCCACCCACCTAAACATTGACAGAAAATTTGTACGCAAACCCACATGTATTTTGAACAAGGCCAACATGGGCCAATAGGAAGAGCAACCTTGGATAAATTCTAATAATATGCTCCTCATTCATTATTCGAGTTTGATAACACAATTTTCCTACTAAAAATTCTTGTGTCCAAGAGATGACTAGGGAGCCACAACGGTAGCATTTTGATTGGATTTTAATCCCATCAATACCAATAAAACAAGTTAACATTAGCCGTCTTAGAAATTTTGTAAATTCACTCTTTGAATCGTACATTGTAACAGAAGAAAATTTATAGTGTCATTATTATTGTACGCGATACAATATTATTAGTCCCCTATCGTCAAAAAAAAAAAAAAAAAAACAGCAAGCTTAATCTCCTATTAAATTGACTTTTGATACTATTAAAGAACATTGGAGGACTCACTCATCTCACTTACACTGATAGTTAAAGTTGTTCCTGACATTTTACAAGTCTAAGTCAAAATAAGAAATTTAGACCCTAAAATTAATAATATACTTTGTATTATTTTATTTTCTTATTTTACAAATAAAAAAAATTAAGTAGTGATTTCACAAAATAAAATAAACTATTGAAAAATTTGATTAAAAATAATACTAGCAATATAATCATATAAATCATTTATAGTGTAAAACAATAAAAATCATTAATAAACATTTTAATCTAAACAATATCACGAGCAATCCATTTCATAAAAGTTTTTATTTACCAAGTTATCTTATTATTATGATCATTTCTCTTTATAATATTATGAATAGTTCTCTTTACAAATTAATAAATATAGTTAACATTTTAAATGCAACGAATTAATAAGATGTCATTGCATAAACAAAATGAGGAATAATGATAACTGTATACAACTAATATACAAAATAATTGATTAAATTTCTAACATTTCTTATTGGTGACATAAGTAGCTATTTTAATAAATGGTTAATAACTAGATAAGTATAATAACAATAATATTTTGTATATCGTATCTAATTTTAATAGGTTGTTGCTTCATGTGAAGTATATATATAGCATTGGATTAGAAACAAGGAATTGAACTATGCATTCGGATAAAATTGTCTTAGAAAAAGAGGAATAACCATTCATTGGGAAAAAAAAAAAATCATGGAAATAAAGGAAATTGAACTCATATCAAATTACATTAAAAACTTTATACAAATAAGACTATTTACCATTAAGCTACTTTAATTAATATAATAAAACTTACACATATTATATTTATATTCCTTTTATTTTTTATCTAAACATTAATAAAAATAGACCTTTTTCGACGGGCCCTGAGTGGTGGCCCTGCTTGCCTCGCCCCACCCTAGGGACAGGGATGCTAACAGTGCAGAATTCCATCAAACATTTAATACTATTCTGCTCATAATATCGAATATCAGCTGATAATAAGCAAATTAGCTTACCTACTACCTAAACAATGAAAAAGTTCATCATTATACAAGGTCAGGTATCATATCTTAAAGCTTAGCAAGCGAAACTGGGATAAGGATATACTGCAACAACAAGAGTAAAGAAACCAAACGGCTCCAACATGACGACAGACCTAACCTACAAAATCTTAACCGATTTGGCTGAACTGGTTCTCCTTAGCTGATACCTCGGTTCATCAGACACCCCATCTAAAATTCGACTGTCCAATTCCTGCATAGAAACTGAATTATTAAAGATTGCCATAACTCTGAGTTGAAAGGGCGTCAATGAAGAAAGAAGAGAACAAAGTAAGAACCTACAGTTGCTACAAGCTGCAAAAGCATCATAGAGAAAGTGAATGTCTACAAAACACATTTCAGATACCACCTCTCCTGAATATATTGTGATTCGTCAAGGACAATTTAAGAATCCATAAAACTTTGGAAGATAATATTTCATACACTCAGTCCCAAATCCGATATGACATCCAGTTCTAGCTTTCATTTTAGCCTACAGCCACCCTCAAGCATTGGCGGATCTAGATATTTTTGCTTCTGGGTTCGAGTTTTCAAACATATATAATGAAATTAAGTAACATAATCCAAACCACAAATTAATAATAACTTTAGGGGTGCATGAATTTTGTCCTCGATGATTAGTTGAGTAGTTAGCCTTCAATTATTTTTTAGTAGTGGAAAGAAAGATGTAATAAAATAATTGCGGGTCCTTCACCCAAATAAAAGCGTAAAAACTAATCTAGGACAAAGGGAATAATGCTAAAAAATATTACTTCGTATGAAAGATGTACATGGTCTCCCTAGTCTACTTGATCCATGTTGATAAGTATAATCAACGACCAACGGTATATACAGTTTATCAGCAATGCCCCTCATGTGCCATATGTTACATATATGACATGCATACACACTAACAACAAAAGAAATTTTGAAACAAAACCAGAGAAGCAGTACTTCACATGAAATTTTGACTCAGACTGCACCTGATCCACAGGAAAAAGTTATAAACAACCATAAGTCTATTTCTTATCCACATAATAATTAATACATGCCTTGATTCATTTTTCAACCAGGACCAAAACCAGACAATCTTCTATTCTCCTGCCTCATTTTAAAATAACAACATTGGATGATTAACTGGGCCAACATTTGTATCAAATATCGAATAATGGAATGCACATTTTTGCGCACACCATGACTTAATTTACTATTTTCTATTTCCCCCTTACAAATTTCTGCATAATATCACTCCTTTATTTCCATAGCTTACAGTACACACTCTCCTCTTTTTCTATCCCTCCCCAATCCACCTCACCTTTCTTCCCTTCTCCCATCCACCATCGAGAGGCTTTTTCTTTATCATTTTTTTTAGTTGGTAAAGTGGTACTTGATTACCTCCATGCTCGTTCTCAAATTCTCAATACCCTACCTTCTTTCTCATCTACAGTAATCTTTAAATGAAAAGCAACAAAATATTGATTTACATGAAAATGAAGAGGCCCCTGAAAATTTTAACACCTCTCTAGAATCCTCACACTGATTTAATTAAAAAGCCACAACCTTGAACAAACATAGAAGCAAGCATTTAAACGCAGGCATGGAGCATCATACATTGAGGGCAAATGGCATAAACAAGAAAACCGAGCACAAAAGGCTGCTGCCCATCATCCTAGAGCTAAATCCAACAACTCCGAATCCTAAACCTTATCAACTAGAACAAGATAAAGACACATGAGAAACAACAAATTTTTGGCACACAACTGTTAATATTATAGTTAGAGCTAGAAAATTGGTTGTTCATATTTTGTTCTGGTTGATTGATAAACGTGTCATAATCCTTAGACACTAATCCAGCCCACTTTATTTAGGGGGTGTTCGGCCGTGCTGTGATTTGTTTATTTTCCATTTTTTTTTGCAAAAAAGAATTAAACTTGCTCGGTGAGAACATTTTATAAAACAAATTCCTGACAGTTTTGACGAGACCAAAACAGTAGTGAAGACCACTCTTAGTGTTTTCAGGTATTTGGTTTGTGTTTCCTATGGTTTTGGCAATTGTCAGACACTCACTCTCCTTTCTCCATCCCTCTTTCTTCTCGTCTCTTCCTCTCTCCTTCTAAAGCTCAGACTTCTACCTCCAATGGCCGCAAAGAAAACTAGCAACCTGAGCCACTGCTTCAGCCGTCTTAGATTTATAATGGGTTTTACTCATAATCTCCAGAAATAATCTCGCCATAAATTCTTTCGTAGTTTTTTAGCTTTAACATCTTTGACACGAGCACTACCATTCAACCCATTACATAAAAATCTTGTTGGGTTACAATGTTTAGTTTATAACCTTTGACAAAAAAAATTAACGCTAAAACATAGAATATAATTCTATAATATTTTTTTATTTCTGATCTTACTTGCAGTAGGAGCTTCATCATGAAATTTTCAAAACTCTTGGTATCACAAATCTTCTATTCTATAAATAAGTGACATGAAAGGCACATTCTGGGGTTTTTGACAAAGAGTTAAAATAATTAAAGCCATGGAAGGTTTTTTCATGAAAAATTCCTTGGGAGTTTATGAGTGGAGAGAGAAGAATGAAAGGATTGAAGCTAATAATGAGGCCACTGCTCTACATTTGCTCGAGTCTTGAACAAATTACTCTACTATTACTGTTTTATTTTTATTTATCCACAAGGTTTGGAACTATACCGTACCATGAGGCCATGTCAGAGGAGTAGTGTTTTATTTTAGTTTTGAAAAAAATAAAACTAAAACATAAATCTTCTTTCAGTTTTAAAAAACCAGAAAACTCAAAAAACATTAATACCAAAAGAGCCATTAACGAGTCACAGTACTTGAACAAACTTTACCAAATTAGTTAAACAAGCAAAAACCCAGCCCTGAATATTTCCTTCATGACACCTACCTCCTATCGAACATGCTTGCGAGGCATCCACAGCATGCATCACACTCTAGTCTCCATCAGTAGCCAATATACCAATCCTTTTCAAAGCCTAAGCGCGTAACCCTTGGCCAGAGACAGAGAGAATGCCGCTTTGGCTCTGCTCTACCAATAATAAAGCCCAAGCAAAACTCAATAGACTTAACACTCTTCTTTTATGAAACATTGGCAACAAAAACTTCAACCTCATTCTCAATGGGTCACCACACCAGAGCTTCTAAAACAAATAAAAAGGAATCCATGGCTCTTTTTTCCACCTTAAAGCTCCATTCAGCCAAAGCTAACCTCTCTTATAAGACCCATATGACTTGCACAGGAAAAAAAAAAAAAAAAAAGCCCTTTCCTTGAGTCTAGACTTGTATGATTTCATTCATATGTTACCTGCTTTTTCTGTTAGAATATAAGGGAATCCTGCCAGTTTAGTAGCTCCAGCAATGCTGTCGGTCGCTTGCCAATTAGCCTATTAATGTTGTAGGCTAGTCTTTTGACTTAACTGAGGAAGGAGCTTTATTGTGATAAGAAAGGTCTATCTCCGTTTTTATAATTGAGGCAAAAACATGGTATATCAATGAATGATTGAGAGCTGAGCTTTCGTTAAATATGGGTTTAGGCCTACTCCATAAATACTATATTTCTCTAACACTCCTTTCTTCACTTTCTAATTATCTTCAATGAACCACCAAATTTGAAGGTACTATTGTAACTACTATTTCCCAAAAACTAAACACAAGTCAATAATGATTTGTTTTGTCATTAAACAATGCCAAGACTTCTGCAAAGTTACAGCCAATAATTTCTTGAGTTCTCAAATTTCAATGTCCCTCCCCCTCCCTAAATTCGTTCTCCAGTCCTTGCAAATGTGGATAGCCAAAACCAACAAGCAAAAACATTTAGAAAAGTGCAATGAAATCTCCAATATATCTATTGGCTTTCAAAACCATACAGAAGATCATTTTCTTATATTGCCCACACAAACTCACTATCTAAATGGAGATTAATCTTCTCCTAAGGTTAGCCCTTATTTAAAAAAAAAAAAAATTGATTTCCAATCACAGACACATGCCCATTCACTACCTATTTTCTTGTGTATACGGAATAAACTCCTACACCTTCCAAATCATCTTTAAAAAGTGCAAAAATTGCTTTGTAACTTCTTAAAAAATACTCAATTTCCTTACATACTATAGAATTATTAATATATAAGTTAACTGAAACCAAACGATCCATCTACCACAATCAATAAGATTAACACCTACCACAACCTATGTTATTTGGCTTTAACAAAAACCGAATTCAAGCAAATGCTTAACTTTTATATAAATCAAACTCTTTCTCTATATGTTTCATTATATGGCTTTATATAACTGTATACTAAAAACCCTCAACATAATTATGGAATTTTCCTACTAAATTCATACTGCCTCCTTTCTATTTTCTTCTTCCTATATCGAAAATTTCATAAAGTTCTTCCTACTTAGAATATTTCCATATAAGACCTAATTCATAGACAAAATACCCTTTATTTGTGTGTTATAATACCATCTTTGTCCTTCAATTTCTCACCTATTTAAGCCAACCACACTACTATACTAATTGACTTTATTCTTTCCCAACTCACCTGATTATGTTAATTTTTTTTTAAATGGGTAGTACGAAGGGAATCTGATTTTTTTTTTTTTAATGTTCACTACTCTTGGATATATGTGGGATTTTACTCTTTAATGTTTTCTTGGTTCCTCCCCCAATTCCAAATAGGAAGAACTAAAGAGAATGGGGGAACAATGATAATAATAAAATTAAATATAACTGTTTCTAACGTAACTAAAACCCTAAAAGAACCCCACAAAAACCAAAATAAGCGTTAAGTGTAAAATAAATCCAATTCCAAATATTAAAAAGTCCAACTAGATTACTGTGTTACTAGGCTCTTCAATATCGCATTACTGATAAATTCATTCAAATACCAGAAAATGAATACTATAGTATATTCCATAAACATATGAAAGCTTTTGAAAACAGTGACCGCCAAGATGTATTGACAATGGCTAAAGTGAGTTCCACCAACAAGCAAATGATTCTAAGCATTCTTTTATCCTTTATTTCTCCATACACATCTCAATCTCCATCTTTGTCTCCATGAGTACATCCTGTAGCTAGGGGTATAAGAAAGTAACTTAATTTTAACTTTTTATCAAACAAACCTCTCCTTTTGATGATACGAAGATGTTAGTAAACATTATTGCAATAAAATTCCTAGGTCAATACAACTACCCAGCCTTTTATTAAGTGATGTTTCCTTAAGAACGTAGCTAAGACATATATAAGGGAACTATGAAAATCCACTGCATCTCATTACAAAGTAGGAGCAAAGATCTTTACCATACCATAATTTATACATGGGATGTTAGAACAACATTTTACCACATGTTAAGGAGCTCATAGGCTAATTCTTATCCTCCAGATCATCAAGTGAAAATTAATTTATTCGCCTAAAACATCAGTCCACTGAATAGGTTGTACCAGGGTCTGGGTAAGGTCCAATACACTGATAGAAATTAAAACATGTGCAACAATCGCCACCTAAAAATCCATGAAACATATTTATATTTTTAGACTTCAATTTCATGTCACCTACTAAAAGCTAGATGTCACGATACTTCTTAGATAGGACCTAACAAAGCTTTCAGACGACTATAAGACATAGAAAAAAAGGCTGAGGAAGCAAAGAGAAGGATTGATAACACCAAAATCTCAGTTACAGCTTAACAAGCACAAGGCAAAGATGTAAGATTACCAAGTTGAGGAATGCAAAAGATACAGCACCAAAGATTATTTAGGAGGAACTGATGCCTGATTTCACAAGAACTATTTCTCAGCTAAACTTATGCTAGTGAACCAGCAATTGGAAGGGCTAGCCCAATGTTCATTGTATAGCAACAGCTGACCCTATATCGTGATCCCCAATTATCAAATCCAATAATAACGAGGTATTGTAGGACAAAAGCTCGTGAGATATGATAAAAAGTAATTTCAAAGTCCTGGCTAGAAGACTTGTAACATTTTGTTAGATTTGAATAGTCGAGTGCAGGATGCTTTTGTGAAAAGCATACTCAGAACAACCTACTTTTACTATGGCTATCATACATTTGTCTTATTTATGCTAAGAATATATTGAAAAAAAGGAGCACAACCAGATGACAAGAAGTCAGCCCAAAAAGAATCTAATCAAGGGATAAAGTCACACTTACACTTTACATTTATAAGGAAAGCCATTCATAAGGCAACCCTCAAAATGAGTATTAGACTTCAAAATTTTACAGTTCATATTCCAATTCTTTTTCCTGATGTGAATCTTCTTCATAGATTTTATAATTTTCCACTCAATTGGAGAAGCCTTAAACCCATTTTCCAAGCTTAAATTAGCCTACGGCCTAAGCTTGTCTTAAAAACCATCATCATCAGAACACTTCTACAAGGAATAAATTTCATCATTTTTCATCATCGGAACAATTCCAACAATTATCTATACCCTTGTGGCCTTGCCTCAACAAAAGTTAACTGTTTTTGGTGCAACTCACCCCCTCCTAAAAAGGACCATGAGAGAAGAAGAAAATCAAGACTTTCACCACCATTGTATAAAGTACATATGTATATAGAAAAAAGCCTTTCCAAGCCTGGACTATGATCTCATGGTCTCCATCATCTAGACAATAGAGATTATCCGAATTTTCTGTACTGTTCACAAAACACTGCCAATTCAGGACAGCTTATTGAAGATGGGAAACCAGCTAAAGTCAAGTTTGTGCACATTTGACTTTGATCAATGTGATAGAATTAGCAACCTCTGGACAGTCTTTTTTGAAACCTAAATATTCCTTGGATTAATTTAAGTATAGGGCAGGGTGTTATCTGATCAGAAAATGGGAACGAGCCTAAGACCATGATGGGGACATAAGGCTTAGCTGCCAATGTCTAGGAAGCGCGAATGAAAGATGTGTATAAACTACAGTTTTAAGTGAGAAATTCTGTTATCAATCTCCTTTCAAAAGAAGATTGAACTAAAAATACAAAGATTTTCAAAGCTATAGACAGAGTTTTGAATTTATTCTAGCAGATATATAAGTGTGTTTAAAAACAAAACTGGTATTCTGGAATACTTTTGGTATTTTACAAATTAATTTTTGCAATTTAAATTTTTTGATTAACATAAAAGTTAACTCAGAATTTTAAAAATGTTTACCTACTTGCTGGAAGAAGGAAACATGAATGGGGAATCTGTCTGTTTTGAAGGAAAACATTTTTCTTGGAAAATTTTCCAAGAAAAACAATTTTCAAGGGAATCACGGTTCTAAAATAGTTTTCCTTGTTTGTTTTCTTAACAGAAGGAGAGAAAGAGGGGATGGATGGAAGGAGAGAAAAACAGAAGGAAAGAATTGGGAGGAAAATGTGGCACACCTTCCTTACCTACTCTTGAAGAGCTATTTTCCCCCTTGTGGAAAATTGTTTCCTCATTTTACAAAACAAAGGAAAAAGGGAAAATCATTATCCTCGATAACGTTTTCCATTAAAACAAATGGAGCCTGGTATACTAAGGCCAGATGCAACAAACTAAATAATTTGAATTTTCAAAATAAATGAACTTAGATATCCCTACAGTACTTATGAGTCATAAAATCAGGATACAATAATAGAGCTTGAGGGAATTTTAGTCAATACGGGTATCATTCTATACCTTTTGGGCTTAAAATCTTCACACAAGGGAATCTAGTACCATTACAAACACATATGAAGCCATCAAAACTAATTAAACAAAATAGCAAAATGAAGAAGCTTGGGAATTACAAATATGATGCAAAAAAGATGAAATCAAAACCATCCATCAGAAAAAGAAGGCAAAGGCAGCTAGGAGAGTTCAAAGTTCAAGAATCATGACTACCTTCTCTTTCTTGAGCCTCATGTTTTGCTCCTCAAGCAGTGAAACCTTGCTGACCAACTCATTGTGGTAAGCCTGTGCATAAAATAATGACAAAGTAAAGATTCAATAAGAGTGGCAGCGAGGTACCCATATACTTCTGAACAGAACAACACTAAAGTAGATTAACCTGTTTTCTGGCACGAGAACGAGCAGCAGATTCCCTGTTTTTTATTTTTCTCTTCAGCCTCTTCTCAACTCCCCTATTCATTGTATCTGAGTCATCATTTTTCATCCCTGAAAGTGGCGTGTCAGATAGTGCACTGATTGAAGGAGCTGGAGACAAACCCATTTGCTGTGAAAAACATTGCGAAGTAACATCCATATCCAAAGGCAAAGGCATTGCAGGACCCAAAGAAGATTCATCCATAGCTTCATTTTTTGCTAAGAAGTCCTCTAAAGTCATTTGACCCATCGATGTTTCTCTCTTTACTCCTCGACTACTCCTTTTTATCCTATCCTCTTGTTGTATCTCTCTCCACACCTCATCGACAATCTTCTCACTGGCAGTCCTCGACAAAGGCAGGCTTCCCTGACTTTGTAATGACTTGATCGAAGAACCATCATTGCGCCCTTCTATTCCGGTAGGCCGATTGATTTCAGCGTTCCAAGCATTATTGATAAACTCATCAATATTCATGCTCCCTATTCTCTTGCCTGCACCTCATCTAATTTCCAGATATACCAATAATTTGTTGCACTTCAGGCGATTGGGTAAGCTATCTAGCACCTATGTTCAGTTCCCCCATTCACTTACCCCCTCAAACCTATCATCAAAAAAGACCAGAAAATCCCGAAATGAAAATAATTACAAGAACTGAGTGTCAAATATATGATTTTAACTCTCCACAATTCTTCAGTTCATCTACAATATACAAATCAGTTGACATAAAATCAGTCTAAAATGTCAATAAATTACTCCTAAGTTTGCTCCATTTGACTTTTCGTGGTTTTCAAGACATGACATTAAACGTTTTACCTCCAAATCCGTAAGGCAAAAAATCATGAAAAATTGATATTCTAAAAATTTACATGATCCTACTTGAATATATATTATTTTTTATAACATGATGAGAATTTATAGTCAAACTTTTTAAACTTTGACTATATAAATAAAAATGGAGTAATCTTAGTGGGACGGGTATTAAATACGAAACATGAAAACAGATTGTTTATTGTATTTATAAAAGTCTACTTATGATCTCATGATTCCCGTCAAAAAAAATGCTCACATCATAATATCATTAAATATGTTAGAAAACTAGGGATGAGAAAATATGTGCACAGAAACAATTCAAAGTGGCATCAACGGCCGAATTACAAACACAAATTGAATAAAAAATCAAACCCAAAATTCTATAGGAACACAACAACATAAAAAGAATCCAGAATTTAAAATGACCACTTCAACAAAAAAAATACAAAATTCATCCAGATTATACAAATATGAAAAACCCAGAACTTATCATGACAAATTCAATGAAAGCAAGCCCGAATTCTTCTGAGTATCAAAGACCTGAAAAACCCAACATATATTAATATATTATGACAAATTAACAAAAACAAACACTATAGTAAAACAAAAACATTAAAAAAAAAACCCAGAACCTGTTCCCGAAATCCTACAGAAAAACCCAGAATTTACAATGACAAATTCAATAAAACATAAACCCAAAATTCTTCATAACTACAAAAAAAAAAAAACCCCAAAATTTATCTGACAAATTGTATAAAAACAAACCCAAAATCCAATACAAAAAAAAACATGAAACTCAGAATTTAATCACAAGTAAGCTTAAAACAAACCCAAAATTCTTCAGAAAAAAAAAAGAAAAACCCAAAACTATCATGACAAACTGAACACTATTTAACAACTAAAGCTCAATTATTTTTCTGGGTTTCTCTCAAGAGGATCGAACCACTACGCGGAGATGAACATGAATATAAAAACTATAGGATAAAATAATTAATAGAAAAGATAGATGATGATTGATTACCTAAAGAAGAGGAATTCAAAGGAATCAAATCAGTGGAATATGAATGTGAAAGTAGGACAGTTGGGCACTAAATTTGCAGCTGATGAATTCCACGTACAGTATTTAGTAGGGAACAGTACTCCCGATCAAACACTCTACCGAGGAGACAGATGGTGCTGTCTTTTGAGTTTGGGATGTCTTATGATCACGTCAGGGATCAGGTTCTGGAAGTCAGAGATTTTGTTGTGTTAAATTAGTAATTTAAGGATATGCATCCAAAATCCTAATAAAGTATTTTTGAGCAATCTTACTAAAATTAGCTCTTTAAGGGTAGAATAGTAATAACATTAATTTTTGTATATATAAAATCTAAAACTTCCACTTATTCAACTACTCCTTATTTAAAAGTAAATGCTCCTAATTTCATCAAGGGACATAACCCAATTTATGTTTCAATGAAATCTGCTCTTTGAAAAGCTTCTTTGATAAATATGCTTTTAGCCATGTAAGGCGAGTAGAGAATTTAGAGGCACATCTAGTGGCCCGTTTGGACATCAAAAGAGCTACAGAATATATTTGTAATAGACCTTTGCCTATGGGATTACCTCCTTAGCAAAGGCTGATTTGAATTAACTATATGAAGCATTTCTTTTTTTAAAAGAAATGCTCCTAATATAAAAGTAAATGCTCCTATTTTCATGAATTACTTCTAATAGAAAACAAGTGAATGTGATCCATTAAACTTGTGTCTTAAATTTAGTCATAAGTATTATGTGATCATCTTTGAATCAGAACTTAAATTGAGCACAATTTCAATTTCATTTATTACTAGCTACTTGGATGTTAGGCAATTCATGATTACCCACTGCTAGTATTTGGGATGTAATATGGATGTGGGAATCTCGATTGATTATGTTAGGCAATTTCATTTATTACTAGCTACTTAGATGTAATATGGATGTGGGAATCTCAATTGATTATTACACATTTGTAGAATTGCTTGAAACCTAGGAGTATTAAATTATACAAAGAATTTGCATTTGGGTTACTTTTAGTATTTTGGATTATTTCTATAATTTGAAATGTTTGGATCCATAATTAAGAAGAAGAAAGGAAGAAAATGAACCAAATACTTTTATGCATATGAGGAAAAAAATAATCCAAAAACAAAAACTATGGAAATAAAACTAATTAGGAAGAAATTGAGGCGAGGAAGAGCCAACACCAAACATCTTAATCTAAGATTACTTGGAGTTTTGAAGGAGCACCATCAAGAAAAGGATTCTAGGTTGCATCAAACCTAGGTTTGCAAGCCAATCTTCTGCTCGATCACCTTCTCGAAAGACATGGATGATGTGAGGAATGCAGTTATTTGTGTTGATCATGGAGCGACATAAATCAATCAAGTGAGCACACCCACCTCGTCCTTGTTCATTGCTTTGTATGGTTTGTACATAGGCTAGATTATCAAGTTGGATGAGGAGCTTGCTGATGTTAAGATCCTTAAAAAAATTACACCTTAGCTCAAGGCCATAAGCTCTGCCTATATGTTGTAGTGATTCCAAAGTTTGTATTAAGGGATGACACCAAGCGTCCTTCTTGATCACGTATTACTCCGCCCCCGCTAGCCTTAGAGGTCTTATGGCTTCACCAGCTAAGTGCAATGCGTACCAACCATTTGGTGGTATATTTCAACGGACATGCAATACTTCCCTTGGCATGTTGACATCTTGTTTACCCTTATTTAACACCCTTAAGATTTCATCCACTCTGACCTACATGAAGCTTACTACATCAAATGGTATTTCGTTGTTTCAATTCACTAGTAGAAAAAGGTACAATTGCATCAGTTCAAATTAATCAATGGATTCGGCTATAAGAACGAATCACTTATAGGCGAAGTACTTGTAATCTATTCAATTGAATATGTTCAATTGTTTCGGATTTTGTACTGAAGCAACAAATCATCAAGTGCTTCAATTATAGGTAATCGAAGCACTTATAAATTCATTAATGTTTCACTTCCTTACAACCAAAGCACTTGATGATTTTTTGCTTTGGTAAAAAAACTGAAGCAATTGAATAGATTACAAGTACTTCACTTATAAGTGCTTCGCCCTCATAACTGAAGCAATTAATGGAACCAATTTAACTTTCTAAATATATTTTTATGCCACTTTTGAACGCAATATTAATAAAGTCTTCTAATATATTTACTAGAGTTAAGCTACAATAAATTTGTCATCAATATATAATTTGAGTAAAACAAATACAGCGCAATCGATATATATATATATATATATATATATATATATATATATATATATATATATATATATATATATATATATATATATATATATATATATATATATATATATATATATATATATATATATATATATATATATATATATATATATATATATATATATATATATATATATATATAAGGGAGGGATCATGTGAGAACCCTCCCCTTATATGAGAACCATTTTTTGGTGAAAACCCATCTAAGACTGTTGGATGCTTGATGATCTATGGCTGAAATTGCATTAGAAATGGATGGAAAATCTATAAATATCTAAATATTGGTTTATTTTCTTTGCCTGGCAGAGTGTGTTTCGGACAAATTATGTTCGGCTGTCAGTGACTTTTGCTGGCACTTTTCCCTCTACAAAAGTATTTGTACTTTCTTCATCATTGTGTGTTTTTTTATAGTTTCATCCTTTTCTTCATTATTGTGTATCTCATTTGTTTTTCCTGACAAGAGCTCTCCTCTCATTTAAGGTAATTTTTTTTTTTGTGATTCTTTTAATTTGTGATTCTTGTTAATTATTTTTTTTTGTGAAAGTGTTAAATTTTTTGTATTAGAATTGAGTGGAATATATTTTAGATTCACTGTTAGTTATTCAGAATTTGGTTTTTGAATGTGTGAATTTATGAAATTATATGAGTACAATTATATGTTCAATAGTTTAGAACATTATGTATACTCATTTAGAACATAGTCAAGAATTACGGAAATAAAACATTTAGTAATTTCAGTCCGTTGAGGTTTATAACATGATGCTCACTAGTTTAGAACATAATGTACTAGTTTAGAACATGATGTTAACTAGTTTAGAACATGATGTTCATTAGTTTGGAAATGCCCACTAAACTATTTTGAACTAATTACCTAGCGTTTAGAATAAGAAATTAACCATTATAGTATATTATGTTTATTACTAAATATTTTCTAAATTAACCATTATAGTATATTATGTTGGTTTTGGAATTTTTGAGTTTATGAAATTATACGAGTACAATTATATGTTCAATACTTTAGAATATTATGCTCACTACTATTAAACATTATGTATACTAGTTTAGAACATAGTCAAGAATTAAGAAAATAAAACATTTAGTAATTTCAGTCCATTGAGGTTTAGAACATGATGTTCACTAGTTTAGAACATGATGTTCATTAGTTAGGAAATGCCTACCAAACTATTTTGAATTAATTACCTAGCGTTTAGAATAAGAAATTAACTATTATAGTATATTACGTTTATTACTAAATATTTTCTAAATTAACCATTATAGTATATTATGTTGGTTTTGGAATTTGTGAGTTTATGAAATTATTCGAGTACAATTATATGTTCAATAGTTTAGAACATTATGCTCACTACTAATAAACATTATGTATACTAATTTAGAACATAGTCAAGAATTAAGGAAATAAAACATTAGTAATTTCACTCCGTTGAGGTTGAGATCATGATGTTCACTAGTTTAGAACATGATGTTCACTAGTTTAGAACATGATGTTCATTAGTTTGGAAATGCCCACCAAACTATTTTGAACTAATTACCTAGCGTTTAGAATAAGAAATTAACCATTATATTATATTATGTTTATTATTAAATATTTTCTAAATTAACCATTATAGTATACTATGCTGGTTTTGGAATGTGTGAATTTATGAAATTATACTAGTACAATTATATGTTCAACAGTTAAGAACAATATGCTCATTACTATAGAACATTATGTATACTAGTTTAGAACATAGTCAAGAATTATGAAAATAAAATATTTAGTAATTTCAGTCTATTGAGGTTTAGAAAATCATGTTCACTAGTTTAGAACATGATGTTCATTAGTTTAAAACATGATGTTCACTAGTTTAGAACATGATGTTCATTAGTTTGGAAATGCCTACCAAACTATTTTTAACTAATTACCTAGCATTTAGAATAAGATATTAACCATTATAGTATATTATGTTGATTACTAAATATTTTCTAAATTAACCATTATAGTATATTATGTTGGTTTTAGAATGTGTGAATTTATGAAATATACGAGTACAATTATATGTTCAATAGTTTAGAACATTATGCTCACTACTATAGAACATTATGCATATTAGTTTAGAACATTAGTCAAGAATTACAGAAATAAAACATTTAGTAATTTCAGTCCGTTGAGGTTTAAAACATGATGTTCACTAGTTTAGAACATGATGTTTACTAATTTAGAACATGATGTTCACTAGTTTAGAACATGATGTTCATTAGTTTGGAAATGCCCACCAAACTATTTTGAACTAATTACCTAACGTTTAGAATAAGAAATTAACCATTATAGTATATTATGTTGATTACTTTATAACAATATTTTCTAAATTGTCAGTCCATTGAGGTTTAAAACATTATGTTCAATACTTTAGAACATTATGTTCACTTGTTTAGAACATTATGTTCACCGGTTTTGAACATTATGTTCACTAGTTTAGAACATTATGTTCACCAATTCCGAACATGATGTTCATTAGTTTAGAACAATGTGTTCACCAGTTTAGAACATGATGTTCATATTTTTTGAATGTTCACTAGTTTATATTTTTATATTTTTTGAAATTTTAGCTTAATTTATTTGGAACAATATTACCATTTTAGTATATTAATTTAGAAAAATATTTTTTTAAATTATCAGTCTATTGAGGTTTAGAACATTATGTTCAAATACGTTAGAACATCATGTTCACTAGTTTAGAACATTATGTTCACCAGTTTGGAACATTATGTTCACTAAAGAATATTTAGTCCATTGACGTATTATGGAAGTTAAAGAACATTATGTTCACTAGTTTAGAACATTATGTTCACCAATTTAGAACATGATGTTCATTTATTTAGAACATTGTGTTCACAAGTTTAGAACATGATGTTCATTTAGTGATGTTTGAATATTTTTATATTTTTTGGATGTTTGAAAATTTGAAATTTTATGATATAATAGCTTAGTTTATTTGGACATTTATTGTTCTAAGGAGTAGCTACTATGGTTTTTTTAGGCAATGGGCAATGAAGAGAATTGTAGTGATCATAGTAAAAATAGGGGTAATACATCAGAAGTGATACCTGTGTGTATGCCTGGAGGGTCCAAAGTATGGATCCCAATTTGCTCTAGCGAGTTAAAACCGTATGCGGGCATGAAATTCTCAAGTATTGATGAAGGGTTGTCATTTTATGAGGCATATACAAGTTCGGTTGGTTTTAACGTTAGAAAATCAACTACAAAAAGAAGGAAGAATGGCATTGTTAGTTTTCAATATTTTGTGTGTAATAAAGCTGGATATAAGTCTAAGAAAACGAGTAATTTACAAGATATGAGAAGTGAATATAAAGGGGAAGATAGAAGTGGAGTTGTTAGGAGAAGTTTGGTCACTCGTGTTGGATGCAAAGCACGTATGGTGTTGAACGTTTTCGTTGATGGGGGTTATGTTGTACTTAATACTGATGAAAGACATAGCCATTCCCTTTATTCATCAAATTCGGTACATTTTCAAAAAGCGAGAAGAAATTTGAACATTTTACACAAGAAGATGATCGTTGATAATTCAAAGGTAGTATATATATAGAAATGTTCTAAGTTTGTATGTTATTGTTCCAAAGTATTCAATTAATTGCTCTAAATTTGAACATTTCATTGTTGATAATTATAGTATATTTGGATTATGAAAATTGTTGTAAAGTTATATTCTAATGTGTACACAGGTTAACGTTGGTCCCGTGAGAACGTTAAAAATGTTGAAAGCATACGTTGGTGGTTATGAGAATGTAGGTGGCTCTAAGTGTGATTTCAAAAATTTTCATAGCGACTTGAAGGCGTACATTGAAGGGGCCGATGCACAAATGTTTGTGGATAATTTCAACAGGAAAAAGTTGATTTGGTCTACTTTTTTTTCGATTATTATATTGATGATGATGATTGCCTATGTATGGCTCTATGTGCCAATCCTATATGTAGGAAAAGTTATAGTCTTTTTAGGGATATGGTTTCATTTGATAAAACTTATCAAACTAACAGGTATTTTTATGGGTCTATAGTAAGAGTAGTTTTATAGTAAGAGTATTGGTCTATAGTTAAGAGGATGACTTCATATTGTATTTGGTTGTTATGAAAGATTCTTATGGTGTTCTAAATAGTGTCTCCATTGTTCTAAATATATTTTCTACTGTTCAAAGTCCCAATTTTGTTGTTTAACTCTAGCATTTTAATGTGATTAGCAGGAATAATATGGTGTTTGGGCCTTTCACTAGGGTTGATCACCATAAGAGATGTGTTACCTTTGCTGCTGGGTTTATAGCCAAAGAAGATGTAATATCTTTTGAGTGGCTTTTTAGAACATTCTTAAAAGCAATGGGTCATAAAGAACCGTCGTGTTTAATTACCGATCAAGATCTTGCAATGAAGATTGCGGTAAGTAATGTGTTTGAAAAGTGTGAGCATAGATTTTGTATGTGGCATATTATGAAAAAGATGCCTAATAAGATTGGGAGAAGTATTACCAAAGAAACTGATTTTCTAAAGAAAATCAGTGATTGTGTATGGAACTTAGAAATTGAAGCAAATGAATTTGAAGATAAATGGAACAATATTATAGTTGAGTTTTAGTTAGAAAATCATGAGTGGCTTCGTTTAATGTTTGAAATGAGATCAAAGTGGATTCCGGCGTACTTTAGAGATTTGTTTATGGGCAGTATTATGAGAACTACATCAAGGTCTGAAAGTGAAAATAATTTCTTCTCATCCTTTGTTAATGCACATATATCGCTAGTAGAGTTTTTGATGAGGTTTGAAAGTTCCATGGATGCATAAAGACATACTCAAGCACAAAATGATTATGATACTCAACACAAGCATCCAGAATGTAAGACTCCAATGGAGATTGAAAGACATGGTTCTAAGTTATATACCATTAGTGTTTTTTATGAGTTTCAAGAGGAAGTTATAAGTGCTTGTGATGAATGTGGTGTAGAGGAGTTAAGGAAGGAAAATGGATTGGAGATCGCAAAAGTTAGTGAATTTAATGGTGGAAGGACTTATAAGGTTGTTATGGATAGTAGTAATTATGATACGAGGTGTTCTTATAAGTTGTTTTGTAGGCTGGGAATTCCATTCAGCCAATGATATGGATTTAGAAGGCAAAGAAGTTGGATAGAATTCCAAATCAGTATGTTTTGAACAGGTGGACAACAATGGCTATGAAACAACCAATGTTTGATGGGTATGGTAATGAGATGGGATGGTGTTTAAGTGGTGACGATAGGAAGCGCTTGTTGAATGATTTATGGTCTGAGATTCATAGTTGCGTTAGTTTGGTTGAAGGAAATAATGAAGATATGGGTGACTTCGTTAAGTATTTACAAGAGTATTGGGTGAGTTTGGAAGAGAAAAGAAGATTTACAGATGAGAGTGAGAATGGGCATAGTAAATCACAAGTTCTTGAGTCGCTGACTTAGTCTAGCACTCCCTGTGAAATAGTGGTTAGAGCCTACAAAAATTTTGAAAAATAAAGGGATTGGAGTGCACATTGGGAGCGAAAAAAGCAATGGAACTACTTCGAAAAGATTGAAGGGTGATAAGGAGAAAGCAATTTAGCAATGTCAAAAGAGAAAAAGGTTATGTCGAGGGTGTAGGGAACTTGGATATCATGATATCTGAAATTGTCCAAATAGAATATTTTGATACTTGGATTGAGTTGTATATAGTATGTTGAATTTACGTTTGAAAATTATGTTAAAGTAGTTTAGAACATTATGGTCAATACATTAGAATATTATGTTCAATACTTTAGAACATTATATTCATTGGTTTAGAACATAATGTTCATTGGTTCAATGCTTTATAACATTATGTTCATTGGTTTGGAACACTGTATTCATTGGTAATGAACAGAGTGTTCACTAGTTTATAACATGATGCTCGGACGACTGTGATTAATATTGCAAACTCTATTATATTACTCTGCATAATGTAATGTGGCTCATAATAATTGATATAATGATTTATTAGTAGTATAATAATGATAATATTTAGTACATTATGTACATTGCCATTCCTTCAAGGTTTAGAACATTATGTTCACTAATTTCGAACATTACGTTCAATAGTTTAGAACACGACGTTCATTAGTTTAGAACATAATGTTTAGTGGTTTAATACTTTAGAACATTATGTTCACTAGTTAAGAACACTGAGTTCATTGGTTTAGAACACTTTATTTACTAGCTAGTTTAGAACATGATGTTCCTTGGTTTGGAACAACCCACTAGTTTAGAACAATATATCTACAATTTAGAACAATTTACGAATATGACCATAAAATAAAAATTTTGATAAATAATCACATCAAAGTAATATTTGAACAATAAAAAACTAGTTGTGAATATAATAATATACTGTTAGTACTATTGTTCATAGAGTTCCTTGAAATTAAATCAATAAATCATTGTTGTAGTTCCCATAATCATCATCACGATTCATCCTGTTGCTTTAACTAATCCTTTGCCCACACCTTTGACTTAGAAATTACTTCTTTTTCAACTTGATTCTCATTGGTTGTCAAGATTCTTCCATAATATTCAATGCATAATTTCTAAAGCATTTCAGACTGAAACAGATAAGGAAAGGAAATCAATGTGTCAGAATGGAAATTTCAATAATTCAAAGGATTTAGTGTAGTCTATACACTAGTAAATTACATCAGTAGCTTCTAGTCCTATGTCCCATTGTGAACCACTTTGATTTTGGTATGTTTCCATGTGCTTCAAAATGAACACTTCACAATCATTTGCGTTTTTGTTGTCCCTCCATTTTGTTTTTTTCAATGATGTTTTAAAAGTAGAGTCGAGTTCACCATTGCCTATCTGTTTCTCTGTTAAAAATCTACCAAAGGCTTTGGACTGTGTTATAACAAACATTATAACATAAGGTTAGAACAATTCAAGAGCAGTTTAGAATCCTAGAACAATACACAAGTAAATATTTCGAATAATAGGATTAATTCTTAGAACATTATGAACATTGAGTTCATTAATTTAGAACATTATGTACATTGGTTTAGGACATTCAGTTCATTGGTTTAGAACATTGAATTCATTGGTTTAGAACATTATGGTAGTTTTTTAAAAGTAAGAACATTATTGAAGTTGTAGTGTATTGTAAGAATAGTAGAACATAGAGATTCCCTTGAGTTCATTGGTTTAGAACATTATGTTGAATGGTTTAGAACATTATGTTAATTGGTTTAGAACATATTGTTCATAGGTTTAGAACATTGAGTTCATTGGTTTAGAACATTATGTTCATTGGTTTAGAACAGTGAGTTCATTGGTTTAGAACATCGTATATATAAAACATTAGAAGAAAGACTAGCTTAATCAAGTTTCCAAATTATACCCAAACACAAGTTCAATAGTTTAGAACATTATGTCAAATTAGGTTTAGAACATCACGTTCAATAGTTTAAGAACATTATGTTCAATGGTTTAGAATATTATGTTCTTCGGTTTAGAACATTATGTTCTTCGGTTTAGAACATTATGTTAATTGGTCAAATACTTTGATATTATGTCAAATTAGGTTTAGAACATTATGTTCAATACTTTAGAACATAATGTTCATTGGTTTAGAACATTATGTTCTTCGGTTTAGAACATTATGTTAATTGGTCCAATACTTTGATATTATGTCAAATTAGGTTTAGAACATTATGTTCAATACTTTATAACATTATGTTTAGTAGTTCAGTATATGATGCTCATTATTTTGGAAAAACCCCCAAAACTATGGAACTAAGGAACAAACATTTAGAACAATCACAAACCTGTTTTAGAACATTCAGTTTAATAGTTTAGAACAATCTAGCAATTTACTTAGAACAAGGGTTGCAATATGAAGAACATTATATACCGAATTTCGAGCATTAATCACTAATTCTCACGAAATTAAACAAAATCCAGTGAATTACCCCTCCTTCGAGTTTGTGGGTGTGGCTGAAGGTGATTCCATGTCTTCGCTAAGTTTTGGGCACCATTTTGTGTTAGATTACGACCTTTAACCCAAACAAAAAAAATAAAAAAACACCATTGTTGGGTTGTAAATACTTACAGAACTCCCACAATAGTCTTCTTTGACGATTCCATGAGTGCGAAATGTGGAACTGGGGAAGAGGAAATATGGAACAACAATGGGGGGTTTTGAAGAAGACGAAGTAACTCACCCTACTGATGAAATGGAGGAATTGTGAAATGTTGAAGAGAGACAAAATGGCGGAAGAAGACGAATGGGCTTTGAAGAAGTGAATGAAAAATGATATGAGTTTCCTTTTACCGAAGTGTCAGTTACATTTTTGAATCAACTGCTCTTTGTCAGTTTTTGGGTTAGTTACGGATTTGCCATTATGTTCAGTTAAATGTCATCCGTTAGATCTACCAATGTGTGTGGTGTTAGATGGGTTCTCACCCTTACAAGGGTTCTCATATTAGGGGGGGTTCTCACATGAACTCACCCCTATATATATATATATACACACACACACACAGATATATATATATATATATATATATATATATATATATATATATATATATATATATATATAATGTTGAAAAGGTTGTATACAGATTTCATTAATAGAATAATTACTACTAGCTTACTTCAACTATCTACAACAAAAATGTGACATATTTACCATTATTGCATATAACTAAGAGTTTCCTTCCATGTACTTATCTTAGTCAGCAATCTGACTTGGAAGCTATGAAATGCTCCGCCCAAATCTCTTTTATGTCTTTTGCCTCATCATCTGAGTAAGGTTCAATTCTTGAGAAATACTGAAAATGATAGTTTCAAATATTAAGTATATATATGAAGAACTAGTTTAATAAATAAATGGTACAATAAATGATAATGTAAACACTACATGAATATATATACACCAGTGAGTATAAATTTCCACACAACCAGCCAACTATACCAACAATATGACCATGGCCATTTTCAATACTATTATACCTGAAATAAACATATTATACTCCACAGAACCAACCAACTATACGAACAATATGACCATTCTTTTCACTTTCCAACATAAATCCAAATGTAATTTAAACAAGTTAGCACACCATCAAACCACAACAAGAATTTTATCTCCCCCTCCCCCCCCCCCCCCCCCCCCCCCCCCCCCGCCCCCCAACACACACACACACACACACACTTAAACGTTTCATCATCCTTGATGAAAACACAATAAAAATAATGGAAAGAAGAAACTTAGCTAGTTCTAGAGATGTTCTCGACTTCAGCACTAAACATAGAGGACATGTTATCTGTCATGCCCCTGCATTAGCATGGGACTAGTGTTTCTGATATAATTATAGCCATCACACGATCTAATGTCTGCCAACTTAATAGCAAAGGCCGTTCCTTGAATATGTTCAATGCTCCAATAGAATTTTACTACCCTGTATATTGGGTGCAACAACTCAAAAGCAAAATCCATTTATAAGCACAACTAAGGCAGAATATCAGTGTTCTTAGTTTAAAAAAAAATTGTATTGAGACTGTTACGATAAGAAAGGTTGTAAGCTGAACAGAATAGGGAAAGCAACTACATATTCTTGGCCTCAACCAAACTAGATAAGCTTAACCTAGTTGCATTCCGACTAGCAGAATGTAGTGTACTATGTGCATTGTGAGCTAGGAATGAATTTAGGATTGAATATGTGCAACAAATTAAATTAGTCACAAGCACCTTTTTGCACAAATCTATAGGGGATAAATGACAAAACTAACATAAAATAAAGACTAAGTAAGATAAATAAATAGAAATATAAAGAAAGGAAGAATCAAATCAAGAAAATAATTATCCTACGGAAAACAAAATAAAAATAAAAGGCTAGAAAGAAAATCATTGGGTTGCCTCCCAATCAGCGCCTTTGGTTAAAGTAGTTGGCTTGACATTCTTCTCTGCTTCATGCTTGTTCGAATAAAATGTCCTCAATCATAGTCATATGAGATTGATCATAGAATAATTTTAACCCGTGACCATTAACCTTAAAAACTTTGTTACTATTGAAATCTTTGATTTCTACTACACCATGAGGAAAAACATTAGTGACAACAAAGGGGCTAGGGCGAATCCATCTAGCTTGTAGTTTTCCTAGAAATAATTTCAAGCGAGCATTAAATAAAAGAACTTTGTGTCCAACTTGAAATGATTTCCTAGCTATGTTAATTTCATGGAAGGATTTAGTCTTATCTTTATAGATTTTGGCATTTTTCATATGCATCTAGCCTTAATTCTTCCAACTCAAGTAACTGTAATTTCCTTTATTTTACAGCCAGGTCATAGTCTAAAGTACTTTGCTTCACTACACAATAAGACTTATGAAAAATTTCCGAAGATAAGTGACACAAGTTTCTGAAAACATATCTAAATAGAGACATTCCTAAAGGAGTTTTAAATGAAATTCTATATGCTCATAAGGCATCACTTAAACAAAGGCTCCAACACTTTCTACTTGGCTTAACCTTATTTTTTTTCCAAAATACCCTATATCTTTCTATTTGATAATTCAACTTGTCCACTAGTTTGGGGTCGGTATGCAGTGGCTACTCGGTGGGTTACATGATTTTTATAAGAATGGCACAAAATTTTTTATTGTAAAATGGGTTCCTTTGTCACTAATTATGGCCTTAGGCATGCCAAATCTATTAAATATATGACTCTTAACAAATTCAATAACGGTTTTAACATCAACAGTTATCACATCTTTCGCCTCTACCCATTTAGACACATAATCAACAACAAGAATAATATAAACTTTACCAGAAGAAGAAGGAAAGGGACCCATAAAATCCATACCCCATACATCAAATATTTCACAAATTAAATTTCCAGATTGGGGCATTTCATTCCTTTTAGACTAATTTCAAGTTTTTTGGCAGCGTTCATAAGCTTTGCAAATGAAATAAGCATCCTTATCAAGGCCTATACAAACCACATTCAAGGACTTTATGAGAAGTCCTTTGAGGATTGAAGTGCCCTCCACTTTCAATCCTATGGAAAAATTTTAGTATAGAATCTTTTTCAGGTTTATCTACACACCTTCTAATTACTTGGTTAGAACAAGATTTCCAAAAATAAGGATCATCCTATATGTAGTATTTAGATTCATACTTTATCTTTTCTCTTTTGGCCCTATTTAAAAAAGGGAGAAACATCCTAGTTATTAAATAATGAACCATATTGGCATAACAAGGAGTTTTAATGTGATATAAAGAAAGGAATTGTTCATGTGGGAAGAATTCACTCATCATAGGCTAGTCTTCTCTAGGGACAATCCTACTCAAATGGTTAGCCACTTGATTTTCAACACTTTTTTATCTCTAATTTCTTGATCAAATTCTTATAATAAAAGCATCCATCTTAATAATCTTGGTTTTGACTCTTTGTTTTTTAATAAATAATTTAGTGCATAATGATTAGAATAAACAATCACATGAGTGCCAAGCAAATAACATATGAACTTTTCTAAAGCAAAAATGACAACATACATGTCTTTTTCACTCACAATGTACTTGTATTGGGGATCATCAAGAGATTTAGAAGCATAATGTATCACATAAGACTCTCTATCCTTCGTTAGACCCAAAACAACTCCTATGGTTTTATCACTAGCATTGCACATTATTTCAAAAGGTAATGACCAATCAAGAGGTCTAATTATAAGGGTTGTAGTTAACCTATCTTTTAATTCATCAAAAGCTTTCCTACATGCATCATTAAAATAAAAAACAACATCATTTGCCATCAAAGCACATAATGGGGAAGAAATTTTTAAAAAATATTTAATAAATTATTTGTAAAAGCCAGCATGATCTAAAAAAGATCTAACTTTGCGAACATAAGTAGGATAAGGTAAGGATCTTATTACCTCTATTTTAGCTTTATCAACTTCTAACCATTTAACGTTAACAATATGTCCAAGAACCACACCTTATTCCACCATAAAGTAACATTTTTCAAAGTTTAAAACGAGGTTAGTCTCAACACACCTTCTCAAAGCACGTGAAAAACCTTTAAGACATCTATCAAACAATCACCAAAAACAGTAAAATCATCCATAAACACTTCTATATCTTTATCAAGAAAATCAGAAAATATACTCATTATACAATGTTAAAAGGTACCTTGAGCATTATATAAACCAAAATGCATTCTTTTAAACGGCAAATGTACCATAAGGACCAGTAAAAGTAGTTTTTTTTCTTGATCTTCATTAGCGATAGGAACTTGTGTGTGACCAGAATACCCTTCAAGGAAGCAAAAATAAGAATTTCCAATAAGTTTCTCTAACTTTTGATTAATAAATGGCAATGAAAAGAGGTATTTTCTAGTGACTTGATTAAGTTTCCTATAATTTATATATACTCTACACCCATTAGAAACTCTCGTGGGTAAATGTTCACCTTTATTATTTTCCAATATAGTTATTCTAGAATTATTAGGAGCTACATGAATAGGACTCACCCATTGGGAATTTGAAATCGAATAAATAACCCCTGCATCTAACAATTTTATAAGTTCCTTTTTAATTACTTTTGACATTGGGGGATTTAACCTTCTTTGAGCTTGTCTAATAGGTTTAGCATCCTTTTCTATGCATACACAAAGTAGAACTTATTCTCTTAATCTCAGCTAATGTCCATCCTATGGCCTCTTTGTGTTTTTTAAGCACTTTTAATAACTTTTCTTCTTAAATATGGTTTAATGAACTAGAGATGATGACAGGTAAAGTCTCATTAGCATCAAGGAAAGTATATTTTAAATTTGCAGGGAGGGGCTTATACTCTAACTTGGGTGCTTTAACAATTGATCAGACCAATTCAATAGATGACTGTGGTAACAGAAGTTTATGATTACTTGCACTAAAAACTTTAGAACTATTCAAGTCAGACAAAGAGGCACACAAATCAAGCTTTTCAATTTCAACTTCGTTATTAATATTATCAAGGTCAAGCAATGTGACACAACATTTATCAAAATTTTCTTGAGCAATCGAATCTACATCATCATAACAATCAATAGAGCTAACATTATTAATGTCATTAGGATATCACATAGCATCAAAAATATTGAACTTAATCATTTCACCATTGAATTTCTTTGTCAGGTTACCTACATGAACATGAATTTAATTTTATAAGTTTTAAGAAAAGGTCTTTCTAACAATAATGGCACACTATAAGTTCAATCTACCATATCAAGCACATAAAAATTTGCTGGAAAAATTAATTCGTTTACTTGCACGAGAATATCTTCAAAAAAATTTGATACGAGTCGTTTACAATATAAAATTTTACATGAAATAGAAACATACCAAGATCCTTGTATTTGGGGGAAGTTTATTTTGAATCACAATAGATATATTCTCCCCTATACTTACCTTTTCACAAGGATTAAAGTTCCTTTTGTTAGTGTAGAGCTCTTTTAAAAACTTAGCATATCAAGGTACCTATTTAATAACATCAATAAGAGGGATGTTCACTTTAACTTTCCTAAAATTTTTAAGTATTTCATTATCAAGCACTTCTTTCTTAGCTTTAGCAAATCGAGAATGAAAGGGGGGAACATCTTGAAAATGATCAACATAAGAATTTATATTAGTTTTACTTTGTCCATTTTCACTTTCTTTTGTTACCCTTTTATTCAAATCATTGTTCTCAATACTAAACTTATCTCTTGGAGTTACTTCTATTTCTTTTTCTACCTCACAACTCCTTAGCTTAGGTGTAGACAACTCTTTTCCACTCCTTAACATAATAGCTTTAACATTTTCATTGGGTTAGGTGTTGGTTGAGTGGTATTTTGCCAGAAAGTTTGGATTCCAGATGCCTTAAAGTGGTACATATTTGACCAATTTGAGTGTCAATATTTTTCAAGTGATTGTTAGTCTTCTTTTGTATTGGACTCCTAGATTATGGACTTGACTGATTTGGTTAGTTAATTACTTGACCATATCTTCTAAAGAGGAAGAATTAGAAGTTGGTGGCCGAAAATTATGTTGGACAAAAGGTTTATGATTATTGGCTTGTGAGAATGATGGTTTTGGTCCATATCTTTAATTGGGATCACACCAACCTTCATTATTAATAGAAGATAAGGATCATATTTTCTTTGAGGTTGGCCATAAAAATCACTTAAAGCATTGGCATCTTCATTTTACAAATTAGGGCAAGCATCAATAACATGAGAAAAATTAGAATAGACACCATAAACTCTAGATTTAGACTCATTATTAACAATCTTGAAAAATAAAGTGGTCAAAGTAGCAATTTATTGAGCATTTTCCTGCAATTGATTATGAACACCACTTAAATCAATCTCATTTTCTCTTTTCACATCATTTCTACTACTGAAATGTTGTGTATTCCGAGCCTTATTAGAGATTAATTTTTCTAGCTTCAGTTGGTGTTTTATCTACTAACGCATCCCCACTAGATGCATTTATTATACCTCTATGATTAGGTAACAATCCCTCATAAAAATATTAAATTAACAATTGATCACTTATTTGTTGTTGTGGACAAGATGAACAAAGCCTGTTAAAATGTTGCCAATACTCATATAAAGAGTCATTATTATTTTGTCTAATTCCATAAATTTCCTTTCTAATAGAACCAATACGAATCGCAGGAAATAATCTTTTAAAAAAAACTTTTTCCATTTTCGCCCAAGAACTAATAGAACTAGGTGAAAGTCGCTCATATATCCACTCTTTAGCAGGATCTTGCAAAGAAAAAGAAAAAGCATGCAATCTAATATGATCTTGTTCTACACCTTCAAGATTCGCGGAAGAACATACAACCTTAAATTCCTTTAAGTGTCTATAAGAATTCTCACCTACCTTCCCATAGAATTTAGGAAGATGATTAAGGAAACATGAATTTAACTTTAGTGGATTTCTAGCTCTAGAAAGACTATGCAAAGAGGATCATCTCTTGTTCTCGGGGCTCCCAATTCTTTCGACGTTTGTTCCTCCATGATATTGTATTCAATCGGTAATGGATCTTCTAATTCAATTGTTGGTTCAACACTTAAAATGTAAAGCAGCTTCTCTGGTTCTGCCTCGTTTAGGAAGCCTATGTATGCCTCAATGCGCTGAAGTCTTGCTTCTAGATCGTATGCTCTCATACACCTAATAAGAAAACAAAAACTCACGAGAGACAAGCTTGAAATATTAATATTAATGTATAAGGTTAAAAATCAATTATTGGACAGAACCTTTTAAGCAATTATCTAGGCAGAATTTAGAGCTTTAGTACATCTCACATAATGGAAATAGTCATAACATAAGATAATTAGTGTATCAAGTACCAACTGGCTGTAAGCATACGAAATTTTCAGTAAAGCATCAGGAAATTAAATAAATTCAATATGTACAACTAGCCTATTTCTCAGGTTCCTTACTATCAGTTAACCATTCACAGTTTAAGTGTAATTAACCTTCATCAACTAATATTTCTACCTCTGCTCTATACATTGTTAGATGTCTCTGGAACTATCAGAACAATAGAGCATGATTCTGGAATTATTTAAATAATGCCAAAGAAGTCAGCAAGTGGGAAATCAGCTAACTAAATATCAGTATTATTCTGACAGAAAGTTTACTAAATGTTAGCATAAAGAACAACACGTACAAGGACACTAATTCCTGAAGCCAGAGACATTTAAAAACAATTTCACAGTATACATAGATGGATAAATCGACAGTTCATAAGTAGAGACAAATAAGATTTTAGGTTGCTCAAGCAGTACACTTATATAATAACTCATTTAACAGAGATTATTTTTAAGTTAACAAAAGTTAACATGCATGATCTAACATTAGTATTCTACAACATTATACAATCTGAATCTATACATTGATGCATAATTATGAAAGCTGTAAACCGGAAGCTGTATATTTTACCAGGATGTCTAGGAATTCCCATAGAGAATATATCTTGATATTATTAAACCTATATCTTGTTATTGGTTCATTTTATGTCTAGTGATGGAAACATCAGAGTTGTAAAATTTATTGGCATATATAAATGCATGGCATGTTTTTTTTTTTATGTGAGAATTGGTATTATACAAGTAACCATACTAAATAAGATAGCACTCTACGTTAGTCAACTTACATAGCATATTCACATATATTCTAGTATTAAGATATAGCATAAATTAATATTTACAATGTTCACATAACTTTCATCATATATAAACAAGACTTCAAAATAAGTAACAATATTTACAGATTCACAAGTAAACATAACCAAGTCCAACCTTGGCTTTTAAAGTAAAAAAAAATCTCCCCGACAACTACACAAAAATTTGATACGAGTCGTTTACCGTATAATATTAAATATTTATTTACCTAACTAAACCTTCAAAAATATTAACAAGTAAAAGGATAAGTAAGGGCCGATCCCACGAGGAGACCCATTAATTCCAAAATCCAAAGTTTAACTAAATTACATTATACTACGACAATTTTTCGTACAATACATTTATTTACATATTTACATAAAAATGGGGGGTTTGTTTAAGGATAGTACTAAACACAACTAATATAAAAAGCTAAACTACTATAGACAAGTGACTACATACTTAGCCAATTTACTTATAACTCTACTCGAATTAAACTGTTGATAATAATAATTGAGAAAGCTTACGATTTTAACTATTTTAATGACTAGACTAACTGTAAAGACTTTGGTAACAAAGACTTCCTATCTCCCTTTCCTGAAATTAACGTTGGACTAAGCCAACATTGACTCTAAACCAATCTAACTTATACAAATATGATCGTAACTCATATAATTTAGAAATAGAAGCATTATATTATAAACTAGGAGATGTCATTAGTCCTCATTAATCTAATTACATAAATTTCTGATTAATTAGATTGAATTTTATCTCTAATTTAAACCAAACCATAATCGCATACTTGACAAAACATAGATCCTACTTCACTATACGATTACTAAGCCAACCCATATAAATAGCAATATATTATTCTCAATCGAGAACATGAAATATACAAATTAATTTCAGATTATAAATTAAATAATAAAGAACGAGCGAAATTCAAATACCCATTAAATTGAAAAATAACATAAATATAAATCATTTATAATACCAATAATCCAATCAAAGTGTTTCATCAATTCAACAAAATATTTCAAACAAACAATAATATGAACAATTGAGTGACTTATGAATTGTACACCCAAGAACTGTCGAATAAACTTAGCTTTGACTAGACCTGTTCAAATGGGTGGGGACCCGTTAGGGGCCCTTAACCGACGCGTTTGTAAAATGGCCTAATCAATAATGGGCCTAATAGATCAGTCTCTTAAAGGGTCATGTTTTATTGGGTTTTTAACGGGTCAAGTTGGGTTAATAATGGGCATATAGTTTCCAAGACTTTTAAACACTATTAGGTAATGAATTATTTTCACTTACTTGTTGATGTTCCAATACCAAAGATTGGAGATGATACATGTAAACTATCATCCTCTATAGATAAAACCTATACTCTCTTTGGAAGACCCGACCCGACTCGACCTGTTATATATCTCATTTGGCCCGGTCCGGCCCATCTCGTTTTGGATCTTCTTTGACCCGACCCGTTTTCTTGTGATCCATTCCGGCCCTTACCTGACCCAATGCACATGTCTAGCTTCGACCCCTCACTCGAATTACCTTGCTCTTTTTATATTTTTGGCTTAGTTGTGTGTGGTCGAAGGGATGATTATTTTGGAGTTTTTATACCCAAAAACAATTGCCTCCATATGATTTTCTGGGTTGTAAGGATAAAACTTAAGATAGAAATTCATCTTCTATTTGCTTGAATTTCAGATGATATTGTTGAAGATGGTTATGGGTGTTGAGGGGACTTTGGTTTTCACGAAAGTTGTTGCTTCCCCATGTCTTCTTGTTTGAGTTGTGTTGTCAAACTGACTTCCTCATGTCTTTAAATATGACTTTGCTTCCTTGCCATCAAGTAGTAACGTGCTACTTCTATTTTTATATTTTTTTACTTTATAACAATATATGGACCTCTTCTTGTTATATTTGTAATTTTTTAGTCCATTTCATCTTCCTCTTGTTTTGCTACCATAAAGACACAACGTACTATTAAGTACCAGTTATCATAAAATAGCTATAAAATAAAATCTAAAATAATTAAAGTAAATAAATTCATAAAATAAGTACTATAAGGCAATTATTAGACTAATATTAGGGACTAAAAAATAAGGTATATTATTCACTTATCAGGTAACACTTATGGGGAAAGTGGTTCCAGTTTGAAGGTAGACATTGCTTCTGCCAACATGTCTAACATTCCTCTCTCATTGCTAGGGTCTCCCTAATAATAGACCACAAGCAGTCATGAGGATCACATCACACCATAACTCATCCTCTTAGGCTCCTATTTTAAACGTGAACACGACTTGATTCCTAATGGTGATTAACTCATTTTCATTCAACCAGTTTATTTGTATGGCATAGGGTGAGCTTTTATAGGTAAATTAAGGGTATTTACCATCTTTAGGGAAGAAACATTGGTGAAAGA
Source organism: Dysphania ambrosioides (assembly GCA_026401315.1). Classification (NCBI taxonomy): domain Eukaryota; kingdom Viridiplantae; phylum Streptophyta; class Magnoliopsida; order Caryophyllales; family Amaranthaceae; genus Dysphania; species Dysphania ambrosioides. Next base: position 4,588,377 of record CM048672.1, read on the forward strand.
TCCCTATCAACAATCACACTACAAGCTTTTCCATTTATCGAGCAACGAGTACGAAATAAGTTCTCCTTTTAAGCTTCATCTTCCGAAGGAGAAGCCTCAACCTATAATAATCTTCTTAGAATCAACGTTTCCCATTTGTCCTCCATTGGTTTGCAATCAATTCCATCAAAGACCTTATTGTTATACAAATCATTTGCTTCTTTGGTGTCATAGCCACTAGCTTTCATCCCTTCATACCATTCTTGTTTGTCTGACATAGCTCTGGCTTCCCTTTTGACCTCTAACTCGTCCTCCTCATCTTGTTGTCTTAAATACACTATGAGGAGTTTATGGGTCTCTTTCGAAAATGTGAAACGTTGTGGACAATCCTTAGCAATGTGCCCAAAACCTTAACATATTAAGCATTGAAGTTTAGCCAAGGCAGCTTGGAGTTCATTCAACTCAATTTTTGGCAATTCGTTAATCCTTGAAGAACTAGAAGCAATAGTAGTACTAGGAGGATCATGTATGAATGTAGGCTTTTGGGGGAGGTGTATAAGGTCCTTTGAAAGGAGCCCTCTCCTTAGCACGTATCAATTCATTCTCCTTCTTCTCAAACCTCTCTACAACCTGAGCACATCATCAAAGAAAACATATGTAGAAGTTTCTACTTTGTTAGAAATAAAAGAACGAAAACCAATTAGAAAGCACCCTATCTTCATTTCATCCTTCAAATGGATATCACAAAGTATGTAAAACTTCTCAAACTCTTTTACATAGGCAGCCGCAGATTGAGATCCTTATTGAATGTGATTGAGCTTTAGGAATTGATCTTAGATATACTCTCAAGGAATTAACTGTTTCTTTAACTATTTCATCAATTCTGACAAAGCCACAATTCGTGGTTCATCCTCCCTCATGCTCTTGGCATGCAAGCTCTCAAACCAAATCCTTGCATATTTGGTGAGTTTTAAGTGTGCCACCATGAATATCTTATGGTCATCAAGTCCTTTAAACTCAATAATCTTCTAAAAGTTTTGAATCCCCTCCATTTGATCTTCAACATCTCCTTCACTAGTGAATTCATGGATCTCTACTAGTTTAAGGTCCTTCTCTATGTCTAAAGAGGCCTTAGGATTCTCATCACGTCTTAGATCACTCGTGTTTAAAGATAAGGAGTAAATTCTAGTATTCGCATTTCTAACACCCTCTGCTAAATCCCTTATAGCTATAAGGATTATCTCAAAATCATCACATGACACAACAACCATGATGACAAAATTTGAAAAGCAACAAAGACACCCACTAGCACAAATAAGCGAATCAACTACTGTAAATCCAAGTCCACCCGAATTACGAGTGCAAATCCAAATCCAAGTAGATAATGAAACTTATGAACCAAACACCAATTAGGAAAAGATTCTCACACTCCAAAATCAACAAGGAAACGAGATTTAATACACTGAAATTCAAAAGAACAAGGAACAAACCCAATTCAACTTCCTAAATAGATTTAGAACACAATATTAAAACCAAGTAGATAAAGGCAATTATACAATTCGAATTCAACACCAATGTTGAAAAGGAATAGGAAAAGAAAAAACTCCAAATCCAAAAAGGAATAACCACCCAAATTCAAAAACACCTAAACCAACCAAGAAAAGGAAAATCAAAGCAACTTTCCTAATTTTAGTAGGAATACAACCAAGCAAACCCATGATCCAACACTTGGTAGAAGGGTTAGCCCTATATGTGGTTATGGTAGAATAAGCAAAACCAAATATAATTAGGAAGAGAATCACTAGAGTCCTAGTGAAACATGGAAAAACTTAAAAAGATGGATGGTATTACAACCAACCCGAATCAGAAAATATGGATATTGGTGAATTTTCTATAGCCAATCCCTCAAGCAAGGAACCTCCTTTGATTAAACATTGCATAAAACCTGAAATCTTGGGAGAACAATCCAATCTTAAATCTTTTCTTGGACAAAAGAACAATAAGCCCAAATTTGATTTCAGTGATCTATAAATTTATAAACCAACTTCTTACCCGGATTCGTTACTGCTTGGAATTTGATGAAATTTTATACCAAGATTCCTCATCATTTAAGGGTTCCAATAGAAAAAAAATTCTAAACAATTCAAAGTATAACTTAAGTTATGATCTAAAACTGCCATACTTGAAATCTAATACCAATATGATGTGGAAAGCTGGTGGGACTTTGATAGAACCTAAAGGAAGCACGTTCCTTAGGGTGAAAGTAGGCAAGAAACCTAGATTCCTAGCTCAAAAGCTATAACTATACTTAAAAGAAATCTTAACAAGAAAGATTAACTTAGAAAATCAAGGTTTATTCTTCTCAAAATCTGCTGAATTTTGGCAGCCACCTTACTCCTGTTTATACCAGTCTTAGTTGAGTTAATCTCTAACTAGGACCCATAAGTAGACTCTATATAATACCCTAAAGGATATAATTATCTTAGGGTAATATATAATTATCCTAAGATAAGATATAACAAACCTAAGATAAGATTAAGATAGATTTATCTTTAATCTAACCTAACATTATCTTAACATGAGTCTAAAAATTCTATCTACCATAAACCCTAATAATTTTAGACTTTATTACAATTAGAACTGAATTATCTTAATTAATTTTGGCCCATATTTAACCTAGCTAATAATAAAAATTGGAACCATAGAATTGGCCTAATTACCCTAAACCTTAAAGCATGAAAAACCCTTTAACAACATATCAAAATTTAATATAGTAATAACAAATAAAAATGTCCTAAGACACTTCCTCATTAGAAGGAGTTATGTTTCTTAGGGTAAAGAGGCAAAGATTTTCCTTAATTCAGGCCTTAATGAGTATATGAGAATAGTATTAATGTTTAAGATTTGGAAAATTTTAGAAACTTTTGCTCATAAAATTTTGAGGTATTTATAGGCAAAAAGACTCTTATATAAATGAGAGACGCTAAAGCGTCCAATGCCCATGTTGAGGGTGAGACGACCAAACGACATCTTTTGGTCAAGTAAATATAAGGTTGCAAGGGTCTAGGAGGGCTTTTAGGGGAGCGATGGATCTTAGGGCATCCAACACTGAAACTAGGCATTAGACGCCTCTGCTAAGTTTGGCGCTTTGCTTTTTGTTTCTTGACACTGAGTTTTAGTGTTAGTACTACAAGCAATTTCCACTAAAATTGAATTTTAGGAAATCTTGAGAATTAAGGATTTAATTTTAGCTTAATTACGCTCTAGACTTTTAAGGTTTAGGAATGATTAAGGGTCTCCCCACTTTGGCCAAGTTTTGGATAAAGCAAAGGCAAGATGGACAAGGAATTTAAGATGCTCTATAATCTAATTCCCTCTTTCTAATGCCAATACTTGCAAAATAAAGCAGTTTATTTGCCGAAACACTTTCTTGCTGGTCTAGAACATTAAGGAGGAGTCATTGTCTGATTGGTGTGGCTCACGTTTGATGGCCTAAGATACCTAAACGGAGTTGCTGGCAGGGTGACATGACTCAATGGATCGGCCAAGATTGCCAAAATAGAGCTGCTATAAGGGTTTGAATTGGCCTAGAATGTCGAGGGAAGCATTATTAAGGTGGCACATCTCGATTAGATTGGCTTGGAGCACCTAAGGGGAGCCGCTATTAGAGGTTCACGACTCAACTAGATTAGCCTAGAATATCGAGAGGGAGCTTCTAATAGGGTGGCTCGGCTTAATAGTTTAGACTGTAGTGCGGTTGTAAGTCGCTATCAAGGTGGTGCAGCTCCATAGAATGGCATAAAGCACCAAAAGGGAGCCACTATCTGGGTGTTGCGGCTCAATTTCTCTAAAGAGGAGGGGACTATGCTTTTGTTCCTTATATCTATGTAATTTACTGAGGAAGCCTTTGTAGTTTTTGGGTATGACACCTAACTTTATTAGGAAGTTCTTTTACTTTGACCCCTCATTTGGGCTGACTTTACAATTTTATGACCTTACTAAATTTTTCATTATATCGGTTTAGGAGTAATTTTTTGAGGCTTTTTTCTTTTAACTCCTCTAGGCATAGAAGAACTCTAGGATTGATGTTCACAATTTTGTACTTTATGGGGATCGTATGTGATGAAACACAACTCTATAGAGTTTTTAGGCTTTTTTAGGTTGCTTTTTTAGAGCATAATAATTTATTTAGTTGCATTTTAGATATCATTCGCATAGATTATCCATTTAGTGCTCTATCACGCTTTTTTTTTTTTGTAGTTTTCCTAATATTTTAGGTAGTTTTCATAGCTATTTGAATGCTTTCGAAGCGATTTTTATTGAGTTCGATAATTATTGCAAATATATTTGACGAACTAAGGATTTTGATTGACGTATTCATGTTTGTGGATTATTTTATTGATGATCATATTCATATGAAGTTATTTTGGTTTCCACAAAGGTCAAAAAATAGCTAACAAGGTCAATTTGAGTTGAAAACAAAGAGATATAGAAGTTGAAGAAGAACAAATCTGGCACATGTTCACTCTTTTGATCATAACTTAAGTTCTACGAATTGGATTAACACGATTATAATTAGGTTGAAATAAGACTTGAAGAGCTTTACAAGGGTAGGTCACACGCTCTGTGGAAATTTCTATAGCAAAAGTTAGAGCCTTGCAAAGTTGACTCTAGAAACCTGACCGCAGGAAAGTAGTGAACCCGAGTTATAATTAGATTAAACCTCTAATTCGGCCCTAATACTTAGTTTGGTCATCCTATCTTTCTATTTAAGAGGATTTTAGTAAAATAAAAACACAGTAGAGACTTATTATTTTATTTTTATGCATTATTATTTTCCTTAGAGTTTATTATTCTAGGTTTTCTCTTCTATACAACATAGCAATTTTTATTTTTCTCTCTTCCATGGTGAAATACCCTAGAATTATTTTCCCCATTAATCAAAACTTATAGATGTACTTTTTATTTCTTTCTTCTCTATTTTATTTTATTTAATTTTTTGATTTCTATTATTATTGATTATTAGTATTGTTTTCTTTATTTCTTATTCATGAATTTCATGTTTATTGTTGCTGTTGTTTTCATTAATTTAGTCATGAATTGTGAGTAAATCTTTTTCTAGGGCTTTGGGGATCCATGAACACTTTAACAAAATAGTTTTATGCTAATCAATTGGTTTCAAGTTTACAATTCAATTTCTATTATTGGTTTATCATTGCATATAATTGGATTATGGCTATGTTTAATTGTATATTGGGTAATTGTTGAATTTGATGCAGAGAGGTAAGAATACCACAATAAGACTAAGAATAATAGGCTTGACAAATCTAGGCAAGAGCGAGAGATGCTAAAAGACTCTTGAGGGAGTCTAAGTTCGAGAGAATTAGTGAGCCCTAGTTTATTGAATTCATGAAACCCGTTATTTATCATTTCTTAATTGATTTGTTTGTTCATGGTGAACCATTGCCCTAAGCTTTAGTTAATTTTTAATTTAGACTTTTAGGATCTAATATGATGTGCTCATTTTAGAGCACGTTTACAACCTCATTTTAGTGTCGAGTCTCGTGCTTTTATATTGGTTTTATGCACGTTACATTCAATTTTACCTTGATCTTGTCCTCGAGCTGTTTTTAGGTCATTTCAGGTGATCTCGATGATTTTGAGGTAAAATAAGACGTGTTCGAGGCTTTGACACTTCTATTAAGAGTTTGGATGCACGTATCATAGCTTGGGCATGTGTTCCAAGTCACTCTCGAAGATCCCATAAACTCTAGAAGCCATTACACTTCAAAGGAACTGTTCAGCAAGGTTTAGGTTCAGATTCGACCGAATCTGACATCCATTCGGTCGAATGGAAGACAGGGATTCAAGTACATAAATCAAGCTCTCGGGAATAGCCGAATGAAGAGTCATTCGGCCGAATCAAGACCCATTCGGCCGAATGGTTCCACTCATTCGGCCGAATGGTGGATAGATCGCACAAATGCCAAGCTTCTGTTTTAGGCAAATGGCCACACCATTCGGCCGAATGGCCACCCATTCGGCCGAATCCCCTATTCATTCGGCCGAATGGCCTTCTTTCCCGTAGATTTTGGTTCTTTCTTTAGTCGGCACTTGAGGGTTTTTCCTAGGGTTTTACTCCTTTTGTCCCTAGGGTATAAATACCCTCTTTCTCTGTACATAACCTTATGCCTACTTTGAGAGCTCTTGTGCCTCAACCTAGAACATCACTTTAAAGCTTTTCATTTCTTTCATGCTTTAGTTTAGATTTATAGCTTTCGTTGTTCTCATTTTCAAGCTTTGTATTTCGGATTCGGTTCCTATTTTGTTCATACAATTTCGTTTATGCAAGGTATTATTTCTTTTCTGTTTTAGTTCTTTTAATGCTTTCAAGTATTGTTTTTCTTGATTTCATTCCTCTAGCTATTATCATTGTTTCGTTTACAGTTTTGATAGAGTAGTTGTCGGTTCGGTTATAGTTCTTAGTTTCCGTTCTCTTATTCATTTCCATTCAGTCTATTCATGCTTTCAATCATGTCTTTTATAACTATGTGTGAGTAGTTTTCTTAGGGGTTTGATTGGTGAAACCCTAGGTTGGCTCGTTCTTCATGCGTAGAGTTAGGATTTGAGATTGTTAACGGTTGATTGATTGATATTCGATGCGAATCTTGTCCTGCCACTCCTTTGGAGACATAGGGCGATTATAGGTTGTTCGTGTGATTTATAGGGTCACAAACTTCCTCTCGTCATCTTGAGTGTCATGATTCATTGTTGACTGATTTCTCCTAATTTAGCATATTGATGGCTCGGTTGTCCTTCCTAGGGTGGAACTGATCTATCCCCGTTTTTCCTTCATAGCATAACATCGTTAAAGTTCTTGCTTTACTTTTCTGTTATTAGTGTGATTCTTTCCAATCTCCATATAACTCCTTTACATCAAGTCTATAAGCTATCGCCCCTTGTCCTTGTGGTTCAATCCCTGACTTACCACTACACTAGTTGTAGTAGTTTTAGGGTGTTTATAAATTCAGTTTGCATAACTATTCTTTTAGTTAAACGACCTAAAAGAACGGTTATCAAAATGGCGCCGTTGTCGGGGACAAGGCGTTGTGTTTAGATTATAGTCTTGGTATAATTCATTTTTGTTTTATTTATTTTATTGTACATTAATCTGCTTATCAGTACTTACGCTTGGTCTCTAGTGTTGTTTGCATGCCATATAGCACACGTCAATCAAATCAACCACTAGAACCATTTGACCCTGAGGTTCAATGCAGCAAACGGAGAATTCCAACCCAAACCTCATCGCAACGAAATACCTCCAACCACCCTACACCACCAATGGACGAAAACCACCAACAACTATTTGGTCAATTTGGGACGCCTGGTTCCCAAGAATTTCAAGGAGGTGTAGTGCTACCCATAGCCCCGAACCCTTATCATATACATCCTCAATTCACCCGGATGGTGAAAGAGACCCCTTTTTGCAGTTTGGGAAATGAATGCCCTCTCCAACACTTGGAGGCATTTTCAGATATTTGCGGTCTCACACCTCCATGCCCCAATAGCCCAGACTATGTACGAATGCATCTATTTCACTTGAGTTTATCTGGTGATGCTAGGGATTGGTATAAATGCCTGGAACCCAACTCAATCATTAATTGGGCTCAATTAAAGACAGCATTTCTAGAGAGGTTCTATCCCACAGTTCAAACGCAGGATTGGCGTAAGAAAATTGCGTCTTTCACTCAAGAGGATGATGAGAACCTTAGTGCCACTTGGAGTCGGTTTAAGAGAATGATAAGAGCATGCCCCCATCATGAGTATGGGGAGAACCATCTTAATACATTCTTCTATGATGGTCTAAATGACTCCACCAAGGCACTCCTAGACTCCGCTGTTGGTGGCCAACTTTCGAAAGTCCCATGCAATCAAGTGAGGGCTAAGATTGAGGAGGTTGCTAAAAATAGCTCTTGGGGAGGAGCAAGGGGTAGTGGATTACCGAGAGGAGGGATGGAAGCAAGCAACTTGGACACGATTACTTCAAAAATCGAGGCTATCATGGATAAGAAGCTGTCCAAGTTCAAATACGCCCAAGGTAGCTCCAATGTATCATCGGTTAAAGAGACGCCCTTTTCATGTAGAATTTGTGGGGGCACCAATCATGATACATCATATTGTGGGGGTGCAAATTCTGAGCACATAGCGGCTGTTAACTATGGGGGGTATAACCAAGAAGGAACCCCAATCATGAACTATGATGGATACGGGGTATAATCCCGACTATGTGGCAGCTGTAGGATATGGTGGTCAAAACCAAGGGTTTTCTCAGCAAGGTCCTTACAATAACCAACCCTTTAGACCTACCTTCAATTCGAATTCTAGCCAAGGAAACTCCTCCCAAGGGTATAATTCCAACAATCAAGCAAATGGGAGTTTTCCTAGGCCGAATGGGAATAGGCCATACCCTCCAATGCCAAGACCCAACACCAACCTACCCTATCCATCTATACAGCCTCAACCAAACCCGCCTCCAACTAATGAATTCCTTTCCACCCAAGTAAACTCCCTTGCGCAACAAAACCAAACCCTCTCGCACATCAACCAAACTTTGATGAACCAAATGCAACAACTTCAGGCGCAGCAGAAGTTGTTTGAGTCACAACTTGCACAAATGGCTAGTCCACCCCCACTATTGCCATTTCCTTCTCACCCCCAACAAAACCCAACCACCCAGCCTCCACCACAAAACTCTCCTGACTCTAACCCTAAGCATCACACTTGTAAGGCGATCTTCCTAGGATCTGGAATCTCACATCCTTCTCTAGTTGTAGCCAATGGAGATGATTTAAGGGAAGATCCCTCGACGGGTAGTGGTTGTCTAAGAGAAACTGAGCACAAGGAGAACCTTGAGGGAAGAAAAGAAAAGGAGGGTGGTGAAGAAATTGAGGGGCACAATGTCAAAATCAAGGGGTATGAGGGGAAGAAGAACGATGAAGATGAGAGATGGAGGGAGATACAGGAAAGGAGGAAACTCGAGCGTCAACATGCTCCACCTCTACCTTTTCCTTACAAAAAGGTAGAGAAGCAACTTCAAGAAAAGTTTCTTAAATTCCTAGAGCATATGCGGCAGCTTGAAATGAAAATACCATTCCTATAAGCCATGGAGCAAATGCCGCAATATGCTACGTATCTGAAAACCCTCCTAAGGAACAAGAGAAAGCTAGAAGGCGAAGTGATTAGTTTGCCAGAGCAAGTAAGTGCCATCATTCAGGGCACATGGGCAAAGAAAGAAAAAGCTAGAGGACCCTTTGTGCTCCCAGTCACCCTTGGAAAACTCAATTCTAAGGGAGCACTCGCTGACCTTGGGGCCTCCATTAGCCTAATGCCGATGTCCATCACCAAGAAACTCACTTTCGACCTCAAGCCATCACATAAAACAATCCAGCTAGCCGACTGAAGGTTCAATGGGCACTCAAGAGGGGGGGGGGGGGGGGGGGGTGAATTGAGTGTTAAGTAATCGTTAGCAATTTTTGCTTCTTTTCGGATTATGTGTAAGGAACCAGTTGTGCTGGTTCCCTTATGCAGCGGAATAAAACAAAGCAATAAAGAACACCACAGATTTAACAAGGTTCAGCCAACTCTGGCCTACGTCCTCCTATCCTAAGTCCTTTATTAATCTACTCCGAAAAATAAAGACAAAGAACACTCTACTGTTTCCCTACTCCGGGAACCAGTAAACCCCACACTCTACTCCGAATATGCTCTAAACTTACCCTCGTAAGTTCCTAGTGTGTTTGAACTCACAAACACTCACCAAGTCTTCAACCCCTCTGTCAAAGACTTAATACAAGATCAAGAACTCTCTAATGATCTAACTCTCAAAAGTCAAATAGAGAAAAACGTTAAAACACTATTATGCTCTTGTGTATCACTTAATAATTGAATTAGTGCTTTTAGCTCTCAAGGATAGAACTCTATTAAAAATGCGTGAGAGCCATCGAGATGATTATTCAGAGTAAGATGTATTTATAGGTTAGTTGGCTAAACCCTAAAATCATGCATATAAGATATATGCGATTTTATGATAAGTATTTATCCAAATTAATTTGATCACAAGATAAGATCAATTTAGGATAAGATACTTTCTAGTTTTTAGCTAACCAAAAATATCATCTTATCTTTAGCTGCTTGGATATATTTTAAATCAAGATTTTTCGGAAAATATCCTTTTTGTAAAATCTTTGTAAAAACAGCAGCTTAAATAATCTATTCAGTTAACCTGGTTACCTGACTTGGTTCCCTGAACTAAATATGTTATGAAATTTGTTCCAAACCTTGTACCAAATTTCATAACGATATTTAATATACTAAAAGCACTTTATATACTCAATTATATAAGTTATACTACGGAGCATTTACATGAAGTTCCTAAATAACTCTTTGAGTGTAGTCTTCCTTCATGCATTCGTTAAGTCTTGAAAGCTTCCATGAATGAACTCAATTATTGACCAAAGGACCTTCCTTTAAGTTGATCGAAAATCCTTTCAAGCTTCCAATCTTAGAAATCAACTTAGATACAGTGCATAGCTCATTTATCATCTAACTGTTTCCTGTATAAAGATAAGTTAGTTCAACAAATATCTCATATAAGTAATAACTTATCTAGGGAAACAGTGTTCTATTTTAGTTGGTTCCCCCAACTATATTGAACACTTTCAAAGACCTGTTTCCCTTAGCTGTTTGTCATCATTCAAAACTATCAATCAAAACCTAAGGGACTCAACAAATTCCCCCTTTTTGATGATGACAAACATTTGAAGTTTCTGCACCTGTGAACATACTCAAAAGAAGGTAGTCAAAAACTTCAAGAACTCAAGACTCAATGGAACAAGTCAGTTAAGCCAACTGGTTCCCTAATCAGAAACAAAAAATAAAATAAAGTCAAAGTAAAAGTAAAAAGACTCAAAAACGACTCAATCTAAACTAGTAAAGACTCTAGGCTTCAACTTCAACTATTTTCCCCCTTTTGGCATCATTAAAAAGATATGCAAAAGTAGCATCTTATGCATAAAGTAACGTGCTAAACCATCCAATGGCATCAACCATTATACAAATAAAGTGCTGCAAAAGAAGGTCAGATTAGTCAAAATTAAGCCATGCCATCAATAAAGATCATAGTTTAATACAAACCAACAAAAGTGAATGATAGAGCCCAAATCCATATCAAAACAAGTTCATGGATTGGGAGAATAAAAACAGTTCAACAAAATCAGTTATTCAGAATATAATATAATAAAGGTAGGCTAAATGAAAAAGAAAATAGATTCAATCATCATCATCATCATTTTCATCATCTCCTTCCTCTTCTTCAGTGTCAGCTTCCTCAGCTGTTTCTTCCTGGTTCTCCTCCTCTTCATTGTCATCTTCCTGCTAGTCTTCTTGCTGGTCCTCCTCAACTTGTTCCTTCTCAATTCCAGAACTACCAGCAACCTGTTTCTCTAACTTGCTCATCCTCATAATAAACGAAGTAGATAAACCTTCCACTAAGGTCACTAACTTGCTAAGCTGATCCCCTACAGCACTCATCTTCTCTTCCTGACTCTCCAGCCTCTTAAGAATAACCTTCTGACCTGCTGGTACCTCTGCCTTCTGTTTCTTCTTGGCAGGCTTAGGATTCTCTACTGGGTCCTCCTCCCTAAACTTCAACACCCCAGCACTTATGATCAACCCCTTTTGTTTCAGAATACCTTTGGTAAACACTATTACAGGAGCAGTTGATCCACTAAGAGAAACATTATTCTCTTTAAGAAGCTTAGTTATGTAAGAACCATAAGGAAGAGAGTGGTGGGATGAATTATAGCAATTCATCATATGGTTTATCATTAGGGAAGGAAGATTTATCTTAATCTTTTTCATCAGCAAATATATAAGCACCATTTCCATGATGCGCACAAAACCCCTACCTTGTGCTCGAGGGATAATCATCTTGTTACACAGAGAGTGAAGGACCAGCATCACTGGTTCCTTCAAGCTACCAGTTTTAAACGTTCCAGCTTTCTTTGGAACTTTCCCTCCAAACACAAAGTCATGCACTTCATCTGGACTGACCCCTATAAGTGTGGGCCATCCATCTCCAGAATACTCATCAAAACCATCTATGGGTATATTCAACAACCCAGCCAAACTTGCAACAGACACATTCACTTCAACATCATTCACAACTGAACTTAACGACCTATCCAACATTTGTTTCAAATTCACATAAAACTTTCTAACACCATCAATATTAGCATCACAGACATCAAACAAAGGCATCCAACCCTGATATTCTAACATCTCTTTCACATCACTTAAGGCAACTTCATCAAAATAGCCAACTTCTGTTTTACACCCAGATAACACAACCCTAGAACCTAAATCAGTCATACCAACAGATGGAGATTCTACTGACATACCTCTTGTAGACTTCCATGCTATTCTCTTTCGTTTGGAACCAGCAGAGTCCATCGACTGTTCCTCTACTACTACTTCACCAATCTTTTTCAGGGAAGACCTAGTCACTCTGCTGTGAACCAAGGGTTCTGTAGTCCCCTTTTTCTGCCCAATAATCTGTAGATCCTCTTTTTCACTTCTAACTTCCTCCTCTTCCCTTTCTCCAACAGTATTGAAGAATTCTTCAGCGCTTTTGGGCTGGTCCCCCTGAGATGAGGCAGGTTCTTTGATGATGGAATCATCAGCCTCAGGGGTTTTGGGTAAAGGTGCATTTTTGGGAGGTGGAGGTGAGGGAGATTTAGAAGATGGAGACGGAGTTGGTGATGGGTTCTTTGTGGTGGTAGGAGGTGAATTGCTCGATGAAGTCGGAGCAGGGTTAGTTTCAGTGATGGAGGTCTCCTTCAATTGAGTGGACTCACTTGCTTGAGTCTTCTCCTTTCTTTTCTTAGCTAAAGCCTTGGCTGATTTCCTTCCCATTGTAGCAAACAAGCTTCACAAGTTAGTAGGAATTTGAGGGAGATGAAAACGGAGTGAACAGTGATTAGGGTACCACTTTTGAACGAGAGAGAGGATGAATTGAATGATGATGTGATGTGAAGCTGTATCAATGTGTTGATGTGTATTTATATCAATTGCACAGACATAGAAATTCCAAGAATTAGCCGGTTGAGAATCAAAATAAACAGAAAAGATAATTTCAAAAATTGAAAATTTAAAAAAAATGGTAATTATCTTTTTACAAAAAAATCAACCAACTATAAATTAGGCAATTAAATATATTTGCCTCTTTGTAGGATAGGAATAACTGAAATAAGATAATTCTTTCCAAAAAGAAATTATCTTATAGTAATCTTCCAAAAATAAAATATTTTCGGATGACATATCAGAGCTGAACTGCTGTTTCCTCTTGCTGGTACCTGTACTGAACCAGTCATTCTATTTTCAGCATGTTTCAAAATAACTTCTCCTGTTTCTATGCAACAATAATCCACTTAGATTATTTACACAATATTTGTAAGTAAGCAACATAGTTATATACATAATCAATACAAAAGCATACTTATTCTAACCAATCATTGAAGGAAATAATTGAAGCCAATGCCTAAAATCTAACTAGACCTAAAAGGACTCTTAACCTACAAAAAGACTCTCTACATAAAGGCTTTGTGAAGATATCAGCTATTTGATCTTCACTTTTACAAAACAACATCTCCACCAATCCTTTTTCCACATTGTCTCTTAGAAAATGGTGTCTTATCTCAATGTGTTTGGTCTTGGAGTGTTGCACGGGGTTCTTTGAAATATTGATTGCACTAGTGTTATCACAAAAGATAGGAACACTTTTATAAATAACACCAAAATCTTTCAGCTGGTTCCTTATCCACAGTAGCTGGGAACAGCATGAAGCTGCAGCTATATATTCTGACTCTGCTGTGGATAGGGCCACTGAATTTTGCTTTTTAGAACCCCATGATATAAGACAAGAGCCAAGGAAATGTGCCATACCTGATGTGCTCTTTCTATCAACTAGGAAACCAGCATAATCTGCATTTGTATATCCAATGAGATCGATGGTACTGCCTTTGGGGTACCACAAAAACAGATCTGCTGTTCCCACAAGATACCTAAGTATCCTTCTAACAGCCTTCAAGTGAGATTCCTTTGGATTGCTTTGAAACCTAGCACACAAACCAACAGAAAACACAATGTCAGGTCTACTAGCTGTTAGGTAAAGTAGAGAACCAATCATTCCTCTATAAAGCGTAGCTTCAACATTTTTTCCCTTAAGATCAGCATCCAACTTTGTGGATGTGGGAACAGGTGTATCATAAGCTTTGCTGTTCTCCATGCCAAACTTTTTCAGCAGCTCTTTTAAGTACTTTTGTTGATGGATCATTATACCATCATTTGTTTGCTTAATCTGCAGCCCTAGGAAGAACCCTAGTTCTCCCATCATACTCATTTCAAATTCACTCTGCATAAGATTTGCAAATTCATCACACAAAGTTTGATTAGTAGCACCAAATAAAATATCATCAACATAAATTTGTACTACAATCAAGTGTTTCCCCCTGGTTCTTATGAACAAGGTCTTGTCTACTGTTCCCCTCTTGTAATCATTAGCCATCAAGAAATTGGACAGTCTTTCATACCAAGCCCTTGGAGCTTGTTTCAAGCCATATAATGCTTTATCCAACTTATATACATTATGGGGAAACAGTGCATCTTCAAAACCAGGTGGTTGCTCCACATATACTTCTTCCTTCAAATAGCCATTAAGGAAGGCAGTCTTCACATCCATCTGAAACAGCTTAAAATTCATGTGAGCAGCATAAGCAATTAAAATCCTAATAGCCTCTAGCCTAGCTACTGGTGCAAACGTCTCATCATAGTCAATTCCTTCTTGTTGATTGTACCCTTGCACCACTAGCCTTGCTTTGTTTCTGACTATAGTACCAAGGTCATCTAACTTGTTTCTAAAGACCCATCTAGTACCAATGACTGATCTTTCCTTTGGACGGGGAACCAGGTGCCAAACCTGGTTCCTCTGAAACTGATTTAACTCATCTTGCATAGCTAGTACCCAATCAGGATCAGTCAATGCCATTTTATAGTCAGTAGGCTCTACATTAGACAGGAAAGAATAGAAAGTGCAAAAGTTTTGAAAGACACTTCTTCTCGTTTTGAATCCCCTTATTTATATCACTAATTATTTGATCAGTGGGATGAGAAGATTGATATCTAAAACTTTTGAAATTAATACTGTTTTGTGCTTCCTCATTAAGTTGGAAACTAGCATGTTCATGAATCTCTTCTCCTTCTGAAGAACCAGGAGGATTCACATTCATGCTGTTTCCTCTATTATTACTTACCTCAGGTTCAGGGGTGGTACCTTCTTCTGTTCCCCCTGAACTCATTACCTGTCTATTATATGAGGAACCATCAGGACTTGGTTCCCCTTCAGAATCCTCATTATCTCCATTTTCTTCTCTAGGCACTTCATCATTATCATCTGGTGGAGTATTTGGTAGGCCTAGCTCTGCTTGCACTTCATCTGTGGGACCAGTATACTGGTTCCCCGTGAAATCCATTAATCCAATCACTTCATCAGGTTGTACCTGCACAATCTCAGAAGACATGTTAAATTCATCAAAAATGACATGGACACTCTCCTCAACACAAAGAGTCCTTTTATTGAAGACTCTATATGCTTTGCTGTGAGAAGAGTATCCAAGAAAGATTCCCTCATCACTTCTAGGATCAAACTTATCAAGCTGGTCCTTCCCATTATTATGCACATAACATTTACATCCAAAGACACGAAAGTATGTGATGTTGGGCTTTCGACCTTTAAGAAGTTCATAGGGAGTCTTATTTAACTTTGGTCTAATGAGACCTCTATTCAATATATAGCAAGCAGTGTCAACAACTTCACCCCAAAAACTCTTTGGGAGACCACTCTCAATGAGCATCGTCCTCGCCATCTCCTCAAGAGTTCTGTTCTTCCTTTCTATAACACCATTTTATTGAGGTGTTCTAGGGGCTGAGAAGTTGTGATTAACTCCATGTTCCCTACAATAATCAATAAAGTTAGCATTATCAAATTCAGTACCATGGTCTGATCTTATCGAGACCAGCTTATGGGTGAGCTGGTTCTCCACTTGTTTCACCAATGTTACCCATTCTTCAAACGTTTCATCCTTTGTGTGTAACATCATTACCCAAGTGTACCTGGAATAATCATCAACCATAACACAGACATATCTATGACCTCTTCGACTTTGTACTCTCATGGGACCACACAAGTCAATGTGTACAAGTTCGAAGGGTCTGCTGGTACTCAAAACAGTTTTAGGCTTAAAAGAGATTTTGACCTGTTTTCCCTTACACATTCAGAACAAACTTTATCAGCTTCGTACTTAATGTTAGGAAGACCTACCACTAAGTCACGTGCTTTAAGTTTGTTTAGAAGTGTTAGGCTAGCATGTCCAAACCTCTTATGCCAAATCCATTGATTATTTTCAGAACCAGCTCTCAAACAGATGGACTTGTCTTGAGGGATTTTATCTAAGAAGGTGATGTAGACATCATGCTTCCTGGTTCCCTCACATATAAGTTCTCCTGTTTGTGAGTTAACTATGTGACATAGGTTGGCTTGAAACTCAACTCTATTACCTTTGTCACATAATTGAGAAATACTCAAGAGATTATGTTGCAAGCCTTCAACATAATAAACATCATCTATTGCGTTAAAAAGTGTCTTACCAACCTTACCTAAACCAGTGATGGTTCCCTTGCTGTTATCCCCAAAGGTGACACTTCCTCCATCAAAGGCCACTAGTGAAAGGAATTGATCTTTATCCCCGGACATGTGTCTTGAGCAACCACTGTCCAAATACCAATAGGTGTCTTCCTTCACTCTAGCCTGTAAGAGTAAATCAAACATTAGTTTTAGGAACCCAAACACACTTGGGTCCCTTTTCAACAACATTAACATCTTGTTGATCCTTTCTTCTCCACACATACATTACACTCTTGCTGTTCTTATTAGCACTAATTTTCTTAGCTGTACATTCATGTATCTTATGTCCATTCTTACCACAATGAAAACACACGTGCATCTCTTTAGTCATGACATACTTACCTCGCTGATATTCTGTGATCCAGGTGGTTTCTCTGGGAGACCAGTTAGTCCTGGTTCTCTGTCTAGTATAACCAAGACCAAATTTTCCTTTGTTTCCTCCTGATGAAGTCAGATGGTTCAAAGTTCTTTGTGCATTCAGTAGCTTATCCACATGTCTATGACTGTCATGCAATTCCCTTTCTTTTGTTTCAAGTGTTTTAACTAACAACTCGTTTTTCTCTTTTAAAAACTCAAAGTTACTTTTTAAAGTTGCAAGTTGTAAGTTAAGATCTAAAACCATAGGGTCATTAGACATGTCAATAACTACTGATTGCTTTTCACCTTTTAGTTGATTAAATTCAGCATGTAACTTACAGATAGTACTTTCATATTCATTAATCATACTGCTGACTTCAACGCTGGTTCTAGTAGGAGAACCAGGGGACTGAACAGCTTTAAGTGAAGCAATTTCTTTATGAGAATTTTCTAAGTTGAAAGCCAATGTTTCAAAGGCCTTCAACAGAGAAGTTCTATTGCAAGAATTTGCTTTACTTATGACTGTTGAAAAATCAAGGACTTCACTAGTAGTTGATAAGTCTCTGGGGAACCAGGAGATCAGATCTTCTTCACCATCACTCGGATAGTCAAGTTCAGAAGATCTTGCCCTTTCTAGTTCTACCTTGCACTTGTCCAATTCAACTTCTAGTTCAGCAACTTGATTTTTCAAGTTATGGCAAACCATCTCTAGGTGATCACAACTAGCAATAGCAATTTCACATTCATTGCGTTTTTCTTTTAATTCTCTTTTTCCAGTTATATAAGTTTCACCTAATTTATAGCATTCATCTAATAAAGAATCTATACAAGCAAGCATATTTTCTCTATCATATTCATGCATATCTATTCTAATTTGTTCAAGGTTTACCTTATGTTTTTGTAGTACATCCTTCTTAGCCATCAAGCATTTCTTGAATGTATTGGTTCCCCCTCTGGTTCCCGGACCAGTGCTGTTCTCCTTGATGTTTGTGAAAGCAGTTAAGCAAACATCAGAACTAGGTGTATCTTCTTCTTCATCAGATCCTGAGTCAGATTCTCCCCACATAGATGCTATCATGGCATTCTTGAAAGCCCTCTTATCTCCAGATTGAGATTGCTTGTCCTTCCATTTTGGACAATCACGAATGATGTGTCCTTTCTCACCACACTTGAAGCAACCTGAAGATGAAGAAGAGTTAGATTTTTTAGTATTTTTGAAATTCCTACCTTTGAAATTCCTCTTTTGATCACGAAGAGATCTTTCAAATCTTTTTGCAATCATGCTGATCTCATCTTCTTCTTCTTCTACTGTTCCCTTCAGTGCCATGCCTCTGGCTGGTTCCTTCTCAGACTTAGAGTCAATCAGCATCTCATGAGTCATAAGGGAACCAATCAGCTATTCCAAAGACAAGGTAGACAGATCCTTTGCTTCATATACTGCTGTTACCTTAGTTGCCCATGTATCTGTTAAACTACGCAAAATTTTTCTCACAAGATCCTCATCAGAAAATTTTTTACCAAGTGATCTAAGATCATTAACAATAGTCATAAACCTACGAAAGCAATCATTGATTTTTTCATTTTTATTCATGGCAAACAATTCGTATTTAGACATGATTAAATCAATTTTAGACCGTTTTACCTCACTGGTTCCCTCAAACGCAAGTTCAAGGGTGTCCCATATCTCCTTAGCACTACTGCAACCAGAGATACGATTTGTTTCAGTCTCACCTATTGCTTGTTGTAGAATTGACATTGCCTTAGCATTTTTCTCCAGCAACTTGTAATCAGCAGTGACCAATTCGCTATCCTTCTTGGGAACCTGTTTCCCATCAGCTTCTGTCTTAAGAATGATATTAGGACCATTTTTAACTACGAGCCAGCATTCATAATCAATACCCATGATAACATTCTGGATCCTGTTCTTCCACCAAGCATAATTATTTCCATTAAACTTTGGTGTCTTGTTGTCATAACCGATTGCACTTAATTCTTGAGTACTCATTCTTAACTCCTCTAGATGTTACTCTTTCGAGAAGCTTAGGCTCTGATACCAATTGAAGGTTCAATGGGCACTCAAGAGGGGGGGGGGGGTGAATTGAGTGTTAAGTAATCGTTAACAATTTTGGCTTCTTTTCGGATTATGTGTAAGGAACCAGTTGTGCTGGTTCCCTTATGCAGCGGAATAAAACAAAGCAATAAAGAACACCACAGATTTAACGAGGTTCAGCCAACTCTGGCCTACGTCCTCCTATCCTAAGTCCTTTATTAATCTACTCCGAAAAATAAAGACAAAGAACACTCTACTGTTTCCCTACTCCGGGAACCAGTAAACCCCACACTCTACTCCGAATGTGCTCTAAACTTACCCTCGTAAGTTCCTAGTGTGTTTGAACTCACAAACACTCACCAAGTTTTCAACCCCTCTGTCAAAGACTTAATACAAGATCAAGAACTCTCTGATGATCTAACTCTCAAAAGTCAAATAGAGAAAAACGTTAAAATACTATTATGCTCTTGTGTATCACTTAATAATTGAATTAGTGCTTTTAGCTCTCAAAGATAGAACTCTATTAAAAATGCGTGAGAGCCATCATCATGATTATTCAGAGTAAGATGTATTTATAGGTTAGTTTGCTGAACCCTAAAATCATGCATATAAGATATATGCGATTTTATGATAAGTATTTATCCTAATTAATTTGATCACAAGATAAGATCAATTTAGGATAAGATACTTCCTAGTTTTTAGCTAACCAAGAATATCATCTTATCTTTAGCTGCTTGGATATATTTTAAATCAATATTTTTCGGAAAATATCCTCTTTGTAAAATCTTTGTAAAAACAGCAGCTTAAATAATCTGTTCAGTTAACCTGTTTACCTGACCTGGTTCCCTGAACTGAATATGTTATGAAATTTGTTCCAAACCTTGTACCAAATTTCATAATGATATTTAATATACTAAAAGAACTTTATATACTCAATTATATAAGTTATACTACGGAGCATTTACATGAAGTTCCTAAATAACTCTTTGAGTGTAGTCTTCCTTCATGCATTCGTTAAGTCTTGAAAGCTTCCATGAATGAACTCAATTATTGACCAAAGGACCTTCCTTTAAGTTGATCGAAAATCCTTTCAAGCTTCCAATCTTAGAAATCAACTTAGATACAGTGCATAGCTCATTTATCATCTAATTGTTTCCTGTATAAAGATAAGTTAGTTCAACAAATATCTCATATAAGTAATAACTTATCTAGGGAAACAGTGTTCTATTTTAGCTGGTTCCCCCAATTGTATTGAACACTTTCAAAGACCTGTTTCCCTTAGCTGTTTGTCATCATTCAAAACTATCAATCAAAACCTAAGGGACTCAACACCGACCGTAGTATAAAAGTGCCATGTGGGGAGTTTGAGGACCTTCCGATCCAAGTAGGGAACATAGTAGTACCATGTGACTTCGTGGTGCTTGATATGGCCGAGGATCCTTATACTCCTCTCATCTTAGGGAGGGATGCTTTGAAGACTTTGGGTGCCCTGATCGACTGTGAATCAGAGACTATAACCGTTAGGGTAGCCCACGAGAAGGTTGTGTTTGCCTTTTCTAAATCTTCAAAGGAACCCATGGTCGAGCGGATTTGTTCCTTTGGGGTGGTTGAGAATGATGCTACAAAAGAAGTCAAGAGGTGTAGTGTTTCTGTTGCTCCAATAACAATTGAGGTGTCGGATGAGGAGGACGCGCAAAAACGTCTTATTTTTGGGGTTACAAATGGAATTGCTCCGCCAACGGAGACGTATTATAAATCTGAGGGAACTGACAAGCCAGCCCGTAAACGAAAAAGGGCTAGAAAAAGGAATAAAAGACTGATGGCTCCACCCTGGCTTGGGGGAGCCCCGCATTCTAACCCACCTCCAGATGACCCTGGTTCTCCATTGCTTACTTCCGCCACTGTGGCTCGGTGAAGAGTTTTGACTCCCCACGCTGGAGGTGATGGTGATGCTAGGAGTGAATCCACTCCTACGGCAGGTATAATTTCTTTGTTTTCTTTTTCTGTATAAATTTGTGCCTAAATGTGTCGAACTTACCGACGTTAAACAAAAGTACTTACTGGAGATAACCCGGCGTTTTTTTTTGTTTATTTGTATAGCAACAACTTCCATAATGCTGATCTTTCTCCCTTTTATTTCTTCTCTCCCAAGTGCCGGGACGGCTCTGGAGCTGGCTTGGGGGAGGGTCCTTATGTTTTCAAAACTTCAAAAGATCAGCATTATTGAAACTATTACCTTGTTTTTTTTTATTTTAGTTTTTCTTTGCATGTCTAGGTGTGTTAAGATTAATGTGCTTGAGTTGTGAAACTGACATGCTAGCTCTTGACGTGTACATTATAGTGGTCTTATGCATACTCATACTTTTCCTAGCCTTGTGCCTGTTTTGGGACCGAATAATTGATTGTGTTCCGCCTGACTTAGGGGTCTGGTCCTGCTTGGTTTGCGGCTTGGATGACTACCTTTTGAGGCACATTTTGACTAGCCTAGTGAGGATTGAGCCTTCTAGGACTCCATTATGAGTCCTATGTTATTAAGTGCTAGTTAGAGAGTCTAAGTATTGTGTCTGTTCTCCTCCAGCATAGTCTTCTTTTCTAAAGGCCATGGATGATAACACGTTTGTAGTTACAGCTACATGGCCAAATTGCCTACCATGAATATTGATTGACTTTAGGGTAAGCCAACTTTGTGCCTTTATTTTTTCTTCGTAGCTACATCACCTAACTCCACATGAGCCAAATATTCCCTCTTCTTACCTAGAGGATAGTCAAGTGATTACAGTGAAGTGGTGCCCGTTGCATTGTGGTGAAAGATTTTGGTTGGAAAAATCGTTGTCGTATGATATGACTTTTTACATTACTCTTAGTTTATTTCAGAAGCATTTTCTTGAAAACAAAAAGAAAACAAAGAAAACAAAAAAAGAAAGAAAAAAGAAAAAGAAAAGAAAAAAATAGAAAAAGAAAAATTCGAGAATAAAGTTGGTGTAATGAGTTCATTTATGCATATACAGAAAATTTTGGGAAGTGGCATGGTTTTCGGAAGTCATAGCCATCCTTGGTTTGATTACCTTGGATTGCTTACTATCCTCTATTTAAACTCCACATCTCCAAATTTTACCCTACCTTAATCCCAACCTACATTGCAACCGTTTCCAAACCTGTTCAACTTGGCCTGATTAGCAAGTTCTGTGCTGGAGAGTAGATAGGATGCAATCCCTAAGATTTCTCCTTGATTGAGTGTTTAATTCCCGACTCATTTTAAGTCGGACGATTATGAGCGAAACACGTACCATATTAAACACACGAGCGTACTAGAAATTTCCCACATCTTTTGGGAAATAGCATGGGGAGCGTGGACTTGTGACCTCATTAGGTAGTGGGTGGCACGGCCTGTGTTGTAGCTTTTCCAGTGATCCCGAGTCTATGGGAAACGTTGTTTATCTTGGTATTATGCTTTTTTGAGCCCATTGTACTTGCACACCCATGGCTAGGGAAGAGTTTTTCGCGTACACGGCTGGCATTGTCCTGTTTTCCGCTCACCTTGCTTTTCATGAGTTTTGCTCACGGTGCTGCCTTGCTAGTTCATTTGCTAGGGACTAGCAAAGGTTTGGCTTGGGGGAAGTTGATGTGCTCATTTTAGAGCACGTTTACAACCTCATTTTAGTGTCGAGTCTCGTGCTTTTATATTGGTTTTATGCACGTTACATTCAATTTTACCTTGATCTTGTCCTCGAGCTATTTTTAGGTCATTTCAGGTGATCTCGATGATTTTAAGGTAAAATGAGACGTGTTCGAGGCTTTGACACTTCTATTAAGAGTTTGGATGCGCGTATCATAGCTTGGGCATGCGTTCCAAGTCACTCTCAAAGATCTCATAAACTCTAGAAGCCACTAGGCACTTCAAAGGAACTGTTCAGCAAGGTTTCGGTTCAGATTCGACTGAATCTGACATCCATTAGGTCGAATGGAAGACAGGGATTCAAGTACATAAATCAAGCTCTCGGGAATAGCCGAATGAAGACTCATTCGGCCGAATGGTTCCACTCATTCGGCCGAATGGTGGACAGATCGCACAAATGCCAAGCTTCTGTTTTAGGCGAATGGCCACACCATTCGGCCGAATGGCCACCCATTCGGTCGAATCCCCTATTCATTCGGCCGCATGGCCTTCTTTCCCGCAGATTTTGGTTCTTTCTTTAGTCGGCGCTTGAGGGTTTTTCCTAGGGTTTTACTCCTTTTGTCCCTAGGGTATAAATACCCTCTTTCTCTGTACATAACCTTATGCCTACTTTGAGCTCTTGTGCCTCAACCTAGAACATCACTTTAAAGCTTTTCATTTCTTTCATGCTTTAGTTTAGATTTACAGCTTTCGTTGTTCTCGTTTTCAAGCTTTGTATTTCGGATTCGGTTCCTATTTCGTTCATACAATTTCGTTTATGCAAGGTATTATTTCTTTTCTGTTTTAGTTCTTTTAATGCTTTTAAGTATTGTTTTTCTTGATTTCATTCCTCTAGCTATTATCATTATTTCGTTTACAGTTTTGATAGAGTAGTTGTCGGTTCGGTTATAGTTCTTAGTTTCCGTTCTCTTATTCATTTCCATTCAATCTATTCATGCTTTCAATCATGTCTTTTATAACTATGTGTGAGTAGTTTTCTTAGGGGTTTGATTGGTGAAACCCTAGGTTGGCTCGTTCTTCATGCGTAGAGTTAGGATTTGAGATTGTTAATGGTTGATTGATTGATATTCGATGCGAATCTTGTCCTGCCACTCCTTTGGAGACATAGGGCGATTATAGGTTGTTCGTATGATTTATAGGGTCACAAACTTCCTCTCGTCATCTTGAGTGTCATGATTCATTGTTGACTGATTTCTCCTAATTTAGCGTATTGATGGCTCGGTTGTCCTTCCTAGGGTGGAACTGATCTATCCCTGTTTTTCCTTCATAGCATAACATCGTTAAAGTTCTTGCTTTACTTTTCTGTTATTAGTGTGATTCTTTCCAATCTCCATATAACTCCTTTACATCAAGTCTATAAGCTATCGCCCCTTGTCCTTGTGGTTCGATCCCCGACTTACCACTACACTAGTCGTAGTAGTTTTAGGGTGTTTATAAATTTAATTTGCATAACTATTCTTTTAGTTAAACGACCTAAAAGAACGGTTATCATAATAGAATTGCAACGCTTTCCTGAGGATACGATCCCTACTTCCCTATCTATATTAGTTGGTGTTGTCCATTTTTTTAGAGGTGTAAGACAGCCTGTTCAAATTTTGGCGCCGTTTTCAGGGAGGCAATTTTTAATTCTAGTAGTCGGGTTTAGATTGTTTCATTTTTATTTTGTTGGTCTCAAATAATCTCTTTGGTTCTTTGAGACTTTGTAGTTTTTTTGTTGTTTTCTTTTCAGCTTTGAGTTCATTTGTAATATTGGTACGACCCAAAACCTGAAAGAAGACTTGGAATACGTTGAAAACGGTTGAGTGAACGAGAACAGAGTATTTGTTTAGGGGAACACACTATTTTAGATCAGTCATCTTTCTTTGAGCACAATACTTCATTGTACAAAGAGATGGCAGGATAAAAACGTTCCTTGAAGGATTATTCCCAACCCAATCCAACATAGTTACTAGAAGGTTTCCCTATGCTTGAGATGGATGCACCAAATTTTGAGCTAAAATCATCTTTGGTGAACATGGTAGAAAGAAATCAGTTTTTAAGAATTCCAATAGAAGACTGTAATCTTCATATTTCTAACTTCTTGCAATAGTGTAACACAATAAAGCAAAATGATGTTGTTCAAGATCACATTCGGCAAATGATGTTTCCATTATCATTGAAAGACAAAGCAAGATAGTGGTTGAATAGTCTTACAATCAACAATTGGGATGATTTAGCTCTTGCATTCTATAAGAAGTATTATCCCCTAGAGAAAACTTGTTCAGTTAGGAGCCAAATCACAAATTTCAACCAAGAATTTAATAAATCTCTATATGATACTTGGGAACCATTTAAGGAGTTGTAGAGACTTTGCCCTCATCATAGTCTTGAGAAGTGGTTGCTAGTCCAGTCATTCTATAATGATTTGGGTAATGAGTCTAGAACAATTTTGGATTCTGCTGCAAATGGCAGATTTATGAACCAATAAGTGAATATTGCATATGACCTTATTGAGGAGATTTCCATCCATAATTCACAATATGAAAATCCAAGGGGCATGAAAATTAAGGAGGCAAGAATGTGATTGATCATAAATACGAGAGTCTAGCAGCATAAATGAATGCCATTAGTCAAAAGCTAGATAAGCTACAACTGCCTGCCTCAGAACCTATGTTAATGCAATGACCGCCTCATTAGGATATCTTGATCACTTTTGTGATTCATGTGGATCATTTGGTCATGATTCTCAGTCTTGTCATAGTTTTGTAGAGCGAGTATGTGCCTTTTAAGCCTACAAGAATAACCCATTCTTTAACTTCTATAATATAGGCTACAAGGATCACCCGTACTTCTTCTACATACACAAAAATGTGGAAAACCCTCAACTATTTATACCACCACAACACCAACAACCACGACCACAGTAACAATATAACCAAAAGTTTCAACCTCAAGGACATGATATGATAGAGGATGCCAAATTCGAAGGATTGGTTGAAGCTTTAAAGAAGAATGCTACCATGGGAGAGTTGTTGGCTTATGGAGACACGAATCTTCTAGCCATCAAAGGGGAACATTTGCATGTGCATGATAACATGCAAATGTAAATGAGGATTGGTGGACATAGGAAATAAGTTGGTTTTGCCTATGAGTTTTCTCCCATTTCATTTGATAGGGTTTTTCTCATTTTAGGCATAGGTGTGTTTTGAACTTTCCATTTTCAGATTTTATGATTCTATAATGTGTGGAAGCCATGGAGGTGATGATTGATGGCAGGCCTTGATCAAAAGCTAAAATCTTGGAGTAATTTTCGAAGATTGAAAATTTTGACCAAGGAGGAAAATTTTAAGACAAGGGGAGGTGCTTGTTACATTGAGATGTGCTTATTACATCTTATCGGTGCTTTATTACGACTTAAGTGACATGGCAAGTGACATGGCATGGGTATGGACGTGGCTACACACATGGCATTGGATATTTAGTGTTTTACTTTAAATAAAATAGGATTAGAGTAGTTAAATTGTAATATTATCTTTTTAGGTAGGATAAGGTTCTAATTAAGATAAGATAGTGTTAGAGTTTTAGTAGGATTATGTAATAAATAGGTGGCATTATCCTATTGGTTATTAGGAGTCCTTTTAGAAGTAGGAGGCCTAGTCATAATATGATTGAAACTCTCAAGCTATGGGTATAAATAGATGTGCACCCAAGCTTGGAAAAATCAGATTTGGAGATTCTTTTCTATATATTCTTCAATAAACTTAGAGAGTTTGTTGTTTTTCTTTGTGTGTAACAAAGAGTTGTGAATTGGTGCTTAAAGCTTTAGATTCACGTGAGGAAGTGTAGGAATTGAGGGTGCTTTGCTTTAATCAATTCTTAAACTTTCGCCCTAGATTTTAAACCTTTGGTGCGTAGCTTTAGAGGGTTTTCTATCTAGTTCTATCCCTTTTGTGTGGATTAAGGTTTCAATACCTAGATTCACATCAACTTTTGGTGCTCTCGTTGAGAGGATTCATTAAGAGGATTCGAAGAATACTCAAGCAATATGGATTCCAGTGGTGATGATGCACACGAGATGCCACCAGGCTTCAAAAAAGGTTTAACCTTACAAGAAGCCAAAGCCTTGTGCATGGAACGCGAGTTGAAGGAACTGAAGGAACGTATGAATGAGCTGTTGCAAATCGTGGGGAAGAAGGAAAAGTCCTCAAGCAAAGGTAAACTCTCTTCTCATGAATCTAACTCTAGCGAAAGTGATGGTGAATCCAGTGTTAGAAGCTCAAGGAGGCCTAGCAAGAGGGACCCATCCTCCTCAGGTGATGATGAGGAATCATATAAAGGGCGTAGGAGAAAGAGTTTAAGGGGGAAAGAGGATCAAAGCTTGAGACTTGAAATCCCTGAGTTCAATGGCAGTTTGGACCCAGACAAATTCCTAGATTGGATCCGTAGAGTTGAACGAATTTTCAGATATAAGGACTATGATGATCATAGATCCTTTAAGGTTGCTGAACTCAAACTCACTTCTTATGCAAGTTTGTGGCTTGAAGGTTTGCAAAAGAAGAGGAGAAAGGAGGGGCGTTCCAAGATCTCATCTTGGACAAAACTAAAGAAGTACATGCAAAAAAGGTTTGTTCCTCAAGACTTTGAACAAAACAATTTTATAAAAATGCATACTTTGAAGCAAGAAAGGAGGTCTGTGGAGGAATACTTGATGGAATTCGAAAATCTAGCCATGGTGTGTGGGCTAGAGGAGAAAGAAGACCACAAGGTGGCTCGTTTTGTGGCTGGGTTAAATGACCCAATCAAGGAAAAGGTGGAATTACAACCCTATTGGAGCTTTGATGAGGTGTGTACAATAGCAACTAGGGTTGAAAGGCAAACACGTAAACTTAGAGGGATCTTTCGATCATTTGAAGCTAAAGGGGTGCGTGAGATGTCTAATATGAAGCCTAATCTCGAGAATTCCATAAAGCCACAATCTTTTGGGAGAGATAAGGGAGGAAGTTCGAGGCCCCCTATGGGAGATCAACGAACTTGCTTCAAATGTAAGGGACAAGGCCATATCCAACGGGATTGTCCCCATGCTAGGATTGCTACTACTCGGACTTGGGAGGAAGATGAAACCTTTGAAGAAGAGGAGCATGAGCTTCAAGAGGAAGAAGGTAACACATCTTTTGAAGTCCTAGAGGAGGATGTGGAGGAGGTGATGGCAGAAACTAGGGGATCTAGCCTAGTATTGCGAAGGGTATTGCAATCCAAGTCCTTACCATTAGAGGAGAGCCAAAGGGAGAAAATCTTCCTCACAAGATGCAATGTCCAAGGAAGACTATGTGATGTGATTATAGATTCGGGGAGTTGCACTAACATGGTTTCTACACTCTTGGTGGACAAGTTGGAGGTGCCCACTCAAATCCATCCTCAACCATATAAGCTCCATTGGCTTAGCAATTCAAGTGACGTAAAGATTAGTAAACAAGCATTGATTTCATTCAAAATTGGCAATTATGAAGATCAAGTGCTTTGTGATGTTTGTCCCATGGATGCGTGTCATATTCTCTTGGGAAGACCTTGGCAATATGACAGATTTGTAAAGTTTGATGGAAGGACAAACATATATGTTGTGAGGAAGAACGCACAAGCCAAAGCATTTGCTTTGAAGCCTTTTATGGCACTAAAAACTCGTTCTAACAAAGATAATGGCAAGGGAGTGTTATTGGTGGATGGAAGGGAATTAGAGAAGGATGCGAAGGCCAAGGTTGACTATATGCAAAAGCTTCACACCCAAGTGAGAGAAAGAATTGAGAAGGTCAATGATATCTATAAGGCTAGAGCTAACAAACACAAGACTCAACATACTTACAAGGAGGGAGACTTGGTTTGGTTACACTTGAGGAAGGAAAGATTTCCTAATCGACGTAAGAACAAGCTTATGCCTAGGTGTGATGGTCCATTCAAAATCATCAGTAAGGTGGGTGATTATGCATATAAGCTTCAGTTGCCTGGAGACTATGGAGTTCATGCCACATTCAATATAGGCGACTTAGCACCTTATGTGCCTGATGATCAACTTCGAAGTTTGAGGACAAACTCTTTTGAAGAAGAGGAGGATGATATGATAGAGGATGCCAAATTCGAAGGATTGGTTGAAGCTTTAAAGAAGAATGCTACCATGGGAGAGTTGTTGGCTTATGGAGACACGAATCTTCTAGCCATCAAAGGGGAACATTTGCATGTGCATGATAACATGCAAATGTAAATGAGGATTGGTGGACATAGGAAATAAGTTGGTTTTGCCTATGAGTTTTCTCCCATTTCATTTGATAGGGTTTTTCTCATTTTAGGCATAGGTGTGTTTTGAACTTTCCATTTTCAGATTTTATGATTCTATAATGTGTGGAAGCCATGGAGGTGATGATTGATGGAAGGCCTTGATCAAAAGCTAAAATCTTGGAGTAATTTTCGAAGATTGAAAATTTTGACCAAGGAGGAAAATTTTAAGACAAGGGGAGGTGCTTGTTACATTGAGATGTGCTTATTACATCTTATCGGTGCTTTATTACGACTTAAGTGACATGGCAAGTGACATGGCATGGGTATGGACGTGGCTACACACATGGCATTGGATATTTAGTGTTTTACTTTAAATAAAATAGGATTAGAGTAGTTAAATTGTAATATTATCTTTTTAGGTAGGATAAGGTTCTAATTAAGATAAGATAGTGTTAGAGTTTTAGTAGGATTATGTAATAAATAGGTGGCATTATCCTATTGGTTATTAGGAGTCCTTTTAGAAGTAGGAGGCCTAGTCATAATATGATTGAAACTCTCAAGCTATGGGTATAAATAGATGTGCACCCAAGCTTGGAAAAATCAGATTTGGAGATTCTTTTCTATATATTCTTCAATAAACTT
Source organism: Dysphania ambrosioides (assembly GCA_026401315.1). Classification (NCBI taxonomy): domain Eukaryota; kingdom Viridiplantae; phylum Streptophyta; class Magnoliopsida; order Caryophyllales; family Amaranthaceae; genus Dysphania; species Dysphania ambrosioides. The sequence continues at coordinate 4,618,125 of CM048672.1, forward strand.
AGAGAGTTTGTTGTTTTTCTTTGTGTGTAACAAAGAGTTGTGAATTGGTGCTTAAAGCTTTAGATTCACGTGAGGAAGTGTAGGAATTGAGGGTGCTTTGCTTTAATCAATTCTTAAACTTTCGCCCTAGATTTTAAACCTTTGGTGCGTAGCTTTAGAGGGTTTTCTATCTAGTTCTATCCCTTTTGTGTGGATTAAGGTTTCAATACCTAGATTCACATCAGGACATATGCAACCACCTGGGTTCAATAGAATACCCTTTAACCCAAAATCATTACAAGCAACACAAGCTAATAATGACATCTTAGAGATGAATAATATGATGATAAAGATGTAGAAGAACATGGAGGCAATGCAAGCTCATAACAAACAACTTAATACTCAAATTGCATAGATTTTCCAATCAAAACTCAAGGCAATCGGGGCACCTTTCATCACAACCATCACAGTTTAACCCTCCAAGAGACACAGTCAATGCTATAGTATTTAGGAGTGGTTCCACTTATGATGGCCCATAGATGCCTACCAATGATGTTGTAGTTATAGGTAGTAAGAGGAATGATGTGGTAATAGAGAATAACAATTCAGAGCCAATTCTTGAAAAGAAAAAGAAGGTCCATCAGAGAGGGCCACTATAGCTGATAAGCCATCAGACACACTACCACCTCCCAAGGTGCCATTACCCTTTCCTAACAGGGTAAATAGGAGTAAGAATGACTCCTATAAAAATAAGTTTCTCGAGATTGTTAAAAATTTACAAGTTACTATGCCATTTACTAAACTAATCATGTAGGTTCCCACTTAGATAAAGTTCTTAAAAGACGTTCTTAGCAGGAAACATGAGCTTAGTTAAAGGGAGACTATGGCACTAATAGAGGAATGTAGTGATGTATTGTAAAATAAGTCTCCAAAAAAACTCAAGGACCCTAGAAGTTTTTCCATGCCTTGTAATATTGGCTCCCTATACAGTGATAAGGCTTTGTGTGACTTAGGGGCTAGTGTTAGTGTCATGCCATTATCTGTTTGCAAGAAAATGACTATGTGTTCTTTAAAGTTTACTAACATTACCTTATAGATGGTTGACAGAACTACTAAATATCTTAAGGGTATTTTGGAAGATGTGCTAGTGAGAGTTGAGAAGTTCTTTATTCTCGTGGATTTTGTTGCTTTAGATAGGGAGGAGGATGCTCACATGCCTATTATAATTGGTAGACCATTCTTAAGTACCGCATGTGTTGTTATTGATGTTAAGAATGGTAGTCTAACTCTCACTATAGGGGATAATTAGGTTACTTTTAACCTTAGTTTTTCTTTAAAAAGTCCCATGTTAGAGCATTCATGTTATGCTCTAGATAGTATCTATGAGATTGTTCAAGATGATATGCCTTAATCCCTTTAAAAGGATCTTCTAGAGGCTATATTGTGTTTGGATTATGATGCAGGCAAGAAGGATGCTGATATTAATGAACTAAAACATAATCTAAATGATAATGAATTAAATCTGAAAGAGAACTTAAAGTTCTTACTTACATAAGCATGCTTACATCACCATTGAGGTAAAGTAACCTAAAATGAAACCTCTTCTCTCTAATTTGAAATATGCTTTTCTTGATGAGAAGGAATTATATCTAGTCATTATTAGTTTTAATCTTAATGATGGCCAATTTGAGAAACTGTTATATGTGCTTAAGGGTCATAAAAAGGCCATTGGTTACACTATTGATGACTTGACTAGTATTAGTCCTAATTTTTGCATGCATCGCATTTATTTAGAGGAAATCATACACCTGCATACAAAGTTAATGGAGATTGAATCCTAATATACAGGAGGTATTCAAGAAAGAGGTAATTAAATTACTTTAAATGAATGAATTAGATGAGTTAAATTTGGGAGCTTATGATAGTGTTAAGATTTATAAGGAAAAGATTAAAAGCGGGCACGATAAGAAAGTTGTGAAGAAAAACTTCTAAGTGGGTGACAAAATGTTATTATTCAGTTCTAGATTACAACTTTTCCTTGGAAAGTTGAAGTCTAGGTGGAGTAGTCCATTCATTGTCATAATGGTGAGTAAGTTCGAGTTTGTTCATCTTTAAAACGATAAGGGTGAGAAGTTCAAAGTCAATAGGCAATGTCTTAAGCACTACTATGAAGGGCAGTAAGTTGGGTTGGTGGAAGAGGTCAACTTCCATGACCCCAACTCCCATTGAGCATATGAAAGCTTGGTCTAGCTTAGGACCATAAATAAGCGCTTTTCGAGAGGCAACCCAATTTTCTAACTCTTTTTTATCTTCAATTTTAGTTTTTAGTATTGATTTATTTTATTTTAATTTTTGGATTCACTTGAATTAATTTTAGATCCTTAAAGAGCTAATAATATGTGTTTGTCATTGTCTGTGTAGGAGGAATTGGGATTTTCTAATTTGCCCGATGGATTTGCATCGTTTGATGGATCGATTTTTGGAAAAAAAGGTGAAATTCTTATCATCCCAATGGTTTTTCATCACCCGATTGATCGATTTTTGGGAAATAGGGTGAAATTATGATCAACCCGGTGATTTTCCATCACCCGATGGATCGATTTTTGGAAAAAAGATGAAATCTGATTAGTTTGATAGTTTTCCATCACTTGATGGAATGAATTTCAGAGAAAAAGGTGAAATTCTTATCATCCCAATGGTTTTTCATCGCCCGATTGATCGATTTTCGGGAAATAAGGTGAAATTATAATAAGCCCGGTGGTTTTCCATCACCCGATGGATCGATTTTTGGAAAAAAGATGAAATCTGATTAGTTTGATATATTTCCATCACCCGATTGAATGAATTTTAGAGAAAAAGGCAAAATTCTAGTTGGCCCGATGGATTGATTTTCAAAGAAAAATGTGAAATCCTTGTTGGCCTAATGGACTTCCATCACCCCATGGATTTTTGGATAAAAGGGTGAAATTATGGTAGGCCTAATTGTTTTCCACCGCTCGATGGATTGACCTTTTGATATATGGTGAAAATCTGATTAGCCTGATGGATTTTCATCGCCCGATGGGTGTTTCTACAGTCTTTCCAAAAAAACATTAAAGCTAAAAATCTGAAAAGTGAGGCAAAAAGGGGGAAGACTCACACATACTCACACAATCAAGCAACCCCGCAGCACACCCATACCCCCTAGTGACTTCTTTAGAGGACGAAGCTACTACTGAGTAAGCTTCCTCTTTCCCTTTCTCATAGTTTTATGTATTTCCATAGTGAGGACACTGTGTTTCATCTAGCTTGGGGGAGGAATACTTATCTTTATTGCTTTTAAAAAAAAATATTAGTTGTTAGTGTGTTTCTTATTCTCCCTTGATGTTAATATTGGATTATTTAACTGAGTATGTTTCCCTATGCCCAATGGTCTAAATATTTTTTGAAACTTGTGCTTGCGAAAACTAGTCATTATAAACTTTTGGTTTCTTTTCTGGTTCCTTAGTATAATTCGAACATGAGTTTCTGAGCCTTATTGTCTATTGTTTGGAACAGGGAAGAGTTTAACTTGAAAGGATTTAAGCCTTAATTTCAATCTTATTTATTTCTTTCTTATGTGATTAGTTCTTGGCGTGACAATGATCTTGATCTTGCCTTGATATTAGTCTAGCTAGCTATATAATTGCGTCATGAACATGCTAGAAGGCATTTTTTTGTTAAGAGCCATGCTACATTGATTTTAGAAGACAAAATTTTCCATTTGATCCCTTATGTTGAGCCTTTACCTTTTCTTTCATGATTAACCAATTACAAACCTTTTTGTCTCAATTGATGAGCCCAAGTCTATCTTGGGCGAGTAATTCAGCTTATTGGTGAGTAATGTCGTTATTATTAACATCTTGGCTCGTTGTGGGAGTTTGGTGGATTATTTTTCTTCTATAAGAGTTTACTTTATTGGTCCATTGTATCACCATCATCTAATTCAAATAAAAATATCCATGCATTGTAAAAAAAAAAGAAAAAAAAATATATAGAAAAAAAGAAATAAAGATACAAAGAAAAAAAAAGAGTTTCAATCCTTTTACTTAGTGGTTTTTGTTTGCCTTTGCCAATTGTAAATCTTTTCTATTATGATGATGATACAATGGCGCTTTTTAGTTGTTTGGCTAATTTGGGGATATTAAGTTTGGAGTCAGTAGGAGTTGTTTTGAGCCTTATTTTAGGCTAAGTTTCTTATCAGATTTCGCTCCTCCAAAATGGACATTTTAAGTTCACATATTCCTAAATATTATCCTACCCTTGACCTAAGCCCCATTACAAGCCTGATAAAGACCTTCTTGATAATCATGTTTTTATATGTGTCTTCTAGATTCAATGTCTTGCCAAGGTTGTAGAGTATGTATATACATTTCAAGTCGACTTTTCTAGGATGAGAGCTATTATTTTCCCTTTCAAACACACGAGTGTTGGTAAGATGGGGGGGGGGGGGGGGGGGGGCGGGGGGAATTCTATTAGTATCCTAGGCCACAAAAATGATTCATATGCACATCTTTTACATATTAATGGCCAGAGAGTGATCGAGTTTATTTGATACTCGCTAAAAAAGAGGAGTGTCACCGGTGAGGACTCTTTCCTTAATTCATAGTCCTTTTTATTCAATAAGGCTTGTTTTCTCTTAAATGGTTTCTACTCTTGGACAAGCATTGGACCATTTGAATCCCTTCTACATTCGATCGAATGGCCTCCATTTCCCGCAAAAATTATTCCTTCGCAAGCCGGCCCTCGAGGGTTCTTCTAGGGTTTTACCCCCTTATGTTCTTAGGGTATAAATACCCCCTTTCTCTGTGTAAAACCCTCATGCCTATTTTGAGAGCTCTTGTGCCTCAACTTGGAACATCATTCATTATTTTCCATTTCATTTATGCTCTAGTTTAGAATCAAAGCTTTCATTGCTCTTCTTTTCAAGTATTGTATTTTGGATTCATAATTTCTTTCATTCAAGCAATTTAATTCACGTAAGTTATTGTTTCCTTTATTGCTCTATTTTGTTTAATGCTTTCACTTATTGCTTTTGTTGATTTCATTACTCTAGCTGTTATTATGTCTTCATTTATGCCTATGAGTGAGTAGTTCATTTATGCCCCCTTATGTTCTTAGGGTATAAATATCCCCTCTAACACCAGGTCCTCACCACCCAATCCCACCACACCGCCCGGCTCGATCACCTTGAGAAAAACTTCGAGCAAGTGCACTACCCATGGTATGACATGGCCTACCGCTCCCATATGGTCGGAGAAAGCATGACCACCCCTTCCTGGTACCCTCGCCATGACAACTATAACGAGATATCATTAAGTCAAGGGTTTAACCGGTTGCGGGTGGGTAGGCGTAGGTTAAATAACTTCACCCCACCGGCTCCTAGGAGAGCCTCGAATGACTATGGGATGAACTATACGGGTGGGGAGGAGGAGGAAAATGAGGACGATGACCAGGGGGACGATGAGGAATTTATAGGGGATGAGTAGTGATAGACCTAAAGGCCTCCCTTGGTGCCGAGGACGGCTTCACCCTAGCCTGGGGGGGTATCCATAGTCCACTACTCATTATTTTGCGTGTCCTTTGGTCTTGGCTGTCAGTTTTAGTGCTGTGTAGTTTTGTGTTGCTTTGTGCTTTTGTGTTCTATTTTCTTGGTGTTGTTTTGTGTTTTGCACTTTTCTTTTTGGTGTTGTTTTCAGGTGCTTGTATAATAAGTTCCATATACCGCTGCACCTATGTACTGGTATCATTGCTTGCCTAAAAATCCAAATTTATTTTTTATAGTTATATTTGTGTTTGTTTTCCCCTTATTTCCATCATGTGCCCCCTTTTTTCCATCATATGCTCCCTTCTTTCCATCATATGCTCCGAACAAGCATGCAAGCTTCTGTTATGCACTTTACATTGATTCTATGCCAACTCATATTCCCCTAGCACTGTGCCTGTTTTGGGTCTGAGTTTATAGACTGTTTTTCACTTAGAGCTTGCTTGGTATGTGGTTTGGATGACTACCTATTGAGGTGCATTTCGACTAACCTAGTGAGGATTGAGCCTTCTAGGACTTTATTATGAGTCATATGTTGTTGAGTGTTAGTCAGGGAATCTTAAGAATTATGTCTGTTCTCCTCCAGCATAGTCTCCTTTTCTAAAGGTTAGGGATGATAACACGTTTGTAGTTGAAGCTGCATAGCCAAAGTGCCTACCATGAAAATCAATTTACTCTAGGTTAAGACAAATTTGTACCTTTACCTTTTTTTTGTAGCCATGCTATCTAACTCCACATGAGCCAAATGTCCCCTCTTTTTTCCTAGAGGATACTCATGTGATCATAGTGAAGTTGGTATTTAGAGCATTGCAATATAGGATTTCGATTTGAAAAATGGAGTATTGGGTAATTTGACTACATACACTAGTCTTAGTACATTTCAAAGAAGTATTCACATGGAAAGTTCAGAAAATGCTTGAAAAGCACAAAAGGAAAAAAAAAGAGAAAAAGAAAAAAAAAGAAAAAAAAAGAGAAAAACATACAAAAAGACAAAAAAAAGAGAAATAGAAACAAAAAGAAAAAAAGAGAAAAAGAAAAGAAAAAGAAAAGAAAACAAACAAAAAGAAAATAGAGAAAAGTTTGAGAATAAAGTTGACATGGTGTATTGGAGTCCATAATTGGGAATTTTGGGAGTGGGATGGTTTTCGGAAGGCGTAATCTTCCTCGGTTTTATTTCCTTGGATCACTCACTATCCTTTATTTTAACTTCACATTCCCAAATTCTACCGTACATTGATCCGAGACTACATTGCAACCCTTTCCAAACCTATTCAACTTAACCTGATTAGTAAGATCAGTTCTGGAGAGTAGATAAGACAGAATCCCCGAGATTTCTCCCTATTTAGGTGTTTAAATCCCGACTCATCTTCAGTCGGATGATTTTGAGCGAAACACATGCCCTATAAACACATGAGCGTATTATAAATTTCTCACATCTATTGGGAAATAACCTCGGGAGCGTAGACTCGTGACCTCATTAGGTAGTGGGCGAATTGAACTATGATGTAGCTTGCTTGGTGATCCCGAGTAGGTGTAAACTATTGATTATGCTCTTTTATTCCCATTGTACTTGCACACCCATGGCTAGGGAAGAGTTTTGCATGTGCACGGCTTTCATTGTCTTGATTTTCACTCTCCTTGATCTTCATTCGTTTCTATGACTGTTTTGCCATACGCTTTCATGACACCTTCCTATTTCATTTGCTAGGAACTAGCAAATGTTTAGCTTAGGGGAAGTTGATGTGCTCGTTTTAGAGCACGTTTACTACCTCATTTTAGGGTTAAGTCTCGTAGGTTTTATGCATATTATGCTTGATTTATAATCCCCCGAAATTCTACAATTATTTTTGTTATTATTTATTTTCCTAAGTAACCCGTTAAATCTTAACTACCGAAATCCTATCCTACTCAAATTTTATAATACATGAAGTTCTATCTTTTATCTAAACCTAAGAACTTCACTTAAACCTAAACACAAAAAAAAAGAAGAAACCCACCCTTAATAAAATCCCACCCGTGGCCAATTCCCCACAAAACACAAATCAAGTCAAAGAACAAAAAAAAGGGAAACCTCCCTCCCCCGTGAGTTTATCCCAGCAGAACCCCCCCTGCTACCCCTCTACTCTGCCGCCACCCCAGCCATCTACCGCCGCCACCTTGCAGCCTCCCAACACCGCCGGTAATTATCCGTCGGCCGGCTGGCCATCCCTCTTCCCCTTCCTTCTTTGTTCTTCCTTGCTTTTATGTGCTTGGTGTAATGAAATTATGTGATTATGATTTGTTCTTATCATGCACTTTGTTGTTATACATATGGATTGTTTACTTTTGGTTCAAGGTACTCAAATCTTTACATTTTACGAATTTTTCTAAATGCTTTTGAGATTGAATTGATGTTGATTAATATTGAGAATTCATAAGTTTGGTAGAATTTGTCCTATAGCAAATGTTACGTAGATCAAATTTGCAAAACCCATGTCTTACATTTGTTAGATTACGTCATTGTAAACAATAGCCATTAGTTGATTCATTTTGTTGAGGTGTTAGGGAAGAATTACCAAACCAGGAAGGATTTTTTTTGGGAGTAGTTTTAAATGCAGATGATTGGATTTTGTTTTTGGGATTAATTGATAATTGATATTTAAGTTAATCATGGTATTTTGATGGACATTACAATTAGTTTTGGAGATTTGGAAAGTTTATACTTAATTTGTAGTCTATTTACTGTAAGACTAGGAGATATTCTATACGAAAAAAAAAACAAAGCATATTCCCAAACTCTATGTAAACTACTAGCTTATATTTTGGGAGTTTTAAAAAAAAAAAAAAATTTGTGTTTTGGGATGATTTTGCAGTCTTAAAAATTTAGTGTGGTTGTTGTAAATTTGGTATTGTTGGTGTTGAATTAGATTATATTATTTGGTGTAGGAGGATAATTTGTAGAAGGTTCTTAAAGATAGAGAAAGTGGATACCCGTGCTTTTTACACCAGGTACGTACAATTACGAAGAACGTTATTTTTAATTAGGAGCATGATTTAGGGTGAATCATAAACATAGTATCATGTTTAGGGAACCCTTTGGATGAGATTGTTTGGTTGCCCATTTGAAAGAATTCATGTTCTTTATTTTAGGGGCATGCTTTGGTGTTATTTGTGAGAAACCGCGATTTATTAATTGGTATTAATTATTAATTAATCCATGAGGTTGTTTATTATTACTCCTTAATTCCTAATAGTATGATTGGAGTAAAGGTATATTTTATAAGTCTTAATGACGAGGTAGTTGACTTGGTTCAACAGTTTTATCAGTTGAGTTTGAAATTAAAAAGTTAAAAAAATTACAATATAACAGAGATAGATGGAATAACTGTAATATTTACTATTGTGTGCTACTGTGATTGTGTTTATTGAGTTTAAATAGTAAATCACTTAAAGAGAAAGAGGATAAGCAATAAAACTCTAGGCTAGTGCACGTCTAGAGTATTGACAATCAGGGGTTGGAGTTCACGGGGTATTATCCGTGGCTTTTCTGGGAGGCCGTGTGATCTACGAGTTTCTATTTTATAAAGTTTTAAGCTTAAAATTGGGGTTAGTTGAGATCTCATCTAGCTATGGTAACGGAGTCGCGCCCGTTTACCATCTGGATTTTTATACTGTATTTTGATGCTCTCCGACGGGAGTGCATGGGTTATTTATTTATTTGATGTCCTAATCAGGACATGGGGGAGACAACCTAGTCTATTGCTTAATCTAAATCATTAATCAATTTATCGTGTCAGTCGAGTAAAATGTTGCATGATACGTTCTTACATTTCTTATAGTTATTCAATTATCAGTTCAATTGTCGTACTTTGTAATTCGTATGTACTCAGCTTGCTGATTACGTGCCTTGTGTGTTTTTGGTCATGGCTTTTGCCTATAAATGACACTGTAATGATCCAATACTTACATTTGTATTATTGGGGAGCAGATTATTAACAGGTATCTAAACAAGCATTCATGCATGGGCGGGTTAGAGAGAAACATTATTTATAATTTAGATTTCGGAATAAATTATGTTAGGTTCGATTTGGTTTTAAGTTGTTGGATTTGAATTAAAGGTAAACGTTATTTGGTACAGTACAATAAGGGCCGTAGAGGTTCCAGTTTGTTACATCAGGATTTGATTACGTTTAATGTTATTTCATAAGTCTTTTGGTTTTCCGCTATAAAACTCTGTTTTATAGCCTTAACGTTTGAACACGTGGCGGTAGCACTCCGATAGTTCCTAAAGGTTTGGGTTTCGGGAGAACGGGAATTATCGGGGTGTTACATGATTTCACCTTGATCTTTTCTTCGAGTTGTCTTAAGTTCATTTCAGGTATTTTTGATGATTTCGAGGTAAAATGGGATGCATTCGACCTTTGACACGTGTATCATAGCTTTGGCAAATGTTTCAAGTCACTCGTGAAGGTAACACGGAGAGCAAAAATGAAAGAAGTGAAAAGAGGAATGCATGGTCTCAGATTCGACCGAATCTGAGACACATTCGGCCGAATGGTGCAGATTCGACTGAATCTAAGACACATTCAGTCGAATAATAGGAAGACTTCAGAGCATTAAAACCTTGGTCACTGGGAAGTCCGAATGGAACTCATTCGAGCGAATGAGCTTCCATTCGGCCGAATCAGACCATTCATTTGGGCGAATGGTGGACAGAGATCGATTCTTTGGAGCCTCTGGAATGGGCGAATGGAAGTGCATTCGGATGAATAGAGTTGTATTCGGCTGAATGGGACTTGAATTTGGTCGAATGACAGTGTTTTTTCCGAAACAACAACTTCTTTTTTGGGTCGGCCCATATGCATTTTAGGGTTTTCATAGGTCTTTCATGTTTTGTTATTAATAGCCCTCCCTCTGATGGGGGGGGGGGGGGGGGGGGGGGCAGGGGTAGCTAGGTTTTTATATTTTTATGCACTTTTAGTTTTGTTTAGCCTCCAAATTCTATTAGTTTTAGCTTTCGGTTTTTAGTTTTCTAAACGTTTGTACTCCGAGTTTTGGATTTTGTCATTCAAATTTTGTTCGTGGATAATACATTGAAGCTTTTGTGAGTTTTAATCTATTCCTTTGCTTTTAATTCATTTCTTTTATTTCATTGCATGTTTAGTTCCATGTCTATCATTTACTAGCATCATTTTTTATTTGCTTTCATTCCCGTTAATTTCCTTTCATGTTTATTTCATTTGCTTTATTGAATATCGCTATGTTGTTAAGCATGAATATGTGTGAGTAGTTCCTTTAGGGGTTTTATTTGGTGAAACCCTATGAAAAGCTATGATATTTATTGCTTACGGTTGTAGGAATGATGATAATAAGTATTTTCAGAATCCGATGCGAATCTTGTCATGCCACTCCTTTGGAGACATAGGGCGATTATAGGTCGTTCGTTGTGATTTGTGGAATCACCAACTTCCTCTCGTATTCTTGGATGTCCAAGCTAGTTGTTATCAGATTTTCTCTAACCTATCATGTTCGGTTTTGAAAGCTTCATTCCTAGGGTGAATCTAATCTTGTCCCCGTTTTTCTCTATTTGATTTACTTCGTGATTTATCGTCATCTATATTCTTGTTATTGGTTTTAATTGTTTTCCAAATCCAAATAGTCCGGTTGTGTTAAGAATTGAAGTCTCGATATCCTTTGTCCTCGTGGTTCGACACCCGACTTACCATTACACTAGTTGTAGTAGTATTAGGGCGTTTATAAATATTGTTTGTATAACTTGCCTTTTAGTAACACGATGCTAAAAGCCGGTTATCACAAACCTGCCTCCAAATAATGATTACCTTTCCACTCAAGTTAACTCCCTTCCGCAACAAAATCAAACCCTCTCCCAAATCAATCAAACCTTGATCACTCAAATACAAGAACGTCAAGCACAACAGAAGTTGTTTGAGTCCCAACTTGCTCAAATGGCCATTCCACCTCCACCATTACTATTCCCATCTCACCCTCAACCAAACCCATCTACCCAACCTCCATCATCAAACACTCCTAACTCAACCAGAAACATTACACATGCAAGGCGATCTTCCTAAGATCGGGAACCTCATATTCAGATCCAGTTGTAGCTCCAAGAGATGACCTTGGGGAAGGGTCCTCAAAGGATAGTGGTTTTTAAAGGGAAACTGAACATAAGGATGATCTAAAGGGGAGAGAAGAGAAGAAGGTTAGTGAAGAGGATGAGAAAAACAATGTTGAAGTAGATGAGCATGAGAATAAAAGGAAGGATGAAGAAGAGAGATGGAGGGAGATACAAGAAAGGAGGAAACTTGAGCTTCAACATGCTCCGCCTCTACCTTTTCCTTATAAAAAGGTAGAGAAACAATTAAAAGAAAAGTTTCTTAAATTCATAGAGCATATACGGCAACTTGAGATGAAGATACCATTCTTGGAGGCCATGGAACAAATGCCTCAATATGCTAAGTATCTGAAAACTCTCTTAGGAAATAAGAGAAATCTTGGGGGCGAAGTGATTAGTTTGCCAGAGCAGGTGAGTGCCATCATTCAGGGCACCTGGGCCAAGAAAGAAAAAGCTAGAGGACCCTTTGTGCTCCTAGTCACTCTTAGAAACCTCAATTCTAAGGGAGCACTTGCTGACCTTGGGGCCTCCATTAGTCTCATGCTAATGTCCATTGCCAAACAACTAACCTTTGAGCTAAAGCCATCAAAGAAAACCATCCAACTAGCCGACCGAAGTATAAAAGTGCCATGTGGGGAATTTGAGGACCTTCCGATCCAACTAGGGAACATTGTGGTTCCATGCGACTTTGTGGTGCTTGATATGGTTGAGGATCCTTATACTCCCCTCATCCTAGGGTGAGATGCTTTAAAGACTTTGGGTGCCTTGATCGACTGCAAATCAAAGACTATCACCGTGAGGGTAGCCCAAGAGAAGATTGTGTTTGCCTTTTCTAAGTCCTCCAAGGAACCCATGGTCGAGCAGATTTGTTCCTTTAGTGTTTTTGAAAATATAGTTGAATGAAAGGTTGAAGGCTGTGACGTTTTTGCTGCCCCGGTGTTTGTTGAGGTGACAAAAGAGGAGAAAACGATTAAGAATGTTGTTTTTGATGTTGATAAGGAGATGGTTCTAATGCAGGAAAATTGTGATGATTCTGAGGGTACTGACAAGCCAGCCCATAAAAGGAAGAAGGGTAGAAAAAGAAGAAAAACCAAAAAGAGATTGATGGCTCCACCCTGGCTTGGGGGAGCCCTGCATTATAGCCCACCTCCAGTTGACCCTGGTTCTACTTTGGTTACTTCTGCCACTGCTGCTCGGTGAAGAGTTTTGACTCCACATGCTAGAGTTGATAGAGATGCTAGGAGTGAGTCCACTCCTACGGCAGGTATAATTTCTTTTTCTGTCTGAGCTGGTGGCTAATTGTGTCGAACTTACCGACGTTAAACAAAAGTACTTACGGGAGATAACCCAGTGTTAGGATAGTTTGTTTGAGATATAGTTTCCATAATGCTGATCTTTCTCCCTTTTGGTTCTCTTATCCACCTTTCCCCAGTGCCGATACGGCTCTTAAGTTGGCTTGGGGAGGGTTCTTGTGTTTTTATAGTTTTTGCATGTTTAGTTGTGTAAAGTTGATATGCTTGAGTTGTGAAACCGGCATACAAGCTTCTGATGTGTACATTCTAGTGGTCCTATGCATACTCATGTTTTCCTAGCCTTATGCCTGTTTTGGGACTGAATGATTGACTGTTTTTCACTTGACTTGGGGATCGCTTGGTTTGTGGCTCTGATGACTACCTATTGAGGCACATTTTGACTAGCCTAGTGAGGATTGAGCCTTCTAGGACTCCATTATGAGTCATATGTCATCAAATGCTAGTTAGAGAATCTAAGTATTGTTTCTATTCTCCTCCAGCATAGTTTTCTTTTCTAAAGGTCATGGATGATAACACGTTTGTAGTTATAGCTACATGGCCAAATTGCCTACCATGAATATTGATTGACTTTAGGGTAAGCCAAGTTTGTGCCTTTACCTTCTTCTTTGTTTCCACACTATTTAACTCCACATGAGACAAATGTCCCCTCTCTATACCTAGAGGATAGTCAAGTATTCATAGTAAAGTTGGTGTCCGTTGCATTGCGGTGTAGGATTTCGGTTTGAAAAGCCGTTGTCGCATGATATGAGTTTATACGTTACTCTTAGTATATTTCAGAAATATTAGCATGAAAAACAAAAAAAGAAAAAAAAAGGAAAATAAAAGAAAACAAAAAGAAAAATAAAGAGAAGAGAGAAAAAAAAAAGAAAGAGAAAGAGAAAGAGAAAAATTTGAGAATAAGGTTGGTGTAACGTATTAGAGTTCATTTATGCATATCTTGAGGATTGTGGGAGAGGCATTGTTTTCGGAAGTCATAGTTGTCCTTGTTTTCATTAACTTGGATTTCTTACTATCCTCTATTTTAACTCCATATCCTAAATTTTACCCTACCTTGATCCTAGCCTACATTGCAACCCTTTACAAACCTGTTCGACTTGCTCTGATTAGTAAGTTCTGTGTTGCAGACTAGATAAGATACAATTCCTAAGACGTTTCCCTTTTTAAGTGTTTAATTCCCGACTCATCTTTAGTCGGATGATTCTGAGCGAAAAACATACCTTATTAAACATACGAACGTATTAGAAATTTCGCACATCTTTTGGGAAATAGCCTCGGAGTGTAGACTTGTGACCTCATTAGGTAGTAGGTGGCATGGCCTATGTTGTAGCTTTTCCAGTGATCTCAAGTCTTTGGAAAACATTGTTCTTCTTAGTAGTATGCTCTCCTGAGCCCATTGTACTTGCACACCCATGGATAGGGAAGAGTTTTGCGCATAAACGACTTACATTGTCTTGTTTTCCGCTCGCCTTGCTTTTCATTTGCTCTACTCATTGTGTTGCCCGGTGCTTGCACGTTGCCCTACTAGTTTATTTGCTAGGGACTAGCAAAGGTTTGTCTTGGGGGAAGTTCCATTTTGATAACCAACTTTTAGCGTCATTTACTAAAAGACTAGTTACACAAACAATATTTATAATCACCCTAATACTATTACAACTAGTGTAATGGTAAGTCAGGGGTCAAACCTCAAGGAAGAGGGATGCTAGTTTCTAGACTTGATGTAGAGAGTTTATTCAAGATACGGGTTGTTTAAACTATACTAGTGACAAGAATATAAGAGAGAATAAAAACGATAATAGGCAATGAAAGAAACACGGGGATAGATTAGTTCCACCCTAGGCAGGATAATAAAACTAGTAGATAAGCTAGGTCAGGGGAAATCCATCAACAATCAATCAAGACACTCTAGAAAATGAGAGGAAGTTTGCGACCCTATAAATCAAATGAACAACCTATAATCGCCCTATGTCTCCTAACGAGTGGCAGGACAAGATTTGCATCGAATGTCAATCAAACAGTCATCGATAATCTCAAACCTTAACTCTACGCATGAAGAACAAGCCAAACCTAGGGTTTCACCAATTAAACTCCTAAGAGAACTACTCAATCATAGGCGTAAATAAAGACATAATAACAACAAGAGTAATGAAATCAACAAAAGTAATAAGTGAAAGCATTAAACACAATAAAGCAATAAAAGAAACGATAACTCACGTGAATTAAATTGCTTGAATGAAAGAAATTATGAATCCAAAATACAATACTTGAAAAGGAGAGCAATGAAAGCTTTGAATCTAAACTATAGCATAAATGAATTGGATAATAATGAATGATGCTCCAAGTTGAGGAACAAGAACTCTCAAAATAGGCATGAGGGTTTTACATAGAGAAAGGGGGTATTTATACCCTAAGGACATAACGGGGTAGAAGAACCCTCGAGGACCGGCTTGCGAAGGAATAATTTTTGCGAGAAAAGGAGGTCATTCGACAAAATGTACAAGGGATTCGGGCGAATGGATGGTGATTCAGCCAAATGGTGGTCTGATTCGCCCAAAAAAGAGAGTTTGAGTAGAGTAACATAAGTTTGTCCACCATTCGACCGAAGGAGACTTTGATTCGGCTGAATGGACCATGATTCGGCCAAATCCCTTGTATATTTGGTCAAATGGCCTCCTTTTCCCGTAAAAATTATTCCTTTGGAAGCTGGCCCTCGAGGGTTCTTCTAGGGTTTTACCCCCTTATGTCCTTAGGGTATAAATACCCCCTTTCTCTGTGTAAAACCCTCATGCCTATTTTGAGAGCTCTTGTGACTCAACTTGGAACATCATTCATTGTTTTCCATTTCATTTATGCTCTAGTTTAGATTCAAAGCTTTTATTTCTCTCCTTTTCAAGTATTTTTTTTGGATTCAGAATTTCTTTCATTCAAGCACTTTCATTCACGTAAGTTATCATTTCCTTTATTGCTCTATTTTGTTAATGCTTTCACTTATTTCTTTTATTGATTTCATTACTCTTGCTGTTATTATGTATTTATTTATGCCTATGAGTGATTAGTTCTCTTAGTGGTTTAATTGGTGAAACCCTAGGTTTGGCTTGTTCTTCATGCGTAGAGTTAGGGTTTGAGATTATCGATGATTGTTTGATTGACATTCGATGCGAATCTTGTCCTGCCACTCCTTAGGAGACATAGGGCGATTATAGGTTGTTCATGTGATGTATAAGGTCGCAAACTTCCTCTCATTATCTAGAGTGTCTTGATTGATTGTTGATCGATTTCCACTGACCTAGCTTATCTACTAGTTTTATTGTCCTGCCTAGGGTGGAACTAATCTCCCTCCGTGTTTCTTTCATTGCCTATTATCATTTTTATTCTCACTTACTTTCTTGTCATTAGTATAGTTTAAACAACCTGCATCTCGAATAAACTCTCTACATCAAGTCTAGAAACTAGCATCCCTTATCCTTGAGGTTTGACCCCCGACTTACCATTACACTAGTTGTTGTAGTATTAGGGTGATTATAAATATTGTTTGTATAACTAGTCTTTTAGTAAACGACGCTAAAAGACGGTTATAAAAATGGCGCCGTTGCCGGGGACAAGGCGTTATTTTTAGATTATAGTCTTGCTAGAAGTCATTTTTTTTTTATTTCTATTATTGTCCTTTAATCTTGCTTGTCAGTGCTTACGCTTGGTCTCTAGTGTTGTTTGCATGTCCAATAGCATACGCAGATCAAATCAGCAGCTAGTACCATATGACCCTGAGATTCAACGTATTCAACGACAAGTTTCATCCCAAACTCTGTTACAACCAATTACTCCCAACCCTCCTACACCACCAATGGACAACTCTCAAAAGTCCCTTGCAATCAGGTGAAGGCTAAGATTAAAGAGGTGGCCAAAAATATCTTTTAGGGAGGAGCAAGAGGTAATGGACTACCGAGGGGGATGATTGATTCAAGTAACTTAGACACGAGTAGTTCGAAAATCGAGGCTATCATGGATAAGAAATTGTCCACGTTCAAACTTGCTCAAGGTAGTTCCAATGTATCATCAGCTAATGAGAAGTCCTTTACATGTAGAATCTACGGGGGAACCAATCATGATACATCTTATTGTGGGGGTTCGAATTCTGAACATGTGGCAGTTGTGAACTATGGAGGGTGCAACCAAGAAGGAATTCTAGTCATGAACTATGATGGCTTTAGGTACAATCCCGATTGTGTGGCAGATGTGGGTTATGGTGGTCAAAACCAAGGGTTTTCTCAACAAGGTCCCTACAACAATCAACCCTTTAGACCTCCCTTTAATCTAAATTCTAGCCAAGGAAACTTCAACCAAGGGTATAACTCTAACAATAATGTCCCATTTAGCAATCAAGCAAATGGGAGTTTTCCTAGGCTAAATGGGAATAGGTCATATCCTTAAGTGCCAAGGCCCAACCCCAACCTACCCTACCCAGCTACATAACCACCACCAAACCCGCCTCCAAATCATGATTACCTTTCCACTCAAGTGAACTCCCTTGCGCAAAAAAATCAAACCCTCTCCCAAATCAATCAAACCTTGATCACTCAAATGCAACAACTTTAAGCACAACATAAGTTGTTTGAGTCCCAACTTACTTAGATGGCCAATCCACCTCCACCATTACTATTCCTATCTCACTCTCAACCAAACCCATCTACCCAACCTCCATCATCAACACTTCTGACTCCAACCCCAAACATCACACGTGCATGACGATCTTCCTAAGATCGGGAACCTAATATTCAGATCTAGTTGTAGCTCTAAGAGATGATCTAGGGGAAGGGTCCTCAAAGGATAGTAGTTTTCAAAGGGAAACTGAGCATAAGGATGATCTTGAGGAGAGAGAACAGAAGAAGGTTAGTGAAGAGCATTAGAAGAAAAGAAAGGATGAAGAAGAGAGATGGAGGGAGATACAAGAAAGGAGGAAACTTGAGCTTCAACATGCTCCGCCTCTACCTTTTCCTTACAAAAAGGTAGAGAAACAATTGCAAGAAAAGTTTCTTAAATTCCTAGAGTATATGCGGCAACTTGAGATGAAGATACCATTCTTGGAGGCCATGGAACAAATTCCTCAATATGCTAAGTATCTGAAAACTCTCTTAGGAAACAAGAGAAAGCTTGGGGGAAAAGTGATTAGTTTGCCAGAGCAAGTGAGTGCCATCATTCAGGGCACCTAGGCCAAGAAAGAAAAAGCTAAAGGACCCTTTGTGCTCCCAGCCACCCTTGGAAACCTCAATTCTAAGTGAGCACTTGCTGACCTTGGGGCCTCTATTAGCCTCATGCCCATGTCCATTACCAAACAACTAACCTTTAAGCTCAAGCCATCAAAGAAAACCATCCAACTAGCCGACCAAAGCATAAAAGTGCCATGTGTGGAATTTAAGGACCTTCCGATCCAACTAGGGAACATTGTGGTTCCATGCGACTTTGTGGTACTTGATATAGTTGAGGATCCTTATACCCCCCTCATCCTAGGGTGAGATTCTTTGAAGACATTGGGTACCTTGATCGACTGCAAATCAAAGACTATCACTGTGAGGGTAGCCTAAGAGAAGGTTATGTTTGCCTTTTCTAAGTCCTCCAAGGGACCCATGGTCGAGCAGATTTGTTCCTTTGGTGTTTTTGAAAATAAAGTTGAATGAAAGGTTAAGGGGTGTGACATTTGTTCTGCCCCGGTGTTTGTTGAGGTGACAGAGGAGGAGAAAACGATTAAGAATGTTGTTTTTGATGTTGAGAAGGAGATGGTTCTGATGTAGGAAAATTGTGATGATTCTGAGGGTACTGACAAGCCATCCCATAAAAGGAAGAAGGGTATAAAAAGAAGAAAAACCAAAAAGAGATTGATGGCTCCACCCTGGCTTGGGGGAGCCCTACATTATAGCCCACCTCCAGATGACCGTGGTTTTACTTTGCTTACTTCTGCCACTGCTGCTTGGTGGAGAGTTTTGACTCCATACGCTGGAGGTGATGGAGATGCTAGGAGTGACTCCATTCCTACGGCAAGTATAATTTCTTTATCTTATTTTTTTGTCTGAGCTGGTGGCTAATTGTGTCAAACTTACCGACGTTAAACAAAAGTACTTATGAGAGATAACCCAGTTTTGTATAGTTTGTTTGTTTGCTTAGATATAGTTTCCATAATGCTGATCTTTCTCCCTTTTAATTCTCTTATCCACCTTTCCCAAGTGTTAAGACGGCTCTTGAGATGGCTTGGGGGAGGGTTCTTGCGTTTTCAATATTTCGAAAGATCGCATGAGCCTTGTTCCTATTTTGGGACTGAATGATCGACTGTTTTCCACTTGACTTGGGGATCTGGGTTTGCTTGGTTTATGGCTTGGATGACTGCCTATTTAGGCATATTTTGACTAGCCTAGTGAGGATTGAGCCTTCTAGGACTCCACAATGAGTCTTATGTCATCGAGTGCTAGTTAGAGAATCTAAGTATTGTGTCTGTTCTCCTCGAGCATAGTGTGCTTTTCTTAAGGTCAGGGATGACAACACGTTTGTAGTTACAGGTACATGGCCAAATTTCCTACCATGAGTATTGATTAACTTTACGGTAAGCCAAGTTTGTGCCTTTACCTTCTTCTTTGTAGCCACACTATTTAACTCCACATGAGCCAAATGTCCACTCTCTTTACCTAAAGGATAGTCAAGTGGTCATAGTGAAGTTGATGTTCGTTGCATTGTGGTGTAGGATTTTGGTTTAAAAAGTCTTTGTCGGATGATATGAATCTATACATTACTCTTAGTATATTTTAGAAATATTAGCATGAAAAACACAAAAAGAAAAAAAAAAGGAAAACAAAAGGAAAACAAAAAGATAAAAAAGAGAAGAGAGAAAAAAAAAAGAAAGAGAAAACGAAAAATTTGAGAATAAGGTTGGTGTAATGTATTAGAGTTCATTTATGCATATCTTGAGGATTTTGGGAGTGGCATTGTTGTCGGAAGTCTTAGTTGTCCTTGGTTTCATTACCTTGGATTTCTTACTATCCTCTATTTTAACACCACATCCCCAAATTTTACCTTACCTTGATCCTAGCCTACATTGTAACCCTTTACAAACCTATTCGACTTGGCATGATTAGTAAGTTCTGTGCTGGAGACTAGATAAGATACAATTCCTAAGACTTCTCCTTGTTTAAGTGTTTAATTCCCGGCTCATCTTTAATCGGATGATTCTGAGCGAAACATATGCCTTATTAAACACACAAGCGTATTAGAAATTTCCCACATCTTTTGGGAAATAGCCTCGGAGCATAGACTTGTGACCTCATTAGGTAGTAGGTGGCATTGCCTGTGTTGTAGCTTTTCCAGTGATCCCGAGTCTGTGGAAAATGTTGTTCTTATTGGTATTATGCTCTCCTAAGCCCATTGTACTTGCACACCCATGGCTAGGGAAGAGTTTTGCGCATACACGACTTACATTGTCTTGTTTTCCACTCGACTTGCTTTTCATTTTCTTTACTCATTGTGTTGCCCTGTGCTTGCACGTTGCCCTACTAGTTCATTTGCTAGGGACTAGCAAAGGTTTGGCTTAGGGGAAGTGCCATTTTGATAACCGGCTTTTAGCATCATTTACTAAAAGACTAGTTACACAAACAATATTTATAATCACCCTAATACTATTACAACTAGTGTAATGGTAAGTCGGGGGTCAAACCTCAAGGACAAGGGATGCTAGTTTCTAGACTTGATGTAGAGAGTTTATTCGAGATACGGGTTGTTTAAACTATACTAGTGACAAGAAAGTAAGCGAGAATAAAAACGATAATAGGCAATGAAAGAAACATGGGGATAGATTAGTTCCACCCTAGGCAGGACAATAAAACTAGTAGATAAGCTAGGTCAGGGGAAATCCATCAACAATTAATCAAGACACTCTAGATAATGAGAGTAAGTTTGCGACCCTATAAATCACATGAACAACATATAATCGCCCTATGTCTCCTAACGAGTGGCAGGACAAGATTCGCATCGAATGTCAATCAAACAATCATCGATAATCTCAAACCCTAACTCTACGCATGGAGAACAGGCTAAGCCTAGGGTTTCACCAATCAAACCCCTAAGAGAACTACTCACTCATAGGCATAAATGAAGACATAATAACAGCAAGAGTAATGAAATCAACAAAAGCAATAACTGAAAGCATTAAACAGAATACAACAATAAAGGAAAAGGAGAGCAATGAAATTGCTTGAATGAAAGAAATTATGAATCCAAAATACAATACTTGAAAAGGAGAGCAATGAAAGCTTTGAATCTAAACTAGAGCATAAATGAAATGGAAAAAAATGAATGATGTTCCAAGTTGAGGCAAAAGAGCTCTCAAAATAGGCATGAGGGTTTTACACATAGAAAGGGGGTATTTCTACCCTAAGGACATAAGGGGGTAAAAACCTAGAAGAACCCTCGAGGGTTGGCTTACAAAGGAATAATTTTTGCGAGAAAAGGAGGCCATTCAACCAAATGTACAAGGGATTTGGCCGAATGGATGGTGATTCGGCCGAATGGTGGTCTGATTTGCCCAAAATAGAGAGTTCGAGTATAGTAACATAAGTTTTTCCACCATTCGACCCAAGGAGACTTTGATTCGGTCGAATGGACCATGATTCAGCCGAATGGGATCTAATTCGGCCATATCAGAGATCTTGAATCATATGCTTGAGTTCTTTTCATCCATTCGGCCGAATAGTGCTCAGATTTAGTCGAATCTGAGCCTGATTCTTGTTAAACAGCTTCTTCGAAGTGTCTAATGGCTTCTGAAGTTCGTGGAATCTTTAAGAGTGACTTGAAACACGTGCCTAAGCTCCGATACTCGCGTCTAACCTCTTGATAAGAGTGTCAAAGCCTCGAAAACGTCACATTTTACCTTGAAATCAACGGAAATACCTGAAATGACCTTAAAATAGCTCGAGGACAAGATCAAGGTAAAATCAAGTGTAATGTATATAAAATCAATCTAAAACCATAAGACTCGATACTACAACAGGGTTGTAAACGTGCTCTAAAACGAGCACATTAGCTAACAAGATCAATTTTAGTTGAAAACAAGGAGATATAAAAGTTGAAAACAAGGAGATTTAAAATTTGAAGAAGAACAAATCTGACACATGTTTACTCTTTTGATCATAACTTAGGTTATACAAATTTAATTGAAACAATTTTAGTTTGATTGAAAATTAAACTTAAATAGCTTTGCAATAGTAGGTCACACGCCTTATGGAAGTTTCTATAACAAAAGTTACAGCCTTTCAAAGTTGACCCTAGACACCTGACAGCGGGAAAGCAGTGAATCCGAGTTACAATCGGATTAAATCTCTAATTCGACCTAATACGTAGTTTAGTCATCCTCTCTTTCTATTTAAGAAAATTTTAGTAAAATAAAAACACAGTAGAGACTTATTATTTTATTTTTATTCATTATTATTTTCCTTAAGTTTTATTATTCTAGGCGTTCTCTTCTCTACAACATAGTAGTTTTTTTTCTCTTTTCCATGGTGAAAAATCCTAGATTTTTTTTCCCCCATTAATCAAGACTTATAGATGTACTTTTTATTTCTTTCTTCTCTAGTTTATTTTATTTATTATTTTGATTTCTATTATTATTGATTATTAGTATTGTTTTCCTTATTTCTTATTCACGAATTTCATGTTTATGGTTGCTATTATTTTTATCAGTTTATTCATGAATTGTGAGTAGACCTCTTTCTAGGGTTTTGGGGATCCATGAACACTTCAATGAAATAGTTTTATGCTAATTAAGTCATTTCAAGTTTATAATTCAATTCCTATTATTGGTTGATCATTGCTTACTATTGGATTATGGCTATGTTTACTTGTATGTTGGGTAATTACTGAATTTAATTCCAAGAGGTAAAAATACCATAATAAGACCAAGAATAATAGGCTTGAAATATCTAGGGAAGAGCGAGAGCTGTTAGAAGAGTCTTGAGGAGTCTAAGTTCGAGAGGATTAGTGAGCCCTAGTTCATTGAATTCATGAAACCCATTAGTTGCCATTTCTCAATTGATTTGTTTGTTCATGGTGAATCATTGGCCTAGGCTTTAGCTAATTTGCATCAAGTGTTTACTAAATTTTTTATCATTAGTTCCTTATTTATCTACTCTTCTAACCAAGGTCCTTTATATAATCTAGAATTTTAAGAGCTAATAAAATTACAATGCTTCCCTGAGGATACGATACCTACTTCCCTAGCTATATTAGTTGGTGTAGTAGGTTGATTTTTGAGAGGTGTACAACTGCCTATTCAGTATGAAGATAATCTCTAGATGATCTCACTCTATTGGGGATCTTTTGTTCTTAAATATAGTGAAGATTCAAATTCTTATCTTAACTCACTAGGGAGGAGAGGTGTTTTGGGAGAAGTTTTCAAGGGTTCTCCACTGGATATGATTTCTAAAGCTGGCTTTTATCTTCATTTATTGGGGAGCTAAGGTGGTTTGAAGAATTTATTGAGATTACTCCGCTAGGAATGTGTGGATTGATGACCTCTTGGGAATGAGTCAGTCCCCACTGAGGATTTTTGATGACTTTTAGCATTTCCACTAGGGAGATTAGTTACTTGAGTAACTTCACAAGTTTTGTGTAGGCACTCCTATCCGGATTTGCTGATGTTTAGGGCTATATTAGTTGTGGCTAATGGATAATTTGTTTGGGATTTGGTCCTTTCAAGATTATGTTTAGATGTTATAACTCTCGACGATTTGGTCCTCAAGGATGATAATTACAAGCATTAAGAATTACGAATTCCCACTTTGGTGGGATTTTGAAAACTAAGGTTTAAGTGAGGAGCCCTTGATTTTGGTTTTCACTTGATATTATTAAGTGAGATGGTACTCTTGAATTCTTGCATATGTTATGCAAAATCGTGAATTTCACTTTCTTTGACATTGATCGTGAATTACTGATTTCTTAATTTCGACTCCATTATGGTGCCAAAGTCAATGAACTTTGATTGTTTGGCTAGGTCGTAGGGATTATAGCATATTGAGTTATTTTAAATATAGGAATTTCATATTTATGGCAAAGCCAATGAACTTTTGAGGTGTAAGTATTTATTATTATGTTGTTTGTTCTAGATACTCTAGGTCTGTTATAAGTAAATATAATTCTTAGAATGTATTGGTTATCTAGGAAGAGTGCCCTCGAATTAGATTTTGAAATTTAGTTTTTTTTGTCACTGATTTTTCTTGTATAGTTTTGTGAGCTTTATATTTGTACTCTGTTTAGAAAACCTAGAAATTTGTTCTGTTTTATACCATGGCTCCTCGTACTCAAGGTAAAAAGTGAGCCACAAAGGATAAGGCCATAGAGCTCCTTGCGTCAAAGGAGAAGTAGGTGGAAGAATCTTTCGTTGATCTTATTGAAGAAGATGATTGGAAAACTATCACGAATTTCCTAAAACCTATCCCTGTTTCTCAAGGGCTAATGTCCCATACGCACACAAAGAAGCATAATAAGAAGGATAAGGTGCCTGTTGAGAAGAGTGTTAGATTGCTAGAGTTGGGTGTTTACTAGAGCCTACTAGAATAAGTTCACTGTTATGAAATTATTTTCTTTGTATTATATGATGGCTTGCATTCCTTAAAAACCCCCTAGTTTATTAGTCTCTTTGAGGTTTATGGATTGCAAAACACATTACCATTGTTTGGGAATCAAGACTTCTCTAGGGTTCTTAAGAATTTGGCTAATGTATTTTCATTGTGAACTAATGTTTGACTCATTATTAATGATGCATGATTTATGATTGTTGAGTCCCTTAGGTTTTGAGTGATGACAAACGATTACAGGAAACAGGTTACAATAAGCATTGCAAATAGTTGGCTAGAAACCAGCTGGAATTGAACACTGTTTTCCTAGACAAGTTATTACTTATTTACGTTATTCATTTAACTAACTTGTCTATACGTAGGAAATGGTTGGATGTAAATTGTTCCATGTAATGGTGGGAAACCAGTAGGAACTGTTTCCTGGACTACTATGCTGAAAAGCAGTCACATACTCTTTATTGTACATTAACCATGTTACATGTGCAGTAGTTAAGTTGATTCCAAGACTTGGAGCATGGAGGCCTTTCGAAGACATTCGAAGAAAGATACATTGCTCATAATAGAAGTATTCAAGGAAGATTCAAGTCTTGAAGATTACATGAAGAAAATAAGATTTGTACTTTAATGCTTAATCTAGTTTTATCATATAATGTGCTCCGTAGTATGACTTGCATGTTTGGGTAAAATAAGTGCTTATAATTGTATTGAGTCATATTATGAATTCTAGTACAAAGCTGGAACAGAATTCATAACATACTCAATTTAGGGAACCAGGTTGAGGAACCAGGTTCACTGTCCGGAATATCCGAGTTGCGTGTTTTGAGAAAAATAAAAGATTTTGTAAAAATACTTTTTCAAAGAATTATTTTGAGAATATCCTAAGCAGCTCGAGATTAGATGATAATATTGTGGTTACCAAAAAACTAGGAGTATCTATCTTATTTGATTTTATCTTTATGATTAAATCAAATAAGATAAATACTTTCCTAAAATCACGTTATTACTTGTTCATCAAGATTATGTGATTTAAGGAAACTAAGGTTTTTGTATCCAAGTATATAAACTCATTTAGTCTCTCATATTCAAGGGAGTCTCTCTGGAATTAAAAAAGGAGTAAATTTTGAGAGCCATATACACTTAAGCACAAAAGCCTATTCATCGAGTCATATACAAGAGCACTTTTAGAGCTTAAACATCTTCTCTTAATTAGCTTTTAGAAGTGAGATTAAAAGAGAACATTTGATTTTGTCAAAGTCTTCAACAGAGGGGTTGAAAGGTTGGGTTAGTGTTTGTGAGTTCAAACACAAGGAGCTTACTAGTGTAAGTCAAGCACACATTTGGAGTAGAGTGTGGGGTATACTGGTTCCCAGAGTAGGGAGACAGTAGAGTGTCTGTGTTCTTTATTTTTCGGAGTAGATTAATAGAAGAGCATAAGGTAGGAGGACGTAGGCCATAGTTGGCTGAACCTCATTAAATCTTGTGTTTTCTTTATTGCCTTTCATACATTCCACTGCTTATAGGTACCAGCCCAACTGGTTCCTCTCATAGATTGAAAAGAAAGAAAAATAGGCCAAGGCTACTTAACACTCAATTCACCCCAGATTTTAAGACTTATTGTGTGGCCATTTATGAGAATGCATGCATGTAATTTGAAAAGACAATATGCCTTGTTTTTCAAAGGTACACAATGGGTATCACTCTCTCCTAAAAGGAAGAAAAAAACAAAATGTTTAGGATTAAGTGAAAGTGGGGTTTTCGGGTTAGGGCTCGAATGAATTTTGGGCTTTGCTCATGAATTTAGGCAAAAATTTCAAGAATTGGGTGAAATTTTAGAGAAAATCGACTTTTTCTCAAAATAAAACAATGAAAGGGGATGTAGATAGAGCCTTAATGTTCTGTATGCACAATGATTAGGCAAAATTATGGTCTAGGCAAGGATGCTTTTTTATGTGAAGCATTACGGATTATAAGCCAAATAACTAGTAGAACTTGATGTGTAGAAGGGTGTTGGGCTTCAAGTTCGAGCATCTAATGCGGATAAGAGTATGATGTCGAATCTGGTTCAACACACTTGAACTCAGAATAGGACACTTGAACTTAGCGTTGGGCGTGCAATGTGTCATTAGGCTTGGGAGTTTAGGAGATTATAAATACCCTTTGAACGCCATTCCTTTTGATCTTTACTTCTCAAATACCTTTTCAAAATACTTTGACTCTTAAGACTACTAAAAAGAATGTCTTCCACTTTTAAATTCTCCTTGAATGATTGGTTGAGTTCGACCAAGAATGAAACACTTGAACATGACACTATATGCTTGGGTGATATGATTCAAGCTAATGGCTTTAAAGATTTGATTAAAGCTACTAAGAAGGATGCAACTATGGAGGAGTTATCAGCTTATTAAGATACAAATCTTTAGGTGTATCCAAGGGGAGTATTTGTGTGTGCATGGCCACTTGCAACAACACTTAGCATGCTTGATAGATTGGTGGATATGGGGAATAAGTTGGTTTTTCTTATGAGTTTTCTCCTACTTCACTTGATAGGGTTTTCTCATTTTAGGCATAAGTAGTTTGGAGTCTCTTTTTTGTGTGCTTTTGTAGTCTTTATTATCATACTATGTGAGGGAAACCATGGATAAGAGCATTGGAGGAGGTTTCGGGATGGAAAGATCCAATCTTGGAAGCTTTCTTGAAGGATGAAAATTTTGACCAAATGGTTGATAATTTTATTACAATGGTAAAAGGTCTCCATATGATGGTTTTACTTGAAGTTTGATTTCACTTGGCAAAGTTTGACTTAAGGTTTGACTTAACTTGACGGGTGACATGACATGGTAACTTGGCAATGAGGGTGATGACTTGGAGACAACATGGAAGCCACATGTGATGATTAGTTTGAATCTTAGAATAAATGAAAATCATATTATGCTTACGTATTTGGATTAAAAAGTTTTAATTTTATCTTTTTGATAGGATATAATTATGAATTATCTAGGATATTGTTAGAATCCAAGTAGGATAATGTATGGGTGAGTTGGCATCATCCTATTTGTCATTAATATTATATTAGAACTAGGATTCATAAGCATAGTAGGATTAAAATTCCCAAGGCTTTGGGTAAAAATAGGTGTACACCCCAAGCCAATTTAGGATTCAGAAATCAGATTTTTAAGAACTTAAACATAAACTTTTGAAGTTTAGCTTTCCTTGTTATGTGAAATAAAGAGTGTGAGTTGGTGCATTATCTTTAAGCTCATGTGAGGAAGGTTTGAGAATTGAGGGTGCTTAGGCTTTAATTAATTCAAGGACTTTTCAACCTAGAATTTGAACCTTTGGTGAGTACCTTTAGAGGGTTTGGTTTATAGTTTCTATTCCTTGTGTGAATTAAGGTTTTCCTACCTAGATTCACATCAACTTTTTATGCTCTCATTTTGAGGTCGTGTATACTCGAGCATAATGGGTTCAAGTGGTGAAGACATACCCAAAATGCCAAAAGAGTTTAAAAAGGGTTTGAAATTATAAGAAGCCAAGACATTATGCATGGAGTGTGAATTACGGAGGAATTATTACAAATCGTGGGGAAGAAGGATAAGTCTTCAAGAAAAGGTAAGCATTCTCTTGATTTATCGAACTTAGTGCTAGTGATGGTGAGTTTAGTGTTATGAGCTCGAAGAGGCCTAGCAAAAAATACTCATAAACTTCAAGTGATGAGGAGGACTATGGACGGCACAAGAGGAGGAGTTCATGGGGGCAAGAGGATCAAAGTTTAAGGCTTGATATTCTTGAATTCAATGGCAGCATGGATCTTGATAAATTCTTGGATTAGGGTCATAGAATAGAGAGGATCTTCAAATATAAGGACTATGATGAACATAGATCTTTCAAGGTGACTAAGTTAAACCTCAGTTCTTACCCAAGCCTATAGCTTAAGGAGCTGCAAAAAAAGAGAAGAAAGCAAGGGCATTTGAGAAAAGGTTTGTTCCCCAAGACTTTAAACAGAATAGTTTCATTAAAATACATACCTTAAAACAGGAAAGAAAGTATGTAGAGAAATACATGGTGGAATTTGAAAATCTAGCGATGGTGTGTGGACTAGAGGGGAAGGAAGACCACAAGGTGGCTCAATTTGTGGCCGGGTTGAATGATTAAATCAAGGAAAAGGTAGAATTGTGACCCTATTGCAGTTTTGATGAGGTATGTACTATAGAAACTAGGGTTGAGAAACAACAATCATGTAGGCCTTAGGAAGTCTTTAAATCTTTTGAAGCTATGATTGTGCATGAGGTGACAGCCTTTAAAACCTTGATAAAGCAACAAAACCACAACCTTTTGGGAAGGAAAAGATAGGGAGTTTGAGACCTCCTGTGGGGGATCAAAGAACTTACTATAAATTCAAGGGACAAGATCATATTCAAAGGGATTATACTTATACTAGAGTTTCTACTACTCAAACTTGGGAAGAAGATGGGACCTTTGAAGAAGAGGAGCATGAGTATCAAAATAAGAATAAAGAGGATCACACATCTTTTGAAGCCCAAGAAGAGCATGTCAAGGAGGAAATGATGAAAACTAGGGGACCTAGCCTAGTATTGAGAAGGATATTGTAATCCAAGTCTACACCTTTAGAGGATAATCAAAGAGAGAAGATTATTCTCACAAGATGCAATGTCCAATGGAGGTTATGTGACGTGATCATAAACTCGGGGAATTTCACCAACGTGGTTTCCACCCTCTAGCTTCTTTAACTCGGCTTGTGTTTGACATATAGTGGAATTTTCACTTGGATGATTGGATTTTTATTTGACACTTAAAATATTTATATTTTAATTTTATACTTGAATTTGGTAGTTGTTGTTTAGTTTATAGCCTGATATAATGCATGATTCTTATGTATTACTCTTAAATGTGATGCATGAGTGAATGCATGTATGTTGGAATGATAAGTACATGGAAGGGTACCAACTCTCTCCCTAAAAAGGAAAATGGGGAAAATGAGGGGAGGATCTGGAAAATTTTCATAAATACGAGGTCATAGGAGTGTTCAGGTTATGACTGGTTTGACGCACAAAAGTGTGAGAGGTATAATGAGCTTGCATAGTTTAGATGCACCACTTTTTTAATGTGAAAAGGAAAAAAAATTTATTGATTAATAAATTTACGAGACTTGTACATATAGATTATAATTTGATTGCTCTATAAGTGCACCAAATGAGGGTGAAGTCGGATAAAGAAAAACTCACCCAAGGCAAAGGGGCTAGCTGAATGACTTATAGTCATGGTTCTTTTCCAAAGCAAACCAAGTCCGAGCATCTAGATTTTAGAGAGTGCATGTTGTCCCACCAAAGGGATAGGTTAGGAAAGAGGGTGAAGTCGGCCAAAGAAAGACTCACCCAAGGCAAAGGGGCTAACAAATCTAGGTCTAGGTGGGGGAACTTTGTAAATAGAAAGAATAAATGGTTATTTAGGGTTGAACCACTTGCTTTGTCTCAGAATTAGAATTTTATTTCTTTAAAACTTTATCAATAAAGGCATTATGCCATAATTATTTAGTGGTGCTTAAAGCAAGGCTTATAAGACTTGACCTAGTGAAGGAAGGAGTTTCTCCTTGACGACAACATCATATATTCTTTAAAGAAACTTGAAGTTAAAGGTATATGAGGTGATCATAAGAGTTTTTCAATGGTGATGTCTCTTTGATTGATCAAATAAAGAGTTCAAATAGGAGAGGTTTACATCCCCTATAATCGTTACATTAAAATAACTTAACTTGAACCCATGAGTGTACATAAATTAACCACTAAGAATGAAGAGTAGTGGTGAAAGGAGTAGAAGTAAAGAAATAAAAAAAAAGTAAAATTAGATTTGAGAGGGTTCTCAATTAGTTTAGCGTTGAGAATGACTCTTTTGCTTGAGATTTAGATGAGTGCTAGAAGGAGTTATGTTTCCTTGGATTAAGAGGTAAGAGTTTGCATTAGTTTGAGCCTTGGTATGGATTAAGGGAGCTTTGAGAGTGTTTGAGTGTATATTTTAGCAAAGTAATAGTGATAAAGATTAGTAAATTTTTGGACCTTTTGCCCCTAAAATTTTGAGGTAATTGTAGGCAAAAAAATCCATTATCTAAGAGATTGACATTGAGTTCTAGCATCCAATGACAGGCATAGTTGTTCAGTGCCCATGTTGAGTATCAAATGGCTAGAAAGTATCTTTTGCAGTTTCAGGGGTGCTCTTAACCATGGTGCATCCATTGTCAAAACTAGACAATTGATGCCCCTATGCTCAGCATTAAATGGTAAGTAGTTTTGGTATCTAAAGCCTTCATTGCTTGGTGCCTAACGCTAATTTTTCGCATTAGTACCCCGAGAGATTTTTGCTAAAGTCAATTTTTTTGGTATCTTTATGGTAAAGCATGTGCTTAAGGGTGATATCCTATATGGAGCTTTAGAAATTGATCCTATTTTAGAGATTAAGTCACTGGTACACACCACTGGTCCTTGCGGAGGCGTCCTTGGAATTTCCTCTGAAAATACATTCATAAACTCATTCAGAATATGAATCTCATCCATCATTTTCTTACCCTTTTCCTCCAAATTCCACACACAACAAAAGTATACTAGGTAACCAAAAAAAGTGATTTTATGATTTTATAACATATAATGTATTATGAATTATTTCATGTTGGATTTATTAATAAATTATTCCTCAACTTAGCCCTCTTATCTTGATCCAAGAACTTCATGAGAAAACCTTTTGCAAGCTTGTCCCATGTATCAAAAGTACTGGAACCTACATCTCTAAGTCATTCACATGCTCTATCCGTCAAAGAGAATGGGAACAACCTTAGTTTCACAGTATCTTCAGAATAACCTTAATCTTCATTGTATCACACTTGTCCCGAATGTTCTCAATGTGTGAAATGGGACACTCCGTAGGGTGTCCTACGAAGGCATTGCTAGAAACGAACTGAATAAACACTGGCTTCAGTTTAAACTACGTAGCTATAACCTACGGCTGAGAAATGCTTGACATCGTCTAAGGATCAGGAAATCCCTACTCAAATAGAGTTTTTTGAGGCGGGGTTTCAGCCATGTTGTTTGGTTTCTTTGCTTTCTTTTTCTGGTTCTTTTGTTTCCTTGCTGAGTTATTAATCTCAAGATGTAGAGAAATAAGTTCCTCACAACTTGTACTTTGAGTGTGGATGCAAAGAAAACACTACAAAGGATAAAGATCAAATAAATAAACATGATAGTCGAAGCAACTACCTAAGAAAACAAAAAATTCTAATAGAAATCTAAACCAAAAACAACAAAAGAAATCACCATTAGTCCACGACAACGACATCAAATTTTGACCAGGTTGTCGCTATCCTATCAAAAGTAACTTATTCACCTAAACTAACGTACCTCGGGTAAGTAGTTACAAAATCCCAAGAGACTATAGGATTCCAATGCCGTCTATACTAGTTCTTATTTCTATTAGGAATGTCACAAACAAAATGAGTTTATTCTAACTAATGACTAGGCTAAACTAAGCTAAAACACAAACTATAGCTAAACTAGATCACCAATATAAGACAAATATCTAGGTTAACGAATCCCCACTAATGTGACTTAGGTATATATTTATATCCCAATCTCACAAATTCAATACATAAAGTAATTCATAGGACGAATGCACCCTAATTAATATTAAGGATATCTCTCTAGTTTCAATAGCTACCTCCTAAAGCAATCCTACCTACTTTCGTAGGTTCATGCGATAGCAAGGTATTAAGCACATCATTCTATAGGTCCTTACGGTCATGATGTCTACTTTTGTTATCATCAATCACACCTTAATTAGTGATTCTATTGTTGATTAGGAATTGATTCCCACAGCAAACCTAATCCATGTCATTAATAAAACACGTCTAGCCTTTTAATGAAATTAAATCTAATCAAAGATTAAAATAGTTATTTTTATACATTTATATTTGGGTCTCGGGATTCATCAATACCTAATGCATATTAGGTTTCATCGGGATCCTAGATTAATAGACTACTCACACATATTGACTCTAAAATCAACACAAGAAATGATTAAAGGCATGATCTATGCTAGAACAATATTAAAGAAATACCATAATAATAACAGATATTAAAGTGCGAAAATACTAAATGATAGACAAACCAAATGATGTCCACAATGCTAGAGTAGCCATCTGAAAACTTCAATGCAAAACTAAGAACAAGTAGTAAATCTAGAGAGAATTTTAGAGAGTTTTAGAGATCTAATGAAAATTAAGGAGTCTGATGCTATACTTAACCTAATGAAAACCCTAATTAATGCTTAACATAAGCTTTAAAAAATCGTGCAAAATATCCTAAATAATATACAAAGAGTTTAAGCTTCAATAAAACACTCGCACTCGCTGAAAAATGTCTCAAAGGCAAGGCATTCGATCGAGTTCAAATGGCACTCAATCAATTCCTTCTTCGTTCTGCAGATTTTGAATCAACTCAGAATTAGATGCTGGAGAGGAGACTCAATCGAGTGCTATGCACACTCAATCAAGTCTTTTTGCTTTTGACCCTAATTATGCTCATTTTCTTCATCCTATGTTTGGGTTCTCCTAGAGTTGCGTTCTTCACTTGGTTGGAGCTCTATTCCTTAGGTCTTGAACTCGTCCAATGACATTGAATCCGTAGGAATCCTGAATGACAACACAAACACTACAAAAACCCATGAATACATCGTATTATAATAAATAAGCAAAATTCACTTAAAACTATACTAAAATGCAATAAACTACATGTAAAAAGACCTAAAATACCATATAATTATGTGTATAATTGAGACTTATCAAAAAATATTTTGGAATATATTTCATAATGGCTGAAAGTTTAAAGAATTATTTAGATTGATGATTGTTGATGTTGTCTGAATCTATTTTGCATTGAAAATAAATTGTTTCAAGTAGTTTGAAAATCAAGAAGTGTGTCATGACTTTTGGAGTTTATTTGGAAAAATTTAAAATTATTTAATTTATGAATTGAAATCATATAGTTTTATCGAGGAAATTTATTGGTTGGGAAATTGAATTGTCAAATTAAAGTTGTTATTACTTTTGATTATGTGAAAAAGTTTTTTATTGCTAGGACTATGAACTTTATATGATATAATCATTTTTTTCAAGTACAGACTATGTAAAAGAGTAACTATCTTGAAGTGGGCATGCTTCGAAGGTGTCAAAAACTAAAAATGATATCATTTTAAAGACATTTTGTTTACTCGTTTACCGAGTATGGGATTTATTACGATCAGCTATGATCCATTAATTATTTATGTTTTTTGAAATATTTTAAGAACCTTTTACTATGCTTGTAAAGCTATGAATGAAGTTTATGAAGTATTAAGAAAGTTTGTAAACTAAAGCATATTTAAAAGGAATTGAATTATGTTTAGTTGCTTTACTCGATCATCATGCGCATGAAAGTAATCATTTTTCATTAATACATATATCCTATTTGTTTTTATTTTTCTTTATTTTTTTTTAAGGGGGTTAAAGTGGAGCTGAGAGAGTTCACATTCTTGATTCATGGATATTATTTTGGTTTATTGGTTTTTAGAAAACTTTGTTATTAATTAATATTATTACTCTTTTGGTTAAGTGTTAATAACAATGTAAACTAAGTATTTTCAGTATGTAGTAAGTTGAGTAGTTATTAGTATTATCTTATGCTATTACGCATTAGTAACATCTTTATATTTCTTCAGGTATTTGAATTAAATAATGAGTTTTTTTAAAATTTGGAGCAATATAGGGCATGTATGAAAAATAAAAGCTTCATTTTGCTTGTGTGGTAACCTATGTGGATAACGCTTAGTTGGATTCTTCTTTGTGTAACACATGAACCGACAAATATTGTTATCTCATAAATTTTGCTAATGACCCCGATTTTAGTTACTTATATGATTTGATAATGTACAAATGACCAATTAGAGACATGAAAGATGAATATAATTAAAATTATTTAGTGAGTTTTTTTTTTTAATACAATTGAGTTACATGTTTATGAAATGATAAGATACTTTTATATTGAAATATTGCTTGTTACTCGTTAATAATTTTCATTCATACTCCATATCACATAAAAGTGTGGATTTAAACTGTTTGCTTATGAATGAAATTACTATATGTTGGACACATTGGAATATAAATTATAATTTGGGAAAATATTGATATATAAATTTTGTTTGAAGACATATTGGTATATAAAATTAGGGTTAGGGACAAATATGCCTAAATTTGTTTGAAACACACTAAACTTCATGCATAAACTTCATTCCCAATCTTCCGTATATTTTTTTTCTCTATGCCCTTTTTTTTGTTTTCTTATATTATATTTTTTTTAGAATAAATTGAAATGAAAAATACAACCTTTGACCTATCTTGTTT
The DNA here is from genome assembly GCA_026401315.1 of Dysphania ambrosioides. NCBI lineage: Eukaryota > Viridiplantae > Streptophyta > Magnoliopsida > Caryophyllales > Amaranthaceae > Dysphania > Dysphania ambrosioides. Next base: position 4,653,136 of record CM048672.1, read on the forward strand.
ATAAAGGCCAACCTTCATTATATTTTTGAAAAATCTCACTTTTGCTCATTTTATATTTTAAAGGGTTAAATGAAAAATGACAGGTTGGCTTGAATATAATTGTGATGATGTGGCGGTTGATGTTGGGATTAATCATGATAAGAACGAATTTAATTGAAATTATTTCATTAATTTTTGTTGTTCTTGGCAAGCCCCAAATTTGAATTAATCAAGCACGAAATTATGATTTTTTGCATCAAATTCTTGTTCATTGGTATTTAAATAACATATATTGACAATTTGATTGTTTTGAAAATTTATTGATGCAACTAAATTCACACATTTATAAAACCCTAGAATTTTTCCCCAATTTGATTTGAATGCTTGAAACTTGGAAAATTTCTCAATTAGCCCATTCTAGAATGTACTTACAAGATAATCATAAGTGTTCCCCTTAATTTAGACCATCAATTCAAACAACTTTTGTTCAAATTTCACCCAAATCAAGCAATAATTGAGCGGGTTTTGGAGGTCTTTGCAGCGGTCTTGCATAGGCCATGTGGCCGGGCTGCGTCGGGGATGGATGGGTTTGATTTGCCAGAGGCTGACGAGCAGTCTGGTGGTGGTTGTGAGATGTGGGGTTGCGTGGAGTTGCCGGCATGAGTAGAGAATGTGTGCGTGCGTTTGCGTGGCTAGAGCATAATGTGAAGGCTAGGGCCAGGATGGGCCAGATCTGGACTTAGAGCCTAGACGATTCAGTTTTGGTTGTTATGAAGTCTAGTGACCAGTCCAACAAGTAACCAATTTAGAGTGCTTTTAAAATACACAACATGAAAGAGTGAGATTTTTCAGAAATAAAATGAAGGTTGACCTTTATGGATAAGATGGATCAAAGGTTGCATTTTTCATTTCAATTTTCATTTTTTTTATTCCCTAGTTTTATTTTGATTTTTTTTTTAGATTTTAAACCTTTTGTCTTTTAAAACTTAGATATTTTTTCTCGTTTCATTAAATTGAGAAAATATATAAGAAGACGTAGAGCTGGAGATGGCATAGGTCTCTTGAAAGGTAACGAGGCAATTAGTATACTTAGAAGAGATATGAAAATTATGGAACTACAAGAGTACAGAGCCAGGTCGTAAGTAGTACACTTATACGATACATGCATATTGTCTTTAATACATCACAAAGTATTGTATACACACGGTACACAATAAAGTTATTGTATTCTCTGTAAAAGTGACCCCTTGAAATAACAAAAATTACCTCTCAAAGTTGATAAAGATTGATGTATGCTCTGTTGAGGGATGGTTTTTGTTATGTTAAGGGGTCACTTTTATTAGGGACACAATAAAGTTTATGAGTCCCCTATGTATACTATATTTTTTGTTATTATATATGCGTTGGATAGGAAAAAAAAAATGGCAGAAGCCAACAAGAATTCCTGGAATTTGGCCCTAGACATGGTCTATAGATGATGTTTATTTTTGTATCTATCTATTTTTATAATATTGATAATGAACGAAGTTTATTTTAGATTTATGTTGTAATTATTGAAAAGTAAACATATTTTTATAATATATTTTAAGCTGTCCAAATTTTTTTCCATTTTATCAAGTACTTTATTGGCCCGTGGGTGGTGTGGAGGTATAAAACTGGTCAATAAGACACGACACAATTTCAGCTAGAACATTTAACAAGACGTAAGTACATGGAATACTTACAAAAAATCAACACACAAGACTTAATAATTGTGGGAGAGTACATGCACAGCACTAGCTTAAGCGAATTCATAAATATAATAGTGGTTCAAGCACCCATAATAAAAACTGGTAGCAGCCCATGTGCGAACCTTACATTAGCCTATCAAAAATGATGATCTCAAATATTTGTCTCTTGGCTTCTCCAAGAATAATCAACTCATATAATCAGCAATCAAGGCACATGCTTCTTCATGAACATTTGAGCAGTAAGACCACACGCAAGAGCCTCAGCAGGAATGCCCTTCACCCTATCCACTGCCAAAGAAAGCACCACTCCCATACCCATATGCAAGTGAGGCTCAATGTGGCAATGGAACGCCCAAGCCCCGGGGTTATCCGCCACGAACCGCAACGCCGTCCACCCGTACGGGAATATCACGGCCGTGTTCCTTAGTGGTGGGTTCTTCAAGTTAAACTTAGCTTCATCTCCCTTAGTGAACTTCCCCTCACCATATCCCAACACCCAAAAATCATGCCCATGCAAATGCCAAGGATGAATTTCACTAGTATTTACTTTCAATACATTAGCATTTTGCAAAATAATATCGACCGTCGTGTTATACTCAATCTTGTACACCCCATTGCCAGTAGTGGCATTAGGGTTAGGTGCTTGAGACATAACATCGTACGATGGAGGAAAATCCTCAGGCGGGTTCGTTTGATCGAACCCGTTCTTCAACCCAAACCTCACCGACCCTATATATGGGGTCGGTGGGAAAACAAAGGACACGTTATTAATGGCCCATTTTATGTACCCATTAATCTTGTTTTGGGTGTTGAGGAGGCGGAGACGACGGTGGTAGCGAGCCGGAGGCGTAGGGGATCCCATAAGGGAGAAAATCTTGTTGGTGAAGGACTTGCTATGGTTATAGTCATCCCATGCAGGAGTAATAGGAGGTATTGCTGCAGGGAGCTTAGACGCTGAAGTTGTCACATAATTTAGTATTGTAAGAGCTGGGGGTGTCATAGGTGAACGTCCTCTGACACCTATTGATATCCAATAATTTTGTTTGGGATTTTGATCAGTGTGGATTAGTACCGAGTAGCTTTCTCCTGAATATATGTCTAAGTCATCTGTGCTAAATGGTTGTACATAGTTTCCATCTGCTTCTACTACAATCATCTTATGGTTCTGTAATTAAACACAATAACAAGAAAACTAATCAATGGAGAATGTTTAGGCTAACAAAGGAGTCAGTAATAATTCAAATGCCATAAAGTTTGGGGTCATGATAATATAATCTCGATCAAAAGTTTGTTGTCATGATAGTCTTGATCAATAACATTCAAGGTACGTAGTAAGAGGTGGCAAATATATCAATTATTGTCAATTTAATTAATATGGATTCATTATATGAAGCATAAATTTCTAATTTATACATGATATAAATATATTAAGAGATATTTTTATAATTTTATCTTTATATATGATATCATAATGTTTATATTTGACATTGTTTTTCTCTGTATTTTTATATTTTTGTATTTCTATATCTGACATAACAATTCATATATTTGATATAATCATACTTATATTTGATATAACAATACTTATATCTAATATAACAATAGTTATATATGATATAACAATACTTATATCTGATATCTCACTATCATAATATAATTTATATCATGTATCACGAAGTATAATTATAGACAATTCTAGACTATAATCATTCATATTTTAGATTTAACAGTCCTAGAATATTTGCACCTCTTTAAATTCCTATAATATTATCATTATACATAGATCCTCAAATGATGAACTTTGCTGATGTCTTATTAACTCTTACCATTCCCCTTTTGACCAAAACCACGTTATCTCCTACATATAGTCCAATCTATTTATATTTATATGATCCTAGCTTATAATTGAATAACAGAGCAAATGGCCCACCCAGGCCATATACTATTAGCGCACTTGAAACTTTGGGCAAAGACTACATTATTGTCAATATTCCGATACAATTGAAAATTCTTTTCTTATTGGTTACCATCAATTTATTTTATCATAAATAAAAATAGACGAATAAAAAGGAAAAATGTTACAATCTGCATTTATGCCAAAATGTTACATATTTCCTTAGTTTCTTTTTAAATGCAACAATTCTCAGAAAAAATTATTAAAATGTATTTTTAACTGTTAATAATTAAAAATAATATATAGAAACCTCATAATATTTAAGACAATTTTAAAAATTTTCATAAGATTTAATTTTGATTAATTTTTAAGAATAATTTATTAAAGTGGATCAAAACGAAACTTATAAAATGTAAAAATCAAAGTGGTACAAATAAAAATAACAGAAAAAGTATTATTAGTCAATTCAATTAATGTTTATATGTTTAAAATCAAAGAATACTACTATATTTCTACGGAGGAGCAGACAGCAAGGCGTTACAACTGGGAGCTAACGCGGCAACCTGCCCAATCTGATGAGTAGTTTAATTACAAGTTCATGTGAATATGCTGTCTGAATATTTTACCTGTATGTCTGACGACTTTGGGTGTTGATCGGCGGATTTAGGATTTTTTGAGAGCTAGTGAAAAATTTCGAAAGGTAAAATCAATAAGGTTAAAAACTTAGATATACGATAACGGTGAATATAGTTATTCTCCTGTTGGGTCAAATGATTCACTAGTCGGCCCTAAAAAAATTTGGATTTATTTTTTTAGTAATATTAGTTGGTAAAAAAATTTATAACATATATGATTATCGACTATAACTCACCAGGCGTAAAATTCTGGATTTGGTACTGATACGTGACCCTTATTGTTACAATCGATCAGGTAATAGTTGTTCGGACCATGATGGAAGGCGCATGCCATATGATGTATGAAGTAACTCAAGGTCAACTTAGTGGATCCATCGAGGTCACATAGAATAATATTGTGGCTTACTGGCTTGAAAGGTAAGTAACACAATAAAGGAGTCGAACTTTTTTGTATAGAGGGCCTATGTTGTACGTTATATTAGTTTCAAATTGATAAACTCTTTAGGTTTGCATCTTAATTTATTACCGCAAACTCTTTAATTTGGCATTGATGCATAAGAATATATATAGGGAAGGGATCCAATGAGAATGGTGCTTAAAATAAGAAGAATAAGAATGAGTATATATATATATATATGAGATTTGTTTTAAATATCATTGATCAATTGTTTTAATATCTTTAACCATTAAGTATAAGGCGTTGAATATCATCAGAATGAGAGCGTATGAATTAGCATAGGAATGGTTTTTGTCTACTTACCCCAATAGCAATGTTGAGGGAAGCAAGAGCGGTAGTACTTGCGAGTCTAACTCTATACGTCTTGTTTGGAAGCACACGAAGCACTTGAGGAGCACATTGCTCAGTTCCTTTGAATTTGCATTGTGTTGATGACGAGTTACCAAAATTGGGCAGTAGAGAACAGTTGTATTGGCCTCTTCCATTGATGAGTAGAGTCTGATATATAAAAATAAACCAGTAAAAAATCATTTACATTTATAACTCAAAAAAATAAATATAATAAGTACATATATTTTAGACAGAGAATGTTAACCAAACTAGGGCATTATTTTAGACAGACAAAAGGGACTAGTGCACTACCCTAGAGCGATACCACACAACAGTTAAAAGCAAAACTAGTGTATTCGAGTACTTTTAGTACGCATTGGATAATGGGCTTGAGAGCATAATGACATGCAATGCACCGCTAATGCACGTGTAATCATGACTTAAGTACAATTAGGTTCATATAAAGTATTACACGATCCAATAAACTGCCTGAAATCGATCTATATCCAATTTGAAGTCAACTCAAACTCAATTTGACCCAATATTTGATGACCAAAACCCGATCTACGTCCTATCCAAATGCGAAATGACCCGTTAAAGTCCCAACGCCTTATAGATCCGACCCGAAAGAAGCCAAAACAGATATACTCCTGACAAACAACGGATATGACCTGGCTGATAAAAAGTTGTAGCTTGATTTCACTCGACTTGTTAACAACTTGAATATATGTGACCTAATCTTGCTCATGTTTATTCGATACAATGATACACGTTTAATAATCATTACCTCATAAATATTTTGTTAACTCATCAACATTATCATTGTCAAATTTATGAATTAACCATAATAAAAATAATTATTGAGTGAATTGACCCGAGATTATCCGAGATGAATACAACAAAACTGTCAAATAGAATCATAAGTAAATAAGAGCATGTCATTGATGACTCGATCCAAATATAAACAGAAATCGAGGTGATGGATTACCATAAATGGCCTGACACAAAATCTATCATAAACCGAAACAACGCATAACTGATGTAGGAACTGATCTGGATTGATCCGAACCAAATAGGGCCTAACCTAAACTTGAACCAAACCCGAGAAACCAAATAACCGATTTAACTCGACCCAACCCGAAAGGAAAAATTGACACGATTTTACCTGAACCAATAAGTACAAACCCACAATAACTCAATCCAAAACCGACCCATGAACTCGAATTGACACCCCTAACTGGTTTAAGAAATACTCTTTTACTACAATTAAATTATGTCAGATTTAAAGATCGAGGTCATACTTAGTACTTATGTTTTTGCTAAACAGTTGCTTAATAAAGGGAATTAGATTTTCTAGCACCTCTATAACTAATCTTTCACAGGTTTTACATATATAGGCTCTTTCATGCATTTCTTAAACTTGTCAATTCTATTACATGTAACAACCAACAATATAAAATGAAAAATAAAAAATTTGTTACTCGTGTCATTTTATTCATGATATATGGCTATCACAAATACAATAAGGTAATAATAAGCGTTGCTAAAGATATTTCATCACAGGTGGTTGCAAACAGGAGTTTTGAAGTACACAGCAATTTCAAAGGGGTGAAAAATATATGATAGCACAAATACCTGAGGTTCACCAATCCAGCGGAAAGGCTTAGAAGATAGGCCAAGTTCTTGCTCGTGTATGCTTTCATGCCACCAATCACTTAACAACAAATTGAATTCCCCGTCGTAGTGGAATGGTTCATGCTGTCCTTTTGGTAATTCTACTATTAGTGACCCATAGAGCCCAGCAGATCTTTGCATCCCATAATGTCCGTGGTAAAAATATGTTCCTGCCTGCATCATTTATCATGCGCAAGTTCATATAATATTATTGATTTACACAAAATTATAATAGTATTGTTATTTTCTGGTGCTACCTAACTTGTCCATAATACACAAGTTAATTTTAATATTTAGCAGTTGCACAGCTCTTTTAATACTAGACCCACTTTCCTATGAATCCATGACATGACTGTATTCAACTTAAAATCGAATTTTATCTATAGTTACTTTCTCCGTCTGTTAAATATTGCTTTATTTTTCATTTTGGGTTGTCCTTTGAATATTGTCCCATTTCCGGGCCTCTTAACGTTTTTTCATTTTAGGTTTTCACCTCTTAAATATTTTCCATTATAGAGAAAGTAGTATCTTTTGAGACTTTTATATACACTTCCAAAACACGTCACATCAATTTTCGACAACCTCAGCTTATTTTTCAAATTAACCCGTGTTAATTTGATAAAGAAGATAATTTGTCTTTTAAGAACATCTTTAGACATATATATGTGTGAACACTTGACCCTTCTTTATAAATGAATGTGCAAAACGAGTTTCTACACCCATCTATTAGACTAGATGACATTATTATTTAGGTGACCAAACTATGAAGTATAAAATTATGAACCGTGGAAAGTGATGATGCATGCTTTGGACTAGTGCTATATTATGCTGAAAAAAGCCTGAACATAAAAAGGACTTCAGGAATAGCGACTGCGTTCTTCTATGTTAAGTTCAAACATTTGATAATACTACTTACCTTGCATGTTGGTTTAAACATGCGTATAATAATCTAAAGAGTTCAAAAGCATACTCTAATACACTGCCACTAGGGGAGGTGCTACCGTGCTAATCTATTTAAAACATTTTCATGAAAAAAAAAATTCTAAACTACATGTTCAGAAATAAGCTTATTCAGATACGGGACTAAATCGCTGTAGCAACAATTTTACTTAAGAAAATCGCTGTTCTAGGCAACTATTTTAGGTCACCCTGAATTAGACTGACCCAAAGTATTTTGTAAATATTTTTATTTTAAGAAAAATTGGGCTAGGGATCTGGATTGAGGCTGATACTGAGTTGAAAGCTAAAGCGATGTGATTCCAATACAGAAAAGAAAATCGCTATTGTCCCATATAGCTATTTTTCTTCGGTCGTTAAAAAAATTAGCCACTACATGTGACAACAATTTTTGTTTAAATTTTTTTTAAAAATGTACAAATTACAATTGGTCCAGCCCAATTCAGACTAACCCTAAAACGCTGCATGGGACAGCACTTTAATTAAGTAAAATAATTGTCTTATGCAGTAATTTTTTTCCTAACCTGGAGAAACTTATTTTTGAAAATATTTCGACTCACGGCCTATTTCTGAAAATATTTTTTTTTAATAAAGTTTTTAAAAAATTCCTGAAAATGTGACAATTAGTGTCAAACGAAATAGTAGATGATTAAAATTACGGCTATTACCTAGAAACTTTTGTTCTTCTGTGGGATCTTCAAGTGCAGATATTGTGTAGGTGCTCAGGCGTAAGGGGTGTCACTAACTAAATAGCTATTATGATTTATGGCAAACATTATTATAATGTAATTCAAAATAAATTATTGATAAAACCATGCTTGCACGCTGTGAATTCATCTGAAGACCTCAAGAATAATAATTTCTAAGTTCCACATGTTCGATCTTTCTTATTCATTGAAATTTTGATATATATTTATATATATAGAAGTCAAAAATTAGGTTGGTTAGATTCAAATAGATGGATGAATTTAGCTCAACCGCATAAAGAAAACAGGATACTTTTAATCAACTAATTAATGTTTTTTTTTGTTCAAAAACTATAGTTTGATATGCATGCATGCTGTAATACTCCGTCTGCCATTGTATTATACTGTATGAAGTCATTTGTAATTTCTCACATATTCACTATATATACTAGCCTAGCTGATAATTGAAAAAAGTTTATACTTCATATTTTTAAAGTTTACATTAATTCTACACGATCAAAAATTAAAATTTTAATCTTAATTTGAACAAACTATAATTATGATCAAATAAGTTTAATTTTTTAATACATAAATAGTAAGTATAAATACGTTAAAAACTAAGTATATGTAATAGATTGATATAATAGAATGGTTAGACACTAGAGAAAAAGAAATTGATTACCTTGTCAACTACAAATCTGTAAGTAAAAGTCTGTCCAGGATTAATGGGGCATTGAGAAATCGAGGCAGTCCCATCTGCCCATGGTGTTCCTAGCTGAAATGAAGAGAAACAAATTAGAGCCAGCTATTATGAAATTAATTAAAAATTCGCTTTGGTTATGGTTAATTATTATATTAAAGTACAAGCATAGGCATCGCACATGCAAAGATTCCAATCTAGTTGAAACTGCTCATACGTGAGCTTTTTTCAACTCGATAATACAAAACGAACTGCCTGGTTTCCTAATCCTAGATATGGTATTCATAATTTAAAAAAAGGAGAGGTTTTTTGTCAAAAGAAGAGATCAATAGCACAGAGTATGATAGAAGGCCAAATGTCCAATTGTTGTCCATCATGTATATGTTTTTTAACATTATGATTAAATATGTTTTCTTTTATTATATTCTTTTTCTTTTGAAAATTTATTTCGTAAGTTTGTATGAATATACAATAGCTAGCTAGCTTAGCCATAATTCCTTATACTATAATTGGTATTAACAAGTCATTATCAACATTAGAGGGAAAAGTCTACAAAGTTGAAAATTTTTTATGTAAAGTAAAACCTAAGCTATCTAAAAACTCACTATCAATTCCTCTATTCATGGCTTTGTGGCGAAATTAAAGATTACTTTTGAAGAGGAGATATTTTACATTTTATATGTTGATTAAATGTAAACCTACTTTATGGAAAATGTTCCCAGCATAAACAATTTATATCATGACAAACACTAGTAATGTGCCTTCACGAGCAAAGGTGGATTATATTCCAAGACAAATTTCTCAATGCATGCCTATGTACTGATTCTATGGATTGAAAATAAAGTATTCAACTATGTGTGACTTTTTACTGCAACTCCACGTGTCACAAACTTGTAACTCAAGTTAAAAGAAAAAATTAATCTAGGAAATATATTCAGAATAGGAAACTTTTATAAAGGTTTATAACTCTCCATAATACAACAGAGTAATTAATTTATTTTCCTAGGAATTAAGACATGCATTTCAAGGTGATGTTATATAGATGTAATAGATAGCATGAACATTTAAATGGTTGGAACATGGGTCAATAAATCCTATCACATTGGACCGCCTTCAAACTATATAATATACTAATATTTAGCTAATCATCAAAACATATGAAGTAGATACATGATTCAACAACTTTTTTTATTTTTAAATATTGATTTACCAATACCAATACCACGTTCCGCGTAATGGGACATCATATGGACATGAGTTGATTGCCTAGCTTTCTACTTTCTAGATACACCTACACCGTACCACCTCCCACAAATTCTAAATAATTCTAATGACAAGTAGCCGATAGAAGAAGTATATAATATTTAGGTATTAACATAAATATCACAGAGAACACAATCCTAACAAATAAATAACAATATTGTGGCAAGATCTGATTGCTCCACGGCCTGATTGATCAATAATAGTTTGCATCAAGATTTGTACAAATATTCTTAGATTTGTCCTCTGAACTAGACACGATTTCTTAATTTATATCAGATATAAATTATATAAGGATATTGAGATTTCAGATATAAGCTTTGTTATCTCAAATATAATTATTATTATATCAGATATAACAATTATTATAATAGATATAAAAATATAAAAGATATGAAAATATAAAAAAAAACGTAATTATGATTTCAGATATAGAAATTAAATAACAAAAATGACCCTAATATATTTATATTATATATAAATTAGGAATTTCACTTACAACAATTTATACTATGACATCCCTCTAAAAAAAATAGCAGTTTCGTGTATGGTATAATTTAAACTAGTAAGGTAAATGTGGGATCTGGATTATACGAAGTTAGTACATGAAAGACCTTAGACTATATGCAAAATTGAAAACCAACCTAAGAGTGTTAATTAAAACTACTTAAGTAGAAGCTACAGGAAAGTTACCTGTCTAATACCATGCCAATGAATGACAACTCCTTCAGTGCCAAGCTTGTTGGTAAGGTCAATATGTATGGTGTCGCCAACTTCAGCACGAATAGTGGGGCCAGGGAACTGCCCGTTGATCCCCATCACCACCCTCTCTTCGCAGTCTGGCGACCAATACATGTACTCCACTTCCCATTTGAAGTGTCGTACCTTGGCCGCCAACGATCCCACCACTATGCTGCACCACACAGCGAGGAACAGTACAATCCTTGGCCTTGAGTTGGCCAAGGAACATGAAAACGTACTCATGCTGTTGCCAAATTTTTAGAGCGAAGGAAGGGTATATATGTAAGGAAAACCCAACAAGTTGATGAATTGTTATAAAAGCTTTACTTATACGACCACCTTATATAGCGCCGCCCAGGTGACCTTAGTGTGCCTTGTGTCTTACCTCTTTCTCGCATAAATTTATTTTTCTTTTTTTTGTTCTTTTATTTTTTATGTTTAATTACAACCTATGATCTAGCCGTTTATTTTTTGAATGTGTCGGAGTTCGAAAAGTTTGTTTTTATATATTTTGACCCATTATTTCATGTGTATTGTCCAAATACTCTTTATCTATCTACAAAAATTTATTAAAAGCATTCTTTTATATATATATATATATATATATATATATATATATATATATATATATATATATATATATATATATATATGAAAGGATCCAATGAGAATAGTGTTTAAAATAAAAAGAATAAGACAAAAAATTCTTAAGACAATATATATATATATATATATATATATATATATATATATATATATATATATATATATATATACTATTGGTGCTTCGTCCAATGAGAAGAGTGCTTAAAATAAGAAAAATATATATATATATTTTGCGTATAGATGTAATAAAAAAATAATAAATAGAGATTCTCGAAATATCATTTAGGTCGGCGATTACTAGCTTATGTATTAACTGAAGATAATAATGGTAAAAAAAAATATGTGAGCAGACTAATGTGAATAATTAAGTTATAGGAAGAAGAATAATTATAGATCGGATTAATCTATGACGGCACGCATATTTGATATTATTATGGAGAATATCATCACGAGTAACTCTTTTTTATGTTTAATTTTAATGAAAATATTCAAATAATAGTAATGAAAACTTTCAAGCTTAAAAGTGTCATTTATTATTAAACATAGTAATAAATAAAACATTTAAGGATGAACTTTTTACTTTAATAATCACCAACTTTAACTAGGCTGGTTCGTGTCTGTCCAGCAAAGATATTCATCATATCTGGCTGGTGGCTTCTTTTTTTTTTTTTTTTTTTGAGTTTACTATTTGATTTAGATATATGATGTGAGGAGGACGATCTTTTTTTGGATGATGGGAATCACGTTTTTGCAAGATAATTAAGGGTGGCTAGCAAAAGCTACACGTCCATACCTTTTTATTATTATCGCTTGGAATCTATAGATTTTATAAGAAAAAACAGTAGTCATATATGATCTTAAAACATTTCTCTCAATATATACTTTTTGAATGTTAACTTTTTATAATTTTTTCCAAATACACAATTGACGATATTTAAATTTTAAGTTTTAATTGGGATTTGTGCAAAAATAAAGGAAACAACAAAAAGGAACGGATGAAATATATTTATATTTGTTTGGCAAATGCATCATCTCTGCCTTTAGGTGAATAACTTAAAATGAAATTAGTCATAATGTACTGGCAATAATCTTGATCACCTCTCACATTAAGTGTCTCAATATTAGATTCCAAGTTTTCAACAGCCGTCAAAGTAGTCAAGTTGTAATAGAAACTGAACTAGTGTTTGTTAGAAATTGAGACCATGTATAGATATATGAAATGGAAGAATAATTCAATCATAAAATCAAGATACGAATCCAATTGTAACACGTACTATTTTGCGGGAACCATTACGAAAAACCAAATTAAGTATGTTACCTCCAATGGAGGGCTTAAGTATGTTACCATTTCATGAAAGGAATAAATATTGCGTTTTTCTAAAAATTGAAGTGTTTTCTATAAGTGATTGCAAAAACCAACTGTGAGTAAGTCTTCATTGCTCTGGTGATTAATAATTATTTTCAACATATATTGCATCACATAATAACCACACTCACTCCCTCCGCTATTGTTAGACACACTGCATTATTATTATTTTCAAGTAAGAGAACATCATTTTATTATATTATTAATTAAAAAGTCATTTGAAACTAAATGTTGCAATAAAAGGTGAGTTAGCCATTTGATATTGATACACTTAATAAAATTAATCAATAGTAATGGAAATTTTGGTATTAAAGTAAATTTATAAAGAAAATAGCTATTAAGACTCAAGTCTAGAGGAAATAATCGAATAATGAATAAAGCTTTTTGAAACTTAAGTAAAGGCTCATCATGGATGGCTTTCTAATAATGTAATTTGTAATGGCTCATCCACTATTCCTCTTTATATTAGACTAAAAGAACTTTAGCTTGCTATTATTACACCATGCAAAGTATTACGTACGTTGTAAAAGGGGTTAAAAATTCGTCTTCACAAAGGATCCTCCAAACTAAGCTTAATGAGTTAGGAGTGATTAATGAAAGATGGGAAGAACGATAATAATTTTGGTTGACGTGTGTCAAGATTATGTAGTATAGGAAGATAAGCTAGGTCAAGTAACCTAACAAACCCTCCTAAATATTAACTAACTAACTAACTAACTAACTAGCTAGCTAGCAGAAGAAGAATATACAAACTAGATATTAGGAGAATATACAAATGATGATTATCAGCTTTAACTATTATCACTAACACTTTGTTGTATAAATGTTCTTGTGGGTATTTATACAATTAAGGTTAAGGAAAATCCAGTTGATAGCCTAATCTAAGCCAAAAAGCAACGGTCCAATCTACCAAGTCATGCAGCAACCTTCTATCAACCTAGCAAGTTCACGAATACAAGTATGATAAATAAGACGTTTTTTAGATATATTTTCGAGGATATGGCTTATTGTGCTGTGTACGATTAGGACGTAAAGTGTTAAGGTCAAATTCCACTTGCTTTGAATTAGGGTAGAACAATGCACTTCTATGCAAATACTTAATAGAGTTTGACAATTCCTATTGCAAATAGTTAACTTTCAATTTGAATTACTCGAGATCAATTATCCACATGATCTAACAATCGAATGCAGCAAACGAATGACAAATAACATATCATTTGATCTTATGCAACACATAACTAGCTAAGATAGATCAAAGATGCAATTACCTTACATAAACCAACTAATTGAAGCCTTTGGGCATCCTTAAGAGTATTGAGATACAGATTCACCACTCAACGCTAATAAGCCTTTGAGTAGCAAGAAGAAGCTCACAAAACACATGATTTTAAGAAGCAAGAAAATATTTTGGGTTCATAAAATTTCTGATGCTAAATCAGTTGAATTAGCTCCCTAAACTCAATTCAACCCGACACCAACCTGACAAGGTCTAATTGATAGCGACTCTTAACCAAATTTAAGATGACATGTTCAAAATCAAGCAATTAGAAACCCAATAATAGAGTTATCATACTCAATTCTCGTTTCTTGCAAAATTGTAGGATACTTAACAAACGGCCTGTTATTATGCAAAATTCCAACTGAGAAACATCAATCACATATTTGCAGTCAACCATGCACTTGAATGCTTGAAGTTGGGGCAGATATAGTTATTAACTGTAGGTATTTAAAGATTAAGAATAGTTCCTTTACCATAGGTCCATAGTTTATGATGAGTTTAACCATAAAATCCAGTTATGATAAAAAAGAATGGTTATGAGAATTTCTGGAAAGAAAAATATAAAAATAGACATATTATGGAAGCTTGAATTATCAAATTGTTCAATGTTAATGATATAGAGACTAGTTTGTTTTTTTATGACATCCCAATTAATTTTTTTTATTAATAAGAATAATACTATACTAGTAACTGAGTAAGTAGTTACCAATCTTTCTATATTAAGCAAAGCAGTAAGCATTGAAGAACGAACAAGGAACTAGGTTCCATTCAATGCAAGTATTTATAATCATTACTATAGAAGCATAAGGGACAAAGAGAGTTTACAAGATCTGGCTTTTTTTGGGGGGACTACATCTCCATTGAAAATCTAAATTTTCTAGCATGAAACTAATTACATACTCAAACTCTAAACGTAATATACATTACTAAGTTCCAATATCGATCACAACATGTAAAGTTCCTTGAGAATGGACATCAAAATTACAACACTAAGAAGATCAAAAGATCAAAATATTTAGTTACAAATTATTAAGTTCTCTCGCGAAAGTTAAATGTCATTACAATTACATGAGAATGGAAAAAAAGTAAACAAAAGTAGAGGAGAAGCAGCAATAGAAGAGAAACACAAGAAGAGGAGAGGTAGCAGCTGAAGCCTGTGGCAAGAAGAAAAACACAAGTACATGAGATCTGGAAGGAGAAATAGAGAAGAACCCCCCCCCCCCCCCCCCCCCCCCATTGTAGAATAAGATATAATTAGGGTTAGTATCAAAGATAAGATCTGCATTAAAAGATAAGGATAGAATATAAAAAAAGATAAGATGTTCTAAGTAGTTTACCAGAATCAAATATGTCTGGCAAAACTATAAATATCAGACATGTAAATGTTTTATAGAATCATCAACAAATCGATACAAAAACATATTTCTTTTAACAGTTTATCTTGGTATCAGAGCCGGGAATTTTTCCGGCGGTTTTCCGGCAAAATAGGCATCATCACGTACCAAGTCTTACATGAGGATGAGTGAACCACAAAAAATACCAATTGAGGCTTCCACCTTGACCATTGCTCAACTGATGGAGTTTTTTAATAAACTTCAAAACATCAGGAGCAGTAATCAAGGGGCAACAAACTCAATTAATATTGCCAAAAAATTAAATACCCAGAATTTCACAAAATGGTCTAAGCTAATGGAATTAGCTATTGAAGGGAGAGGTAGGCTCAGTCATATCATAGCCGACCCTCCCTCCAAGGACAGTCCAGAACACGAAAGATGGGCCTAACGAGATTCCACCGTAAAGGTGTGGATAATCAAAAATATCGGACCAGAACTGGTAAATCAGTTCCTCGATTTCCTACCGCAAAGGAGCTATGGAAGGGCATCGGGTCATTATTTGGAGGGGAAGGAGATGGCCTCCAAATATTTGACCTAACAACCAGGGCAAATTGCATAAGACAAGGACAGAATTCCATAGAAATTTACTATGGAAAGCTTACAACATTATGGAAAGAGATAGACAGAAGAACAGGAAACCCAATGCAGTGCTCACAAGACATGATTGTCCACAACAATCTCATACAACAGAACCGACTATATCAGTTTCTAGTTGGTTTAGGGGACGATTTTGACAAGGATTGCAGAGATCTGGTAAACCAAGATCCTCTACCCACAGTAGAGGTGGCTTACAGTACAATACAAAGGGAAATTACAAGAAGAGGAATCATGAGAAGAGAATACATACCTAACTTACCTAAAGGGGTGGCGCGTGGCGTGGGAAGTGGACTAAGCACCCACCTTTGATCAAACAAAACATCACGCCGGAGGGAGGATGACAAAGCCCACTTAAAATGCACATATTGTGGAGGAAACCGGCACACCAAGGAAGGGTGCTTTAAGCTCGTTGGCTACCCTGACTGGTGGCCGGATTCTAAGAAGCGAGGTGAGACAAGCATAACAAGGAAAGACGAAGCAAAAAAGGGGATGAGCTCGGTGGCTATGGAAGGAGGAGGAACTGTCAAGGTTACAAGGGAAAATGGTGAAGGTGAAGGAGAGAGAAGCAACCGAGGAAACGGCGGAGGAGAAGGCACTAGTGGAAAAAACGATTCTACTACATGTCATATGCTCCGGTTATCTTAAATAACGAAGCATAAAGTTTTGGAATCCCATTTAAAAGACTAAATGCTCCGTTTTTTTCAGAACCGGAGCATATGGATACAAATATACTTCGTCTACTAACCGGACCATAATCAAATTCGCTCTTCAATTTGTTCCCTTGATCTACTCTCACCCTCTCCCTAAATGGCAACTTCCCACTCTCATCCAATCACAGCAAAAACGCAGAAGCCAAAGAAAGGGTGTTGACAAACAGAAAACTAATTCCCCACTCTCACACTCTCACCCAAAATATCTCAGCGAATTTTGGTGAAAATTTACGAGAATTTCAGCAACTTTGCGATTTTTTTGGGAATTTAAAGAATATACATGCGCGAATTGGAAAATAGGACTAATGAAAGGTAAATTTTCTAGGATTTTACTTTAGTGCACGAATTTGATTCATTCTAACTGTTAGATCAACCCTAATTTTTTCGTATTGCATTTGTTCAAGAGTAAGCAAATTGTATTTTTTGGGAATGTCAACAATTGCGTGAATTTGGACCACGGAATTTCAAGACCATTAACGAATTCAAACCACAAATTAGTGAAAGGTAAGTTAAAACTGGTCCCTATAATTTGTTTTAGTATTTCTCGATTTGTTTGTTGTATTTGCTTAACAAGCATGGTTATATTTGCGAAGTTTTTGCGGGGTGAACTATTCAATTGAAATAGATTTCTTGTAAAGCCATTTTTAGCAAATATTAGATTATAATCTATATGATATGAATTAGATTAAAATAATTGTTAAATTTTGTCTATGTCTTGATTGGATTGAATTAGGATTTATCGTCTAGGTTTTTACTTTAAGCAAGGATTAGCAACCCCTAATATTCGTATTTTTTTTGGTTGGATAATAGGATTAGCGAAATGGGTTATATACGGGGCATTATCAGGCAAATGATACTGGCACCTATGAATTATGTGCAACATTTGATGGCATGAAGTTCTTACCTTGTCCTTTCGGGATTAATGTATACAGCGGTAAGTGCTGCTGTATACTTTTCAAGTTCTCTTTTTCTTGGGCTTGTTTACTCTGAACTATTGTATGTCTGCATGTGTTAATGTTTATTAGTTCCTTTTTGAAAACAAACTCTCTATATGCTTCACTTCAGGCACCTTACTGGATCAAAACTAGGTTGCCAATGATGTTTATGTGAAAAAAAAAAATTTGTATTATCATGGTCAACTTATTTTTCGAAATGCCTTCCCTCGATCAATTCAACTGTATTCACCAACTGTTTGTCAGTCCACGTTTTCTTTTCCTCATGATTAGAGCTAAGGAAAAAAATATAAAGAACTATTTGCTCTATAATATGGAGGTGATAGATGTACATATTGCCTTTCCTAATGTTGATTATATTTGTTTAGCCTATTTCTGTTACAGTTGAAACAACTTCTTAGTATTGCATACTATTACTTATGTTGTCTTGCAGGTGAATATTTTCCTCAAGCTCGTGATGACTCAATATCTGTTTAGGAGGATGAATCAATTGCTTTCAATGCTCTTGAAAATCATTACTTTGCTGGTGAAAATGCTATAATTATTGAATTTTCATATGTATGTTTTTCCACATATGTTACTCTACTCTTAACTACTATTGGTATTCCTGGCTGTAATCATATAGGTCACAAGTCTGATTTTTTTAGTGATTTTTTCCATGGAAGTAACTTCTGGAATTTTATAAGCTATCCTTCCAGCAAAGCTTATCAATACCGCACTGAGCTTAAGCTAATAAATAGTAACCAGTGACAGCCGCTTCAGACTTTTGTAACCATTTCAGATCACTTGGTGGTCAAGGCAAGAGGTCTGAGATTTCAGACGATAGTTGATGACTGCAAACCAGTGGTATCTTCTGTATAGCATCTTATTAGATATGATTTACGGTTGAATGAAAATAATTATTTTTGATATTGTTGGATCTTTTTCTTATAGTTAGCCGAAGAGATGTTTAAGGATCATACAAGGAAATGCATTTAGTACGTAGTTAGATTCTTGTATTTGATCCCTATATATAGCCGTCGTACATTGTATCAAATTTCTGTATTTATATCTTTATATATAGATATGTAGTTGTTATGTTTAATTTAGTTTGTAACTCAAATCATGTACAATTATATTTGAAACTTAGTTTTATATAAAGAGTATTGAAAGCCTTTGAGCTTACTTTGTTTTAATATTTGCATTGAATGATATTTCCAATAACAATAATTAGCATTTGCAAAAAAAAAAAAAAAAAAAAAAAAAAAAAAAAAAAAAAAAAAAACTTAGACTTTATGCTCGGGTTCTTGGAAAACCGGAGCATAAAATGCTATTATATGCTCCGGTTTTCCAAGAACCGGAGCATAAAGTCTAATTTTTTTTTAAAAAAAAAGGAAACTATATGCTCCGATTTTCCAAGAACCGGAGCATAAAGTCTCCATTATGCTCCGGTTTGAACCGGAGCATAAAGACATTTGCAATATGCTCCGGTTAAATCTACTTCGGGCCAAAACTGGAGCATAAAGCCTTCAAAAAACCGGAGCATATGTGGTTTTTTCCACTAGTGAGGTGAGAGAAGAAGTGAAGAGAGGCTTCAAAATCAGACAAATGAAACCCAAAAAAACCCTACCTCAAATAACCCTAATAACCTCGAATCCCATGGCTCACCTTCCCCTCTCAAATCCTACGGCCAAGCTTCAATCTCAGCTCTTCAAACCCACGCCCCCACCAAGACTCACATAAATACCCTAAAAACCCTAGCATCAACGGTTCTTTTCTCCCTCTTCAATCCTACGGCTCCCATTTAATCCCTACACCCCAATACCCTACTTCCACCGAGGCCCACAATACCATACCAGCCCAATACCCCACAAAAACCCACGCCCAATAACACTCAATAATACCCAAAATAAACCAAATAAAACAAAAACCCTATGCTCATACCCACATAGCCCAACATACAGTTTTGAGTGTTATGTGCCAAACCCAGTTAGAACATCGGTTGATTTTTTTATTGCGGAGCGACTGGCACAATGTCGTATGACAAAAGTGATTTTATACCCTTGAAAAACCAAAAAAAAAACCCTAGTACAAACGGCTAATGGTGATTGTATGGAAGTGTTGGGGACAGGAACGATTAAATTCGGAGCTCAATTTTGTTTACCTAACTGCCTTTACATACTTTCACTTTCATATAAACTACTTTCAATTAGTCAGCTCACAAAAGAGTTATAAACCACTATACTAATGAAAGCTGATGGTTGTTTTATACAGGATGCTCGGACAAGGGAGATCCTTGGACGTGGTATTGAGAAGGATGGACTCTATTATGCCGACAAGATATCCCATGGTGGCGCTTTTGTTGGTCAAAAATCCAAGGAAGACAAACTTTGATTATGGCATCAACGGTTAGGGCACCCTTCAGTTGCTTACTTAGAACGTCTTTTTCCTTCATTTACTTGGTCAAAAATAACTCTTGATTGTGAAGCCTGTTATTTAGCAAAAAGTCATAAAAACATGTATTCAAGTAGTGTAAGTCATTCAAAAAAACCATTTCACATTATTCACTCTGATGTATGGGGTCCGACTCCTAACTCCGGTAACCATGGTTTTTCGTATTATGTGTTATTTATCGATGATTGCACCCGAATGAGTTGGATATATTTTATGAAAAAAAAAATCAGAATCTATGATATGTTTGTAGCCTTCTATCAGATGATTCATACCCAATTCCAAGAAAAAATCAGAATTCTCAGATCTGACAATAGGGTGAGTATATTAACCATAATATGAAATTGTTTATGACTATAAATGGGCTGATACACCAAACTACCTGTCCAGATACTCCACAATAGAATGGAGTCGCTGAACGGAAAAATAGAACCCTCTTAGACATGACCCGAGCAATGATGTTTGCATCTAAAGTACCCGCAGTTTTTTGGCCAGAAGCAATTGCAATAGCCAATAACCTTACTAACCGGCTCCCATCAAAAAAACTTGACCATCAAACACCTTTGACCATCCTAGGACAACATCTACCTATACCATCCTTTCATTCATTGCATCCCCGGGTTTTTGGATGTGTAGTGTATGTTCATCTGCAAAAAAGACATCGCCACAAATTGGAACCCCGGGCCGTTCAATGTGTTTTTGTTGGGTATGGTATAAACCAAAAGGGGTATAGGTGTTATGATCCCTCTATGAACCATATATATACCACAGTGGACTGTGCCTTCCTTAAAAACACCTTGTTTTATACCCAACTTAATCGTCAGGGGGAGAGTAACAACATGAGTGACGACTTAAGTTGGCTGCTGGGTTACACTAAAAAAGAGAAAGATCATATCTGTACAGAAAGCGATGAGAACCCCACAAATGAAGGAAATAACATCTCAAACGACCTAAATGAAGAAGAGTCCACTTCCTGATCAGTACTACTACTAATAACTCCCAGGAACGAGCATCTTATAAATGAGGTAAATCTCCCTGAAACTCACTGTTCTGACATAGTCCCAGTAGAAATTGGTGAAGTGATGCAGGAAGGAGAAGAACAAGCTCAGGCAAATCACTATCAACTACCTCTCAGGAGCACCAGAGCATACCTCCCAAACGGTATGACCCATCATTTGAGCCCAAGAAAACCAGATATCCTACAATGAGTTCATCAGAAAAGGATGGGCTATCAAAAACAGTTGTATGTTTTAATGCTGCAGTTTACTCAGAGAAAATACCAGTGTTAGTGGAAGAAGCGAAAGGAAATAAAAAGTGAGCACAGGCAATGAAAGAGGAGTTTGAAGCCCTGGTTAAAAATGAAACCTGGAAGAAATATAAGATTCCTCAAGGGAAGAAAGTTGTAGGATGTAGGTGGGTGTATATAATCAAATATAGATCTGATGGGAGTGTTGAGAGGTACAAGGCCAGACTAGTTGCAAAAGGATATACGCATGTATATGGGGTTGGTTACTCAGAAACCTTCTCCCCAGTTGCAAAAATGGACACTATCAAAGTACTCTTCTTAGTGGCAGCAAACAAAGATTGGCCGTTACATCAGTTCGATGTAAAAAATGCCTTTCTACATGGAGCAATTATGGAAGAAGTATACATGGAAGCTCCTCCAGGATTCTCTCAGGATTTTTTACCTAGAGAAGGACACAAGCTTGAAAAGGCTCTATATGGATTGAAACAATCACCCAGGGCATGGTTCGGCAGGTTTACAGTAGCAATGAAGAAATTTGGTTTCACACAAAGCAACTCTGATCACATTCTGTTCCAAAAAAGGAGAGGATGTCTGATAACATGCCTCATTATATATACCTGGAATGATAAGGAAAAAATTAGTCAACTGAAAAAACGATTGTTTCAGGAATTTGAAATGAAGGATCTCGGAAGACTCAAGTACTTCCTAGGGGTTGAAGTGCTCAGATCTGAATAGGGGATCTTTATATCTCAAAAAAAGTCCATTCTGGACCTATTAGCTGAAGTTGGCATGCTAAACTATAAACCGGCAGAAACTCCAATTATTATAAATCATGGGCTGAAGATAGAAGAAGATGCTGAGTCTACAGATCAAGTCCAATATCAGAAATTGGTAGGAAAACTTATCTATCTATCTCATACCAGACCTGATATCGCATAGCTATGGGAGTAGCAAGTAGGTTCATGCATCATCCTCAGGTACAACACATGGAAGCAGTCCTCAGAATTCTTCAGTACCTCAAGAAAACACTAGGGAGAAGGGTGGTGTTTAGGAAAAATGATCACCTAAAGTTCCAAGCTTATACAGATGCAGATTGGGCAGGTGACAGGGATAGCAGAAAGTCAACATCTGGCTATTTCATGCACCTTGGTTGGAGGAAATCTAGTAACTTGGAAAAGCAAAAAGAAAAAAGTGGTGGCAATCTCAAGTGCAGAAGCAGAATTTCAGGGTATTGCGAAAGGAATAGCAGAGGTGTTATGGCTGCGAAAATTACTCTTGGAACTTGGTTTTCCTCCAGAAAGCGGTTGTGAAAGTTACTGTGATAACAAAGCTGTAATCAGTATTTCAGAAAATCCAGTTCAACATGACCAAACAAAGCACGTAGAAGTTGGCAGACATTTCATTAAAGAGAAGCTGGATACCGGAATTGTGTCTCTTCCGTTTGTTCGGTCAAGTGAAAAAATAGCTGATATTTTAACCAAAGCAGTGAGTAGTGTTATCTTTGAAAAGATGCTGAGCAAGTTGAATGTGCGAGACCCCACTGTCAACTTGAGGGGGAGTGTAGAAAAGATAGACTTAGAATAAGATATAATTAGGGTTAGTATCAAAGATAAGATCTACATTAAAAGATAAGGATAGAGTATAAAAAAAGATAAGATGTTCTAATTAGTTTACCATAATCAAATATATCTGGCAAAACTATAAATATCAGACATGTAAATATTTTACAGAATCATCAACAACTCAATAAAAAACATATTTCTTTTAACAGTTTATCTCCACAAACTCATACACACACGCTAAAGCTCGACTCTGAGGTGATAAATGTTATGGGAATTGCCAAAATATCTCTAGCTATAAGAGATAAGACATGATACTATTGTATTTGCACCGAGTTTGAAATACTTCACATTGAGGATGAATTGTTGTAGATAGATGAACTAGACGGAGTGGTAGATGAGTTCATTCTATAAAAATTATACATCTCAACAAATACTTCCTTAATCACACTTACCCTTCTTTCAACCTCAACGTGAGTATACAAATGTATAAGCATTTATTGCTCAAATATCATTTTATAATGAAGGTTAAGTATAACAGAATAATAGCAAGAGAAAGGATAACAGAATAATTACCCCATCATTTCTCAAACTTTTCTCAAATTGCATTTTATAATGAAGGTTAAGTATAAAAATTGTGGGATTTTAGTCATTGTCATGTAACACATTATCTATTAATATAACATTGTATAAGTATAAGTATAAGTTGGCAGTGGGGTGTTCTAAATCAGAGCTAAATACAGTGACATAAAAAGGTTCAAGAAAATCACAAATATTTTGAATCGTATCCCATTCATCGTCAACAAGCATATACTCCTTAGGTTTAGTTTAATATTCCAACGGGCAAATGAAAGTATCAGTCATATCTTCAAACAACCAATTTCAATTCAACATTGAAAATTTCTAATTTTGGGCAAAAAAAAAAACACAACTTCAAAAGTCTAAATTCAATATTATCAAGTTGGAAGCTATAGATTCCAAATTTTCAATGTTTTAAAGTTATTGTGACCATGTGTGTATCAATATATGTTAAATAAGTAAATATGTTATATTGTATTAAAAAAATAAGATACTTCTACAAAATTAATGATAAGCACCTAAAAATATTAATTATGCATTTAGAATGATTTTATTTAAACTAATTTGTAAAAATCAAAAAAAAATTGTTAACCGTAGAAGAGTATCTAATAAAATAGACTTTTGTTCATCGTTAATTGGTATCCACCTTATCTTTTCACACACAAAAATAATTAGGAAGGCTCAAGTCTAATAATCTTGTTGATGAAATTATTTAAATTATAAACAAATAAAACTCATATTCTCGTAATTTCATTAGTATCTTACTATGATATTTTACCTAGAGGCAAAATCTTAGTCAATTGTATATCATTTATAAATTTATAGTCAGTTTATTCTTATCACATAATTCAGAGCATTTGATACATTAGTTGATTTTGGGGTTTCATACTTGACTGAAATTATAAATTACCATCATTATTTGTACGATTTTGAAGAAATTATGACTTTTGGATCGATTAGTCAATCAAAACAACACAATAGTAACTTTATACTTATTTAAATTTTGTTTCCAATAAGTTGATTAAATGATTTTTTTTAACGATTTGTAGTTTTATAAATTGTCCTTTTTTCTACGATAAAAAATAGGCATATTATTTCCAAGGTTGAGAATAATAAAAACTAAATACAGTATTATGTAGGATCAAACGATTCTACGATTAGTTCATATCCAACGTCAGATTCTACCAAACCCATCCTATCAAAGAAAAATCATGATTCTAACAACACTAGTCAATATCAAATAATTGACATGCATCTAATAGCAACTAAAAAATCATGAACTTAAGCTAACTTGTAAAATGCAATTTGCAACATAATTGTTAAACGTAAAATAATCATGAAAGGAACCGTATTATCTCATAATGGACCAAAATAAACTATCTTAACCCACCCTAGTTAGACTCAACCCAAAAGTTGAACCAAAACTCGAAATAAGCCGTCTTAATCCATTTAAAACCAAACAGCCCAAATCTAACCAATTAAGTAAATAACCGATTGAACACAATCTAATTATTAACCCGAACCCGAATCAAACTAAACCCAAAAGTAATTAACCTGTGTTCAACCTGATCTGATAGTAGTGAATCAAACCCGTACAAACAACCCGAAATAACACCCTACGGTAGAGTATATGTTAACTCTTCATTCACAACCACATGAAACTTATTAAATTCAATCACAATTACAACAAATCAATTTATCCACTCTTGGAAGATTCTACAAATCATATTTAACATCTTTAGCTCAACGCCTGAAAACTTCTGCTAGATATAGCCGCCCGTATTAGTTTAGACGAAGCACCTAGTCTTTGAAAAGCATGGAAAATTTTCAAGATTGAGGTGTGGTATTATTATCATATCCATATGGACAAAGAAAGCATTCAAGCCCAGCCAACCATAACGGCTGCTCCTAGAGAGCACGAACTTCCTACATAACCTCAAAGAGGGCAATCGCAAATGCTCCATGAGGTGGCCACTGGGTCGGGCTGAATCGGCCCAACACCAATTCGGCCCGGGTTTTGGCCCGGCCTACTAAAGGCCCGATTTGGTTCAGCCCGCCAGCAAGATGGGCCGAATACAAATCCGATTTTCCAAACCCTAACCCTATTCGATTCGGCTCGTTGAACCGGCCCTATTCATCTCGCCTAAATGTAGTTTAGTTTATATGATTGTTAGTTTAGTTGAATATAAATTAATTTATACAAATATTAGTTGATTTGCATATAGTTAAATTTATATGAATGTTAGTTTATTTGAATATATTTTAGTTTAATTCCTATGAATCAATGAATGTTACTTTAGTTGAATATAGTTTAGTTTACAAAAATGTTAGTTTAGTTTATATGAATCAATAAATGTTAGTATAGTTAAATTTAGTTTAGTTTATATGACTCAATGAATATTAGTTTAGTTATATGAATGTTTGTTTAATTGAGTATAGTTTAGTTTATATAAATATTAGTTTAGTTAAATATAGTTTAGTTTATATGAATCAATAAATGTTAGTTTAGTTGAATTATGTATAGTTTAGTTTATATGAATCAATGAATGTTAGTTTAGTTGAATTATATATAGTTTAGTTTATATGAATCAATGAATTTTAGTCTAGTTGAATATAGTTTAGTTTATATGAATTAATGAATGTTAATTTAGTTAAATATATATTAGTTTACATGAATGTTAATATAGTTACATATAATTTAGTTTATATGAATCAATAAATATTAGTATAGTTGAATTGCATATAGTTTAGTTTATATGAATCAATGAATGTTAGTTTCGTTGAATATAGTTTAGTTTATATGAATTAGTAAATGCAAGTTGAGTTTAATATAGTAAGTTGAACATAATTTAGTTTATATGAATGTTAGTTTTGTTGAATATAATTTAGTTTATTCATTTTATAAATCAATAAATGTTAGTTTAGTTGAATATAGTTTAGTTTAGAATAATGTAAGTTTAGTCGAATATAATTTAGTTTATATGTAATTTATGTAAATATGTAATGAAAAATGAAAAATATCGACAAAAGAAATGAAAAATG
Source organism: Dysphania ambrosioides (assembly GCA_026401315.1). Lineage (NCBI taxonomy): Eukaryota > Viridiplantae > Streptophyta > Magnoliopsida > Caryophyllales > Amaranthaceae > Dysphania > Dysphania ambrosioides. The sequence goes on from CM048672.1 coordinate 4,679,940, forward strand.
AATGTGATTAATCGAAAATAAAAGTTTACAATGAATGTCGTTATGTGATTTGTGAATATAAACGTTTAATTATTTTCAAAACAATTCATTTCTTCTAATTTCTAAATGTCATTATGTGAAATTCGATTCGATTTAATTTGATTTGTGAATTTGGTTCGATTTGGTTCGTGATTCGGTTTTCGATTTTTGATTTGGTACGAATCCAATTCCCTAAACCCAGCTTTGACCGGCCCCATGGCCACCCCTAGCCCCAGGTAGGTTGATGGTAGACTTGGTGAAAGGGCTGATCAGGTTGGACAAGGTTGGGCTAGTCTATCTTGGACCTTGACCAAGATTGAACCTTTGTTAAGGGCAGGTTGAACCAAATACGAGCTGGGTTAGGAGAGCTCAGCCTATAACGATTAAGGTTGGGTTCTAATGGGGTTGAGATTCTACTAAACTATATTCATATCAATTAACATTCATAAAGTTATTAACTTAACTACATTCAACTAAACATTCATATAAACTAAATTATATTTTTATAGACTAATATTTATATAAAGTTATAAACTAAACTATATTCATATCAATTAACATTCTATATTCAACTAAACTCACATTCATATAAAATAAACTACATACAACTAAACTATCATTCATATAAACTAAACTAGATCAAACTAAACATAATTTTATAAAATTAGAAGTTTAAAACTTACCTTAGCCACTACTAATATGTACTCAGAGAACTCTAAAATAATGTTACCCCAACTGTTAAGCGGAAATATCAAAGCTTATTTAATGTGATTGAAATGAATTCTCAAGGAGTTGCTAACATTACTAATTCTTTGTCTTGAAACCATTTTCTTTTGGAGTAGTAAAGTAATAGTAATAAAGCAAATAGGACTAATTAAGAAATTAATTAAAATTGAGTAATTAAAAAAATTAAGACTAATTTCTAAACTAATTATATTTGAAAGCAATCAAGAAAATGGGAGAGGGATGAGTAAAAGTAAGAGATTGGATAGAGGGGTTTATATAGGGGAAGCTCCCACAGCTAGTTTAACCGTCCAAATCGATTCAATGGGCCATACCGAAACAAATTAGGTGCAAATCAAATCAAATTTTTTTAACCGAATTAAATAGGGTCCAAATTTGAAAATCCTAATTTGTATTCAGCCCACCTAACTAGTGTTCCGAACCAAATGGGCCAAAAACAGGCCGATTGAGCCAGGCCAAACCAGCACACTGGCCACCTCTAGCTGAGGGGAATAAGGTTATTGAAGTCAGATACCATGAGTAAGAGATGCAAAGATCTCAATCTATAAGCATATGAAACACAATATAACTATAGAAGAACCAATAGTTTTAACAACTACGCAACAGCAGAATAACATATTTCCCAAAAAGAATACAGAAATATGTAAGCTATTTCCTGCAGCATGTGTCCTTGCTGCTGAAAATAAATGCAACTATTTTAATCTAATACTAGTTCATATATATACAAGGTAAAAACTAGAACCAAGGGATGCAAGATACAATTACGAAGGGCACAGAAAATAACTGCAGCATTGCAGCAGCAGTTCATCTAGTCTACAAGTCACCCATAAAAACAGACCTTAAAAGGTCCAGATTAAATGGCAAGGACAGCAAAAGGAATTCTAATGAGGCAAGCCCTCCCAGAAGGCATTCTGCTGGGGCGAAACCTTGCGATCAGCAGTTGAACATAGCCTGCACACGCATACTACTGTTGGTAGCTAATATACAAAAGAAGCAGCATATGTCATACCCAAAGTGTCAAATCACTTCAACAAACCAGAGTGCAAAAGCTTTAACTACTAGCCATTCATCACACTGCCCAAGTAGTCCTAATATTTACATGACAGAAAACCCAAGGGTTTTAAACGAGATAGCTCTCTTTAGCCGATGCAGCCTCAGCAGAAAAACATAGAGCTTGCAACATTTTCCTGAAGCCTGGGAAGCTGAGGAACAGGAACAGATCCTGCTGAAGTCACACCACCATGGCTAGATGAAGTCTCTGAAGTATCTTCAAACTTCATCCACTGTGACATCTGAGTAGCAGCCAAGTGGGCATAGCAAACCGGAGCAACTGCACATAAAGAGAGTAGAATCCTAATTGATCAGAAACAAATTTGTAATATGGTGCAATATAGGAAAGTTAAGGATTTAAAACGTACCAACAGAGATAGCAGTTGTGCTCCTTTGGTACCTGTACAACACCGAAAATCAATCACTTGTTAAGACTTACGAGATAGGTTATATACAAAAGAATTATTAAGTGCAAGAAGTTTAAGGCAAAGTGAACTTACACATAGGAAAGAGAATGCACAAGATCCTGCAAATCATCAGCAGAAAAACCCACCTCGTCCAGCAAGACGTGATAATGGGTAGGTCTGGTTGTACCCTAAAAAGTAATCACTCTTTAAGTTAGTACTTATCATCAGCAAAGACCCTACTGTTAACAATTTTCTTAAGGTGTTGTACAACTGAGGAAATGAAAATGAAATACAAGCCATAGAACAGAGCATGATGGTAGCTGCAGGACAGGAAATTCAATATGTCTGATGCAAATAGCCCATGAGCCCCAACCCAACCCTCCACTGTCAAAGTTTAAAAAAAAAAAAAAAGAATATATATGCAAGGAGGAAATAGCTAGCCAGCAAACGACAAGAGTAACAACTAGTTCAACAAATAAGTAAGATGAGGACATCCTAATCTAAGAAGTGGAAGAACTAATCATAAGCTAGGCTCGCTAGGTGCTTACTATCATTCCAGCATGGGCACAGAGATAAAAGTCATAAGTCCTTGGATGACAAACACTGTTATCAATAATGGTCCCTGAACAAAAAAGGAAAACAAAATAATAGCTTAGCACAGGTCTAGCTAGCAAATAGTACTTCCCACCAAGTAGAAAAAAAATTACCTGGAGGAACATTCTCAGGAGCACCATTCTGGAAAAACTTTGTGTGGTGATTCTTCTGAGCTACAATCACCACAAACTTTGGATTCCACTTCTCATCCAGAAACTTGCAGGACTGTTGAAGAATTTTAAAAATGATCAGTTACAAAGAGAAATGACTAGAGGAAGAGCAATATGACATCTTTAAAGTTGTGGATAAACCTCAATGATTTTGTCTAACTCGATGTTCAAGACTTGGTTGAACTGGGACTCACTAACACCGTCCCTAAATTAAATCAAGGGATACAGAGCCAAGAAAAAAAAAACTTAGGAACAAAAGGTTGATATAACTTAAGAAAAACTAGTCAAAGAAAAAACTCATACCTGAATATAATAATATGCTCAGGCTTCCTTTTCCCAGAACTGACATAGAAATCAAGGAGAGCTTCCCTGATAATACAGATATTGAACCATTATTTATATTATACATATAATTAACTTGAAACTAATATTACACAAATGAGACAACTTCCTCAAACAAACCTCATTATTCCTTCATCTTCAGTGTTCACAGGTTTAAACAAGTTGTCAATCATTTCAACTTTAGGAGACTGAGTCCTAACTGAAGCCCTGTAACGCGAAATCAGAGGCCATTGTCTAGAGCTAACAACCTACAGAAAGAACAAAACAATCTAGTTATGTCAGATTCTTTTAACCTTAATATACATATAAGTTCTGTTTTGCATTTTGTTTTTTGGAGGGAATGTAAAAGAAAAGTGGAGAAACTTACAGCAGCAATTGATGGCACATCTGAATGCCCTGGTGATCCATGCGAAACATCCATACCAAGAATTATTGTTGGAACTTTGGAAACCATAGGTATGGATGGAGTGTGTTCAACAGCCAACATCGAGTTCAGTCCGCCCAACTGCATACAGCAATAACCAAGAATAAGAAGCCACCCACTTTAAAAAGAATCAAAACCAATTGGGCAAGTTTGTTAAGTCTACCTTAGCGTTTATCTTCAACAGCAAGTTTGTCAGATACTGATCATTGACTCTTGTAGGAGACATACACTGTGTAACAATTCCGAAATCTGCAAGACACTTCTTCTTCCAGGGACCTACAAGTTTAAGAAACATTATAGCAGACCACTTCCAACAGAAAAGGAAGGGCCCAAAGAACAAGATATTACCATAAACTTCACAGTTCTTTCTCTCAGGAAGAAGGCATAAAAGAAATTTAGGAGCCCCTGGGAGTTTGGATTGTACGTCCTCGAACATTTTTTCCACTCGAACAAGTGGTGGAGCACGTCTGTTTTGCGGATTCTCTTCAAAGACATCAAATGGTGCCTCAATACCCTAGAGACAAATTCCCCAGTGAGCACAAAGATACCATTCCTTTTACCAACTTCAGAAACTGGATTAATTTAACTTACAATGCCTTTCATTCCAGCACATTTTTGCAGATCCCTGATTAGGCTCCTCGTATCACATCGAGCAGAGAAGTTCACCACAGCCCAGCGCTCTATTTTGGTAGGATCCACAAGTTGCTGCACAAGGCAACAGACATTTGAGAGGACAATCACTAACAACCAAGGTTATCTGATATTCAAAGCACACCTTATTATTGAAATTCCAACGGCCGTTCCGAGGGAAAAAATCATCCCCATTTCCACATTTTAACTGAAACAAGTCAAAATAAGAAAGGTAAAAAATCCTTCTTTGGTCAGCATCCCTTACAAGATTTCATAGAACTCAAAACAGTGAAATAGGACTAGACTGAAGCCAACAAAAAAGGGCAACATGAAACAATAAATCACCTTTGGAGCAGGAAGAACACGACCATTGATTTGTGTAAAAGCACTACTGATTGAAATACCACAAGAACGGAGCATAGGTTCAGCATCATAGTTACTGACCTTCAAAGCCTGCATTCAATGGAGAGTAAGTGAAGTCAAGAAAGAATAATTAAGACAACTTTGCATAACATGCTTTAATTGTGCCATTTAAAGCATCATGGGCACCTACATGTGAAAGCACACTCATTCTCTCCTGAGGCTTTTGCCTGGATTTCTCCACCAATGATGCTCGCTGAAGGCCAGATAAAGACTTTGTGTACCGCTGCAGTGACACTAAAGAACAGAGCTGCAAAACCACAGCACATAGGGAGAAACATTACAGTTTAATAATGTAACCAGCAAAAAAGTGTGATTAATGCATCAATTACGCAGATACCAACAGGTAACACAAAATACGATATCACCTCTAATGGGAAGAAAGTGGGTCGCTTAGGCTTCCCAACATTGATGCAAGGCAAGTCAGCAGAGTAACGCAACTCTATGTTGCGATTGTTGACGAAGTAATCATAAACTGTAACTTCCACAGCTTCAGCTTCGCCATTCTCATCTCTATTCCTTTGCTTCAGTGAAAACCTACATTACAACGAAGATTCCAATCAATTGCTTCAAAAAGGTACAGTGAAACAGAAGATTAATTGGCTTAACAATAAAGCATACGTTTGCTCCCTGCAAGGCTTCTCACTCAGACCAGTTATCTTGAACTCCTGGTTCGATGTAGTTGTCTTGATCCTTAAATTCTTCAGCATCCGTTTGGCCTGTGGCATAACATATCCAAACACCAAAAATATAATTACATAGTGTCAAACAATAAACAATGTCTTTGTAAGAGAATAATATGATGTGTACCTTGTTCCAATCAATAGAGTAGGGATCCCTAACATTCTGATTGGCTATCAAGAAATCCACCACAGGCCCAGGCTGAACAATCATAGTGGTAGAGACATCTGTACAATATCAACCCAGAATCAGTTCTTAAACCAAATCAGGCATGGGTTCCTGATAAAACCAAGAACTAAAATCCAAGATTTTACCTATGTTTAGAGACAAGCCAGATTGGGTGCCACGAAAACTAGAGTGAAATCCTCGGCAACCTAAAACACCCCCACCAACATCGGCGAAGTTTTTTGGATCATTATGAAAGAATGATTGCCGAACAAGCAAACAGCCCCTGTGAAAGAATCACAACACCGTCAAACAATAGGTGATGTACATAAATCAACATCCTAAAGCAAGATATACATCCTTACTGTTTAGCAGCATGTTGCCTCAAGATTATATCAAGAACTCTTAGGGCTTCCATACTATTCTCATTTTCCTGACCACGTATAACATTCATAATGGCCTGCATTGGGATCTTGGCAGCAAAACTGAGTTCAACTTTGAATGTTTTAGATTGAAAAGGGCGTCGTAATCTCTTTCGGTCACTCTCATTAGGACTTCCACGCCCATCTGGACTAGCATTACCATTATTCCTTCAGATTAAAAAAAAGACAATTAAAATATAAATAAAGATTATCTACGAAGTCCTCCCCCTTCCCCTCTAATACCAACAGGTTTTAAAGAGAACATGTTATGACAATTTTTCATCCGTTACCTTGCTGAGGTGACTTCGTCCAGAACAACTGTATACTCCAGCTTTTTACCAGGGAGTTCCCCAACGGTGAACAGACTCTTTTCACCATCATAGGCAAAGTGCTTGCCAGCCAACTCAGTGTCATAAGTTTCTTGCACCCTATCAAGAACTTTTCTTCCAGCTCCTTTTCCTTCAACTGGACGACCATCCTCATACAAGAGGTTCACCTGTATATATTATTTAGCACTAATAACAATGTTTGCAATGGAAATTACTGAAATAGCATTAAGGGGAAACAGAAGCCTACACTGTAGTGATAGAAATGGCCATCTACATTTGTAATATTCACTTTGAAATGGTTACTAAGCAGCTGAATCTTTTGTCCTCGGGTTCCAGAGCCACGTCTTTCTATAGGAACACGCTTCTTCTTAGGAGGCTCTGGTTCAGCCTTGATAGGCACAACATCTGCAGGGATTTCTGCAGGAGGAGGTGGAGGAGGAGGCAAAGCCTCTGCTGATCCATTTCCTTTACCATTTCCATTTTCATCATGCGAGTCCATAATTTAGACTGAGACAACGCAAAACAAAAGCACAAATTAACAAAACCAGCCATGTAAATCAAATGTCTACCAGTATCATAAAACAACGATATTTTGTTGATTGATGCTGACCAAACAACAAATCCATAGATATGCTAGTAGTTTAAGAGCATAAGAACCCGCTTAGTAGATAATGAACTAAAACACCTAGATATAACTTCAAAAAAGACAGAAGGGAGGTGAATACATTCATCCATTTGACAAGTTTATCATTCTTGCACTGTCCAGCCCCAATCTAAATGCATAAAGAGAACATATCGAAATTGCTAAGTGCATATGACAATAAACTATAACCAACTGCCATGGGACAAATATCAATTGATATACCACGCATGGGAAACGTCCAAACTCATTTTCTAGCATAAAAACTAATTCAACAAACCAAGAATGTCAACCAACCAATATGAAAATAAGTCCAATCTGCCTCATGTGCACAAAAGACCCAATGAACAATTATGACAGAAACAAGCAAGGTTATTGATAAGCCAATGCCAATGGAAGTCCAAACAAGACTCATGTGCGCTAACAACGGAGTGCATAGACAGAGTTACTAAAAAGGTCATGTGAGCCAATTATTTCCAACATGCAAAGACATCTGGAGTAAAACAAGTTTACTCAAGACATGAGAAATGCTAGAAATTATTTAAAACAAAATTAATTTAGTATCAGTTAAACAAGTGCATTAAATCAAAATACTAAAAAACTTTCTCAAGTTATTATTCACAAAAATACCATCCACGAAATACAAGAATTAAGAATTCCGAGGTAACCTATCCATAACATTTCAGACAAGTTACTGAAGGCAAGAGATGCTAAAACTTACAAATAAACAATAAATAAAACTCTCAAATAAACATGGATACTTTCTCAAATCACCAGAATACAATCCACATGCACAAGTATAATCATCTCATCACAACCCAGGCACAACATTTATCATTTCGGTACTTTATTAAAACAAAAGCAAAGCATGCATAATTTACAAATACCAGAAAACCAAACAGCCCACAAAATGAGCTTAAAACTATAAAGGAACCCACAAAATTAACATGCAAGTTATTTCACCCATACTTTTAATGCCCCCACTAAATCACATAAAATACACCACAAAACAGACTAAAACATGAGAAAGTCACAACATGCAAGTCAATTAACACAAACAGAATAAAGACCGAGGAGCTCTAAAAAAACATTCAACTCAAATTTATAACATGCAAACACAAATGAGCAGCTATGTCATAGGACATTACCAACAACTGAAAAATCTAGTTACTTCTGAATCTGCTCACAACTCTCGAAGCACACAACCTCTGCAAAAATACAAATAAAATTGAGTTAAAATCGGCAAAAAATTAAATCGAATTAAATTAAATAATCTAGAATTCTACAACATTTACTACATTCATACGATTTAACTCAGCAAAATGCAGACAAACCCCATCCAAAAATTCGACAAAATCCAGAAATTAAGACCAACAAAGAGAAAAATAATTAAAACCAACAAATTAAATTTGCTAAACAAGAAAAAACCCATCAAATATTCAACCAAACCCAAAATCAACAACTGCATTGTACAGAATTATACCGAAAAATCCTCAAAATTGCTAGAACATGAAAACCCTAATAGTCAAACCAAAGAAACCCATCAAAAACCCAACAAAACCCACGAATTAAACCCAACAAAACCCACGAATTAAACCCAACAAAACCCACGAATTAGACCCAACCGAACCTGAAAATTCGTCAAAATAGCAAAAGTAGTCCTTAAATTCGCAAAGAAAGGCGGGGAATGGAACAAAAAAAATGGAACTTTTTAACAGTGCTTACAGACAGAGAGAGAGAGAGTGAGTGAGTGAGTGAGGTGCTGACCAAAGCAATAAGAATAAGAACCCTAAACATAACCAACACAACTATAAAAAGGTGAGATTTTGAGACTAGTGAGCTCACATCTCCCAAGTTTACAAATTTAGCCGGTTGCCGGTCTACTAACCCAAAAAAAAAAGTAAATAAAATCTTTTTAATTTTAGTAATGTATCTACTTTTTTGGCAGCTTTTAATCATTTTAGGTCGATGAGATATCAATATTTACCATTTGTGAGTTTGCAGTTGAGAGATATGGAATTTGACATTTTAAGTATTTGATTTATTTTTTACCCCAAAAAGTAAATAAATATTTTTTAAAGGAAGATTATGTCATTATTTACCATTTTGGGTGGAAGTATGGGTTATCTCTTATTTACCATTTATACTCTTCGTTTCATTAAATTTGCAACATTTATTTATTTTGGGTTAAAATTTAAAAAATTTAATTATAAATTTTCATTATATTATAAAAAAATAATATATTTAAGTGAAATTTTATTAAATATATCTTAATTTAAAATATCAAATTTTCATAATTTTTTTCATTATAAATTTAAAAATAAAAATATTTAAAATCTTGTCTTAAAAGTTACGAAAAGTTAATAATAAATTTAAGGAGAAGTATACGAAAAAGGGTTGGATCCGTTGGGTCGGTTGGGATTAGGAGTGGTCAGTGGAGGGTAATTTGGGTATTTTAAATGGGTTTGGGAAAGGACAGTTACGTGTTTGGATGAAGTGACAAATGTTGGTGATTTTTGAAAAATAGAGTGGGTTTTAAGGATGCCACGTGTAGGTGTTGTTTGGTTTTTTTTTATAAATATTTTGGGAGCCTACGAGGTTGTTGGAACTTGGAAGTGTGTGTCATTAACTCATTATCTTGTCTTTTTTTTTTTTTTTTTTTTTTGGCAATGCATTATCGTGTCCTTATGGCCAAACTTTGTATATTATGTTTAAAAATGTACGGACTACGGAGTAACTGAGAATTAGTATAGACTACTTACTATATACTAAGTACGGAGTACAAGAATTAGTATGGACTGCTGAAGTATTAATGGCTAGAATATGTTCCACTACATGTACTCCCCATTTGTTCATTAAAAAACTCGAGAGAGGTGGCAAATTGGTCGGGTGAAAAGTACAATTTTGTTAAGTACTAAGTAATCTTTTGTTTTTGGCTGGGTCAGTTTGAGTTACTTAGACCTCTTTGTAAAAAAAAACAAAAAGAAAAAAAGTGTATGCTATTTTATTAAAATTAGATTCATATAAATTCTGATAAAGCTATTTTAAGACCTTTGTATTGCACGGAGCTTAATCTCTGTATTATTATTTCGATAACTATAAGAACAATAAATTTGTTTTTGCCAAAATCTATCGATTAGGTGATAGTTTAAAGTAAGGGATGTGAAGGACTAGTTGAATGACGTGTGGGTTAGAATTTCCAATAAACGAACATATAATGCGAATGACTTGGTGACACGGAAAACCTAAAATCGAGAAAAACCGCGGGGGTTTTGTATAGTCGCTTTTTCACTATATTAAGGGATGAACCTTTTTGTTTACAATTTACAACTAGTATAGCTAGCTAGTTAAACAGATATGTATAAGAGAGTAATAATATTTATAAGTGGGTTATTGCTTCGTAGATTAGAGTAATAATATTTATAAGTGGGTTATTGCTTCATAGATTGCTTGATCAAGTGCCTTGTCTAATCTTCCTTTTATACCCATGTGTCTTCACTTGTAACGGCTCTTTTTGGAATAGAGTCTCTATTCTCCCATAATTCAATTGCCTTCCAATTTCCTTGTTAATCTTATCTTCTTATTATTGCTTTTCCAATCTTTTGTATCCATGCATGTATTTACCTGGTCCAACATTAGTAACTTTCTAGAGCAAAGTATTTGCTATTCGTAGGGAACTTACTCAGTGTCTGCCTACAATTAATGTACCTTGGAATTTGCCTTAAAATGCGTAGTTGTAACTGCTACTATTCCTGTCTCTTTAGTAATTGTCGCGTTGTCTGATGCTTGGACACGTGTCATTTGTTTTGGATTTTTAACCTGACAATATTTAATATTTTCATGTGAAATAAAAAAATGAGTAAATAAATAAAAAAATTTGGAGTGGATAAATCTTCAATTTTCTCAAATTAACTAAATACTTATAAAAAAAATATGTTGATTTATTTTTAAATAAAAAATTAATCATAAAATTGGAGGTGGCCAACTCATTTATAAGGTAACATCTTTAGACCTATCTAACAAAGCAATAGATCTTAAAATTACATGTCCAAAAAAGTAAGAAGAAATTATTTATTTTTAGATGGAAGTATTAACAACCTCTTTTAAACATGTGGTAAACTTTGTTATGATTAATTTTTATATTAATAATGATTGTATTTGTAAAATTTCTTATACATTGTCACATTAACAATTAAAAAAGCTTATAATACATTAATGACATGTTATACCTAAAAATTAACAAATAAAATCAAATAAATCTATGTTACATCTAATTTTAGCTTCATGATTATTTTCAATAGTGTAAATTTATTGTCAAAATTAAAAAAAAAACTTCAATACAATAATAATCAAGTTATCAATGAATAAATATAACAATATAATTGATATAATTTGAATCGAAAATATTATCGATAAATAATTTGGAGTATATATACTCGGTATTTGATAACAATCTTTTCTATAATATGATATAATGTGTCTTGTGTTATAAAAATCAAATGTATAAAAGGAAATTTTTAGATTATGGTGTATATGAAAAATAAAATCCGTATTAAATAAAAAAAATTATCTCTGCTTGTCTTTTAGGTAGGTAGGTTGATAACTAAGAAACCTCTCAAATCTACATTTGTTTTGCTTTACCTTATTTATTTCTACTCCTTCACCACTCCTGTTGATCTCTAATGGGTTCTATTTACTCAATGGTTCAAGTTGAGTCACTTTTTATGTGATGATTGTAGGGGATGAAAATCTTCTCAGCATGAACTCCTTATTTACTTTTTATATTATCTTTGATGAACCTTTATTAACCAAATAGACATCATTCTTGATGAAATCTTGCGATCAACTCGTACACTTTTTGATTTCAAGTCTATTCTATGCACTTATGATGTGATTGACAAGGAGCAACTCCTTCCTTCACTAGATCAAGCCTCAAAATCTTTGCTTTGATCATCATCTTTAAGGATCTATTCACATGAGATGAACTCCTTAATTTTAATGCAATCCCCTTCCCTTGTACTTTTACTTGTTTAATGTGGATTTACTTTATGCATCTTTTTATTATTTAGCCTATGATGAACATATTTGAACATATTCAATATCTTTAAGCACATTTCAATATTACCTTTACATGAACAAAACCCTAAATGTCCATCATACTTGAATGAATATTTAGGTATTGTCTTAAAAACCTCATTTCCCAGCATCATAAAACATACTTTGATGTTCTTTATATTTTCAAGTCAATGATGTTTTGGGGTTAAACCATATAAGTCCTTTATAACTAGACTCTGTTCCTAGTTAAAGTATATCATAAGTGATAATTTATTTAAGCTCAATTCCTTATTTGATGAGTGAACCTTCAATTCACGTGCATGCATAAGTCATACCTTCCATCTTTAAATATCACTATTTACTTTACTTAAATTTCCATACTTTTAATTTTGTACTTTTATTAATGTATTCATTATCATTTTGTAATTGTGTGACCATACTTATCTTTTACACTTAATCAAGACCTATTGATGTGGTACTACGCTTAATACTATTAAATTTGTATCACTAGGTCTAGAACTCCTTAATCTTGTGGACTATTAGAAGTGATCACCCTAATCTAGATTATTTGCTTAAATCTTAACTTGCTAACCAACCTTTTCTAGAGGCGTGCTTCCTTTTTTGTGCATGAATTCCTAGTAACTATCAAAGTTTAGTTTGTTCCATCTTGATGAAAATGCTTGCACATCATTTTTGAATTGACATGGATAGCAAAAGTCATTTTAGGACTATAACCTAATTGAGTTCTAGCTTCCCTTACAGGTTTGTCGGCAATTCCTCTTGACCCTTGAAACCTAATCCATATGAAGATAGCAAAAGTTGTATTGCTGACCCTTAATGACATGGGCAATTAGTAGGGCAATAGTTGGCGATGACCTCTTTCCCTTTCTCTTCACCAAGAAGGAAAGGTTGGGTTGTAAAAAATTGATCCCTCTATCCGTGACTCATTCATCGAGTCATCCATCTAAAATCTAGTTAGATTTATTGATCCTTAGCAGACATAAATACCCCTGCCTGCTGAGTTAGTGACTGTGAGGTATAGGTGAAGAGGAATTTCTAGCAATACGAGAGAAAGCACGGGAGGATTTAGAAGATAGCTCTTGATTTGATCAAAAGCTTTCAAGCAATCTTTATCCCATTCTTTTGGGATATCCTTCTTCAGTTTTACAATACCAGCTCTCAGACTATGGTGAACTTAGAAATGAAGCACATGAATTCAATAAGCTTCGTATTTATTTCTCATTTTTAAGGGGTGTCATATCCAAATGGCCTTGATTTTTCAAAGGTCAACCTCAATGCCTTAATAGCTAATGACATACTCAAATAACTTCCCGAACATTACCATGAAGACACATATTTAAGGGTTGAGTCTCATATTGAAGTGTTTGAGTTGTTTAAAGAATATTCTGAGGGGATTTTACGATCATGTCATTGATAGACACCTCCACTTATTCTTTGTGCATCTACGGTTCCCCATATCCTTTTCTGCTATTCTGATTTGGTTTTAGCTTACATACCCATCTATGAATGAGAGCAAGGCATGATTTGTGACATTGTCAACCAGAATATCAATGTGGGGAAGTGGAAACATATCTTTTGGACTACCCGATTTAAATCTCTATAGTCTAAACACATTAGGACTCTGTATTTTCTATATTTTATATTTCTCTTGATTATAGGTGATTTATTTTCATGTTCTTCCATTGCTTTAATAAATTCAAAGTTATTTTCACTAGAAAAAAAGTAATTAGTGATAGGGATTGGGGTGAAAGAAGAGGACTATGCAGAAATGGAAATTTTATTGAATTCGAGAGAGGCAATTACATCAAGGGATAAGTTTGTGTTTCTCTAGGTGGAACAATCAACATTGGCTTAAACACAATACACTCACACTTAATTGACTTAGACTTTGACTTGCTTAAATCATATGACTACGACTCGAGATCATCCTTCATAAGGACTTCTTCGATGGCGATATATAGTTTCTTGTCATTAGGAGAATTTTTCTTTGACCCGTGTACCATGTTAGGGATTGGCACAATTAACTTCGAAGGGTCAAGATTGTACCTTTGGAGAGTCATTTGGACCTCTACATATGATTCTTTGAGCCTAAAGTGTAGATAAAATTTTTTACGCCCGATGAATTCAGATGGCTTTGCTCATGAGTTTTCTCCCTTATCATCATCTAGGAAATAACAATAATGGAATGTTTCAATGCCAGTATAGAACATTACTTGGTTTTGCTTAAAGAGACATTCAGGGAAACCATTGGAAATTTCTTCCTTGCCCTCCTTAATGAAATTCCCATTCAGTGTTAGGGGATGTGGTTTCAATTCATACTTCAATTCACCTCACCTTGAGCCTTAGCGACTTTAAGAGCCATTTCTTCAATGATGTACTCGTGATGTTCCTAGAGAATGATTGCATAAAAGTGAAGGGTAGGGGATTACATTAATGTTAGGAGGTGATTATTCTATGGAGAATGATTCCTTAAATATAGGATGCATAATTTTAGAATCTAAAGGCTTGAACTTAGTGAAGGCAGGAAGTTGCTCCTTGTAAATCTCATCATAAGTTTAATGTAAATAACATAAAGCTTAAACTTTGTGAGTTGATCACAAAGATACATCAAAGGTAATGTATCTTTGGTTAATTAATGCTCAACATAAGAATATAAAAATGAGGGTGTTTACACAAAGGGAGATTTACATCCTAATGTAATCATCACAAAGAGGGTCTGAACCTTTAACTCTTGAGTGAATAAGGACCACTATATATCAACTATAAAAATCAATGGAGTAGAAGTAGACAAATAAATAAGAAGTAGATTTGAGAAGAATCCTCAGTTTGTTCATCGTTGAGGATTATTTCTTTGCTTATGTTTTGATTGTGTGCTTAAAGGAAAAATTTTCCCTAATCAGGGAGGCAAAGGTTGCCTTAGATTAGTTCTTAGTAAAGTTGAAGGATGATTGAGAGGTGATTTTAGCAGAGTAATAGTGCTTAAACTTTGGAAATTTTTGGAACTTTTACTCAAAAATATCGAGGTATTTATAGACAAAATAGTGTGATGTATGAGCACCAACCGCTAAGTTCAGGCATCAACCACAAGACACGGGCATTAAGCACCCATGTTGTGTGTCAAACTCCCAAAAAGTATCTTTTTCTCAAATGAATAAGGGGTTGTAATGTGGAAGGATCTCTTTTAGGGGAGTGCTCGAATTGGAGCACCTAGCCTCCTGGGCGTTTATCGCCCAATTTGAGCGATGGACGCTCTTCTTTCTGGAGCCTAATGACAGGGTTGTTGCTATCCTATTAAAAGTAACCTATCCACATAAACTAATGTAGTTTGGGTAAGTAGGGTCAAAATACCAAGAGACTATTGGGATCTAATGTTGTCTACTGTAGTTTTAATTTCTATTAGGAATGTCACGTTTTAAGAAGGATTATATTCTAAACTAAGTACTAAGCTAAACTTAACTAGTACATGAATTATAACTAAAATTGATTTTAATATGAGACAAAATTCTAGGACTACAAATCCCCACTTATATAACTTAGACATAGATTTCTATCCCAATCCATAAAATTCAACACATAATGCACTTCTTAAGATGAACGCATCCTAAATAATATTAAGGACCTCTCTCGAGTATCAATAGCTTCCCCCTAAAGCAATCATGCCTACTCTCGTGGAGTCATGCAATAGAAAGACATTAAACACGACATTATTAAAATCTTAATGGTCATGATGTCTACTTTTGTGATCATCAATCACACCTTAGCTTATGATTCTAATTCAGATTATGAATCAACTCTCTCCATGAGCTTAATCTATGCCATTAATCAACTACATCTAGCCTTTTAATGGTGTAAAAGCCAATCAAATATTAAACGAATTTTTTATTCATTTAGATTTGGGTTTTGTGATTCATCTTTGCCGAACCCATATTAGGGTTCATCAGGATCCTAGATTAGAGAACTACTCACACATATCGAATGAAAAAGAAACAAAATTAGCGATACTAGACATATTGATAATCGAAATTATGTTGAACAATTAGAGAGAATAAAACACTAGAGTACTTTATATAAAACAAACCGAATATGATGTTCATAAGGATAGATTGCTGCAAATCCGATACTTCAATGTAAACTACGGAACAATAACGAAATCTAGAGAGAATTTGAGAGAAATCTAAAGAGAATATATGAAAACCTAATGAAGTATTGCCATCTAGCCTCTAAAAACCATCCTTAATAACCTAAAAAAGCAATAGATATATATACAAAGTGCTTAGGCTTCAATAAAATACACGCTTAAAAATGGCCCAAAATAATTAAAGGCACTCGATCGAGTGCGGAAGGTGCTCGATGCGAAAGGCACTCAATCGAGTGTGTCTTCTTTCTTCTGTTTCTAGCATACATTAGAATTGGCTGAGAGAGAGGGGACTCAATCAAGTGCTCTGCACACTCAATCGAGTGTCCTTTCTTCACTTTTTCGCTTGGAAGCCACTTTCTGCTTGTTTTGGTGCTTACACTCAGTCGAGTCCTTTACATACTCGACTGAGTCCTCTTGAATTTGACTCATATTTTGCTCCTTTGCTTCATCCTTTCTTTGGGTTCCTGTAGCTTCATCTAGATTAAGCCTCGTAGGATCTTCTTGTAGATTTTGAACTCTTCTATAACACTAAGTCCTTAAGGATCCTAAAAAAAATGACATAAACACTACAAAAACACGTGAACGCATCATATGATAACAAATGAACAAAATTCGATTTAAACTGAACTAAAATGAAAATAACTACATGCAAAAAGACCTAAAATATCTTACATTTATAAGTTTAATTTGGACTAATCAAATTTCCCCAAGCTAAATGAATACTTGTCCTCAAGCGTTCAAGAGAAAAGATGGGAAAAATGAGATAACGCCCTCTCAAGAAACACAAGATGTCTCAATTTTATAAAACTCCAATTTAAAACATGATTCAAAATAAATAAACATGTATAAGATTTATATAAAATCCATGAACAGTTTAATAGTCAAGAATAACAACTATACACTCTCCCAAGCTAATCTTGGTCATATGTCATAGAATTTTTTTTGCTCTCAACCTAGTTATCACGTTAACTCTATGAAATCGTCTTGTGTAGATTTACATTTTGTATTTATCCACTACTAAACATGGTGTTAACTCATTAAGGTCATGACTCTCTAGACAAATAGGCTTGATTAGATAGGGTAGGATGATGTTATTTAGG
Organism: Dysphania ambrosioides; assembly: GCA_026401315.1. Taxonomy (NCBI): domain Eukaryota; kingdom Viridiplantae; phylum Streptophyta; class Magnoliopsida; order Caryophyllales; family Amaranthaceae; genus Dysphania; species Dysphania ambrosioides. Next base: position 4,697,290 of record CM048672.1, read on the forward strand.
AAATGGTACTAAAAAACCTTAATAAAGCTCTAGTACTATATGATGTACGAGTTCAAAATCACCTTATAACCTCCTATACTCTAGAACACGACCTTTTTTCTTCACACTTGGATCAATGCTTCACCTCAAATATATATCGGATATATATTGATGATGAGTGTAGACCTTGAGGAATTCCTTCTAGTACTCTTTCTTATTCTTCTTCTTATTTTCTCTTTTTTTTTCATTTTTCTATGTAAATATATTTTTTTGTTTTCTACTCCTTTTGCTTTTACTTCTACTTTTCTCTTTATTCTCAATATGTACTAAAGAAGGAGATGGAAACCGAAATTCCTCTATAGGATATGATCAACTTAATACACGAGGCATTGAGTGCTACATAACACTTCTCTAACAATAAACCTAGCAGAAGGCTCTAAGGTTGAGAGCATTAAGAAAAAGGGAATATAGGCTTAACGGGTTTCGTCCTAGGGGTAAATGAAAAGAAAAACAATTTTATGGAGAAAATAACCTAAGTATGAGAAAAATCGCTCTAATTCTGAAGGAGAGTTCAATCATTTCTATGAGTTGCACCAAAATGTCTTGAAAAAGAAAATAGCAAACCCAAGAGTAAAATCACACAGAGGACAAAATCTAACACACATGAAAAGAAACAAATCAGAATAATGCCATTGGTCTAAGGCTTAAGTCCTTGCAGGTAAACATAAGTCTATAACACTATGTGAGACTAATTATAAAAGGGAGAAATAGTATAATTTCTAACAGTCTATTGTTCATGATTTTCAAAAATCAACTACTCTATTAAGTAAAAACATTTTGAAAAAGGGACATATGTATCTATTTGTCCTCATTAATAGGATAATCTCAATTATAGAGATAAAGTAAGGTATATATCGCATGCTTTAAACTACAAAATGAAAGAAAAAAAACTAAACAAAGAAATAATGATAGAAAAACTAAACAGTGAAACATGAAAAATAAAACTTAAGGGATATAAGAATTCTCTAAAAGAAAAAACTAAACAAGGAAATAATGAAAACTAAGTTACAATACAATGCACGCTCTTAATAATCTTTCCCCCGAAGTTAAACCTTGCAATGTCCTCAATGTAAGCTCTAGAAATTATAAGAAAGCTGAAAGGAAAAGAATAAAAAAGCCTAAGTCTAAAAGTAGACAAAAGTAAACAAAACAAAATAAATAAATAATAAAAAAACCAATGTTGACCAAGGGGAGGGGATAATCCTTATTTGGGAGGGTCAAACCTAGGTGAAGTACTGGGACCACCCCTAAAGTACCTTTGTATAACATCCACCATGGAATAGAAGCTTACCTACATCTGGCAATAGTCGGTCCTTATCCCGTCATACGATGCATTCATAGCATGATGGCACTCCTACATCGCATGATAATTACTTTGTATGTCGCGAAACGATGTGCTCATGGACTAGTAAGAGGCTCTCACCTCTACGTAGCCATTCTTCTTACGCCTAAAATTGGTTTGTAATAGACTACTAGACGCCACAATCTCGAAAAACCTAGGCACGATGTCTTCCTCCATATGACCAGTAGCCTCCCAATCATCATCTTCCCAACCCTCTACGAGGAATAGAGCTCCTTTGACCATCGGGGGAGGCCACTGAAAGTCATGATGTAGAATCCATATCTCAGCTCCCCCTAGAAGTGGGAGCTACACTTTAGGCATATAGGAGTAAGGGGTCAGAATATTTAGACACGGGCACCCCATGAGCCACTCAAACCCCTAGTTCTAACCTCTATAAGGTCGAATCAAGTGCATGGACTACATAGTGTATAGAGATATACGGGTATGATAAGGTACCTTTTAAGGAAAGAGCCTAAAAGGTTAATATCATAAGACAACACTAGAAGGGTAAAAAGGCGCCCTACAGCTATCTCGGTCGAGCCCTCAGCTACCTGGGCAGGTACTCCATAAACTAGACTGATGGACATTAAATCCTTGTTCCATAAGCCCCATCAACCTCAAGGATTACCCTAGACTCATTGGTAATCATATGCCAAAGGAAATATAGCTTGCATTCTAAGAAAACAACCAAATGCATCTTTGGAGAATAGGATCCAAGTTAGATCCCTATATGCTACCTTGACCACTGGGTAAATAATCCAAGTTACCTTGGATCAACTCGGATTATAGGTCATGAGCTCGGCGATGTCCCTTTATAATACGATATCCTAGCTATTAGTCTCCTTACCTAGGATGACTAGGCTTGAGCAGCCCGTTCAAGAGCAAGCCTAGGACCTCATGAGTGTCCTCTAGGGTAAAATATAACCTACTGCCCAAAAAATTAAAATATATCCTAGCAAGAGTATAGTCGACATTATGGTTAATGTTAAAGGTCAAGAGGATCTCTAAGGTCTAGTTCCTATAGGTAGGGGCTTGTAGGCTAAGAAGAGATTCCCACCCAAACCTCAAAAATAGTTCATGGACTTCTCCCTCAATTCCTAAGGCCCTAGCGGTTGATGGGTTATAAGATCGGGTCGAAATTAGGTTCCTATTGCTATTTCTAATGAAATTGCCCATATGGTCCTCATTATTCCTAAAATCAATCCTGTATATTTCTAATTGGGGCACTTGGACATGGATTAGGGAAGGGATCCTTTGCCTTCTTGATGATGATTTCCTAAGAGGCATTGTTACTAGATTAAGGCACTAAGGGATTCTAAGTAGTGGGGGGAGGATGGGTTTAAATTCTAAAGTAACCCAGGGTTTACTACAAATAGACCACAAAAATGATCCAACAACACAATATTACAACCAAAGTATATCCAAAGCATAATACAAACCAAAAAACACAATTCCAAGCATAAATTATGAAAAAAAATCAGAAAAATATGCTATGAATAGTGAAGTGCAAGGAATGAGAAGGTTTAGAGTGTACTAAATGAATGTAGGATGAAATACCACCAAGAACACTTGTATACACCTTCTAATACGTGTATAGAAGCTTTAAATTCAACCTAATTACAAGAATAAGAACACCCTCAAAATCCCTAATTCAATTGCAAAACTAGGGTTCTTGAGTATTTTGGGTGAATGGGTACGAATTTGAGGTAAAAATTAGGTGCAAAGTGAAAAGGATTGGAGGAAATTATTTATGGATCTTAATGTTTGGAATAACGAGTTAGATGATTAAGAGAGGATTTGGGAGTAAAAGAGGAGAGGGTATGTGTGAGAATGAGAGTGGGTGTGTAAAATGAAGAAAATCAAACTGGCTACTGACTTAAGAGGCTCAGATCGAAGGGAACTCGATTGAGTCTTTCACCAAAATCACAAAACAACTTCTGGAAATTCTGAAAAATTAGCATTTTTAGAGGGGACTTGATCGAGTGCTCTACACACTTGATTAAGTGTCCTCATTTTAAGCTATTTTTCAGTATCCTGCCAGAGAACTGAAATCAACAAAACTATACAAGGCACTCGATCGAGTGATTTGCATACTCGATCAAGTGTATATGAAAACATGTAGATTTTAGTTGATTTCTTAACATATCACTCTTCCTTGCTTGTATATCTCCAATGATCCACATGACCTAAATCCTACAAAACACTTAACACGTTATAAAACATGAAGATCATTCAATACATATCTCCAATGATCCGCATGACCTAAATCCTACAAAACAAACACAAAAACACACACATCCAGTAAAAATCAGAAAAATACAGAAAAATAAGAAAAATGGGTTGCCTCCCATAAGTGCTTGTTTATGGGTCATAAACTCAACTCCCTTAGCTTTCATCCTATTGATAATGATGGATAAAAAAGGCTAAGGCTAGCCTTCTCGTGAGTAGGGTTTCCCATGCGATAATGCTTCAAATGCGGCCCTTTCTAAACGTGCCTAGGTATGATGGCTTCTCCTCATGCACTAAATCAGGGTCTATCAAAGGCAGGGAGGTCATAGATCTCGGGTCACCTGGTGATCCTAGCTAACTCAAAATCTTTTTCTTCTCAACCTTTTTTAATTTTCTCGGGGGCTTAACTCTTGTCTTCTCTTTTCTATATTTATGGGATCTTTACTCAAATCTTTGCATGAATGTTTATATGGATCCATCCTCCAGACTGTAAGGGTCGAATCATCATTAGACCATGATACAAAGAGACACAATTTTATGCTTATTGATGCCCCCACTTTGACTAAGTCTTGGATAAGGCAAAGGTTAAAGTAACTCAAAATGGAGGAGTTACAAAAACCCTATTTGCTGGTATAGAGTGCTAAAAGGGAACCATTATTTGATTTATCACGACTCGTAATATGCTTACTTGGATTTTTGAAGGGGAGTCGCTATCTGATTGACAAGGCTCATACTACGCTGGGCTAGAGTGCTGAAGAGGATCTGCTATTTGAATGGTGTAGCTTGCATTTTTCTTGCTTAGAGTACCGAAGAGTAACTACTTTTCAATTGGCGTAGTTCGTATTTTGCTATCCTTGAATGCTAAAGAGTTACTGCTTTCTGATTGATGCAGCTCAGGATTTTTAGGACAATATTTTTGCTCCTTGTGCTTATACAACTTACAGGGGAGGCTTTTGTGATTTTTAGGGATGTCACCCAACTCCACTAGGGGTTTCTTTATATTTGTATGTTATTTAGCTACTTTATGACCTTAACGATATTGATCAGTTTCTCATTGCCATAGCTAGGGAGCTTATTGTTTTTTTTTTCTAGAGCCATTTCTTTCTAACTACTCTAGGGATAAACAACTCTGCGTGGGGATTCATTGATGGTTACCTTTTTTGAACTTCAATGGGGAGTTTCATGTAGTACTCCACTAGAGAATTTTGACTTTACGATTTCTAAAATTGTCTCTTAATTAAATCAACTAAGGATTTAGAGTATTTTAGGGGAATTCTTGAGATAGTTTTGTTGGGGAGATTAAGTTATTTCTCGGTTCCAGTTGTTTTTGCGACTCTTAGGGAGTTTACTAAGGATTTAGTTGTTTTTGGGATTACAACTAACTTTGCATATTCTTTTGATGCCACCCAAATGGACTTGCTGGGGAATCCAATTATGAATTTTAGAGAGGAAATCATATTTTGGCCACTTTTTTGCCTATAAGCCATGTTATGACCTATGGGGATGTCTACTAGTCTAAGCCATAGCCAAATTTGGGATTTATGGGGACGTCTCCTGAATTTGGCTGCTTTCGGGTTATAACCTACATTTACGACTTTTGGGGACTTCTCCAAATTTTGCCCATAGCCAAATTCGTGATTTATGGAATGCCTACCAAATTTTGGGGACTTCTAGGGATCATATATTCCATGTCTGCGAGTTGCACTACACCTTTAGAGAGGATTTTCTTGATGATGTAAAGTTTTCCCTAATTTGGTCAAAATTTGCCATGTGGATCCATAATAGCTCTTTGGAGTGCCTTAAGCTCTAGGTCACCCTCTTTGATAAAATGGGTTCAAACCTTTTTATTGAAATGCTTAAAGATTCTGAATTGGTATACTTACAAATGATGCAAAACCCGAAGGCATCTTTCATCGAACAAAACCAATTCATCATACCAAGCCTTGACCCAATATGCTTAGGGTAGTTTGATTTCAAGGGCTATCCTCAACAAAGGATGTTAAAGCTTAACTGGTTGGACTACTTGCATCCATATACCAGGGAGTAAGGGGTTACTCATGTCAAGGTAATTATTGAAGTTAGATATGCCTTTAAAGCAAAATGTAGCTTTTAAAGCGAATCGTTGCAATTCTCAGTCATTTTCTACATTGTGACCTTAATGTTTTTTTGTTTGTGGCTTCAACTACATCATTGGTGATATGGATAAAAGAAGTAAGATTTTAAAGTTCAATATAGTAGATATGTTCAAATTTTGGGCTTGGTTCATTTTATAACAAAAGATCTAGATTAGCACATAGGGTTGGTTTGATGTTCTACTCGATTTATGATTTACATAGTTTTTCTAATCTTACTTGCATTCAAATTAGTTGAGATTAAAAATCCTACTTGGATTAGGATTTATGCTACTTTTCCTAAACTAATTTGGAAGAGGTTTTGGAACATTTTTCACATTTCCTAATTGAGTTAGGAAAAGTTTCTTGTACTAATCCTACTTGATTTAGGATTTTCTTTCCTAGTTATGATAGGTTATGCCTATATAGTTTTACAATCCTACTTGTAGGTCTTATATTTTTAAGCACTTAGGAGCTAGCTTGACCATTATAAATATATGGGCCATGTATTATGTTCAATATATTAAAAAATATATAAAAATTTGCTTTAAGAATAATGTGTCTTCAACGTTTATCTTGCTTGCTTAGAACTTAATACTAGTAGGTGGCATTAAATCTAGGTAGTTACAATTATTAGTTTCAGGACGTGGTTTAAAGAGTTTAAAAACTTTATGAAGTTGTTCTAAAAGGTGATAGTTTTCATAGAGATATCAATTCTATTGAGTAGGGTTTGTTGCAAAACTTCACTAACTAATCAAAACTAATCCCTAGTTGATTTCCCACATGAATTTCATAATTTTCTTTATAAATTCACACCAATTTTTTATTGGAGTTAGAAGGTGATTCCTTGGACTTTTTGGTGCAAATCAAAGCAAGAACTAGAGTTGTAATAAAGACGGTGCTGAATTAGGTGTTTTTATGTAGGTTTGGAAGTTTTAGGGATTAACTTGTGTTATACTTAGATTTTTTTAGCATTTCTTTTTGTGTTAGAATCCTTATATGTCGAGGGATCTTGGAATAAAGTTTCATTAAATTTCAAACAATAATGAATTCTAGGCAATAAGAAGTTGGTGCGCGAAGAACTGGCGAGCATGTTAAGTTATTACAAGGAAACTCTCAAAATGTGATCATTCTCCAAAGATTTCATGAATTTTGCACAAGTTTCACCAAAAGGGATACGTTGCAGCGTACTTTACTTAAGAAGTAATTCTAGATGTCTACATAAGAAGAATTACTTAATCAAATCTTAAGTTAACTCATCAAAAACCTCTATACGATTAAAGAGAGGTTGGGTGCATTAGAAGACAAAATAAAAAAGTGTAATATCTTGAGGCCTTCTGTCAAAAGATTGATAAAAACTTGATCCAAACTCAATTAATTATTTTCTCAACAAGAAATATGATGAGCATGGGTATGAGTATAATGACTATGGCTTACATGGAAACTTACAAGCCTAATGCTACCATTGATGATAGGGAAATCAAGCTAAAAGATCTCACAAGTTTGGGAAGACCCAAAGATTTCTTTGAGGGGGAGAGGAAAGTTGAGAAAATTCTATATATTTCTTTTGAATTAGAACTAATTGATGATCAATTTATAGATGAATTTAAAGGTAAAATCAAATTTGAGCCTAATAATTATTTAGTTTCTATAGAAGATGTTAAATATATTCCAAATAACCCCTTCTTCACCAGTCAGCCTAGAAAGCCTTGTGTAAATAAATTTAATACTCTTTTTCACTCAAACTAGATTAAATGATTAACACTTTTAGGGTAAGGAAAGGTAATGAAGATTTTTATCTTGATGAACAGTTCATGAATTATACAGTGTGCTTGATGGTTCTTTACTTTCTTTCGCTATATCATGGAGTTTTATGATACTTAATGTGGCTGAGAATGGTTCAAATAGTTTCATTGAAGTTCTTTGCTTCTTGTTATTTTATTCAACTTTTGGGTTTGGTTCATTCTACAACAAAAAGCCATGATTGGAACATTGGTTATGTTTGATATTCTACTCAGTTTAGGATTTGCGTAGCTTTACTAATCCTACTTGGATAATTATTTCTTGAGATTTCTAATCCTATATGGATTAGGGTTTGTGTTATTTTCAAAAAATAATTTGGAAGTTATTTTTGAACATTTTGCTTTTCCTAGTTGAGTTAGGAAAAGTTTCTTCTACTAATCCTGATTGATTTAGGATTTGCTTCCTAGTTATGATAGGTTTTGCTTACATGGTTTTACTATCCTACTTAGGATAAGCACTTAGGAGTCTAGCATGACCACTATAAATATAGGGGCCATGTATTATGTTTAATAAATTTAGAAAATAAAAAGCACTTTGCTTTAAGAATAATGTTTCTTCAACATCTTCTTGCTTAGGACTCAAGAACAGGAGGTAGCATTGAATCTAGGTAGTTAAATTCCTAGTTTTTGAATTCGTTAAAGGAGTTGGTCATTTTCATTGAATATTTATTCGATTAAATAGGGTTCTAATCCCAAGTTGATTTCCCACGTGATTTTCATAGTTATCCCTATAATGATGTTGAACATTATATTCGACGCAGGGGTCTTTGCATTTACCTTGGAAGTGAACTCCTTGATGGAAAATGAGTTCATGAGGTACACCATAGTTGCAAATGATCATTTCCTCTAAGAATTGGGTCACTTGCTTAGATCCTAATAACTTGTAGGATTTGGCTTTGACCCACTTGGTAAAATAGTCAATTATTATAAGTATGAACTCATAGCTTTCATTGCTAGGAGGTGTTATCTTGCTAATTATGTTAGTACTCAATGCAAGAAAGGGCTATGGTGACGAATAAGGATGCAAGAATAATGGAGGAATATTATGCCGATTTGCGCACTTCTAGCACATGAATTATTTCTTAACGCCCCAGGCATAGTTAGTTTCCATCGTGGTCTAATAGTACCTGAGTCTTGATATTTTCAGAGTCAACATCTGACCACTCATGTGAATTCCATTAATTCCATTGTGAAACCAATCCATTACTATTTCAACATCCTTTTTGTCAATGCACCTCAAATGAATAAGGGTATTGTATGGTTGATAACCTTGAGTGATGAGCTTAGTAGCTAAGAGATTTAAGGTTCTTTGATTCTCTTAGGAGGATTTTAGAGGGTATTCCTTATTTTGTACATATTTTAGGAGGTTGGTGTATTAGGGTTCACTGTCCTTTATGTCATTACCATAAAATGTTGATGTGTAATGTTTTCGACCCCCTATATATAGTGAGGAGCATCTTAGTCAAGCTTGTTGAAATGGTGACCATTGATGCGAGTAGGGAAAAGGCATCAATGAAATGATTATTATCTCTATGTGGATAAGTGAATTCAATTTTAAGAATTTACTCGGCTAATTATTCGAGGTAAGCTTGATAGGGGCAAGTCTTTCATTTCGAACTTTCCATTTCTTAGAAATCTGGTTAATTATTAAGGAGGAATCACCAAAAACTCAAAGCTTTTGGATGCTTAATGAGATTACGGTTTATTGACCTAGATAGCATGCTTTATACTCTACACCATTGTTTGTTGCCTTAGAGTCCTATTTGATGAAGATGCTCGTGTGCTCTTTGTTTAGAGATACCAAGAGTATCGCTACACTATACCCTTTTGGGGTTGGATATACCATCAAAGTATAGTGATCAAGTATCACTTTTTGTCAAGAGGAGATCATCACTAGGGAGATCATACTATTCCTTTAAATCATTTGTTTGTGATTCGGCCAAGAAAACTCAAACCGCGGATACCTTGATTGCTTTCTATGGGTGATATTTCAGGTGATTTTTGGCTAGTAGGACTAGCTATCTAGAAATTCTCCATTGAAAGTAGTTCCTAACAAGAATTATAGGGGATTTATCCTCGACACAATATAGACCGTGTGCAAGAGCCTGTTGTATTTGAGCTTCTTAATAGTGAAACACTAAGTTTTTCCAAATAAGTTTATCTATTTTTTTACTCAAGGAACTTCTTGATAAGGTAGTAGATTGCATTTTCCTTCCCCTTTACCTCTTGAGCCAATATAGCTTCGACCGCTAAGACGGTGACTTTGAAGTATAAGCGAAGAGGAAATCCTAGAAATGCTCTAGAAATCACAAGGGGTTCAGAAGATAGCTTTTAATTTAAATCTTCAACTATTTCTTTAGAGGCATTCTTCTTCAGTTTTTAAAATATCGACTCACAAACCACGGTGAGCTTAGGGATAAAACGCCTAGTGTATTTGAGCCTACCTAAGAAGCATCTGATTTTCTTCCCATTTTTAGGGGGTGCCATAGCTAAGATGGCTATGATTTTGCTAAGATTAACCTTCATGCCTCAAGAGTTGATAACATACCTTAGTAATTTTCTTAATGTGACCCGAAAGACACAGTTTTGAGGGTTGAGTCTCATGTAAACACCTAATTCTTTCAAAGAACCTACTGACGGCTACAAGGTTCCTTGGGCGATATCTAGATTTTATGATTATAGTATCTTGATAAGTCTCTAATTCTTCATGCATCATGTTTTAAAGGAGTTTTGTGGCTATTCTTTAGTATGTGGCACATATGTTTTTTAGGTCAAATAGTGTAATCGTGTAGCAGTAGATGCCTCATTAAGTTAAAAAGGTTATTTTCTCCGTATCATATTACACCATTCTAATCTGGTTGTAGGTTGCATATTTGTCCATGAATGAGAGTAAGGCATGATTTATTGTGTTATCAACCAGAATGTTGATATGGGGTAGCGAAAACCCATATTTTAGACTAGCTCAATTTAGGTCTCGGTTGTCCATAAACATTCGGACACTAGTGTATTTTTTGGGAACAATTACAATATTAAAAATCTAAGTGGGGTAGTTTACAACTTTGAAAAACCTTACCTTCAACTATGTTTTGACTTCTTCCTTGATTTTCCGAGTTACGTGTGGTTTTATTTTCCATAACTTCTACTTTATCAGTTTTGACTTTGGGAGGATCGAAATATATGCAATGTGATAACTTGGTATGTCCCTTATATATCATTGTAAGACCAAGAAAAGACATTGATGAATTTCTCTGAGAAAATGTATTAACTCTGCAAGTTCTTCTTGGGTTAGCGTTAATTTAAACAATTTTAGGATCCCATTCTATACCTATGTTAATTTCTGCAATTTCTTCGACTATTGGTAATTTATTTTTATGTTCTTCTATTGCCTTAATGTATTTAAAGTTAGGCTCATTGGAGATAAAGCAATTCATAGTAGGGATTGGGGGTGGAAGAAGAAGATTAATAAAAAATGGTGTTATTAAATTTAGAGATGAGCACATCAAGGGTAGAGTTTTGTGTTTCTTCAGGTAAAATAGTTTATACTAGCCTAAACTCAAGATACTCAGACTCAAACTCCGATAACTTAGATGACTCAGACTTATCCATCATTGTGCCTTCTCTAGTGACAATTACAACTTCTTGCCACTACGAGTAGTCATAGTTAAAGTTTATTTTCCCAATCTATGCTCCATAATGAAAACATGGCAGAATTAACTCCAAAGGGTAAAGATCATATCCTTAAAGAGTGATTTAGGCTTCCTTTACAAATTGTTCGAGTATAAAGTGTAGTGAGAAAGAATTGCGTTCAACACATTTAGATGGCCTTGCTAGTGAGCTTTTTTGTTTATATATGGCCAAGGAAATAGCAATCATAAAAATTTTCGATTCTAAGTTTCCTTGTTTTTTCTTGAAGAGTGGTTTGAGGAAATCATTATAGACCTCTTCCTCACCTTATTTGACTAATTGTCCATTTGGAGTCACTTGTAAGGTTTTAGTTTGATTTTTGCTTTTCCTTTGGCCTTCGAAACCTTGTGAGCTACTTCTTTACTCAATGCAGTCATGTAGCTCTTGAGAAATTGCTTTATAGCCTAATAAAAAAGATTCTTTCCTAGAGGGTCTCTTAAAGGAGCGGCTAATTTTGGCTTTTATATTAAAGTTAAGCCAAGGAAGTAACCTTTATTCCCTATCATTATATGTATTTTTGGATGAAGAATAAAGGGTGGCATATTTGATTCAAGCATGGCTACTTCTACGTTGAAAATTAGTGGTTTGTCAACCACTTAAATTTTGATAGCTGAAGCATCAATGGAAATAGTGGTGCCTTGAAAGGAAGCTTCACCTTATGATGTAATGATGATGGAATGACCTCTTGTTCATGAATAAAGTTGGAGCTAGCCTTGATACTCAAGAATTGAAAAGTCACCTTTTTATCAATTTGGCCTGAGATCAAGGATAAACTTTTTTCCAAGGGATTGGGAGTTATAATATGCTTGAATTCCTTGGACTGATAGGGTGAAGTCCTTTTCTATGAAGCCTAACTTCTTAATTGTGCAAAGTGGACACATATTGATTGCAGAACCATTATTAACAAGAGTCAGAGGACATTATTTTTTCATGTTATAATGATGAGATAAAGAGCTTTGTTATGAATAATCCCTTTGAAAGGCATACCATAATCGGAGAATGAGATTTGCGATAAAGGTTTTCTTTTCGGTATTAAGAAAATTAACAAGTCTATTCCCTACAAACCATTGATGAAATTCTATAACAATAGGATTGTCACTTTTGGTGATGGGACACCACAAGAGTGATCAAGGAAGATGGATATAAAGGTGGGAGCATCTTCATAGATAGACAAGATTGCAAGGTTGTGAGTTTAGTTACTTGGTTTGGACTAAGGAAGGTATGGTAACCTTTTGTCATTGACCATGTCTTGAATAAAGTATTTAAAACAAATGTATTCTTCAATTTCATGGCCATTCCCCCTATTGAACTTATAGAACTTATTTTTGTCCCACTTGGATCCTTTTTGTTCAATAGGGCCTTTGTTTGGACCGATGGGAGCTATGTGACTACTACTACATAGTCGATAGAAAGTTTCAAAGTAAGTTATCCCTAGGTTAGAGAAGACTCGCTAGGGATTGATAGGGATGCATGCATGAAATTATTTTATGCATGCTTTACTTGATGATCAGGTAAAAAATGTGACAGATATGGCTTACTTGGGCATCAAGGAAAAGATGACAACTAGCTGAATCCTATTCCCTCTAGGATTCATGATTTCTTTACTAATCCTACTTAGATTAGGATTTCATGAGTTTACTAATCCTAATTAGATTAAGATTTATCTTATTTTGCCAAAACTGATTTGGAAGAGGTTTTGGAACATTTCACTTTACCTAATTGAGTTAGGAAAGGTTTCTTATACTAATCCTAATTGATTTAGGATTTTTTTCTTAACTATGATAGATTTTAGGGCTTACATGCTTTTATTGTCCTAGTTATGATAGGTATTATATGTTTTAAGTAATTAGGAGTCTTTTATTTTTACAAGGAGCTTTAACTTTATTTTTAGATTTTGTTAGGATTCAAAAGCTTTAGGTCAAGTTATAGCCTAAATAATGGCTTAATTTGTAACAATTCAAGGCAAACAAGATTAGAGCAATAAGAATTTTGAGTTTGTCTATATGAAAAAGTGTTTTCCTTCTTAAAAGTAGTGGTTTATTCCTTTACCCTTCATAACAATTAGTTTTATTTTAGATTATTGGTGATTAAGTTTTTTAAGCAACTTAAGCAATTCGATCCTTTGAATTTTTTCTTGGCAGGAAGACTTTAGATAACCTTTTTAGTTTAACTCTTGTATTTGGTCTTCTTAGATAAAATTTATTAGGGACGATTTTGGAAACCTCGGTTTTTATGTTATTGGTGTTGCTTCAAATACTTCATGAAGACTTAGATCTTCAAGAACATTTTCAGAGACTTAGAGTTAGTACTTGTTTTAACTATCATATTTCTTATCAAGTCATCCTTAATGTCGGGGCCTATATTGTAGGCCAGTTACAAAGTTTCAAGACCCAAGTACTTTATGTGGTTCTTGTATTTAGGTATAATGCTAGAGATAAAAGTCATCATCAATTCTTTTGCACGTGGTTATGAGGCCATTTCTTTCCCATGATTCACCTAGTTTATGAACCCTTCCTTGGCTCCTTGGCAAAAGCGCCTCTAACACTCTGAGTGTTGTTTGTAACTAAACATTTGGTCTGTATCGGTTTATGAAAGCATTTGTTACATCTTCTCAAGTTTTAGGTTCTTTTTCTTTTAATGCTTATAAGCATTTCGAGAAAATTGATTCCAAAGACATGGGGAAGATCATAGGAAATAGTTTGGTGTCTACTCCTTTAATGACATTATGGCCCTGAAGTTCCTCGAGTGATGATAAGAATCATCGACAGAATTAAATTGAAGGATGTCTTTAGCAGAGAATTTCTTAAGTAGGTTAGCCTTCCCTTTAAGTTTGTCACCTGTTATAAAATCAAAGTTTTGTCCACTATTCATGAATTGGTGGACCATACCCTCAATCTTTTGGGCTATGCTTGTGAAAGATTTAGCATTCTCCACAGGCTAATTGAAACCCACTCGTATTTCCCTTTAGCTTGCAGATAGAATTGTGAAATCTCTAATGGGTATACTGGAAGATGTTCGTCTTCGAGTTAGGAAGTTCTGTATTCCATATGATTTCATAGTAATGGAGATGGAAGAGGATGCATAGGTTCCTATCATTCTAGGCAGACTATTCTAGTCTATAGTAGGAGCTATGATCAATATAAAGAATGGTAAGATCCCCTTTGAGGTTTGGAGAAGAAAAGGTGGAATATGCTTTAGCTGGTTCAGTAGACACACTATCCACCAGTACGATGGTTTATAGGGTGGATTCATGTGAAGGTAATTATGTTAATCTTATCAAGGTTAACAAGATGAATGATCTCCTAGAAATTATCCTGGTATGCACTAAGAAGAAGGATTCTAGAGTCAATCTCTCGGGAAGTGTGAAGGATGTTCAGAAGAAGAGGCTATTAAGAGAGCTGAGATCATTTGGTGATCCAAAATCAATATCCTCTCCACCTCAAGTAGATCTCAATTCATCACACAAGAAGAAGTCACCCTACCTTAGCAAGTTCCAAGAGGGTGATATGGTGCTGTTGTTCAACTCTAGGTTTAAATTGTTCCCCAAAAAACTAAAACTGAGATGGTCTGGGCTATTTCAAGTTTAAAAAGTCTGCCTGTATGGTTCAGTGGAAACTTGCAAGAAGACCCCATCCATAAAAGGCTAATTTTTGCCATTCGGTTCCGTCATCAAATAGTTGAGAATTAAGGGGGTCAAGCATAAGACCTAAAAAACAAGCGCTTAATGGCAAGCAACCCGTTTTTCTTACCTTACTTCCTTTGACTTTTCTAGTTTTTGTTTTGTTTTCTTAGTTATTTTGTGTTATTTATGCATTTTCTTTTATTTTATGTTTCATTTGTAGGTTCTTGGTTATATAGATAATTAGGAAGATGTATCGAATCTATTGATGTTATTTGGATTGCATTTAGGAAGTTGCATAGGTTTACAAGTGCATGCAAGATCCAAAGTCATGGTGTGTTGCAGGATGCAGAGACTCGATAGAATGTACAGAGCACTCAACCAAGTTTCCTCTAAAATCTTCAATTTTCAGTTTCTGGCAAAAGCTGATAAAGTGCTAAAAAATGAAGAGACTCGATCTAGTGTGTAAAGTGCTCGACCGAGTCCCCTTTAGAAAATGCATTTTTGTTAGATTTTCTAAAATATCAAAAACTAAGCATTTGGCACAAGACTCGGATGAGTGTGTAGAACACTCAACCGAGTCCTCATTCTTCAGAGTTTTATAAGCTTGTGCAAAACCCGAGTTTTTCTTCCATTTCCTCTTATTCTCTTTTGCTTTACGCACTAAACTCTCATTACCCAATCAAATACTCACACAATCTTCAATCCTCCACCATCAAAGACCCATAATTCTTCAAATACTACACTCCTTTTCCCTCCCAAACCAAAATAAAACCCAAATTCTTCCTTCAATTCTTTAAAAACCCATAAGTCATAATTTCTTTAATTGATTGGGGTTTTTGAGTTAAGCTTGTTTTGCAAAATTAGTTGAATTTGGAGCACTTATACAAGCTTTTGAGGGTTTTCACGAGAGTTTTTGGTACCATTTCATCCTATATTACACCTATATTACACTCGATATACTTTAACCCTCTATCTTTCCTTTATTTTCATATTTTCTTTCTTGATTCTTATTTTGATCATATTTTTGCTTAAAATTGTGTTATATTGGTTAGATTTTTTTATTTGTTTGTGTTTGAACATTGGATTTGGTTGTAGCTTTCATTTGGTGTTTGATTGTGGTGTTAATAACCTTAAGCTTTATTGGACTTCAAAACCCTTGACCCTTACTCCCTTTCCCCTATTGTTCTCTTGACCCATAATCGACAATGCTTCCATATGGGAATAACTTTAAGAACACATCCACCCGAGGTTTAAGGAATACTTCTCCTCCCCTAGCCGTATAACCGCCTTTCATTGAGAACTATGGGATAGACTTTTTCAACAACAAAGATTATATGAGGAATTTCCTTCGGAATATCTAAAGAAATCTCATCCCTACACGTTTCTATGACCATTCAGCCGTGGGCCTTGGGGGTAGATGAAGCAGTTCACGAATTATTTTTAAGGTTCGGGTGGGAGTCCCTATTTGATTTACATGCATCTTCTAATAGAAATCTAACACTGAAGATCCTCTCCACTTTTAGTATAAACCATAGCTCAGCTAATGACACCCCACTAAAGATTTTCTTTAACTGTTTTGGCCCTAAGATGCGGTTTACTCTTAAGGATATTCACGAGCTTTTAGGTTTGTCCCTTAATGGGATGCTGACTCCCTATTACCCTAGGTTAGAGGACTATGAGGATAGTGTCTTTCGGAGAATTTTATCAGGCTTACTAACTACGACCCTAGTAGGTCTAAGGTTACATGGATTATTCATCCAATAGTTAGGGTAGCCTTTAGGGTTTTAGCTTGGACCCTCTTTTCAAAATGTGCTGGGGGTGATATTTATTTGGCTCATGAGCTTTACTTCTTATGTCATACTTTTGCCAATTATACGAAGTCGACCCTGGAGGAAAATAAGTATCGGGTTCTCGTATTTTGTGTCTAGCAGCCTAATTTATGGATTATTTAGCCTAGGTAGCCAAGGGTTCCACTAAGATAGTTGTAAGGGTTCTAATAACCTCACTTATGCTTTCTCATGATATAGATGTTTTAGGTTGCGAACCCTATAAGGTGCTAGGACTTACGTGCATCACTTTGTGCAATATGCAGTCAATGCGGTGAAACAATGATTATGAATGGCTGGTTGATTGACCTTTTTTAATATCTCGACCCCCTATGCCTTTTTACCCCAAGCACAGCTCCCACCTTTAAAGGGAGCACATACTTGAATACTCCACCCTTAATTTTAGTGGTCTCCCCTAATTGCAAAGGGTGATTTACTTCCCATTGAGGAAGGGGACAATGGTAAGGAGGTCACTACTCATATGGAAGAGGATGTCTTGTATTACTTAGAGAACATAACCTTGAGTAGTTAATCCTATTCCTTGGAGGCTCAAATAGCGGCTTTACAGCATAATTTTTTGGTCTCTAATGGACCAATTTTGGGCATATGCATGATGGATACGCCAAGATGCTTGCATCGCATTAGTCCATGACCACATTATTCTATAACATGAGGATTGATTACCATGCGATACAAGAGTCCCATCAAGCCATGTCTGTAGCTTACGAGAGCATGAGGACCAACTAGTACACATGCAGACGAGCTTCCATATGATGAGTAAGGAGATAATCGAGTAGTTCAAGGTACACCTAGTTCCAACCCCATGTATGATGCTCCCCCTCTTTGTAATCAACATTAGTTTTTTGCATCCTTTCTCTCTCGGCTTACCTTAAATTGTCTTGTGCTTGCACTAAAGACATTACAAGGTTTGGCTTGGTGAGAGAGTTAATTTATTTTACATAACCATTAGCATAAATACTTAGTTTCATTTTTAGTTTTAATTTTATTTTTATAGTTGTATATATTTTGTTTAGTTTAGAGCATTATAGTGCATCCCTATTTCATTTACTCTTAGAATAAGTCTTCAATGAGGATATATAGAGACACATATCATTTCAAAAAGTTTTTCATATGCTATATCTTGTTGGTTTTTGAAAATCATGACACTTATGATTGTTTAGTTTTACACTATTTCTCTCCATATTGCATTTATATCTCATCCAATACTATATACTTGTGATTAATTGTGAAGACTTGAGCCTTAGACTGATGACATTATCTCGATCTCTTTGTTTTTATGAGTGTTAGATTTTTTCCTCCATGAGATCCAATTCTTGGGTTTGCTTATTGTATTTTCGAGATTCTTTGGTGCAATTGGAATGATTAAACTCTCGTTTAGAAATTAGAGCCATTTTTCTCATTACTTTGGATATTTTTCCACAAATTAATTTTCTTTTTACACTTAGGATGAAACCCGTTGAGCTTGTATTTTCCCTTTCTTGGTGCTTAACATTTAAAAGCCTTAGAGCCTTTTTGATAGGATTATTTTTAAGGTGGGATATGCAGCAGTATAATTCCTATTAGAACGAATCGAGAATATGTATAGCATTCATTCATCCTTAACTCTTACAATTAATCTGAAAGCAATAAAAAGAAAAAAGTGAAGAGTAAAGAAAGAATGAAAGGAAAAGAAAGAAAAAAAAGCAAAGAAAAAAGGTTTATTGAAAAAGATCCAAAAAAAGTGATCTTGCTCACCTTCATATGAGCAGAAGAAGTGAAATACATATTATTTGAGTCAAGAGGAAAGCAAGAATCAAAGTATTGAGAACAAGAGGTTGTGTTTAATGTCTTTATATTACATGATTCCATAAAAGTAGGCTTAATTGCATTAGGGGAAGTTATTGATACACGAAAGAGGTCTCTAGTATTGTTTAGGGTGCATTTGTCTTAGGAATTGTCTAATGAATTGAATTTGAGGGGTCAGGTGTGTATTCAATGTATATCCATATTAGTGGGGATTCGTTATCCTAGGTGTCTTTAATATATTGATGGCAGTCTTAGTCTTAATTTGTGCCTAGCTTAGTCTAGTTTAGAAATCATCTTACCTAATAGAGGTAAAGACAGTAGGTAGCTTAATCATCCAATAATCTCTTGGGATCTCGACCCTACTTACCCAAACTATATTAGTTTAGGAAGATAGGTATTTTTGATAAGGTAGCGATAGCCCCATCAAGAAGTCATAGGATAACCTCAACCTTGGCTGGGTCTAATTCGATGCCCCAATGTGACATTTTATGGACAAGGATAATCCCCTCTTGCACCATAAAATGACACTTCTCCCAGTTAAGAACAAGGTTTGTATCCTCACACTTTTTCAAATGGCGAGCGAGATTCAAAAGTCATTATTGAATGGAGCACTTACTCCCTCATATAAACTAGGTAGATCAAGAACACATGCATTGTCATTCATATGCCTCGAGACTTTAAAGGGGCCATTTTCTCTTGGCATGATTTTGTTCTTCTTTTGGTTATGAAACCTTTCCTTACACGAATAGAGCCACACAAGATCACCTTCTTGGAAAAGTGATTGTTTCCTTCCCTTGTTCGACTTCTCTTGGTACTTGCCATTCATTTTCTTGATCAAAGCTCACACTTTGACACAATTAGCCTTGAATGCTTTTTGACTCTCCTCTACATCATAGCATATCAAGTCCCTTTTAAGAACATCCACCTAAGTGACATGAGAGTAAGGATTGACCTCATAACCATAGTGACATGAGAGTAAGGATTGACCTCATAACCATAGTGACATGAGAGTAAGGATTGACCTCATAGACAATCTTGAAGGGAGAGTGTTTAGTTGTGACAAAAGGGGTTCTATTATAAGAAAACTTGGCATGAGCTAGCTTAATACACTAGTAGAGAAATGTCTATTTGCTATGGTTTTTTAGCTTTAAATGTTGCGGTTATTGATACGAAGCACATATAGGCGAAGCACATGGAAAATCAACAAATTTTGCGATTTTTTAGATGCAGCAATAAAAACATCTATTGTTGCGGTTATTAGAAAAAACCGCAGCAAATATATCTATTATTTGCTGCGGTTTTACCAAAAAACCGCAGCAAATATTTTTAAAAAATAAAAAAAATTAGCATAAACCGCAGCAAATAATAGATATATTTGATGCGGTTTTGTCTAATAACTGCAGCAATTGATGGTTACCAGAACAAAAAAAAATTAAAATTAATAGGTCATAAAAGATAAGAAAAGCTAAGATATGATCAATCGTGAAGCATATAAATCGAAAATTCTATTATGACCACTCGTTTTCGCACGCAAAATCGCGATCTATAATATTTTGTACTCAAAATAAACAACCAATTCATTCTTCATAGATTTCGGGTGCTATTCCGAGGTTTCGTAAAGTTCGAAGAGGCATATCTCTTAGCTCGGTAGTCCGAATGGTGTAATTTTTTTTGAAACCACCTATTTTTAGAGGTACTACACAACTATGTTACCCTTTAGCGGCCTCAGTGACGTATTATTTAAGATATTGAAAAAAAAACATTGAAAAGCCATAAAATTGGCTACGGGACTCCGAATGAGACTTATAATATCTCCAGAAAAGGCCTCTAACACCCTATGATCTATGAAATTTGATTTTTAAGGCTTATTCTTTCATAAACACAACATATAATATATATAGATCTGAACATATAAGAATTTTTCATCTTCGCATTTATATATTAACAAATTATGGACAAAAATTTTTTTTAAAAAAAATATATACTAGAGTTTAAGGCATATACAAATCGTGATTTTGAGCTTTGGAGTATGTAGACTTCTTCAAAATGGGAGAGATGAGTAAGCTTCAAAACGCTTCACTATGCCATATCCATGGAGGCACGAGTGAGAGAGAGAAGAAACTTAGGTAGTGGGTGTTATAAGGTTAGGGTTAGAGTCGAAATGGCCTGGGAAATAAACTTAGGTAGTGGGATGTTAAGTTATGGGGTTAGGGTTAGGTTTTTTTCATGCGCTGAAGTGTTGGGATTCTGGGAAAGTTTTCGTGTTTTGAATGGTCTGGAACAGAAAAGGCAGGGTTTATATATTAATGAAGTAGTTATTTGAAATAACCGCAGCAATTATAACCACAACTGTTGCGGTTATTTGAAATAACCGCAGCATTTAATCTTCCCCCAGGAATATAATATATGACTGATTAAATATTGCGGTTATTTGAAATAACCGCAGCACTTGTGATTTATAAGTGCTGCGGTTATTTCAAATAACCGCAGCATTTAATCAGTCATCTATTATATTCCTGGGGGAAGATTAAATGCTGCGGTTATTTCAAATAACCGCAACACTTGTGATTTATAAGTGACACGGTTATTTAAAAAATCGCAGCACTTGTAATAAATGCTACGGTTATTTTTATAACCGCAACACTTGTAATAAATGTTGCGGTTATTTTTATAACCACATCACTTGTGTTATAAGTGTTGTGGTTGTTTGAATAACCGCAACACTTATTGTTATGTGCTTCAAAATATATTTAACCGCAGCAATTGAGGCGAAGCAATTGAACTGTTTTCTACTAGTGATATCCTAATCCTTAGTAGTCTTTCTCACTAAGCCACATAGAAAACTACCTAGAGTTCTATTAGTTACTTCAATTTGTCCATCCTTTTGTGGATAATGAGAAGTACTAAATAGCAATTTTGTTTTCACATATTTCCAGAAAGTCTTCCAAAATAAATCTTGTTTTATGATCGAAAACTATGCTTTTAGGAATTCCATAAAGCCTAACAATCTCCTTAAAGTATAGATCAACAACATGTATTGCGCCATCGGTTTTATTACATGGAATGAAGTGAGCCATCTTCGAAAAACAATAGACAACAACCATTATTGCATCACAATTTCTAGCTATCCTTAGCAAACCAACTATGAAGTCTATACTCACAATCCCAAGGAGCATCCAAAATAGGTAAGGCATATACAACCTTTTGTGAAAGAAACTCTTATCCTCTTGCCAAGTAGCACAATGTTTTAACACCTATTGCATGTCTCTAAGCTTTTTCGTCAAAAAGAAATGTTCACAAAGAAGGTCATATGTCTTGTGAACACTAAAGGGTCTAGTCAACCCAACGCCATGTACCTTGCCCACCAAAAGCTCTCTAAACCCACACTTAAGCATGCATAAATGATTTCCCTTATAGAGAAACCTATCTTGGATGATATACATACCACTTGGGCTCACAAATACATCCTTGAAGTCCAAATCCAAAGCATAGAGATCCTTTTGCAATTCGAACCCAAGAAGTTTATCTTCCAAAACAATAAGCATAAAGTGTCTTCTTAAAAGTGCATCTGCTACAAAATTCTCTTTGCCATGAATATGCTTTGAAGAAAACATGAATTCTTAAAGGAATTCCACCCATTTGGCATGTCTTGGATTAATCTTTTCTTGCCCATGAATATAATTTAAGCTTTCATGGTTCGAGTGAAGCACAAAGGGTTTTGGTCTTAGATTGTGAGACCAATGCTCAAGGGCACAAACTATAGCATTACATTATTTATCATATGCGTAATAGTTCAATTTGGTTGCATCTGTTTCTATCTCAAAAGCTTGGTAAAGTAAGAACATGAGCATTGCAAAGTCTTTTTTTGATAGATTCAAAGAACTTTTGATCTTTTCTTGGTTAATTCAATGAGAGGAGCATCAATATCACTAAATCGATCAATGAAACGCCTATAGAAGCTAGCTAAACCATGGAAATGAACGTTTCTTAGGTTAGGCTACAAAGAAATAGCATCCACCTTTGAAGGATCCACACGAATTCCATCCCTAACAACAATATAGCCTAATAAGGTAAGGCTTGGAACAAGAAACATGCATTTCTCCATCTTGCCATACAACTTTTGAGCCCTTAAAGTCTCAAAAACTTATCTTAAATATCTTTGATGATCTTCCTTAGTTTGACTATAAACAAGATTATCATTGAGATAAACAACAACAAACTTGTTTAGAAAAAGGTATCACATACATAAACTGCATAAACTGAAAGGTATCACATGCATAAACATGCATAAATTGAAAGGCATCACCATCCATTCATATAATTCTTGCTTAGTCTTGAATGCAATCTTCCATTCGTCTCCTTCTCTAATCCTCATCTAATGATATCCACTTCTTAGATCTATCTTGGAGTTTATGGTGGAGCCATGAAGTTCATCAAGCATATCATCAAGTCTAGGCATAGGAAACATATACTTAATGGCTATGAAATTATGAAGTTCTACTAACTTTAGATCCATATCATTATCAATGGAAGATCTAGGGAATCCATGGGTGTCGAGGGTCACCCGTATGTAAAGGGAAAGATTCAAACTCGATAACGCATTCGAGTTCTTATTCTTCTGCGAAAGCATTTATTTTCTCATGAAAATCATGCCTTGAATAATTAAGAATGGCTTCTAGGTCATCACGAGTCAAGAGTGCAACCATGATGATAAGCAAAACCAAAAACGAGTATAACACACATTAGCAATAATTGAATAAATGAATAACAAACTTTGAGCGAATCCAACCTTAACTAGAAATTGCAATATTCAAACAAATCCAACTTGAAATAGTAATAGAATAAAGCAACAAATACAATATCTACTAGTAAAAGTATTCACAAACTAATTTAAATCCAACCGAGAAAGGGAAAACCAAATACAGTTCAAACCCAAACCAACTAAAAAAAAGGAAAGCAATCACGAAACTAATCCAAATTCTTATGAGTTAAATCACGAAACAAACCCAAATTAGACCAAGAAAAGGATTTGCAACCATAAAACAACCCAAACTTCTACTTGGATAAGGAATTGAATTCACACAACAAAACCAATATCAACTAGGAAAAGGAATTACAAAACAAAGATGGATATGGAAAACAAAAACAATGGCGAAAGAAACAAAAACTAACCTAGATAAAAAAAGATTGGATCATGGAACTTTTTCCTTGATCAATCTATCAAGCAACGTACCTCCTTTGATGAAACTTTAAAAATCCAAAAAATATTAGAAGAAAGATCGGATCTTTTAATGTTCTTGGACAAAAGAAATTTTCCACCCTAAATTTGATACCATATGATGCAGAAGCTAACTAAGAATCAAACAAAACTAAGGAAAACAAGTTTCTTACCTATAGGCTAATTGTAATGTTGCTTCAGTTGTTGATTGTTTAACAATATCATAAACATATCATTCATAACAAGTTAAATGATTTATCATTTAATAAAGGAATACAGATATTATTTGACATTACTAATAAAATATAACCATAAATAGTTTATAGACAAAAACTAAGGGAGCCTTTAGTCACAAGATATTGGTATGAAGTATGGGCTTCAATTGATTAAAACATATAGTTCATGTGTTGGATGGTAATTTTGTGTCTTCTAAGCCCATCTGTACCAAGAGGATTAAACCTTTAGAAGGAAGTGGGTTTTGCATATCAAGTATCAAGTTACAACCTCATAACACTCAGGTTTCATACCTTATCCCAAACTCATATCATCTTCTTAACAAAACACCCCCTAGGATATATTCTTAACTAAGAATCAAACAAAACTAAGGAAAACAAGTTCCTTACCTATATGCTAATTGTAATGTTGCTTCAGTTGTTGATGATTCATTATGCTTCTTGACTATGTTGGAATGATGATGATTGAGTTTCAGGTTCTATGTAGGATGATGTTATTGAGTGGGATATATCTCCGGTTTTTTTGGATGTGTTCTTTTTGTACCAACATGTTTTTTTTAAACTTTGAAGTGCGCGGAGAATGTATTGATTTTTTATTTTGACAATGGGAAGCATACACAAATACATGTTCTAGTTGCGATAGCTAGATTGTGTGCCTTACTTACAAGCGTCCTAGAGACTTTAAAATACAAGAAATAAATGAAATCTAAGAGCTTAGTTGATTGATGTATTATTTTTAATGCACTACTCGTGTTGCATTTTGCTTGTTGTATTCCGTTTCCATTTGGTAAGCTGATGTTTCTTTAGTGGCTTGGCCTTCTCATTTAACCTTGATGTGCTTGTTGTTCGGGTTATGATTAGTGACTAGAAGTTTTAAGTGAATGTTTTAAGTGTTAATGAGTCAAGGACTTGAGGGAATCTTGGATTCCTAGCTCAAAACTATCACAAAAACTTAAATCAATCAACGAAAGCTTATCTTAGAAAATACTTATTGTGTTTATTGATTCAATATGCTGGAAATCCTAGCACATAGATCGCTATTTATATACATCTTAAATCTAACAACCCCTAACATTCCTAATCTAACCCAAACTCTATCCACCTAATTTTGAATTCTATCCAATTAAAACTTAGAACTGCCATTAGTTATTCTAATTCGGCCCAAACTCTAACTGGGGCTTAAAACATGAAAAACCCTCTAATTTGAAAGGTAAAAACATGTAAGAAAAATAATTAAGACTCCTAATATATCCCTAACTCATATTTTCTATTTTCCAATCAAGCAAGACACCAAACATGAGTTTCCAAGCTCAAACCCTCGTGATTCTAGGCAAATTGGTTCAAATGAGCTTAGGTAGGTTTGCCCACTTCTTATAGTATTCTTGAGCTTTTATGGATGCCTTAACCTTGATTCTCATCAAAAATGCCCAAAAGAAGAATGAAAGATAATTTCCTCAAGCACTCTCCACAAAACCAACAACAGAAATAGTACACTTGTTGTGATTCTATTTGTAGAAGCTATGCATTGATAACAAGTCCTCATAAGCCAAATTGACCAAATTATTATCTCTCACTTGAAATAAATCTTTAAGCGATACTAAAACTTAGTTACGATTCAAGTCTCCTTATTTGCGCTTATCACTTCATCAATCAACAATAGTACAAAGACCTTCTCTCTACCTATAGAAAGACCGGTTTATTTAAAAGTAGAAACCAACTCACTAGGCCTACACATGGTAGCTAATCTAGGAAGAGAGTTAAAGATGGACCCTAGCAACTCTCTCATTGTGGGTTGCACATACTAAAACTATTCCTCCTTCTATGCGAACATCACCTTGCACCCATCCTCCTTAAACGACAACCCAATTATCATAGTAAAATCTTGAGGAGTAACCATCATCTCTCGCCAAGGAAAATGCTATGTTAGTGGTATCCTACCACCACCCTATTAATATCCTCACAAGAATACTATTTGATTCCTTACACCTCAAAGCAACTAAAGCCTCCTAATAATGTCAAACCCATAATAACTCAACAATTTGGATGCTTCCCTAAGTTTTACTATGTTTTATGGACCTTCATTAAGGTTTCAAAGCAACCATAAACTCTTAAACAATTAAGGACCTACACATATATTCACCTTTGCTTAAAATATATTTGTGATATGTGCATGCAAAAAAAAACACTAAACTAAAGGTAGTTTAAACTTACCATGCCAATATGAGAACAGTAGGCAATGTGATGCTCGGGAGATGCTTGAAGGTTGTCACTCCTCCAAGATCTACTCGCCTAGTGGCCTTTGTGAAACATATTCTCTTACTCTAGAGTAGGCATGCCTTTGTCTTCATCCTCTTCCCATTCCCCTTGGGGAATAGGAGTTTTTATGGGATTGTTGACCCTTCTCTTTGTGCTATAATATTAAAAAAGGCAACAATTATAAATAACCTCAGTGTATGGAACATTCACTGCCAAGCATAATCATGCCCCTGTTTTATTTGATGAAGTCTAATTAAGAATTAAGGATATTTTTATATCAAGTTTAAACAAGTAATTAATTTGATATGTGTATCCCACATACGAACATTTTTGGATTTTCCAGAAAATTTCAAAAGAACATGATCAAATCTTCACCAAATTATTATAAACATCAAACTCATACTTTCTACGTGTTGTAATAGTCATGACAAGCAAGTTTGGTTAACAGTTGGTAAATACATGCTCCATAAAGAAATCCCGAATTCAGTTTTTCACATTTCCCAAATTCATAAAGCAATCATGAAAAAAAAAATTCAAGTAAGATTCATGGAACACTTACATTAGATGATGTAATGTGATGATTTGCATGCAAAAGACAAGCAAGAACGTGCTAGGACCTTGGTCCACAACAATGGGGGAAAAGGGGAGAGAAAAAGAAGTAAATGGGGTGAATGAAATACAAAATGGTCGAATTCAACCTTAACTACTGGGTAAATTTCGCGTAATGTCCAAAGTTTTTTGTATTACGTGAGAGTTTTGTGTAAGACACCAACTTTTCGCATGTTGCGCAAACGCATGCCACGTCAGCAGTGTGACACAAAAAATGTTTGCGTGATGCACTAATTTTTGGAGTTTGCGCCATTTTTGTCTTTTAACGCAATTATTGGGGCTTTTGTATTATATATAATCCAATTATGGAGATCATTCTTCTCTCAGGGTTTCATAAATCGAAAAGAGCGTGCAACATAGAAAATTTTTTAATAGACAAAAATACCATTTTGCCCCCATGTCATTTTCAGTAATTTAGTTCTCTTTTCGACGGTATATTTATACACATTTCATATTTTCAAGTGAGAATCCTTACTCTACGAAAAGAGGCATCTTTCATAAGATTTCCTTTCTTTGTTTGCACTTCTTATCTAAGAGCTAACCCTTGTTTGCAAGTATTGGTGTATGAATAAATCTCTATACAATCTCCGTATCCTTGCTTTTTTTCATTTCTTACTTATGAGCTAACCCTTATTTGCACTTCTATTTTTAGTGCTCGCTCTATATGTATTTACTTCTTTGAATGGATATTTGTAATTATCAGTTAGTTAAATATTTAGTTTATATAAACTAATACAAAAGGTTTTGTGTGTACAAGGATACAATAAGGTTAATATGTAGCAAAAAAAAGTTACCTCACAATACAATAAACTTTACCCCTCAATATAAAAAAGTTACCCTTTTAACAAAAGATATTATGATTTCAATTGATAAAAAATGAGATATATTCGAAAAGGTAATACCGGATATATTGTACAAAATTTACTAATAAATAAAATAAAGTCATCCCTTTATATAACAAAAATTAGCTTATAATTTAACAAAAACGACTGGATAAAAGTTTGTCATACAATATGATTTATAAAAAGTTTGTCATTCAATATGATTTATGAAGAGTTTATCATTCAATATGATTTAAAACCTTTTAAATATAAGTTTAGAGTTGTGGAATTAAAGAAACACAATACTTGTTTACCCTAAAACTCTAACCATAGACCAAAAAGGCAAAAACCATGATCATTGGTCAAATATGAAGAAGGGTTTAAGAGCTTGGAAGGCTTAAAAGGTTGGCCAACTTTGAACAAGGTAACTTTGTAGGCTTCTGCAACTCTCTCTAAAATTTCGTGTGCTAAAGAAGAAAACCCTAATCTAGCCCACACACAAAACCCTGGTGCTTTTTTCCCCCTCTCTCCAACCCCACATCATTCAGTCACTCACCACTCTCTCTCTCTCCCCCCTTCCTAGAATCTATCCTTACCGTTATTCTTGGAGGCCCTCTTTGTTCTTCATTTAAGGGAGCTAGTTTGCTCTTCACTGGAGGCTCTTTTTTCTTGAATTCAACTGGATTTTGATTGAAATTCAACTGGGTTTTGCTTGAATTTGATATTTATTTGATTTATACAGGTGTTTTGTTCTTGAATTGAACTGGGTTTTGTTTGCATGGAACTGCGTTTGTGTTAATTTGTCTTAAAATAATCCTAAAATTTCAAAGTTTTGATTTTATCTTGTTAACAAAGGTGTTTTCTTGTTGAATTTTGACATTTTTAAGGTTTCAGTTGAAGGGTATTAAGGTTAGTTTGATCAAAGAAGAGGGTTGAGTGATTGGTTTTTGTAATGGCAATGGCGGAAAATGAGAGTGGAGATGATCGTAAGGAGGTGAATGAGTGTATGAGTGATGGAGGGGGGCCCAAGTCACCTTGGAAAAGACCGGTTGATCAGGGGGCTGATTCCTCTGTAATGGGAGCTGAGGCTTGGCCTCCTCTTGCTGATGCTCAGCGCTCTAAGAACCCTGACGCGCCTCCTCCGACGAAATCACCTGTTTCCGAAGGCGGTAATTCTGGCACGCTACCCACTTCCAGTAATGCGCAGGTTTATTAACATTTCTCTTTTTGATTGTTGTTAGCTCACCCCTACATTGTTATTGATATGTGATTGCTGAGCTTCATTTAAGAGCATTTCTGATGCCGGTTTGTTTTACATGCTATTTCTTACTTTACATTAGTCAGGCAATACATAGCATTAGTAAAACCTAATGAATTTGTAAGCTTATTTTTGTGTTAAATAAGGGAATAGTGCGATCATTTACAAGTTAAACGGGAAATTATATGGCTGAAAGTGAAAAGTTTTAGGTACCAGTTCACACTGTTGGATTAGCTTGGCCTTGCATTAAATTAGGAGCACTTTTTTAGGGTGAGTTTGACCCTGTTGGCCGTCCGTACATTGGAGACCTGTACGTTGTTCTGTCGGCGAGTCCAACAGCGAGCAGTTATACCCCCTTTTTTGTGTTTCTTTTTTTCCTCCCTGTGAACACTTGTGATACTCTAAATTGTACTTGCTCCTTCACATGGTCTTAACTGATTTATAATGGATGAGATTTTATTATTTGAAATAGATCCTCATAGCAACAGTATAAGCCTTTCCAACCAATTAAGACAACTGTAACCCAAGATATTTGTTCAAAACCCAAGAAATAAGCTTCTCTCGAGTGAAACTCGCCCAAGTAGGCCACTTTTAGACTCATGTTGCTATCAAGATAATGTATTTAGGCTCAATTAAACAAGTAAACAAAAACAGTACTGTGCATTGATTGCAGTGATGTGGCAAATACTTTGCCTCATGCATTCTACTGTTAGAAACTTCAGCTACTTCTGTCATACCTTATATGCTTCTAATGCATGTTATAGAATGATAACTAGTAGCTTTTCTGCTGCATTAGTTTTATTTCAATTTTTCTATGTGATCTTGCTTGCCCATTTGTTATCTCTTTAGCAATAAAGAACATTATGCTTTCTTATCATTGTAATCAATGTTGTAGCATGGGATGAGTCTAAAGTTTTGTTACATTTGTTGTGAAATTGGCATTTAGATACGTCAAGATGTTGGATGTTTGAATAAGAAAACAAACTTTTTATAGGATATTACATTTATTATGCTTGTTCTGCTTTGTAGGGTTCAGTCGGGTCACATAAAGCTTCTAATTCTTCAAATAAACATGGGCAACACCGTAACCACAGAGGTGGATCAAAGCGTAACCAAAATAGTGTGCCTCCTTTTCCTATTCATCGTGTACCTTATTATCAGCCAGTAGTTCCACATGTGTACCCTCCCGTGGTTCCTTCTCCGGTACCGCTTTCTGGATATGGTTACCAGCCATGTCCACCCCCTTTTCCAGGGGCTGAGAATCAAATACCTAAGGCAGGCAGTGAAAATCCCATGCAAGGTTTTGTTCCACCAAGTCATGGTTTTGATGCCAATAGAAATATACGACCTCCACGTGGAGATGCTAACATTAATGGTCCCAACCCCTCCAGCAGAAGACCCAATGTTCCTGATGGTGGTGCTCATCCATACCCTATGTGGCATTATCCACGACCATTAGGTCCAAGAGATGGTGTGATGCAGCAAACTATGGCAAGGGCTTATGCACGACCTTCTTTTTTTGGGCCACCTCCATCATTTGTGGGTGGACCGAGTTTCCCTGGTAAAATTTTGATTTCAAGTTCTGTTTTCGTTAAAAATTCATTTTTTATGGGATGTCTGCGTGAGTTCCTTTAAGATTTATAGTTTTAACAATTGTTTTTTCATGTTTTCCCTAGTCTTGTTTTCTTTTGAGGTTCACATAGCTAATTAATTTTTTTTGTTCATTCCTTGTCTTAAATGCATAATGATATTGAATTCCATGGGCTACAGGTGCTGCACCAATTTATATGATAGCTCCTGCTCCTCCAGGTTCTATTAGGGCACCATATCCGCCACATTTTGCTCCACACCCTTTAAATCCTTTGACACCCATGCTTCCTCCTGAGACATTAGCTTTGAGGGATAGCTTGGTTAAGCAGATTGAGTACTATTTCAGGTGAGTTATGTTGGATGATTATTGGAAACATCATCCTTTGCATGACATAATTATCAATCATCTTTGGATGTTAGGATTTTGGTTCTTTTTCTGATTTGTGACTACATTTGTAATTTAGCCTTGACCTTTTATGGAAATCTCGTGCAAGCTTGGTTTCTTATCAGTAACATTATTTGTAAGAACTTATAGGGTAGAGTAAATGAGTAAACTGGTTGTTATTGCTTTTGGTGTTACATGACATTTGCATGTATAGGCTTACTCTGCTATGGTAAGTGATTAGTCACCTTTTCTTTTCTGTGGAGCTGATATTGTCAGTTGTTCTGTTCGCTCTATGATTTTATTCTTTTATGTAAGAGAAGATTTTTCTTACCTTTAATTCATGTATGCTTTGGCAGTGATGAGAATTTGCAGACTGATCATTACTTGATTTCTCAAATGGATGATCAAGGATGGGTTTCAATTTCTGTAATTGCTGATTTCAAAAGGGTAATATGTATTGAATTGTACACCCAGCAGTTAGCTTCGTGCATGTCTTGTTGTTGTTCCCATAATATTAATGCAGCTTCTTTGATTTTTATTTTTTTATTATTACATACCTAGAATAACTTCTGTTATTATTTCTTGCTGTGGCTAATAGGTCAAAAGAATGTGTGCAGAAATACCATTTATTCTGGATGCACTTCAGAGTTCCAGGGCTGTGGAAGTGCAGGTCAAGTAGTCTCCTTTTTTCATGAATTTGTTTTTTCCTGTCAATACCAGTATTTTTCTGATGTATGTGAATTTCATTATTCTTTGTTTTGCTTATTTCTCATGTTAACATTCTCTTTCTTTCTCTCTCTCTCTCTCTCTCTCTCTCTCTCTCTCTCTTATGGATTGCTTTAAACAGGCTGACAAGGTAAGAAAATGTGACAACTGGTCAAAGTATATTGCTGCAGTTGGCCGTGCATCTCCACTAAAAGCTCAGATGTCCAAGGATCAAAATACAGGCACTGTAGTTAGCAATGTAGGGAATAATGTGCTTAACAAAGTTATAACGGACAGTGCAACTGAAGCAACTGCCATTCGCTCATCAAGTAGTGACAATTTAGCAAAGTTATCCGAAAATGATGAAAAACTTGGCAGTGAAGATAGTAACAGTGCTTATCAGAGCAGTGGGAAGACTGGACCTGATAGAGATAAACAAGCTGTGGTTCATGAACAGATGTTCTCAAATGAGAAGCTAAGTTCCAAATCAAATATTAAAAATGTAGTTCCTGATGTGAGAAATAATTTCCTCAACAGCAAACAATTTAAAGCATCAAAGTCTACAAGATTTGTTTCTCATGAAAGTGACATTGAAGAGCAATGTGAATTGGTTGCGTATCTTGATGATCTGTCATCTGATTTTTCTGGGACTTTTATGCTTGATGAAGAGCTAGAAATTGAGCAAAAAATGCACAAAAGGGGTGTACATAATTCATGTAGAAGGTAATATCTCTTATGTCTAGCCAAGGTTGTCATGCAGTGCTTCATTCAAGTTTCTGAGTGCATTACACCATTGTTTTTCTTAAGTAAATTGGAATTTTTGTTTCTCAATAGAAGTAATTAGATTTTGTTGTTTTTATTACAAAAATTTTAGTGCATTTTGATTTTTGAACAAGGGAGTACAGTATCTATGCTATTCGATATGATTACTTGAACTTTCATTTTATGTAATGATGTTTTCTATTACATGTAAAGATTTCAAAATCTCTTATAGTTTGGGGCAATGAATATCCTGTTTTGTATTTAGACATGCAGAGGCAACGTCTGGTACCCTGCTTTCGGATGAGGGAGAATTTTTTGTCACGGTTTCAAAATGGAGTGCATAGAGTTAATTGATTCAGTTGGATTATCCTGTCTTGCAGTAATGCTGGCTCAATTCAATTGACACAATCATGTTGTCAAGGAAAGCTCTGATTTATTTGGGGCAAGAGTGAATTTAATGCTAGCCATTGGTCATTCATTTTCTTTGTTTATTTCCTCTAACAAATGGCAAAGAGAAGCTTATGCTAGAAACCTGTCATTTTTACAGTGGAGATTGTATCACACTTCAGTTATGATGAGTACAGTAAGATTTGGATACTCTTTTTTTCATTATGTCTAGATGTCTAGGCCCTAAGTTTTGCTAGGTTGGGTGATCAAATTAAAATTTTGTTCAGGTTGGATGATGGCTCTTCTTATGTGTGATTGGCAGATGTTGCCTTTTCTCATCTGACTGGCTGATATCGCCGAAGGCTGCTACCATTCCTTTGGATTTATTTTTTTGATTAAGGGTGTCTGTGCATCTTCCCCAGACATATTAATTGGATGTCAATTTGATTAATTAAAGCGTATATCCTTGTTATTTTCTACCGGGAAAATGTACTAGTCTGTTTTGTGCTTTTTCTGGTCCTTTGCCAAGTTTATC
The DNA here is from genome assembly GCA_026401315.1 of Dysphania ambrosioides. Classification (NCBI taxonomy): domain Eukaryota; kingdom Viridiplantae; phylum Streptophyta; class Magnoliopsida; order Caryophyllales; family Amaranthaceae; genus Dysphania; species Dysphania ambrosioides. The sequence goes on from CM048672.1 coordinate 4,730,510, forward strand.
TCTTGAAGCCACTTCGTACCTGAGTTTGATTTCCCCTTGAACAATTTACTTTCACATTTTAAAGTACTTAAGAAGTCTCAAAGACATGAATAAGCATAGGTCAGTGCAGACCCAACCTGCCCTTGTTGATTGGTCTGTGATTAGTACTATGTTTACCCTGGGTTGCCACAAGCTGTAAATGCACTCATTGATTAAGCCTTATAAGGAGCCATGTCATGGAAAGAAGATATACGTATCCTCGGTCAAAGTGGTTTTGGCCTGCTGCCTGCTCTAGCCTTAACCTGGCTGTAAGTAAAGAGCTGGTTCCTATTCACCTAACTTCAGAAATGTAGACAGTTTTAGTCTATTATAAGCTCCATACGCGTGTCTGTATTTCGGCTCTGTTTTTTAATGAATCAATTTGTTCAAATTGCTCTTATATTACTATATCATTCCACTCATAGTTTTGAAGCTTGGACCAAATCCTTAAGCTTATAATTGATACTTATGCCTGAATGTTAGTCAAATAATATCCAATGCCGCAACTTTTGTTTGTCGTATCTTGTTATGTTTATATTTGTTTTTGACTGGTGTTTGTGCACCTAGCTGTGGGTCTAAATCATGTGTAATGCTTGAAAGGATTGAGGAAGAAGATGACGAAATAGTGGTGAATGATCAGGATGTTGAGAGGCTTATTATTGTCACTCAGGTATGTTTATATTACTGTATTTTTGTTAAGGAATTATGTAGTTTGGTTGTCTTTATAGCATGATCTCTTAAAATCATGTTATCATTCAGTACCATGGACTTATTTGATTCTATTGTCATTAACATTTAACAGTCATAAGGTGGCCTTTTATTCCACCAATTCTCCCTTTGTTAAAATTTTTAAAAACACTCAAATTTTTAACTTTATAAAGAAATGCTTTCTTGTTAAGTAACGAACTAAGCATTGTAAATTTTAATTAATATTTGACCTCTCAATCACCGTATAGTCTAATCCTTTCTGGCTTTCCTTTCCAACCTTGTTAGCCACTGCACTAATGTCTCAGTACAATGGCCTACTTCCTCTCCATCTGACTATCTCATCTTTTGACCTGTTGCCTGTTCCTTTCCTTGAAAACAGATTGTTGGGTCTGATTTTCTCTTCTGTATTGTTTCCATGTCATTGTTATATACTTTTCACTTTCCTTATTTCAATTATTTTCTTTCATTCTAATGCCTAATATTGCGATTTCTTGATTTAGTCCAATGTTCTTTGAGGAGTCTGTCATTTGAACTTTGGTTTATTGAAAAAGCCCTGTATATTGGGTCTTCTGCTCTGATTTTCCTTGCTTCAATTTTTGGGACGGCATAGGAATATTTGGTGACAAGGAAGATAAATTATTGCTAATTCATATTTTGTCTGTTAAAAATTTTGGATGCATAATGATAGATGATGAGGTTAAAGACGGCTTCCCACTGAAATTCTTTCACGATATTTTTGTGGAAAAAAAAGATTCTGCAATCTTTCCTGATTCATTATGCTCTACTAATGCCATTACGAATTCTCCTTTTGAGCACTAATATTGTTTGCTTCAATCTTGAAGTGTTTTTGAGAATCATGGTAAAGTGGTTAGATGCCGACAATGATAGTATTTTTGAAACTTTTGATGGGACTTACACGGAAATATATGTCATGAGAAGATGGTTGGGTAAAGAGATGCCAATCGACTACTAAGGAGAGTAATGGCTGGGGTGGGGAGCTGAAATGGGGTAATTAATGGTAGAGGTGGCTTGGATTGTTCTAGAACGTAGGGTTGGGTTTATGTTTTTACTTGAATGTGGCTAATAGGAAAGCTCTTGGGGGGAGGCTGGGAGGGGATTATGTTCTCCCTTGAGCAAAAAATTGTTTTTTTGACTTGTTAGCGTCCATATGTGGGTCTTAAAAAGTTTCTGGAAAGTTGTATCAACAAGGTCCCTATTTGGCTGCATCCACTCTCTTATCGTCTCTATGACCTGGTCTTAGAAAGGGTAACGATCATAGCTAGCATGCACCGGTATGACTATTTATATTTCATACCAATCCTCATGGTGTAAGCTTTACAGAACTATGCGATGTAATTTTCTTCATTTTTTCTTCACATCACAAATTAATGGAATATATTTTATTTAAATTTAAATTACTTTCTCCGCCATTCCTTCAATATGGTGTACCATATTATAGGATGGCCATTATTTCCATTTGTGGCTTTTCCAGTTCTTCTTTGTGCTCTACTTTTCTTATAACAGCACAACAAAAATTGAACAAAAGAGGAAATTTGTTGCTTGAAGTGTTAGAATGCTAGTTTCCATTTTGCATAGTCATGGAATCAAAAGGAATATGGGATAGACATGTGTAAGATTAATAGTGTGCAAAGTTTTTTGTGACTACATAAATATGATTCTACCCGTCTTAGTCACTCCTCTATACTATTGTAAATTGTTGAGTTGGTTGTAAACATTTGACAGTCAGATCTGGCCTTTGATAGAACTTACTTGTAGCTTAACTTATCTTGTTCTTGCACTTTGGTTATTATTTGACTGTCAGATCCGGCCATTGATAGAACTTGCTTGTAGCTTAACTTATCACGTTCTTGCACTTTTGGCACTGAAGTTTTCCAAGTAAGTGTTGTATTTATCATTTGATTTATTACAGATTGCACTGTATGCATTGTCATCAATAAGGTCTTCAGCTCTTTTGTCAAATATTACAATTGATGCATTGTCAATTGTTAAAATGTGGAGTAAGCTATGAATGTTGATAACATTGCAGAATAGCAGTGTGCTTGGTGCTGGAAATGAAGTTCAGAAATCCAATAGCATTTCCAATGAGCTTGCATCTACAATCAATGATGGCCTTTACTACTATGAGCAGGTTCGTAAATTGAGAATTTATCTATTTGGTGAAATGATTTCATTCATTCCATTCTTTATTCCTTATGATGAGGAATAGGTGGGTGTTAATGCTTTCTTGAATAAAAACAAATAAAACAAAATCCAGCCTTAATCCCAAAGAGATGATGAGGTTGGCTATTTGAATTAAGAAACTATCTCACATGATCCTTTATAAAAATGCTCTTCCTCTATTCTCTCCTATTTAGGACTATATCTTCCTTTAAATCCATTTTCTCTAAATCTTTCTTAACTTTCTTAATCCAAGTTATCTGTGGTCTTTGGTCTTGACAATGTTGAGGTGCTCATTACCCTAACCCTCCATCTTTCTTACCGATGTATTTATTGTTCAATGTCTAACATACCCAAACTAATGCAACCTATACCCCCTTAACTTATTCTTGATATTCGCTACTCTAAATTTCTTTCGAATATTCACATTTTTTATTTTATCCCTCTAAGTGTTCCCACATGTTCATCTTAACATACATTATTTTGATACACTTATCTTCTTAACATATTTCTTCTTGACAGCCAATACTTTTAGTTTAATTGCTGTTCTATGGAATTTCCCTTTTAACCTTAAGGGTCCATTGCGATCACAAACTCGATTTTATTTTATGGGTGACATCTTGATCAATGTCTCCATTCTTTTGGAGAATTGATAGGTATTTGAAACATTCGTTTATAGGCAACTCCTTACCATCCAAATTCACTCTGTTTCACTAGGTTTTTGCCAAATGCTAAAATGACACTTTTATATATGTTGTTTTACTTCTACTAACCCTAAACTCTAAATTCTTATCTTTGTCTCCATTGCTCTAACTTAGCATTTACCCCCTTGCTAATCTCGTCCACAAGAGCGATGTTATTCACAAAAAGTAAATACCACGGTGGTTCATTAGACCTTATTACTTCATCCAAGATAGTTGTGAAAAGAAAGGGATATAAAAAAACAATTTGGAACCAATTAAGGAAAGCTTAATTCAGCCATTTAACTAAAATATCCAAAACTTAAAACATAAAAGTCCTCTCAAATGAAAAGTAAAAACATGTTAGTTAAATATCAAAACAATAAAAATGACTGAAAGCTTGGAAACCGCTTCTTCTTCAATCCAAGTTACGCATGCTACCAAGCTTGCTTTCCCAAGAGATTCCAAGAAAATAGGCTTATATGAAGTTTCATTATCCAAGGGATGACTTAGATAAATTCGGCCACTTGTATTCTTTATCAAGATCAACTTGACACCTTGATTCTCATCCCCTTACATCCTATGCATAAACAATCCATGTTTTTCTATAAAATGTTGCTTGCATAGAAATTAAAAGAACTCTGTTTTGAAAGGGATTGATGTAGACCTCTTTGTGATACTTTCATGTTTTTTTCATCGCCGTGATCAGATTGGTGTTAGGTACAGGGAAAGGGAGTCAAGGGATCTGCTTGTACATTTACGTTTTGAGTGTCCTAGTACTTTGTCAATCTCTTAAACAATGCCATTTCATACTGCTTCAATGCTTTTTAGTTAAGCATATTTACATTTCGGATATGACAATAGAGTCCCATTAAAGATTAATTTGATGGGTTGTTACCAATTTCATCCATTTCATAGTTCACTTTTGAATTGCTGGGTTTTAGCTGTTTGGTTCAGATTGGACGTGATCCACTTTACCAAATCCAGCTACCCTTCTACTTGTGTCTCTATCCATAACTTGCATTTTATATTGAATTTCAGATCTAGGTTTTAGTTTGAACCTGAAATCTGGAAATCAAAGCATCACTTGGGATATATAAAGAATTTAAGAATAGTGCTTGCCCTCTAAAGAAAATCAAGTTCACCTGTGGTTTCTCCAAGTTCAAGTGACTATTTTCCTATTTGGAGGTAGAGGGAAAGGAGCACATATGCTGACATGCTTGATGATCTGTTTGTTATCTTTGCTTGGTATATCAGGGTGAGGGGAAGACGAGAAGTTGAAAGATTTAACTCTGCAGCTTTGTTGTAAATGATGATTGTGTTTCTTTTTTCCTTAAATCTTTTCTTTGGCTGTGATTCAACAACTTTCGGTTACTTTTCAACTTAATCTAATAATAGTGTACTTTTGTTGTCACCAATTTTCATGGTATCCTGCTCTTTAATTTATGATTAGAGATTAGGGAATTAGGCATTTCAGTCTTAGTGCACTAGTTTATGCTGTCTCTGTCATTGTCAGGAACTCAAAACAAAAAGGTATCATCGCAGAAAGATGAATTCTAATAATGAGAACAAAGATGGGAGCTCTAGATCACCCAGTATTCGAACTGGTGTAATGAACATCAAGTCTGCTGAAAAGTCTTCTGGTGGTCATGGTAGCGATGAAATTGGAAATCATAGTAACAGAAGGAAGCAAAACAAAGGGTCTGCAAAACAGCAGTTAAGTCACAAACAAAGGTTTTTCTCGAGCGATTTCAGGAATCATGGAGGTGGTCGTAATTCCATTGGAGTTATATCAGAAAGTCCTCCAAGTAATTCGGTTGGATACTTCTTCAGTTCAACTCCACCTGAAAACCATGGGTATGTAGTATAATGGATTCAATTCATATCTTGAGCCAAGCTTCTTTTTATTTATAGACTAGCTATTCTTCAATCTATATTTTTGGCATGGTTGAAATGTCTAGAGTTTTTAAACATCCTTGACATTGGATTGGGTGTTTCTTATCTCCTATCTGCACGTATTAGCTACAGCGTGCTAATGTCTAATTTGAAATCTGTTGCCAGTCTCAGGTCTTCAAAGTTGAGTGCTTCTCCTCGTGCAAATGTTGCAGGAAGCAGCTCTCCAGTTGGTTCCTTACCAAAGTCCTTTCCTCCGTTTCAGCATCCAAGTCACCAATTACTGGAGGAAAATGGCTTCAAACAGCAGAAGTAAGATCTGTTCAGTACTTTGTCCACTTTTTCTTTCAATCAAATTCCTGTTTTTTTTTTTTTTTTTTTTTTTTTTTTTTTTTCTGGGTCTCTGAAATACTTAATTGTATCTATCCCCATGATGTGAAGTTAAAGAGAGAAACTAATTGATTCTTGTGAGGTTTTTGCTGATAAACTTGTATTTATCTCATACCCTTGCTATCTCACCTAGGTACCTGAAGTACCAAAAAAAGTGCCTGAATGACCGAAAGAAGTTGGGAATTGGATGCAGTGAGGTGAGGCTTCTGTTTTAAGTCACTAAACATGTCTTTTCCACTTCTGAATTGCTTGTATCTTTCACTGTTTAATTTACTCCAGTTCGATATGGAGATGTTTTTCAAAGTAAAATCACTTGCTTTGGATGTCTGGCTCAAGTTTGCTTACATTTAGTTTGCTAACATCATAAGTTTGCAAGTCACATGTCTTTTATATCAAATAATCAAATGCATAATTTTTTTTTTTAAAATTTTATTGTTGTGGCCATTTGTATGGGTACACATCTATATGCATTTAGTCTAACTTACTTTACTGCAGGAAATGAATACTCTGTATAGGTTTTGGTCCTATTTTCTTAGAGACTCATTTGTCCCTTCAATGTACAATGACTTTCGGAAATTTGCTCTGGAGGATGCAGCTGCTAATTACAATTACGGGCTGGAATGTTTATTTAGGTTCTATAGGTATGTTGGATTATCATCTTCCATCGATTATGCCAGTTTTGCTTACTTCCCCTTTCCTGAAGTCTGGAAGTCCATCTCTATAGAAAATTGTGATTGATAAGAATTATTGAGCTGTGGCCGTTTGCTTAAATGTCAATATGCCACTATGAACCCTTGGTCATGTGTGTTTCTATTGCTGCACTCTAGGTGGTCTATAGTAGGGCAGTTTGGATTTGGACTTAATTATATATGTTGACCTTTCTTCTAATTCCAGCTATGGATTGGAGAAGGAATTCAGAGACGATATTTATGGAGATTTTGAGCAGCTCACCCTCAGCTTCTACAAGAAAGGCAACCTTTATGGCCTTGAGAAGTACTGGTATGTCTGGCCTTGTGTATGTGGCGGTTGAATAACTACTTAATTGAATTTGATATCATAAGATGGAGAGGCAATTTGCATAGATGGTGTTTTCTCTTCTTTTATTGCAACTTGCAAGTACAGTATTATTGAGTCTAGCTCTCTGTTTGTAAACAATCAACTTTAAAGTCCCTGCACTGTTCAAGATTAGGAATTTCGTGGCTGGCTGAAAAAAAGTTCTTTTGGAGATCTGCACCTGACATTGTTAGCTTGTGTTACACTAGGTTTATTCACTAGTTCTTTTTGGGGTTTTCCCCCTATCATTATTACTTTTATTCATATATTTATTTCATTGATCAAGTAATTTCCAATGAGAGTTGTATGAAATGTTATTCTAATCTTCATATACCTATCGTCTTCTCATTGTTATGAATTTTAAGTTTAGACTAAATGAACCGATAACTCCATAAGAACTTGAATTAGGCGTTTGGAGTATGTAAAGTCTCAATTAGATTGATGGATCTTGTTCTTGTATTACCATCTGCAGGGCATTTCACCATTACCGGGAGGCACGCGACAGCACAAAGCCTTTGAAAAAGAACTCGGAGTTGGAGAGGTTGCTTAAAGAGGAGTTTTGTTGTTTAGAGGACTTTCATCGTGCCAAAGAGAAGCTTAAGGTGAAGGGTGACAATCTGCCAATGGCAGTGGCGCCTGCCCCAATAGTGGCTTAAGTATGCGTGCCAGTCCAATTTTGAGAACCTTTGTCTAACTACCTAGGTGAAAAGAGGCCGAGCTCACAGCCAACTTGTTTCTCCTCAGAGTGAGGTTTCCAAGAATTTTGTACGTTTTGTACCTGCTCCTCAGCTGTTGATGGATGCTTTAGCTATTGTACCTCCAATCTCAGCCCCTTTCTCTACCCCATTGGTAATGTTTCAATGGTTGATCCCAATCCTTGTTGCCCTGAGGTTTTTGTAAGCTGCAAGTGGCATTTGTGCATTGGATTTTAATCTCTTCTGGGGTAATTTGTACATATAGAGGAACCGTTAGACCTTAAAATTAGACGAAATTTTCTTAAATAATATAAAAAAAAAAAATTAGAGAATTTTCCAATTTTTATCAAGTTCGTGGCTTTCATTGTATGGAAAGGGCAACTCATTATGTTTGGGGTTTGGATCTAGTTAAGAGGTTTTAATTGGAATTATTGTTGGATATGGTCAACATAGGGGCATAATAATGGAAGAATAAATTTCGTCTGTAAATTATCATAGATAATCCGTATTTTTTATATGAAATGATCTATTTGTCCTTTTTCTTGATTTTTAAGCTTTTTTTATTTTTCTTTTGCACAAATTTATTATATCTAAATTTTATAAAATAAAATAATCTGAAATTTGTAAAAAAAAAAATTCTAAATTTTTTAAGAATTTCTTTTTCAAAAAATCTTAGGTATCTGGGCAGGGCATCTAGTCTAGACTTCTAATATTTTCTTTTCACGAAAATCTGATTTTTTTTTTTTACAAATTTTAGGTTTTTATTTTATAAAATTCATGACTAAAATAATTTGTATAAATATATAAAAATAATTAATATTTGTTTAACAAAATAAATTAATAAATTCATGTTAATTGGTTTAGTATTAAATAGTAAGTATGAACAAGTTTACTTAATTAGTATGATTTTGTTATTTTTTAAATTAGTTGGTATAATAGAAAAAGTTTCACAGTTTTCCTGTTAAAGACTTTTAAGAAGTTTTTTTTTTGACAAATAGCTAGTCAAATCCCCTACGAATATTTGGAGGGTTGTAGGTCTCGAAAAAAATACACAATTTGAAGAAAAAATTGCGTCGTTCAAGGCCTTGTAGCTAAAGTTACGTGCCCTAGAAGTTCATTTAGTAGATCTCCTAGTCAGCAAATCAAATGACTTAGCGATTTTACGGGTTTGTAAAGAACCCTAAAATAAGGGGTTAAAAAAAAATCGTGTCAATTAGACACTCAGAGTAGGAGTTATGCCCTTTCGAACTTTTCCAAACCCTTGAAATATTTGCCAATTTCCTGCGAAAATCAACCCAACGCACGTTTCAAAAGCATCCCATCGGTTAAAACTAAATAAATTATAGTAATTTTCTTTTAAAATAATTTTTATTTGAATCATAAACTTTTTTATTTTTATTATTGTTATTACGATTTTTATAAAAAAAAAAAGGTGAAACAATTTTTATTTTATAATTTTTTTTTAAAAAAAAAATCAGAAATAACAAAATGTATAAAAGAAAAGAATCGAAAAAATCAAAAATTCAGAGTAAAGGGAAAAATAGTAATGTCAAACAAAATTGCGGATGATCTCAATTAAATGCAGGTGACTTTCAGCAATTCATTTTTTTCAAATAGAAAAATTTTGTAAACTCAAATCAAATCATCCATCGTTAGAGAGGTCACCCCTTGGGGGAAGGGTTCATTAAAAATATATACTGAACCGGCCCTAGAGTCCATATGGGCAACCAAATGTGCAACCGAATTTCCAGCCCTCCTCACATGAGTTACAACAAAATCATCAAAGCATTGCATAGATTCTCTAATTTCAATCAAAAAATATTAGAATGGATCCCCTTTCATTATTTGCTACGGTGTTACAGAATTTACCGCATCTCCTTCTAGAATAACCCTCTGGAAACCAAATCTCACCGCTTTTCTAGTTCCATTGGGGAGATCCCATAAGGTGTCCTCTCTTTGAAACAACACATATCATGATCTGTACCATATCTTTTCTTACCACTACTCCCAAGCTGCAGCATACCCCAAATACAAAGTGTGCATCAACATTCACTTTCACCCACCCCGTAATAGGTGCTATCCATGCTTCGAGTGCCTGCCGTAGTGTACCATTCCTAGGGTGAGCACTTGTGATGCATATATCCCATAGTCTGCTATGAGCTTTACAAAGCCAACAATAAAATATGTTTGCTCTATACTTACATATTCAAAGAGTCTATTATTCCTTTACGCATTTGTAGCCCATGCAAGCATGCCTACATGAATCAACTCATCCCCTTTCACTTCTCGATCAACATGTCCACAAAATTCCTCAATAGATCCCATCAAGTTCACCCCGAACCCCTGTTAATTCAAACTGCTTCCCCGTATTAGTTGGTTATCTTGGCACTCAAAGATAGCAAGCATAACACTTTTATGACCTTGGCTACATCTCACGCGAACTCCACTTGAGATTACCCTCTTGTGCACTAGCCAAGCTACCTTTGCAAGATATTCATGTAAAATGTTTTAGTTTGGGTGGTAACTTCAACCCCCATATTACCTTCCATATCTACTCATCGTCATTCATAGCTCAATCCCTTCCCATCTCCATAGCCAATAAAAAGATTTAACCTTAAATTCTCCCTTTGTGTTCTATAGCCAATACAGTGTATCATGCCTGACTTTAGGGGATATCGTTATATTGTACACCGTTTCAGCATCTTCTCAAGAAAACATATCCCTCATCACCTCCTTCCTCCATATACTACTAGTTGGGTCAATTAAATCAACAACTTTAAGGTTGGGGCCATGGTGGATGGGTCGCTGTGTACAACTGGCATTTCCATATGAATGACCCCTAAATTCTATTATCTGCTCTTTTTTGGGATGGCCTTTATTTGGAAATACAACATATTTTTATCTCCATCTCAAAGTTCATTGACTCGGGCCCTAGCATACCAGTAAGATTCCTTTATGCTCCTAAGCTTTCTTATCGTGTCTATGAGCTCATTACACCTCTACAATGTGCTTGCATCTAAGCTCCCACTCTATAATTCTCTCAACTCACCCTTAGCCTGTATGAGTTTCTTCTCACATCTCCAAATGTCATCGCTACCCATTTCTTTATGGCTCTTAGTACCCTTTCTTTACAACCCTACATTAATCTCCCTTTTGTCTAGCCTCCCAGCCTCCTTGATTGTCTTTTGTCATTCATCATTCACTGACCAAAAAGCCCCAAACTTGAATTGCTACTTAGGGGTGCTTATTAAGTTGAGCTATGAGCTACTCGGACTTGACTCGGTCAAACTCGATCGAAGCGTGACTCAACTAAACTCGACTCGAGATCGAACTCGATTCGATAAGTCAAAGAGTCAAGTTGAGTAAATCAAAGCTTAAATCAAAAAGTGCGTGAAAAGTTTGAATTTTTATAGTATATATTTATTTAAAAATATACTTAAGATATAAAATAAATGATGGTTTTATATTTAAACCCAAAATCCAACATTGGATTAGAATGAAAGATGGTATAAACTCAAAGTCCCACATTGAAAAAAGATGATAGATGGTTTGAGTCAATTGGTATATATAAACCCAATAGTGATTTCTACCTAAAACCAAATCAAGCTCATTGAAGCTAAAACTTAAATTTCTTTTTGGCCTAATTTGGGCATAAATACTTAGATTTATTGATATTTCAAATAGGTTGAAAATGAGTCTGAGCTTGAGCTTAAAATGAGCTTTAATCGAGCTTGAGTTCAAATCGAGCTCGAAAATAGAGCTCAAGTCAAGCATGAGCTTCTGTATTTTTGCTCACAAACTTTCAAGTTTGAGTTATATAGCTCGAGTTGAGCCCATCCAAACTTGAGCTCGACTCGATTAATAAGCACCCCTATTGTTGTTATGCCCTTACGTGTCTCATTTTCGGATACGCATCTAACAGGATTAGGGCATGGTCAGAGCACATGATGGGATAAGTCTAACCATGAAAGAAATATTGAATAAGTCAATTTATTATCAATCCATGATTAAAATTTATGGTATTTAAATGTTTTAAATACATCCTACTAAGTGTGTACACTCCCTAATATAGGAACCTTTTAGGTGTCCTATACATTAAAGTGTTTTTATAACCTTATCATACATCATTAATGTTAAATAATAATTGATGCTTTAAGGGTGCGAATATTTTTCTAAGGCTCGAGGAAGACGACTAGTTTTCGGGTGGATAATTTGATGAGTGAATTGCCACTAAAAGGCCAGATTTTTTACAACCCAACCTTCTCTTCTCAGTGAAGAAAAAAGAAAGAGGTCATCCCCCACTAGTGCCCTACTATTTCTTGTGTCATTTAGAGTTGACTATACTACTTTTAGCTATCCTCACATAAATTAGGGCCGATGGGTCAATAATATTCACCACCAAAAAATTAAGGACGGTTTGGGTGCCCAGTTGATTTTGAATCAAAAATTGACTCACGTGAGTGGTCTATGAGTAAAAGGAAGATTTGAGAATGATCAATCTACGTTAATTGGATTTGCAAACAATTGTTATTAAGGTGGATCAACATAAGTTTAATAGTTCTTATGGAATATACAAGAAAAAAAGGAAGCATACTCTATATTAGGTGGGTTAGCAAGTTAATGATCAATCAAATAAATCTAAATTAGGTGATCACTTTAGTTAAGACCTCAAGTTAAGGGTACCTAAAACTAGTTTTCCAAACTTATCTTATTAAGCATGGTTTCACTTCAATATATCTTAATTAGGTACAATAGGATAAATGTGATCAAATAATTTACAACATAGTAAGAATTATAAGTAATTAAAAGCCATGGTATTGAAAGTGAAAAATTTAAATAAAGCAAGTAAAGGTGAAATATTTAGATATATATGCAAGTATGATTGATGAATGCTATGAGTTTAAGGTTGACTTATCAAATGAAGAGGTGAACCAAAATAAGCTAATTTTCATGATATACTTCAACTAAGTAAAAGGTTCTGGTTTAGGAGACTCGTATGATTTAGCCCTTAAACATCAAGGACTTGGACATAAAAATGAACATGAAGAAATACTTTAATGATGATATAAATAAGTTTTTGAACAACTCTGTAGCATTCATTCAATTATGATGAACACCCAAGGTTAAACTTATATAAAGTGTGATGTTTTGATTGAGTCTAGAGAGGTTGAAGGTTGCTCATGCTTCTTCATCATAGATTAAAGAAAAGAAAGAAAAATAAAAGGTATATAAAATAAGTGCATTGTAAGAATGAATGCTTAAATATGAGTGCACATGATAAGACTTTTGAGGCTTGAACCTAATGAAGGAAGGAGATTGCTCTATGTTATTCACATCATGAGCTTATGGTAAAAAATAAAGCTTAGAGTTTAGGAGTTGATCCTAAGAGTACATTAAGAGTGATGTATCATTGGTTGATCAAGGCTCATTGAAAGAGTATGAAAGCAAGTAAAGTGTTCATATAGAAGGAGGTTTGCATCCTCTATAATCATTATATGAGAGACTCAACTTAAACTCAAGAGAGAATAGGAATCACTAGTGATCAAGAAGAGTAATGAATGGAGTAGAAGTAGACACAGTAAGATGAAATTTAAATGTAGATAGAGAGGATCCTCGATTAGTTAATGTTGAGGATGAGTCCTTTGCTTGAAACCTAGTTGAGTGTTAGGAGAAGTTATTTTCCTTGATTTAGGAGGCAAGGGTTACCTTAGATTGATCCTTATTAAGGTTGAAATATGTTTTAGTGTGTTTAAGAGTGATTCTGGCAGAGTACAATGATTAAGCTTTGAAATTTTTTGGACCTTTTGTTCTTAAAACGTTGGGGTATAAATAGGAAAAACAGGCTTTTTTTTTAGTTCAGATGTTGAGTTTGAGCGTTAAACGCAAGACACGAGCATTAAGCACCAATGTTGTGCATTAAACACCCAAAAGGACATCGTTTGCTAAAGTAAAGAAGGGGTTACAAGGGACTAGGAGCGCTTTTAAGGGGAGAGCCAGAGCATAAGGCATTGGACACTAAGTATGAACGTCCAACACTAGAACAAAGCGTTGGAAGCTTGGGTTCTAGGTGTCTGATGCTCAGTTTGTGCACCGGGTGCCCTATTTTGGGGAGTTTGACGTGGACTTTTTTACTTTAGTGCTCTAAGCATTTTAAGTTTAGAATTGTTTTTGAGTTTATTTAGTGAGTTAGGGTGTGCTTTAGGAGATTTTTGTGTTTTGTATTCAGCGAATTTGAGGAGTTTATTCTTGATTGTGTTTAGGCCATTTGGGAGTTTGGGTCTTAGAGGGTTTTTTAGATTTTCACACACTCAATCTCAAGCCAATTTAGGTCCACCTTGAAGGGTTATTTTGTCATAGGAATATGACATGGGGATACATAATTTATGTTTATAGAAGCCCTCACTTTGACCGAGTCTTGGATAAGGCGAAGGTTAAAATATGACTTGGGACAGACAAGGAGTTTAAGATACTCCACAAGCTTAGACCCTTCTTATTACGTCAGTACGTACACAAAAATAAAGTTTATACATAAATATGTTTGCTAGAATGGAACGTAGATAAAGGGCCATTGTCTAATTAGCACGACTCACGATGGTTGACCTAGAGCGCCTGCGAGCTGGGAGGCGGGCCAGGTTGGTATTAATCCTGGTTGAACCGGCCCAGTGGCCACCACTAATCATCATTACTCACATCCTCTCCTTTTTCTTTAATTTCTTCCCCCTCAGATTTTGCATTTTCATCCTCCAACACCTTCTTATCTTTTTTAGTCTCCACTTCTTTTTCAGTAGAAGCCTCATTCAAAAACCTTGTTTTATCAATGTAGGGTGAAGAAAGAGAATTACGGTTGGGTTTTTGTGGTTTTCACTGGGTAGAAGAGGATGAATTGGGTTTTGGGGTATTTGGGTGAGTTTTCACGTGAGTATGGGTGAAATATGGGGTTAGGGATTTTGGGTTTGGTTTATATGGGTAAGGGAAGAGGAATTTGGGTGAGTTTAGAAAAGGTAAGTATTTAAGAAAGGTTGGAAAGATTAGTCTTTAGTTTTCCATACCCTCAAACAAATTACCTAAACTAAACCCTTAGCATAGACACAAAAAAATTAGGTAACAATGACAACCACAACCTAATTGCTATGAACATTGCACCTAGTAACTTACCACACCATTTTCTTTTTTATTGAAAAAAATATATAAATAGAACAACTAAAATACAGATCACGAAATGTCGACCACAGTATAGCAAAATGCATGAATACGAGAGAAATGACACCTATAAACGATATAAATTATGAAATCAACATAATAAAGAACTTAAAGTGAGAACATCAAAATTTAAAAAAACATAACGAATACATAATAAATCTTAAACTAAAATTGCCAAATCTGTGGAAGCCAAAATAGATCTAGAATTATACATAAAAAATCTACATATTCAATTAAAAAACTTCCTAAATAGAAGCCATGATAGGAAGTTATACAACCAGAACAATATAATGGCCATGGAAGTTTAATTAAGCCTAAATACGAAGTGAGATCCATAAGATAGAAGTTGGCAAGTACATGAAAATGAAAGATAGGAGGCCAACACGAAAGGAAGTGAAGATCCAAAGGGAGCAACTGTTCAGCTGGAAAGTTATGGAGCAGACCAAAGGGAAGGAAATATTGTCTAAAAAAAACACTACATCAACACAAGTATGTAGGAGAAACTCTTTGACTAAAATTTAGGTTACATCATTTGATTCTATTTTGGGTGTTTTTTTTTAAAATATTCTTCAAATCTTTCTAAAAAAAATCAATCAATATATAAAGATCTTTTGTTAATGGTTCACAAATTAAACCTCAAAATGTTAGACTTAGCTATTAGACAATATTGTAAAATAAAGTAATGAGTTTTCTGTTAGAAGTATAACAAACTAATGATGAGCTGGCAAAGACTCATTGTATATATATATGATAGATTGTAACAGAATGCATGACAGAATATATGAAATTTACTCTTGAGCTTTCTCTCTTCTTCTGATCTTCATGCTATCTCTAGAAGACAAGCACTATCTTGCTTGTACATGGTATCAAATTTAGGCGATCATTATCAGCATCATAATGGAGACAATTGGTGAATCATGAAATCAGAATTTTGGAATTAATTCCAATGATCCGTATTACCTCAATAGCGGTGATCATCTGAGAATGCAGCTTGGAAATCATGTTCTGAATGGCGGAAACTACTTGAATTGGAGTTGTGCTGTTAGAATGGCCTTAATTGCAAGAAATAAAACGCAATTTGTTGATGGAAGCCTGCCAATGCCATCTGATGGATCATTTGAGATGAGGAAATGGATTAGGAATGACTATATGGTAATGTCTTGGATTCTTAATTCTGTGGAAAAGTCTTTAGCAGAGAGTTTCATGTTTGTGGATACATTGCATCAATCATGGAGTGAATTAGGAGAGAGATTTGGTCATACAACTGCACCAAAATTATTTGAATGCATCGGTCTTTAATGAGCATCCAACAAAATGATAGTTCAGTGGCTGAATATTTTGGTAGATTGAAGACAATTTAGGATCAGGTTCATATGATTGAAGGATTTCCAGAATGTTTGGGTGGTGCTATGAAGTCATGCTCATGTTTAATATTGAAAAAATTTGTTAAAATTGATCAAAGAAACAAATTGATGCAATTCTTGAATGGTTTGAACAAGATTTATGATCAGGTTATCACAAATCTATTGAGTTGTGAGAATTTGTCCACAATTCATAAAGCATATCATACCTTACAACAAGTTGAACAGCAAAATAGAATCAGTGATTTTAAGAGTGTTCCTAAGATTAATGCGTTTAATGCAACAAAAACATTTCACAAAATTTCTCATAATTCCTCGAAAAAGGAATTCAAGAGGCAGAGAAGTGATGCGGTTTGTGATCATTGTAAAAAGAAAGGTCATTCAATAAATCAATGCTTTCATTTGAATGGATATCCAGAGTGGTGGAACAAGGAGCATGAAAAATCATTCAGGACAAATAGTAGATTTGTTGCCTCTGCAGATTCTGAAGTTGCTGAGAATGTCAACAAAGCTGTAAAAGAAGGCATTCATCCAGTGATAGCATCAACAGTATATAATGAAGTCTTGAAGATGATGCATAAGTAAGGAGTAGTGGCAATGAATGAAGATAATCCATTATGTGCATCAGTGCAATTTGTTGGTATAAGTTCTATTTCTAATGTACACAGTTTATTCAAAGCATTTGATCATAACCATTGGATCATTGACACTGGAGCATCTGATCACATGGTTTCAAACCTAGCATTATTCTCTTATCTCAAGCAATTAAAGATGCCGATTAAAGTTTCTTTGCCTAATGGAGCTGTTACTATGGTAAAGCATATAGGAATAGTACAACTCGGTCTTGATGTGATTCTTCAAGATGTGTTTTATATACCTCAGTTCAATCATAGTTTATTGTTAGTTGGAAAGCTTCTTGATGACAATAAATTGATTGCTGTTTTTAAGAAGAATTATTGTCAATTTCAGGTTCCTACCAATAAGAAGATAAAGCTTACAGGGGAAAGAGAGTCAAGGCTTTATAAGCTGGCATCTCTACCTTCTACAAAAATTCTGGAAGAATCATCTATGTGTTCTCATACTCATGTTTTTGTACATAATACAATAACATCTTCTTCCACACTTGATGTTGATATCATGCATGCTAGAATGGGTCATCTTTCTCTTAATACTCTTAAGCATGTTACATCTGCTTTCAATAATAATAAAAGCAAATCTAATTTTACTTGTGAAGCTTGTGTTCTTGGAAAACATCACAAATTCTCTTATCCATTATCAAAATCATATGTTACTGCTTCATTTGATTTGATACATATTGATTTGTAGGGAAAGTATTCTAGACCATCGATTTCTGGAGCATTTTGTTTCTTGACAATCCTAGATGATCATACTAGGAGTACTTGGACATACTTATTGCAAGATAAAACACAAGTTTACTATGTTATTGCCGCATTTTTGGAATATGTCAAAACACAATTCAAAAGAGATGTTATGGTGATTAGAAGTGATAATGGAATTGAGATAGTTCAAGAATCTTGCAAAGCTTTATTTGCTTCAAAAGGTATTGTGCATCAAAGAAGTTTGCCTGGTAATCCTTAGCAAAATGGAAGGGTAGAAAGGAAGCACAAACATCTTCTTGAAACAGCAAGGACTTTAAGATTTCATGCTGGTCTTCCTTACAAGTTTTAGGGAGACTGTCTATTGGCTGCTACATACCTCATTAATCTGATGCCTAGCTCTGTTCTGAGCTGGAAATCTCCATATGAAGTGTTATTTAACAGACAACCAGATTATACTCATTTAAGAGTATTTGGCTGCCTCTGTTATTCTTCTCAAAAGTTGCATGATAAATTTGCTCCCAGGGCTAAGAGATGTGTATTCATTGGTTATCCTTATGCTCAAAAAGGATACAAGTTATATGATATTGAGGAACACAAGATTGTTTTGAGTAAAGATGTTTATTTTGTTGAGAATAATTTTCCATATAAGTCTGGCCATCTTGATACTAGTGCTCCTGAAGAAGCCTCTTTATTGCCTCTGGTGAATCCAGCTTTGGACTATATTGATAACTCAACCATGATTACAGAACAACAGGATCAGGAAAATATATCTCATACTCAGCAAAATGAGTTTTCTGAAGAACAATCTGATCAGCAAGAAGCAGTTCAAGAAATTAGCTCAAATTTTCATGATGTTAATCAACAACTTATTCCAAGAACTTCTGGTAGACAGAGAAATCTTCCTAAGAAATATAATGATTTTGTTATTTCTTTGCCTAGAAATAACACAGTGGATGATGTGTCTCAACAATCAGAATCCTTTAATGTTTATAGAGAACCTTCTCTTGCTAATTTGTCACCAGATTGTATTCATAGTCTTTCAAATGTTTTGACTACATTTGAACCATCATCCTATAATCAAGCAAAGAATCATCCTCAATGGGTGGAAGCAATGGAAAAGGAGTTTCAAGCTTTAGAAGAAAACCAAACTTGGGAGCTTACTGATCTTCCTCTTGGTAAAAAAAGCTATAGGATGTAAATGGGTTTACAAAACAAAGTTTGAACCTACTGGAGAGATAGAAAGGTGTAAAGTTAGATTGGTAGCTCGAGGTGATAAGCAAGTATCTAGTAAAGACGATAAACATACCTTCAGCCCTGTTGCAAAGCTGACTACTGTCAGGGTTATTCTAGCTATTGCTGCCATGAAAAATTGGGATATCCAACAATTGGATATTAATAATGCATTTTTACACGGTTTCATTGAAGAAGAGGTGTACATGACTCCACCTTTGGGGTATACAAAAGCAAAACCGGGGCAGGTATGCAAATTGAAAATGTCACTATATGGACTTAAGCAAGCTTCACGATGTTGTAATAGAGAATTGAGTAAATTTCTTACAGATTGGGGATTTATTTAGTCTAAGCAAGATTATTCTCTATTCATAATGAAAAGAAATGATTCTTTTACAATTATTGTTGCTTATGTAGATGATCTCCTAATTACTGGAGACAACTGCCAGTTGATCAAAACATTGAATAATGATCTTCACGATTGCTTAAGAAGAATACGAAGAGATCTTGGTCATTCAAATGTTAGTATAATGGTAAGATCCAACTCTAGAGATTTCACGTAAAAAAAATAGTTACTAAAAACAATAAAAAACTATCACTATAATAATAAAAAAAAAAGTAACTATAATAGTAAAAAGAGTCATTTTAAATAAAAAATATTATTTAGTCACTATGAGTTAAAAAATGGTCAATACGTCTTCTCATCCTTCTTATTCTAACTACTCTTCTTATATTATATTATATTATTATTATTATTATTATTACTATTAATATATATATATATATATATATATATATATATATATATATATATATATATATATATATATATAATCACCTTTCTAGAAGACAACCTTTTGTCCTCTATATATATCCCTCACGGCCTCACAACCAAAACAAACACAGGGGATCAGCTTTACTAAAAATAGACGTAGGAGAAATGAGGTTTTCTGCTTCCGTCTTCACACTTATTATCATCCTCCTCTTATTTATACTGCAGGAACAACCCACTTTTGCTAAGAAGGTAAATCCAATGAACATCATGAACTCTCTCTTTGTTTTTATATAATCAGTATTCAACTCACTAATTATTTTTGTTACTTTCACTACCACTTCATGAATCATGATGTAGTCCTATGTGGTGTACATGGGAGCCCATTCACATGAACAAGATGTGTCTGAGTATGATTTGCATCAAGTCAAAGAATCACATTATGATTTCTTGGGATCCTACCTTGGCAGGTACTCCTTGCATTTCATATTTTCTACCCACTTAACTAAAAATTTCGGAATTATATTTATCATTCATATATATTCATACATTACTATTACTTGTTCATTCTAAATAATATTTATGCAATGACGCCTTGTCCTTCCATTGCTGAAATATTCTAACAGCCGTAACCACGCCGAGGATGCTATATTTTACTCCTACACAAGACATATCAATGGGTTTGCAGCTGTTCTGGAGGAAGAACAAGCATTAGATATAGCAAGTATGTAAACACACTTGCATTATTTAATACGTTTTCGAGCTGTATATTATATGAAACTGTAAACTTATTTATATTATTATCATGGAGTTCAGAGCATCCCAATGTGGTCTCAGTATTTCCAAATGAAGGAAGAAAGTTGCACACTACTCGATCATGGACTTTCTTGGGGCTCGAGGATCATGGAGAAGTGTCATCTTCTTCACTATGGGAGAAGGCAAGATTTGGTGAAGACACTATTATTGCAAACCTTGACACTGGTTAGTGATTTTGCCTGTCAACTTCCTCTCCAATAATATAGTTGAAATAAGATAGGAAAACACTGTTAGTTTTGGTACGGAGCTTATTTTTGCAATTTTTTTCGAAAAAATGCTTAAAAAAAATTCCGGCTTTTTGAATACTCCGTATTATTTAGTTTTTAAAGTCAATTAACATATTTCAAGAAAACCCTATAGAAAAATTTTAAAAGACAACATACATCGACCAGTTTTCCTAGATTAAGTATTTAAGTGTATACATAGTGTGTTGTAATGATTGTTCTAACTAATATTAGCAATTTAACTTTACTCGTAAAATTTACTCAAATAAAATTTATACGTTGAATATTCAGTGAATCAATGCTAATTATCCGGTAGGATTCCTCCTTGCAAATTGAGCCCACAAAATTAAACAATCTGGTAGGCTGTCAATTGTCTAATCTAGTAAGTCCACGGTGGCCGCCTCGTTTACTTCTATCTTATAATGATAGGAAGATCAAAGATATGACGTCATCATTTGCAAAATGAAATATAGAATTAAAATTTTAAAAATTAATCATAAATTTTCATTATATTATTAAAAATAATAAATTTAAGTTAATATTATTGCATGCAATTTTAATATGAATTTTAAAAATATCAAGTTTTATAAAAAATTTCTTACAAATTTAAAAAGAAAAAATGATTTAAGTTGTATCTTGAAAATTGAAAAAGGTCAAATAGACCAAAAAAAATTAGGAATAGAGGAGTAATATTAACCTAATAAAATACTTTCATAGTTTCATGACAGCCACTAAAAACGAAACTTTCAGCTAGGACTCAACCTCATCATCCATTCGATAATGTAGATTAAGTCTGACTAGTAGGCTTAGTCTAGATTTATCTTAAACAAAGAAAACAGGACTCTATCATAAAATTCCATATATAGTCATATTTAGAGCCAATATACATATATATATATATATATATATATATATATATATATATATATATATATATATATATATATATATATATATATATATATATATGTATGTGTGTGTGTGTCTCATATGTGCTTCAACCTAAAAACATGTCGAGATCAGGGTACCTTGGTAATCCATACAACTCGAGACATTAAGCAGGCCAATTTTAATAATTTCTACAATAAGGTCTTACAAGGAGGGTGTTGAAAAAACAATCTTTTAGTATGAATATGTACAGCGTATATGTAGAAAGGTCTTACAACTTACAAGCAAGTTGTTCTTATAAAAAGAATTACAAAATTTTGTAAAGTAATTCTTTGAAAAAATAAAATTATCCTCGTAAAATTAATAAAAATTGACATATGTTATATTACGGGGTAACTTTTATTATATTGATGAGTAACTTTCATTCAGGTTACAATAATTTTATTGTATTTCATATGCATACAATATATACCGAAAAAAATTTATATACGTTATAGTATACAATGTATATTTGCTCACTAAGTATAGGAAACCCTTCTTATATACTCTCTTCATCCCTAAAAGAAAACACCAATTTATTATTTGTAAAATTTGAAAAGTTTGACTATAAATTTTATCAGGTTATAAAAAATAATATATTCAAGTTGAATCTAGTTATATGCAACTCAATGTAAATTTTTAGAATATCAAGTTTTCATAATTTTTTACTTTATCAATTTGGAGATTAAAATGTCTATAATTATATATTGAAAACCGTAAAAGTTAAAATGGGAAGAATTCGCTTATCCTTACGGAACAAAATTTAAATGTTTGGTACAACGATCGAGTATGTTTTGACCAGTGACGGGAGACAGGAGGGCCCGCATCCTTACGTACTAGCTGGCAACTTTTTTAGCATAAAGTTAAAATCTGCAGCATCTATGATAAAATGTCCTTTGGTTGAGAATTGTGTTAGTACAATACTAGATCGATCTTAGTAGCTCTCATAGTCTCATTCTTAATTTCTTAAAAAATATATTTCCAAAGAGTCAAAGACTAGCTCAAAGTCTTTTTGGTCTTCTTTAGAGTAATAAAAAGTTTTTTTTCTTTTTTTTTTAAAGTACCATTTTAGGGTTTCGAACTTGAATGGACCGGACCTTATTACTTAAGCATAATACTTATTAGCCCCCTAAGACAAATTTCTAGCTTCATCATTGATTTTGATGTTAATTTTTTTTTTTTTTTGACATTCCTTAAACTTACATAAAAAACAAGAAATTAATTATATACCCTTGTCTAATTTCCTACACTGTCCATTACACCATCAACGATTCGTACATGGTACAACTAGTCATTTTTACTCTATCGTAGTCAGACTTTCGTGCCTATAGCATTTGAATTAGACTATCCTAGATTCAATATGAAAGATGTTTATAACCTGATTTAAAGATGAGAAGCTCATAGGAATAATATCTTCCGTAAAACTATATACCCTATACTAAAAATATAGGGTGCATATTTAAACGAACAATTTATTCTAATTCATGAATATACCTGGTAGTTCTTTTTACCTTATCTCCTTTTCTAATCATTAATGCATTTCATCCTCTAAATTACTCATATTGCATAGTATATTAGAAAACATGATAATTATTTAAAAATATTAATTAATTAATAATTATCTTTAAAAGGAAATAATTATTACAGCGTATTATTTTAGCTTGACATGATATTTATAGAAGATAGAATAGAGTATTATAAGTTAATAATAATTTATGATTAGTTATAATGAGTTTAAGCAATATATTTCAAATGTTGCACATCATTTAGAAAGTGAAAAATTGATTATTTAGTAAAAATGATGCTTATTACTATACGTACTACTAGTTAGAGCTTATTATTAACTACTCCCTCCGTCCCATTTTATTTTCTACATTTGACTATTTACGGTCTCCGAAATACAATTTAAAACATATTTTTCTTAAAATTTGTAAGACAAAAAATTATGAAAACTTAATATTGTAAAAATTTATATCGAAATGCATCCAATAAGATTATACTTAAATATATTATTTGTTATAATATAATTAGAACTTATAATCAAAATTTTTAAAATTTGACTACCAAAATAGAAATGTATCAAGGAAGTACAATACGTAACCGAGTTGTCATGCTAGAAAGGGTTGACCACAAAGTAGGCTAATTTAATTTCTTTTCAACTCCAAAATCAGAAAAACTTGCTAATGCCATAAAAGATTGGTCTTGAATCGATGCTTGAGATTTAAGTTAAGGCATCTACGCACATGTGTGTCATCAATATAGGCGACTTTGGCGTGCGTGCAAAAGGACAAAAATTATATTACTGCAATATTATCTACAGTTTTGTCGTGGTTTACGTATGGCCTATTTGGGTGGGTAGGCACGAGTAAGGTGTGGTTTGCGTATGGCCGGTTTGGGTGGGTTGGTGGGTGGGTGGGCACGACTAAGGTGTGTTTTTTGAGTGTAAGAGGACCATATTGTTTAGGTCCCCAAAGTAGATGTATCAATGCATTGGCAAATCATAAAAACTTTAGTAAAGCATGGATAAATAATTTATATTAAAAGATAAACCTTTATAAAAATTACTTTTGTTAAATTGAGAGGTAATTTTTATTATACAGAGGGATGACTTTTATTTAATTGATAGATAACTTTTGTATAATATAGATAATCATTCCTTTTCGAACATATCTCAATGTTTATTAACTGAATTTGAGATATATTTAGTTATATGGGTGACTTTTATTGTGTAGAGAGGTAACTTTGTTATATTGAACATTAATTTTTGTTGGTCACAAGATAATCTTATCATATTTCTTGTATACACAAAATCTTTAATAGGAAAATTGGGATTAAATTAACAAATGGAAAACTAATCGTTGTTTGGGCTGGGCTGGGCCGGCCTCCGAGCTAAGAGATTAGACCATTGCCGAGGGGATGGAATTAGGTTGGTGAGGCGTTGGACCAATGAAAAAAAATTTTATTTTCTTTAGTTTTATACTCAATGTTGAGAAATGGGTATGTAAAAATAGGGAGAATAGAATATTAGGTATGATGTAACATGAAATGATGAGGTATAATTTGAAAAAGTTATTACAAATTTATTTTTGCATAGTACATTTTGTTGTAGGATCTTAGAACTATAAATCTCATACTCATAAGCATGACGCATGTAAAATTTTCAAAAATTTATTTAACATTATATGATTTAGTCTTTAGAAACATGTTACTAATTACTCCCTCTGTCCCATATTAGTTGCTATATTTCCATTTTGGGATTCAAAGTTTAAAAATTTTGACCATAAATTCTAATTATATTATAACAAATAATATATTCAAGTGAAATCTTGTTGGATGCATCTCGATATAAATTTTTAGAGTATTAAGTTTTCATTATTTTATGTCTTACGAATTTTAAGTAATAAATGTTTTAATTAAGTTGCATATTAAAAACCGTAAATAGTCAAATATAGCAAATAAAATGGGATTACATAATTTGAGTTTGATCCACCAATTTAAAACGAAAATCAGACACAACATTCTACTATCATGATTTGGAGACGTGTTGAGAAATTTCTGAGGACAAAATGTCTACAAGATGTTGCTTGAAAATTTTCCAAAATTTTTAGTGAGATAAAAAGATTTAAACAAAATGTATATTTTTCACATAACGTTACTGATTAATTTTAATGTAAAATTGGGTGTCACAATCAGGAGTCTGGCCAGAATCAAAGAGTTTTGGAGATAAAGGAATTGGACCAATTCCGGCTCGGTGGAAAGGAATATGCCAAAGTGACACCAATGTTGGTGGAGTTCTTTGCAATAGGTCCGTTTCATCTCCTCATTGATCACTCTAGAAGCTTGCTTGATGGTTATACGAAGTAAAATTTTCTTATGTATTTAGCTATCGATATTTTGAGTTATAATACGTACATCCTAAATAAGTGTACCCATAAGGACTATTTTAGGAAAAAGGCTTTCCTCATTCATACAGAGTATAAATCACTATGCATATGTCAAAAGTTATTTTAGTAATTTTTTTTCTATACTTGAGATTTTTATTTCTGTATTCAATAGGGTCATTTTCGTAATTTTATTTCTATAGTTGAGATAATACCACCTATAATAGAGATAAAATACCACCTATTTCTAACTTAATAACACTCATACCTAAGATAATACAACCTATATATGAGTTCTTAGTAAAGTATTTTTTTATTTGTTTTTCTTTACTAAGATAATACCACTTATATTTGACATAATAGCACATATACATGAGATAATATCACCTATATCTGAAATTCTAATAAAGCATTTTTATCTTTACTTTTTTTACTAGAAAATACGTTGCTAAATTTATACTTGATATAAATTAGGAATTTCTCTTTTAGAAAGTCTAAAAATCATTGGTTAATCGATTGTGAGGGATTATTATGGGTCAAGTCTCATAATACTCCGTGGATTCAATTTAAGTTCTTTCGATAAACTTTTTACGGTTATGGCATTATTGTGTGACAAATTAGAAAATGTGATAAATCTGTACTATATAATCGTATCTATTAATGTGACATGCATACCAAAAAAAAAAAAAAAAAATTCATGACTTGACTTTAATATTATAGTACCTCGTCCATATCTTAATTTCTAGGTTTACACCTTCACCATGTTATTTTCCTATGTTCTACCGTACCAATAAGGCAATATAAGAGTACCTTCCTTAATTACAACATCATGTTGATTGTTTCTTTCAAAGTAATTGAGATGGGTGTTATAAATGCATATTGTGATAATTGAAGGCAAATGTATGTGGTGTATGTTGGTCATATGTGATGAAGGGAGGTGCATGTCCATAATTTTTGGTTCTGTATAGGAAAGAAACTAGCAGAGCTTACTAAAGAATTTCCAATGGTCCAACCTAATCATCCTCTCAAATGATGGCAGGAAGCTGATTGGAGCAAGATACTTCAACAAAGGGTACTTGGCAGCACTAGCGACTACTAACACCACCAACGCCACAGAAATCAACAGTCCGCGTGACTATGATGGGCATGGCACCCACACCCTATCTACAGCTGGAGGATCCTTTGTTCCCAGTGCTAGTGTCTTCGGCTTTGGGAAAGGAGTAGCTAAAGGCGGCTCCCCTCGAGCACGAGTGGCGGCCTACAAGGTGTGTTGGCCACCAATAAATGATAGTGAATGTTATGATGCAGATATCCTAGCAGCATTTGATGCTGCCATTGCAGATGGCGTGGATATCATCTCTGCATCTCTAGGAGGAAGCCCTAATACCCCTTACTTCAATGATAGTTTGTCCATTGGTTCATTCCATGCTACCAAGAAGAACATTGTTGTAGTGTGCTCCGCTGGAAACTCTGGCCCTGCTGATGGTACCGTTGTCAATGGTTCACCTTGGATTATCACAGTTGGGGCTAGTACTATGGATCGAGAATTCTCTAATTGGATTCTCCTTGGCAATAACCAACGTATAAAGGTCAAATTCTTAATCCTTATCATAATCTTTGTATGTACTAACAACATACATTTAAAAAATTCCTAATTTATACATGATATAAATATATTAAGGAGTATTTTTGTAATTTTATTTCTAAATCTAATATCATAATGTCTATACTTATATATGTTTTTATTTATTTTCTATATTTTCTATATTTTTATATCTGATATAACAATATCTATATGTAATATAACAATTCATATATCTAATATCTCAGTATCCTAATGTAATTTATATCAAATATGAATTAGAAAATCTGTTAAATACGGGTTTGGGTCGCACCTGTCACCAAGCGAAAGAGAGTTCACTTACAAGATCCAAGAGGGTTTCATCCTAAAACCATATGGCAATAAGAGGAATTGCCCCTTAGCTTTATAAAGTGTTTAACTCTTACTTATTTTATCAATGTAGGCCAATTGGTTCAACTTACATGTGGGTTTTATCTCTTAACACTCTCCCTCACATGTGAGCTCATTTTAAATTTGGCCCAGTATACTTTAAAGTCATTAAAGATCCAAATCGTGGGTCTGACTCTGATACCATGATAAATACGGGTTTAGACCGCACCCGTCACCAAAAGAGAGTCCGCTTACAAGGTCCAAGAGGGTTTCATCGTTAGACCATATGACAATAGCCTTTTACATACATTTATTTAATTAAGTTTGTGAATGCTTAACTATGAAAACTAGCTAGGCAATGGCTTAAGTGATATCTAGTTGCGTGTCTTACATGTATAAGTGATGGAATACTAGCTAGATTGATAAGCTTTTAAGTTGTACCAATAAAGTGTGACAGTGTGAAAAGGTGTTAGCAATTAAGAGGAGGGAAAACGCAACTTAAACATGTGATTATGTAAAATACCATTATAAACAATAATTTTAAGTATGCAAACACAACTACAGAGATACAGAGTTAACCAATTGTCTTTCGACCCAAGTAATGTCAAATGGGGCACATAGCAATTTTTTTGCCTGCAAACTTTGACTGAAATTTTGATATACTAGTATGTGTTGTGGATTGATGGACAAATCTATTTATACAAATCGCCAAAACATGAAGAAAGAATATTGTGGTCTCCTAAATGATGTATTCTAACTAAATGTAATTTTATTTTGATAGGGACAAAGCTTGGCACCAAAATCATTACAAGTAGGCAAGTACTATCCCTTGGTGAGTGCTGCGCATGTTAAAGCCGCAAATGCATCATTTGAAGAAGCGTAAGAACCATAAACATGCCACATTTTTCTCTACCGAGTTTTACTCGGTTTTTATTTGGAGGTGTTTTCATAAATTGTACTCACCTTTTGATTTTCCTTTTTTACATATTTATATTTACTTTTTTTTTTATCAACTAATACCATACAAAATGGAACCACTTTATATACTCCCTATGTGTCCTTAATTGTTTGTCTCATTTGACTTTTTATTGTCTTTAAGATACGACTCTAAATATTTTTATCTCTAAATCCGTAAAACAAAAAATTATGAAACTTTATATTCTAAAAATTTATATTGAAATACATCTAACAAGATCCCTTTTAAATCTACTATTTATTATAATATGATGAGAATTTTTGTCAAAATTTGTGAATTTTGACTTTATAATTATGAATGGGGCAAAAATTAAAGGAACGAGGGAGTATCTATTTACTCGCTCTAATCCTAAAAATATAAACCACACACTTGTATGTTCCTCTTTTTACTACTTTTTTTTTTGGGGTTTTCTTACTATAGTAATTGAGTAGATTTCAGGAAAACATAGTCTTTATTCTTTTAATTATCGTACACTCTTTATGATGCAGGCAATTGTGCAAATCAGGAACTCTAGATCCTCACAAGGCAAGAGGTAAAATTGTTGTTTGCAGTAGAGGAGTTAATGCAAGAGTAGACAAAGGGCAACAAGTTGCATTAGTAGGGGGGGTGGGCATGGTCCTTGCTAACGATCAGGCGACCGCGAATGAAATCATTGCTGATCCTCATGTCCTTCCAGCTTCCCATATCAGTTACAATGATGGTAGCCTTGTTTTTGCATACATCAACTCAACAAAGTAAGAATGTACTCTATTCTATTGCCTTCCAAATCATTCCCGTCCATTATTCATTATTCGTGAGCAATTACTACTTTACAACCAGTTAATTGGTTTACCGATCACTTTATTCTTGTTTGTTTCTTTAATAGGTTGCTTTTACTTTTGATAGATTTGCAAAGGCCTTTATTACACATACATCAACAAGGCTAGATATAAAACCATCACCATTTATGGCAGCATTCTCTTCAAAAGGACCTAACACCATTGTACCAGAGATTCTGAAGGTTCGTTTATTACTACCCTTGATCAAGTCCATAAATGAAAAACTTTTTTAAACTAACTTCGGTAGAATCTGAGTAAGTTTTTCATATTTCTTATCCAAAAGATTTTGTCTCAACAAGAGATATAATAAAGTTATTTATCGTGTGGCCAACAAAAGTTAACCTTTCATATAACAAAAGTTTCTCCTCTATACAACAAAAGTCACCATAAAAAAAAGATGATTTCATATAATAAATGATGAAAAATGTTCGAAAAGAAAACGTTGAGTATCTTGTATAAAAGTTATCACTCAATAATACAAAAATCACACTTATTTACACTACAAAAGTCACTCCTCGATTTAACAAAAGCGATTTTCCAAGGGTTTGTCATTCAATATGACTTATGTATCCCTACTTTACTAAAATTTTTGTATTTCTTATATTTCAGCCAGATATAACTGCACCAGGAGTTAGTGTAATTGCAGCATACACTGAAGCACAAGGACCTACTAATCAAATGTTTGACAAACGTAGAGTCCAGTTTAACTCCATTTCTGGAACTTCGATGTCATGCCCACATGTTTCAGGTGTTGTTGGTCTTCTAAAGACTCTATATCCACATTGGAGCCCTGCAGCAATAAAATCAGCTATCATGACCACTGGTAATTACTTCTATAATTCATTGCTGTTTAAAATTCAAAAATAGTTACTTTTTAAGTCTGTGAGCCTCCATGGGTTCGTTCGTCCATTGTCATCTAAGTGGGGATACGTTTTGGAAAGTGGAACGAGTATCGGACACAATCCCTTACCTAGTTATGTCAAGCTAGTCTGAAAATGTACCACATATCAGTTCACATGTTTTGAACCATAAGTGTTCAGCATATTTAGGTTGTTACCCAAGTATAGATACGTTTTGCTACGTGGAGTAATAATTTAGAAGCTAACGTAGAAGAAAAAAAAACGGCTTAATAGGTAGGGTTTGTCTAGGCTAATATGACTCGGATATCATATTGAAATTTTAGGTTAAACATATTTTTCAGTATGTCATTAAAAAGATATATATATATATATATATATATATATATATATATATATATATATATATATATATATATATATATATATATATATATATATATATATATATATATATATATATATATATATATATATATATAGGTAAAAGTTAAAATGAAAAGGGTGAGAGGTCATCTAGGCCCTTTATATCATAAATTTAAAGCATGACATTTTAAGAACATATAGTGACATTTTTTTAACTCATAGTGACTAAGATATTTTTTTTCACGACCATATTCATCATTATAGTGACTATTTTCATCATTATAGTGACCAAATTTTTTACGTGAAATCTCATGTATTGGATCTTATCACTTAAAGGGTCAAGATTTCTTTTCATCCTTCTTATTTGAAGCACCCTTCTCATTGAATTGAATCCCTCCCTTATATATATATATATATATATATATATATATATATATATATATATATATATATATATATATATATATATATATATATAGGGATCTAATGAGAAGAGTGCTTAAAATAAGAAGAGATTTTGGCCCTTCAATGGTAAGATCCAACGCTAGAGACTTCACAAAAAAAATGGTTACTATAACAATAAAAAAAATGGTCACTATAATATAAAAAGAGTTACTATAACAATAAAAAGAGTCTTTATAAGTGAAAAAAAAATTTGGTCACTATGAGTTAAAAAATGATCACTTTATATACGTAAAATATCATCCGTTGGATTTAGGAGATGAAGAGGCAAGATGTCATCTCATCCTTCTCATTTTAAATACCTTCTTTTAACTTTTACATATATATATATATATATATATATATATATATATATATATATATATATATATATATATATATATATATATATATATATATATATATATATATATATATATATATATATATATATATATATATATATACTAAGATACATAATATTCACTTGCCATAAATAAAGCACTAATTGGTATTAGATAATTAATTTTGTAGTCTATACAATGCAGGATGTATGGCAAATTAGGTAACACTGGTATATATCTTATTAGCATAAATGCAAAAGAATTAGTTTGGTCGACTAAGCAATCACGACGTCAATTTTACTTACTGCGAGGACACATGGAGTAAAATTTCTTTTCATAAAATATTATACTTGGTAAAATACAAAAATATTAAAGAAATTTGTGGCTCAAGATGCATTCTACATCTTGAAAAATTAATACTATAAAATTTTGTTTATTGTATATGCAGCTAGCATAATAGATAATGTTCACGAACCCATTTCAAATGCGTCCCACGTACAAGCAAACCCATTCAACTATGGAGCAGGGCATGTTCAACCAAATGCAGCCATGGATCCTGGATTGGTTTACGACATGGCTACCAAGGACTACATGAACTTTCTTTGTGCACTTGGTTATAATGAGACATCTCTATCCCTATTTCATTCAGCCCCTTACAATTGCTCAAAAACTCTTAACATCCTCAATCTTAACTACCCTTCAATCACCATCCCTAATCTTAAGAAATCTGTTACTGTGACTAGAACCTTGACGAATGTTGGCTCGCCGAGCAGGTACATGGCTCATGTTCAAAGCCCCAGAGGGGTCTCGATTTCAGTGAGCCCCGTCATGTTGGAGTTCACTAGCGTAGGTGAGAGTATAAGCTTCAACATTACCATCAAAGCCAAGAGAGGGAAGGCATCCAAGGATTATGCATTTGGAAGAATAGTTTGGTCGGATGGTGTTCATTATGTTAAGAGTCCAATAACTGTGAAGCTGGCAGTATAGTATTGACGAGACTACTGATAGTTATGACTGATTGCTATAAGAAGCAATTTATTATGTCCTTTATCGTTACTAGAGTGTAGAGAAATTTGCATGTAACAAAAATATATCATTATAATAATCGATTACATTGTTTTCTTCTTGTGTTCTATTATATGGTAGACTTGAATTTAAAGCATTGCTATTAGAGGTGTTTATAAACGGTTAACCATATCGTAAAGGCTTAATGGTATGGTTAACGTACCGTTATAATGGTTATTGGAAAATGTTTACCGTAATCGTACTATTAAGTACTGGTAACAGCAAACTGTTGAGCATTATTTAACAGTACGGTTAACAGTTAACTGCTAACCATTTCATTATTCCGTTTTTCTAGTTGTTTGTCTCCTGCAACTCTACTATATTACAAAAATACTAGGTCTATTTCAATGGCAAAACATGCCATAAATTATTCAACATACACTTTTGAATTCAAAACATACTAAAAATTCCACAAAATAATTATTCGAATTAAACTATGCTTTATTCAAATGTGAGACACGGTAAGCAAACACACACACAAAAAAAAATCAATTCACAAAATCCAGTTTCTTATAATTAATCCCACTTCCAAAACCTCAATACTCAATACCTAATGCATTTCACATAACAAGTATATAGAATTCATATGTTGTGAGTGTTTTGGAAATATGGGGAACATTGGGAGGAGAGTAATGGGGAACAACTCAAGAAGAGTGGTGGGTGACGGTGGTTCGGCTTTGCGCCTGTGAACTCTGCAGCTGCAGTTTGAAGAAACAAAGAGGAAGTTTAAGAAATGAGTGTCGTGGGTAATGAAAAACTAAAGAGTCAACAATGTGTTGAATTGTTGATTAAGGCATTAGGTTTTTTTTTTTAAATTAATAATATTGCGTCGGTTAACCAATGGTTAATCATTAGAAAAATTTTGTTACCATAATCGTAACCGTTAATTCTTAACGGTTCGATAAAATAACTGTTAATAAGAATAAGTTGTACAGGATAAATTATAACGGTTATTTTTTCACACCCCTAATTGCTACCCTAGATAGACAATGTAGTTCTCATTGCAAGATATTGGCTAATTTAAATATACATTACATTTGAAAAAACAATGTTCCATCACCTTTTCTTTATATTTTCTAATTTCATATCTTATAGGAACAAAATTTGTTCATATTATTTTTATTATACTTTCAACATTAAATGTTGTATATAAAAAAAAAATGAATATCATAGTCTTTTAAATTTTCAATATTTGTCATCTACTAAAAAAATATTTTGTATAGAATACAAGTTTCGGTCTCGTACAACACATGGATGTTACTAATTTCATTAATTATTCATTTAGCAATGTTTTATAACTGACCCAAATAATTGTAATTACATTATCATGTGTGATTAGTAAATTAAGATAAAAACATGAAAAGGATACAAAAGTAATAAACTTCTCAAAGTCTCATTTTAAACCAACTCAAAATTTACCCATTCAAATTGTATTTATACACTATTTTTAGCCCATTAATGTAAATGGACATACATGGGTTAGATGATACTTAATGGCTTAATGTTAGCTTAGCTCGCTTGACCCCATTACAAAAAGAATAATATATTTATTTAAAACTATTGTAGTTAGTAGGTTATTAAAATAAATATTTAATTATTTTTTTAATAAAAATTCCTTGTGTATAACTTTTTATTTTCATTACTATATTAATTTTTTTTCTTATAGTTAAATTTATGGTATACATATCCACATTCATATAAATATATAAATCTATTTATTTTGAATGGAATACAAGAATTTTATTATAAATCTATAAAATAAAATAAATAAAATAGAGTTAGTCTAAAATGCCAAAAAAAAGAATAAAAAATTGCAGCCTATGGATAAGCCCTAGCTAGTTAGTACGAAATATGTCTTAGTTTAGTTATTTAAGACTTGTTCAACAATTTTATTAGACATGTCCTGATGTGAATCTAAGTACAAAAGCCTTAATCCACACAATATAAACCTTATAAAGCAACGCATCAAAGGCTATAATTTATGGCGAAAGTTTGGAGAATTGATTAAAGAAAACACCCTCAATTCTTTTTACTTTCTCACGTGAACTTAAAAAACCACCAACTCACAAATCTTTGCTATGCACAAAGAATAATAAACTTTAAACTTTATTGCTTAAAACAAGAAAAACAAGCTCAAAATCTGATTTTTTCAAGCTTGGGTGCACATCTATTTATACTCATAGCTTTAGAGTTCAAATTCTGGCCTACTTGAATTAGGACTCCTAATACTAAGAGGACTCCAAGTAACCAATAGGAATCTACCACCTAGCTATTACATACTCTTATTAGGACTCTATTTCTACAAAAGAAAAGATTAACTAGTGTTCTAATCTTATTTATACTCTACTCCGAATTAGAACACTCTTAGACTAGTTCCTAAGAACAAGGACGAATAGAATATCCATTGACTGAGCTAAACTTGTGGGATTCATGTCAACTCATTTCAATGCCACGTCCCATGCTCCTAGCCATGTCATATGCCATGCCACGTCACTTCATAAGCATCGTCCGTTGTCCTAACCCACGGACTATTGTAATAACGATTTATTCCCTTGGTCAAAATTTTCAATCTTCAAAAATCACTCCAAGATTTTAGCTTTTGATCAAGGCCTTCCACCAATTATCAACTCCATGGCTTCCATAATTTATTGAACTATAAAACGTAAAAAAGAAAAGTTCGAAAAAAAACACCTATGCCTAAAATGAGAAAAACACCATACTAAGATATGATGAATCTTAGAGGGAATAGGATTCAACTAGCTTGAAAGAATTCCAAGCATCCATTTACATCATGCCCTCCCTCTTAAGAAAAACTTGCCCTCAAGTTTTGTTATGGCCAGGAGATAATCCAAATCTTTCTAACCAAACATGAAGTTATTACAACAATTAGAGTATTGACGTTACTCTCTTTCCCTTGATCTCCAATATTGCCAAGCATTTAACATAAGATGAGATATAACCATACCATGACTTCATCCAAATTGCAAGATTTTGATTCTAACTCTAATAGTCCTTTTAATTTCCTCGTAGAAAATATACCAATAGCATGTTGATTATGGGACATTAGGATCACTTGATTGTAATAATGCAAAGATTCAATATTTTCCTCTTCATCGCCAAGAACATTGAAAGATGGCTAGTTACCAATCATAAAAGAATTGACTGGCTAAGTTGGTGTAGAATCAATAATAGTTTCAAGCTTTTCTTCCAACACTTGTTTTCACGCTTTAGCATAGCACAAAATGAAAGAAAACTCATATCATTTGATTCTTGTGTTGGCTCTTTATCAAATATCTAAGGTATATCATTGACTGTGTCAATGATTCAAAACAATAGGTTGTTTATCATCATCATCATTTAAAGACACCATAACATATTCTTGTCCTTCTTGTTCCATCTCATGCAAAATCTCCTTTTCATTCACTAACAAGACTTATTTCTCTTCAAATTCACAAGTCATGATGGGGTTTTCAAATTCCATAATATAATCTTGAATATATTTTCTATCTTGTTTCAATGTATTTTTCTTAATGAAGTTATATTGCACAAATTCTTTTGAAACAAAGCATTTTCTCATTTACCTCTTCAATTTGCTCTAAGAAGCAATTTTGGATCCTCCTTTATCCTCTTCTTTTGCAAACCTTGAAGCCATAAGCTTGCATAAGTAGTGAGCTTTACTTTGGCCACCTTGAAGGATCTATGATCATCCTAGTCCTTGTACTTGAAAATTCGTTCTACTCTTCCAATCTAGGAACTTGTTTAGGTCCATACTGCCATTAAAATCAGGAATTTCAAGTCTCAAGCTTTGATCCTCTTACCCCCTTGAACTCCTCCTCCTACGCCCTTCATATGATTCCTCATCAAAACTTGAAGAGGATGAGTCCCTCTTGCTAGGCCTCCTTAAGCTCCTAACACTGGATTCACTATCACTTTCTCTAGAGTTAAATTCATAGGAAGAGTGTTTACCTTTCCTTGAGGACTGTTCCTTCTTCCCCATGATTTGCAATAGCTCGTCCATACATTCCTTCAATTCCTTCAACTCGCGTTCCATGCACAACGTCTTGGCTTCTTGCAAGTTCAAACCTTTTTTAAAGCCTAGTGGCATCTCGTGAATATCATAACTACTAGAATCCATATTGCATGAGTATCTTCAAAAAATCTCAACAAGAGAACCAAAAGTTGATTAAACTAGATTATGAACCTTCTAAAGCAACTCACCAAAGGCTATAATCTAGGGTGAAAGCTTGGAGAATTGATTAAAGAAAA
Source organism: Dysphania ambrosioides (assembly GCA_026401315.1). NCBI lineage: Eukaryota > Viridiplantae > Streptophyta > Magnoliopsida > Caryophyllales > Amaranthaceae > Dysphania > Dysphania ambrosioides. The sequence continues at coordinate 4,766,960 of CM048672.1, forward strand.
CACTCTTAATTCTTTTAACTTCCTCACGTGAACTTAAAGAACCACCAGCTCACAAATCTTTGCAACGCACAAAGAATAATAAACTTTCAAAGTTTATTTCTTAAAATAAGAAAAACAAGCTAAAAATCTAATTTTTCCAATCTTGGGTGTACATCTATTTATACCCATAGCTTGAGAGTTCGAATTCTACTTGAATTAGGACTCATAATACTAAGAGGGCTCTTAATAACCAACAGGCATCTGCTACCTAGCTATTACATACTCTTATTAGGGCTCTATTTCTACAGAAGATAAGATTAACATCCTTAGACTAGTTCCTAAGAACAAAGATGATTAGAACATCCATTGATTGAGCTAAACTTATGGGAGCCACGTCAACTCATGTCTATGCTTCTAGCCACGTCATATGCCACACCATGTCAGCATGTCACGTCACTTCATGAGCACCTTCCATTGTCCTAACCCACCGACTTTTGTAATAACGATTTTTGCCCTTGGTCAAAATTTTCAATCTTTGAAAAACACTCTAAGATTTTAGCTTTTGATCAAGGTCTTCCACCCATCATCAACTCCATAGCTTCCACAATTTATAGAATTATAAAACCAAAAAAGGAAAGTTCGAAAAAACCACCTATGCCTAAAATGAGAAAAACGCCATACTAAGATATGATGAATCATAGAGGGAATAAGATTCAACTAACTTGAAAGAATTCCAATCATCCATTCTCATCATGTCCTCTCTTACATCCTTTCAAGATCGTATATGATCACTCTATATTATATCGACAAATTGGATAATAAGGTTTTGTTCTATTTTACATTGTTTGTCATTCTTTTATTTTGTTCCATTTACTTTGTTTGTCTTATTTTATTTTATTGGGATTTTTTTAAACTTATTATCTTAAGAAATTATTTTCTTCTTAAACTACCTTAGTTTCTCTAGAATTGTCTACAATTTAATGCAACCTGCTGCAAAACTTATTTTATTTATTATAACAACATTTATTTTATCTAAACTTATTACAATTTAATTTATTTGAACTTATTTTTAATTTAGTTCAACTTAATATGTTCTAAATAAGGGTGAGTTTATTATGTTGGTTTTTTACATATTTTTTTATATTAGATCTTATTTAACTGTAACCCCTATTAAATTTACAAAATTTTGATTACAAGTACTCCAAAATACTATATATATAATATTTATTTTATAAAATATATTTTTAATTATCTATTTACAGAAATTTTTGGATTTATTTTAATTAATGATATTTTTTATTTAAACCATTAAACCCATAAGCCCAATAAATAAATTTAACCCACTAACCTTATTATTTATATGTACACTAGTGTTTTTCCCTAAACCCTAATCATAATCTACACAAAGTAAAACACAAAAAAAGAGAGGAGAGAAAACCTAAGAGCAGCCAGGAGCCCTTGCTGCCGCCACCTTCCAACACCGCCGACCACCACACCTGTCGGTCTCCTCTCCTCCTTCCATTCCTTCTTTTCCCTTCCTTTATTCTTTAATATTATGCCCTACAATTCATGATTTGGAAAAAAGTTTCAATCGTTGTTGTTATTGTTGTCAATGATTGATTATATGTTAAAAGTGCTTATAAAAGTAAATTTATGAATTTATATATGTTTTACAAATTCACGATCTTTATCCATGAAATTATGGGTTGAATGTACTAGTTTTCATATTTTAGGGTTTATGATAATGTACTATTGGTTATTTTATAAAACTAAAATTATTTTGTGATTAGTCTAATGATGTTATGTTTAAAATAAATTTCCAGATTTTATAGGTTATGAAAATTTGATTTTTATATTGAGTATTTGAAGGATTTTATGACTATATGTGTAGTATATGATCCTAATCAATATACTATATGTTTAGAACATTATAATCAACATTTTGCAAACTTTGGAAATTTTTTTCTAAATTTATAAAAGTAATTTTCATTATATTTTAGGGATTTAAGTATTAAAAACAAAGGTTTAATGCATGTATATGATTTTTGGAAGCCTTTTTAAATGAGTATAGTTGTTGTAAATTTGTTTGTTAGGGTAATGATTAAGGTGGTGTTATTTGGTTTAGGAAAATGATTCATAGAAGGCGATTCATAGTTGTGAAAGTGGTAACATGATTATTCTATTCAAGGTACGTATAAGTTATGAAAATCTTGCCTTTAGGAGCATGATTTAAGGTAAAATAAAAACTTAGTATCATGATTAGGGGACCTTTTGGGTGAGATTGGTTGGTTATGTATTGGAAAGGATTCATGTTCTTTATTTTAGAGCATCATTTCTTATTGTTGGTAACTTATGAATATGATTTGTTAATACTTATCAGGAAAAGATTATATATGATTGAGGAATCTTGATTGATTCAAGTGGAATTTATTTGTTAATAATCCATGAGGTTGTTTATCATTGTTCATTCATAACTAATGGTATGACTTGATTAAAGGGAGATTTTCAAGTCTTAATAACGAGATTAATTAACTTTGTTCAACATCTTACTTATCTCCTATGTTTAATATTGATAGTACTGAGAACAATACCTTAGCTCCGGAAGAAATACCTGCATATGAAGTAGCCAGACAACTCTAGATAGAAATAAGTTTCCACCTTAGAGTACTAGAGGAACACCATCAAAATGATATAAACCTGAATATCATCCTCGACATTCAAGGTTTAGTAACTAATCTCATAAGAACTAAAAATTTAACCAAGCCTACAAAGGCATACAACATCTCATTATAATTAGAGAAGATTCTAAGGAATATAGTTGAAGCTCTACGTAATAAGGAGTGGAAAAAGGCTATAAAAGATGAAATCAAAGCCTTAAAGAAAAATGAAACATGGGAGAAGTTCACACTTCCACTACAAAAGAAATTTTTGGGTTGTAAGTGGATCTTCACTATGAAACATAAAGTTGATGGGTCAATCAAAAGATATAAGGGAGGGTCAGTGGCTAAGAGATACACTCATACATATGGTATTGACTATTCTGAAACTTTTTCTCTAGTTACAAAATTAATACAATTTAAGTATTATTCTTATTAGAAGCTAACAAAGAATAATCTTTCTATCAACTTGATAGGAAGAATGCATTCCTTCATGGGGAGCTCAAAGAGGAAGTGTACATGGAGATTCCTCTTACTTTTTTCACAGAGTTCTTGACTTTTAAAGTTTACAAACTAAGAAAAGTGTTGTATGGGCTGTAACAATCTCCAAGTGTAGTTTAGGAGATTCACTATGGTTATGCACTATCTTGCATATCACTAAAGTTACTCTAACTACACTCTCTTTCTTATGAAAAGGGATGATCTCATATCTTGTCTTATCATCTATGTCAATGACATGATAGTTACAGAAGTGACTCATAAGAAATGTCAAGGTTAAGAGCATAGATCTTCAAAGAACTTGAAATGAAATATTTTGGGACACTAAAGTACTTCTTCAGAATTGAGGTTCTACACTCACAAACAGGAATCATTATATCTTAAAGCGAGTATTTCCTAGATCATTTAGTAGAAATGGGAATGACTGATTGCAAACAAGTAGATACTCCTATGATGATATAGCATGGTCTTATGATAAAAGAGGGGGTATAAGTGTTAGACAAAGGTCAGTACTAGAGATTGGTATGCAAACTCATCTATCTGATAAACACTAGACTAGACATCCCATATGCTATGAGAGTAGTAAGTCAGTTCATGCATAGACCATAAATTGATCATCTAAAAGTATACGTCAAAATTATTGAATATTTGAAGAAATAAACAGAAATTGGAATCTTGTTTAAGAAAAATGGTCATCTTGAGATGAAGGCCTACACTGACGTAGATTGCAAAGGCAACAAAACAAAAAGAAGATATACATAAGGATATTTTACCCTAATAGAAGTAACCTAGAAAAGTTAAAAGCCAAAAGTAGTAGCTCTGTCCAACATAGAAGATGAATTTAGAGGGAAAGCCAAAGGGGTCACTAAAGTTCTATGTCTTGGGAAACTACTAACAGATCTTAGGTTTCCACCTAAAGAAGAGTGTCAACTATTATGTGAAAATTGTAATTAGTATCTCAAAAAACCCTACTTCTCACGATCAAATTAAACGTGTTGAGATTAATAGGCACTTCATCAAAGAAAAACTTGAAGTAAAGTGATATCTCTTCCATATGTTCGATCTGAGGGGCAATTACTGACACTCTAAATAAGGCATTACCAATAGGGAATTTCTATGTGGCTCATAGCAAGTTTGGTGTTGTGCATACCAATATCTAACTTGAGGAGAGTATGAAACTGAGAATCTCCAAGATAATCTTCAGAGTAAAAATAACTTACCAAAGTCAACAAAATTTAGAATCAATCAAAGGAGAATAAAATCAGATTTGTATGTCAACATTGTACATATTTAGCATATGTATTTTAAGCAACTAAACAAGTATATGAATCATGTATGTTACATCATCCAATACAAGCAAAAATTCAAAAACCCTTCTTGAAATATAACGTTCATACTCAGGCATAGCCTTAGTCTCATGCTTAATAGCCTTTTCTTTAAGATTAGTATGGAGACTTGTTACTTTAACCTTCAATGTCAAAACATCTTCTCCACCCTTCTTCAACTTAGAGTTGAGGTCCTCAACCTATTTATTGTGCTCCTTTGTTTTGGTTTTTCAGGCTTAGAATGAGGCAGTCATTCTCAGTCTTGAGACGCTGTAGCCCAGCCCCCTTCTATTCATGCTCTTTAAGAATACTTTTGTTCTTAATAGTGGCGTGAATAAACATAGAGGAGGCAAAAGTAATGTTTATATGCATATTTGTGGGCTCAACAATAGCCTTCTTTGCTTGCTCCTCTACGTCATGAAGCTGACCCTTGAGTTCTTAACTCAAGATAAGAGCGTTGAGCATGTGTTCAAATCATTTGCAATTACACAACACATTTGGCTAGTTGACCAATTGGTTATATACTTTGAAGAATCAATAGGGAGGTAGACTAGGATTAAAGATACTCTAGAGGCTAGGGGTGAATAGAGCATGTCCAACTTTCACAATTTGAGATATGCTTCAAGAGTAGTTTCAATTTTGTTCAAATGCTTTTGAGATATGCTTCCAAGAGGCTTCATATCTTTGGGATTGTTTTCAAGGCTTTAAAATTGATTAGTGGAATATGGATTAATGCTTTTGACTTTGCTAAAACTTTTGATCAAAGAACAAAATAATAAATAATGCTAGGGGTGTTCATAAACGGTTAATCGTACCGTTAATCCTTAATAGTACGGTTAACCGTTATAACGGTTATTGGAAAAGGATAATCATAACCGTACCGTTAAGTAACAGTAACCAGTATTTAACGGTACGGTTAATTGTTAACCGTTTCATTCCATTTTTATGCACTTGTACACCTAATATTGTGAAATTATTTGTATGATTTCTTAGCTCATTTGGGTCTTCTACAATGGTGATAAAACATATTTATATAATGTATGATCATGCATAAAAAAAATTTGTAATATTCATTCATGTTTTAGCCTTTTAAGTTTAGTTTTCTTAAAAAATAATAATAACAATTAACCATTACAAAAATTTCATAACCGTTAACCATTAAGGTTAACGGTTCGGTAACTGTAACCATTAATTCTTAAAGGTTCGGTAAAATAATCGTTAATATGAACCGGTTATACACGGTTAACGGTTACGGTTATTTTACACACCCCTAAATAATGCATAAGTAAAATGCAAAAATAAAATAGAGATAAAACATGATTATTTGGTATAAAGTTCGGCAACTAATTTACATGCGTCTACGCCTAGGGTTATCCAACCCTTAGGATTTAACTAGATATTTTATTATTTTCTTTCAAGACCTAAAGCACCCCAAAATACTATAATCCCTATCTTATAATATGTAGTACCTCAGCTACACTTTATCGTCTCAGATCCTAGTAATAAAAAAAAGCTCTCTTTTTTCAATACATTTGAGTATTATTGTATACTTTAGTATAACATTTTTTAAGAAATATTTCTTTACTTTAAATACTTGTGATACATCTGTAATAGCCCAATTTTTAAACGACATAATCAAATGATAATTGTCTTTAGTTAGTGTGGTTTCATTTCTAAAGTATGATTAAATAATGAATTTTTTTATTTTTTTTAATACAAGTGAAATACTTACTATTTAAAAGTTAAGATTTTGACTAAGACTAAATAAAATAATTTTTATTTCAATTTACTTATCATCCAAAAAATACAAATTAAGTTGTGTGGATGTTTATTAAGTATTTTTCTTTCTATTATATATTTACGTATTATACTATTTTCCTCATGTTCTTATTTATTTATTTATTAGTTTTAAGTTATAATATTTTATAGAAAGTGTTAGGAGTACTTGTATTGATTGTTAAGATAATATTTATACTTTATTTGTATTAATAATAGGGTAAATTGATGGGAATAATCTAACCTTTATCCGATTTGCAGATATTAATCAAGCCTTTTGACTATTTATGATACACCTACCTTTACCCACTCTTTGCTTTCACTAAGCCACTCTCAATTGTAACATGTAATTAATGGTAATAAACCAATAATTGATATAATAAACCTTTTAAATACTACACATTTGGATCGATGAAATTGCGAAAACTGGATCAGGTACTTTTTACTGTACCTATTTGTAGAGTCAATCCCACAGCAAACCATGAACTTTATCTGTTTTTTAAAGCATATAAACTTCAGGTCACTGTAGAGGAAGATGTTCTTTCATGTTATATTGAAATCTGATATCTTGTTGCAGAATTGCAGGTGGAGGATCTCTTTTTCTTGTCAACTGGTTCTTTATTACTCCCTTTATTGCTCAATAATCTTGATTGATGTGCTCTGGTCAACATAGGTTGATCATTATTAGGTCCAAATGAATTAAAACTAGGATTAATTGACCGCATTAATCTAACCTTTACCCGATTTGCGGATATTAATCTAACCTTTTGTTTATTTCTGATTGAACCTACCTTTAACTGATTTTTGCTTCCACTAAACCTTGCCCATTTGTTACCTGTTGTAGCCGGTCACGAACAGGTTATCTTTTAAAATTATATTCAACTCCTAGACCCATTTTTAGTACCTTTAAGTCCCTCACATTCAACCTGTTGGTCGTTGTTATTTTTGGCGTTGGTATTCAGTGGTAACGAGACTACTTTCTGCAGCTCTTCATGGAAAGAGAGATGGTGACAGTAGCGATGTCTATGTGACCACACCGAAGTGGGAGAGAGAGGAAAAGGAGTGAAGATGATGGTGGAGGTGGAGGTGGAGGTGGTAGTGGGTGGTGCGACAAAAGGAGGCAAAAAAAATTGAGAATAAGAGGAGAAAGTAGGAATAATGGGGAGCACCAGTGAGTGAGAGGAGGCAAAGAAAAAAGAGATGGAAGGGAAGGATAACACATGGGAGCAGGAAACACAGATACTACTATTGGCGTGGGAAGGAGAGAGATTATGAAGAGAGACAAAATCATCAAGCTTTTGAGACGCCACATCAGATAATGAGGACATCGTGGCCAAAATTTACGTGGGAAATTAAACTGCTGCTGCCACATCAGATAATTCTCACTTGTTCTTCCGGTCACCCGTAATAAGGTTTAGTGGAAGCAAAAATCAGTTAAAGGTAGGTTCAATCAGAAATAAACAAAAGGTTGGATTAATATCCGCAAATCGGGAAAAGGTTAGATTAATGCGGTCCATTAATCCTTAAAACTATGTCAAAGTTACACCCAGATGTTATTATAGTATAACATATACCCATTACCAATGTATTGGCTGCAACTCATACTAATATTCTGAAAATTTAGTAGATTTTTCTTAGCCTTGTGTATTCCGTAACCTATGAAATATTATGCAGGTGGATGAATGGATTGTGTCTCAGAAATGGAATGTTATCTGACTATTACCAAGCGTGCAAATACATAAACGAATCTTGGCTTCTTTTTTTATCTGATTCCTTCTCTACAACAAGATTCTGGTAGCGTTTCTAAATTTTAGTCACATAGCTGCTAAAGATTGAAGGTATTCAAACTCATACAACCATTTTTTTCATGCAAAAAAAAATATAAAACCCAAAAAAATATGCTTGGATTTTTCAAGATCTGTTACTAATAATTGGGTGGCAGAAGAGGGAAAAATAAAGAGAAGGACGAGAAGGCTAAAGATAAGTGTATTCATAAATAAACAAAAGGTTGGATAAATATCCGTAAATCGGACAAAGATTAGGTTATTCACATCAATTCTCATTAATAATATGAGGAAAAAATATATAAGAGTAGCTAAATAACTAATTTATGGCATGTTTGGATTGAAAGTAATATATTAATAGGGTAATAAAAGTCAAACATAAGAACATGAATGTGAATACAAGAAAAAATGAGAGAGTTTTGGTATGATTGAAAGAAGATTATGTAGTGATAGTGTGTTTGAAAGGAAATAAATAGGAACTATTATCCTTATTTTGGGGAAAATAGTTACACTAGGGGGAGGGTGGGTGACTATGACCCCTAAAATGAGGGTAATAGTTCTCCTTCTTCTACCTCCCACTACATCATTAATATTTAATCAACTTGTATATACATTATCACTTTCTTATTTTTTTCTTAGATTTACATTCATGTTTTTAAGTTTGACTTTTATTACAATAGTAATACATTATCCTAATCCTAAACATGCCATTAGCGTTAACTTTTCCTAAAACTACCAAGTAACCTTGTAGTTTACCTTAAAAAAAAATCCACTCACCCCAGTTCATTGGTTTTTCCAATTTATGCTAAAAAGAGCACCTTATTTGGAATTCTGATATAGGAGAAATGTCTTCTATAAATTTTTCCCTATTGTTATGTCTCCTGACGTTGTTGTTGCATATCATTATTGTTGTTCATAGATGTATTGTTGATTCCTTTGCGTGGTTCTTCCATAGAACAATAAGTTTTCTGCCTTGTTTTTCATTGTCCGAACTTCTCTCATAATCTAGGAAATATGGTCTTGATTTGATTGGAATGTAGGTTTATGAGTATGATTCTTAGAAAAAAACATGAGATTATATGGGTGGCCGATAATTAATTTATGTGACATATTAAGTTGGTAGTGACTAGTGATTATTTGTGATTACGAACAAGTTTGAAATCACACTTTAGAAAGGAAAATAATCCAAAATTCAAAGGAAATTTTGTTGAACTTTTTGAAATATTCTTAATTGGAATATTATGCAATTGTTTCAATTTGTTGTTGATAAATGGTGGATGATCTCTAGTAGTTAATGATTAATAAATGTTTCAAGTAGTTTAAGAGTTTAAAAAAAGAAGTGTTAAAGAATGAATCATTAGTCATAGTAAGTTGATTAAAGCTAAGGAAAATGTTTGTTTGTTTTATCAAATTCATAATTTTCAAAAGTTTAGAGTAAGTCCTCGATCAAGTACATTAACCTACAAAGTATTCACTCAAAATAATTTAAGAATAGGAAGTTACTCTTTCCTTTTTCCTAATGTGAAATAAATAAAGAAAAGATATTTGGTTAATAAAAATAATATTTGGGAAATCATGTAAATTTGGGGATGAAAGAGTTTTTTAATTGACCAAAAAAATGGAAATATGGGCATTGAAAATTCCAACAAAGCATGAGACATTAGTTTCTAAGTCTGCTCATAGTCATTGGAATTCCTCATGATTTTTAGATTTCTATATTTTAACCAAATAACTTTTAAAAAATTAAATTTCTATTATTTCCATAAAATACATATTTATACGAGGTATACATTCTATGTCAACTGAACTAGGGTTGTCCTAGTCACCTATCCAATCAAAAATTTCAGTCATGATGAATTGAGATTTAAATACAATTCAAAATTTCGTATCATCAAATATCTGATTCAAGAATTTCCAATTTAAAGCAAACCAATGTAGTAGGATATTTTGAATACTTACACATATTTTTTTTATTGGATATATGATCCAATCCAAAACTTTCAACTATTTTAGAAATTTTTGGATATCCGAAGTTTATAAATGACTATTTGAATTCGATCCGAAAATATATGAAAATCCGATCTAACAATCCAAATGAAAAAAAAAACCTTAAAATGAAAAATAACCTAGTAGGGTAGCAGAAGTTTTAGATTGAATTTGTTGGATTACATATTTGATCAGGTATGTTTGGCTAGTGTTAAACTAAGCAAGAAGTTAACTGTCTTTTTAAGTGCAGTAGGATATCCTAATAATGGACAAATCGTATGGCATATGCTCTGACTTTTTATTTTCATTCACCACACTTTCCTTACGACCAACCATTTAAAATGAAATAAAATACTAAAATGGTATGCTTGCACCACTACCATCAAACTAATAGGAAGTACATTGTTGGTTTGACTATATCTAGTTTAACCGCAAGTGACTTGAATGATTATCATAGACAAAATCGGTGGTTTGGGAAGGTATATTATCTTGCAAAATAATTAATTATTTTACATTATTGTTTTGTGAGACTTCTTTCAATATTAATATAATATTTTTATTTTCTTCTAAAGGTAAAGATTGTAAAGATTTTTCAATAGTTAATCAATCATCTACTATCTGCACTCCTTGGAGACAAAATATTATTCATATATTCTATGATTTTGTAACAACATGCCAAGAAAATGAAGAAGCAAGAAAGAAATGTGACCAATCTTTATCAGATTTATATAGAGATGTGAGGTCAATAATGCAGTCTGAAGAAGTTATTGAGGAATCTGAACAAAATAAAAGAACTTCATATCCAAAAAAGGCAAAAACAAAAGGAAGACCAAAGAAAATAAAGAGATTGATAGGTCATTTTGACAAGAACAAAACAAAAACTAGTCATCCTAATCAAATTGGAACAAAAACTCCAAATGAACACATCATTTGAATAATATCATTAGTTTATATATATGTATAGTTATTATATATGTTTTTAAATTATATATATATAAATATTATATAATTTTTTATTTGAGTTTTTCTTAACTGAGATATAAATTTTTGTCCTTGCTTATATATTTGAAATTATAATTTCTACATCTGAGTTATTATCTTTTTTATTTTCATATAAAGTGAAAGAATTCCAGAGGTAATAACTTGTATTAAATTTAAATAATGAGTTATCCGAGATAATAAATCCTATATGAGATCCTTAATAATTATAATTGAGATTTTAATTATTATAAATGAGATAATAACTTTTTCTTCCTCGTATTTACATAAAACAATAATGTCTATAATTGAGATTTATATATCTATAACTTAGATTCTAATCCAGAGATCATTATACATTACTAATTCAAATATATATACAATCTAAAATCAATTTAAAAGTTATTATATCAGAAAGAATTCTTGAGATAATAACTTGTATTAAATTTTAATACAAAGTTATCTAAGATAATAAATTCTATACATGAGATACTTATAGTTATAATTGAGATCTTAACTACTATAACTGAGATTATAATTTTTCTTTCTCGTATTCAAATTAATCCAAAAATGCCTATAATGGAGATTTATATATCTCTAACTTAGATTCTAATCCTGAGTATGATATAAATTACTAATCCAAATATATATACAATCTAAAATCTAAAATCAATTTAAAAGTTATAATATCATGAAGAATTCCTGAGATAATAAATTGTATAAAATTTTAATATTGAGTTATTTAAGATAATAAATCCAATACCTGAGATTCTTATAATTGTAACTAAGATCTTAATTACTATTACTGACATCATAATATCTTTACACTTGAGATAATAACTTTTTCTTCCTTGTATATAAACTATACAAAATGGTCTATGTCTATATTTTAGATTTTAATCCTGACATACAAATATTGATATCTTTATTCATTTTCATATAAAGTGAAAGAATTTCAAAGATAATAACTTGTTTTAAATTTTAATACTTAATTATCTGAGATAATAAATATTATACCTGAAATTCTTACTAGTTATAACAGATATCTTAATTACTATAACTAAGATAATAACATTTTTTTCCTCGTATTTAAGTTAAACAAAAATGCCTAAAACTGAGATTTATATATCTATAACTTAGATTATAATCCTGAGAATGATATAAATTCTTGTTAAATATATATACAATCTAAAATATAAAATCAATTTAATAAAAAAATGAATACTAAAAAGATAATAATAATTTCTATACCGGAGATTCTAATAATTTTATCTGAGATCTAATTTTTTATAACTGATATTATAATAACTATACACCTTAGATAATTCACTGAGCTGCAAAATATCAATCACTTTCTTCTTTTTCATAATAACTATACATGAGATATTGTGTTATATGATATAATAAATCATATACCTGAGATCCTTATAGACATATCTGAGATATTAAGTATTATAACATAGAAAGCCTACAATTGAGATTTATATACAAAATTTGAGTAATTAAATTCTATTCCACATAAATACAATATCTAAAATCTAAAATTAATTTAATTACAAAATGAATACTAATAAACTAGTAATAAAACTATTTTCTTTTTTCTTAGAATTTTTAGCTCATTGAGCAGCAATATATCGCTCTCTTTCTTTTTTAAATCTTTCTTTTTCCTTTGTATTTGTTGTATTTCAATATCTTTCTCCGATTGGATTTTAATCTTCTATTTTTCAACCAGTAAATATTTTGACATAGACTAAGTAAAGCACTTCTCCATAACATCTTTGCAAAGAACTTCTCCATAACATCTTTGTAAAGAACTGTATTTATTCTTTACTAACCTTACTATCAGTTGTGCTCGATAAAACACTCTTCTTTCTCTCTTAAAATTAAATTATTATTTAAAAATTAGATACATCATAAATAATAAAATCATATGAAAAAAATGTATTTAAAATAAAAATGTATTATTACCACATGCAAATCCCTTTTATATATCTTGGAAAAAAAAGGACCTTATATGTTTCATGCAAAATACTCCACAATCTTTAGTTTCTCCACTATTTCTCCAAGGAAAAACAATAATATTAAGCTTGAAACTGGTTATTAAATCAGCATTTGGATGTCCTTTATGCTTTAAGAAATCTCTTGAATATTTAATCTGTGTTGACAACAAATATTTTCAAAACAAATATTAAAATATATTAAAAAAACAAAAAAACGTGTTACTCTTAAAAATAATCTTCTACCATCAACTTAGGTGATCCTTTGTATTTAGTTAGATTTGTTCCAACTCTATTATCAAGCCATTGATTCTCCTTCTTCAAAAAATTAACTACTTAACATGTAAAATATTTAGCTTTGTACAGAGGGAAAAAATTTGTTACATAATAATTATAAATTAAATAAATATTATATCACAAGTAAAATAAAAAAGAAACACAAAGATTACCATATCCGCAGTCTTAATGTCAAAATTTGGAAATTCAACCAATTCATCATTGTCTTTCTTGGAACTTTAATATCTGATTTTCTCTTTTTTCATATTTTTAAGATCTTTCCTGTATTTGTTCAAAGAAATCTGCAATAAAAAAAATTATAAAAACACACCTTTTAGATATGAATTTCTAATATTGAGATAAAAATTCTAAACTGAGATCACCTATTTTTGAGATAATAATATTTATATTTGAGATAATAATTTTTAATCCTGAGATAATATATATATCTGAGATAATAATATTGATACTAAGATAATAATTTCTAATCTTAAGATAATAGTATTTATATCTGAGATAGTAATTCCCAATATCAGAACAACTATGTCTAAGATAATAACTATTATCTTTAATATCATAACATATAATTAATAACGAAAATAGAATCATATGATTTTATAATAAGAAAATACTTACAAAAGATTGGGTATTGAGAAAAAAAATTCTTGGTCCAGAAGATTTTTTCAATTCCGCCTTGTTCAAGAGGAATGCAAAGACATCAATACATGTTGAACTTATCTAATTCCTTTCATCCAAATAATTCATATCATCTTTGTCCAAAATACTAACTAAATCATCCCCTGATGAATATTGAGCCACCATTTCATAATTTTCATCCATGAACAATTGATCTTTTTTACTCAAAACTTCTCATGGTGGATCAACTTGAATTGGATAAGTTTTGTTTGCATTGGAGAAGAAAAGTCAATCCATAATAAGTGTGTCTTTAGCACTAAGAGAAGAATAAATATCAAGTAACCCTTGACAAAAACACATTGCAATTCTCTTTTGGAACATTAATGTTGCTTCTTTTATTAGTGATTTCTTCATTATCAAATGGACTTAATGCAGGTGATTTTTCTTCTTTCTTTTTGCTTCCCCTTTTCACCATCTTGGACCTTTTCCTTCTTTGTTTAATTTCCAATACCAAATCTTTCATTTTTAAACCTTGTTCCTGAGAGTCCAACAGCATAATATCTTCTGTAATAACTCTTTTTTGTAGAGAATGAGTCAAGAATAACCTCAGGAAATTCAGATGCATTAGTTGTAGAATCTATAAACACATCATCAATATTTGGAAAATTCTTCTTCAAATCATTCTCTATTTTCTGCATAACATTATCCCAATGGAATCGAATGCATATTCACTTTCAATGTAAACTTCTTGTTCCACAAACTTTGGAGCTTCTATAATTTCATCAACAACTGACTCGAGAATAACTTTAGGAAACTTAGATGCATTATTTGTGGAATCTACATATTCTCTTGGATAATTAGTGAGATGTCTAGTTTGGGATACAATAATTTCACCAATATCTGGTAAATTCTTCTTCAAATCATTCACTATATTCTCCACAACATTATCCCAAGTGGAACCAGGTGCATACTCACTTTTAGTACACACTTGTTGATCCACAAACTTTTGAATTTCTTCAAATTCATCAACAACTGAATCATTAAGTGTAGGCGCTGATAAACTTACACCCTTCATGTCTATTAGGCCTAACACTAGACTAGGTTTCCTGATTATTTTCATTTTCTCCTCATTTAGTTGATTCAAACTCATCCTCTTCCCAAATAGATTATCATAATTCTGAAAAATAAATGTAAAAAGAAATAATTACTATTAATTCTGAGATAAAAATTTAGTAGAGAAAACCATAATCCTTTTTTGAAAAAAAAATTTATACCTTCAATGCTATATCACCAATTGAACATTTTTCTAAATTCTGTTCTTCTTCATTCATAGAATCCTCTCTCTGTTCATCCTTTTCAGATTTTATTATCTGAGATAATATTAAAAATAAAAATAATTTATTTTCACTTCTAATCTTGAGATAATAAATTCTAATCGTGAGATAATAAATTATATTCCTGAGATAATAATTCTAATCCTGAGATAATAACTTTTGATCTTGAAATAATAATTTCTATATATGAGATCATAGAAGCTATCTCTGACATATTAATTTTTATAAATTATATAATATTTTAACCTGATATAATAAATTCTATACCAAAGATAATATATTCTTATCTCGAGATAATAAATACTATAAATAAGAATATAACTAAGATCATAACTTGGTAAGAACTTTAAAAACTGAGATATTAATTTCTAAATATTAGATGGTAATTACTAAAACTAAGATCATAACTTGGTAAGAACTTTAAAAACTGAGATATTAATTTCTATATATTAGATGGTAATTACTAAAACTAAGATCATAACTTCTAATCCTAAGATAATATTAACCTGAGATTCTATTACCTGAGATAATATTAAAAAAATTATTTATTTTATATTCAACATAATATCTGAGATAATATCTTCTAATCTTGAGATTATAATTTATAATCCTTAGATAATAAATTCTAATCTTGAAATAATATATGCTAATCT
The DNA here is from genome assembly GCA_026401315.1 of Dysphania ambrosioides. NCBI lineage: Eukaryota > Viridiplantae > Streptophyta > Magnoliopsida > Caryophyllales > Amaranthaceae > Dysphania > Dysphania ambrosioides. The sequence goes on from CM048672.1 coordinate 4,782,839, forward strand.
TGAGATAATAACTTCCATTCCTGAGATAATAATTCCTATATCTGAAATCATAGATTATATCTCTGACATATTAAGTTTATATTAATAAATCAAGAATTACCTTTTGCTTCTCATGATCAACTTCTTCTCCAATTTTCTTGATTGGATGTTCATCTTCCATTTCACATTCTGATAAACTCAATAACTTAAAATTATCAATTTCATTAAAAACTTTCTATCATCTTCTCTAATGATCCTAGCTTGAGGAAGATCAGTCAATTCAAGAGGAACTTCATCCTAGATAGGTGATTTATGATAGGAGTTACTCTAAAAACTACTTGAATTATTTCTATTTTTAATAGGAGTTATTGGAGTTGCTGGAATTATATCTCTCTATACCAAAAAAGAAATAGTATTAAAATTATGATTAATAGTATTTTTGAAAAACAAAAATAATATAAATAATTTATAAATTACTGATGCACTTAAATCCACTTTCTTACTAAACTCCTCTTGAAATTTATTCACTCTTGCCACAGTTATATCAATGACTTCCCAAAAGTTATGATCATTATATAAGGATTTATCTAAGGAATCTTGGGATGATTTCTTCTAAACTTTTTTCCTTCAAAGCTTCAATTTTCTTTAAATAACTTGAAGTTGCCATTGATATTTCATGAACTAGTTTGTTATTGAATTTAAAAATAACATTCATAGGCTGCAATGATCCAAAACAAGAAAAGATACTATTAAAATGAATAAAATTATATATTATTAATATCATAATAAAAAGGTAAATCATAAAAACACAACTTTACTTTTTTTCAGCTCATTAATATTAGCTCCATTTGTATCAGCTTCCATTCTTTCAACATCCATTCTTAATAACTTATTACTAACACATCTATCCTCTGATGTGCCAACATCATTAAGTTTTCTTTTCCTCTTTTTAAATTCAATGTCCTCTTTATCTTCATCATCTTCCAGTACATTTCTAATGACATCAACTGGTTTTACAGCACTAACAAAAGAAGGTACACTATAGGAATTCCAAGACCAATTTCAAATTATAAAGATTTGACTTTAAAACTTAACTTATTTCTATCCCAATATCTAATAAATTAAGGCTTCACAAATAGAGGTTCACCATACTGAACCCTATGAATGTATGCTATCAAAAGATCAGGCAAGCAACCATTAATAACCTTTGACTTTATAATTTTAGAACTCTTCACACCACCTTTTGCTTTTTCCTCCTTGATAGCCTTTATTTTCCTGGTCTCTGTTTCTTGAAAATCTTTTATTGATTCACATAGAATATCCATAATATAACACACCAATTATAGTGTTTGATATCATCAACATTAACCAATGATTTTACAATATTCAATGTTAATGTTTTATCAAAAGTTGGGCAAGAAATATTGTCAATGCAAACAGTACAAAAATCTTCTTAAACACTACTCCCCCTTGTCCAATTCTTTAATCTTGGACTCCCACAAACTCATAGATACAAAACGATTATCACCTTTAATCCAAAAAAATCCTTCTAAAACTTTTTTAAAGGATAATCTGGATTCATGGCATTCTTCTTCAAACCACTTACTAACTCAACTTCTTTGTTAGTATAAGGTATTCCTAACACAAATTTTATTTCAGTAAAACGATTATTACCCTTTAATCCAAAAAAATCCCTCCAAAATTTTTTTAAAGGATAATCTGGATTCATGGCATTATTCTTCATACCACTTACTAACTCAACTTCTTTGTTAGTATAAGGTATTTCTAACACAAATTTTATTTCAATAGCATTAATCTGAACAATTTTCTTGTCTGCTAACTTAAGAAATTGACCATTTGGATTATAATTCCTTACCAAATAAGGATATAAAAGTCTTGACACTTCCTTGAGATCTAAATCCAATAAAGATCCAAATCCTATTTCAAAAATATCATTCTTCTGTTATGTAGTAAGATGACTGACAATCAACTGATAGTTAGAACAACTAGACTGTGATTGAACTTCAATTTCTTCGTCTTTGTAATAAATTAATAAAAAATAAATCACTTTAATATAATATTAACAGTTATAAATAATAACTAAGATAATAAAATCTAATCCTTAAATAATAACTTCTATACATAAGATAATAACATCTTATCCTTAGATAATAAATCCTGAGATAATAAATTCTATACATAGGATAATAACTTCTTATCCTTAAATAAATAGATATACTAATATAATAAATCATATAATCTATAAATTTCTAAACCTATGATTATAAATCCTATACCTAATATAATATATTCTTATCCTGATATCATAACTTGTATTCCTAAGATAAGAACTTCAAAATCTGAGATATTATTCTAAATCTTAGATGGTAATTACTAAAAATGAGATAATAACTTGTATACCTAAGACCAGAAAAATTATTATTGAGATATTAAATCTATATTTAAGATATTAATTACTATAATTGATATCAAAATATCTATATCTTAGATATTAATTTTTATAACTTATATATTAATTTCTATAACTTATATATTAATTCCTATATCTAAGATGTTAATTACTATAACTGAGTTCCTAACTGATATACCTAAGATAAAAAAAATCTATAACTGAAATATTAATTCAATATTTAAGATCTTAATTACTATAAATAAGATCAGAACATCTATATCTTAGATATTAATATCTATAACTTAGATATTATTTCTATACCTATGACGTTAATTACTATAACTGAGTTCCTAACTGGTATACCTAAGATAAAAAAAAATCTATAACTGAAATATTAATTCTATATTTAAGACCTTAATTACTATAAATGTGATCAGAACATCTATATCTTAGATATTAATATCTATAACTTAGATATTATTTCTATACCTATGATGTTAATTACTATAACTGAGATCAAAACATCTATAACTTAGATATTAATTTCTATAATTTAACTATTTCTAAGATCAGAATATCTATACCTTAGATATTAATTTCTATATCTAAGATGATACTAACTATAACTGAGATCTTAACTTGTAAACCCAAGATCAAAAATTAAATAACTAAGATATGAATTTCTATTTATAACATAATAAATACTATATCTGAGATCATTAATTCTTGAAAAGCAAGATTACTAAAATTGAGATAATAACTTATATTCCTAAAATAAGAACATTTATAATTGAGATATTAATTTTTAATCCAAAGACAATGAATTCTAAATCTTATATCTCATAATTTTTTCTTCTTCTAATTCTTAGATTATAAATAGTATATATATGAGACAGTAACTACGTAAACTGAAATAATAATTTCTATACTAGACATTATCACTTCTAATACATTTAAATACAAAATAAACAAAACAAAAAAGTGTAATTCGTAAACAAGTTTTTTTTAATGGACTTCTTGACATTCAGCCATGATAATTTAGTGCTCTTCACCTTCAACTTCTTTTGATTTCTTTTTCTTTCGTGTATAAGAATTCAATCCCTTCTCCATTGAACACTGAAAATTCAAAAAAAAATATAGGTTTAAACTACGAAAAATTACAACAAAATCAGTTCCCAAAATAAGTTCTTCTAATCTTTACTATAACTATTATATTCAAAAAATATTAACGAAAGCTGATAATAATTTCAAGAAATAACTCACATTATACTGCCAGACAAAATTCAGAGAGACTTTGAGCGAAATAGAGAGAGAACGTGAAAGTTGTGGGCGAAATTAAGAGAGAATGCGATATTTGTAACCGAAATTGACAGAGAATGCGAGATCTTAGTTCAATATTGATAAATATTAGTGCGGAATTTTAGAAAGTTGTAAGAAATAAAACTAGAAATTTAGAATAATGAAAACCTAATTTTTAGCGCGGGAACCGTTTATTACTTTACTAATGTCACATCACTCGTGTAATGCGACCGTCTCAACCTATATTTTCAGAATAATAAATGATGAATACATATTGTTACTTGAACTACATGTAGGAAATATTTTGTAGAAGAGGTTTATATTTGATTTTTTTGTGTTTCTTCCTACATTATTACGTACATTATTCAAGTAACTTCATATTTCATGACCATTTTTGTCATTTTATCTCAGTAACAACCTATAATATGTGAAAAATCTCTATTTAACTGCAAAAATCACTACTTTAAAAAATGGAATCCTTTATACCCTACATTAACGATATACAAATATTGATATTGAAGGAGATAATCTCATAGTTATCAATTCAATTAACAATAAAATTTTTTATCATTTAAAACTTATGTATTTGTTCAAGAGACTTGGTTACTACTCTAAGTTATGCTCTAATTGCCTTCACATTTACGCTGTATCAGATAGGAAAAGTGTTAAAAAAATTAATGCACAACAATGGTCATTTAATAACTTATTTATATACTTACTAATGGGAACCCTAATTCTCAATCATATACAAAAAGTATGATTACTTATATAACCTGATTTTGTAATTTTCATTACCAATTAAAGCCATATTAAGTTCAACTCAAGAAAATAATTTATCATCAAAAAATTTTTTATACCATAAAATCAATTATAAACAATCAAAATTAGTTTTGGTCAATGATATTGAGGCCCTGCTTAGATTGCAGGAATGGAATGAAATGGAATCTGGAATGACACATGGAAGGAATGAAATTAGTTTTAGAGATTTGTTTGGTTAAGTACATGCATGAGTTTTAAACCCTTTCTAGTTGTTCAGAGGATTGAGATTACGTTCTTTACTTGTCGTTTAGTTCAAATATGAATAACTTTGATATTAATAATAAAAATACTTTAATTTTATATATTCAAGATATTAAAACTAAGGTGTCAATTCGAGTCCATAAGACAAATCTGGGTTGACCCATCGCGGATCGATACTTATCAGTTTTGGTTAAGTCGGGTCAATTTGGTCTATCGGGTCAAGTCAAATCAGTTATTTGCTTGCTCTGATTCGGGTCAATTCGTATTCGGTTCGGATCGGTTCCTAGACGAGTTATAGCAGGTAGTTTCATGAAAAATGAACCCAATAATAAATCATTAAGAATCGATTTAATTTAGTAAAAACATAAATTTTATTCAATATAATTCAGTTGTCATTAATTTAAATCAATTAAAGTGAATTTTTAATTGAAAGATTCGTATCAAAGATTTGAAAATTTGAAATATTTTTTAAGTTTATGACAAAATTAAATCTCCGTTAATCAGAAAAACAAACCCTAAATCTCATCGTCATTTCATTCTCTATTTTCAATTCTTAAGAATTTCACACTCCAAACACAAACTCGGCTGCTTCGACCCCTCCAATCCTCTGCATTTTCTGGAACGTTCTCTCCTCCTTTCTCCATAACAATGGTTTGTCTCTTGATTCCCTTCCTTTCAGCTTTTATCCATCTCCAAATTTTCTTTGTTTTTTGGAAAAAATACTTTTTCTGGGTTTTTGATTTAATTGCTGTATTTTTTGTGTTTTTCATTTGGTCGCTGCATTTTTGTGGGTTTTACATTCAAATAATTGTTTATGTTTTCTGGGTTTTTTTTTTATTTGATTGATTCTTCAAATTTTTGTGGGGTTTTGAGCTGTATGTTTGTGGGTTTTTTATTTGATTGATTGATTGTTGAGCTTTTATAGATTTTTGTTTTGTATGATTGTTGATTTCTGTTGGTGTCATTTTTTTGACACAAATATTGTATACTTATGTTTTTTTTTTTTGTAATTTTTTTACATGAATGCTGTAATTGAGGTTTTTTTTTTTTCTTTTTTATATGAATGTTGTATTTTTTTTTTAAATACGAAATGTTATAATTTTGAGGTTTTTTGATATTGATGTTGTGTCTTTGGGGGTTTTTGTTTTGATTGTGAAATTGTCTTTAGAGTGGGAGAGTGGGAAGAGATCATCATTCAAGGAGGGATAATATGCCGCACCATCATCCACGGCACCAGAATCACCACTCTTCTTCATCTTCGTCATCTTTTCGATATGATGAAAACAAGTCTGGTCGTGGCAAGAACCCCCCTTCTAGGCACTTATGGGTTGGCAATTTGTCTCACCACATTGATCAATCAACTCTCACTGATGAGTTCATTAGGTTTGGAAAACTCGAAAACATTGCGTTTCACCCTGGTAGAAGCTATGCATTTATCAATTTTGTTCGGGAAGATGATGCTATTGAGGCTTTGAATTCACTTCAGGGGTATAGTCTTGCAGGGATGCCGCTTAGGATTGAGTTTGCCAAGTCGGTTAGTTTCTTCCTTTGTCCACACTTATTTGTTTTTGTTGTAATATTGCAGATTTCGTGCCGACATTATGTTGTCACACATTGTGTTTATGTAGTACTTCATTTTGGAGTTGAATATAAATATATGGAGTTTTCCAAGTTGAGAAAGTTGGTACAATTGAGATGCTTACCGCCGCCCCCCCCCCCCCCCCCCCCCCCCCCCCGAATTGATGACACACCTAATTTGAAATCTATCCAGGAAAGGAAGAATATTTACTAAGAATACACTATCGAACATAAGCTATGTAAACATCTATCATCATTAATTCTGAAATTGGGCATGTCCATTAGGGGCTATTGTTGGTGCTTACAACTATGGAAATACATTTGGTCATGAGCATGAAGATGATGGGCACATTCAGGTTTTGCCACATTCATTCCATGCATCCGATGGTTCCTTTCATGTTCAACCTATAGGATTGCTAGTTGATGTCATTTCGTACTTCTCCTTGTGAATATTAGGCATATTTCATGTCCTTTGCAACATTGAGACATCCAGGTGATATCAAATTCTCAAAAGTAGTTGATTCTATATCGGATAAGGTTTGTCATAAGTTTTGCCAAATGCACCTTCATCCATTGAAGGGTGAAACAGAATGAGCAGGTCGTGTATGATTTCAAGCTATGAACCATCAATAAACCATTCACTAGTTAGCGAAATAAACCTTTTCGGGAGCATGTCTATATAGTAATTGTATCAGAGTGACAGTAGCCATTAATGGGTTACTAGGACATCTAGGAAATGAAAGTTAATCTATTCCTATGAGGTGAGAATGAAGGATTTATTCCCTTCTTTGGGTGAGGATTTGCTCTTTGGGTTTATGCTGACAACCAACTCAACTTGCTTCACACCTTCAGGGATCAAGTTTGATATTTGTTACCTCAGGATTGAAAGAACTTCATCAGTCTCAGAAATTCATCAATCACCTGTTTAATACCCAAATTTGATCAAGAAAGAAACTGCACTACAATTACTGTCAAATACTTCCCAAATGCCTCTAAAGAACTTCCCGCGGCAGCTTGGTTGTATGTTTACTTATCAGGAAGCCAGTTTCCACATAACACTTAATCTGTTTTGCAGTGAATGCATGCATCACTGCCTATTGAAACGACTTTATCAACTGGATACTTTTCAAGAAATAAGTAATGTTTGCAACATAATGTCCTAAAATAATCATTTTACTCTAAAGTTACATAGTAAACTTATTCCAATGGAAATGGAGACAATGTTTGCAACACAGAATATTGAAATGACATGGCATCTTCCATTCTCAATCCGTGGAGAACATCAGTTCCCTTGAATTGGGAAGCTTTGTACTTGATTAAATTACATCACGCATCTGCCATTCCAACATTGATCAAGTAAAGGTGTATTCTGTGCAATGTATCCCTTTGTTTCACTCTGCATTTCTTGTCCTAAAGCTAAACCTTACGCAGTTAGTGAATTTCCTTAACTCAAAGTGTGATTCTTACGGTACATTCTCTGTGCCTGTCATGCTTTCCGAGAATTTGGCATGATGTTCGGCTTTCTCAATTGTTTCGTTGGGAATGATGAGGTAGGATGATGAGAGTGAGACTGAATCTCCTAAAATGCTTAATGATTGCCATATTGATTGAAGTGCACATGGCCACAATTCTTGATGCTAAAAATTAACAAAAAATATCTAAACGAGAGATAAAAATTCCATGTTCTCTTCACTTTTTCAGCATCGACATCCATCTTGTGGATTTCCTTGTTCAAATCTCATCTGTTGACATATGAAGGTTAAGACACTGTTAGAAATATGAAGTCTTAGCTGGGACTCACTAGATCAACTTTTTTTCCTGTGGATTCTTGTCATCAATTTTTCTCGGAGCAAAATCCTTACTTGCCATTGTTTTATAACTTTTGGACAGTGCTCAGCTTTTGCTTAATGGTTGATCTAACATATTTCCCTGTAGTTTAAGCCATAATATTCCGAACTTGAGTCGGCTATCTGTCATTATGATTTCACCCTGATACTGATCTGGAACTACGGCAAACAAGAGGAACAACCGATAATGGATCCTGTCATAAGCAGGATTGTGAAAGTTTAGATGTACGCTTCTAGACATGTAGTTATCAATTAGGAATTTAACTTTAACGGCTTAAACTTGTCTAGTGAAAAGATTTGCTCTTTGCTTCAGTGGCATGCAAGACATGAGTTAATCATCCACCTCTAAAATATAGCATTCTCATTCATGCTTAATCCCAATATCAGCAGAAACAATATCATTTATTGTCAGTTGCAGTAGTGTTGAGTTTTACCAATGTGAGATAACAGTCTTATCTCAACCTTGTTTTGATGGTACTCAAGACATGTTGCAACTTTAGAACCTTAAAGCACTGGACATGTGCCTTGGATGAATGATTACAGCTCCATTTATGCACTTACCATCTGTTAGAACCCACTATGTATATACATGGGTGTTGATTCTTGAGATTTCTTTGATTGATATTATTCCTTATTATGGCTAGCATATTTTGATGGAATTATGGGTAGATTCAAGCCATAAATTAAGGGATTAACAGGGGAAGTTTTAGGATTTTAAGAGATGTGATTTTCGTGATTAATGGGCTAACTTGATTACGTGAGTCACGTTGTGTTTAATGAGATGTTGCAACTTTAGAACCTTAAAGCACTGGACATGTGCCTTGGATGAATGATTACAGCTCCATTTATGCACTTACCATCTGTTAGAACCCACAATGTATATACAAAGGTGTTGTACACCCCTGAATACATGTTGATTAGCATTTAATATCTTCTTTTGGAAAGGTGGTTCATTAATGCTATCGTTGCTGCGTTATGAGCATTCACAGTGAATATTAGGCACTTAATTGTGCTTTAAAATACTTTGATGGTTATAGCCTTCCTTTTATACTTAAAACCCAAGATGAAGATGGTCAATTTTTGAGTTCAGGTTTCTGTATTTGATGGAGGGCTGAGTAATTTGATGAAAATAAACTCAATTAGTTTCTTCCTCTCTCCAATTCAAGCTAGATGCACCTCATAGCTGTTATGTATCTTTATAGATTGTAAAGAAAAAGGAAATTTGTGTTAGAAGAGACAGGAATTGAGTGAGAGAGGACTCAATGCCGAAAAAGCTCACTCAACTCTGTTGAATTTCCATTATAAAAAAATAAAAATAAAATAACAATAAAGTCTCTTAGATTTTGTATCCTTCTCCTGCTTGTTTTATTGAAGGTTAAGCTAGATCACAATGTAAATACAAATTACAATAACAAAGTTGTCAGAGATGTAATATCATTCTCTCTTACCAAGTAAACAAAAGATAAAAAGGAAAAAAACATGAGTGTTGTCAAAGATATGTTATATTGGGATGTTGGAGTAAAGCTATCATATCTTTTCTGAAATCTTGTAACTTTCCCTCACATCAAAACTTGTATGATAAAGAAAAAAAGTACGCGACCAATCAAGGTTGCCCCTGCCCTGTTGTATGTCAGTATAGGAAGCTCCCTTGGATTTTTGGAGGAACTCCTTTCCTGTGGCTATAAAGGGTGCTATGAGATCAGCAAGTAATAAAAACAAGCCACAGTGGTGTACTTATCATATAAACTTTTATGGTTCTTATCTATTGAAACAACCAAGATATATATCGAATCAGCGTCTTTGCTGCTGGTGATATCTGAATTGTCCCTCTCATGTGCTGTGATGGAACATATGCATTATAGTTGTGGAGAAAGACTGAGCTGCTGTTTGGATTTGGAGCCAGTCCATTAGCATTATTCCCACAACTGTGCATGTGATGTTTGTGCAAGAAAGCAGCTGGCATCAACATGCATTGAATGAATATTGCCTTGGCTTAGTGGAATCTTGGTTTGATATCTGTTATATTGGTTTGAGGAAATATTACATCAACTTGAAATTGGACGTGGTTGTTGGAACAAAGCTTTCATGGATTTATTTTCTGTAGAACACTTATGTGCATTTATGCATGACTACCCGTTAACTTTGTTTATGTAGAATTTTGTGCATTTAACCTTTGCCATTGAGGTGCATGCAATATAAATAGGTAGTTTTGTCACTGATTTTATTGGGAAGGGTTTTTAGTATTTTCCTGTGTTCTTTTGCTGATATCTGGATGTCTTTGTAAGTTTGCAGTTGATGGTTTTATTGCATTGCTGGTTTATCTCAGTTCTTTAATAATGTATTTATAGCTGTAGTTGCCTTGGGAAATAATTGTATTAGTACTGAGATACACAACCTGGCAATAATGTAAGATATTTGACATGTACGATAATATATGACCAGAATCTTTATACATGGTGGTTTATATGGAAGCCATTGCTTTTTGATTTAATAAAATTTTGATGTAAGGACATAAACATTCTTTATATTGCATTCGAGATGTAAGATAGCTCAGGATGGGAGTGGGGATGAGGAGGATGTGGTTCTTTGTTGAGATCTTTTGCATTTTCTTTTGAGTGTCCCTTCATGCCTTCTTTATTTATGAACAATCTAACATTCTTTTTTACTGAGAATCTTTGATATGTTTTCACAATCTCATCCAGTTTTTTATTCAAATTTGATTTACTATTTTCATTATGGATTTTAATGGGTGCCTTTGGTTCATGTACGTGTTTAGTAATGGCATTCTTCTACTAATTGATGACACTAGGGATTTTTATTTTAGGTTGACCCAATGGATGATTATCCACCTTCATAAGGGAGCTTGATTGATTGGGAGTTCTCTAAGTTGTTTATTTATTGCGTTGATGAAATTTTTTAGTCTCTCATTTCTGGTTTCTGGTTTCTTTTTTACTTGCTTGGATAAGATCGGAATCCAAATTTGATTTCGTCCATCTGAACTCTCATTTTGCACAAGATCTTGTCAGTTAGACATTGTCATATGTCGTGCTCATACTGTCATTCCTTCTTTAGGGAGCCTGAACACTGTTTTCCTTGCAGATCTAAAGTATATGAAAGAAAGACCAGATGTTAATCTTACTTAAGTCTTCTTTGGCTCTTTTATTGAGCTTGATCGAACTATACCCAAGTCTTTGGCATGCCGTAGACAAATCTCTTTTCCACAAGATGCTCTTTATTTCATTTTATGTGACTGGGGGAAGGGTGTGTGTCTATTCTTAGATTTGTTACTTTGTTTAAAAAAAGGTATTGTTGCAAATTTACATGGATTGCTTATTAGTACTTACATGGATAAAAGAGTTGACGTGTCAAGTTCTCAGTCTTTGGTGCAATTTTTTGTATTGATATTTGGCAATGGTCTTACCTGTTGTTTGGGAGAATCTTTTTAAACTGATTTCTTCTTGTTTCTAAGCCTATGCATCTGGTAGCAGGAGTTTGTTTTTGCTGTGTTGAGTTGTTTTTCTGCCATTCTGACCCATTTGTACTATTCTTTATTTATTTTTTTCATGTCTAAATGGCTCTGTTGCCAGTTATTTTTGACTAGTCATCTTTACATAATATCTTCATGACTTGTTTCATATTGAGTTGGGTCTACTGAATATTGTTAACTGTATTCAAATGGAATCCTCTGAAGCAAAGAAGGTATATCTGGTGATGGTTCTTGCAGTTTCTGTAATATTTGCTTTTCTTGGTTGAATCAAGAAAAGATAGTTTATAATTAGTACTTGGATAAAGATGTCAAGTGCATTTTTTGAAAGCTTGTGGGTAAAGCTAGTATTATGAGGGGGCTGTTTGAAGTTTACTTTATGCCATCCATGAATGCAATAGTCTGTTTGTTACGTATTCCAGATTGCTTTTTACAAGCTGACTATTGTGTCTTTATGCATACAAGTAATTTAATATTTTAAGAATCTTAATCCCAGGACAAGTCATCCGCTCCACCACGTGATGAATTGTACTTGCAACACCGAAATGAGCTTCCACCTCGAAACAGAAGTTCAGCATTTTCACCAAGGGAATCTCGAAAGCGTCACGCTAGTCCTGATGCATACTTTCCAGATAGTCCTAGAACAAATGAACATGGCACAGACCATCCAACTGAAATTTTATGGATAGGGTATCCGTCATGCTTGAAAGTGGATGAGACTATCTTACGGAAGGCTTTTTCTCCTTTTGGAATTATTGACAAGATAACAGCATTTCCAGGTCGTACATATGCATTCGTCCAGTTCAGGAATTTAGCTTCAGCTTGTAGGGCTAAAGAAACTCTTCAAGGAAAGTTATTTGGAAATCCTCGTGTGCATATTTCTTTTGCTAGGAAAGAGCATGCTCCATCTGCTGGTGGGAGGCGAAATATGGAGCATGATTTTCCTCCTTCGCCTCATTATAATAACTCTGCGGTTCAAGCTGGATCTTCTGACCACTTATACACTGATAGGCATTTCAGGGAATCTGAAGATCCAACCATTAGGGCCCCCCATTTCCCGAACATGGAATATGGAGACCCTGATATCACGAACTTCAGTAGGTTGGATTCCCCATGGACTCATAGAAGTGGTCCGTATGAAGACAGAAGATTCCATGAACTTGGGCCAGATGTAGTTCCGCCACAAGGGTCACAGGGATATTGTAGGAGCCCTTTAAGAGATGGGAGTGCTCACTTTCATGACTTTTCTCCTCAAAAGCTTCAAAGGAAAAGTTCATTCCCAGATGATCTAAGGGAATTGCCAGAGGATACTTTTGGCTACCATGGAAGAAAGAAACTGAAAGTTGATTCCTTTCCTCATGAGGAGCTTCCTGAATATCCTTTGCATAATGTAGACCAGGATAAGCATGTTTTCCCTGGTTTTGTTCCTGAGCTTCCTTTGTCAGATGAGTACAGGCCCCCTATTCCATTTAGAAGACCACCGGAGAATCCTTCCAACATAAATCGATCTTTAGGGAGTAAGCATGATGACTGGGGATCATCTCATAATTCTTTCCGGTCGCCTCCTCCAACTTCATCTTCAGTTCCAGTCGAGTGGAAACAAACCACTGCTCAGTTGCATCAGCCAGGACCAAAGGAATGGAAATGGGAGGGTACAATAGCAAAGGGTGGAACTCCTGTCTGCCAAGCTCGTTGCTTTCCTGTTGGAAAAGTCATGGATTTCTTCTTGTTAGTACAAACCTTACTTCAAGACTTCCTAAAATTGCCCATTTGAGCTAGTATTGTGATTCCATCCATCTCTTCTATGATCATTTCTGATAGAAATTATAAATGAACAGGAAAGGGTGTGCTTGTGGTGATGGTGGGTTTTTTTTTTTTTTTTTTTTTTTTTTTTTTTTTTTTGGGGGGGGGGGGGGGCGGGGGCGAAAAGAAGTACTACGATAAAGTAGGAGTATGCTCACCACTTCGCCAGGAGCATGGTTAAATAATCATATTAAGTAATAAAACTTACTAGTGCAACTATGATTCACTTAGTTTCTTTCACGAATAAGATTTATGACTTTAGTTTCTTCTCTATGCACCTTCATTGTTATCTGGTGACTTAGTGTTAAATCTTCTGCTGCAGGCCAGATTTTCTGGATTGCACTGCACGGACTGGGTTAGATATGCTTGCGAAGCATTATTATCAGTCCACCTGCTCATGGGTCGTCTTTTTCGTTCCTGCTAGTGATACTGATATGGGATATTATAATGAATTTATGCATTATCTGGGTGAGAAGCAGCGTGCTGCAGTTGCTAAGTTGGACGATAGAAACACCTTGTTTCTTGTTCCTCCTTCAGATTTCTCTCAAAATGTACTGAAAATACCTGGGAAGCTAAGTATATCTGGTGTTGTCTTGAGTTTAGAACCTTCTAGTCCTACGATAGCTGCTCATCCTCCAGAGAACGAGATGAAGTATAGAGGTCTCACTTATTCACATGTTGATACATCATATAGCAAATTGCAATTGCCTTCAGGTTCCTCTCATATACCTGGTCCATACCCTGCATCATTACAAGGAAACAACAGAACTTCAGCTCCATCGCTAGTCCAGTCTTACGGTCGTGGAAGTGGAAGCATCCCATATCACATGGAGAACAGATATGACTTTCAGCCTGGTAACTCTGTTCTGCTCGAATCATCTGTGAGTGCACTTCCTGTCCCTGAAGGACATAGTAATTCTGTTTCTGGGTGGGGTGGTCCTGAGATTAGCAGAGTTAACTATGATGGTGGTACTTCATATTCGGATGGTAACAAGTCAGTCCCTTATGAATACAAACTGCAATCTGCTATACCTTCTTTGCCTCCAGGTGGTTTACATCAGGAGCAGCTTGCAGACGCCGCATCTTCTTTTCGTGGGACGCAAAGACAAACCACAAACTGCTCTCCACAATCTGCCAGCGAAGTATTTAGATTTGGGAATATGGGGAATCAATCTGAGAACATGACAACAGTTCCCCCAAGACACACTGCTCCACAAACAACAAATCAGGTCTCTGGCATGTCACCATCTCCGTTTAGTCAGCAGCAGCATCAAACTCTGCTAGCAGAGAGCGTGCGGTCATATCCTCATGCTGATCCTGTTAAAGCTCAGGGGAGTCAAGAGAATGTAAATGTGGGTGGTAATGCACAAGACGACATGGAAGCTGATCCTCAGAAACGACTACAAGCGACTTTGCAACTTGCTGCAGCTTTGCTTCAGCAAATCCAACAAGGAAAGGGAACTTAGGCAAATTTTACCATGAACTTGATTGGATTACTGACAATGCACATGGTATATTTCGGTGTCTGGTTAAGAACTTGCTGTCTAAGTTTATACCGCGGAGTTTTGTTATACAATCCCTTTCTTCCTCCAATAAAGGAGAAAAGAAAATTTTAGATGATTTAGATAATTTTCTCTGACTAGTAAGTGTTGGAGTGCTGGTTGCACTTATCAGGTGTACATGATGCACTTACGTTAGGAAGTATTACAATTCACAGTTGGAAGAACATTTGTCATAAAAATAGAAGAAACAATCATGTATTTACTCCAGCACTCTGAAGTCTGAAATTCCGATAGTATAATTCATTAGTATTGTTATTAAAAGTTCGAAAGAGTAGTAAGAACTCATTCCCTTTCTTTAGGGAGTAGCATATTCCTGGAGTACTAATGAGCTGAGGTAAGTTGAACAGTCTTGCATATACAGTCAACAGGTGTATCAACCTATCATCAGTAAGACGAGAGTACAGACCCAAAAATTTCCATGAAGTTTTACCTGATATTTTGTAATCTTTAATTTGATTCACTTAAAATAATTTTCTTGTGATGGGGGTGTGATGGGTGTCTACTTATGTTATTATAAAGGCTAGTTCCAACTAATCATTGGATCCCATAGATGGTGTTTTTGATTGATTGAAAATTCGTTTAGCTGCCAAAAAATATGGAATGTGGCAAGGAGTATAGGGTATCGTGACGAGATCAGTTTATGTATGCAACCTATTGATGGCATAATGACATGCTCTTGATTAAAGCTCGACTATTTTTCAACTCGATTAAAAGTTCATAGCCTAAGTATTTATATCCAAATTGGGTTGATAAAAGGCTAAGTTTTAACTTTAATAAGCTTAATTTGGTTTTAGATGGAAAATAATATTGGGTTTATATGTACTAATTGCTTCAAACCTTCTATCATTTCTTTCAATGTGAAAATTTGAGGTTATTTATAAAACTCTCTTCAGCCATCTTTTATTTTAATTCAATGTGAGACTTTTGGTTTATATACCAAACTATCTTTTATTTTATTTCAATTTTATATGTTAGTATATCTTTCTATAAATATATTACTATAAATAAAAATTTGAGTTTTTCACGATTTTTTTGAATCGAGCTTTGATTTACTCAACTTGGCTTATTAACTTATCGAGTCGAGTTTTGACCGAATTTTTGACCTAGTCGAGGACGAGTAGCTCAACTCAATAAGTACCCCTAATAACATCTATCGAGAAAAAGTGGTTTTCTTTCAATATATTTAGGGTAGAGTAGTAATTTCATTATATATATATAAAATTAACAAACTCTTATAAAATTTTTATGGGATATTATCTTTTTTTAACCCTCTGTTGTTCTTTTTACATTTGATTGATTGAATTTTTTTTTTATCAATGACTACTTGGTATTTATTAAATCACTAAATAATCACATTAATGAGAAAATTTTAAGCCTTTTTATAAAAATAATTTTCAATAATAGGTGTCAGGGTGAAGTATTTTTAAAAATAAGTTTGGGTAATTCTCATTGGTAAGTGGTAACCATTTATTTTTTGAAATATTATTGGTCGACTAATATTTTTTTTTTGTTTTTAATAAATGGTAGCCCTTTATTTTTCAAAGTTAGTTTGCATAATCTGAGTGACAAGTTTTTACAAGATTAAGTTGTATTTAACCATGATTAGACACAATTAGATATTTTCACTGAATTTACATCCCCTTATTAAATATCTACTCATTCAAACTTTTAGACACTCCTTTCAAAAATTAATCCTTGAAGGGAAGGCAATATAAAGGTATGATATTTTAATTTTGGTAAACTACGTTGTTTTTATGAAATTATTGCATAATTCAACTTAGGTAAAGATATTCAATAAGGTGGATAATGGTGTGACAAGGAATTGAATGGAAAATTAGTGGGAATATCTAACTATGCCTAACCATGATTAAGAATGCCACTTAAAAAAGTTTCAATTTTATTAAAATATGTCATTAAGGTCATGCACAATGATTTTAAAAAACTAAAGGGCTACTAATAATAAAGTTATTTTTTCAGTTGACCAAACATAATTTCAAAAGGTAGAGGATTACCAATGAGAATTACCCAAAAAGATTTTAATTTGGTTCGGGTTAAAATTGATGTTTCAGACAACTATTTCATAAAAACCAATATCGCTGCTTTTGGATTGGTAGGATTTATGAATTAGGTTCGTACAAATTGCATGAAAATTGTTGATAGGGACAACGATTTCACTA